>CM073003.1:96238258-97438258 GCA_037038555.1 Rhynchonycteris naso
TTATGCAGTCATCCCAAGTGCAATGGATAAGCTTTGCCCTGGAAAACCACCATCGTGATCATGGTATCTCCCCTGCCAGGTAATTACTGATTTGTCAGCTTTTGACATTACCCATTTTCTTGCAATTATGGAAAATGAGGGTTTGTTTCTTTAGCCACCACCACCTGCATCCTCCTTCCCTTCTCCCAGCTTCCCAACCTGCTTCTTAGTCTTTTGTTAAATCAATTATCGTTTTTACATTATTGTGGTTATTTAATTTTTTTTTTGGTGTTACGTTTATTCTTTTTCTGTGTGTGTGTGTGTGTGTGTGTGTGCGTGCGTGCGTGCGTGTGTGTGTGTGTGTGTGTGTCAGAGAGTCAGAGAGAGGGACAGATAGGGACAGACCAACAGGAAGGGAGAGAGATGAGAAGCATCAATGCTTCATTGTGGCACCTTAGTTGTTCACTGATTGCAAAAGGGAAGGAGGATGCAGGTGCCTTGATGGGGGTGGGGGGGCTATAGCAGAGCAGGTGACCCCTTGCTCAAGCCAGCAACCATGGGCTCAATTCAGTGACCTTGGGCTTCAAGTCAGCAACCTCTGGGCTTAAGCCAGTGACCATGGGGTCATGTCTATGATCCCACACTCAAGCCAGCCACCCCGAGCTCAAGCTGGTGAACCTACACACAAGCCGGCAACCTCGGGTTTCAAACTTGGGTCTTTCACGTCCCAGTCCAACGCTGTATACACTGCGCCACCGCCTGGTCAGGCATGTTATTCTTTATTTTTTTGTTTTTTGTTTTATTGGGTTTTTTTTACAGGGACAGAGAGAGAGAATTAGAGAGAGGGATAGATGGGGACAGACAGGAATGGAGAGAAATGAGAAGTATCTATCATTAGTTTTTCGTTGCGACACCTTAGTTGTTCATTGATGGCTTTCTCACATGTGCCTTGGCCCCGGGCCTTCAGCAGACCGAGCAACCCCTTGCTGGAACCAGTGACCTTGGGTCCAAGTTGGCGAGCTTTTGCTCAAGCTAGATGGGCCCGCGCTCAAGCTGGAGAGCTCGGCGTCTCGAACCTGGGTCTTCGGCATCACAGTCTGACGCTCTATCCACTGCGCCACAGCCTGGTCAGGCCAGGCATGTTTATTCTTTTACAGCTTATGTGTCCTAGGTTTTCTGTAGGTATTAATTGCTTCAGTTTTTGATAAACATTCATTTTCACAACCCTCTAATAGCCCCTCAACATAACTTCCCACAGAGTCATCCCGTCAGGTAATCCAAATGGCCCGTCTCTGTCCTAAAGTCTTCTATTCTCTGGCTCAGAGGGACTCTGATACCCAGGTCTCCTGTCCTACTGTCTTCCAGGGGCTCCGTTGCCATCATCTTGGGCATTCCTCTGCCCTCTCCTGGGCATGTCTTCCTTATTATTGAATTATTCTCTTGTTTAAATGAAGAGTTTCCTGCAAAAGGGAGCATGAGAGGCAAATGACTTGTGATCTCCCATGTCTGAAGCATCTCCTAGTTTACCATTTCTTTTAATAGTTTCAGTTTAGATTTCTAAGCCATAAAAATTCTTACTTGGAATTCTGCTCCATTTGTCTCTGAGCATCCAGTGCTGCTGCTGAGAAGTCAGGTAATTCATCTGTTTTTCCTTCCTGGGTTCTTTTAGGGTCTTTTTTTCCCCCTTATCCCTTATCTTCTGACATTTCATAATAATGAACCTTGAGATATAAATTTTATTTTCTCTCCGTAAAGATATTATAGCATTTTTAACGCCTTTTTCTCCTCCCTGAACTTAATGCATTTCTTCTCCCTTCCCACTCCCCTCTTTCTCCCCATGCCTGTCTCTCATGTTTGAGGCTTGCTTTAAAAGCCTGGGGAGCTTAACTTTCTGCTCATATTTAAGAATTTTGTGCTAAAGAGGTGATTGGGTGGTCAGCATGCTTGGGTGGAGTATTTCTAATGGTGGATTTCCCCATAGGGGTGGTTGGTCATGAGCTGGCTCTTCCAGTGGAAGTCCCAACTGTCTGTATTAGTAGGTCTTCCCCTTGAGTCTTCTCAGTTCCTACAGAAAAGGATTCCTTAGTCTTCACCTCAGGGTAATAGGTGTGCCTGCCTGTCAGGTTGTCTAGAAGCAGGGTGAAGAAAAGGAGCTAGGACTTAACCTGCTAGTATCTAGATTTCCATTTGGTCCCCATATTGTCAGTTCTGCACTTCATACCCACCCTCCACAGTGCCTCATGTGCTGATCCAAATTCTCCAGTGAGCAGCTTAGTTCTCCTGCAGAGTGCGCAAGGTGCAGCCACTCCTCTGCCCACAGGACTGTGCTCTCATGCAAGCTCCACCTGTCCTCCCGTTAGCAGCTCTGCCCTCCCTCTCCCTGCAGCTGGCCTGCTTCTCACCTTCTCACCAGCAGCCCCTCTGCAGGCATCAGGCCTTCCGCCTCCCCCAGCTGCCATGTGACTCACCACTGCTTCCTCTGCTTCCCACCTTTCAAAAGTGGGCTGACATCCTTCATCTGCTGATGTCTCCTTTTCTTATAGACTTTGTGGATTTGCAATTCTTTTTACTCTCTTATCATTGTTTTTGGTAGCATTTGGGGAGGGAGCAGACAGGGATTCATGAGAGGCTCTTCTGTCACATTTAACCAGAAGTTCTTTCGGGTCTGTTTTCACTCTGAAGCACTTGGGAACAATTTCCAGGCCCCATTCTCATGCTGTCAGTCAACACAGTCACTTTTTATTTTATTATGAAGTAGGTGTTTCTTTATGGGAAATAGAGCAAAGTCCAAACACACACGTTGTTTAATCATATTAGTAAAATGCTCTTGACCTTTTGAACAAGATCCAAGTATGTTTCTCTGCTTTCATCTAAGAATGGGGGACAGAGAAGCATGAGAGACACTTTGAAATGTGGTCCTGGCCCCAGTGCTTACCAAACCTGCTCTGTCTTCTGGGTTTGAATAAAAGCAAGGAAAATGCCGAAATACCATCTCCTTTGAATTAATCATGAGCCCTGCCTCTCCTGCTCTCCTGTGTTTACACATTACTGCTATTGTGTTATATCTGCAGGCGGATCTCCTTTCATCTGCAGGCCACACAAAACCCTCTTCATTTAAAGCTGCACATGTGGCTCTTGAATGAAGAAGGGCATTTTAACAATAATTCTTCATTCCTCTTACTGAAGAGCTCAAAGTCTTAAGGAGAGATCACTGCTCATTCTGTGCTCTTGCTGTTCCCAGCTGACATCTCAAGTCCAGAAAAGCTAAGGAGAGAGAGCAGGGCCAGGAGGCTGTCGCAGGGAAAAGTGGTTCTGTGGGGTGGGGTAAGGGGTTAGCAGTGGACCAGGATGGAGAGGGCCTTCAATTCCACACTAAGGACTTTGTACTTCCCTGAAGACAGTGGGGTGCTACCCAAGAATCTTAAGCAGGAGACTGACATGAGATTAAGAAAAGTAAGCTGATAGCTGTGAGTGAGAGGGTTTAGAGCAGAGAGAGGCTATAATCTAGGAGGCTGGTTAGACAAAGTGGTTCTTAATCCTGACTACCAAGATCACTGGAAAAGCTTTTTAAAAATCTAGACCCTGGCCTCTACCCTACAAAATTTTGTTTCAAGTGGTGTGAGGAAGGAATTAAGAATCTGTGTTCTTTTTTTTTTTTTTTTTTTTTTTTTTGCGGTGACAGAGACAGAGAGAGGGACAGATAGGGACAGACAAAGAGAGAGAGATGAGAAACATCAATTCTTTGTTGCGGCTCCTTAGTTGTTCATTGATTGCTTTCTCATATGTGCCTTGACTGTGGGGCTCCAGCAGACCAAGTGACCCCTTGCTCGATCCAGCAACCTTGGGCTCAAGCTGGTGAGCCTTGTTCAGACCAGATGAGCCTGCACTCAAGCTGGCGACCTCGGGGTCTCGAAGCTGGGTCCTCCACATCCCAGTCCAACACTCTATCCACTACGCCACCGCTTGGTCAGGCAAGACTCTGTATTCTTAAAACATTCCCTAACACTGAGCTGGAAGGCTACTGGGACAAGCCAATGACTGTGACCTCAAACACATGACTGGGCCAGGAGGCTGTCACAGGGAAAGGTGGCTCTATGGGGTGGGGTAAGGGATTAGCAGGAAAGAGCCAAATGAAGGCTAGTGCCTTCCCTACAGGAGAACTGGAAGATCAGATTTGGGAGAGGATGATGATAGGGGACATTCAGTATGCCAAAGGGGCCTGGAACTTGGGGGAAGGTGAATCTGGCTCCCACATCTAGTCATGGAGTATATCCAGATCTGTCCTGGAGACTACAGTTCAGATCCCTCCAGCTGCACATACATGTGGACTCATGCATGGATACATGTGGACATACACAGCCCTATTCTGCAGGAGCTCAGAGTTTGGGCTCTAGAGTCTTGTATCCCTGTTCATGTGATGCTGGGAACCACAGCCTCCTCACCTACAGCAAGCTGATGATGTTAGCATTAACTCAAAGTGATGACTTGATGAGATGCAGCATGCAAAGGCTGGGCACAGAGCCTGGCACACAGGGAGCACTCCATAAATGGTAGCTATGAGTAATACTAAAAAATGCAATCTCATTTCTGTAGCCAGTGAGCCAGAAAGTATTTCATTCAGCGTATCTCACTTCTGAAGCCAGACAGCCATAAAGTATTTCATTCAGTGTTAAGAGGAGACAAGTCCACTGAAAGGCATGAAACCTTTCATTTGTTGCTACTCGCTCTGGGTGGCTTTCTCTGGGTGTGTATTTGGTGAGTCCTTTGCTTTTTATTTCTAGGACTTAGAGAAATGACAATCCCTTGCTGCTGTGTTTAATTGGAAAGGAGCTCAGAGGCCTGTGATTATAATTATGACATCTTAAGTGTTGAGTTCTTCAAAAGTCTGCCATTGCCCTCACTGTCACCCTGAAAATCACTGGGAACTCAACCCCTACAGTTCCCCCACCCCCAGAGCATGTGCTGGGCCTCAGCCAGGCCTCACTTGGAAATCTGAGTGAGTGACATGCAGGCAGCAGGAAGACACACAGTAAACCGAAGAGCCTGTGTTGAACTCAGAGGAGGTGAGTTGATGATCTGCTATTTATAGCCCCACTAAGAGGCTCTGGCCGCCAGCTCCAAGTGAGGCTGGGTGGAAATGATGCCTTCGCAGAGCTGAGAGCACAAAATGAAATTGGTGATTCATGGGCAGCAGCCACTTGGAATACAAACACGCCTGCACCCCAGCCCCACTGGCCTTTCAGACGCCCACTTTGGAAGCATGTTGCACAGAGTTGTTAGTCTGCTGCCTCCTTTTCTGCATGTGTTTGGACAGGATGTGAGGATAGGCAGGTTCTGTTCCAACAAGGAACCTGAGAAGGGCAGCAGCACTCCTTGGAGAACCCCAAGAGCCTGAGCCTTCCCCCCCCCAGAGGCCTCAGCCAGAGCCCATGTCAGCAGTGAGTAAGAGGCAAGCCCTGGACTCAGAAGGCCACCTTCAGGTGCTGGGGCCTCAGACGGCCTACGGATCATAGAGAAAGGACAGTCCCTGCTCCTGCTCTGTCTCCAGGGGCAACGCTGGCCATGAAGCCGTTTCCTGATGAGGTTGGTTCTGCTGAACATGCAAAAGTGTACAATGAGGAAATCCTGGTAGCTTTCCCCCTCCCCCCAATTCCATAGCCCAGCACCTGTCACCTGAAATTGCAGTTATTTATTTTCCTGGTAGCATCTTGGCTTCTAGGCCAAAGTCTGCTTGGAGGCCCCAACTCAACTCACCCTGTAGGAATGTTCTGGAGGTCTCTTAGCTTCCAAGAGTGAATTGAAAGTACCAAACCAGAATTATGAGGCATAAGCCAACTGTGCTATGGAGCCAGGTTGTCTAGGCTCAGCTTCTATCTCCACACTGTCCAGCTGCACTGCCTGCATCAGATTTCTCTCTGAGAGTCAGTTTCCTCACCAGTAAAATGGGAATGATAACAGAATCGACCTCACTGGATGTGGTGACGATAAAAAGAAGGAATGTATTTGAAGTGGTCAGCACAGTGCCTGGCACATGAAAGGGCTCAGAAAGTGGAAGCTGCTGCCTCAGCTGCTGCTGTTTTGCTTTGGTGTCCTGGTCCCTACACTAGTTACAGCCTGTGGCCCTGAAGCTCCTCATGGAGGTGGAGCTCTGGAGCCCCGATAAAGACCCTCTGCCCATCCTGAGCACACCCTGCGCCAGGCCCAGGCAGCCCAGCATAATGAACTCCCCCGCCCCTGCCTGGGGAGCATGACCCTTTGCTTTGCCAGCCCCTGTCCTTGCCTGGAAATCAAGCACCTGCCCCTTGGTGTTGGGCCTTGCCTGGGCTTGACCACTTGACCCTTCTGTTCCTCTGACACCTGGGATGGCCCTGGGGGCACCAACTATCACGATCTAATGGTGGGCTTCACCTAAGGGCCCCTAGTGCTAACGTGAGGTCTGTGGCTAGCACACTGACCACCAAGGGAAGGGTGGACGACCTACCAGCTGGACACGTAGCACAAACTGCTGATTAATGGAGGCTCATGAAGTCTTGGCTCTTTGTGTATTCTCTCATCTCCAGCTGTCGACCAAAACATAATTGTAGCTGTCACTTTGGCAATGAGATGCTGTAAAGTGTCCTAATACAACTGCCTCTGCTCTATGGCAGCGAGCTTTTGGGAGGTGGGAGGAATCTGCAGCTGCTCCTGTGGAGAGAGCCACTCTGGGAAGTGGTCTGTGTTCACCCAGGTGCAGCTACTGGAGTGCCGTGAGTGCCAGGGTAAGGCCCTGCATCAGAACATGCCTGCGTTTGCATAGATAGTAATGCAATGTTGGTGATACCGATTAATACAAGAGAAGCTGCTGCTGAAATGAGGCAAGTGGGGCAGCTATGAGGGCTTTGAAAATAGCCTTTAAACTTATGCACACATTGGACTCCAGCATGCATGGGGTGAATGAATGGTTAGAGAGTAGGGTACATGGCATAGGGAGATGGTGCCAGAGTTATAGCTGGGCACAGATTGGTAAGCAAGGGACTTGAAGGCCCACCATGGAGGTTAGACTTAATTCTGAAGGGAAGCAGGAGCTACTGAAGTGCTTAAGGCAGAAAGTGATAAGGTCAGACAACATTGGGCTCAGACATCCCCAAGAAGTAGCACTAAGGGTAAGGCTCTCCTGCTCCACAGAAGCTTGTAAGAAGCGGTATGCTGCTTGGGGAGGGGTCTGCAGCACCACTCCTAGGATTCAGGGGTGGCTGTGATTCTGAGCCTAGTGGGAAGGGCTGGCCTCTTTAGGCCTGCTGAGAATGTACAGCGAGTGAGAGGGGACACCTAAGCTCATGGTTTCCTTCCTCCTCAGTCCTCCTAGTCCAGAGTTCATTAATGAAGCATATTTGTGCAGATGTGATAAATGCAAGGGCCTGCCCATACTCATGCTAAAGGCCAGGGAAGGCTCCTGGGACTGTGAGAAGGTCCCACTGCCTGTTGGTGTTGTCTCCCCCACCACATATACACATTGAAAAAATAGCAGAGACAAATGTTCAGGCATGGTGGATGGAATTCCTAGAAGGAGGGTTCTGTCCTCACGGACTTAAAGAAATACTGGTTTATAGGCTGGCTAAGGAAGGTGGAAGAATATAGTGTTGGGGGTCATTACTAGTAGTTGAGCCATCCATGAGCTTGAAAGCAGAGCACATCTGGGACCCTCATGTGAGTCAAGAGGAAGACAGGATTCAGCTGATGAAAATTCTGTGTCCCTTCTCAGAAGTGCGTTGTTGTGTAGCAGTGGTTTGGCAGTGCTTTTCCCCTTTCAGCCGCAGGCCAGGGAGGGCAAGATGCCTCTCCGGTTGTCAGGGGAGGAGGGCCAGAAGGAAAGCATGTTCCCATTCTGGCATGAGCTTCCATCAGTTTCCTGAGTTGGGCTGCCAGGGGTGCCGGAGAGTGGAGAGGCAGCAGGTGTTGAACAGTGAGGAAGGCCCCTCACCTGGGCAGTTCCTGACACAATGGGTGTGGTGGGTGTCTGGAACCATTTGGCATATGGGTGGGACCTGAACCTTATGCTATTCCTTGAGGGCAGGTAGCCTGTCATAACCACCTCCTGGTTGCCCATGGCTGGCTTTGAGCAATAGATAAAAATATAGTTTTACCTATTTGGTTTGCTTTTCCCCTTAAAATTTACAAAATTTAATAACAGTGTATCAGCTTTTTAAAATTTTATTACAACACACACACACACACACACACACACACACACACACACACACACACACACACACACACAGAGTCAGGAAAGTCCAAGAAACCAACAGTACAGCTTAAAATGAATACTATTTTCTAAATATAGAAAAGTATGAAAAGGAATATAAATGACCCTTAAACCTTTGCAAGGACAACTTTCACTGAAATGCTTGTGTTTTTTTTTAAGCTGAGAGAAGGGGAGATAGTGAGACAGACTCCTGCATGCACCCTGACCAGGATCCACCCAGCAACCCCCATCTTGGGCTGATGCTAGAATCGCTCAAGCTGCCTTCATTGCCTAAGGCCAACACTTGACCAACCAAGCTATCCTCAGCACCTGGGGCGAACACTCAACCCAATCAAGACACTGGCTGAGAGAGGGGAAGAGAGGGAGAAAGGAGGAGGGAGGGGGAGAGAAGCAGATGGTTGCTTCTCATGTGTGTCCTGACCAGGGATTGAACCTGGAACATCCACACGCCAGGCCAATGTTCTATCCACTGAGCCAGCTGGCCAGGGCCTGAAATTCTTTTTCCCCAGAAGTAACCATTTATAGTTTCTTGTGAATCCTTCTAAAAATTTTTTTTATTAATTTTAATGAGGTGACATTAATAAATCAGGGTACATATGTTCAAAGAAAACATCTCCAGGTTATCTTATCATTCAATTATGTTTCATACTCATCACCCAAAGTCAAATTGTCCTCTGTCACCTTCTATCTGGTTTTCTTTGTGCCCCTCCCCTCCCCCCTCTCCCTCCTTCTCCTCCCTTCCCCCACCCCGTAACCACCATACTCTTGTCCATGTCTCATAGTCCCGTTTTTCTGTCCCACCAATGTATGAAATCATGCAGTTCTCAGTTTTTTTCCGTTTTACTTATTTCATTCCGTATAATGTTATAAAGGTCCATCCATTTTGTTGTAAATGTTCCGATGTCATCATTTCTTATGGCTGAGTAGTATTCCATAGTATATATGTACCGAAGCTTTTTAATCCACTCGTCCTCTGACGGACACTTGGGCTGGTTCCAGATCTTCGCTATTGTGAACAATGCTGCTATGAACATGGGGGCGCATTTCTTCTTTTCGAACAGTGCTATGGTGTTCTTAGAGTATATTCCTAAAAGTGGGATAGCTGGGTCATAAGGCAGTTCTATTTTTAATTTTTTGAAGAATCTCCATACTGTTTTCCACAGTGGCTGCTCCAGTCTGCATTCCCACCAGCAGTGCAGAAGGGTTCCCTTTTCTCCACATCCTCGCCAGCACTTATTCTGTGTTGTTTTGCTGATGAGCACCATTCTGACTGGTGTGAGGTGATATCTCATTGTGGTTTTAATTTGCATTTCTCTAATGATTAGTGATGTTGAGCATTTTTTTATATGCCTATTGGCCATCTGTATGTCCTCTCTGGAGACATTTCTATTCATTTCTTTTGCCCATTTTTTGATTGGATTGTTTGCCTTCCTGGTGTTGAGTTTTATAAGTTCTTTATAAATTTTGGTTATTAACCCCTTATCAGAAGTGTTGTCGAATATATTCTCCCATTGTGTGGTTTGTCTTTTTATTCTGTTCTTATTGTCTTTAGCTGTGCAAAAACTTTTTAGTTTGATATAATCCCATTTGTTTATCCTGCCTTTTATTTTATTTGCCCGTGGAGATAAATCGGCAAATATATCGCTGCAACAGATGTCGGAGAGCTTGCTGCCTATGTTTTTTTCTAAGATGCTTATGGTTTCACAGCTTACATTTAAGTCTTTTATCCATTTTGAGTTTGTTTTTGTGAATGGTGTAAGTTGATGGTCTAATTTCATTTTTTTGCAGGTAGCCGTCCAATTTTCCCAACACCATTTGTTAAAGAGGCTGTCTTTACTCCATTGTATGTTCTTTCCTCCTTTGTCAAATATCAGTTGTCCATAAAGGTGTGGGTTTATTTCTGGGTTCTCTGTTCTGTTCCATTGATCTATGTGCCTGTTCTTATGCCAGTACCAGGCTGTCTTGAGTACAATGGCCTTGTAGTATACCTTGATATCTGGAAGAGTGATGCCTCCTGCTTTATTTTTTCTTTTAAAAATTTTTTTCTGCATCACTAATATTTCTAAAATGTGTTTGTGATCATACAGTCTTTGTCTATATTTAATGATCAATTTTAAAAAAGAATGTAATCACACCCCTCCTAAGACATAAAATTAACATGTGTTAAAGATTTAACTTATTAATTAATGAGAGAAGTATTAAAATATTACAACCAATTCAAAGGAGAACTCAAAGTAGGACACATGATAGTCAGATAAGGAATGCAGAAGTGATTTTTAGAAATGGGTGCAAAACTAGTTAATTTCCACAAGGCAATCATAGTCATTTGTATTTCACAATTTGCATTTCTGTAAACAGGAATTATTTTTATTACTATCAAGTTTTTACAACTTACCTTCCATCTTTAGAGTTGAGAAATGTCTAGTCAAAGATAACAAAAGGCAGAGATAACCCCGATGGGTAAGTTATTCAGGACACTCACAAAATTTCAACATCATTCACAGTTTTTTCATATACTTGTATTTGGATCTTTACCTACATCCATCCCTCCTAGGATTTCCATCATAACCCCTTCTGCCCTGTTTAGAACAGCCAACCCAAGCCATCCAATCATGTCCCAGGTGATGGGCTGGGGCTCAGAGCCTCACCTGGGAGAACCAGCCAGGTGCTCCCAAGGCTCTGACACTCTGCTTCTATGGTGGTGGGCCCTAGAGTTCTGAGTCAGGCTGACTCATGGCTGGCAATCATGTTGGGTCTTATCAAAGATGGTCAAGAGTTTTGTGACAGCCTGACCTGTGGTGGCGCAGTGGATAAAGCATCAATCTGGAACACTGAGGTCACTGGTTCGAAACCCTGGGCTTGCCTGGTCAAGGGACATATGGGAGTTGATACTTCTTGCTCCTCCCCCACTTTGCTTTCTCTCTCTCTCCTCTCTAAAAAGTGAATAAATAAATAAAATCTTTTTTAAAAAAGAGTTTTGTGAAAGGGGGAACAGATTAGAGCTACAGTGAGAAAAGGTCTGTGGTTCTGCACAAAAGACAAAGTGGTTGTGCCTGACCTGTGGTGGTGCAGTGGATAGAGCGTCGACCTTGGAACACTGAGGTCGCCGGTTCGAAGCCCTGCTCTGGTCTGGTCAGGGCACATATGGGAGTTGATGCTTCCGGCTCTTCCCCACTTTCTCTCTTTCTCTCTCTCTCTCTCTCTCTCTCTCTCTCTCTCTCTCTCTCTCTCTGTGTCTCCTCTCTAAAAATGAATAAAAATAAAAGAGAAATTAAAATGGTAATATTAAAAAAAAAAAAAGACAAAGTGGTTGTCTAATGAGGTTCTAGTTTCTGGATGTCTTCATGAATTTGGATTCCATGAGCATCCTTCTTTATGCTTGAATAAGTTTGGGTGGGTGTCTTTTCCAGTAATTCCCACCTGAGAGAATAGCTGACATGCAAAATGTGTAGTATTATAACCTACAGGGTTTGGATAGCATCGCAACCCTCTGGTCTGAAGCAGTTTCCCACAGACCCCACAGTCTGTGTTGGCACCATTAGGCATGATGTCAGCTCCAGAAGGCAGGGACAGAGTGGTCTATGATACAGTGGAAAAGAACAAGTACCTGACTTATCCTTTGACAATCAACTCATTCTTCTGTGAACATGTTTTCTTATCTTAGCAATGGGAGGCAATGCGCCTTTTTGTCTTGCCTCCTAGGGCTGCTAGGGGGGTCCAGAGAGAGGCATAGATGGGTGGGAGTCTACTGCCAAGGCCAGTCATGTGGTGGGAAATGAGCCCACAGATTGACAGGACACGAGAGCTTGGCCCCTCTGGGCAAAGTGTTTTGGGAGAAGAGGTTTTGTGCAAATGGCCACTCATGATTATTTGATGGGGAGGCTCTCAGACAAAGGATCAGATTTCACAGATAAACATAACTAAATGTATATACATATACTGCTCACAAATATTAGGGGATATTTCAAAATGTATATGAAGTGACAAAAAAAAGCATTTGATTTTTTTTATTAGACAAGAACATCAGAAAAGCAAACGACAAGTCAAAGAAAGTTGTTTGATTATGCAAATGAGATGCAAAACCAACTTTTATTTCATTGGTGAAAATGCTCTATACAAAAGGCTGAAAGTACTGAAGCATCTGCACGTTCCCTGATCCCCTAATTTTTGTGAGCAGTGTATACAGTTTGGCTGTCCTACAAAGGAAATATTCATTCAGCATAAGGCAAGTCTATCTAAATAAAGATTTTTCATATTCAACAGGTACTTTCTCATCATCTTTATTCATTTACTGAGCATATATTGTGTACCTACTGTGTGCTAAGGACAGAGGCAGATTAAGGTTGGTTGAGGCCCTGGGCACAGAAGAAAATATTGGGCCCCTTAAAAAAACAGAGAGAGGAAAAAAAAAAAAAAAACCAGAGAGAGGGAAAATAAAAACATGTTAACCATATTTTTAAATAAATAAAAAATGTTATGTACTATTAATGGTAAAATTGCACATATGACACCAAACTTGGTGTCATTAGAAGAAAGTGTAAAGTTCGGGTTTTTCAGGGCCCTTCAGAAGTTGGGGCCCAGAGCACATGTCTGGTGCACCCACTGTTAAATCCACCTCTGGCTTAGGACTGTCCCGTGCACTGAGATACAGAGAGCTAGCTTCTGCCCTTGAGGTGTTGGGAGGCAGACACACAAAAAGCTTTACCAAAGAATGTGGTAAGCTCAGACAGAGGAAAACAAAGGATATTCTGGCAGCACCAAGGAGGGACACCCACCTATGACCCCAATGTAACATCAGGGATCCACAGGTCACATACAGAGGAATGTCTGGCATTGCTGGAGTGTCAAGGGAGGTGAAGGGCTGCCTGAAGGGGCCAGTGGGGCCAGT
The DNA here is from genome assembly GCA_037038555.1 of Rhynchonycteris naso. Lineage (NCBI taxonomy): Eukaryota > Metazoa > Chordata > Mammalia > Chiroptera > Emballonuridae > Rhynchonycteris > Rhynchonycteris naso. The sequence continues at coordinate 96,251,368 of CM073003.1, forward strand.
CACATGAGGTCTTGGTGGTCTCAGAGGGAAGTCCATATTTGACTTCAGAAAGTGAGTCCTTGGTCAGAGTTGTACCATAAAACAGTCACCTGGCTGCCTGTGGAAAAACACATTAGAAGGGAACAGAGTAGGAACACAAAAACCCAGTGAGCCTGGCCAGGCAGTGGCGCAGTGGATAGAGCATTGGACTGGGACGTGGAGGACCCAGGCTCAAAACCCCAAGGTTGCCAGCTTGAGTGTGGGCTCATCTGGTTTGAGCAAGACTCACCAGCTTGAGCCCAAGGTCACTGGCTCAAACAAGGGGTCACTCAGTCTGCTGTAGCCCCCAGTCAAAGCATATATGAAAAAGCAGTCAATGAACAACGAAAGTGCTGCAACGAAGAATTGATGCTTCTCATCTCTCTCCCTTCCTGTCTGTCTGTCCCTATCTTTTTTTCCTCTCTCTGACTCTCTCTGTCTCTGTCACACACACACACACACACACACACACACACACACACACACACACAAAAAAAAAAAAGATCCAATGAGGTGGTTACATGCATTCGAGCAAGGAGTGATCTGAGCTTAAGAAAGGGATTGAATCAAGAAATACTTTGGCCAAGATTTAAGCTGAGAAATGAGACAATGATAATCCTCAGGATTTCATTCTGGATGACCATGTGGTCAGGGTCTCACCATCACAGCTGTTGGGGCTGTGAAGCAGATGAGAGGAAGCTGAAGTGAATGTGGGCATGGAGGAGAGAGCAAGGGAAGAAGTGGAGGGGCATTGTGCCCTTTGGCCCTAAAAATTCTCACTTGCTGAGAATGCAGGTGGTGGAGGGGCTAAGGGCAAGGAGGGGATGTTTAGAATCCTTGATATGAGAAGTAGGAGAGAATCTGACCTAGGCCTAGCAGTGCAGGGTCCTGTTGGCTTTGGGGGTCATAAATCTGCATTGGCATGAATCTGTCCACCTTGGCTTTTCCCCAGAACATAGATGCCAGGAAGGCAGGTTGGCCCATAGTGCCTGGGCTGTGGTCTTGCTAGAAGGCAGAAAGAAGGATAGGGTATATAGCAGAGAGAGCTAACTGTTCAGCAAAAAGAATAGTCCCCGCGCTTCAATAGAATAAAGTTGAGGCTACCATTGTCCAGTATACCTCCTCCCCTCACACCTATTACATCTGTAAGTTGAATGGCTTGTTTTTTAAATTTTTATTGATTGATTTTAGAGAGAGGGGAAGGGAGAGAGAGAAAGAAACATCAATTTGTTGTTCCACTTATTTATACACTCATCAGTTGATTCTTTTGTGTACCCTGGCCAGGGATTGAACCCACAAACTTCGAGTATCAGGATGATACTCTAATCAACTAAGTTACCTGGCTGGAGCCAAGCGACTCATTCTTGCCAATGGAATGTTGATCAGGATTTCCAGCCCAAGATAAGATGCAGATGTGCCTTCTGCACCCTTCCTTTCCCCTTCTAAGTTTGATACCCTCTTGGAAACCACATGTTGGAGATGGCAGAGCCACAAGGCGGAGGAATCATGGTTACTGAATCATCACTTAGAAACAGGTACCACTGATCAGGAATGGCCATTTGGGGTTTTTGTGAACAAGAAACAAACTGTGTTAGTTGAGCCAATACACATTCTAGAATTTGTTTGTTATAGCATCTAGCATTAACTTAACTAATACAGGGTATAAGAAAATTCATGATTATTCAGGTGATTCAGATAGGCCAGGCTGGGGAAACAATTGAAGCCTCTAGGGATAGAAAATCTTTGTTGGGCCCTGGCCATTTGGCTCAGTGGTAGAGCAGTGGTCTGGTGTGTAGAAGTCCCGGGTTTGATTCCCAGTTGGCACACAGGAGAAGCACCCATCTGCTTCTCCACCCTTCCCCCTCTCCTTTCTCTCTATCTCTCTCTTCCCATCCTGCAGCCAAGGCTCCATGGGAGCAAAGTTGGCCCAGGCACTGAGGATGGCTCCATGGGCCTCCGTCTCAGGCACTAGAATGGTTCCAGTTGCAATGGAGCAACGGCCCAGATGGGCAGAGCATCGTCCCCTAGTGTGCTTGCTGGGTGGATCCTGGCAGGCACATGCAGGAGTCTGTCTCTCTGCTTTCCTGCTTCTCACTTCAAAAAATACACACACAAAATAATCTTTGTTAAAGTCCAAGAACAGTAGTGAAGAGGGGACTAGAAAGTCTAGGAAAGCAGTAGGTCAAGGCCTCTGGTTGAATTCATGAGCCAGGATTTCTGAGGAAAGCTATCCCACAATGTGGCAAGAGCCAAGTGGAAGAAAATGAGGATCATTAAGCGGATCCAGGAATTGTGATACTGGGAGTCAGGAACTGTCTTAGCCGGTTAGTCTGCCCAGATGTTGTAGTCTGTGATGAAGCAGGATGTGGGTGGAGAGGAAGCCTCAGAGGACTGGCCCTTGTCCTGCAACCAGGGCACCAGGAAAGAGCGCTTCAGAGTAAAGAATAAAGTAACAGGTCTGCCATCTCTCAGTCCTGTCAGCTGCCATGGCTTAGCAAAACTGAGCAGAGCATCTCACCACTGTTAGGGATTTGCTCAGTAAGTCACATAGGATGCACCACAAAGCTGGTCCATGAAAGGGATACCTGTAAATGCTGACATAGGTTAAGTCCATCCAGAAACAGCCAAACCCATAACAAGAGAACTTCAATTGATAAAGCAGCTTGGCACTCTCCAAAGCACTTATTTACAAGTGTTTGAGTTTCATGGAAATCCCAGGAAGACTCATATGGAAATGGTGTCTCTATGCTGAGTAAAGTCACCAAAGTGTTAAGTGAGATCCCTCCAAAGAGGGTGGAGCCAGGGCCTCCTGATCCTTGCCTATGGTTCTCGTTATGAAATTGCTTTTATAGACATTTTTAGACATTAACTGCCCATAACCTTAGGAAGATTTAGGCTTCAACTTGCCATTGGCAGCATAAATGACTGAGATGACCTCCAAACGCACTTCTTGCTAGTGCCATGATGGCGAACCTATGACACGCGTGTCAGCACTGACACACATAGCCCTTTTCGATGACACGCGGCCGCATACCAGAGAAGTATGGGGCCGCATGCTGAGAAGGACATTTCATCCTCGGCTCCTGCACGGCCAGGTGCAGTAGCCGAGGATAAAACATTTGCTACAGTGTAGACACTCTGTGCCGGAGGTCTGTAGGCCAAAACAACAGAACTCCGGCACAGAGCGTCTAGTTCTGGGACTTCCAGTTAGGCCGTTTTTCTCAAAGTGACACATCACCCGAGTTATGCTCGGTTTTTTGGCAAATTTTGACACATCAAGCTCTAAAGTTGCCCATCACTGAGCTAGTGAGTCTTAGAGGAGTTTCTGAATGAATGGTTCCAAAACAGGGATGGGGGTAGAAGTGACTGGGAACTCAAAATAATAGTTGTGAAAGTAAGAGTTTATCTTTCTCTAAAAAAAAAAATTATGAAGTAAGTGTCGAGGATTGTTACAGCCCTTCACAAATTCAGAGGGCTGGGCCCTTCTCTTTTTTTGTTCTCCTCTGTTGTTATATAGAACATTATTTCAAAAGTCAGGGGCTTAAAACAACAATAAGCATTTATTATCTCATACTTCCTGTATGTCAGGCATTCAGAGTGACTTAACGGTGGTCTGGCTCAAGCTCTTTCCTGAGGCTGCAGATCTGTGGTCATCTGAAGGCCTGACTGGGACTGCAGTAGTGCTGGCAAGTTGGGTCTGGCTGTGGGCGGGAAGCCACAGTTCCTCATCACCTACAGTCCTCCATAGGTTGCTTGAGTGGCTTACGGCAGCTGGCTTCCACTACCCTAGAGCAAAGGATCCAGGAGAGTAAGGCAGAAGCTACAATACCTTTTATGATGTATTCTCAGAAGTCACACTGTCATTTCTGCAATATCCTATTGGTTTCACGGTCAGCCCTATTTAATATGGGAGAGAACTAAACAAGGACCCGGATACCAGAAATTAAAAATCACAGGAGGCCGTCTAAGAAGTCGGGCTCTGCCATCCTCAAAGTGTGGCTTCATCCTCATGTTCCAAGATTGCTGCTCTAACTCCAGCTATCATATCACAGAAGGTGCCTTCTACTAGCATGAACAAAGAAGAAAGGAAGGGCATGCCTTTTCTCTTTAAACAGACTTTCTAGAAGTTGAATAAACCATCATACTTATGTCTCATTGATCAGAACCTAGTCACATAGCTGGAAAGAAGGCTTTGAAATTTAGTATTTATTTTGGATAGTGATGTGCTCATCTAGACCAGATACTGAGGACAGCTGGCAGTCTGCCACATCAACAAAGTTCCCGTGTAGATTTCAAAGGATGGGGTGGGGGAAGGGAGCACAGAGAACATCTATCTTGGGTTACTGACCTGGCTAAGAACTTATGACCCATCTTGTCTGGGAAATAATTGTGTGTGTGTGTGTGTGTTGGCAGGGACGGAGGAGGAGTGCAGATTAGTACTTTACCCTGTAATTAGTGAATCTCAGTGTAAAGAGAAAATAGTCCTTAGAGAGCTCAAGGGAACAAATGAGCATTAAAAACAGACCTAGTTCTAGAAGCCCAACCAAGGATGGTCTCAAGAATTAAGATGGTCCAGAAAATGAGAAGACTATCACAGGAGGCATCGTGAGGGCAGCTTTATTCTGCACCCAGACCTGTGGGTTTAAATAAATTCTAGGTTGCCCGATTTAATGATTCAGTGCAGAAGTACAGATGGGCAACTCTAGCAGCTGTGTTTTTAAGAGATTATGTGATTCCTAATCAATGAACTGAAGAGACCAAATACGGAAGTGTTTAGAGCTGAGCTGCAGATTTGCCAGAGACCTCTTATAGACCAGAGCCAGGACTTGAGCAGCCAGCTGTGCGCTGACTCAAGCTGGTGGTGAGGGGTAGGGAGGGTAGTGTTGGGCACTGGTGCCTGGTGGAGCAGATGAGCAATTAGCTAGCCAGAGAATTCTAAGGCTTCAGAAGTACACAGAAAAGATGCCATAGCAGAAGGAGGGCAAGGCTCTGGCTTAGCCAGGTGACCAATGAGAAGAGACACTGTTATCCTGGAGGAATGCAAAATGTGAAACAAGAAGACTGGGGCCAGGGCACCCAAGGGGACAGCTGGTACTGCCATGGCCTTGTGGAAGGAGTGAGCTTTCTCTTTGTTGCTACAGCCTGGTAGGATGTGAATCCTTATCATGAGAGTGGAAGAGAGTAGACTGAGGACTCAGAGGTACTTGCTTCATGGAAGGTGGCTGGGGGTTGCCTATCTGCCTGGCTAGTCTCACACACCCTGCCCATGGTCCAGGCTGGATGATGTCCTGGAACTGAGTCCCCACCTGTTCATCTCCAGATAGGGTTGTCAGGACACCCTGGGCAGGCAACAAGCTCACTCACTTGGGCCATAGCCCCTGCTCTTTATTGCATCAGATTGTCCATCATTACCACATTGCTGCTGTGCAAGGGTCCATTTCCAGAGCGTTGAAGGGGTCAGCAAAGCTCCCAGCCTTCCCCACTCTGTCTTGGCCTCAATCCCAAGTTCATTGAGAAATTGGGAGACCTTCACAGACTTTGAGGACCCTTTCAAAATGAGACACCTTTTGGTGTGGCTGAGATTGGTCTCCAACCCTGGGCAGAGGGTGAGGTCCCTAGGGGCTAACAGTGGGCTGGTAGGAGGTAAGGAGGGGCAAAGTATCCTGAAGTAGCCTGAAATTGGCTTGGGAAATCTCGAACTCTGCTTCACGGCTCTGTTGCACTAAAGCTTAGTGAACACCTGCTCACTGGGACAGACTCTAGACTACCCCATGGGGACACAGAGCAGAGATAATTAAAGCAAAAGAGTTGAGGGTGCAACATGCAGTGGTGGGTTAAGTACAGGGTACAGAAACAATGGCATGTGAGAGTGGAATGGGTAGGGAAGCTTTACAGAAGAGGTGATACCTGCAAGAAGGATGGGTGTTCCTCGGACGGCAATGGAGCCAGGTAAAGAAGCGCATCCAGGCAGAGGGAACAGCAGGCCCCAGAATTCTGAGCTGTGAGGCTTCCGGGGGTAGAGGAAGGGAGTCTGTTTGCCTGATGCATTTCCTGTACTCTGAAGTTTCTGGGCCTGTTCAGGGTGGAGTGTGGCCTTGATCTCTTCCCATCAAGCAACTCAGAGAAGTCAGAGGGGGAATAAAATTCTCCCTTGCTGCAGAGCATCAAAGATAAATGGAAATCCAACAAACTCTGCAGCAGATAGCTGAAGTGCCTTAATTAGGAAGGGTAGAAATAGTCTCGGGCCTTGGATAACCTACTCAAATCTCAGTCCTTCTCCATGTAGGCCCTTGGGTATGATTGTCCCTCGCAGTTTCTGATGGAGCAGAAGGCAGGGCTGGAAGGTGCACTGTGTAAGGCACTCTGGCCTCCCCTCCTTGTAGTCAGATCCAGTCCCTCCAGGTCTCTGGTCCTCTCCAGAGCCCACGGCAACCCCCACTTATGCCAAAGCACCCATCCTGCTCTTGTAGCCAGCACTACAATAAAAGAAGCATCATCTGATTCATACTGACAGAGCTTCATCACTAGTTTTGTAGTGTACAAGTCTGCTTCTCCGGGACCCAGGACAATGAGATGTACAAATAAATCACCAGGGGACCCCAAACCAAGCAGTAGCTTTAGAGTTGTTCTGTGAAAGCAGAAGGAACCAAAGACCCCAGCAGGTCTAGTGGGCACCTCCTCTCTGAGTCAGTGTGGGACTGAACCAGAGCCACACTGGGATGTCACCCTGTCTCCAGCTACAGGTGGACCAGAAGCTTCTGGCACAGAGCTGCCAGTGCCATAGCAAGGCTATGGGAGAGTTTGTGTTGCAGGTAGAGGGCAAGCCCTGCCCTCGATATCAATGTCCTGGCCAGCCCAACTCATTCATCCCAGAATTCCTTTCCCCTGATTACTGCTCATCTCACTGGGATGTGCACTCGCCTCCTGGCAGTCTGGCCTCTCTCAACCCCAAGGCCTAGCACAGGTCACATCCCTTTGGCTCTGCAATTCCCTTAATTACACACTCCTTAGTCTGGCTGGCATTCAATTCAGGTCTCTACCCATTACAGTACTAACACCTCTCACTGGTTTTATTTACACTCCTCCAGACTTTTTATACTTCTACTCACAAAACTCTGCTGACCTTGGACCCTGGACCTTGCCTTTACCTAATGTCAATGCCCCCTTGCTGCTGCTATAGACACCGCCCTTCTGGCCAGGCCTAGCGCCAGGATATCTCACCTATTAAGTCTTCCTTGTCATCCTCTGCCCTCTGAACCCATGGCCTAAGGGATGGAGCTTTTTACTAGATTTGCATCTTTAATTACAGGAATCTTACATGCTTATAAAAACATTCCCATATTACAGAAACATACATAGTAAAATAAGTGTGTATCATCCCAACTCTCCTTTCCCTAGAACTCACGCCATTAATAATCAGGCATGCACATGGATACCCATTTTACCCAGCATGAGAGGGACCATAACCACTTGGCATGGTCGTAGCAGGGTAAGGGTTGGAAAAAGCAGATTTGGTAGAAGTTTCCAGAGAGTGGTAACAGGTTGACTTTGAAAGAAAATTCTCAAGATTCAGTCTGTAGGACCCGTGATTTCTTTCAAAGATTTTTTTTTCTTTTTTAGTGAGAGGAGGGGAGATAGTGAGACAGATTTCTGCATGTGCCCAGACTGGGATCTACCCAGCAACCCCAATCTGAGGCTAATGCTCAAATCAACTGAGCTATTTTTAGCACCTGAGGCTGCTGCGCTTGGCAACCGAGCCATCCTCCCTCAGGGGCCGACACTTGAACCAATTAAGCCACTGTCTATGGGAGAAGAGGAAGAAAAAGGCGAGAGAGGAGCAGATGGTTGCTTCTCTTGTGTGCTCTGACTGGGAATTGAACCCAGGACATCCATAGACCGGCCCAACGCTCTATCTACTGAGCATGCCAGCCAGGGCCCAGGAAGGCATATCTAATTTATATGGGAATATTCATGCTATTCACTTAAGAGCCATAAACTCAAGTTTAAAAAGCAACTTGACCTTCCCTGACCAGATGATAGCTCAGTGGATAGAGCATCAGCCTGGGATACTGAGGACCCAGGTTCAAAACCCTGAGGTCGTTGGCTTGAGCACGGACTCACCAACTTGAGCAAGGGGTTGCTGGCTTGAGCAAGGAGTCACTGGCTTGGTTCACCCTCCCCCCCTGGGCCAAGGCACATATGAGAAAGCAGTCAGTGAACAACTAAGGTGCCAAGTGCTACAACTATGAGTTGATGCTTCTCATCTCTCTCCCTTCCTGTCTGCCTGTCCCTGTCTCTCTCACTAAAAAACAACAACAACAAAAAAACAGCAACTCAGCCTCTGGAGGAGAATCCTCTTGGCCTAGCACACCCCCACTACCAGCCCCAGCTGAGCTGAACAAGAATCTGGCAGCCTTAATGACATGGTCTTAATGACAGCCTTAATGACATGATCACTCAGTTGGCGGGAGAGAGATGAGCTTTGAACCCTGGCCTTTCCTTCTCCAACCTGGGTCTTCTGGCCCATGTTCTGGCTGGGTAGCCTAGAGCCCGTTACCTCCTGAGTGATGCTCCTTATAGCATGGTCCAAGAGAAAAATCCACCCTAAGGGTTCAGTGGGCCCTGTCCTCAGAAAAGGATCTGTGCTGACATTTCAAGGGGGAAGAACCAGGATTTGCTGGCATTTCCTTCTCCAGAGACTTTAGCCCATGTTTCTAAGCAGTTTGAGGGGCAGGGGGCAGATGTCTTCTCCAAATAACCCAAAGAACCATGCCTCTTGACCACATTCCAATTTAAATAAATATTTAAATTTATTTAATAAAGAACTGGGTGCAGTGGTTGGGAACACATCTTAATCCCATCTTACGGAAGTCAAGGAAGACCCCAAGGTATTGGCATCTAAACTGATACTTGAAAAATAAGCAGAAGGTAGCAAGTGAAGGTGAGAACAGCATTCCTTGCAGACTGAATATCATGGGCAAAGGGCCCTAGCTGGTTGGCTCAGCGGTAGAGCATCGGCCTGGCATGTGGAAGTCCTGAGTTCAATTCTGCTTCTCCACCCTTCCCCCCTCTTCTTTATCTCTATCTCTCTCTTCCCCTCCTGCAGCCAAGGCTCCATTGGAGCAAAGTTGGCCCGGGCGCTGAAGATGGTTCTGTGGCCTCCACCCAAAGTGCTAGAATGGCTCTGCTTGCAATGGAGCAATGCCCCAGATGGGTGGAGCATTGCCCCCTGGTGGGCATGCTGGGTGGATCCCGGTTGAGCACATGTGGGAGTCTGTCTCTCTGCCTCTCCCCTTCCCACTTCAGAAAAATGCAAAAAAAAAAAGAAAAAGAAAAAGTGGGCAAAGCCTTGAGTAGACATTGCTTCAAAGAAGATATACAAGTGGCTGATAAACACATGAAAAGGTGCTCAACATCACTAATTATTAGGAAAATAAAAATACAAAAACACAGTGAGATACTACTTCATACCCATTTGAATGACTATCATTATAAAACAAAACCCAAAACTAAACAGAACATAACATGTGTTGAAAAGGATGTGGTGAAATTGGAACTCTTAGGCATTGCCAGTGGTACATCTTCTGTGGAAAGTTTGGCAGTTCCTCAAAAAATTAAACATTAAATTACCATATGATCCATCAATTCCACCTCCAGGTATACACCTAAAGAGAACTGAAAGCAGGGACTTGAACAGATGTTTGTACACTCAAATGCATACCAGCATTATTCACAATAGCCAAAATGTGACAACTCAAATATCCATCAATCAATGTGAGCCTGACCAAGCAGTGGAGCAGTGGATAGAGCGTCAGACTGGGATCCAGAGGACCCAGGTTCGAGACCCACAGGTCGCCAGCTTGAGCGTGGGCCCATCTGGCTTGAGCAAAAGCTTGGACCCAAGGTCACTGGCTCCAGCAAGGGGTGGCTCAGTCTGCTGAAGGCCCGCGGTCAAGGCACATGTGAGAAAGCAATCAATGAACAACTAAGGTGTCGCAAGGAAAAATTGGTAATTGATGCTTCTCATCTCTCTCTGTTCCTGTCTATCCTTTTCTCTGACTCTCTCTCTGTCCCTGTTAAAAAAATATATATATCAGTGTGTGAATGGATCAGCAAAATGATCCATTCATGGATCATTTCATGGAATATATTCAGACTTAAAAAGGAAGAAAATTCTGACATAGACTACAACATGAACCTTGAGGACATTGTGCTAGGTGAAGTAAACCAGTCACAAAAGGACAAATACTGTATGATTCTGCTTGGATGAGGTACCTAGATTAGTCAAATTCATAGAGACAGACACTAGAAGGGTGGTTGTGGGCAATGGGAAGGAATTGTTGGAATGAGGAGTTAGTGTTGAATGAATATAGCATTTCAGTGTGGGAGGATATAAAAGGTCTGGGGATCGATGGTGGTCATATTATACAACATTAAGTATACAACAATGTGGATATACTTAATGCCACTAATTACATACTTAAAAATGGTTTAAATGGTCAATTTTATGTTAGTTCTATTTTAGCACAATAATAAAAGGAAAAACCACATGGGAGTGAGGCACTTAAGTCTTTAAGTGTCCTCCTCCAGGAGCTTTATTCAGGACCCTGGAAGATGGTAGAAGGGGAAGGGGTGCCCGTGAAGGGAGCTGTCAGGCTCCCACCCCCACCCCCAACCTACCCTTATTTTTACCTCTCTACCTCCTGCCCATCCGTCCAAGCCCAGCTCTGGTCCTTTCCCTCTATCTCCGGGATGGAATGTCCAACCCTCACTCTCCCCCCCCCAAAGTAGGTGTCCCGCCCTCTTGCTTCAGCAGTCCTGCTCTCCTCACCCTGGACACCCTCCTCAGGGGACTGAAGCCTTTCCCAGGGCTGAGTCAGCTGCTTGCCCCCCACAGTCTGGGGGAGACCTGCCATAGTGTCCTAGTCTGCAAATGGGGCTTTTGAGATCCACCCCTCAATGTGTTGTGAGCATCAAATGATAATAACATGAAGCTCTTAAGTACAGTAAGTTGTACAGTAAGCGCTCATATATTATTGTTATCAATATTGTTATGATTATTCCTCATATTAACCTGGAATACCTGCGCAGTTATATCCTCCAGTTGCTCCTTATTCCTTGAGCACCAACTCCACTCCCACTTTCACCACAAAGCCCTCTTGTCCACGTCAATCCCCATTGACCCTTTTGGGGGCATCTTGGAATTTAAGAAAAATCTGACCTCATAGGATTGTCATGACAATCAGATAACTCAGTCTGTGTAAAATGCTCAGAACAGCACCAGGCACATAAAATGTGCTCAGTATGAATCAGCAGCGATGGTGAGGACAATGATGGGTCATTTTACATGTCTGTTCTATGTGTGTTGTCTTGACTGTGACTGTCATTCTTTGTGTGAATGTGTCTGTCTGTCAGTCTTAAGTAGGTAGACTTAACAACAAAGAAATGGGACAGTAAGAGGTAACAGGTTTTGGGGAAACGTGTGCAGGTTGAGCAGGGATTCTCAGAGCCTTGGAAGAGGTTGGTAGATCAGAAAGTGACGGTCTAGAGGCCAGGGAGATGGGAGAGTCATAGTGAAGCTATAACACAGAATAAGGTCACTGTGGCTGAGCTGTGGTCAAGGGAGCAGGAAATTGGCCTGGAGCCAGACTGGGCAGGACCTTTTCCCAAAGGGATCGTAGCGCCCTGGAGTGTTTGCAGCAGGAGAGAACCCTATGTGACTTATTTTTGAGAAGCTCACTCTGGTTGTTGGGTAGAGAATGGACAGCAGGGGGCACGGGTAGGAGCAGGCAGACAGTGAGAAGCTGCTGCAAGCATGATTGCAACATCCAGCACTGAGCAGGGAAGTGGTGGTGGCCCTGCCTGGGTGGTGGCAGTGGAGGTGGAGGGGGCTACAGGCAGATTCTGGAGGCGTTTCAGAGGAAGAGATGCCAAGGAATGGACTGGCCATGGGATTGGAGCCTTTGCCACATAGGTGGCGAGTAATATTCTCTGAGATGTGACCACTGGAATAACAGCTTAAAGGGACAATACTGGCACCTGGTTGCTGGGAGCTGAGTGATCAGTTCACCTTTTTCCCACCTTTGTCGGTTATACATCACAGCTCTTACACTCAGAAGGTTCTTTGAGTCTAACCCTGACCTTCTAGCTGCAATTTGAGCTCAAACCATTTCGTACTTGGCTTTGGTGAGCCCACTGGGTGCTGAGAGGCAGTGGGTCTGAGGCATGGGCTCAGGAACAAGGGCTTGGGTGGCAGGAATGCTTCTTGTATGATCACTGTCAAGCATGCCAACCTCTGGTGCTCGTCAGACTTAGATCCAGTGAACCCGTGCCAGGGTGTGTGGGCCGGGGGACCCGGTACAGGATCTCACTGCCCCAAGCCCTTCAGGTCCACACATGCCCCTCATCCTGCCTCTGGAGCCCTCTCTCAGATCAGAAGCATCCCCTGGGGCCCATGAGAAGGGATCTTCTTCGTGATTCCTTCAGAGGTAGGTGGTAGAGAGTAAAACCTCTGATCTTGATGCCAGACTCCAAGAAACTACTCACCAGAGGGCAAAGCTTCAGAAACCCAGGCAAGGTGCTGTGCCCTAGGTCTGATTAGAATGACTGTTTAGCAGGGGCTGTGGTATTGGGAGGCTTTCAGAGAAGGACCCAGAGCCCTACCCAGCACAGCTCCTTCCAGGCCTAGGTTGCCTTACACCTTATCTTACCAAACTGAAGGTGGAGACCAGGGAACCATGGCCTGAGCCCCTTAGGACTGACTGGTCCCTCTAGCTAACCATTTGGGACCCTCAAAGCCCGAAGATTGACTTATTGTGTATTCTAGAGTCCCATCAGTGGCTTTCTCATTTCTGATCCCTATGCTGCCCTTCTGGAATGTGTCAGTAAGTTCCATAGTGGCCCCCATCCTGAAAGCCTGCTCCCGACACCCTTAGGAAAATGTCCCAGTCTTGGCCTCTCATGAGTTTCCCACCCCCAAGAGCTGGGATCAGATGACCAGCCTGCTCAGGTTTCCTTCTCCTGTCCCCCCACCCACTGCTCAGCCCTCCAGGGCCTGGCTCACAGCCATGTCTGGTATAGTCACAAGCCTGCCTGAGGGTAAAGGGACTATCACTGCGAAGGCAGTCGGGTGACCTGGGATCAAGTTGGCTGGGATGGAGCCAGGAAGTTGACCCAGCAGAGGTGATACTTTGGGAGTCATTAAATCTGGAGGGGCAGGGTGGATTCACAGGGTGATCTCCCCACTTTTTCCTGAGCAGAAACTTGTTTGGCATCACCTTAAGAGGCAGGCCTTTAGAATGATAGCCCTGTGACAGGGCTTTCTCTCCCCACGACACCCCATCATGCACTTCTGCAGATTGAAGGGTGAGGACGTTTTTCATATAGGTGTGCGTTCCCCAGGATCTTCAGCCCCTGAGGTTACACTGAAATGCCCACCCCTGGTCCACTCCCCCACAACCCTGTGAAATACCCCAAACCACCCCCTCCTGGCTGGGCTCTTGGATTTGCTTTAGAGAGCTGGATGGTAGTCAGGGTCTGCTTCAGGCAGAGGCGGGGCCGGGCCTTATGCAGAAATGGGGACTGCTAAGGCTGGTCAAGGCAGGTTAGAGGGATGGAGCCTGCTGGGGACTAGCAGAAGTGCTAAGAGAGAGGCTAATGTCTCCCAGGTTAGGCTGTCTGGGGGAGATTCAGCCACAGTGTGTTCCTCCAGCAGCCACCACTATTGCAAACAAGGGCTCCCCAAAATCCCACAGTACCTTCATCCCCATGCTCAGCCATTGCCAAGAGTGTAGACTCTTGAGGGTGAGCCAGCAGGTGAGCTTATGAAGTCGAGACTGCCCCCTCTCTTCCTGCCATCCTTCAGGGAAGCTGTAAGAGAAGTGCCCACCCCTGCTTGCCATCCTGTGTGGTATCTGTGTGGTAAACGATGCAACTCACATTCCGGGATCCTCCTGCCCAGGTTATCGTGTCCTGTGGCTCTCTTGGGGATATTGTACTCACCACATTTCCATGTCTGGACAAGGATTCTGGCCAGGGTGAGCCCTCCACCTTCAAGGAGCCCCTCAGGGCTTCCCAGGGGTAAGGCTATTTGTCCCTCTGTTTCTGGTACTGTCCTGTGATAGGAAACCCAAATGCCCGAGGAGGGAGAGTCAGGGAGTCAAGGGGAGATGGGGAAAGACCCATTCAGGAGTAGTGGGAGGTTGCAGACCCTCTCTCCTCTGCCCCTTGATCACTACCCCTCTCTAGCCAGGTGGCTCTCCTACTTGGAACCGCAAGAGAGCTCTCTAGGAAGAAAGAGGCAGAGGTCTTAAGGGGCTCTGGATATTCAGGCAGATCACGGGTGGGAGAATGCTTAGAAGAACCCCCTAGAGAACAGCTATGACCTAGGAAAGAGCCACCATGGACATATTAGCCCACTCTAAAACAGGGGGGTGGGCAGCATCCTTTGGGGCCTGAGGGACCCTCTTTCTCCCCAAGGAGACTGATCTTTGCTGGCGCCTGCAGGGACAGGCTCAAAAGGGCCTGGTAGTTTCCCATGCTGCTGTTAGAAGAACCCTCAGGGAGTTCGACACTGTCACTATGAGTCTCAGTGTCTTTTGGCCACTTGCCAAAGCTTCATGAACTCTGCCCCTCTCTGGGCTACAGTTTCTGCATCTGAAAAATGGGTGTCATTGGTCTAAGGACTCAAAAGAAGTCTATTTTATTCCCCAAATATCTCCCTTCTCTGCCTGTCACTCATTCCAAAAGCCTGCTCTCCTTAGCAAGTTCTGGTTGGACATTGCCCTAGTCAGCTACTACCCTTGAAAGGTCACTGAGGGCACAAAGCTTTTTACCTCTGGGAGGATGCATTTTCTGATGACATCGTGCCTCCATCCCCTTTCCCCAGAGCTGGCCATGCCCCCATAAATTGAGACCTTTAGGTAGCACCCTGTCTGCTATTCCCTGTGCTATGTCCAGATTGAGCCCAATCTCAAGGACTGGAACCAGGACAAAGATGTCAATATAACATTGTTTGCTAATGGGAGCCCAAGCAGAACTGTGACACTTAGCCAAGCCACCCTCTACTTCAGTTGATACTTGTTGGCTGAGCCCTTACTTTGTGCCAGGCACTTAGATAGTCTAGGAGGAAGGAATTGGATAGAGAGGAAGATTAGTCATTCCACTGTCCCCATTGTCCCCATAGACCAGCAGCATAGCATCCTCACAGATGTGGCATTGAGGTTCCACTCTAGCAAAATCCTCGAAGAGGGGACTTGCCCCTGGGAGCCAGATAAGGAGGGCAGGGAGCTTTCAACCAGGTCTCCAGGCCCTCTTACACCCTTAATGAGATGGCAGTGCCATGCGATATCTGGTCCAGCAAGCTGACCAAAGAGCAGTCTCATGTTTAAAGGAAAATAGGATGTTGGGTTTGCTATCAGGCTCAAAGCAGGGAGCTGGCAATAAATCAAGAACTGAAAAGCGATGTCGCTGCTTCAAAGTAAATTTCCAAGCCCGGGAAACAATTGTGCATTAAAATCCATCAGAGGAAAAAAATCTATTAAAACTTCGGGAGAAATGCTTTGTTATAAATTAGATATTTCTGCCAACCAGGATAATTCAATAATTTCCCCTTGACATTCTCGAGATTGCTCTTTGGAGGGAATTATGATGCTTTGAAGTTGGGAGCACTTTGTTTCCAAGGAAAGATGAAGAGTTGACTGGGAGTGAAGGTGAGAGGGCAAGGAAGGGGGTCTTCTAGGTAAAGGGGAAGGGAGCCCCTTTGGGGGGTTCAGTGTCACTCAGCAGAGGTTTTCCATGATTGCCACAAGCACTGCAGTGCAGGACTTTTACCAGATGATGCCCCACTTCAGACCACAACTCTGACAGGAGAATGGCAGGGGGTTGGAGAAGGCCTTTGGGTCCTCCAGTATCACCTTACCATTAGGGCAGCCTCAGTCTTACAGCTTCCGTGAATAACTGTCTAACACCTTCTTCAACCTTTAGGAAATCAGAGCTGGTCTCAGGTAACAGGTGCCTATGGTCCCTTCTCAATTCCAGGTGCAGGATAGGTGGGGATGGCTGCCTGCCTCCTAGTCTTCCTCTCTTCCTTTGCTGTGCACGATTCGGCACCAGCCAAGACCCCTCCCCGCCTTCTATCTACCTCCCATAATTTGGAGTTTTGATCCTAGCCCATCACCCCAACTTCCTCCTCACAAGTCCAACATTGCCATGATGCCAGCCTCTCTCAGGTTAGCCAAATCTGCTCTGGCTGAACAGGGCAGCTAGCAGAGGGAGAGTGCCAAGTGGGATGGGATCTTGGAGCACTGGGCACGATCTACTTAGCCACTGGGTACCAACCTCCAAGACATCTGTGGGAGCAGGGAAAGGATTGGAGTCAGGACTTGGGCAGGACAGGGCTCCAGAGGCAGCCTGCCTGGCTGTGAGTCCTGGCTTCTCCACTGGCAGACAAGTCACTTAACCTGTCTGTAAGCCCTGATCTTGCGCTCTGTTAAATGGGAGTAGTGATAGTACCTTCTTTATCTATAGAACTGAATGTGACAACGTGTGTGAAGCACCCAGCACCAGCCTGTCACTCAGAAGCGGTACTTAATATTTTTAGGACACGGGTCTCCTGACCATAGACCCTGTAGCCTTTCCCACCACAGGAAACTCACCCCCTGCAGCCCCTACTCAGACCCCCCTCTCTCTCCCACCCAAACTTGTCTGTATTTGGGGACTTATGTCCTTAGAACCATGAAGAATGGTGTATGCCTGTGGAACTGGGCTGTCCACTCTACACCCAACCCACACAGGAAGGGTGGTTGGTTAGAGTCCTTTCATTTTGCTGAGGCCCTGGGAGCTGAAGTGACCATGCTTAAGGCTACCTATTTGGGGGAAGAGGTTGGAGCTCGGACTGGGACCCAGGTTCTACTCAACCACAGAGGCAGTCTCTCATCTCAACATTCCTTCCTTCCTCTCTTCCTCCCTTTTTTTTCCCTTCCTTCCTTCCTTCCTTCCTTCCTTCCTTCCTTCCTTCCTTCCTTCCTCCCTCCCTCCCTCCCTCCCTCCCTCCTTTCTTTCTTTCTTTCCTTCCTCCCTTCCTTCCTCCCTTCCTTCTTTGCTTCTTAGGAACCAGAGCCTCCTAGAGCCCAGGCAGTGGCCAGAGCAGCAAACTGAGGCAGGGACATGTGGGATCTTCTTTCTCTGAGTCTAGGAGGAAGATCATAGAGCCCAGCAAAAAGAGGTCAAAGGGGAAGGAAGTGGGAGAGTCTGGGAAAGTTTCCATTTAAGCAGCTGTCAGAACAAACCATTCTCTTGGACACTGCCTGACTCATAGAACAGAGGAATTGGGGTTTAAAGGTCATCTCATCCTACCCTCCTTTTGAATCATTTCTTCCACAGGTGCTCCCCAGCCCCAAAGGACAGGGAGCTCACTACTTCCCAGGGCAGCCCCAGGGTACATACAAGTTGCTCTTGCTTCTTGACCCCACTGGGGCTCAGATCTTGCTCTCTGTGGCACACTTTTGGCCCTGACCCCACATGGGGTCAGTTGGGTGGTATGAGCCTGCTGCGTATCACTTGGCAAGGCCCCAGGTTTAGGGAGCTAATCTGTGAGCAAGGCAGGGGTTTTCTGGAGACTGCATTTTTCCAAAGGGCTGGGCTTGGTGCTGGTGGGGCAGTACTCCCTGAGGGCCCAGTCCTGTGCCCGGACTTTCCCTCAGAGTGGAGACCAAGGGGAAACTCAGGGCTGGGGAACTTTGCCACCACCTAAAACCAGGCTGGGAGTTAAGCAGACACACAGTCAATACCACTGTATTTGCCTTAAAATGATAGATATTTATATTGAATTAGCCCCCAGGCCAGGGGATGTTCAGATTGCTGGTTGTGCCTAGAAAGTCATGTCAAAAGACCTGCTAGCACCTGGAAGCGCAGGACATGGAAGTGGGGAAGGGGCACGAAGGATCTATCTAGGACAGTGGTTCTTAACCTGGGTTCTATCAAACCCTAGGGGTTCGATGAGTCCATCTCAGGGGTTCAGAGAAGCCTCTGCCGCGGAGGCCAGAATAAAGTAATACCATAATTTGTTGTGAGTTCATGCACTTTGTTGGTTTTGTTCTTTGAGCAAGGTGATGTTCATGCACGGCTCATTTTGTGCACCAGTAAAAAAACATACCTATGTCTTGAATTTGGGGAAAAAAATCATATTTTATTTATCACTAAAGAAGGGTTCGGTGAAAGCGCATATGAAACTGGTGGGTTTGGTACCTCAAAAAAGGTTAAGAACCACTGATCTAGGAGGTTTGAAACTGTGGCCTCTCCTACTCAGCCCCAAGCTCCTTGACTCTGAATGGAAGTAATAATGTTGCATGCTTCAGTCTTGTTGCAGGTAACAAGAGACAGTATGCCTGAGAAGTGCCTAGCACGGAGTGAGTGTTCTGAAAGTGCTAGATAGAGTTTGTTACTATTTGCAGCAGATGGGGAAACCCGTGGGAAATTCAAGCGCCTCTGGGAAGTTGGGGGTGGTGGGCCGGCCTTCCCGGAGCCAGGGGGCGGGGCTGGGGCGGGGCATCCCAGGTAAGGCCCCGCCTTCCCTGTCTGGCTCCGGTGGGGCCCACTGAGCGTCCCTGTAGCCGAAAGGGGTTGAGTCATGCTACCCAGGCTGCCGGCGGTTGGCCTAATCTCAAGACGTCGCTAACCCCCGAAAACCCCCGGACTGCACGTCGGGTGACATCTAATTTGCGCCAAGTTCCTCCAGCATTTCTTTTTTAAAAATATATATATTATTTATTCTTTTTAGAAAAAGGTGAGAGAGAGAATGGAGGGAGGGGCAGGAAGCATCAACTCCCATATGTGCCCCGAACAGGCAAGCCCAGGGTTTTGAACTAGAGACCTCAGCGTTCCCAGGTTGACACTTGACACACTGCGCTGCCACAGGTCAGGTCCCTCCAGCATTTCTGAAAACACACGTGCAGGGGCCCATGGGTCTGGGATCCTGAGGAAACAGGGAGCCTTCTTCCCGGCTGTTTGGAGGTAGCCAGTAAACCCCTTTTCAGAACAGTCTTCCTGCCCCTCCCGGGACATTGCCTATCTCCCACCGTAAGCTAAGCTTTCATTGGGAGTGAGCATTGTCTTCTGCAGATTTCTCTTTTAAAATGCGCATTCCCACCGATGCTTTGAAGAGAAAACCAGAAGACTGGAAAACGGCTAATGGACCCTCAGAGCCTCAAGAAGGGGAGGAGGACTGAGGGGCAAGCCTGGGATTTGGCTCTCTCCCGGGCTCTCTCTGGCCCCGCCTGCCCCTATCCCAGCCCCCAGGACTCTAGGGGAAGTGGTGTGTGGGGGAGGGGGAACAGAGCTGACATTCTGTAAACAGAGCCGGTTTGGGCCTCAGCCAAGGACGGGGTGTCCTGGCCCAGGCTGGGTGTGAGGCCCATACTCGGCTCTCCAGGACTCCCCGCCCTGCCCGGCTGCCCCAGAGCTGTCCCGGAGGTGCCCGGCCCACCGCCAGCTCCAGCCAGGATGTGTCTTGAGTTTTGGGAAGTGACCGATTCCCTTGTGGGGAATGTGTCCTGGCCTGGGGGGACAAAGAGATGGGGGCTCTCTTTAAGAACCATCATTGATTGTTCATTCACGAAGTGCCAGGCTCAGGCATGGAGACAGCCTCTCATCCCTGCCCCTGGGAGAAGCTGCTACTGGGTGTTGATCACTCCCATCCTCACCGGCTGCCTGTACCTCCTGCTCTTCTGTGCCTGAGGCAGTCAGTCCCTTAGAGTAGGGAATGCACGGCCGGGGTGGGGGCAGGGCCAGGGGGAGGGCACAGGTTCTGAGAACACTTCAAGGCCTAGTCCTGCCCCCTTGGCTTGTTGCCACTTGTAGAATCCCATGCTCATGGCCTCACAAGGACAACTCAGAGCAGCAAGGAATAACCTGGAAAGGAGGATGGGGAAAGGGCAAGCATCCAGGGATATTCAAGGAGCAATGTTGGAAGCAATAATCAGCTGTGGGTGTGAGGTGGGGAGAGGGGTCTCTGTGTGTTTAAGGGAACAGGTGGCTCAGAGATACTAGCACCACAGCAGGTGGAGACAGCTGTGAGCTCTGCCTTGGAGGAGAATGGGTGAGATATGGAGAGGAGTCCTGGTGGCAGGAGAAAAGAGAGGTTGGCCAGTGAGACTGTAGGCTGGTCTCCAAGAATCAGTCACAGATTTTTTACTTTATTGTTGAGGCAATGTGCTCCTGAATGATAGTGGGTGGGGTGGACCAAAAGGGTCCCATAGGCAAATAGATTGGAAGCACTGTTCAAAAAAGCTTAACACCACTTACTGCAGGCTTTATCAGAGCCTTTGTTTCATATGCTAATTAATGAGCATCTTTGTTCTCCAAGAGGGGAATTGGGTATGCAGAAGATCCCCTCCCACCTGAAGTCCAGCCTCATAGGACTTGTGCTCTTCTGAAAACATAGGGTCCAAGGACTATTAAATATGTCTCACTTGCTGGCTCTGGCCCAGATGGAATGGAAGGGCACACACAGACACCAAACAAAACACGGCGTGCCTAGATACCCAGATTCAATGTCTGTCTTCTCAAAGGAGGCCAGTCTGCAGAAGTCCAGGCAAGGTATGATGGCCATAAGAGAGTTTGGCAGACTCAAGGTTCTGGGTCCTAGGCTCTCTGAAGTCTCTTACTCCTTAAATCAGGTCCCAGCTCAGCCTCAGGGAATCTGGGATACCTGCTCAGGGCTGGGGAGTCCCATGGCATTCGCACAGAACATACTGATCAGCGGTTATAGATTGTGGCCCAGGTTGGGGCTTGAGGCTGTGCTGAGTGTGGTTCTTCCTCACTGACCTGAGCCTCCTATGGCCTCATGTCTAACCCCACAGAAAGTACAGGAGCAAAACTGGTCCTCAGAAATGGGCTTTCTCATTACTTTGGTATTGGTAAAGCAATGGCATCTAAACTGTGGTGCTTGGGGAACCCTCGGACAAAGTGTAACCAACATCAGAACGACCTGCATCCTTGTTGAGAAGTAGAGGGAAGAGCAGCAGAGGAAAGAGACTGCAGACCCTGTATGGGACCTCCAGAGCATTCCCCAGGGCTCCCAGAAATCCTGGGGGCACTAAGCAGGGAGATGCAACAGCCCTGCTTGAGCAGGTGGGAGTTAGAGCCAAGGATATATAGGCTGGAGCCATGCCTGGGTCCCCTTGTCTTCACAGGCTGGGGAAGCAGTGTGTGTGTGTGTATGTGTGTGTGTGTGTGTGTGTGTGTGTGTGTGCGCTCACGCCTGCGTCTTCCCCCTACTTGCAAGATGCTCCCTTAAACTGTAAGATAGATATGGTGATGACATCTTGTACGCAGTGAGAAAGCAGGCTGAGAAGGGGGAGGTCTTTGGGAGCTGGTGACTCCAGGGGAGGGCTCTAAAATGAGACAGGGTGTGGTAAACCCTTTCAGGTGGCTAAGTTTTAGTGGTATACAGAAGAGAGGACTGGACTGGCCGGTCTGGCCAGCATCAGGAGAGAGGGCTGGAGAGGCCCAGAGTCAGCTTCATCAGCTTCTTTGAGGAGCTGATTTTCAGGCTGGGGAATAGAATGTGTCAAAGAGGGCCTGCAGTATACACACCCCCAAGTCTCCTTCCTACCAAGTTTCACTCCTGCCTTCACAGCCAAATGACCCTCCAGAGTCCCTTCATGCATTTTCCATCCTTCCTTGCTCACATTACTCCCCAGCCTGCAACTTTGCAGTGCCCCGCATGGCACTGAAACGGCTTTGGCTGGGGGTCACCAGAGTCTCCTTGGCTGGCAGATCTATTTAATTTCTTAACACCTTGATTGAGATATACTTCTGCTATTCACCTATTTAAATTATACAATTCAACGATCTTTAGTATATTTACAGAGTTGTGCAAGATCACCACAATTTTAGAACATTTCATCACCCTCCTCCTCAGTAAACCATACCCATCAGGAGTCATTATCTTTTCCCACCGTTTCCCACCTACAGCCCTAGAAACGACTAATCTACTTTCTGTCTTTATGGACTTGCCTATTCTGGATATTTAATTTAAATGGAATGACACACATGTGGTATTTTTTTAAAAAGATTTTATTTATTCATTTTAAAGAGAAGAGAGAGAGAGAAAGAGAGAAGTGGGGAGGAACAGGAAGAATCAACTCCCACATGTGCCTTGACCAGGCAAGCCCAGGTTTGAACCGGTGATATCAGTGTTCCAGGTCGATGCTTTATTCACTGTGCCACCACAGGTCAGGCCATCATGTATTTTGTTACTAGCTTCTTTTACTTATATAATACTCTCAAGGTACATCCATGTTGTAGCGTATATTAGAACTTCATTCCTTTTTATGGCTGGATAATATTCCAATGTATGGTTATATTTCATTTGATTTATCCATTCATCAGTTCATGGTCATTTGGGCTGTTTCTACTTTTTGGAGATTATGAATACTGTTGCTATGAACACTCACCTACAACTTTTTGTATATACATATGCTTTTATTTCCCTTGGATCAATCCTTACGAGTAGAATTGCTGGGTCATGTGTTGAACATTTTGGGGAACTGTCAGATTCCAAAGCAACTGTGCTACTTTACATTCCTACCAGTAATGCATGAGCGTTCCAATTTCTCCACATCCTTACCAACATTTGTTCTAATCTGTCCTTTGGATTATAGCTATTCTAGTGGTATGACACAGTATTTCATTATGGTTTGATTTGCATTTTCTTTTCTTCCTTCCTTCTTTTAGAAAGAGAGGAATGGACAGAGAAAGAAAGACAGGAACATCAATATCAATCTCTTGCTATATGTGCCCTGACTGGGAATCAAACTGGCAACCTCTGAGCTTCAGGATGATGCTCAAACCAACTGAGCTATCCAGCCAGGGCAATTGTTTTTTCCTGATAGCTAATGATATTGAGTATTTTTTCATGTGCTTGTTATTTATATATGATCATTGGAGAAATGTATATGCAGATCCTTTTGCCCATTTTTTTAAACGGAGTAATTGTCTTTCTATTATTGATTTGTAAGAGTCCTTTATGTATTATAGATAGAAGTCCCTTGTATCTAGGTATATGACCCTGGGTTGTCTTTATACTTTGTTGCTTTTTTAAAAAAGATTTTTATTTATTGATTTTTAGAGAGTGAAGAAGCAGAGAGAGAGAGAAATGGGGAGCAGGATGGGAAACATCAATTTCTAGTACTTGCTTCCTGTATGTGCCTCGACCAGACAAGCCCAGGGTTTCAAACTGGCAGCCGCAGCCTGTTAGGTTGATGCTCCATCCAACACGCCACCACAGGGCAGACAGTCTTTATACTTTCTTGATGATCTCTGCAGCACACAGTTTTTAATTTTGATGGAGTCTAATTAATCTATTTCTTCTTTGACTGCTTATGCTTTTGATTTCATAGCTAAAAAAATCATTGCCTAATCCAATTAACAAATATTTATACCTATGTTTTCTTATAAGAGTTTTAGAGTTTTGCCTTTTTTTTAAAATTCATTTTAGAGAGGAGACACGGAGTGAGAGAGAGAGAGAGAGAGAGAAAGAGAGAGAGAAAGGGGGGAGGAGCTGGAAGCATCAACTCCCATATGTGCCTTGACCAGACCAGTGCAGGGTTTTGAACTGATGACCTCAGTGTTCCCAGGTCAACACTTTACCCACTGTGCCATCACAGGTCAGGCAAGTTTTGCCTTTTATATTTAGGTCTTTAATCTGTTCTGAGTTAGCTTTTGCATATGTCATGAGGTAAGTTTCCAACTTCATTCTTCAGCATGTATTCACTTGTCTTAGCATTATTTGTTGAAGACAATTCTTTCCCCCATTGAATTGTCCTGATACCCTTGTCAGAAATCAACTGGCCTTAGATGTAAAGGTTTATTTCAAAACTTTCAGTTCCCATATATTGGTCTGTATGTCTAAACCTAATGCCAGTTTCACAGAATCTTTTTATATCTATTGCATAAGATATATTGGTCTGTAGTTTTCTTATGATGTCTTTTTTTATTTTGATACTGGTATAATATTGACCTCATTGAATGACCTGGTGTTTCCCCCTATTTTTTAAATGATTTATTTTTCATATAGTAAAAATATGAAAGTATTTATAGAAAAATATAACTAAAATTAAAATTATTCCTAATCCCACTATATACAGGTAAGCACTAGTAATATTTAGGTGAATTTCTTTCCCATGTTTTCTACACTTATACATGTTAAAATACAAAATTGGGGCCCTGGCTGGTTAGCTCAGTCAGTTAGAGCATTGTCCCAAAAAGTCAAGGTTGGGGGTTTGATCCCCAGTCAGGGCACTTAGGGAAATGACCAATGAATGAACAACTAAGTGGAACAAGTGAATGCTTCCCTCTCTCTCCCTCTTCCTTTCTTTCTATGTTTCTCTAAAATCAATTTTAAAAAAATACAAAATTGTCATCATGCTCTATATGGAATTAGGTATGCTGGTTTGCTTTTTATATATTAAAATTATATTTGTGAGCTACAGCAGAATATTATTCAGCCATAAAAAGGAATGAAGTACAGATACAGTCTATTCGTAGTACAGTGGTACCTTGAAATATGAGCAGACCAACAGACAATTTTTTTAAGATACGAGCTGTGACTTGGTTTGTATTTTTGTTGAGATCCTAGCGAAATTCCGAGATACGAGTCATGATTCAGGAAGCTGCTGCTAGTCGGCGCATTGGCACATGGGTCCAGTATCGGCAGTTTGATATACGAGCTGACTGACTTATGAGCTCGGTTACAGAACGAATTACATTCGTATCTCAAGGTACCACTGTAGTTGCTTCTCATTTGTGCTTTGATCAGGCAAACTCATGATTTCAAACAGGCTAACTCAGCATTCCAGGTCAATGCTTTATCCACTGCGCCACCACAGGTCAAGCCTTTATTTTTAAAAAATTTTTGAAAAATAGAGAAAGAGAGAGACAGACAGGAAGGGAGAGAGATGAGAAGCATCAACTTTTAATTGTAACACTTTCATTGTTCATTCATTGTTTCTCATAAGTGCCTTGACCAGGGGCTCCAGCTGAGCTAGTGACCCCTTGCTCAAGCCAGTGACCTTGGGCTTCAAGCCAGAGACCTTTGGGCCCAAGCCAGCAACCATAAGGTCATGTCTATGATACCATGCTCAAGCTGGCGACCCTGCACTCAAGCTGGTGAGCCCATGCTCAACCCAGATGAACCCACACTCAAGTCAGTATGTCCGTGCTCAAGCAGGATGAGCCTGCGCTCAAACTGGTGACCTCAGAGTTTTAAACCTGAGTCCTTGGAGTCTCAGGTCGATGCTGTATCCACTGTGCCCCCACCAGTCAGGCACATTCTACAACATGAATGAACCTCAAAAACGTCATACTAAGTGCCCTGCCTAGGTAGGTCAGTTGGCTAGAGCACCGTTTGGGTACACCAAGGTATGGGTTGGATCTCTGGTCAGGGCACATACAAGAGTCAACCAATGAATACATAAAAGGTGCAACAATAAATCAATGTTTCTCTCTCAGTGTATCTCCTTCTCTTTCCTCCTCCCTTTCTCTCTCTCTAAAATCAATGAATAAAAATTTTAAAATCATGGTAAGTGAAAAAGCCAAACACAAAAAGTCATATATTGAAAAAAAAGTCATATATTGTATGATTTCATTTATGTGAAATATCCATAATCAGTAAATCAGTGGAGGCAGAATGAGGATTGGTGGTTGCCAGGGGCTGGAGAGTGTGTGTCTTTGGGGATGGAGGGGAGTGGAGAACACTTAATGGATACAGAACTTCTTTTGGGGATAATGATGTTTGGAACTAGAGAGAGGTGATGGTTGCACAACACTGAATATACTAAATGCCATTGAATTGTTCCTTTAAAAATCATTATCTTTATGTTATGCGAATTTACCTCAGTAAAAAATTACATTTGTGAGCATTACTAGATGTGACTTACAGCTCTTTAAAAGTGTGATTTTAAAATATTTTATTAGATTTTTAAAATTATGAACATATTTGCTTGTGATGAAGTGAAGTGATAGTTAGGGTTTATCTGCAAATCTCAGAATACCATAACTTCTCAGTAGCTACAAAAATATTTAATTAGAGAGATATGCTTTATTTTATTGTATATTTAACTCATCTAAAATTTTTTATTATTGCATATTATACTTAATGAATATCCTTAAGATTGTTTCTTAGAAGTAAGCTATTTCTTGAGCTTTATAAGCTACTATAGGAGAATATCTTCATAATTTCAGGATAAAGAAAAAAAATTTTATTTTATTTTTTACAGGGACAGAGAGAGAGTCAGAGAAAGGGATAGATAGGGACAGACAGGAACGGAGAGAGGCTAGAAGCATAAATCATTAGTTTTTCATTGCCGTTGCGACACCTTAGTTGTTCATTGATTGCTTTCTCACATGTGCCTTGACCGTGGGCCTTCAGCAGACCGAGCACCCCCTTGCTGGAGCCAGCGACCTTGGGTCCAAGCTGACGAGCTTTTGCTCAAGCCAGATGGGCCTGCGCTCAAGCTGGCGAGCTTGGGGTCTCGAACCTGGGTCTTCCACATCCCAGTCCGTCGCTCTATCCATTGCACCACTGCCTGGTCAGGCAGGATAAAGAAAAATTTCTTAAGCTAGACACTCAAAAAAACCCATAAAATTAATGCATAAATTGAACTATATTCAAATTAAAATATTCTGTTCATCAAAGTATCATTGCAAGAGTGAAATGGCAAGATACAAAGTAAGAGAAAATATTTATAAAACATATGATTGATCTTTGAACAACATGGTTTGAACTGCATGTTTCTACTTACATGCAAATTTTTTCAATATACAGAGTACTGAAAATGTGTTTTCTCTTCTTTATGATTTTATTAATAACATCATCTTTTCTCTAGCTTAGTATATGGTAAGAATACACTGTATGACCTATATCATAACGTACAAAGTACAGGTGTGTCTCCGTAAAGTCATGGTGCACTTTTGACCTAGGACCGGTTAAAAGTGCACCATGACTTTACGGACACACTGTATGTGTTAATTGAATGTTTATGTTATTGGTAAGGCTTCCAGTCTATAGTAGGCTATTAGTAATCATGTTTTGGGGAGTCAAAAGCTGTATGTGAATTTTTTACTTTGCAGGGGTTTGGTGCTCCTAACCCCCATGTTGTTCAAGGGTTGACTGTGATTAGTAAATTGCTTGGATCCAGAATATATAAAGAAATTTTATAAATTCATAAGAAAAAGAACTAAATAATAGTGACAATATTATATATAAAATTTTGTGAGTGTTGTAAAGGTAGTATTTAGAGTAAACTGATAGCATTAAATATATATATTTAAAAAGAAAGATGGTTGAAAATATGAGCCAAGGATCTATTTCAGGAAGTTCAATTCATAATTTTTATAATTTTAGATTTATAAAAAATTATAAATCTCTTTTGAGTAAGAAAATAATAAAAGTTCAACAAAGCAGGCCAAAATAAACAATACCTTTATTTTTATTTTTTGAAAAAAGTACCAGCAAAACACTGAAGACATTTTCTCTATGTGTAACATCACGGATTAAATATGTATAATATAGAACTGGTTGCAAGTTGAAGCATATTTTAGCATTCAACCCCTCATATTTGCTGTAATCTTTACTTTATCTTGATGGAAATATTTGCTACCCATAGATATGTGTACTGTCACAAAACAAAAGAAGCAACATTTTTAAAAAATCAAAGTAGAAGAATAAAATAAATATAATAAATCAATGAAATAATCAAGCATATGATAGAGAGAATTTTTTTGACAGAGAGAGGGACAGATAGGGACAGACAGACAGGAAGGGAGAGAGATGAGAAGCATCAATTCTTCATTGTGCTACCTTAGTTGTTTTTGATTGCTTTTTCATATGTGCCTTGACCAGGGGGCTACAGCAAAGCGAGTGACCCCTTGCTCAAGCCAGCGCCCTTAGGCTCAAGCCAGTGACTTTGGGCTTCAAGTCAGTGACCTTTGGGCTCAAGCCAGCCACCATGGGGTCACTTCTATGATCCCACACTCAAACCAGCAATCCAGAGCTCAAGCTGGTGACCTCGGGGTTTTGAACCTGGGTCATCTGTGTCCCAGTTCAACACTCAATCCACTGCACCACTGCCTGGTCAGGTGATAGAGAGAAGTTTTAATACTAAACTTTGTTCTTCAAAAACAATAATGAAATTGATAAATCTTTGATGAGACTAATAAAGAAAAAAAGAGTATGAACAAATAATTAATAGTAACATGTAAGAGTGGAACATTACTACTTGTCCTGTAGACATCAAAATGACAATAAGAAGATATTATGAACAACTTAATGCCAATAAATCTAAAAAGTTTATAGGAAATAGGCAAATCTCTAGAAATAGTAATTTACCAACAGTGATTCACGAAGAAATGGAAAGCCTAAATAGTGGCATAACAATTACAGAAGTTGAATCAGTGATTTAAAGTCTTCCACAAACAAAATTCCTAGTTCAGATAACTTTACCTGTAAGTTATATTGAACATTAAGGAAAATAATAATCCTTTCATATGTAAACTCTTCCAGAATCTAGAAGTTTTGACTCCCAAAGAACCAAGTTATCTCTTTTTACTCATTTCATAAAATTAATATGATCTTGACTCCCAAATTTAGTAGGGTTGATATAGTAAAAGTAAAGGCCTATCTCACTGATGAACATAGATATATATAAAAACTCTACATATAAAGTATTATTAAACAAAATTTAGCATCATATAAAAGGAATAGTGCATAGGACCAAGTTATAATTAACCTTAGGAATATAAGGTTTGTTTAATACTCAAAATCTAATTAGCCTGACCAGGCGGTGGCGCAGTGGATAGAGCATCAGACTGGGATGTGGAAGACCCAGGTTCGAGACCCCGAGGTCGCCAGCTTGAGCCGGGCCCATCTGGCTTGAGCAAAAGCTTGCCAGCTTGGACTCAAGGTCGCTGGCTCCAGCAAGGGGTTGCTCGGTCTGCTGAAGGCCCACGGTCAAGGCACATGTGAGAAAGCAATCAATGAACAACTAAGGTGTCACAACAGCAATGAAAAACTAATGATTGATGTTTCTCATCTCTCTCCGTTCCTGTCTGTCTATCCCTATCTATCCCTTTCTCTGACTCTTTCTCTGTCCCTGTAAAAAAATAAAATAAAAAATGTAATTAATGCAATTTATCTGATTAAAAGAGAAATACTTATGGCTATCTCAATGGATGCAGAAAAAGCATTTGATAAATTAACTCTCCTTGAACTAAATGAGTAATTTTTAAAAATAACTTTTGCCAAACTGAATTTCCCTAATTTTATGTAGGCTGTCTTTTTAAAAATAGCTAATGCAGGCATCATACTTAGTGATGCAACATTGTAACTTTTCCCTTGAAGACTGGAATAAACAAAGATACTCATTACTTCCACTTCTGTTCAACATTAAACTGGAGGTCCTGGCCAACACAGTGAAGAAAGAGAAGAAATAAGGATGGGAAAAGGAAAAAACAAAGCTGCCATTAGTTATAGATGATAGAATAGTGTACAGAGGAAATAAAAATCATCTATAGGCCCTGACCGGGTGGCTCAGTGGATAGAGCATTGTCCATGTGTGCCAAGGTCGCAGGTTCAATTCCCTGGGCAGAGCAAATACAAGAACCAATGAGTACACAATTAAATGTAACAACTAAGTGGAACAATGAGTTGATGCTTCTTTCTCTCTTTCTGCCTTTTTCTCTCTCAAATCAATGGGAAAAAACACAATAATCTACAGATAATTAAAAGTATTAAGAGTGTTCAGCAAGTTTCCTGGACTTAAAAACAATAAAGAAACCCTGGCCGGTTGACTCAGTGGTAGTGTTGGCCCAGCACCTGGAAGTCCCAGGTTCAATTCCTGGTCAAGACATATAGGAGAAGCGACCATCTGCTTCTCCATTCCTCCCTTTCCTCTATCTCTCTCTCTCTCTTCCCCTCCCACAGCCATGGCTTGAATGGTTTGAGCAAAGTTGGCCCTGGGCGCTGAAGATGGCTCTGTGGCCTCAGCCTCAGATGCTAAAATAGCTTGGTTGCTGAGCAACGGAACTGAGGCCCTGCTGGGAAGAGTATTGCCTCGTAGGGGCTTGCTGGGTGGATCCCTGTTGGGGCACATGTGGGAGTCTATCTCTGCTTCCCCATCTCTCACTTAATAAAAAATATCAATAAAGAAAAATTAGCCAAACCAGGCAGTGGCGCAGTGGGTAGAGCATTGGCCTGGGATGCAGAAGACCCAGGTTCGAGATCCTCAGGACTGCTCTCATCAGGCCCTTAGTCCTTGTTCAAATCACTTTCCAAAGAAAGCCTATGATTCTCTGGGCCTCTCTCACCCCAGGAATCCAAGCTTCTGTATTTCCCTTTTCGGAACTCATTGCCCACGCTAGCCCATGTCCAGAAATTGTTTCACTGGACTCTCTGATGGCATCACCAATACCACCCCCCATATCCTCAACTTCATCTGGAATGTCCCCTTTGCTTTTTGGGGCTGGTGGAAAACTGCCTTCCCATAAGGACTTTACTCCCCCTGCAGCCTCTCAAGTGACAGCTGTTTTCCCTCTTGTCATCCCTTGCGTAGTGGCGAGAGGAACCCATTTTGCTCCCCAGTTTGCCCTTCTCTTTACACCCATGTTTGAATGCCATGTGATTGGACATGACCACCCATTTCTCTCTCTTTTCGTAGCCATTTGGTGACCTCCTGTCACTTGCCTTCATTCTTTGAAAGTTTTAGATCCTTACCCACAGTAACCCTTTCCAAAGCCCCTCCTACCTTAGTGTTTTATCTCATCATTCATGTAGATGAAGAGGCCTCTCAGACCCTTGGCCTCCTCTTCAGGATCTTGGCTTCTGCAGTATTTCAGCCTCTTGCCCTCACAGCCGAACTTTGAACTAGTTGGTGTCTGTCTACCAATACAATTCCTTCATCATCTCAACATCATGCGTCTCACTCTTCAATAAACACTGCCTCTGTCTCCAGCTCACTCCCCCCAGTACCCTCACTCCAGCAATTCTTCCTGGAACTTACTGATCCAAAAAAAATCCATTACCCCCACCCCTCCCACAGCACTTTCCTCTTTACTCAGCTCAGAATAGAGTCACCAGACAAAACCACAACCCGGGTAAAACTCAACCCTTTACTCACTCTATACCTGCACCACAGCTGCCCGGGACTGATGAAAAACCCTCAATGGGCTGACCAGTCTCACTCTACTGACAACTTCTTCCTAGTTTTCTAGAAAAATAGAGGCCCTCAGAAGAGCAGTTCCATGGCTTCCGCCACTGCTTCCCCTACCCACCTGCACTTGTGCTCACCACTCTGTCTTCTGAGTCCCCAGTAGGGGTGAACCAGCCATGCTTCTAGTCAAGGGCAGCCCCCTTATTTTGCGCACCAAATGCCATCCCTACCTGTCCGCTCAAGGACTTCACTCCAGCATTCATCCCTTCTCTCACCCACATCATCAAAATTCTCCTCTCTACAGGAGTATTCCCATCAACACATAAAAATGTGGAAACCTTTCCATCTTAAAGAGAGACCTCTTCTTGGCCTTGTATTCCTCTCAGACGCCCACACAATTTCTCTGATCCTCTTTATGATATAGCCCCTAGAAGGAATTGACTCTCCTTGCCCCTTCAAGTCCTCCCCTTCCTTTCTTGTTCCCATCAGGCTTGAGCCTCCACGACTACACCAAAACTGCCTTTGTCAAGAACTTTCCATGTTGTTAAAACTCAGGCCTCACCTTCCTTGCCTCTTCATAGTTCATCCCTCCTTCCTCGGCGCCCAGATCACCACCACCCTCTCCTGGTTCCCTTCTGCCTCTCCGGTTGCCCCGCCTCTGTCTCTTTTGCTGGCACCGCCTCATCTCCAAGGCTCAGTCCTTGGACCTCTTGTAATCTCTTGTCTTCACTCACTCCCTTGATAATCTCCTCCAGTGTCCCGGCTTTAAACACCGTTCAGTTCCTGATAATTTTCTATCCCGGACCTAAGCCTTTTTCTGAATTCCACCTCATATTGTCTCTAGGCAGTCTCCTGAGGCTGAGTCTTGGCCACCCCTCTTCAATCGGGCCCAAGTTGCCAGTTCTTCCCAGTCCATAGCTGGCCTACTTCTTTGTAGACGTCTGACATTTGAACCCCAATCTAGGGGATAAAAAGTAACACTGCCCCTCTGTAGAGAGTGAGGGCAGATGGAATGGGGACCAGTGGCTCAGTGAAGGCTGCAAGCTGGTTGCTTCATGCTCCTTCTAGGCTGGCTGAGCTGCTCAGTGTGAAGCACTCCTGACTGGGTCAGGTGGCCACTGTGGCTGCATTTGATGGGCGTATGGGTGCCTGCCCTGTACACTCTGCCTGCTCTGTGTCTCCTTCCTGCCTTCCTTGCTAGGTTCAGGGCACAGTGACCTTTCAGGAGGATACTGCTGAAGGTCCAGCCCTGCCTGACCATTGGTGGCTTAGTGGATAGAGCATCGACCTGGGACACTGAAGTCCCAGGTTCAAAATATCAAGGTTACTGGCTTAAGCGTGAGCCCATCAGGCTTGTGCACAGGATCATCAGCTTGAGTGTTGGGACATGATCCCAACATCATTGGCTTGAACCCAGAGGTTGCTGGCTTGAAGCCCAAGGTTGTTGGTTTGAACAAGGGGGCACTGACTCAGCTTGAGCTCCTAGTCAAAGCACTTATGGGAAGCAATCAATGAACAACTAAAGTAATGCAATTATGAATTGATGCTTCTCATCTCTCTCTCTCTCTCTCTCACACACACACACACACACATACACACACACACACACGCGCGCTCTCGTCTTGATGCCCTGATGCCTGATGATATTACCCATCCATCTTGTGGCCTCCATGCCAAGCTGGGACTGTCTCTTCTCTGGATTTCATGGCTCTCTGGGACCCCACACAGACCAGGCCAAGAGGGGAGCTCTGTAAAACCCCTCTAAGTTCCTCTCCCACCTTCTCCAGGCTCACTCCTTTGGAACCACACCATGTCTGAGGGGCCCACATAGGTTTTCAAGGTGGGTTATGTCACCTGGGCCCAGTACTCACAAATGGGAAGCCAAGAGTCCTATTTGCTGCAGCAGGGGACATTGAAGTCGCCTGAGTGGGCTTCTCAGCAGCAGCGGTGACATAGGGCAGTCTACTCCACACACCACTCAAGGCTGCAATTTTGCAAACCAAGAATTAAAGGCTAGAATACTCAACGCCCTGAGTCTCGCAAAGTGGGAGGATCCTAAAGGAGGTTCAGCTTCCCTTAAAAGCCAGGGACACGGGCAAGAGGTGCCCGGGTGAACGAGCAATCTTGCTGCTTTTTCCTCTTCTTCACAGTGTCTGGTTGAGTTTAAATTGAATTATTAATCTAGTCCTGTGTGCCCGTGTCACTTTTCCAGAAAGCCGGTTTACTCATGACTCGCCCACTATCAATTTCAACATGCAATTTGCAATGAAATCTGACTGATCAGCAATACCATAATTAGTTACAAATGTCTGTGCTGGCGTTTGTTTGGCATAGGGTCTCTCTCATTAAAGTGAGGGAGGCCAATAAACGCAATGACCTTGCTGTGGGACATCTACTAGCAGCAGTTGTGTTTTGAGCCAGAGGCAGGCTGGCTGGTAAAGAGCAGAGATGGCGGGGACTTGAAGCTACAGCACACGGTGTTGTGTTTTCACCATACACTTTTATGTTCACAAAGAGGAATCTGAGTTGCACAGAGGACAACACGTGTAACCCACGAGGAAGAAGGGAGCAGGTGTTACCTTGCCTGGCCTCACCCTCAGTCTCCCCAGATCTGCTTGCATACCTCCGATAACCAGGGACTTCTGATATTGTGAGAAAGTTCTTCTTTGCCTGGGCTCCCACCTGCCAGTTATAGGTCTGTTCCTCCTAGTCCAGGGTTCTGGTCTCGTTCCAGAAATTGTCACATTGCATGAGCTTGGGCCAGTCTCTAAGCCTAAATTTATCCACCTGGATAAAGGGGATTCAGTTGTCCTGTCTCAAGGATTGTAACAGAGTTGCTAGCTGGAGGCCACAGAAATTGTCTCTTAAGCAGATTGACTCCACTGACTTAAGCAGAGAAATAATAAGGCTATTGAGTAGCTCAGAGAATCTCTGGGCAGAGCAGAGAAGCACTCCCAGTGGCCACATGGCCACATGGCCACAAACAAGGCCCAGATCATACTGCAGAACGGGCTCAGTCAGGACCTTGATGCCATCACTGGCACTGCCACCACCCTGCACTAGCTTCTGCTGGTTGGGCTATAGCATCCAGTTCGTGCCTTTGAGTGCCACCAGCTCCACTGTCCTATGAACACTGGCCTGTTGCACCTACAATAACCACCAAGAAGAGCTCTCTGTGGTCTCTTTGGGCCACTGGCTCCTGGGTCAGTCTGGAGCCAGATGTCCATCAGAGCCTAGGTCAGGGGCCCCTGACTAGCCACAGGGAGGCTGGGAAGAGCATGCACATGGTAATTTCAGCCTCTGAGGTGGAAGTGACGCTACCTCAGAACGAGGGGAATTCCCCATCACAGGAAGAGGGTTCAGATCCTGGGTAGGCAAAAAGAAGAACAGAGAATCAAATAAGGTAATAGATGTCAAAGAGGCTTGAAAAGGTATCAAGTTCTACCCACCTGCCAAAGATGATTCATTCTGTAACCATTTCTGCAGACACAGAGGGGAGAATGTTGTAGTCCCTGTCCTCAAAGACTGAATAGTACCATCAGGGAGTAAGGAGGCATGGGCTGGATGACCACTGTCCTGGAAGGGGCTAGTGACCTTTGTGGATTTCAGGGTGCCCAGATGATGTGCTGATTAACTATGAAGTACCAAGTCCCAGAGGGGTGGGGAATACCTGAGGCTTCTCAGGCAACCCAATGCTTGCTTAGAGATGGGTGGTACCTCCTATTCTCACTTTATCAGAGCTGTACAGCGTGGTTTTTGTTTTGTTTCTTTTTATAAGAGAGCTGTTTTGTTTTGTTTTTTAAGATTTTACTTATTCATTTGGGGGTGGGGGAGAGAGACAGAGACAGAGATAGAAGGAAAGGGAGGAGCAGAAAGCATCAACTCCCATGTGTGCCCTTACCAGGCAAGCCCAGGGTTTCGAACCGGAAACCTCAGCATTTCAGGTCGACACTTTATCCACTGTGCCACCACAGGTCAGGCAATATAGCGCATTAAGCACTGTGCAGAGTCTTACTGCATGGCCCATCCCTAAACCAACCACCATGCAACTCCGCACACTCTTCACAGTGTTTAACACACCATCTGACCCTGATCCACACGTGACTCCTCAGCCAGGGATTAACTCCACCTAAAGTACCTGAGCTGCAAATGACAAGAGGAATAGTTTCTCAGATGAAAATTGGGGTGCTATCACCCTGATAGGATAGCTCTGTTGTTTGGAATGTTGTCCTAATATGTAAAAGGTTACTGCTTTGATCCCCAGTCAGGGTACATGCAGAAACAGATCGATGTTTATCTGTATATGTCTCTTTCCCTTCTTCTCTCTCTAAAATCAATCAATAATTTTTTAAAAATTAAAAAAAAATTGGGGTGCTATTCTCTGAAGACGGAGGATGGATACTAAGCAGGGGAACTACAGTAGTTGTCAACCGGGAAGAGGCGTGTATGGACAGGACTCCTTAGCCCGGGTTTGTATGAGACATCAGTGGACCGACACACAGCCCCAGATACAGTGAGAATAGGAGATACCACCCATCTCCAAGCAAGCACTGGGTTGCCTGAGAAGCCTCAGATATTCCCCACCCCTCTGGGACTTAGTACTTCATAGTTAATCAGCACATCATCTGGGCAACCTGAAATCCACAAAGGTCATCAGTTCTGGAGAAGTTCTGAAAAGCATCACAGCCACATCTGCCCTGAGTCAGGCACCCCACCTTCTGCCTGCCTCTAGAACAGGGGGCAGCAAACTGTGTTAGGGGTCAGACAGTAAATATTTTAGACATTGAAGTCCATAGGTCCATATAGCTGTCTGTTGCAGCTATTCAACTCTGCCTTGTAATGTGTAAGCAACCAGAGAAAATATGTAAATGAATGGGCACGGCTGTGTTTCTTTGTTTATGAACACTAAAATTTGAATTTCAAATAATTTCCACATGTCATGAAATATTATTCTTCTTTAATTTTGTTTTCAGCCATTAGAAAATATAAAAAACTATTCTTAGCTCAAAGGCGCTACAAAAGTAGGCAGAGGGCCAGATCAGGCCCTCAGACCATAGTCTGCCAATTCCCTGTTCTAGAATGTGCTGTCCCGGGACCCAGACTTCCAGAGTCACTGAGGTGATAAATCATATCATACCAAAATATGGGTGGTAATAGAGAGACAAACCATTCTGGTTTTGCCAGGACTGAGGGGTTTCCTGGGATGTGGGATTTTTTTGTACTATAACCAGGAAAGTCCCAGGCAAACCAGGATGGTTGATCACCCTAGGTGGTAATCATTAACCCCAAGAGCCAGACTTCAGGCCACGGTTCTAGTGTGGCCCCAAGGGCCTGCCCCATGCACTGCCTCATCCTTGTGGTTTGTGGTAGGGCCTGTCCCGCTCTGCCTGGCCTCAGCAGGGAGATGCCCCCTCCTCCAAGCACAAAAACTTCTGTGGTCTGGGCGCTCTTAAAAGGCAGGAAGTTGAATCATCAGCTCCGGTAACGTCTCTGTCAGCCTGTGGGTCTGCGCTGGGAGCTCAGGGCTCCAGTTCCAGGGAGCTGGCTCTGCACTTTGCTTGCTGCTTTCTCTGACCCGGAAAGCTTCAGAGGGAGGCTTCCAGTGTGGCTTCTGAAGAAATGAGAGCCCTTGAGTCAGGTCCACCCAGATTCTCACCCAACTCTGTCCCCCCCTTGCTGTGTGGACTTCAGTGACTCCCTTACCCTCTCTGCATCTTGGCTTTGGCTTCTACCACAGAAATGCTGATTCTTGAAGTCCCCTTGAATTAAGAGTGTGCACAATGACCAAAACAAGAGCATCCTGGGTCCTCCTGGAGGACTCATTCTAGCTTTACAACCAGGGAATGCAGAATGCTCAGACACATCCCTGTGTCCCACTCACCAGGGAACAGAACCTGACCAGCCGCCCGGTTCAGACTGCAGAGGCTTTAGCAGGGCAACACATCTGGATGGAGAGGGCTGGAGCAGAGGAGCAGGCTACAGAGGATGCTCACCGATAATGCTAATGATAATTATACCATCGGTTGTTTATTTGTTTAGTGGGGGGGAGGGACAGACAGACAGGAAGGGAGGACAGAGATAAGAAGCATCAACACATAGTTGTGGCACCTTAGTTATTCAATGATTGCTTTCTTGTATGTGCCTTGACCAGGGGGCTCCAGCTGAGCCAGTGACTCCTTGCTGAAGCCAGCGACCTTGGGCTTCAAGCCTACAACCTTGGGCTCAAGCCAGCGACCATGGGGTCATGTCTATGATCCCATGCTCAAGCTGGCAACCCCACGCTCAAACTGGAGAGCCCGTACTTAAGCTGGCAACAACCTCAGGGTCTCGAACCTAGGTTGTCAGCACCCCAGGTGAATGTTCTATACACTGTGCCAGCGTGTGGTCAGGCCATCTGTTATTTATTAAGCACTCACTGTGTGCCAGCCCTGGGAAGATCTCAGTTGATCAAAAGGATGCTCTAAGATAAGAACTATTATTATTTCTATTATATAAAATGAGGCAGATGAAGCCTAGAGAGGTTAAGTACCTTGCCCATGGTCAGATAACTACCAAATGGTGGAACAGGCATTGACCATTTGTTAGACTGTAGCTCTGAGGTTCAATGGCTGTGGCCCTCAGGTGGCACTGGGGAGAGTTGAGCTTCCCAGAGAACTCAAGGTCAGGGTGGGGGAGAAAGTGCTCTTTCTTCCTGGTGCTACACAAGAACCTCTAGAAAATACTTAGAAGTGTAGGGTTTGCTGGGCTTGGGGATCGTGCCCCTGACAGAGCAGATCACGCGTCACACACTTTCCAGATGTCTCTGCGGCCTCATGAGGAAACTGAACACACAGCAGGTTTTGCTGCAGAGCAGGAGCTGAGCATTTACTTTTTGAGCAAAGGCAACCAGCCTTGCTCCAAGGTGCCCGGTGTCTGTGTGCTCCTTCCTGCCACACTGATGCCGCACTCTGGGGTCAGACCGTGCACCACAGGGCCCACGCCATGTCCTTCTGGGTTTCCCTCTTCCCCTGTAAGGGAAAGGACAATGAGATCTTAGCAGGTCTAACCACAAATAATAGAGGACCAAGCGCGTGAGAGGCCTGTGGGGTCACTAACAGGATGTGCTTCCTGGAGTGGAGGCAGCCCCAACTTAGCTGTCCTCAGTAACCAAGCAGGGAGACGATTCTAGAGGAAAGCCAACCCAGCTACCCAGACCACTGACTGGACCCCCAACATAAGCTCAGGACAGGCCTAAAGATGCCTTCTGTCCTATGAGCAGCAAGTTCAAAGCCAGGCTTAGCCAAACCCTAAGCATTCCTTACCTTCTCTGGGGCACGTGGAATTCTGCATGTAGCCCTTAATCTAAAAAGGGTTTTGTTCATGGCAGGTATGTGGACATTGACTAAATTGGTAAGAGTGGGGATTTTAGAGCCTTCACTAGCCTAAAGACCTTCTAGGGGCCAAGCCTGGACTGAAGCCTTGAGGTGGAGGTAGGGGGACTGGAATCTGGGTGCAGTGGCTGAGGCTGCCCTGCTGAGCCCCATCTGAGCCTGCCCTGGACCCCAGGCCTCAGGAACCAGACCATTCTGGCAGACCTTGGATTCTTTTACCTGGCTATTTGTGACAGCCCCAAGCTAGACTTGATTATTGCAAAACTGAAATAGTTCCTTATTAGATGTGGTCGGCTCTCCCTTCCAAAAGAGCCCTTTGGGGATGCTTGGTTTTTTTTTTTTTTTTTAATTTTATTTTAATTTTATATCATTTTAGGGAGGAGAGAGAGAGAGAGAGAGAGAGAGAGAGAGAGAGAGAGAGAGAAAGAGGGGAGGAACTGGAAGCATCAACTCCCATGTGCCTTGACCGAACCAGTGCAGGGTTTTGAACTGGCAACTTCAGTGTTCCCAGGTCGACACTTTATCCATTGCGCCACCACAGGTCAGGCGATGCTTGGGTTTTAAGGTGAGTACACCCCTCATCCTACCCTCCAGTTCCTGCGTCACCCACAGGCTCAGCACAAAGGATGAGCTCCTTGGGCACGTGGGACTGAGCGCCGGGGCAGCACAGTGCCTCCAGCCAGGCATGGACCCTGCCTCTTCCCTGCCCGTAGCTCCTTCCCACTCCAGAAAGGGCAGAACAGGACTGGCCAGCTGAGGACACTGTGGGATTGTGCCCAGGGAATGACAGTTCTGGCCTCTCCCTACTCCCTCAGAGTGTCAGCCTGGGTGTGGAGCCCAGGTGGCCCCAGTCTTTCCCTAGTCCAAAGGCCACTAACAGCCCAGCGCTGGGAGTATGTGGAGGGGTGTCGTCAGCCAGGAAGCAGTAGGACAAGGGAGGGCAGGTGGAAGAGAAGGAAGAGGCTGAGCTTAGTGCCTACCTGGGGCCTGAGTTCATTTACATCTGGGCAGGGCTGGGCCACCAGAGCTGCTCTTGGCTCTTCCGACCACACAGCTTGCACCTCTGCAGAGTAGCCTGCCTGCTTGCCCTCCTGCTCCTAGGTGGCAAGTTCCTATAGAATGTAAGTGAGCTATCAGCAGGGTGCCAGGTTAGTCCGAAGGCAAGTCCTGCCTTCTGGAGCATTTGCCTTTATCAGGGGTGGATGCTGTCAGACTTGCCAATGGTGGATTTTCTAACCCAGGGGAGGTAGGTGAGGGAGGTCATTTGGGTCATGGGTCCTTTTGCAAGCCTCTCAAATAGCCTCAGGTGGGCAGTGTTCCATCCACTGCAGCCCTGGTCACTTGTGGAGCTGAGTGGGCTCAATGCGGCCCCAAGTGGTTGGAGCACGGGGACCTCAAAACTCCAAGGAAACTCCTGGGGCATCCAGCATGGCCAGAGCAAGGGAGACCACCCAGCAGTCAGGGCTGGTGGGGGTGGCTCTACCTTGGAGGTGGTGATGCCTATCATGGGGCATGGGCACAGTGAGAAGGCGGGGCAGGGATGGTGAGGGGAGAATTTGGAAATGACTGAGGGGCTGGACTCAGCCTCTGGCTTCCTGATCCTGGGCTTGGCATGGAAAAGGCAGGAGGCTGAGAAGGACAGGTAAAAAGATGCCCACCCGGGCATGGTGTTGTAGACTAACCCTCAACTGTGAGAATCTCAGAAGTCAGAGGGAACCAGCAGCTCTGGTCAGTTTCTGAGAGGGTATGCTGAAGCGTGGGCCTGCTGATTGAGAAAGAAACGCTGTTGATTGAGACAAGGGGACTGTGGGAGCTAGAGTCCAGGGGTAAGGACATGCCAGGCAGGTGCAAGGACCAGTGGGCCACCTGGGGAAAATGGGTAAAAAGGTTAGGAGTAATGAAGTGGCAAATGATGGCGAGCTCTGACCCTCAGCTCCATGCCCTTCCAAGCCTCTGCCAACTGTTATGGGTTGAATTGTGTCCCCACAAAAATATATATTGAAGTCCCAGTCCCCCTATTTGAATGTGACCTTATTTGGAAATAGAGTCTTTGCAGATTAAATTGAGTTAAAATGAGGTCATTAGGGGGGTCTTTTTTTTTTTATTTTGACAGAGACAGAGTCAGGGAGAGGGATAGATAGGGACAGAGAGACAGGAAGGGAGAGAGACGAGAAGCATCAATTCTTCGTTGCGGCACCTTAGTTGTTCGTTGATTGCTTGTTCATTGATTACTTTATCATATGTGCCTTGACGGGGGGTGGGGTGGGGTGGACTACAGCAGAGTGAGTGACCCCTTGCTCAAGCCAGTGACCTTGGGTTCAAGCCAGTGAACGTGGGCTTGACCCAGCGACCATGGAGTCATGTCTATGATCCCATGCTCAAGCCAGCGACTCTCACTCAAGCTGGTGAGCCCGTGCTCAAACCAGATGAGCGTGTGCTCAAGCCGGATGACCTCAGGGTTTCGAACCTGGGTCCTCTGTGTCCTAGTCCAACACTCTATCCACTGCACCACCGCCTGGTCAGGCTAGAGTGGGTCTTAATCCAGTATGACTGATATCCTAGTAAGGAGAAGGAAATTTGGACACAGGTGCACATGAAGAATACCACATGAGGACACAGAGGCACACAGACACCGAAGGAAG
Organism: Rhynchonycteris naso; assembly: GCA_037038555.1. Classification (NCBI taxonomy): domain Eukaryota; kingdom Metazoa; phylum Chordata; class Mammalia; order Chiroptera; family Emballonuridae; genus Rhynchonycteris; species Rhynchonycteris naso. The sequence continues at coordinate 96,292,606 of CM073003.1, forward strand.
ACAGCTATGTAGAGATGAAGGCAGAGACTGGAGTGATGCTGCTCAAGCTGAAGAGTGCCCAGTCACCAAAAGCTGGAAGAGGCAAGAGAGGATCCTCCTCTAGAGGCTTTGGAGGGAGTATAGGCCTGCCCACACCTTGATTTTGAACTTCTAGCCTCTTCTGCGAGAGAACACATTTCTGTTGTTTTAAGCCACCTAGTCTATGACACATGCTTTGTTGTGGCAGCCCCAGGAGACGACCACACCAGGCTGGTCTGCTGCCTGGAATACCCTTCCACCCTGTCCCTTCCGGCTAGCCCTCTCACCACCTTCCAGTCCCATCACCTGCTCCATGAAAGCAGAGTTGAGTGCAACTTCCGTGTGTAACCCTATGCTGAGCCCTTGTGCAAAAGATCTGTAAGATTCACTGGCCAGCCTACATCCCCGACAAGACCGTAAGCTCCTCAAGGCAGGGCCAACCTGAAGTAGGGCAGCATGGACCGATACACCGTGGGTGCTCAGTCACTGCGAGGTGAATGGAGGGCTAGCTGAGGGGTGGCAAGCCCCTCTCAGACTGGGATGAGCTATCTACTTCTCCACAGCCTGGCCTATCTGAGGTGGGCACAGGACCGACTGAAGAGGGATAATAGCATCATCCACACAGGCCACTCCCAGCTCCTGCACTCTGCAGTCCCCTCCTGGCCCTATATGAGTCTGAATGACTTGGGGAAATTCCTAACCTTCCCTTTCCATTGGGCCGTTGGCCCTATGACTTTGCCACAACATAACTGCTCAGGTCTCTCCAACAAGGGGACTGTGTCTGTGGCTCGATGACTCATGCACACTGCTCCATCCGCAGCCTTGGGCGGGACCCAGGGCTGGGGATAGTGCCAGCCAGAGCAGGCTAAGAGCTTGGACCTCCCATTGCCCCAACCCAGTCCCCAGGAACGGAGTGTACTCAAGGCTTCAGGACAAAAATCTGGAAGCAGGAAGGCAACTCTCACTTCATGTGAGCAATGAAAAGGAGCAAAAGAAAGGGTGAGTTCAAAGGCCCTGAGGTAGGAATGAGCTTGGTATGATCAAGAACTGAAAAGAAGGCCAGGGAGGCTGAAATACGGTGAAAAAGAGGTCACTGGTAGGACATGTGATCAGATTGGACCCACCTGGTAATCTCTACATCTCAACATTCTTAAATCTGCAAAGCCCCTTTTGCTTTATGTAAATATAACATGTGCCAAATTCCAGGGAGCACAACATCGATATCTTGGGGGGACACAATTCTTCCTGCCAGTGTCTCTTTCATCTTTGTGTCTCTCTCACGCTATTCTACATTTCTGTTTTCCTATCTATCTACATATATGGATCTATTACCTGTCATCTGACCACAATTTATCTCTCTTCCTACCTCTCTATCAGTTATCAACAAGTTATTTATCAATCTAGCATTCCTCCATGGCTTTAATCTTTCAATCTAATAACTGTATCCCCCCTCCCGCCAGTCATCTAATAAACTGACTTTTAAATTCAATCCATCACTTGGTTGTCCTCTGTCCATGACAAATTATCAATCATTTAGCTCCATATTTGCACATGTGTCACATCTGTGGACATTGTTTCTCAATGTCCACAAATAAATAACTATTCCTATTGACCCAATTCCAGGTCATGTGTGGGTGAGATAAAGGGCTGATGACAGCCCCGGTAGCCATCTTGGGTCCTTTTTCACCATCATCCTCACCATCAATGCCATCACTGCCAATCTATGCACACTGTCCAGCTTTGTCATCCACATAGGGACCATTCTGATATAGACTTTCCAGCCAAATCCAGGCTGTTCTAGTCCACCATCCTGGGTATGCATAAGTAACATACAACAGCCCTTTATCTCACCCACACATGATCTTAGATAAAGTGTGGGTAGAAAAGTACATCTGCTGAGCAAGCATCTAATGCATCAAATGACAAATCTTAAAGTTAAATGGAGATTATTTTTAGGTTGTCTGGGCAGATAGCATGGAAGATGGGGACCCAGAGTTGTGATATCAGGCATGCATGGGCACATGCAGACACATAACACACACATGTGGATATACACGAATGCACATGTGCACACACAAGCACATGTGTGCCCTTTCTTAGCCCTCTTCCCCCACATAGTGGTTCCTTTCTGGCTACCTCCATCCCTCCCCCCCACCCCCCGTTCTCAGCTTGGCCAGCCAGGGGACGGGACACCTAAGAGCTGCTGGCCTTTCCTTGAACTCTGAGGGCAGTTGGGGGAGAGGGAGGTAAGAAGTTAGATGCCCAATAACAGAGGCTCTCCAGAGAAGCCCTCACTGCCCAACATAATCTCCTCTGCCCCTCAAGGAATCTGCCTCTCTTGCCTCAGCTGGATGCCAGGGTAATGCAGGGGTTTCCTGTTTAGTAGGACTCTCCTGCAGGAGCTGGGCTAGGTAGACAATCTGCCTGGAGCTGGCATAGCTGGCAATCAGCTCAGCAAGAATGCCATGTTTCCAAGCATCTCCACTCACAGGCATCCAGCGCCGGTTCCAGTCCAAGCCTCTCCCCGGGACCCTGACTGGAGACCCAGCACATTTAGCTGCAGCTTGCCACCTGTCAGAGCTGCAGTGCCCGGATGTCCAGTAGTTATAGTGTCCAAGGCCAGCCCAGGCTCACAAGTCACTCAGTGCACAGCCCTACGGGAGGAACAGTTTGCTCACTAGTGCCTACAGGAGGCTCCCAAGGCTACCATCTAGCACTCTGGAGCACTTCCCAGCAGTGGGAGGCTGGTGAAGGCCAGGACACCACTGGGGAAGCCTTGACTGGAGCTAAGCATCTTGGGGCCTGCTGGCCTTGCTGCTTCTGGTTCTCCACTGAGTCTGGATCCTATTCACATACTTGACCTCATCCAAATCCATTGTATGCCCCTCTTCCATCCTATGATATCCTCGGGCAGGGGTCTCCTCTAACACATCTTTGTAGCCAGAAGCTATCCCAGAGTAACCCAGGACCTGTATGCAGAACAGACCTGCACCTGTGCACAGCTCACACCAACACCCCTGGGCTCAGTCAGCCTCCACCTCTCTCACCTAGTCCAGAGCCCTCACTCAGTAAGTTTTGTGATCTGTTTAGGGCCCACCAGGTAATGAATTGCCCTCACATTTGCTCCCTAAAGGAACCAGGCTGGGCCAGATATCCTCAAGCCAAATATGCTGGGAAGAAATGGTACTCACCTGTCAAAGGAGGAAGCCCCCATAGGAGACCATGCTACTCAGAAACTTCTCTCTTCCCACATTGGTCCCTGTCCCAGCCTGGCTTATGCCCAAACCCTAGCAGACCAAAGGCCAACTGGGACTTTTCCATGCCCTGCTGCATCGCAGTCTCCACAGGAAGGCCAGAGAAGCTAGACTGAGAAGCTCAGGCTGGACCAGCTAGAGAAGCCTGGAGAGACCTTGACACTGGGGCTCAAAAGAGGGCCAAACAGGTCCCAGGCCACTCCAGAGTAGTACGAGAGCTGTATCAGATGGCAGGCTTCTTACCCCTGCCCTCCAGGATGACACTCTAGCCCATCACTGGGCTGGGGGAGCGTGTCTCTCCACCCCAACCAGCACTGCCCAAATACAAAGGGCTTCTTGGGGCTCCTCCAACAACCACAGGGAGGGGATTCTTTTCACTATGTCATATTCTAAGTGCGTTTGCCTCATCTGTCTGTGTGCCATTGCTATTCCAAAGAAGGGAAATGTGGAGCGGCTTTTTCGGACTGTTCATAAAAACTATGACATTGACTTTCCTCCGAAAAGAGAGCGAGGAGAAAGGTGAAAGAAGAATACACAATATTAAATAGTAATAAGAGTAACTTAAATAATGATAATATAGAAGAAATAAATTTATGTTTTGCGTTTTTATCGTAAGTAGATCATTTTGACTTGGTCATCTTATAAGTAGCTCGCAAGCTGAAAAAGTGTGGGCACCCCTGATTTAGCCCATTTTCTAGTGATGAACATTCAAGCTGTTTCCATTTTTCACTGTTACAGATAATGCTGTAATGACGCTCTGAAACGGATCTTGCGGTGCGCACAGCAGATGGTCTCTCCCGCTCCCGGGTAGATTTTTGGAAGTAGACTGGGGCACCTTCAGGGGCTCACCTCTCACCCTCAGACAGCTTACTGGTCTAGTTTCCCGCCCCAAGGGCAGCTCTCCCTTCAGGAAGCACCCTGGAAGCAGCTATTATCACCACGCCCTCTAGTCCACCACACTGAGGCGTGGGCCAGGCAGACACATCTCTCTGAACGTCCTTCACCCTCCCATCTCACCTGAATTGCTATCCATATGCAAGTCCATCTACAGGCTTTCTTAGAAAACTCTCTTGACTCCCTATAGGCTCCCAAGATGACGTGTTTTACCTTAACTATCCTGCATATGCTTAAGGACTTATCTTCCTAAAATGAACCTGAATCCCTTGCAGACAGATCTGCCCTAAGATAGATCTTTATTTGTATCCTTATTTGTATCTATCAAGGTGCTTGTTAACTGTGTGCTATGCTTAATAAAATCAAGTTACGTCTACTGTCACTATGAATGTATCAGTCAATACAGGGGAGGGGTCTTTGTAAGTCTGCCAGACGGGGGAGATCTGCTTTGATTTATCAGACATCCTGGGAAAGGGTGAAAGGCTTTTGCTTGAACTGTTCAACTTGACTTGGAGCCAGTGCCTTTGGTTCTTGGTGGTTCTTGGATTCGGCCAGGCCCCTCAGCTCCAAATGGGGCGTCTCACACTTTGATTCTGGTCAAGCTGGCCTCTGACTTGGCTGGAGTTACTGTCTGCTGCCAGTTTCCGGGGAGACATGCGAAGGCCCCTGGAATCTACAGTCTTCTGCCATCTGTAGCCACTGGGCTGGGCTATGAGTCTGAAGAGGGACAGGTGGCCTGGCTGGCACCTCATCCAGACATCTCCTGGGGCTGGTCACCATCTCTAAACCAGTTGGCAAAGGCTCCAGAGGGTGCCTCTCCCAGGCATGCATAGATAGTGCCCCACAGAGGAGCCAGACTGGATCTTGCCAGGGCAATGTCTTCAGCCACAGACACAACCCTGGGCAGCTTTTCTCTCTGTCCCAAACCCTGCCACAGCCTCTGGCTGGAGCCTAGGGGGCAGAAGCTGCTGGATTTGTCCTGTCTTGAATGCCAAATTATGAGCTTTTCGCAGAGCTTGACACAGAATAGGCAGCTAGCAAATATTTACTGATTGACCAACAGAATAAATGTTCTCCCTTCCTTAGAAGAGGCCACCTAATGCCATTGACTATAATGGGAGTAGAAGGATTGGATTCCAGAAACAGAGGCGACAGAAGAAGGTGTGAGTAAACTACACCTGCATCTGTGCAATCTTCCCAGATTTTAATTTTTCCCTTCAGGATTCCCCAGATTCCTCCAGGAACTCTAACATTAGGGCAAGTGAGTGATCCAGTTTTCCTAACCCTCTAAGACTGTGAAATTTCAAGTGTGACCTGTGGACCAGCAGCATCAGCAGCCGCTGAGAGCTTGTTTGACATGCAGACTTTCGTGCCCCACCCTGGACCTGATGAATCAGAATCTGCACTTGAACAAGATCCCAGGTGACTGTGTGCATATTATCGTCACACAAATACCGCCTTAAGCAGCCAGTGATGGAACATAGGACTTCTCACCTGGGGTTGGCTGCTAGAAAATGTGACAAACTACATTTGGGACTTCTGCCTACCTCAGTGCCTCAGACCAATCATTGAGTCAGATATTTTTTGTCTCTCCAGCCCTTGAATAATTGTCTAGAACACAGTAGGCACTCAGTAAATATTTAATGAATAATCAGAATAATTCTTGTGTTATTTTCTAAATTTAGTGTGCTCAGGGTTTGGTGGACTTCTGTTTCTGGACATAAATTGCAAGTTATAAGAAAGAATTTTAGTTCCCAATAAGGACCCCTGGAAGAACAGCTATTGTTAAATGAGCAATTACTGAGTGCCAGGCAAATGTGGTACCATGTGGCTCTCAGTCTCTTACAAAGTGTGGTTCAAGGCCAAGAGCATCAAGCATGACCAGGTGCTTATTTAAAAATGTAAATCTCTGGGCCCTTCTCCAGAACTTTCTATTGAGAACCTTTGGAGATGAAGTCTAGAAATCTGCATTCTTTATTTTTATTTTTTGTATTTTTCTGAAGTGAGAGGCGAGGAGGCAGAGAGACAGACTCCCACATGTGCCCTACCGGGATCCACCCAGCAAGCCCAGTAGGGGGCAATGCTCTGCCCATCTGTGCTGTTGCTCCTCCCATCTGGGCCGTTTCTCTGTTGCAACCGGAGCCATTCTAGCACCTGAGGTGGAGGCCATGGAGCCATCCCCAGTGCCCGGACCAGCTTTGCTCTAATGGAGCTTTGACTGCAGGAGGGGAAGAGAGAGATAGAGAGGAAGGAGAAGGGGAAGGGTAGAGAAGTAGATGGGCGCTTCTCCTGTGTGCCCTGGCCAGAAATCAAACCCGGATTTCCACATGCCAGGCTGACGCTCTATCATTGAGGTAGCAGGCCAGGGCCCAGAAATCTTCATTTTTAATAAACGTCCCAGACACACTAAAGTTTGGAAATTATTGCATCCCTAGTTTACAGAGGAAACCAGGGCACAGAGAGGTTAACTGACTTGCACACAATCACAGAGCTGGTGAATGGTGGAGATAGGACTCAGACCCATGACTACGGGAATCCAGAATACACAGTTTTAACCATGTTGTCTGTTACTCTGGAAAAACTGGTGCTGGGAAGACTGTATATTTAGCCATGCACATGAGCTTGTGTGTATCTCGTGTGTCCACAAAGTTTGCTGTATTGTGAACTCTTGTGAAATCTCAGAAGGCAGTAAATTATTTTTCTCAGTATCTGTAGCATCCAGCACCATGCCCAGCACCTGGGAGGTCCTCAACAAATCGTTTGGACTGAATTTCTACAAACACATGATTATCCACCTGTAGAAACACAGATGCCCAGAGGACATCTCATTTTCAGGAAGACTCTTGGAACAACCTGTAGTGACTATAAACTTTCCTACTTTCTCTTGGACCCATTCAGTCAAACTTTTGCTCATGTCACTCCATTGACATAGCTATTGTCCAGATCACCAGTGACCTCAATCTGCATGAACCTAGTGGTTAATTGTCAGCCCTTATTTCACCTAACCCCCTGGCAGCTTTGGACATAGGGCTTTCCTTTTTTTCTGAAACTCCTTCCTATGGCTTCTAGGACATTTGTCTCATCTCTCTGGATGCTGCTGCTGCTTTATTTATTTTTGTATCTTTCCCTCTCAATTTTATTATTGTGGTAAATTACATATAACATAAACTATTATTGTAACTATTTTTAAGTGTACAGTTCAGTGGGATTAAGTACCTTCCCAAGGTTGTGCAACCATTGCCACCATTCATCTCGCAAAACTGAAACTATACTCATTAAACAATAATTCCCCATTTCCTCTGGCAACCACCCTTCCACTTTCTGTCTTATAAATGTCACCACTCTAGATATCCCATACAACGGGGTCATACAGTATTTACTTTTTTGTGATTGGTTTATTTCACTTAGCATAAGGACCTCAAGGTTCATCAGGACTGTAGCATATTGCAGAATTTCCTTCCTTTTTAAAGGTGAGTTATATCTCATTGTGTGTATAGAGCACATTTTGCTTATCCATTCATCCATCAGTAGACACCTGGGTTGTTTCCACATTTTAGCAATTGTGAACAATGCTGCTGTGAACATGAGTGTACAGATAAGTATATCTTCAAGACTCTGCTTTCAATTTTTGGGGGAATATACCCAGAAATGGAATTGCTGAAACATATGGTAGTTCTATTTTAAAATTTTTGAGGAATTGCTATACTATTTTACATTCCCACCAATAATACACAGGGTTCTAACTTCTCCACATCCTCACCAACACTAGTTGTTTCATTTTGTTTTAATCATAGCCCCCCTCGTGAGTATGAGGTAGTACCTCACTGTAGTTTTGATTTGCACTTCCCTAGTGATTAGTAAGTAATGTTGAACATCTTTTGGTGTACTTATTGGCCATTTGTTTCTCTTCTTTGGAGAAGTGTCTGGAAACTTCATTTTTTAACAGCATCTTGCTGATTCCTCCTAACCTTGCAGTGCCCAAAGGTTCCATCCTTGGACTGCTTCTCTTTCTACACTCTCACTTCCTTAATGAGCTCAAACAGCCTTAGAGCTTATATTATCCACCTGCTGACCACTCTCAATGATATCTTCAGCCCAGCGCTTGCCCCTGAGCTGAGGCTGCCATTTCCAGCTGCCTATAGGATGATTACACTTAGATGTGTAATAGCCATCTCAAGCTTAACATGTTCAACACTGAGCTCCTTAGCTTCCCCCAAAACCTCCTTCTTCCAAGGTTTCCCTGTCCCAGTTAATGACAACACCATCTTTCCACTGGCACAATGCAAAAGTCTTGTTGCCATCAACAAATCCTGTCAGAGCTATCTGCAAAATATATTCAGGATTTGACCACTTCCATTGCTGCCACTGTAGTCCAAGTTAACACCACCTCTTACCTGGTTTATTTCAGTGACCTAACTGGTCTTCCTGTTTCAACTTTTCCTCCTTCTAGTGGCAGAGTAACCTGTTAAATCCAGTGACAGGTCATGCCACTCTTCTACTCAAAACTCTCCATATTACTCCTAGAAAAAGCCAAATTTCTAACAATGCCCTATATAACTTTTATTTGTACAGGTACACACTAAGTACATTCTTGCCTCAGGGCCTTTGCACTTACTGATCTCTCTGTAAACACAGTGGCTCTCAACCTTTTATTTTGTGCTATAGAAACCTTTGGCAGTCTGTGATGTTTGTGGACTCTTTCTGAGTATAATATCTTCCCACCCATAAAATAAGTTACATAAATAATATAAAATACTGATTACAACTCTCAAAATATTTTAAGATGTGTAATATAGTAATATATGTTTCTTATTAACATTAACTCATTAAATTACAAGAGCTAGCAGTATTTTGAAGTAGTGAGTATAATATTTTAAAGATATTTTCTACTATAATGTGATATAAAAATATTTGTGATTTCTAGTAGCAACAATGTCACAGGTGCTGCTAATATCACTGCGATTTGCTGTCTGCGTTCATAATTGAAGACCACGCTGCATTTTAATTAGTGAAAATAAAGATATATTTTTTCCCTTCTAAGATTGAGACTGCCTGGATTCCATCCACTGACCTCTGGAGGGGGAATGTGTGGATTCCAGGTTGAGAACCTGGGCTTAGAATGCTCTTTCCCCATAAACCCTCATTGCTCACTCCTTCACTTCCTCTTACTCAAAAGCCACCTTCTCGTGAGCTCTTCCCTGAGGACTCTGTTTAAATAGCATCCCCACATATCCTTATCCCCCTTTCCCACTTATTCTCCATAGCACTTAACTTCAAATACTTTTTTACTTTCTAAAAAAACTGTATATCTCCTTCTGCTAGAAAGTGAGTCCCATGAGAGCAGACATTTTTGTCTGTCCTGTGTTTGTGCTGTGTCCCCAGCACCTAGCATGGGACCTGGCATACAAGAAGCACTCCATAAATATTTGTTGGGAAAAAAATGAGTGATGATATCTCTAAGAAGTCTATGTTTCTTCTCATTTTTTTTCTATAAAAAGTTAATGATTTGTGAGACTTTTAATAAACATTCAAGAGTTATAATTAGCTTTATGGCTATCACTCTGTTAACATTTCAAGGTTAACCTTAAACAGTAGCAGAGAGCTGTAGAACCCAACAATGCTGGTGAAGCTTCCAGTCCTAAACAGGAGGAAGTATCTTCCAAAGACTTTGTAGAGGACATGGGTGATACCCAAATTCAGGGAATCACCTCAGAATCAAAGTGCTGCCCATAAAATTCTTTCTTATCCATAAACCAGTCAGAAACCCATCCGTAATCAGACCAATGCTACTAATACCTTCTATTTCTGGCAGTGTAGTGAAATAGAAAACATAGGTTTCGAGGTCAGTTGGACTAGGTGCCAACTCTGCTACCACTTGCTAGCTGTGTGACTCTTGGTAAGTTACCAAGCCTTTCTGAAAAGGTAAGGTGGGTTTTCACGAGAATGAAATGGGACGGCTCACACAGTGCACAGCACAGAGCAGGTACTCTATAAATGGTCACTTCCTCCCTCTTCCATCTCTCTAGGTCATTTTTTACCTGCTTGTCAAGGTCTGTGGGATCCTGATGGCTAAGAGGAAACGGTTCAGTCCTCTCCTGCGTGTAAACCCTCTGCCACTACACCCAACCGAGCAGCCCCCTTGGACTGTGCCACTGTAAATCCATGTCTTCACTACCACCTCAGATGCGTGGGTGAGATTCACATCTGGACGTTGACCATGAAGCCCACCTTTATTATTATCATTATTATTAATTCTAATGGGGTGACACCAATAAATCAGGGTACATATGTACAATGAAAACATCTCCAGGTTATCTTATCATTCAATTGTGTTGCATACCCGTCACCAAAAGTCAAATTGTCCTCTGTCACCTTCTATCTGGTTTTCCCTGTGTCCCTCCCCTCCTATCCTAACCTTCCCTCCCTCCCCCCATCCCGTAACCACCACTCTCTTGTCCATGTCTCATATTTTCACTTTTATGTCCCACCTATGTATGAAATCATGCTGTTCTCAGTTTTTCTTTTTTTCTGATTTACTTATTTCACTCTGTATAATGTTATCAAGGACCATCCATTTTGTTATAAATGATCCGATGTCATCATTTCTTATGGCTGAGTAGTATTCCATAGTATATATGTACCAAAGCTTTTTAATCCACTCGTCTTCTGACGGACACTTGGGCTGGTTCCAGATCTTCGCTATTGTGAACAATGCTGCCACGAACATGGGGGCGCATTTCTTCTTTTTGAACAGTGCTATGGTGTTCTTAGGGTATATTCCTATAAGTGGGATAGCTGGGTCAAAAGGCAGTTCGATTTTTAATTTTCTGAGGAATCTCCAAACTGTTTTCCACAGTGGCTGCATCAGCCTGCAATCACACCAGCAGTGTAGAAGGGTTCCCTTTTCTCCACATCCTCGCCAGCACTTGTTCTGTGTTGTTGAAGCCCACCTTTTATCACAGTTTTTCTCCTGGCTTTTCCTTTTGCCCGCACTGGGGAATCTCTTATATGTCCACATAGAGGGTGAGACAGAAATCACTGTCCCCCAGTTTTTCAGTGCTAAGAGCTATCAGAGAGCACAGTCACCCTTCCAAAACACACGCACCAGGGAAAGTGCTGATGCGCACTGTGCACTCTGAGCCAGGTCCTGCTGTACACACACAGTGTGGATATGTACACAAGTGCACATATGGCCTTAGGGACCCTGCCACCACCCCACTCCACCAAAGAGGAGAAAGAACCAGAGAGATGAATTCACTTGCTCACATCACGCAGCTTCTAAATGGAAGGGTCAGGATTAGAACCCAAGTACTGAACCATTTCTGTTACATGCTCACACAGCCTGCCACTGTCTCCAGGTACTGAGTTTGGGCTTGGGCAAATCCTACCAACTGACCACTAAGAGTAAAGCCAGGTCTCACCCAGCCCCTCACTCTTGCCAGAAAAACCTCCCTAGACTTTGTGAATGAAGGACAAGAAAGAGAAATGTTGCACTGGCTCCCTTTGAGTTCCTATTATTTTCTGGTTGCAAAAGTGCTTATTTCAGCATCCATGATCTCCCTCTTTGTTGTGTAGACAATCAACCCCATCAGATTTGTGCTGTCATTATGAGTTTATTATTAGATTTATTTCTCCTATAAGCAAATGTGTTCACAACATTCCATCAGGGAATCTCCTTAATTGTAACATAAATGTCACTTTATGTAAATTGAATTATTTATCTTCCCATGGAAGAAGATGAGGGGAAAGAAAGAATAAACAACCTTCAGTTTTGGAGAGTGAAGGTAGTCCTGGCCCAGTTTATAACTCACCCCTGAGCCTTCAAAGCCAAAGGTGAGCTGAAAAATTATTGGATCATCTTTGAGGGGCAGCCAAAAGGTGGAGAGGGGATGGCCATGATGCTTTGGGGATGTTAGGCCAGGCTCCCAGGTCTGCCCCCACAAACCCCTCCTCAGACCAGCCACCCCCTTCCCAGCTGGGAGCGTCCGGTGAAGGTTGTAGCTTGCCTCTCACTCCTCCCCATCCAGGAGTCTAGCCCTGCTCCTTCCTCGAGAGAAGGTGAGCGCGGCGGGCACAACGGGTTGAGTGGGTGTGGCCCGCGGCTCCGGGAACCGACCCAAGGCCCCGCCACCGCTCGCGAGCCGCCCCAGAGTCCGCCTGCCAGGCGAGCGCAAGCTCTTCTTCCAGAAACTGCGAGGATCCGAGCGCACTGTTTGTGCACCACAAGGTCAAGTCGGGAAGTGGAGCCGGAGGAGGAGGGGCGAGGAGGCGAAGGGTGGGGAGAGGGGCGCCCCGCTTCCTCGCCAAGTGCCAGCCCTTGGAAGTTGCTCCTTGGTTTTTAATCCTTTATGGGGAGTGGGAAGGACAAGCAAGGGGAAGGGGATACCCCCGGCCAAACTCCTCTGGGGCCATGACGTGCAGTCACCCACCCACCCATCACTGCGTTTCCCACCCCCCGGAAATGCGGTGCAGAGCTGGGTGCCTTGAGGCACCCGGGCAGGAGGAGGGTGCGTTGAACCTGAGCAGGACCCTCTCTGTGGACCGCCCCTCCTTTCTTGTGGTCGCCCAGGATTACAAGTTTCCCCCACCCGGGATGTTAGTTTTCATCTGCTGAGGGTGGGGGAGGAGGGCCGCGCCCCCTCCCCCAGACTCGCGCGCGCCCCTCCCCTCCGCTCCTGCCAGCACTTTCTGCTCACTTCTGGCGCTGTAAAACGCCACGCTATTTGATTCGCATTTTAAACTAGCGATTCAGGAGCAGGGCCTAGGGCGAGGGTCTTCCAGCGTTGGAGTCCCGGGAGGCGGTGTGCTCAGTGCAAACCCCATTCCCTCCGCGAGTGTCGCCTTCAGGCTATTTGCAAAGAAACGTCTTTTTGACGCAGGGAGAAATGGCAAATTTTAAGTACGTCATTAATATGGCGCCAAAAGATTTTTTTAAGTATAGCTTGCTTTTTTTTTTTTTTTTAAGGTTGCGGGGGGCACAGCCCGGGTCTGGGGCGAGAAGGGGGCGGGGTGTGAGCAGAAAGTGTGAGTGAGAGAGTGGAGGGGCGGGGTATGTATGTGAGTGTGTGAAGTGTGAGCAGACCTGATGGGACTTGCACGGGTGCAGCCGCCGCTCGGGCCTGGCCCTGGGGACAGGGCGGGCTGGGGGCGCCCCAGAGCCCGTGGGGAGTCCGGGCTTGAGGTGCAGGCAGGCGGGCGGCTCGGCAGAGTACCCTCCCTCCCGAGGCCTGCAACGCTACCTGGACCCGCTGCTGAAGCCAAACAACTGGGCTCAGGGAGGGGGGGCGGGCGACCGGGGGTGTCAGGAGTGGAGATCTGACTGAATAAGAAAAAAAGTGGCTACTCCCCCTCCCTTGCTCCTCCCGCCCGCCCCCACCCCACCCCCACCCCATTTTTTTTTCTAAAGAGATCACAAGGAAGTCTTGGTTTAAAAAGAAACAGAAACATATACCAGGGGGGTTAGTGAATGGTCCTGACCGCGGCCATCGCAGTTGGAGGCTATTTTTTGGGTGGGGGGGCGGGAGTGAGTAGTGTCCATGGAGTTACTTTGCGCCCACTCCTAGGCGGCAAGGGCTTGGGTCCCGCGGGCTGAACTGTCCCCGGCAGGGGTGCGGGGCCGAGGACTCCGCGGGCCCCGCCGCCTCCCTCGCCGCGACCCCGGATGGATGCGCGCCCCCCGCCCGCCTGCGCCGGCCCCAGGAGCTCCGGATTTCGGGAGCATCCTTCCCGCGCCGGCCCCCGCCGCTGCGCGTAGCCGAGGGCAGCGCCCCTCGGAAGGGCACCACGGAGCAAGGTAAGATCCAGCCCTCGGTAATGGGCCCTGCGCATCTCCACAGCGTTATTTTGTGTTTTTTTGCAACAGATCTGCCAGCGCTCCTCGCTCTCTCTCTCTCTAGCTCGCTCGCTCCCTCTCTCTCCTGCTGGCTGCCTGTTCTAGGAAGCCAGCGCGCGGGGGGAGGGGGGATGCACAGCACAGGGGAGAGAGATTGCGCATGTTGGTCAGTCGTGTTTTAAAGAGTACATTGCAGGGAGGCTGAGAGGGGCGCATGCAACAACAACTTTTGGAAGGGTGAGTTTGGCGACCTTCTTTATTAATGACTGCGGCAAAGAGCCCCCGGGCCGGCAAGGGGGCGCGGGCGGGCGGGAGCGCGCAGGGGCTGCAAGTTGCCCCGCGGCTCCAGCCGGGCAGAGGGGTTGCGGCGGGAGACCAGTGCCGAGGGGAGGTCGCACGGCCGGGGGCGAGGGTTCAGAGAACCCGGAGCTAACTGCCCTCCTGTCTCCCCGAGTTTCATTTTGTTGATACGCAGCACATTTGGGCGCCGAACCGGGCTAAGCCGGTGCACATGACCCCGCGCTGGGCTCACGTGCAGCCGGCCGGGTCCCAGACACCTTCCGGGGGCCACCGCCTCCGCCCTGTCGCCCCCTCTCCGGGCTGGGTGCACGCGGGCGCTGCACGCGGGGGCAGCATGTTCAGCTCCCGGGCGCCGAGCCTCTGCACAAATTAAACAGTTTTTTGGAGGGGTGGGGGACGCCCTTCCCAGGTGAGTATGGAGGGTACACAGCCCCAGCGTGGGGGGTGCGGGCTGGATCAGAGGTAGCTTCCCTCCTCCGGGGCTGCGCGGGAGTCCGGCGGGGGAGAAGCTCTGAGAGAGTGGAAATGTACCCGCGGCGGCTGGAGCGGCGGGTGCGCGCCCGCGGGGCGACGGCAGGGGGCGTGGCCCTTGTTTACCTTCTCCCAACTCAGCCGGTTCGCGTCCCGCTCCGGGGATGGTTCTGCAGTCCCCGGCCCTCCGCCTCCGGTCCTGCGCCCTGGGTGGTACCGGGAAGACGTAGGCAAGTGGCGGCCCCAGCCCGGACTTACACACCCGACCCCCAAATGAGTGACACTGCATCCCCCGCCCCCACCAAACACCGCTGCAGTCCCTCTCCCGGATCCCGGCCCGGCCCCGCCCCCGGCAGTGGCATCTTCCCGGCCTCACCTCCTTCCTCTCTTCCTCCCTCTCTCTCCCTCCCTCCTTCCCACCCACTCGCCTGCGCCTGCGGAGCGACTCCCGCCCGCCTCCTCCCTGCCTGTGTGCAGACTTGTGGATCCCTCCGGTCCCTTCCCGCCTATCTCTGGGCCCTGAGACACCCTCTATTCCAGGGATGAGAGGGGGTCAGCTTGGCGATTAGTAGCTGTTAGGTCAAGAAATGGGGATGCCTGCGAGACAGGCAGAAAGGCTTCACTGTACCTTCCAAAGGCCCAGAACGCCCCCCCCTGCCCCCCCCCACTTCCCCACCATACACAGCTGCCCACCTCCAAGTGGGCGCGGGGCTCTCACTCGCATCACCCAACCCCCTCCCCCACCCTGGACGTCTAGTCCACCTCCCGGCGCCGCCCCCGTCCAGAACCGCCTCTTGCCCTTCCTTCGCCTGGGCCGGAGCCCCCCGCAGCCACCTTCGGCTCCTCCTCCCGGCTCCCGCGGTCGGAATCACGCCGGCGCGCCTCCAGCCTGCGGTCCCGCGGACTGCCTCCGGGGGCAGGCTGGAGGCGCGTGCCAACCCCCCCAGCCCCCCCCCCCGCGTCTCTGCCACCCGCTGGGGCACTTGACTTTTTTTTTTAATCATCTTCGCCGCAAGTCTTGAGCCCAGGGCTTTTCGGGGGCAGGAAGAGCTCTGTTTCCCTTTGCCCCGTGCCGAGGGCAGCTGCAGCCGGGAACTGTGGTCTCTGCAGATTTCCAAACCTTGCCCTAGCACTTAGCACACACCCCCACCGCGCTCATCTGCAGGATTCTGAGACGAAGTTTCACCCAGAGGCTGAGTTTGCAGGGGGTCATCAGGAGACACCAGCTTGCACTCAGCGTTGCCAGAGGGGATGGGAAGGGACTGAGTGGGCTTGCCTGACCTGCTGTCTTACCTTTGTTAGAAGGGGAGGAACCCTAAGCTTTGAGCCCAGGCAAGCTGTCAGGAGGCTCACTTAAGGGTTCTGTTTGCAAACTGAGTTCTGGGCCCTGGTGGTGGTAGGGCCACCTGGCCCCTCCTCCCAGGGTGGCATTAACTCTGTTCACTGGTAAAATTCCCAGTAGGACATTTGGCGAAAAGGCTGGCCAGGGAGCTGCCAACCAGGCCTGGCCCTGTTTCCTGGGTTCCCAGGGTGCTGGCTTCTCCCCTACCCTGATTTCCTCTCTCACCTTAGGACCCCAAGTGAAAGCACTATCCCTTCTGTCCCATCTCCTTGGAGCAGGTTGGGACTCGTAGGGCTATCTAACAAGCAGAGGAGGAAAATAACAACAGCATAACTGTAAGGGGAAGGAATGAGTAATAAAGCCGACCCAGGCAGGGAGGAGGGCTTTCATGTTTAAGAGATGTTATTTGCTTTTTAGGTCACAGGCTGCAAAAACAGGCTTTGATCCGAAGTGGGCGAATAATTTATTGAGAAAGTTTGCATGGTAGAAAAAAAAAGGGATGTTTGTTTGATCTGGAGCCCTCTCAGTTGTCCCAAGTGCTGTTGGCTGTTGTTTAGAGTGGGAAAGCATTTGGTTTCACAGCAAATGCCTCACAGAGGGAAGTCCTCACCCCAAGCAGCCGGGCTAGCCGAAAATGTTTGATTTGAAACTGCTTGGCCAAGGGTCTCCCCAGCACTTTTGGAGATGAAGTGTTTAAGGATAAAGTTGTTTGGGCTTGAGATGCAGCAAATGTTTCCAGAACATTTCCCATCCAACGTGCTTTTCCTTTCCCTAAATTGCCTGGTTAAACAGCCAGTAATACCGATCCAAGAGGCTGTCAGATATGTCCACTTAGCTTTCATTGACAGGTGAGGTGGGACTGCTGGTCCCCAGCCCCCAGGTGCACCTCAAAGTTGAAGTTAGGCCTTTGACACTGACTTCCATGTCTTTGAGGTTGGGAGCAGGGTGTTCTTGGTAACTGCTGTTCAGTTAACAGGGAGGTAGTTGTCTTGTACCCAAGATCCCAGGTTAGAGGCTTCTGGTCCAAATTCTTCCAGTTAATCCAGCAGGCTTTGTAAAGAAGCCAGGTCAGAGCTGTGAGGTGGGGAGTACCCCTGGATTTTCCTGTCCTCCACATAGAACCCTTACCATGTGGCTCAAAGCTTAGGCACCCAGGAAGGTTCTCAGGCAACCCATAGGAAACTGGAGTACCGCGGCAACACTCAGGAGTTGTAGGCCTGTGTTCACCATAGCCCAGTGGGGTGGGCTGTATATCATATGGAGTGAGACAGCTTAGGTTTGAATGCTGGCTATGCAATCACCAGTTATGACAATTATTCTGTGCCTTAGTTTCTTTGTCTATTGATAGGGTTAGTAACACTACCTACCTCACGGTGGGTGCACAGAGTAAGTGATATTGATCGCATAAAGATTAAACTCAAAGGCAGGTGTGTGATGAGCACTTGATTAATTAGTATTAGTCATTCTTGCTATTACTATTAATGACCTGAAGAGGGTCCAAACACAGCTTTGACCTTTGATCTCTCCCCTTTAGGCTAGGCCGAAGAGCCAGCTCCCTTCTCTGAAGAAGGGATCAGAAGGACCCTGCAGTTGCCAATGGGCAGCCATCTGTGGGAGCAAACGGCCTGAGCTTTGCCCTCTCTGAGGTGGAGAGTAGGGTGAGAGAGCTGAAGGACAAAGTAGACAAAGCCCCTTTCATTCTCCCAGGATCCCCTTGGTATGTCCCCAGAACTGGGCCTGGAGGGTGGGTGTGGGCAGCATGTTCTAGGGGAGCTGGGTGCACTCTGGGACACTTGGAATCGCAGGTGGGCAATGGTGGGAGTCGGAGGAGGGTTCGGGCTTCCCTGTGCTTGGAGAAGCAAGTTTGAAGATCTATGTGTACAAAATCATTTCTGTAACGGCAATTACTGTCCCCGAGAAGGCATTAAAGTTAATGAGAGATAGGAAGGAGTGGGGCTCTGACCCCCGTTTAAAGCCATTTAAGAGTATGCTGTTCTTGTTTTCTGAATGTCTGGCCTTCCCGACACAAGGAGGCTCTGAGGACAGGTTTTCCAGCCGAAATATCATTAAATTGTATTAGCATCTTATTACATACACGCCTTAGTGGTCTGCCTCAGACAGGGAGAGTTTTTGTTTCTCTTTGAAAGATTGTGTCTGGAATGGTAAATTGCCTGCTTGAAAGCCTCCCCCACTCCCCTTTTTTTAAGGAGGAAGACGAAATCCTGCTGTGTGTGGTGGCAGTCAGGGCAGGCCTGGTGGCCCCCGGAGAGGAGAGGCCGGAGGCCAGGTTGGGGTGTTTTAACTGCCCAGGGAGCGGCCGCAGTAGCTGGCCTGAAAGGCCCACTGTTCCCAGGGTCAGCTGGAAGGGCGTTAATGGAGACCCACGGTGTTTATTTGAGTTTATTTGCAGAGAGGTCTTTAAAGGGGGCTGGCAGTGGGCATTGGTGTTTCAAGTCCAGACCTGAGGCCCCCACTAAGACCAGTGACTAGGGCTGCCAAGAAAACATCTGCCACCAAATTGCTGCCCTATTACTGAGTTGACATTGATCATTAGCCAGGAGCCCAACCAAATAAAGAGTCCTGGAAAATGTGTGAGGTTAAGATGGGGAAGAGGGCTGTGAAAACAGGACGAAATCTCAGGCTGGGGTGTTGTTCCTGCAAGCTACAGGCAGGCCAGCTGGGCTGTGTGGTCCCCACATAGAGGGAGGGAACAAGAATCCACTCAAGCACGCTGCATGTATCGAGCCCTGTGACGTGCTGGGTGCACTGCACGGAGGGCACGGAGGCTCCCACAGGGATCCAGGCAGGCTTACTGTCATGGAATGTACATTCTGGAGAAGGATGTTCAACAAGTAGGTGAGCAAACACAGGTTATGATGGATCCCCCGAAGACACTGAATAACGGGTGAGTTTTCTTTAGATAAGGCACTCTGCATAGACCTCTGTGGTATTTCAGCTGAAAGCTGAAAAATGAAAGTTAGACATGCATAGACCATTAAAGGCAGAGGGTAGAGACTGTACAGGTCTCAAAGCATGGCCTGTTCGACTTGCTCCAGGAAATGACAGGAGGCAGGAGTGGCTGGAAAGTGGTAGGGAAGGGCCAATGCTAGACATGAACTTGTTGAGGTAGGCAGGGGCCAGATTCTGCAGGGTCTTGTGGTCAGGAGCTTGAGTTTTATCCTTTGGTCAGTAGGAAGCCTTTGGGAGATTTTAAATAGGGGCATGACATTATCTGATTTATACTCTTTGAAGAGCATTCTGGCTGCTGTGTGGATCCGGGTTTACGGGGAGCGATAGTAGAAGCTGGGAAATAAATGAGGAGTCCAGGCAAGAGATGAATGAGCTGGCTGAGACCCATTGGGTAGCAGTAGAACTGGGGGAAAGGTGGGTGGATTCATGGTGCGTTCTGGAGGGCAGAGCCCACTGGTCGTGCCAAGGGTTGGCTAGGGGGTGGAGGACACACAGATATGTGGGCTGCTGCTCCACTGAGGTGACCCTCTGACACCCCACTCCCAAAGGACAGCTTCCTCTCTGTGTCTCCATGCTGGGGATGGTGTGGGAGGTGCAAATGGAAGGAAATGGTACCCTTTCATTCCTTTGTAGGTAGGGTTTTAGGAGCCCTTTCTGTCCCTAAAAGCAGGTGCCCTGTGACACTGAGGCCTTGCTTGGGGGGAGAGTGGAGAGGGAACAGCCAGAGGCCAAGCTCAGTTCTCAGTACCTCCCACCCCCACCTGTACTTGCAGGCTCAGAATTTGGCTTTGGTGAAGGGGGGTGGTGAGGGGGGTTCACGGGGCTGGGGCCATCCCACGGGTCAGCCCAGGCCTCTTTAGGGGCTTCGTTAGTCACCCGCTGTAGAGGCTCACCTGAGGCAGGGAGACCTTTGGAACAGATTTGGTTCAAAGGAAAAAAGCTTCACTCACAAAACAGTGACTTTCCTCTGAAGCCTGGTTATTATTTCAATTACGCCACCACAAAATCTGCTCCCTAATAACACCCTGCTCAGGAGGACTCCGGGGTGTTTCATAGAGGGCAGGTTGGAGACGGAGCTGGCTGGGGGTGGGCCTGCACACTGCAGGCCCTGGGCAGCAGGAAACAGCATTATGAGAAGGTGCTGGCAGCCAGGAGTCCTGTTACAGGGGCCTTCCTTACTGCGCAGGGTCACTGCTCCTCTGAGGAGCCCCGCAGGTGGGCAATGGCAGGAGGCCCCCTACCTGGCCCCCGCTGCCTTGGTTTAATAACTGGCACCTATATGGAGAGCCCACCGCTGTGCAGAGGGCTGTGTGCTGCTTCCATTTATTCTCACCAGCTGATTCTGGCCCACAGATGTGTTTGGTTTGGCCCTCTCAAAGTGTTTTTAAAATTCTGAATCAGTTGCCAACATTTTAAGTTTAGGAGATTTATGTAAAAATCCAGCTCCAGTTTGTGTCCTCAGGGAGGTGTGTCTTTCCCATGGTCCCTGGTCTCGTGAGGGGTGTGGCTTTTATGCTGTGGGGGAGCCTGGCTTGGAAGTGCCCTCTTTGCTAGAAATGAAGAGAAAGGCAGTTCCTGGACAGCCCGCTGCAGGGGAAAACGGGTGGGTGCGTTCATAGCACCTCTCCCTGACTTCTGTCCGACCTCGACAGGGCTGGGTTGGCAAGATGTAGGAGGTGAGAGTCAGGGCTTTCTCTGAAGTCACCCTCAGACCCCAGAGGACAGCGAGGCCAGGCGGCTGTGGGTGGTAGGGCACATTGCCTGCTTGCGCTCTGCTGCATAGAGGCGGGGAGGTCTAAAGGTCAAGAGCGTGGTCTTTGAGTCAGATAGACTTCTGAAAGGCACTGCAATCTTGGGCAGCCTTTTTGCTTTGCTTTGTTTTCCTCATTTGGAAAAGGGAAGCAGTCATTATGACCACCAGTACCAAAGTTCTGTTCTCAGGACTTAGTCAGGTCCCTGTGTACCATGGTGTCCTCTCCCCTGCCATCCGTGCAGCTCAGTCCACCAGGCCTCCCTCTGTAGTGCCACACCCCCTGCAGAGCACGTGTCCATACCATCAGAGCTGGGCAACAAGCAGCCCCAGTGAACCTTCCTGCCATCCTGACCTTGCTGTTGGGGGACACTGGGGTAGAGAAAAGCTCCTGGCTCAGGTCAAATCTGAGGCAGGCGGGTCCTCCTGGTCACTCAGAGGTCTGGGTAGTCACACCCTGCCTAATGCTTCTGGGTCTCTGCACGGCCGCAGCAGGAGAAGGGGAACCCCAGGCCTGGCTTAGGCAGACTTGGGATGTTGGAGCCTGGTTGGCCTGCAGCGGGGTTGGGCAGCGGGGCTTTTCCCTGCTGACACTGGCTCCTTGTTTGCTGTGGGCAGTGAGGCAGCCCAGGTTCCAGACTAACAGGAACATGGTGGAAAGTGCTCTGGGCCCGGAGCCCCAGATCTGCTCTCACGTTAGGACTCAGCCGCTGACCAGCTGTGAGACCCAGGGTAGGTTAACAGGCCATTCTGTGTACTCTTCTCCAAAAGGGGACAGGAGCAGGCTCTACCAGCCCAGACTCTGCAGGATTAAAGGGAGTAGCTGGTGGGAAAGCATTTCCAACAGGCTGGAGCTGACAGGGCACAAAGGCAGCTCAGTGTGGGCTCAGGGATCAGGGCTCATGGACTCAAATCCCAGTTCAGCCAGTTACCAGCAGGACAAGGCACTGAGCCTCCCCAGTACAGGAAGCTAAAAGCTCACAACTCCCCAGGTTGTTGGGAGCAGGAGATAGCTGAGATAGTGTGGGAGAGGAATGAGCATGGAAGAGTTCTTACCCTGAAGTTAAACACTGCAGTCAGGATAGAGTTGGTCTATACTTTTATCTGGAGAAGGACATGGGGGGGGGGGGCAGCCCAGCCCAGGACCAGTCACCCTGGGCCTGTCTGTGTCTCAGAGCCCCAGATTGGAGCCTCCCTATCCCCACCCCCATTTCCACACTCCTGGCTGCCTCCTGGGGATGCGTCCTCAGTGCTGTCTGGGCTGACTTGTCCTTAAACTCAGATTGGCTGGTCCTACTGGGAGAATCACTATTGTTTCCTCTGCCCTCCCCTCCTCAGCACCCAGGAGGCACCAGTTATAACTCTTGGGTGGGAGTGGACTCTGGTGGGCTTGAGTTTATTTGAGTGGGAGCTGGGACTGGGCAGTCCTGTCATCTCAGATCGCTTCTCTGAGACTCTGAGCTCAGGAGATGGGAGATGCAGCCTCCTCCCTGCCCCTACCTCACCCCCGGGGGTGGCAGGGACTGGGCCTTGTTCTCACTCTTCTGCTACAGCAGGTGAGTGTGGGGAAGCAGGTTTCTGGAGATTTTCTAAGGGATCGAGGATTTCCCAAACTGCCTTTGCATATAATGGGACCTGCCTTTTGTTGCAGATGGAAGAGAAGAGGCGAAAATACTCTATCAGCAGCGACAACTCTGACACCACTGACAGTAAGGCCTTCCATTTGGGGTTCCTCCAGGGAAAGCATGGGAATAATTACTAGGCCCGCAGGCCCAGTGGGGAGAGGTTGCCTGAGTCTCAGTGTAGATGAAGATCAGGTTCCTCTACTCCTGAGAACGTCCCCACACCACTCTGGCCCCCAGACCCTTGCTGTCTTCTCCCCCCCCCCATTACCCTGTAGGTCTCAGCCCCACATGTTTTGCTCTGCTTGGAACAGATCTGCTCCCCTCTGGGCCTTTGCGTATGGAACTTCATGCTGCTAAGAGCACATCACTCTCTCTGGGGCCCCCTCCTGTTGAGGCAGGCCCCACAGGAGGTCTCTACACAATCCATAGGAAACTTTGTCACTATTAGAATTACCTGATGAGTATTATTACCTAACAACTGGTAAGCTCTGTGATAAGAGAGGTCACATCTTGCTTGCTGCCTTATCCCCGGCTAGGTCAGTGGGTGTTCAGTAAATGTTTGCTGAAGAAATTAATGAAGGAGTCTGACCTTTGTGGAATCTCAGTAATAGAGTCTTAGGGGTCTACTAGTGTATGGGCTAGGGGTTTCATTTGGAAATCTGGGATGTGGGGGGATGTTGTCAGGGAGTAAATAGGGGCTAGGGAGCCTCTTCTGGAATTTGGGGGAGGTTTGTGTAAGATGAAAGCTTTTCTCTACTAGTAGAGGGTGGCTCTTCTCAGCTGCCTGGGATCCCGGGCCTGCATGGGCGGGTTGGAGTGAGGAGGTCAGTTCTGCCCTGTGTAGGGAAGACACTGGCAAGAGGATCCCACCTAGTGGTGTAGACTGGTGAAGTCCAGGCTGAGGAAGAGGCTGCATTGCCAGGGCGGCTGGGCCTGGAGCCCTGTAACTCTGGACCTCAGTTGTTCACATGTGTGGTGAGCACCTGGGACGAAGGAGATGTCTGAGGTCCCTTAGAGCTCCCATAGTTCCGCACCTCCCCTCCCCCCCAAGAGTCTGAGGCAGATGCACTCGGTTGATGGGTCTGGTCCCAGTCCCTCTCCCCTCTCCCCCCAGGTCTCATTCACTGTCCTTTGGGGTCTGTTGGTTTAGCTTGGCTCTGGTGCCTTACCTGGCCAACCCTTCCTCCCTGTGGCAGGAGATCACAGCGTCTGGCCCTCTGTGGCTACAACCACTCTGCCTGTGGCCTGGCTAAGTTGAGCCAGGAAGAACCACATCCTCTACTAACTTGATTGCATGCAAAGGAACCCTGGAGGGCAGAGTACCTGCAATGGGTAGTCCTCTGGGCAGCTGAGCCCTGTAGCTGCTTTGGAGTTGGGTCAGGATGATGCATTCCTTTCCCAGCAGCCCCCACCACTGTGCCCACCCATGGCTGCTGCTCCTTTGACCCATAGGGTTGGAGGCCACAGCCCTGTAGTTCAGCAAGGGCCTTAGATTAGACCCTCATCATAATGGTTATTGAGAAGATTACAGGTAAGATATCATCTAATCCTCACAACAACCCTTTGAAGACAGTCTCTTGCCCTCACTTTACAGAAGAGCAAACTGAGGCTCAGAGAAATTAAGTTATTAGCCCAGGGTGACAAACCTGGTCTACGGATCAACTTTTAGAGCAACACTCTTCCCACTGCTCTGCCCTGCCTCTGTCTATTCACTGGGCATCACACCAAGGAGGAAGCAGAGGACCAGAGAGGGCAAGGAACTTATCAAGGGTCACATAGTAAACTGATACTGAGTCCCAGTCACTGCCTTTTCTCTCCCAACCCCTTCTGGTTAGTGAGTGGAAGGGGTGTCACATCCTCACTCATCATTGTAGACATTGTACCCAGAGTAGAGACAGTCTACCAGGTACTCAGAGAGGTGTCCACTTCCTGAACATTAAGACCAGAGCTTTTCTTACAGGCTTCCCATCCTTGGGTGATCCCGTGGTGGGTGATCCTGGCCCTGCAGGGACCCCTAATAGCTGTGTTCTCTCTGCAGGTCACACTACATCTGCCTCAAGATGCTCCAAACTGCCCAGCAGCACCAAGTCGGGCTGGCCCCGGCAGAACGAAAAGAAGCCCTCAGAGGTGGGTAGTGACTGGTGTCCTAGAGAAAGGTGAAGCAGAAATGGGGAGGACGCAGGAGCAGCGACCCAGAGAGGGTAACCTCTGCTAACCTGTCTGGGAAGAGCACTCCTGGCAGAGGGTGCAGTCATTGCCATGCTGGGGCCAGTATGGCTGACGAAGCTGATCGGGGGAGGGGGTGCCAGTTCTCTTAGCCTTGAAGGTTGTTATAAAGATGTTTCTGTTGGTCTGAGTGGAAGAAGCCTTTCCAGGATCACAAGCAGGGTAATGCCATCCTCTGATGTTTTAATGAAAGGCCCCACTGGCTGCTGTGAGGAGACAGGTGGAAGCAGGAAGGCTTCTTTTGCTCTTGTTGACCAGGAGATGAACGATGGTGGCAGGGGAGTAAGAAGCAGTAGGATTCAGAACACTTTGGAAGCTGAGCAAGGGTTACAGGATTGCTGATGTAGGGGTGAAGGATGGGTCCTGAATCACCCAGTTAAGTCGTCTGGTTCTCATCATGCCTGCTTCCATGCATCTGCATGGTATGCCTCCCTCACTTTGACCTGGGCTGTTGCCTGTGGCAGGTAGCGGTATTTGGCTCCTGGAGCTGTGGAGAAGTGGCCTGGGCGTGGAGGGGCGAACTGCTTCCCAAGGGTCACACAGTAAACTCCTCGCTCCCTCCTGGGTCCTCAGTGCTCTTTGCTGGGCCCAAATGAAGCTGCTTGAGCAGTGGTTCTTAACCTGGGTTCTGTCGAACCCTAGGGGTGCGATGAGTCGGTCTCGGGTTCGGAGAAGCCTCTGCCATGGAGGCCAGAATAAAGTAATACCGTCATTTGTTGTGAGTTCATGCACTTCGTTGGTTTTGTTCTTTGAGCAAGGTGATGTTCATGCATGGCTCATTTTGTGCACCAGTAAAAAACATATACCTATGTCTTGAATTTGGAAAAAAAATCATATTTTATTTATCACTAAAGAAGGGTTCGGTGAATGTACATATGAAACTGGTGGGTTCGGTACCTCAAAAAAGGTTAAGAACCACTGCGTTATAATAAGGAAACGGAGGATCCCAAATTTATATAGCCAAGATCTAAAGTTTTGGGGGTTAACAGTGCCCAGAACGGGAAGAACCAGACAGAGTTCTGGACTGAGTCCTTGGATTGGGGTGGGAGGAGTTATCTGTGTTCTGAGCATCCCCCTCATCCCACCCTCACATGAGAGCAATCTTGGCATAGCTGTCTTGAGCCATCCCCTACTTCCACAGGATCTTGCATTTGAAAAAGGACTTCCGCCTCCTCAGGGAGCTCGCTGACCCTTTGTGGGGAGTAGGGAGCCTTTAAGACCTGATGCCTCCCACCTCCACCTCCCCAGTTTATTGTGCTCCCTTGGCCCCATGGAGGAGGGGTAAGGATGGAAAGAGATAGCTTCAGGAATGCAGTTGGGACTGGAACGGAAGCCACTCTTAGTGCCTTCCTGGACTAGGCTTGCTCGGTGGGTGGATGGGATGTATCCAGGTGCACTGGGAAGTAGGTGGCAGAGTGCTGGGGCCCCTAGGACCATTCCTCTACTCCTCTTATCCCTACCCTTCTGCCCTCCCTTCATCTTAAGACCTGCAGCGGTTCCTCAGTTGTTATGGTTGAATTAGTAAAACAATAGTCACCTTTATGTGCCTTCCTGTTCTTCCCAGGCAGCAATTGTTATGCCAATTTTGGAGAAGAGGAAAACCCCCACCCCCCTGCCCCCATCTCGCTTTCTTGGGTATTCAGATTGGTTAAAGCTGGAGAAGGTCCCTGGCAGAGACCCCCAGGGCTGGGCTGCCATTGGCACCCAGGAGAGGCTGGCGGAGGGGAGGAAACAGGTGTCAGTGAAGGCGAAGGAAAAAGAATGATTTGCATAGGGCTGAAAATTCCCCTGCCTCTTGGGCTTTCCAGCTCAGAGCCTTTGAACCCTTCCCCACCTAAAAATAGAGTCAAGCCATTATAAGGGTATTGGTGCCAGGTCCTGCTGGGGACTGGAGACATGTAGTCCTGGGTTCAAGCACAAGAGCCTCCCAGAGGGCTGTGCTATCTGACTGGAGATACCCGCCCTCAAGTCCTGGGCTCCAGGTAGGCAAAGGAAGTCTTTCTTTTCTTTTTTTTTTTTAATGGGGATAGAGAGAGTCAGAGAGAGGGATAGATAGGGACAGACAGGAACGGAGAGAGGTGAGAAGCATCAATCATTAGTTTTTTATTGCCATCGCAACACCTTAGTTGTTCATTGATTGCTTTCTCACACGTGCCTTGACCGTGGGCCTTCAGCAGACCGAGCAACCCCTTGCTGGAGCCAGTGACCTTGGGTCCAAGCTGACGAGCTTTTGCTCAAGCCAGATAGGCCCGCGCTCAAGCTGAGGACTTCAGGGTCTTGAACCTGGGTCTTCCGCATCCCAGTCCAATGCTCTATCCACTGCGCCACCGCCTGGTCAGGCTGAGGAAGTCTTTCTTGCCTTGAACTTTGGGCAAGGACAAGCTTTCCCTCTCACAGCAGCTGGAGGCTAGCCTGCGAGGTTTCCCTCGTCCCCTAAGTGAGGAGGCTGAGCCACAGCCACTCAGTCCAGCATAAATTCCAAGCTATCTTGTGGCATAGAGGAAACTGTCAATGAAAGCTTCCAAATTATTTGGCTCCTGAGAAGGCCGACAGGAAAGCAAGGATTTGGTGGCAGAGAACATTTGCCCTGGCCTAGACCTCTCTGGGCTGTTTCCTCTCTGTGAGTGGTGCGGAGAGGAGAGCCTTTTTAGTCTGCTGGGCGTGGGGGCCCTGGGCTTTGGACCCCTGATGGGAAGGGGCCTGGTGGCCCCATCTGCCCTGTCTCCCAGAGTAAGAGGCCTGTGGGATGGATCTCTGCTCCCCGTTGGGCCCAAGTTCCCAGCCAGAATGTTTGCAAAGTGATGTGTGTGGTACAGGAGCCTCCTTCCTGGTGGCCCAGTGGTTCAAGTCCCTCCTCATCTCGGAGTGTGGACTCCTCATGTCTGAGTGTGGGCGTGATGGGGTGGGCTGTTTGAGGACCTGGAGTACTCAGCATAGCAGCACTGCTAGCCCGCAGTGAAGCCAGCGCTGTGCGAAGGGCTAGGGTTGGGTTTAGGGGAGACCGGAGGGGCTGCCCCTGTGATAACCAGCAAGGCCACCCTTCCTAGTGCACCCTAAGGGTGCAAATCGAGGGATGGCCTCTCTACCAAAGGGAGGTGCCCCAGGGCAGGAGAAAGTGCTCAGACCAACAGTCAGGACCCTGGACAGGGCCAAGGCCTTGAGGCCCACATTCTCAGCCACCCTTTAAGGAGTGGGTGGCCAAGTGCAGGACTCAGCCCTGGGGACTGAAGGGGTAGGGCCTGGGGGGCCTGGGAAGCTGGGTTAGGATTTTGATGGAAGTCCACCAAGTCTGAGGTTGGACCCAGGCTCCCCTTTGGAAGTGGAGGGAAGAGGTGGGGCTGACCCTGAGGACACAGGTTGCTGCCTTCCTGGGTTCTTTATGCCTTCAGCGTCCCAGCAAAGGTGAGGTCTATCAACAGTGGCCGGGCCTGTCCCAAAGGGGGAGAAGGGGTTAGCCTGGCCTGAGGAGGTGGTGGTAGGCTATAAATCATGCTGAAGCCGTACGCTTCTGTCTTGACCTGTCTCACCAGATGGCATTACCATTATTGGTGCTTAACACTTTGTGGGGCATATCTCTATGAATCTTATAGAGACCACAGACCCCCCCATCCTATTATACCCCCAGAAATTCTGACCTCAATGGTCTGGAGTGGGGCCCCAGCTACCAGTGCTTTGTAAAATTGTTCCCCCTGGAAACCAGGATTAAAAACTACTACCTTAGAACTCTCTCCTTAATTTGCTGGAAGATCCTGGGGTTGCAGGGGGGAGGAGAGGCTTTCCAGCCCGATTCAGTGACCTAAGCAAAGGCAGAGAGTAGGAGGGGGCAGTCACCTAGCTCACCGCCCCATCCCACCCCTAGTGGCTTGGGAACTGACAGGTTTCTGCCAAGCCCTCACCTGGCAGGGCAGTTTAAGAGACCTGGAGGCTGCTGTTTGAGGCTGTGTCTTCCTCAGACTGGGGCAGAGAGGCAGATGAGAGGGCAGGCCATGTGGGTGGGGGGGCTCCCCCTAGGCATGCTGTCTTGAAGTAGAAAGCCGTGGTTTTAGGAAGCCAGAGTCCCTGGAACTCAGCCAGTAGGCAGGGGTGTGGATCTTCAAGACCCAAGAGCTACTGAAACCAATTGAACTCAGCAAGCACTCAAGGGCACTAGTAGACCCCCTCTGGTGCTGGGGGACAGAGAACGCAGACCCTGTCCCTAGGGAACTTGTCCTGGGCTGTCAGCAGGATGCAGGTGCTGCACAGGAAAGTGTCCGTTATGAGAGGCGCGGCCAGCTTTGCCACAGAGGAACTCTGACCTCGGGGAAGTGGCTATTTCTCTCTGCGCCTCGGTATTGTCATCAGTAGAACCAAAACCTGTGCCATGCCGTAGAGTTCTGTTTGGTAGATGTGACTGTTCTTTCCTGAGGCCTGTGGAGCCTGCGGGAAGGGATGATCCCAGAGAGTGGAGGTGATGTTGGCCTCCCTGAGACAAAAGCCTGGGTGACTGCAGAATGGAGGGGGGTGTTGGGATCCAACCACCAGGTTTTTTGTAGGCTCTGGTGACAAACTAGTATATCTCTAAATGAGGGCATGGAATCCTTCACCAATGCTCAGCCTCTTGCCCCTGGGGACAGGACCTAGGAAGAAGCTGATCCTCATGGAGAACCTCTGCCCCCATTGGGGTGTCCCAAAACCCAGTGTTGGTGTAAGTTTAGCGTGAGGATGCAGCTCATTGGCTTGACCCATTGCTTTTAAAAATGACACCCTTCTACCTTGGGTGGAGGCAGGAGTAGCCACATTGTGTTGGGTTGCAAAACCACAGGATCAATGAGATGCCTTCCAGAAGAGCAAAGACAGTATCCAGATGTTTGACATAACCAATTTTGTATTAAAACAATGATGGCTTGTTAGTAACATGCAAAATGTTACCTCACACTTGAAGAGATAGAACAGGAGAATCCCAAAAAGGTTTTGTGCCTGCCCCTGTGGTTTTGAGCCCTGTTTCCAGCCAGCAGCTCCTCCGCTGTCCTGGAGCAGGCAGTGAATAAGCGGAGAGCCCTTCCGCTGGGCTCCGCGCCTGCCTGCTGAGCCTCCCGCCACCTTCCTCTGGGTCTCGTATAGTCGGAAACCGTGCTCCTCCCGCCAGCTGGAAAGGCCTCCTGGCCTCTGGGACTTGTCTTGCAAAAGAAATGCGTGTAATAAATTCTCTTTAAGAGCAGGAAGTGCTGTTATCCTTGTGGAAGAGAAAGATGTTGAGAGAGAGAGAGAGAGAGTCTGTGTCTGTGTTTTAAGTGTGTGACCAAATGTGGAAGCTTGAATGGGTCTGGGCAGAGGGTGGCTTTTCCCAGAGCCTTTCCCTCGCGTTTTACGCCTAATTTTAAATTTGTCATGTTGCTCTTGTCCGGCATACTGTTTATTCAGGTTGCAGCCCAGGAAAGATTTTTTTTTAAAGAAATATCTGACTGGTTTGCAGGTAGTAACTGCAGTGATTACAGGACAGTGCAGACCTCAGACAAGTCTGCACACCTGTGGGATGGAGTGGTATGAATTAGGTGAAATTAAATATGCAAGGCATTTAACATAGCACCGGCCACGCCACAACAAGGCAATTACCTTTCACTACTAGCTATGGTTTCCTAGATGAAGTGCTCAGAAAAAATTAATTAAAAGGAGGTGGCCTTCATCCATGAGAAACTTCCCTGGCTCTTTCAGGACAGACCCTCACACATCCTTAGGGGAGGGTTAGTGGGTGGGAGCAACTCCCAGCTTGCAGTGGGACTCCTCATATGGACGGAGGGCAAGTCAAGTAGAGGCAGTTTTGACCAGAGAAAACCATTTTCATTGGCTTGGAGACAGTGATCAAACCCAATTACTGAAGTCCACTGAAGAATCTTTTGGACCAGCCCTTTGCTAGGCAGAACAGGAAGTTTCAGGGTTTAGTCATACTTCAGACAAATTCTGAGGTTCGTTCATTCATTTACTCACTTGTTCCACAAGCATTTCTTGAACACCTGCTGTGTGCCAGGCACTGTGCACAAATAGGCTGAATGATAAACAGGATACATATGTCATCACTGCCTCTCTCAGCTTGATTATTAGATGGACGTTAAGCAAACCATTATGCAAATAATCATATTTTGTAATTGTGATAAGTGCTGGGGCCTTTCCTTAAGTAACTAAACTTCCTCTTGGTGCCTCTTGGTCTGAAATATACTATGATAAAATAATTCACCCTTACGTGACCGGTGGTGGCGCAGTGGATAGAGCATTGATCTGGGACGATGAGGTCCTGGGTTCAAAACCCCAAGGTCACTGGCTTGAGCGCAAACTCACCAGCTTGAGCATGGGATCATCAACATGATCCCACGGTTGCTGGCTTGAGCAAGGGGCCACTGGCTGGGCTGGTGCGCCCCCACCTCCGTCATGGCACATAGGAGAAGCAATCAATGAACAACTAAAGTGCTATAATTATGAGTTGATGCTTCTCATCTCTCTCCCTTCCTGTCTCTGTTTCCTTTCTCTCTCTCTTGCATACACACACATACACACACGCACACACACACATACGGTGGAAGTTGCCCGTTGTCATTGTCTAGATTTGCTTTTGGAAATCACGTCAGAATCCAGATATTTTGTGGCAGAGCCTGGTTTTGGTCCTTGCTGGAGAAATGGGTGCCGAAGCTAGGTAGACTTCAGTGGTTGTGAAGGGCAAGGCCATGAACTGTGTCCCTTCTTCCAGGCAGGGCAGGGTTTTCAGCTCCCTCCAGAGTTGCATTGGCACCTCTAGCACTCAGATTGGTTATTACATTCCAGTTTTAGACCTTTAAACTTTCTTTCTACTGTTTGAAGAGGCTGCAATTAACATCTCCTAAGCAGCTCAGCAGAACTTGGTTGCCAGGCAGCAGACCTCTAACAACAATTTGTCAATTTCTGCCAAAAGAGAGGAAAATAGTAAACATTCACATTCTTAGACAATTGCTTGTTTTCCAGCTTCTAACTTTCTTGCCACAGCAAGGCCTCCAGTCCATCAGTGTCTGTTTTATCCTTTTTTTTAAGTGAGAGGTGGGGAGGCAGAGAGAGACTACCGCATGTGCTCACACTGGGATCTACCCAACAAGCCCCCTACCGGGCGATGCTCTGCCCATCTGGGGCCACTGGTCCATTGCAACTGAGCTATTTTAGCTCCTGAGGTGAGGCCATGGAGCCATCCTCAGCTCCTGGGGCCAACTTTGTTCTAACCATTCGAGCCATGGTTGCGGGAGGGGAAGAGAGAGAGAGATGAGGGGGAGAAGCAGATGGTCACTTCTCCTGTGTGCCCATACCAAGAATCAAACCTGGGACTTCCACACACTGCGGAAACTCAACCACTGAGCCAGCTGGCCAGGGCCATTTTATTCTTTATTTAGTTTTCATAAATAATTCAAAGGTGGTTTAGGAGAATAATTGTGACCTTTTTCAAGCCTAACCTCTGGCAACTCAAAACAAAAAGATATCTGGGTTGCAGCTGGGTTGCCGTGTTTGTGGACAGGGTTTATGTGAAGGCACTAAGACTCCTCTTTAGGGTAGAGTGCCTATCCATAACCTTGGGCAGAAATCCAGCGAGGTGGGGGCAGACCCATGGAACGCTCTTGAGTCCTTCAGCCTTTGTGAGCACCTTGCATGTGCCAGGCCCTGTGTGCACTGCTGGGCTCCAACCTGCTGGCCTGCCTGACCTCACTGAGGTCACCTCATGGGGAGACGTGGCAAGAAACCAGGAGATTTCCATAGCGGGGCTGCGGGAGTTCAGAGGAAGCCTAGAACCCAGCCT
Source organism: Rhynchonycteris naso (assembly GCA_037038555.1). Lineage (NCBI taxonomy): Eukaryota > Metazoa > Chordata > Mammalia > Chiroptera > Emballonuridae > Rhynchonycteris > Rhynchonycteris naso. The sequence continues at coordinate 96,325,074 of CM073003.1, forward strand.
GAGATTGGGGAAGGGTTCCCATAGCAGATGTGAGCTGGACTGAGACCTTAAAGAAAAAGCAGGCCAACTCCACGCTGGCAAGGGAGAAGAGTCCCAGCAGGGTCCTCCCATGCGCCAAGGGAGTAAAGTGTTCTGGATACTCATCAATGTGGGCACAGGGCCTGGTACACCATGCAGCTCAGCTTGTGGGCAGTTGCAACTTGCAAAAGCCTCCATCTGATTTGCATATTCCAGCCCTTACAGAAGCCACCTGATTTGAATTTGGGTTAACTCAAGGGAATTGACAGTAAGCCCTGTGGCCAAAAGGGGCAGGGGGGCTTGGGGAAATGCTGGATGGCGCCGAGTGGTCTCATTTGAGTTCTTTTGCCACTTCCAACATGTGGGACCTTGTATACATTATTTAACTAACTAAATCCCAGGTTTCTCCAACTAAAATAGGAACGATGGTAGCTCCCACTTGAGTTGATATAGAGACTAATAATAAACTAACTAGAGAACACTTCTTACACTGGGCACACAGCGCTCTTTAAGTTTTGGTTGGCACCATTATGATAGTGCCACCTGTTTCCTGAGTGACAAAATTGGGAACTCTCTTGGTACCAGACTCTTTTCTCTCTTCTGAATCTCTCTGGCTGAGTTGAGCCCAGAATCCCTTCCTGCTCAGAATTCTCAGTGCCTGGTTTGTTCCTAGGTCATCGGGTCACTTCTTCCCTGCTGTTGTGGCTTGGCACTCTGGTCTCTCCAACTCCAGCTTGGGCAATACCCTGGGCTTCAAACTCTGCAGACCAGGGGCTTGTGTGTTTCTTTGTTCAGTTCCATGTGCTTGGGGAGCTTTGGGTGTATCTATGAGGTGTCCCACCCTGTCAAGGGAGATTCAGAAAGCACTGTTGAGAGCCAGCTGGGAGCCTCAGATTCATCAGATAATTCCTCAGAGAAGCCCTATGACTCATTCGCTCAGTCACTGTTTACTGAGTACCTACTATATGCCAGTCACTGCACTGAGAATGCAGCAGAGAACAGGACAGGTATGGCAGGGGAGATGGTGTGAAACGAGCAACATAAGCACACCAGTTATTCTTCAGAACTGACAGTGTAGGGAAGTGAGACAGGATGACTGGACAGAAAGTAGCTCTGTCGGGCAGTCGCTGTTCTTTGAGTCAGGATGATCAGGGAAGGAATCCTGAAGAAGGTGGCATTTAAAGCACAGCCCAGGATGAGAGGATAGCAAGAGGTTTCTTTCTTTTTCTTTTTTTTTAAAGTAGGAGGAGGGGAGATAAGAGTCTCACATGTACCCCGACTGGGATTCACCTGGTAACCTCTGTCTGGGGTCAATGCTCAAACCAACCGAGACACTGACTGTGAGAGAGGAAGAGAGAGGGAAGGGGGGGGGGAGAGAAGCAGATGGTCGCTTCCCATGTGTACCCTGACCTGGGATTGAACCTGGAATATCCACACACTGAGCCAACACTCTACCCACTGAGCTAACCGGCCAGGGCCAGCAAGAGGTTTCAAACTCACCCATGCCTCTTTGGAGGGGTACACAGTGACACTGGACTCTTGAAAAGTTGATTTCTGTGTGGGAAGGTATACTGTCCAGGTGGGCAACACCCCTTGGCATCAGAGCAGTGGCCTTTGATGTCATACCCCGTGGCTTTCCTGAGTTAGGAAAACTTTGAGGCAGTGATGAGTCCACTGTGGGTTCAGTTCACACTCCAGGTCTTGTACTGGGGCCCAGAGGGAAGTAACCCAGCCACACTCCTGCTGGGCTTGGCTGAGGCCAAAGCTAGGAAAGGCCCCATAAAAGTGATGGGTGCCTGAGTTTGTGTTTTTGTAGCAGTGGGCTTACTGCTTGCTAATAAGATATGCAAATTATCAGAGCTATAAAATCTTAACCACATTCCATCTTCTGTTTAATTAGCATTTAATTGTAATCTTGTTTTAATTTTTTTCACACTAGCACCCTAATTAAATGTTAGGGTATTCGTCTTAACAATTAAATTATATTGGCAAATAGAGACTTCAAGAAACTTGACCTTTTGCAAGCCAGGACCCTCTCTAGCTAGATGCAGATGTTAATTAGATTTCTGCAAGATGCTGCCTCGAACCTCCTTGGTGAACGCATTTCCGTTTTCTTGCTGTTCTGGCCCTAAATTCAAATGACACAACCAGTGAATTGGGCCCCCATCAGGCAGAGGTTATCGTGAATGAGTCTGTCATGAGCCTCTGGAAGGCCAGCAGATGCTGACCTCTCCAGGGAGGGTGGGTTTGGAGATTGGTCTGAGGCCTAGAGCACTCCTTGAAGTGGTTTCTCTTGTCTCAGTGATGCAATCTCTTCTTTAACTTGTGATTCTCATGTGATGATCACTCAGAGGGTTGCTACCTAAGCAAGTCAACCACCAAGTCCCACAGCAGCCCCTCCTGGGAGGCCACAGTGGGTCAGGCAACCAGGGCACAGGAATCCCTGCTAGTGCCACGGGAGCTGGGCTTGAAGATTGTTCTGGGGCGGTGAGAGGGCAGCAGACCAAACGCTGGGAAGAACAGTTTTCTGAGTGACCAGAAGAAAACCAAAATGAGGGGGCATCCACTCACTCAATGGTCTGGCTCTGAAGGAACTTGGGTGGGCTTGATTGAGAAGGAGTCCAAGCCCATTCTTCTCCTACCCCATTACACACGGAGGGCGGAACTCTAGAGCCCTGCCGAGCAGGGGACCTGGTGTCTTTGCTCTTGAGAGACCTAGGAGACCCTGACCCGTGGGAAGCCCATCTCTAGGCTTCGCATGCCCAGCTGCCCCGGCTGTTTGCATAGGTCCTGGCGTTCTGTTTGCCTAGGCTGGCGCCCTCTACGCACTGCCTTTCCACTGTGCCTGCAGCGCTATGTTTACAACTACAAGCATAATTTCAAGCTTTCGACAGAAATTCCCGAACAGTCCCTTAATGACGATATTGTATTCACAGAGGCTTTTCTGCCATCTGACTTTTCCTTTTTCCTTTTTACCTTTCCAGCCTTTCTTCTTCCTTCTGAGGTCCACTCCCATCCATCACTCTGTCCTTTAACAGGTCAGAACACATGTGAATTAAGTTCAGCACATTTACTGAGTATCTGCTGTGTGCAAAGAACTGTGCTGGGTTTAGAGAAGATGCATTAGTGTGCTTAGAGCACTTGTGTTGGCTCCTGACTTTGAGCGGACAGAAAGCCCTGTTGAATTGCATTTGCTTTTCCCACCCCTGGCCTGTGGAGCAGACCACCGGAAGCAGTCTGAAGCCACTCTTTCCTTCCTTGCTTCCAACAGGTTTTCCGGACAGACTTGATCACAGCCATGAAGATCCCAGACTCATACCAGCTCAGCCCGGATGACTACTACATCCTGGCAGACCCGTGGCGACAGGAATGGGAGAAAGGTGTGCAGGTGCCCGCCGGGGCGGAGGCCATTCCAGAGCCCGTGGTGAGGTGAGCTGGGCAGCCCAGGCAGGGGAGGAAGGAGAGGCTAGGACCCGCATGGGACCTACCCGTCCTGGGATTCCTCTCTAGCCTGGCTTGGCTTTATTTTGTCTTAGATTTTTTTTGGTCCATAAACCACTGAAGTGTTCCAGAAATACTGGCAGTTTACCTTTGAGGCTAGGCTCTTGGGCTTGGGCTCAGCTATGGAGATAGACAGCCTCAGCCTCAGTTCAAATGGCCATTCACATTCAGTGTGACCTTGGGCCAGAAAGGTAATTTCCCTGGGTCTTAGTTTCCTTATCTGTGTAATAGGAATGTTGACAATAACACCTACTTCCTATGGCAGTCAAGATGATACAGAGAAATGATGCATGAAAGGCACTTGGCACAGGGTCTGATACACACGTATTCACTGGTAACTGGTCTTGGATTAGCTTGATGTCGATTCAAACTGGGCCTCACAAGTACACGTTAGTCAGGGAAATCTTCAGACTTTTAACAAGTCCTTAAGACAGGGATAAGCCATGCTCTCGACTTCTTAAACCTTTTTAAGGAGTTCTTAGTGGGAGGGAGTTGTGTGCACACAGCAGAAGCTCAGGAAGCAGCTGCTGTGACCAGCCTCCTGGGAGGCCCCTGCCGGGGCTGAGTCAGGGCCGAGTCCTGTCCGGGCTTCGGAGCCTTCTGAGCTTGTGGGTCAGAGACCCCTGGTGCTCTTGTCAGGAGGCGGCCTCGTGGCCGGGTACCTGGCCTCCAGCCACAGAGTTCATCCAGGTGCCTCTTTCTACACCCTGGGAACCCCCCTAAGTTCTACCTTGGGGCAGAGGAGCCTGCTGTCCTGGCGTCTCCTGCCCACCAGCCCGCCAGCACTGGGCAACTTGTATAATTGGCAACCCACTGCTGGCCTTGGCAGCCCCGTGGCTCTTGCTTAGGCCTGTCTGACCAGGCCTAGGGCAAAGATTGCAGCCGTTACCTTCCGTGACTCTGGCACTGTTGCTTCCTGGCAGTCATGCCCATCACTGGCTCACAGACACCCAGTGCCCTCTTGGTGCCAGGTCTGTGCTGGGCGTGAGATTACAGAGGGAAGGCAGGCTAATTCCTGCATGGGGGCTCACCAGGATTGGCTGCTAGGCAGGATCCTCCTGTGGCTCCTGAGGGCTGAGTAGCTATCAGCACTTCTGAAAGTCAGGGAGCTGCAGATTCCCTGGAAGGGGGAGTACATGTGAGATTTGGAGATAGAATTTATTCTCCACATCCCCTGCCCAGGGCCAAAAATGTGGGTCAAGTGCCTACAGATGGAAGAACTATTACTGCTTGTTTTCTTTTCTGTCAAATGGGGCTAAAACAGTACCTAGCTGATTGTGTGGTGGTGAGGACTGTGTGAGAAAGTAGGGGCCAAGGGCCCAGGATAGTGAGGGGAGGGGTGGGCCACCAGCTGGGCATAGAGGGGTGCGTCCTGATTAGGCTTGGCCCAGCAGTCTGTCCCCTCTCCTTGATGTCAATGTCAAGAGGTTCCGGAAACATCCGCTGCCCTGGGTAATTAATTACAGATGCTTCCACACCAGTAGCTTGGCTTCAGTCTGCTTTATCTGTTGACATCAAGAGGAGAGCACGTGTTCAGACGGCTCTGGCTCTACTAGGTGCATTCCCACTTACACGCTGCTGTAAGCTGACAAGAGCCAGGCAGCCTGGCCTGTCTGTGCTCTTTGCAGGCGGGGTGGGGGGGAGGAGGTGCTCTCTTGGGGAGATCCCCATGCCCCTTCTTCCTCTGTCTCGCTCCCACCCAGTCCTTCCATCTCCCTCAGTGCTGCTACCACGTGACTGTCGTCGGGAGCCGCAGGCAGCCGCTATCGGCAGAATTATTAACAGGAACTCTTCCTAAGAACTTGTGTTGAGCCTATTATGTTCATCTTTGCATTTAATTATCGCATTAGCCCTATAAAGTACATACTCCTGTCCCCATTTTGTAGATGAGGAAGTTGGAAAATTCTGGGGATTTCCCTGCATGACTGTCAGGGCCTAGTGGGCCAGGTCAAGAAGTCACAGGCCCTGGGAACAAGCCCCGGGATGCCCCAGTGAAGCCCAGAGAGAACCTTGTGCCTGATCACCCTGCATGTTGGCTCTGACTGCTCTCGCCAGCTGCTGCCCTAGCCCCCTCTGCCTCTCCTGCCTTGCCCATCCTCCCTGGCCCTTGGGCAGGTCTGCTCCTCATGACCTGAAGTTTATCTGAATAATGTGAATCTGTCTTGCCCCCAAATCAGGAATGGAGTGAGGGCCTACGCTGCTTCCGCAGTGGGGCCAAAGGACTCAGAGCAAGGCTAAACCAACCTCTGCCTCTGGTGTCTTTCTGGTATTTGGTGTAGAGACTCCTCCCCTCTCCCCGTCCCAGCTCAGCCACCACCTCCTCCCAGCTGACCTCAGTAGCTGGCTGCAGCGGACTGAGGCCTTGGCCTGGCCTCAGCCTGGTCCATGCCTGGTGCAAGAGCTTCCTCCATAGCCAGCCAGCAGAGGCCAAACAGAGGAAGGTGAGAAGCCCAGGAAGCACAGGAAATGCTTTTTCTGGTATAAAATCCTGAACCCCGCTCCCCAGAGAAAGGAATGTGATATTGGCCCTAAGAGCCCCGCCAGTAGCCCCGCCTGAGCACAGGGGTGTGGGCAGTCCTGCCAGTAGATAGTGGGCATTGGGACAGGTGATCCCAAACCCCGCTTAAGCAATGCTGCGGGCACAAGCAAAGCAGGGCATGACAACATCAGCCTGTGTTTTTAAAGAATGTATTAATTCAAATAAGAGCCTCATGAGGAAAGGCAGGACTAAGTATTTGTCTTGCTTCTATTTGAAACGACCTTTCATGGAAGTGGGGGGAATCGTGCCATTATCATTATCATTGCCTAAGGCCTTCCTTAATCTGGACCTCTGTGTGGGGAGAGGTAGCACTGAGCCCCCCTCAACTGCCTCTGGGTCTCCCGTCTCCTTCATCCTTCCTGCCTTTCCTGCTGACACCCCGGGCATTTCCTGGAGCCCAGGGCCCTGCCCTCCTCTCCTCACTCTGCGCTGAGTCACAGCCCCTGGCAGCCCTGCCTCCGACCCCAGGAGGCCTTTTGGCCCAGGGAGGGCTGGCCAGATGCAGGCCAGGCTCTGCAGCAATAACCATGGCAACTGATGGGGGGGTGGGACAAGCTGGCATTTTGAACTGGTATCAGGAACTGGGGGCAGCACACTGCTGAACCAAAAGGGAAAACTGTTCCCTCCCAGAGCAAAAAGCTCTTGTATTCCATTTCGGAGGGAGCCAAGTGATACCCACGGGTCTTAAAGGACACACACATAAAAGGCTGTTGTGTGCCAGGCACTGTTCTAAGAGCTTTACAGGTATTCGTCCATTTCATCCTCACATCAACCATAGAAAGTAGACTGTTCTCATTAGTCCGGTGTTTGTATGAGGTCACTGGGACACAGAGAAATTAAGCGGCTGGCCCAGAAGCCACATTAAGTGGCAGAGCTGGGCTTTGAGTCCACGCTTTGCGGCAGGGCCCTTCCAAGCTGCCTCCGAGGCAGAGCCATGGCCAAGGGAGGGTTTACCTGGAGGGTGGTCCTGGGACTACCGTAGGTGCATCCTAGCATCCAGCGAAGGCAGTTTTCCATCTTTGCATGAGGGGAGCACTGTAGACAGACTCACTGCTCAGGGAGCATTCTTCCTAAGGGAAGGGCAGGGTGTGTGGACAATACTGCTCTGGGGCAGTAGCCCTTTTGTAGGTGGAAATGGCCACCCTGGGCTGCAATCATGTAGCTGGGGAGGAAACCTGGCCTCGGTTCTCAGGCTTTTGGTGGAGGGGCCAGGGCTTGTGAGGGCATGGGGATAATTCCTGGCCACTCCCCAGCCTCGAGGGGTGTGCTGAAGGACCTGGAGCCCGCCTGGCTCTGTTCTACTTGATCCAGAGTGACTGGCACCAGAAACGGCCTAGGACAGCACTTGGAATGCCTCCTCAAGGCCAGGCCAGGGCAGCTCCAGATCCTGAGGCTTTAGCTAAGGCCCAGGTGCCCTGATGGGAGGGGTAGTAAGAGTTCTCTGAGCAGAATGGCTGTTTCTGGAAGGATGTGAGAGGGCTATGGGTCAGAACACACATCCTTCCAGAAACAGCCTACTTTGCCCCACAACCCTGTACTTTCCTGTCCTGTTTGCTTATTGTATCTGAGACTACAGGGTGGGCAGGCTGGAGGAGGAGGTATAAGAAGGGAATGAAAGGAGGTGGGCCCTACTTGGATCAAAGTCTCATACCTCACTTGCCCACCAGGTCCTCAGCTGGGCTGCTCAACTTACTGGATGCCCCCAAACCTAGCAAGAGTGGCAGTTTTAGGATCTCTCCCTCATGACACCTGCTCTTGATTTCCTAGGATCCTCCCGCCGCTGGAAGGCCCCCCAACCCAGGTGTCCCCTAGCAGCTCTGAATTTGGCGAGGGCTCCCAGCCTGATTGGCCAGGGGGCAGCCGCTATGACCTGGACGAGATCGACGCCTACTGGCTGGAGCTCATCAACTTGGAGCTCAAGCAGATGGGTAGGTGACTTGCCAGGCTGAGAGCAGGATTGGGGGCAGGCCAGGCAGGGTTTTCTTCTGAACTCCAAGCAGCCTCACCGTCAGAAGGGCAGTAGTCCAGACTGGGCTTCTGAATGGATCTGAGCTGACAGTCTCTGCAATATTACTGACTGGAGAAGTTAGTTGGTGTCTCTGTGCCTCAGTTTCTGTAGCTGTTGGGTGAGGGTGAGAACAGCATGTCACTGACAGCTCTTGGGAACATTAGTAAGCATTACTGCCACGTGAAGAGCGAGGGAGCACACGAGCGAGTCTAGGATGACAGATGTGGCCGGATCGGTTGGTATGGACCTCCCATCTGGAGTCCACTAACATGTCTCAGGAAGGGCCAGCCACCTCCAGAGGTCCCCCCACCCCACAGCTCAAGCAGTGGCTTCCCTTTGGAGCCAGCCGCATCCCAGAGACACATAATGTGTGTGTGGTCTCAGGCAGGCTGTCTAAAGTCAGAACACGACAGCCCCAGGACCTTTGAGATCAGATGGTCCAACCCACTCAGTTTTCAGACAGTGGGCCTGAGACCCACAACAGCCAACCTGTTTTCCCAGGTCATGCAGGTGAGTGGAGACCCTCCCATACTTCTGCCTCAGAAAGCCAAGCACCTCACACCCTGCTCTGTTGTCCTCACAGAGAGGCCGGCGCTGGATGAGCTGACGCTGGAGCGTGTGCTGGAGGAGCTGGAGACACTGTGCCACCAGAACATGGCGCGGGCCATTGAGACGCAGGAGGGGCTGGGCATCGAGTATGACGAGGATGTTGTCTGTGATGTGTGCCGCTCTCCTGAGGGCGAAGATGGCAACGAGATGGTCTTCTGTGACAAATGCAATGTCTGCGTGCACCAGGTGGCCGGCCCCCAGCTGCCCACATCCACACCGTGTCTTCACATACAGCCCAGCAGGCCCCTGCCTGGCTGGTCATCCGGCTATGGGCATGCAGGGGCACTGTGGGCATGACCCCTTAGAAAGAGGGCAGGGTGGGCGGAAGGGACTGGCATGAGTGCCCTGTGGTGCCAGGGACATCTAGGGCCCCTTGACTCCTCACCACCAGCCAGACTGAGTGAGTGCCCCTCGGATGGTCTTTCTGTTCTCCTCTGGCCGATTCCCCACTGAGCACCCTGCCCTCAGCCATCTTCCCCTGCTCTCGCTGCCCCGAGCCTGCCTACAAAGAGGCAGCACCAGGTAGTGACTGAGAGCAAAGCCTGGAGCCAAGCTGCCTGGTTTCAAATTGTGTCTCTGCCCTTCACCACCTCTGTGACTCTGGGCAAGTTTCTTAACCTCTCCGAGTGATTTGCTTTGAACAGCATCATAAGTGTTCCAAGTATTTGTTACCGTTGTTGATATTATAAACTGGGTCTGGCCCACCCCCCTTGATCTTGGGCCCAAGACTCTAGGTCTGGGATATCCCTGGGCCTTGTTTGCAGAAAATGTTACTGGTACACAGTGGACCCACTCTGGCTGTGACTTTAATGCCTCCCCCCACCAGACCTCCCCCATGCACTGCTGCTGGAGTGGCTCTTGGGAAGCTCAGAGAGCTTTGCCTGGCTGGTGGGTGGGTAGGCAGGACCCCCCACCACCATGCATCCACATCCCTTATACCCAGCAGCTCGGAGGTCCTTGGTCCCTAGGCATGACACAGCTCCTTGTCCTCAGGCAGCATACATACCAAAAGTTGTACTCTCCTGAAGGCAGTTTGTGGACACTTCTGGAGGTCTTTCACTGGTTAGGAGCCTCTGGCTTAAGTGACTGTCCTCCCAGCAGTGGGCAGAACTGAGTCCTTTCGCATAGGACTGAAATGGTGGTATTTCAGGTGCACAACACAGAGGAGCCCTGTGTTACCGTCCCTCAGGTCTCCTGCCCAAGCCAGGTAGCCGTGTAGCTCTGCAGCTCCCAGCCCAGGTGGGTGACCAGTGCCTCTGACCTGTGACCATCCCGCTCTCTTCCCAGGCATGCTATGGGATCCTCAAGGTGCCCACAGGCAGCTGGCTATGCCGGACGTGTGCCCTGGGTGTCCAGCCAAAGTGCCTGCTCTGCCCCAAGCGAGGAGGAGCCCTGAAGCCCACCAGAAGTGGGACCAAGTGGGTGCACGTCAGCTGCGCTCTGTGGATTCCTGAGGTGGGCAGGTGTGGGAGTGCGTGGCCCTGGGGAACAGCCCTGAGGAACAGCCATGGGGAAGTGGGTCTGCATGGAACTCAAAACTCGGGCGGCAGAGCCCTGGGAAAAGAAGGTGATGGGCCCGCATGAAATGGGACCTCAGGTGTAACCCTGGAGAAAACTGGGGAAGCAGCCCCCAGGGGGGGCTTTGCTGTGGACTTGGGGAGAACTCAGGTGGTGATTTCCCTGGGAAAATGGGATTGCAGGCTAGTGCAGGATCCAGTGTAGGTCTGAGAGCTGGATGCAAGGCAGCTCACTGTGGGCAAGGTGGTGTGGGCCCATCCCCATCTAGGCAGTGGTTCCGGCCAAAGTCAAGCTGCCTTTTTAAAAACAAAAGTAAGCCAACTGCCTGACCAGGTGGCGGTCGCGCAGTGGATAGAGCGTTGGACTGGGATGCAGAAAGTCCCAGGTTCGAGACCCCGAGGTTGCCAGCTTGAGCGCGGGCCCATCTGGCTTGAGCAAAAGCTCACCAGCTTGGACCCAAGGTCGCTGGCTCCAGCAAGGGGTGGCTCAGTCTGCTGAAGGCTCACGGTCAAGGCACATGTGAGAAAGCAATCAATGAACAACTAAAATGTCACAACGGCAACAAAAAACTGATGATTGATGCTTCTCATCTCTCTCCGTTCCTGTCTGTCTGTCCCTATCTATCCCTCTCTCTGACTCTCTCTCTGTCTCTGTAAAATAAAATTTAAAAAAAGCCAACTGACATAAAAGGGAATCAAGTAGTAAGCCTAACTAAAGTTGAATAGTGTTTGACCCGTGGTGATGCAGTGGATAGAGCGTCAGCCTGGGACACTGAGGTCCCAGGTTCGAAACCCCAAGGTCACCAGCTTGAGTGCGGGCTCATCCAGCTTGAGCACGGAGTCCCCAGCTTGACTATGGGATCATCATCGTGACCCCATGGTCACTGGCTTAAGCCCAAAGGTTGCTGGCTTGAAGCCCAAGGTTACCAGCTTCAGCAAGGGGTCACTGGCTCAGCTTGAGCCCCCCAATCAGGGCACATATGAGAAGCAATCAATGAACAACTTAAGTGACACAAATATGAGTTGATGCTTCTCATCTCTCTCCCTTCCTCCTGTCTCTCTCTCCTCTCTTAAAAATAGGAAAAAGGCCTGACCTGTGGTGGCGCAGCGGATAAAGTGTCGACCTGGGAACACTGAGGTCGCCAGTTCAAAACCCTGCACTGGTCTGGTCAAGGCACATATGGGAGTTGAGCTTCCAGCTCCTCCCCCCTTTCTCTCTCTCTCTCTCTCTCTCACTCTGTGTCTCCTCTCTAAAAATGAATAAAATAAAATAAAAAAAAATAGGAAAAAGTTGGATAGTGAGCCTGCTGCTGTGACTGTGGCTAGACAGTGGGGTGGGCCTGGGTCTGAGTGTAGGTGGGGAGGGGCTATGGCTACAGGCTGAACCCACAGTGACGTAGCAGAGGGCCTGGCTCCCAGAAGGCATCCCATTTTATTTAAAATGAGAAGTGCTGAAATCCACTGGCGTTCCAGCCCTGACCCTGCTGTGTGCCATGGCCCAGAACACGGCCTCACTCAGTGCTCCCTGTGCCCAGAAGCAAGGCGGGTGGTCCTATAAACTGGTGGCCCTTGCGTTCCTGGGCTCCCAGTCTGCAGGTCCTTGCTGGGAGCTACGTTGCAGGCTTCTGTGATGATAGTGGTTGTGTCAGAATAGTCACTTGCTCCCAGATCAGCCTCTAGAAGGTTGGGACTCCTGGGCTGGGCATAGCAGGGACGGAGACCCAACAAGGACCCACCGTGGGGGCCTTTTGGTTTAGGACCTCTGGACAGGGGCCCTTCTTCCATCCTTAGGCATGGGCAGTGGAAGGGGGTGGGCTGTGCCCAGGAGATTTGGGCACGGTTGTAGGCCTGTCCCAGAGGGACAAATGGGAGGGGCTGATCAGAGGCACATCCCCACTGGCCAGGAAAATAAATAAAATAAATACAAGTTATGATAAGAACTCTGAAGATGATATTGACAAAGGCTTGAGATGCAGAAGAAAGGAGACCTTACACTCATCTCACACACACACACTCTTTCTCTCTCTCTCTGACGCATCTCTGTCTTGAGGGCCACAGTCATAAGCACACATGGTGTGTACTGTCTCGTATAGTCATGACGTAATACTTGTCACAGGTGAGCCCACACTCACCCAGTGCTCAGCTTGGGATAGTTAGGAAGGACTTGGGATTCAGCTGTCCTACTGCCCTGTCTGCCCCCGCCTGATTTCAGAAGGCAGCCCCCAATTTTGGGATTCTTGGGGGCAGGCTGAGGATAGGAGGCCTGATGCAGCTCCCTGTGTTCTGCCCAGGTCAGCATTGGCTGCCCCGAGAAGATGGAACCCATCACCAAGATCTCGCACATCCCAGCCAGCCGCTGGGCTCTGTCCTGCAGCCTGTGCAAGGAGTGCACGGGCACCTGCATCCAGGTACATGGCCACTTCCCTCAGCTGCTGCCTGGGAGTCCATGCAGGAGCCGGGGGCCGCCACCCTTCACCCACACCCGTGGTGCTGCAGACAGAGCCACTGATGGGCCAAGAAGGCCTGGGACTGGGACCAGATTCAGAGCCCTACCTGGGCGGCATTCCTCCTTCCCACTTCCTCTAGGCATGGGGTATAGCCCTGGGGAGCCAAGGCTCACCACCCCATTGCAGTGCTTTGTGCTTTGCCTTATTAAGCTCAAGGCCAACTGTCTTTGTGCTTAGTAAATACATGGACCTAACTTCTGATGTCAAATGTGACATGTGGCAGGGGTAGGAATCAAACCTGGGCCCTTGCCTCACAGTGCAGGGCTGCACTAGTCCATCAACAGCAGTGGGTCCCAGATCTCAGTGTGATCTATTACACCGATGGCTGGGCTTCCCCCCGGAGGGCCTGATTCACGGGGTCCTGGAGTGAGGTCGAGAATTTACATTTCTAGCAAGTTTCCAGGTGGTACTGCTGCTACTGGTCTGTAGGCTGGGAGGTAGGGGGTATCCTTTCTCTCCCTCGTCTTTCTAGGAGCAGTTGTCATTGTAAACACTAGCTGTGCCTCCACCCATGTGAAAGGCTCTCGGAGTGGCTGTGAGTGTAGCAGAAGTGGTCCCTAATGGTTGGGTTATTGCTGAGACAGTGACCAGCTGCCCACAGCCATCACCCGAGGCTGGCAGGGTGGGGCAGGCCCTGACTTGGCCCCAGCTGCCAGGGCAGGCAGCAAAGGAGAGCCAGGCAGCCCCTCTCCCAGAGGACAAGGGAGGGGCGCAGCTCCGCATCTTAGATACTGCAGCAGAGGAGGCAGCAGCCCATCACCAGCCTCTTTCGATGCTTCTGATTCCAAAGTCATTTTGCCCACACAGGCATGCAGCTGGCCCCCAGAGGGGTTGTCCAGTCATCTGCTTGTTGTCTTCCCTGGGGTTTTAGGGCTGACCCCTGTTTCCTTTCCAGCACCCCCTTCCCATCTGCTATAGCTCCCTCATACCCCGCAGGATGGTGGGAGCCCATGCCGTGTTCTTTAGGGTCTCACCAGCATTCTTTGTTCTAAAGGCCCTGGGGGGTGCCCACACTCTTCTTGCCTCCCATCAGGCTCCCTTCATGCCTGACACTGCCTTCCCTGTCCCTCCAGTGTTCCATGCCTTCCTGCGTGACGGCGTTCCACGTCACATGCGCCTTTGACCATGGCCTAGAAATGCGGACAATATTAGCAGACAACGACGAGGTCAAGTTCAAGTCATTCTGCCAGGAGCACAGTGATGGGGGTCCAAGGATTGAGCCCACATCCGAGCCAGTGGAGCCCAGCCCAGCTGGAGAGGACCTGGAGAAGGTGACCCTGCGTAAGCAGCGGCTGCAGCAGCTGGAGGAAGACTTCTATGAGCTGGTGGAACCGGCCGAGGTGGCCGAGCGCCTGGACCTGGCCGAGGCACTGGTCGACTTCATCTACCAGTACTGGAAGCTGAAGAGGAAAGCCAACGCCAACCAGCCGCTGCTGAGCCCCAAGACCGACGAGGTGGACGACCTGGCCCAGCAGGAGCAGGACGTCCTCTACCGCCGCCTGAAGCTCTTCACACACCTGCGGCAGGACTTGGAGAGGGTGAGTGCTCCTGTCGACCACCAGGGAGGCCTTTGCACCCTGCTGTCACTGCCCCTGAGCAGCTGTGACTTATCAGGACTCTGAGCTCTGGCCCGGGGCTGAGGGCCTCCAGGTCCCAGGCAGGGTAGAGGTGACTAATACTTTGCAGAACAGGAAAGGATCCAGCTATTGGGTCTGAGTCCCTCTTGTCCCAACCCTTTTTTCAAAGGCCTGGTGAAGGGCAGAGGCCCTGCCAGGGACACGAGGCTGGGAGATCCCAGGGCTGGGGCAAGGACCCAGGCTTCTGGCCCCACTTGTGGCCTCTGTGGGCCCTGCCTCGCCCCAGCCCACGAGCTTCTGCTTTGACTCAGAGGTGGGGGAGGAACTGGGAATGACCAGTGAGTTGAATCAGCCCAACAAGTATGTGCTGGACCGGGTCAGGGAAGACAGGCGTGGCTGCGGCTTCTGGGGGTGCCACAAGAGGAGATGGTGTGAGCAGAGGGGCACGGGGGACTAGGACCCGCAGTGTGGGGCAAAGGGATGGCACTGGGTGGGTACACCAAAGTGGTCTACAAGCTCCAGGAGCATTTTAAGCAAGGATTTGTCCTGCTGTGACTGCCACTTCCAAACACTCACCCCAAGGAGGAATCTCGGGGCCTTGAGGTTGTGGGCAGGTTGGCCAACACCCCCAAGCGTAAGCTGACAGACAGGTGATTTTGGCTTGGTCCAGGGTGGTAGCTTTGGGGGCTGAGTGAGAGGAAGAAGGGATGCAGACACCTTGGTTTAGAGGTTGGGGAGCAGCAAGAGTTGCTTTCCTAGAGCATGGAGGCCCCCTAGGCCTCGAATCACTCCTCCACCCCAGAAAGAAGGTGAGGCTGCCTGCCTTCTATGAGGTGTGCCCTTGAACTTGGTTTTCGTGGCACCCCTCCCCTGCCACCTCCCGCTGATAAAGTACCCCTCTGGAGTTGAGGGCCACCCAAGAAGGAAACGGATGCTCTGGCCCTTGGTTCAGTCTTCCAAACCCCAGGTGCTAGTCTGGCCTCTCTTCTGGGGGACACTCAGTTCAGGGGCTCCAGAACATGTGGGATTGTCAGTGTCTTTCACAGGTACAGACACTCTTGCCTGCATTCTCCCCAGGCCGTGCGAGGAAGCAGCAGCCCTGGCTGGAAGTCCCTGGGGGGGTTAGTATGACCCGAAAAAGTGGCTTTTCATTTTGTGCGGCTGGTCAGCAAGCCTGTCACATGGGTAAAGCGCCTCGGCAGGTGTTGTGATGTGGGGCAGTGGGGGTCTCTGAGGTGGGGGCTCTGAAATTGGACTCGATTTCCCCACCTTCTTGCATCCCACTCACCTGCCTTTCCACCTGGGCAAGGGGACATGACCCATTTGGCCTTGGAGGGAGCTTACTGCCTGACAGCCAGTCTGCCACCAGGTCAAAGAGAGAGGTGTACAGGGGTGGCACCAAATGTCTCCAGTTCCAGCCAGGGCAGAGGGCAAGGCCATGTAGTCACCACTTCCTGGGCAGCCTGTCTCTTGCGTCAGGGCCGTCTGGTACGAACCCTTCAGAGCTGCTTCTGGAGTTCCCTCAGCCCCCAACCCAGGTCCCCAGTGCGAACACCCTGCTTCCATTCCTGCTGTCCCCCTAGAAAAGAGGTAAGAGGTGGACCGCCCAGCCACCATGAGCAGATGAGGAACCTGGGCTCAGATTGAAGTGACAGGAAGCCTTAGAGGATCAGCTGTGTCCTAATAGTTGGATTTAGACCTGAATGGGGTGAGGGGCTTGTCAGAGCGAGGGTTGTTGTCCTCTTCTCTATTCTGTGCACATCCTGGGCCTCTTATCAGCCCCTGAGCCTCTCCACCCCCCTTGTTAGCAGGTAGAAGTGTGCCCAGGGTGAAGGTTGCCAAGGGCTAGGATGCCAGCAAGCCTGCTGAGGCCAGCTCTGGAGCAGCCAGAGTTGCTACACAGACCACTCTGGTCAGGGGACAGAGTCCTTCAGAGTCAAGTGTGTGTTAGTCCGTTCTTCCTCCAAGAAGAAGAAGCAGGACTGGCTTTAAGTCTATGCTCCTTAAGGTTCAGGAGGCCCCGTCAAATGCTGCTTTTCCAGCAGCCGCTGCGCTGGGCTGGTGGCACTAGCTGGGAGCACTGTGAGGGTGTGCACAGCCATGTGCCAGGTTGGCCCCTCCAGGTCTGGCCTCCGGGCCTTTTACGACCATGTGTTGGTGACCTGAGTAAGTGAACAGAGCCTAGAACTATGCCACAGGGAGGCTTTCTGCAAAGCCCCCTGATTGTTGGTGCCCTGGCCAGCAGGCCCAGTCTGACCATGGCCCAGTGCCAACGGCTGAGAGTTTCCAGCCTGTGACTGGCGGCAGGCCAGCGTGGGCTGGACTCGTCCGGGATGCAAGGGAGGGGCTGAGGTCAAGACCGTGGGTAGCCTGGGTTTGCAGCCAGTCCAGCACTGCTCAGCTCTGTGCCTTCTAAGTTTCAGTTTCTACTTCTCTGAGTTTTGGTTTCCTTGTCTGTAGAATGGGAATAAGGATTGAACTAACCTCGGGCTCATGGTGAAGATGGGGGACAGAGGCTAGCAGTGCCCTCCGTTGTTAGAGGTGGCTATCACTACTGCTCTGGCTTGTAAGAGGGTGGCCGCGTGGAGGGTGGGCTCCATGGAAAATCAAAAGGCAGACCCAGTGCCTGGGACCACAAGGCATCCTCCCGATGAGTCTCCCCCAAGGCCAGGCAGGAGCTTTGCTGAGAGAAGGAGGAGCCAGGGCCATGCTGCCACCACCAGAAAATCCCATTTTATGGTCAGCCTGGAAAATGTGATTTTCTAACATTCTAGCCACAGGCCCTGGCCCTGGTAGGCAGCTCGGGAAGGTGTGGCCACTGCAGTCTCCCAGAGTTATTCACAGCTGACAAAAAAATTGCAACACTGATGATCAGTCCAACCAGAGTGCGCTGGTGTCCCCTAGCAACCGCGAAGGCGGCTCAGGCTGCGCAGGGCTTCTCTGCCTGTGGCTCTGGATCTGGTTACCAGGAGTTTATTCGGGAGCCTGAGCTGGCCTGTGCGGGGCTGAGAGGGCGGTTGCTGCTCTCAGACACTCCCCAGTGAGGACAGCAGGGTAGGAACTCCCCCAGGGCTCTCTTCCCATAGTTCTCCCAAGAGAGGAAGGGTTTGTGCCTGCTTCCTTGTCACTCAGTCACTGCCCCATTCATTCTGTTCTCAGTGCCTGGCTTGTGGGCTGCGTGGCCTCCCACCAAAGCAGCCTTGGCTTCCAGAACTCTGGCTCCTCAGCCCCTGCGTCTCCCATCTCTCGGACTTTCCCAACCCATTAGTACCCCGCCCCACTCAAACGCCGTCACCATCTTCAACTCCCTACGTTCCCCTCCGTGACCACAGCCTGCGTTCTCCCTGCTCACTTGCCTCCCAGAGCCGTACCCTTCGCTGTCCCTTACTTTCTTTACTGACTTTAGCTCACTGCCTGTGCTCTTGCCTTTGTATGGAGGCCACACCCCTGGCAGACTCTCACCCAGTGGGAGCCACTCTGCCCAGCAGGAGTGACCCATAGCATTGAGGCAGTGGGTCCCCTAAAGTGCCTGCCCCCAGCCTTGGCAGGACCCAAGCCAGCCACATTCTGGGCTCCCCAACCCACCACCTATCTCCACCCCTACCCCACCTTGCTCAGGACCCCCTACTTTTAAGCAGACCACCTCACCTCCTGTTCTGCAGGTCAGACAGCTCTGACTTCATGCCAGGAGATCCCTCTGCCCATCCACTGGCTTTCCTCCCCGCCCAGCCGCCCCCCAGCCCCGGCCTGCGGCTCAGGAGTCCTCCTCCTCCTCTCTCCACCAGCATATCATCCATTTCACCTTCTCCCTCTTCGAATGCAAATCCTCCCTCCCCGTCTCCCTCTAGTCGTGGGCTTCTCTATTCCCATCCCCTGCACTCCTCTTCCGTCACCCCTTACTGCTCTTCTTTCCTTGCTTCCCACTCTGGCCAAGCTCCTGCCACCAACACATTACAGAACCTTCCACCAGGGCCCACAGCCTCCATCTCCCTGGATCCAGTGGCCACTTCTCCATCCTTGTCCCCTAGCCCTCTCAGCAGTGGTGGCCACCGTCAGTCACGCCCTTGTTCTTGAGTAACTTTTCCAGTTGATGCTCTGACCAGAGCCCCCAGACCCCCAGGCCTTGCCCCCCCCCCAGCTCTCCCTGTTCTGCTGAACATTCAGCACATTTATCTGACCTCTAGTGCTGCGTCAGCTCCGCAGCCTGCTGCCGCCCGGTGGGACGCTCCAGCCCACACCCCCTTCTGAGCTCCAGCACCTCCTGCCCAGCACGCCCACGGCTCCGAGCCTGCTCATCCCACCACCTCCCTGTCTCCATAAATGTCCCCAAGCCTGGTCCCTTCTAGCTCAAGCTAACTTGGCTGGGTGTCCTCTCTGCCCTCCCTCTCCTCAGCCCACATCCGGGTTCTCCAAAACTTGCTGATACCAAAACAGCTTCATCAGAATGTAAAACCTGCTTTTATTACCAGTCCCTGCCCTAGCTTTGGAGGCCTTTTATACTTGATTCTTCCTTTTTTAAGCAGTTGTTTTATCTTTACAATGAGGAAAACCAATAATGACAGTGTAAGGACCCTGATGACTTGGGTGAGCCTGTTAGGCTACGTGATACCTCGTCCCCCAATGCCATCACCGGAGGGGAATTCTAGAGCATTCAGTCACAGGCGGTTGGTTCTGTTTGCAAGAGTCTGGGAGAGATTACAGAACTAGTCGGTGATGGAGGGTGAATTGGGAATAAGGGTTAGGGTGCCGCCCAAAAAATGTTGGCATTGTTGTGATTCTCATAGAAGGAAGCAGCCCTGTCTTCTATAGCAGGAATCCCAGACATTACTGATAGTGTAGTGTGCCCTTTTCAGGGGAAAAAAAAAATTGAACATTTATCTGTAATATATTGTGTCTTTAATATCTATTCATATCTATTATTGTTTATTATAAAACAAATATACTCAATATCTAATAGCATAAAAAATATACCAGTAGAAGTCCTGATATTCTCATCCTGTCCTGGGCTGAACTGCAGCTCAGTAGCCTAGGGCCGTAGTCTGATTCCACAGGAATGCGTGAGGACCCCACCGCCAGAGTTTGGTCAGGGTCCCCAGACCTTGGAATCTATTTTCAATCAGCCACCCTAGGGGTCCTTCCTCTAGAGTTTCCATGGAAGACTAAAAACAAAAAACTACATGTAGATTATAATAGGAAGAAATTAAGTATAATTCGTAGTTTTGGGGGAGAGAAATCTGGAAGTCTGAGCCTCACTTTATCTGGCTTCTCACCTTCGGAGGTTAGTTTAAGGGTGAGAAAATTCCAGAATGGCTTGTTTTAGAAAATTGTTAAAAGCTGGACCTTGACTGATCTGTTTTTAAGTTAGATACATTGACTGGCTTGTTTTGAGGCCTCCCAAGTAGCCATCCACTTCTCTTCATCCCCACTGACCCCACGCCCACTGGGCCACGTGATGGCCAGGACGGAAGCAGAACAGGAGAAGGGGAGAGTGTTGGGCTGTTTAAACATGGTAGACAGGGCAGGCCTTCTGGCAGGGAGGGGACGTTTGATCCAGGACCTTAGGGACGAGGTCCAGCATGGGGAAGAGAAGAGTGCGGAGCATCCCCGGCCAGGGGTGGAATGTATACCAAGGCTTCAGGGCAGAACAGGGTCGGACACAGAAGGAAGGTGCCTGGTGGGTAGTGCCGTCCTGGAGGCCTTTCAGGACATGGGCCATGCATGGCTTTGGGCTGCTGCTCTGCATCTGTCACTATGATAGCAAGGAAGCTATATTTGATTCCTGGGGCTACTGTGACAAAGTCCTACAAAGCCCAGTGGCTTTAAACAATAGAAACTCGTCTCACAGTTCTGGATCCTGAAAGTCACCAAGGTTGATTCCTTCCGGAGGCCCTGAGGAAGAATCCGTCCCAGGCCTCTCCTCACGTCTGGTGGCTGCCAGCATCCCTGGACATCCCTCAACTTGTAGACCCACAACTCCAGTCTCTCTGTCCCTGTTGTCACAAGGCATGCTCCTTGTGTGTGTTGTCACATGGCCTTTCATAACGACACTAGTCAGTGGATTTAGGGCTCACTTTTATGCAGTGTAACTTTATCTTAACTAGTTACATCTGAGATGCCAGGTAGACATACACTTGGGCACAGGCCACTAGTCAGCCCCACACAGAAGCCATTGGAGGATTTGCATTTACTTTTCAAGAAGGTTGTTCTGAGGTAGCCATGGGGTCTACGTGGCTGAAGACAGGGGTGGCTAAGAGCTGAGGGAACTGGTGGCAAAGAGTCATGTTCCTCAGGAAGGACTGACAGGCATGCTAACGAACCCGCTGTGGGGACAGATGAGGAGCTGGGTCGTTGAAGATGACTGGGTGGCGGGGATCTCTCCACTTAAACTCCCGTCAGACTCTGCACAGCTCAGCTGGCCTCGAAGCCCGACACTCTAGCCACCAGGCCTCTCTCTGCCTGTTCCCTGCCTGGCCTTCCTCTGGTTTCCTTATCCCCAACCTGTCCCCTGATCTGTGATCAGCTCCCTCTCAGCCTAGCTCTCATTTCCTCCAGGAAACCTTCCTCATCACCCCCAGGTCTGGGTCAGTGCTGCCTGGTCCTGTCAGTACTAGGTCAGCGTCTATCTGCCCAACTGAGGGGCAGATCCTGAGAAGAGAGGGACCCGGACAGCATTGCTTATTGCTGAGCCTGGAACCCAACACAACAGGAATTCCCAGAGCCACAGCCTGTGCTCAGGGTGGCAGGAGGTCCTGAAAAAGTCAGACAAGTGTCAGTGAGAGCGAGGGCTCTCAGGCTGGGCACGGCTGCCCCCTCGAGAGGTTCTGGCCACTAGGATGGCTGGTCTAGCCTGGGTATACACACCAGTGTGAGTGCCCTGAGTGTTTTGCAGGCCAGGCTGGGGCAGGTGTTCTGGGATCTCCTTTACAGCTAGGCGCAGGAAGGAGCTGAGGATGCCCGTGCCTGCAGAGTGGCCGGGTCACAGCCACCCCGGGAGAAAGGGTGCTTATGATAGCAGGCTGGGGCTCTAAAACTGAGAGATCACTGCCAGGCACTTAAGGACATGAAACCTGAACTTACACTTGAAAATGGAACCCAACTGGAGACAGTACTAGTTTCAGCTGGAAAGACTCTGGTGGGACCAGGACTTCAGTTCAGCAGCTCCTGGCCAGCTCTCTCGGCCACTGGAGATTCTGGCCCGAACTGAAGAGGACACCCGAATAAGGAAGTGTTTCGAGGGAAGGGGCCTGGCCTTAGCCCAGAGAGCAGCTGGCGAGCATGGGCACACTGGGGAAAGGTGCGACGTGGACAGGGAGCAACATGGCCCGTCCTTCAGGTGCTTCTCGACTAGCACAGGAAGTGGCTCCTCCAGGCGCTGAGAGGCTTTTCCCGGCTGGCCTCGGAGTCAGAGAGGCCTCTGCCCCTTCCCATGAGGAGCTCTGTCTCTGGCTGAGCAAACGTGGCCATGTGGACGTGAGGGCCTTGCCTTCACAGGTGTGGGCCTGGCTCGGGTCTCGGACCAGCAGGTAGACCCAGGTGAGTTGGGGACTGCCTGCCCGCTCGGAGCTCTTGGCTGGAGTTCTCTCTGCTCCATGCACCATGGCCTTCCATGTCTCAAGACAAGAGGTGGTTTTTGCCATGGCTGAAGAGTTTCTTTGTAGGGAAAGAGAGAGGCCTTGGTCAGGAAGGGATGGGCTTGGTGACCTCACAAGGCACCGATGAGACTTGGAGCACTGCGTGTATAGGGGACAGCAGCGCTGTAAGAAGGGCCTTGGGCAGTGGCGTGGCAGATGCTTCCCCTTCTCACTCTGGCTCAGCTGGGGGCCACAGGGCCAAGGCTGTGCTTGGCCCCCTATTTTGGATCAGACAGTTGTGGCTTAGGGCTATGGACACACGTAGTATCTGGAAATTGATTCCCAGATGCCTTGGTCAGGTTAGGCAGTGGTGGCCCCCACAGCCAGATGGTCAGGGCTGGTTGCCCTCAAGTAAGGTAGGAAATCTCTCTTGTGTTCCCCCAGGTTAGAAACCTGTGCTACATGGTGACGAGGCGTGAGAGAACGAAACATGCCATCTGCAGACTCCAGGAGCAGATATTCCACCTGCAGATGAAGCTTATTGAACAGGATCTGTGTCGAGGTAGGCACCTCCCCTGCCGGATGCCAACCACCTCAGCATGCACGCTCTCAAGGGGCTGGGTCCCAAGGAGGGCGTGTCCGTGGGGCCTGTTTTGGGAACATGTGCATGGGGTTGGGGGCCACTGGCCCCCACCCTCAGTAACTGGGCCAAAATGGGGATCACCCCAGGGTCCCAGGTATGTATTGTTAGGCAAGGAACGAAAGATTTTGGACTGTGGGCAGCTGGCTTGACCTCAGAGAGCTTTCTAGTTCACTGGGGACACCCAGGTAGTGCCAGGGCCGCAGTGGTTCAGGAGTAAATTGCGTGTGAACAGGTGCAGACCAGTGAACTGGGACGGGACCTGTGTGTGTGCATGTTGATTCTGGAGAAGGCAGCTGTGCAGTGATGCAGGAGGTCCTGTGCGCCCTCCGTGGCTGACCTTGTGTAGGGTGCAGCCCCCGCGTCGGCAGTGTTTCCCGTTTTCTTATTCTCCTACACCACACGTATTTAACTGATCTGGACATCAAAGGCCAAAGAAGCGCCGACATTGCATTTATCTGCGAGTCGTGTGGATGTTGCCAGACATGGCCTTTCCTGGAATGCTTACATGGTAACGAGGGCGGTACTTGACCCAGGAAATGGTGCGCTCATGTTGAGTTGCATGCAGCAGAAATAGTGGGGTGGCGAGATTTTGGGCCAGAGACTGCCACTGCCAACTCAGTCTCTGGGATAGGATGGGCCTGGAGTGGACAGGGCGGAGAGCTGCCAGCCCACCATCGGAGCAGGCAACTGAGCACCAGGCACTGCCCACCCCTGCCTGAGAGCCACGCCACCTCGTCTGCAATTTGGGATCACCATCTACTCTAACCCAAAACCCAGGGATGTGGCCCTGGCTGGCTGGCTCAGTGGTAGAGCGTCGGCCCTACGTGTGGAAGTCCCAGGTTCAATTCCTGGCCAGGGCACACAGGAGAAGCACCCATCTGTTTCTCCACCCTTCCCCCTCTCGTTTCTCTCTCTCTCTCTGTCTTCCCCTCCTGCAGCCAAGGTTCCATTAGAGCAAAGGTGGCCCGGGTACTGAGGATGGCTCCATGGCCTCTGCCTCAGGCGCTAGAATGGCTCCATTTCAACAGAGTAATGCCTCAGATGGGCAGAGCATTGCCCCCTGGTGGGCTTGCCAGGTGGATCCTGGTAGGGCACATGCAGGAAGGAGTCTGTCTCTCTGCCTCCCCGCTTCTCACTTCAAGAAAAAAAACAACCCAGGAATGCCAAGTACAGATAGTGGGTTTGGGGGTTGCAGCCATGCAGAGCTCAGAGCTCATCCTGCACCCCCAAGGGTAGGGCAGCTTCCTGGCTTCCGGAGTGTTTTCAGGCTTCCTCTCTGTTGATTGACTCAGTGAGCACTGGCTGAGCATGCACAGGTGCCAGGCTCTGTGCACCGGGCATGCAGCTGCAGACTGAGTGGGCAAGGTCCCTGCCCTTCTGGTGCTATCTAGAAAGATAAAGAAAGTGATGCTCAAGGGACTGCAGTGGTGGCAGTATAGGGACAGGCACAGGGAAGGCTTCACAGCGGCAGGGATTCCGGAGTAGCATCTCAGGCTTCCTGGGACGTCACTGTGACTACATCCAGCTGTTGAGAGACTCACATTCAAGGCAGCAGAGTGGCCAGGTGTGCTGTGCCCTGGACACAGGATTCCAGAGACATGTTTAAGAGCCTGGTGGGTCCACATCCCCGCATTGAGTTTGGGCACATTTGCAACTCCTAGACCTGAATGGCTGCAACAAGCAACCCTTTATTCAAGGCAGAACATTTGAAGAAAAGACTGGTTTGCCTCTGCCCAAAGCTGACACCCTTGGTGTGTGTGCTTGATCCTGGAGTGGGATGGGATATAGGCATGTGGCCATAACCTGTCTCGCCAGAGAGTTGGAGAAGGCTTCCTGATGACAGTGATATTTAGGCTAGGGGTCCCCAAACTACGGCCTGCGGGCCGCATGCAGCCCCCTGAGGCCATTTACCTGCCCCGCCCCGCCCCCCGCACTTCCGGAAGGGGCACCTCTTTCATTGGTGGTCAGTGAGAGGAGCACAGGATGCATCCGCACCCATAGTTCCCACTGAAATACTGGTCAGTTTGTTGATTTAAATTTACTTGTTCTTTATTTTAAATACTGTATTTGCTCCCGTTTTGTTTTTTTACTTTAAAATAAGATATGTGCAATGTGCATAGGGATTTGTTCATAGTTTTTTTATAGTCTGGCCCTCCAACGGTCTGAGGGACAGTGAACTGGCCCCGTGTGTAAAAAGTTTGGGGACCCCTGATTTAGGCTGTGAGCTGAACCAGGTGAAGGACAGGACAAAGAAGGAGCAATTTTGGAGACCTAGAGGCCAGAACTTGTCTTGTTAGAGAAAGTAGAAGGAGGCCGGCATAGGTACCGTTAGGGTTGAAGGAAGACGTCTAGAGTGAGGCTGTGGTTGCCAGGGTTGTCTGTGCAAGGTCTTGTGTACAGATGTGGAGACTGCGGCCCAGTGAAATTGCACAGGAAATCAGTAGCAGAGCTGGGACCAGCCCCCACCCAACACTCTCTTAAGCCCTTATTCTGGAAGCCCTCCAGCCTGCAGCTGAGAAGCTTGGACAATATTCCTGGCAGCTGGGCATCCCCCTCCGTGTGTTCATCCCTGGCCCACTGTTCTCTAGCTCCCTAGACCTGTGTGGTCACAGACTGAAGGGACCATGACCTCCCATCTACTGTCCGAACTTGAAAGCAGACTCGGAGAGCAAGGTGGAAGGCTTGCTCAGGGCTGACCAGTGTGAGGCCTGTACCAAAGCCTCTTGACTCCTCAAGTAGTGCTCTGTCCACCTCTGTGTCCAGCTCCTTGGCCTGGCAGTCACGGCCCTGCCACTCACCACAAGCCAGGACTCTCCCAGGATCTGCAGGCCCCATAGATCAGGCTGTGGTCCACCTCTTGCACAACGGCCATCCACCCTCTTTGTGGCCCTGCACACTCCCCGGGCCGGGCCAGAGCAGCAGTGGGCATTTACAAACACACACTCTCCCACACCAGCTGCACTGACTCACTGGAGCTCCAGTTCTCCCAGGCCCCCAAGTCTCTGAGCCCAGGTACAGGGGCAGCCAAGGTGACCTAGACGGTGAGACCCCAGGGAAGCGGGATTCATGGGGTGCCACGCAGTGACCCTGGTTCTGGCTGAGGCTGTTTGGGATAACCCCCTGCTGCTCTCTCTCCCTGGTACAGAGCGTTCTGGGAGGAGAGCGAAGGGCAAGAGGAGCGACTCGAAACGGAAAGGCCGTGAGGGCCCAAGGGGCAGCCCTGAGAAGAAGGAGAAAATGAAGGCGGGGCCCGACTCAGTCCTGGGACAGCTGGGTGAGTAAGTGGCCAGGCTGGCCTGGCAGGCTGGCCAGGCTCATACCATCGCTATGCTTGTAACCCCTTATGTCAGGCCAGCAGGGACCCTAGCACCCCCCCTACAGAGTGGGAGGCCCAAGAGAGGCAACCAGGCCCTTCTTCACTCAGGTGCTCATACCTTGCAGCCATAAAGGAAGCTAGGGTTTCAGAGCACCATCTGCCATCCCAAGAAATTCCTCTTTTAAAGACTTGGAGGCCATGCCCAGGAGCTCAGGAACTGACTGCTCATTCTCCTGGCCGGGTTCCTGGATAGTATGTTTCCCTGGAGGTCCTGAAGAGACCTCTAGGCCATCTGGACCCTTCTAGGAGCCCAGCCCCATGCTTGAAGGCGAGGGCCCTAGAATTCTCCATCCTTGTCCCACTCTGCCTCTGTTCCCTGCCAGTAAACCTTCCTGGGGCCACCTACGGAAACCCAGAGAAGTGGCCAGAGGCACTGGCCCACCCCATCTTCACTGTCACAAACCACCTTGCAGGGATGTCACATGTCTCTGAGTCCCAGGATGTCACATGCTTCCCCTAGACCACCGCTCAGGGATCGGGGTGGAGTCCTGTCTCAACCTTACTTCTAGCACAGAAGTTCCAGGCCATCTTCTGTTTCCTTCAGTCTCAGAAAGAGGACAACTTGAGTGTATAATGGGAGGCCCAGTCTCACTAGCTGTCCCGAGACCTCAGTAAAGGAGTGATGACCCATAGCTACAGCAGGCCCTGATATCCAAGAGGGATTGTCTGCCCTGATACCTTGCCATCCTATTCATTCCTGACACCTTTATCCAAGTTCCTCGCTTTAAAAGCTCTGGGAGACAATTCTCATAGAAATCCAGCGCCCCCTGGTGGTCAGGGTGTTTTCCTCCATTTTTGCATCTCCTGCACTTCCAGGGTGAGTGTGGGGGCTGGGCAGCTCATGGGTGTGTACCTGTGCAGTCTCAAAGGTCCTTGGTTTATGTGCCACCTTGAAATTCTTAGTGAGTTCCAAGCAGGTTGCCTGCAAGGAGGAAGATACAAGTGGCATGCTGAGAGGGTCCAGAGGGCTTCCAGAAAGAGGGTGGAATGTACACCTGCTGGCATCTCACCTTACTCCTTACTCCTCTCTGCCAGGTCTGTCCACCTCATTCCCCATCGATGGCACCTTCTTCAACAGCTGGCTGGCACAGTCGGTGCAGATCACAGCAGAGAACATGGCCATGAGCGAGTGGTCACTAAACAATGGGCACCACGAGGACCCCACCCCGGGGCTCCTGTCCGAGGAGCTGCTGCAGGACGAGGAGACGCTGCTAAGCTTCATGCGGGACCCCTCACTGCGACCCGGCGACCCTGCCAGGAAGGCCCGCGGCCGCACCACCCGCCAGCCCGCCAAGAAGAAACCTCCACAGGATGGGCCCGGTTCACGGACAACTCCAGACAAACCCCCCAAGAAGCCCTGCAGCCAGGATGCAGCTGGCGACAAGGGAGGTCAAGGTCAAGGACCACCAGCCAGGAAGCCACCACGGCGAACACCTTCTCACCTGCCATCTAGTCCTACAGCCGGTGACTGTCCCATCCCAGCAGCCGCCGAGAGCCCCCCTCCACTGGCCTCTGACACCCCCGACAAAGCAGCCCCAATGGCTGCCGACTCAAATGTCCAAGTGCCTGGCCCTACAGCAAGCCCCAAGCCTGCAGGCCGGCAGCGGCCGTCCCGTGAGAGCAAGGGAACCCGGAGATCATCCGGTGCCAGGCCTGATGCTGGGACAGGACCGCCTTCTTCTGTGGCCAATAGGCCAAAGGTCAGCCTACACTTTGACACTGAGACTGATGGCTTCTTCTCTGATGGGGAGATGAGTGACTCAGATGTGGAGGCCGAGGACAGCGGGGTGCAGCGGGGTCCCCGGGAAGCAGGGGCTGAGGAGGTGGTTCGCATGGGGGTTTTGGCCTCCTAGGTCACCCCTACCCCTGTCTCAGGCCCTGCCTGCTCCCCCCATGAGGCCTCAGTCCAGTTACAACTGCCATTTCCAATCTGCTGAGTGTCCCAGACCCTCGAGGCTGCCACTCTGTTGTGGTTTTATTTTTAATATAGAGAAAGTTTCAAATTCCACACTGTTGTCTCTCCTCTGCGCTGGCCTAGGACATTAGGGTTCCTTCCGTGGCTCCGGCTGCGGGGACGGGGCCAGGTCCTGCACAGCACCCCTGCGGCAGCAGCGTCCTGGCCTGGCCCGCGCGGCCTTGTGGGCTCCTGGCTAGATAAAGGCATGGTGAAGAAGAGCTCAGGATGCCAGCCCGCTGCCACTGGGTGACATAGACTGTCGTTTGGGCATTATTTCATGGCAGATGGGCCAGTCCAGGATCTGCCCCACCTTGCCCTTGAATCCCACTGGAGTCCATTTGGGGGGTCCTGCTGCACTCCACTGATCCCCAAGGAAGTATTTACTAAGTGATACCCAGCCAGTCTACTCACTGTCACAAGCACAACGAGCTTATACAAGAAAGCACTGAGGGGGCGCAGAGGGCCCGCTGGTTCCAGGCGAACCACAGCCGTCCCTACCAACCCACATCTAAGGCCTGCCTGTCCAACCCGTGATCCTCCACTCCCTTGCTGCTCTGCCCCTGCCAGCGCCCAGCCCTGCAGCTGTGGGAAGGGCTTCCCAGAATCCTTCCTGAGCTGTGCCACTTACTCAGGGGACTCCCAAGCAGCCAGCCGCCAGTGCCAGTGGAGGGCTGCCAGGGAGGGCCAGTGCCCAGACAGGGGCGTGGGGCTCAGACTCGCCCACTGCAGAGAGTCGCTCCAGCGCTCCAACTTCCTTCTTTCCTTAGGGGCCAGTCTCAGCCGGAGTCTGCTCACTCCCAGACAGCTGACCAGGCCAGACCATTTGCCTTTTCAAGTCTCCCAGTCCTGCTAAGAGATGAGCTGCTTCCTCGTTTCCTTTCGGAAACTCCTCCTTCCAACTAGCAGTGGGATCCCGGGGCCCGGCGGCCGCGTGGGCTGCTGGAACTGTTTGAAGTCTTGCTGGAGGCTCCTGGTTCCTCTCCCTTTGAGCCTTAACCCCCTTTCCCAACCATGCCCTCCCTCCCCACTACCCACCAGCCTTTCCTACCCCACCCTCTAGGTCCCAGGTAGTTGCTCTGATGAATTTTAGTGGAGTGGCCCCAGGGTGATAGCTCAGGGAACAAACAAAAAGGAATTCAGTGAAAACATGGTTTTTTTTTTCTTTTGTGAATTACTCCGGGTCACTTCCGCCACTGATAAAGCCAGAACTTCAACAAGAATCTTGCAAAAGTCCAGTGAATCAGTCGAATCATTCTATGGATGCCAAAGAATATCTTGACCATAATACAGCACAGCCTGGACCTACCAACTTGTCACTTGGACTTTTTTTTTTAATGGAGTTCTTAGCAACCAAGTACAGAAACATGTTCGTTGCATATACCCAAGGAGACGAGCCCGAGATATTGGAGGAGGATGCTATTCTCTTGCCCAACTGTGGGAACCAGGAACCGGGTGTTGGATTTCAGATCCTGGACTGGGCCCACTGTGAGCTTTCCGGAAACTCAGACTCACGGGGGGAGGAACACTGGCAGTGAAACCGGCATGGCCAAAGTCTTGACCATAAGGTTTCTGCCCCGTCACCACCATGCAGATACACAAAGCGCAAATCAGCGGGATGGGGAGCAGCTTGACCACTCACCCCCTAACTCCAAAATTATCAAGGTACGACAGTGGCGTTGTCATCAATACTCAAGTTTTATGTGAATTTTAGGAAACAAAGATAGTGACTTAAGTTCAGGGGATCGGACAAATGTGTCCAGTTGGAATGGACTCAGCAGGTTTCAAGGATTCTGGGCGTTGGGATGGCACAAGCTCCCATGTAGAGTTTAGTCTGTTGCCGCCTTGGTAGTAGTGGCCAGTGCAGTGTCAGCAGCAGCGTCCCAGCCCCACTCTCTGTTTACTGCCTTTGAACAGACCTTCTTCCTTCCCCGTGCTTCGGGTCACAGCCTTGTCTGTGCTGGATTGCCCAGTCTGACCTGCAGGAAGCAAAGGGATGGGTTTAAAGAACAACCAAACTCCCCCCAGGGTGTGGGGTAGGGTGCCAGGAGTGACTGAGATAGATCAGTAGACTCAGCACTTTCCCCTGGGGCAAGCCTTGGCTCCCTGGGCTGGGAGAGATCAGGGAGGGAGTGCAATGGGCCTGGACCCTGCTGGGCAGCCAGCACTCTGCCTGCTGGGGGCCTCTGCTCAAGTTGGCGTCTGGA
This sequence comes from Rhynchonycteris naso, assembly GCA_037038555.1. Classification (NCBI taxonomy): domain Eukaryota; kingdom Metazoa; phylum Chordata; class Mammalia; order Chiroptera; family Emballonuridae; genus Rhynchonycteris; species Rhynchonycteris naso. The sequence continues at coordinate 96,355,101 of CM073003.1, forward strand.
TTCTGACCCTTTTCTATGTTTGACTCTTGCTTTGTTTGGACTGGAATATCCCTGGGGCCATCTCCTGCACAGAGCCTAAGTGTCTTGGTAGGCTGGCTGGTGGGGACCCCTCCCCTCCCAGGCGAGTCCCTGACCTCATCAAGCAGCTGTCCCCCCTTGGATGTCCACCAGGCTGCAAAGAGGGCAAGGATGCCGGTTTCCACATCCTTCCTTTCCACTCTTAGCCACAGCCCCTTCCTCTTCTTCTGCTCTACTGTCCACCACTCCTGAAGTTAAGGTGGGAAGACGACAGAAGAGGCCTTCGCAGGCCAGAGGCTGGGGCAGACCTTGCACAGTTGACCTCACTGGCCCGCACTCCCCTGCCCTCGGGGAGGGAGAGGCTGCTCTGTAACTGACTCTGGCTGCCATCTCCACGTTCCCAATCACAGCTGCCCACCCACCTTCCCCCTCATCACAGTGAAAAAGGATAATGTGCAAGGAAACTATTTTTATGGATGAGAGATGTATTTTACAACAAATAAGGAGAAGAGAGGTAGAAAGGTTTATTTTATTAAATGAGCTCTGACTTGGTGACAGTGTGTGAGCATTTTCAGGGTCTCGGTTTCCTTGGAGGCGTTACCCATGTTTCCAGGCATGGGGGTCAGGCTGTGGGTGTGTGAGTGTATGTGTACTAGGGCACGTCACATGTGTCCATGTGCATGCATGTCTGTGTGTCGTAGGTGGGCATACTACATGACTTGCTGGGACAATTCCTAAAGAATCAACTGCCCAACTCGAACAGACATTAGCAGCAGCTGGACTTGGCATCTCCTTGCTCACTGCCAGATGTGGCCAACCTCTGCCCATGCCCAGAGCTCTGAAGAATAGTCTGAATGCCTGTAGCAAGGCCCTGGGGGAGGCCACTTCCCATGCCCCTTGATGCAGCTGGCCACATTGGTCAAAGAACCAGGGCTGGAGTTGGGGGCTTTTGGTTGTTCTTTAAGGCACTTCCTGCCACCTTGTCCCTCAGACGCACAACACTCTGTGCTCCACGTCGGCTCGGGGTGGGGGCATGATATGAATGTCACAGGAGGAGACACCTTCTGTCTTTGTTTCAAAGAAAGTGATGTGCCATTTGTTAATATACAAGAGAAATATTGAAAATATATTGAAAAGAGCAATTTTAAATTATTTTTGGCTTATGTTGCAATATTTATTTTCTTGTATTAGAAAAGATTCCTTTGTAGAGAAAAAATGTATTTTTCATTAACGCAAAGACCTATTTCTCCTTTTTGTACATCGTCCGTGTTCGCTGCCCTTCTCGAGCAATAGAATGTACGGCCGCCCTGGTGCGGCCCGCTTCCACGTGCCCTGCATGCCTCTGTGTTGCCGCTGCTACGTAGCTTTCAGTCCCATCCTGTCCTGCTCACTCATGGGGGTTCCAGACCCCGACCCCACCAGGAGCCCTTTGCACTCCTCATGTGTTGGCAAACGCAGTTAATAAAGCAATGTTTTCCGTGCTGGCTGGTCTGAGGCTTTGTTGCATTGAACGGGCCAAGGGTCTTGTGCACACACCCGACGGTGGGCTCAATGAAACGTCAGTGGTCAGTGGGTGTATCAAGGGACCTGCTGCTACCGCCTAAGGAGTCACAATAGTGATGGTCATAGTGACCCCTCTGTATGTGCCAGGAGCTCTGCTTAAGGGCTGTATTTCTTTTGCTCCTCACTGTTGCCACCCGCTGGGATTCAGAGTGGGTGAGGGATATACCCAAAGCCATGCCTCTGGTAAGAAGTGAAGTGCTGCATCAAAGGCGGGACTGCTAGGTTCTTGCCACCCCCATGAGCCACCTGCCTGGGACAGTGGGAAGATTTGGAAGGAAGCTCGGGCATCTGTCCCTACATCTGGGAAGAATTTTGCCCAGGTTTTTCATTCATTATTTCTAAATTTCATTCCTGCCCAGGGCAGCTCACAGTCCAGCAGGAACACAAACATGAGGGAACTAGGGGTCATTATGGAGGCCTGGGCTGATCTGGGTGGGTGGGGTGCATTCAGAAAGCAATCCCATTCATTCATTCATTCATCCAAAAATGAATTTATTGACCACAGCCGGTTCTGCCAGTGTGCTGGGTTATATACTGTGCATGTCACTAGGACACTGCCCTCCTGGATCTTCCAGCCAATGGAGACCTGAAGAATAAACAGTTGCTTGTCCAAGGGGAACTGGAGAGAAGGAAGGGACACGATACATTCCTGGTAGAGGGCTTACCACAGTTAAAGACCTGTTCACTATGCAAGGAGGGGTCTTTAACCTCAGAGCCCAAGGGGAGGCTGTGTGGAAAGGGGATCGAATTGGGAATCTAGCTTCTGAGCCTGCGACTTAGTCATTTAAGGCAGAGAACTGCCCCATTTTCCTCACCAGTGCAATAAGTGGCAAGTCCCCAAAGGTACCTCCAGATCCAAAGTTCTGTGACCCCACAATGTGGAAAGCATTAGAAATAAACTGTGGACTCCTGGGAGGCCAGCCCACCTGGCCATGGTTTGGAGCATCCTTGGCCAGCTGCTCTGGCCTCCGTACCCAGCCTCTCCCGCTCCATGTCCAGCCCAATGCCCCGGTAGTCCACGAGGGAGATGCAGGGCCCCTCCATCCCTCTACAAGACCTGCACCTGATGGGAGACCAGCTGATACTTGTGGGCCACATGTGGGTCTGAAGCAGCAATGTTCAATAGAAATACATTGCAAGTAATTCTAGTAGCCATGAGTTTAAATAGTACAGGAAAAAGGAATTTTAATTAATCCATTATATCCAAAGTGTCGCAACTTAAACTATATACTTAATATAGAATAATTATTAATGAAATATATTACATTCTTTTTCTGGTACTATGTATTTTACACTTACAGCATACATACCTCAGTGCAGACTAGCCCCATTTCAAGCTTAATAGCTATGTCTTGTCCATTGGGCAGCACAGCCCTGGAGACTCGGCTGTTCCCTGCATTGCCCTGGTCTCGGTCTCATATGGTCTCATGTCTGATCAGTGCTCCTAGGCCTTCACGCCAGTCACTGCCTCTGCTGTCCCTGTCCCCTCAGAGCCCGCGAGGACAGGACAAGTGCAGGCAGCAGCTCCCCTGAGGAGGGCCAGTTCTCTGCCAGCGTCTCCCAGAGAGGAATATCTCCTCATTCACAACTTTAGTCAGGCCTGCATTGACTCGGGCTCACTGAACACCTGGTGCTGGGCCCTGAGGCCACTAGGATGACCACAAGTTTCTGTGCAGAGACCAGGCCAGTGTGGGTGGGAGACAGACTTGAATCAGAAAATCCCAAAGCAACGTGCACCTACTCATCACGACTGTGCTGCGAGTGAGTGTGAGGTGCGAGGTCTCTCTCTGCCCTCCCAGAACTTCCCAGTTCACTCAATAGGATCTGGGGCGCCATCTGCCGCCCGGCCACAGCCTAAACGCCTCCAGCTCTAAGTCCTGAGCGCCAGAGCCAATGCTGCTGCGTTGCCGCCAGCAGTCCCCTCGTCCCTGCACGCCAGCTCCCCCCCCCCCCCCCAGTGCAGAGAAGGATCTTTGTTAGCTTCAGGAACTGGGAGGCAGTTCAGGACAAGGGGACTCGGAGAGAAGAAGGCCTTGGCCGAGGCCTGCTGGGTTCCCAACGTGGGTGGAGTGGGTAGACCAAGGATACCCAGCCCCTGCCTTCTTGCAACTGCCAAAGAAGGGCAGGAAATCAACAGTGGGTTGGAGAGGGAGCACCCCCTGCTCCCAGAGTTGGCCTCAGTCCCTTTCCGCACCTGTGTCTGTGACCAGGGCTGCCAGAGGAGGCAGAAAAGGCCCTTTTTCTTGGGGACCATCTCAGAACTCAGAGGCCAGGAAATGCAGCCTCCCTTCCCTCCACAGCAGACCCCCATGCTTCAGCCTCACAGGCATCCAGAGGGCCAGCCCTTCGGCACTGTGAGGGCTGATCCAGCCTGCTGCTGCCCTTGTGGGTCTGGCCTGGCCACCCGCTCCCCCTGATGAGAGGCCCAGGCAGAGGCACATGAAGCTTCATGATTACCCTTTGGTAGTGCCCAATAAAAAAAGGTCATAAAATATGAATTTTAGGGCAACCTTTTGGGGTTCAGGCAGACTCATTGCCAAGAGTCAGAGGAAGAGAGGAAAGGAGGTATTGATTGGTCAAGCACGTGACTTAAGGGGCAGGCTGTATAGAGCAGGGTGCTCAATCCCCAGGCTCCGAACCAGAACTGGCGTCCAGAAGCATATACATTGTTCTGAGGCAACCTGGGTCGGGACACAGAGGCCCTGGTGCTGGCTCGTCAGGGAGACCATCAGTGGGTTAGGCCATAGGGTTGCCAGATTTAGCAAAGTAAACTTAGCATTTCAGACAAACAACGAGTAATGCTTTAATATAAGTCTGTTCCAAATACTACATCCTCTATTTTTCCTGGCCGTCTCAGTGGGAGGCCTCGTGTCCTCTACTACACTGTGCCCAGGCAGGGGGTCGGTGCTGGCATGGGATTTACCATTGTGTACAAACTGGAGCAGATCCCAGACAGTCCCCACACCCCAGAACACTCACCCATGCAGCCCCAGAGCAATGGGAGCAGGCTACAACCAGTGGCCAGGATACACAGGACCCAGCCTGCACCTGTCTCACTCTGCCACAGAGCCCACTGCGTTCGTGTCCCAGCCCATGGCTGAACAGACGCCAAGGTGTCTTGGAAGGGACCCTGCTCCTTGCAGCTCTTTGAGGCACACAGCCCACTTCTTTGCTGACTTGGGTCAGCATCTAAGAGAGTTGCAGCACTATTCAGTATAACTAAGAAGTGGAAGAAACCCAGGTATCCATTGCTAGACAAATGGATAAAGAAAATGTGGCAGCCTGACCTATGGTGGCGCAGTGGATAGAGCGCCAACCTAGAACGCTGAGGTGGCCAGTTCGAAACCTTGGGCTTGCCCAGTCAAGGCACATGCGTGAAGCAACTACTGCCAGTTGATTCTTTCTATTCCTGCACATCCCTTTCTAGAAGCCATTCTAAAACATTAAAAAGAAGAAAGAGTTCAGCTTGGGCCTCTACCTTTCCTGGGCTATACCCATGACTCCCCTGCATCCCCAACTCAAACTCAAATTCAGGCTCCATTTTGTTATTGTGATTCCCCTCCCCACACCCAAGGCTTTCTGCACAGACTGACTCAGGTGTGAGGAGACCAGAGGTCAAGTCTCTCTGCCACAGACTTGATGTACCTCAGTTTTCCCATCTTTAAAATGGGAGAAGAGGTTGGGGATACTGGGATCTTTAAAGTCCAGGACTCAGGGGAGGTCTCATGGCCAGAAGATGTGGTCAGTGAGAGTCAAGTGAGAGCCTGCCAGGCCTGTTAAGGTAAGACCCACTGGGTGAGGTGGGACTGGTTGGCAGATAGGCGAGGTGAGCCCCCAGAATAGACTTGGGCAGAGGGAGAGAAGGAAGAAGCTTTACTCACTCAGCTTGTGACCTTCACCTAATCAGCATGCCACTGGCTGCTAATTCATCTGCCACCAGGTAAAGGGGGTTAGGAGGTGCACAGCAGTAGCCTTGGGTGTAAGTATGGGGCCAGAGGTCTGGCTGGGACAGTGACAGGGTTAAGCATGAAGCAGGATTTGGGGCCCTGAGGGAAGGTGAGGTGTCGTCCTCCAGTCTTGGGAATGGGGCCCAGGCCTCACTGGCAGGGTTGGGTGATAGGCTCGCCCTGGGTCTAGGGGTTTGTGTTCCATGGCTGATCCCCTCAGTCCCCTCCTTCCTCAGCTAACATGAGCCACATGTGGCTATTCAGGGCTAGAGGGTTCATCCCTGAATGCACCGTGAAGGGGAAAGTGACTTGAAATGGCATCTTGAGGGCCTTGGGGTAGTAATGGAGAATTACCGACCCGTGCTCCTGCCCTTTCTGTGTCTCAGTCTCCTCACTTCTTAAACAAAGATGAGAGTTTCTGCTGGACCCACCAGACAGGGTGGCTGAGAGGTGCAAGTGGGCATGGGTGTGAAGTGGGCAATGTGGGGAGCCATGGACAGCGCTGGGGGACAGGAGAAGCAGAGCTTCAGGCAGATGGGCCCGACGCAGGAGCCAGAGGAATCTGTGTGCGCTCACTTCCTGGAAACTGAGCCGGTAGAGCCCCGTTGTTTACAAGTTCTCGTGTACCTTCCTACCCCAACCAGGACAACAGGGTCTGGGTCAGGGCCGAACTGGCCACCTGCAGCTGGGGTGTGTGTGTGTGCTGGTTGTAAACAGCTGGTGCTCATCCAGGAAGCAGCTCATGTGAACCCGGTGACAGTCAGCTGCCTGGGCCTGAGAAACACCCACTTCCCAGCATTCTGGGTTTCTACGTGGCCATCTGTACACCTGAAACCTTGTAACCCAAGATCCTGTAGGTAGCTGAACAGGACATCCCTCCTGCCCCCACTCCAACCCCCTTTTGCAAAGAAAGAATGTTCCATTGCTGGGGATCAAATGTTGTGATCAACATAAACTCCCAAGAGCAGCTAGGACTTGCAGGAGAAGCTGAGGGGTGGGGAATGACTCAGCAAAAGCAACCTTCCCTGGTGGATATTCTGAACTGCTATTTTGGGGCTCTGGGTGACTGCCTGGTTCTGGTGACAGGTGCTTGGTATACACAGCCTTGCTTCCACATGCCAGCTGTAATATTCATGCCCATTGGCTTACCGAAGGAAGCCTAGGAGGCTTGGCAAGGAGGTCTGGTGGGCGGGCCCCACCACGGCTTCATCCACTGTCAAGACTCACAAATGAGCTCATGCCAAAGGGGGAGCAGCGTGATGTGTGGAGGCATCATGAATCAGAGGAGATGAGCACATCTTAGGGACCCCTCTCCCCTCCAGAAGCACTTCCTCCTAGTCCAGAAACTGTGGGACTGGCCCAGCCTGTGTCATTGATCCTGGTTTTCAGGGTTGGGGGGGGGGGAGGGCATGGAAGCTTGTGCCTTCTGTAGGACAGATTCTGCATTCTAGTGACAGAGAGCTTGTCATTTTGAAAGCAACGCAGTGCTAAGCCATCCGTGTTAAAACAAAACAAAAACGTCGTCCTTAAATTCAACTGCAGTTGTCTTCTTGATATTTGACATTGTTTTCACTGTGGTCCTGAGCCCTGAAGCCACAGAGATCAAGTCCAATCCTCTGTTCTCTGGACTATTTGATGAGTTAAGATACCTTCCCATGTGACTTCAAGTTCAGTACTTTCCCAAGGGGTTAGAATGCAGGGTATTCCCCTCCTCTCTTTCCACTGCACTTCCACTGCTTGGTGGAGGGGCCACCAGATCCCACACTGTTCAGATAGATTCTGGGTCTGAGAAGGGACAGAACTGCCTCAGCTTCCCCCAGTCCCAGCAGCGTCGTCAGAAAGCCCCCACCCCTACTCAGCCCGGTGTACCTGCCGTTTCAATAGCTTCAGCATGTGTTTCAGTTTTAACTCAAACCAGAATCTTTTCGTTAAACAGCAATGAAAAAGTCTTCCCAGCTGAAAGATTTCCTAAAAGAAAGGGTTCATTGAGCCACGTGCCAGTAAGAAAAAGAGCCGGTGCGGAGGTTCGCAGCCGGAACCGCCAGCACCGCCCGCTGGCCAGGACTGCGGGTCGGAAGCTGGGGGAGAAGGCAGTGCGGCCGCAGTCCTGGAGCAGACCGGCTCCTTTGTACATCAAGCCTGAGGGAGGAAGATGTAAGTTGTTTGAAAGACTTAGCTGCAGATAAAGGGGGTGGGGGGAGGTGAAGAGGAGCGTCCTGAGGCATGTGCAGAGTCCCCAGGGAGGAAGCGTTTGCTGCTCAGGATTGGCTGTTGGTTGCAGTCCACAAAGGTCATGTGCAGCTAGGTTGGAGGTGCCCGGTGGTCTGTGGCTCCTCATGGTTGGCTACTCTGCTGTTCTCTTTTATTTTTCGGTTGTTTCCATTGATTTGAGGAGAGGCGGTTGGGGGAAGGAAGAGAGAGAGAGAGAAGCATCAACTCAGTTCCCCTTAGTTGTTACACTTAGTTGTACGCTCATTGGTTGCCTCTGGTAGGTGCCCTTACCTGGGATGGAACCGGTATGCTTTATCCACTGAGCAACCCGACCAGGGCTCGGCTGTTCTTCTTTAGATAGTCGTGGAAATAGCCACCTGAGAGTTAATTCCAAGTTTCCACGTACACTTAGGAGTGTGAGCTGTCTTTTGTTGGTTTTGCCCTGCAGTTTTGACTGACTAACCTCTCGTCTCTTCCCTCAAACAGTGGCTTGCTGTAATTTAATTTAAGACTTCTCAGTTGTTTGTAGTTGTTCCCACTGTCAGGGCCGCACATTCTGGTGCACATGCTCAGTGATCAGAGTGGCATTTTGAGGAGAGCACACGTCTAGCCACATGATCCTAACTTCAGATAGCATGTCCTCATCCGGACAATGGACCCACAGGCAGGCTATTCTGGTAGATCACTGGCTCTTACCTTTGCTCTGAAAACGTGGTCATGTGTCATAAAATATTGGTTTTGGAATTGGTGTGAGAAATAATGTCTTTATCATTACAGGTGAGAAAGAGGTTGAAATATGGTAAAAGAGCAGCCACGCTCTCCTGCCTCCTCCTCAGTTCAGGCTGCATGCCCTCCAGGCTTTCCCTCAGTCTACCTCCTTCTGTTTTTCATTTTGTTTTGTTTTTTATAAAGTGAGAGGCAGGGAGGCAGAGAGACGGACTCCCACATACACCTAACCAAGATCCACCTGGCAAGCCCCCTACAGGGAGATTCTCTGCCCACCTTGGGCCCTTGCTCCATTGCTTCACAACTGAGATATTTTAGCTCCTGAGGCGAGGCCATGGAGTCATTCTCAGTGCCCAGGGCGAACTTGCTTGAATGAACCATGGCTTGGGGAGGGGGAGAGAAGAAGGAGGAGGGGTGGAGAAACAGATGGTCACTTCCCCTGTGTGCCCTGACTGGTAATCAAACCCTGGACTTCCGCACACTGGACCGACGCTCTACTGCTGGGCCAACCGGCCAGGGCCAGTCGTACCTCCTTCTAACACATTTCCCACACAGTGTGGCCTCAGGCACTGGGCTCTACCACCCACAAGACAAACGAAGCCCTTTTATGCCATGCCTTTTTCTCTGCTGTTCTATCTCTTGGAATATCCTCTCTCACCACTTCTCCACTTAACCAGTTTGTGCTCCTTTAAAGATTCAGCTCTGATGCCCTCTTTGTAGAAACTTCCTTGGTAGTCTGGGCGCCTTTTCTTTTTGCCTCCCATAGTGCCTTTAGCAGATCTCTGCCCACTTTTCATTGTGGGATGTCAGCCTCCAGCGAGCAGATGTTTAGGAAATGTCTGCTGACTGGCTGAGTGATGGAAAAGCAGGCAGAAGGTGAGGCCACACTCCCCAACCTGAATGCAACACCAGCACAATCCTCGGTAAATGCCTCATGATAACTAATGGTTTTCTGTATGAGTAAGGCTGTGTGTGAAGAGAAAAAAAGAGAGAAGCTGGTGAGTAGGGGCCCTGCCCCTTATTTTGCACTTGGAGTGGTGAGCAAAGTCGCCAGCAGCGCCAGCACACTGCTCTTCTAAGGAGGAAGGCAAGTTGCGGCCCCAGAGAACCCAAAAGGGGCCACACTGCCACCCAACTGCCAGCAGACCAATGATTCTGAGCCTGGCCCCAAATAGAAGCTGGGGTGAAACTCAGACTGTTCCCTAAATAGCTTTGTGCCCCAGCCTTTGCTGGGCATGTGCACATCTGTGGCCAGGCAGTCAGGAAAGAAAGCATTGTTGGTTTCTTTCAGGAGCTGTCAGGGCTGTGGCCCGTGCAGTGGAGTCCCGAGATACAAACAAGCTGCCGCTTGTTTAGCCACTGGCGCTCAGAACAGGGATAGAGCTCTCCTGTCCCTTTCTCACAGAGGGGCTCTTGGCCATTCAGGTCTCAAAAGTGAAGTCTTCGCCCTGGATGGTGGCTCAGTGGATAGAGTGTTGGCCTGGCTTATGGACATACCAGGTTGATTCCTGGTCAGAGCACACAGGAAAAGCAACCATCTGCTCCTTCCTATCTCCCTATCCCCCTTCTCTCCTTCCCGTCCCACAGCCAGTGGCTGTATTGGTACAAGCATAGCCCCGGGTGCTGAGGATGGCTCAAATGTCATCCTCGGGTGCTAAAATTAGCTTGATTATTTCAAGCATCGGCCCCAAATGGGGTTGCCGGGTAGATCCTGGTTGGCGCGCATGCAGGAGTCTGCCTCCCTATCTCCCCTCCTCTTACCTAAAACAATAACAACAACAACAAAAATAAAAAAACAAAGAACGTGAAATCCCTAGATTGGACGAAAGTTGATAGTCTAATGTGGTTCCTTAACTATGAGCGGGTCTAAGGAGACTTCAGGCCAAACACTAGCCCTTGCTGGGAGGAAACCCTAAGTATAGTGCTTGATAATATTTGTAATCTCCCTAGTTTCTGAGATTTTGCTAATCCCAGATGAAATGGAACTACAAAGCCACTGTTGAATTTCATATCCAGAAAGCAGTGAACAAAAATTTCTGCTTTATACAGAATTATACAACTGTAACCTGTATAACTTTATTAAACAGTCATCCCAATAAATCAATTTAAAAAGTACTCTAAAAAGTTTCCATTTTGTGCCCTGGATGGATGGTTTGGCTGGCTAGAACCTCATCCTGATGTGCAAAGGTTGCCAGTTCGATCCTTGGTCAGGGCACATGCAGAAACAGATCAATGTTTCTCTTTCTCTTTTCCTCTCTATCTAAAATAAATTTTAAAACAATTTCAATTTTGAACCCCAAGTGTTTCTTTCTCTGTCCACCTGTACGTCACCTTCAGTGATTTCTTCCCCTTCTTTGCTTTTAACAGCCATGAAACACACCACATGCAAAAAGCTCTGTGCTTGAAGGAATGTGTTACCATTAACCAAGGCCTTTTCAATTCAGTTGAGAAAGAAAGCTCTTCAGTTCCTTTCTGGGACATAACCAGCTTGTCTGTAGTGACATGTTACCATCACTGAAGTAAGAGTGACTTTAATTTTTTTTTTTTTTTTTTACAGAGACAGAGTCAGAGAGAGGGACAGATAGGGACAGACAGACAGGAACGGAGAGACATGAGAAGCATCAATCATCAGTTTTCTGTTGCTATTGCAACACCTTAGTTGTTCATTGATTGCTCTCTCACATGCGCCCTGACCGCGGGCCTTCAGCAGACCAAGTAACCCCTTGCGGGAGCCAGCGACCTTGGGTCCAAGCTGGTGAGCTTCCGCTCAAACCAGATGAGCCCGCGCTCAAGCTGGCGACTAGAGGTCTCAAACCTGGGTCTTCCACATCCCAGTCTGACGCCCTATCCACTGTGCCACCGCCTGGTCAGGCAGTAAGAGTGACTTTAATAAACATTTTAGGCCCTGGCCGGTTGGCTCTGTGGTAGAGCATTGATTGGCCCAGCGTGTGGAAGTCCCGGGTTCTATTCCCAGCCAGGGCACACAGGAGAAGCGCCCATGCTTCTCTACCCTTCCCCTCTCCTTTCTCTCTATCTCTCTCTTCCCCTCCTGCAGCCAAGGCTCCATTAGAGCAAAGTTGGCCCTGGGTGCTGAGGATGGCTCTGTGGCCTCCACCTCAGGCGCTAGAATGGCTCTGGCCACAATGGAGCAATGGCCCAGATGGGCAGAGCATCGCTCCCTGGTGGGCATGCCAGGTGGATCCCGGTCAGGCACATGCAGGAGTCTGTCTGACTTGCCTCCCTGCTTCTAACTTTGGAAAAATACAAAAATAAATAAATAAACATTTTTAATTGTTCATCAGAATGTCCCAAATCAAATCCCACATTCCAAAGCAAGGCTCACTTTGTTTACTAAATAACAGCCGGAAAATAATTGAGACTTGGTATCTAATTTTAAATAGAGTTAAGAGGCTTTGTAAATACAGGCCCCGACCTTTGTCAATGAACTGAATCTAGTGGAACCCTGTGTGAGAGATGTGGCAGAAATAGAAGCTTGTTTTGGGGCCTTTGTTTTAGGACTTCTGTCTTTAATCATCAGGTTTCTAAGCTGTTGCTCTTACTTTTCCAACAGAAACTTGGTGGCCAGCACCCAAAGGGCCTCACTTACATGGTTTCCCAGAAAGTTTCTCTATTTTCAACAAGGCGCTTTTTTTTTTTTTTTTTTTAATTTAGTGAGAGGATTGGGAGGCAGAGACAGAACTCCTGCATGCACCCCGACCAGGATCCACCTGGAAAACCCACTAGGGGGCAATGCTCTGCCCATTTGGGGCCCTTGCTCCATTACAACCAGCCATTCTAGCGCCAGAGGCAGAGGCCATGGAGCCATCCTCAGTGCCCGGACCAACTCCCTGCAATCGAGCCTTGGCTGCAGGAAGGGAGGAGAGAGAGAGAGAGAGAGAGAGAGAGAGAGAGAGAGAGAGAGAGGAGCAAGAGGGGGAGGGGTAGAGAAACAGATGGGCATTTATCCTGTGTGCCCTGACTGGGAATTGAACCTGGTCACTTGCATTGCTTGTTCCTTTGGCATAAATATCAGTGTAGTTGGTGATTATGTGGCTAAATTCAAGAAAATGAGCTAAATAAACTAGGCTTTATTTTATTAGCATGTGTCCCTTCAATGCAATTACTATTTCTAGCTACTTAGTTTCTGTGTGTGTGTGTGTGTGTATTTTTCTGAAGTGAGAAGTGAGGGGGCAGAGAGACTCCCGCATATGCCCGACCGGGATCCACCCGGCATGCCCACCAGGGGGCAATGCTCAGCCCATCTGGGGCGTTGCTCTGTTGCAACCAGAGCCATTCTAGTGCCTGAGGTGGAGGCCATGGAGCCATCCTCATCACCCGGGCCAACTTTGCTCCAATGGAGCCTTGGCTGTGGAAGGGGAAAAGAGAGATAGAGAGAAAGGAGAGGGGGAAGGATGGAGAAGCAGATGGGCACCTCTCCTGTGTGCCCTGGCTGGGAATTGAACCCAGGACTTCCACATGCTGGGCCGATGCTCTACCGCTGGGCTAACCGGCCAGGGCTGGTTGCCTTATTTTTCTCATTTCAACAGAGTTCATCATGGTATTAAGTCCTACTTCAGTTTGTCCATAGTTGTTTTCAGTCTTATAAGGCAAATTAAGCCTTGGTACTTAGGCAGGTTTTTTTGGAATCCTTGTACAAAGGGAAAGTTCTATTAATAACTTCATGATTTCAAAGTCTAATGAGTAAAATGAAAATTACAATTGGATGGTAAAAATGAAAATTGATACTAGAGTTTTGCAAAGACCAGGTTAGCATTTTATTTTTCTACTCCTGACAGTCAAATTCATTGGGGGTGAAGGATAATAGAACAAAAATAACATACAAACACAATTCAAGAAACATTTAACCATCTATGTAGTTGTTCTTTGTAAAATACATAAAGGTAAATAGAAACATCTTTATATAAATTATGCTTAACAATCTGTATACACTGTAAAACAATTGTTGAAGTCCACACTAAGATGCTAGTGCAAGCAGTGTACAAAAGTGCAAACAAGGTTAGTGCTGAAAACTTATCACCTCCTTACCACTTCAACATACTCTGCATTCAGCCAACACTGAAGGCCTTGCCATGGAAAACACTTCGATCATGTATCAAGTCACTTGACTACATTCACCCTGAGTGTGCGCACCTCAGTATGGCTACTGATAAGAGCTCGGGTTATGAGCAGCAGCACCAGGGAATACAGAAACCCATGGAGAGCCGGCCATTCTGGTGCGAATCCTTACCCTTGATAATGAAAAAAATGCCAAAGACAACTTGTATGTCAAAAACTGTTATACCCCTCCATATTTATATATATTTTTTTACCTCCAAATTTTTGGAACTAAAACCTAATCTCCCTCCCCTATTTGAAATGTGTGCTGAAGAATTCATCCACTCTAGTGCTTTTCCAAAAATAAATCTACGTAAAATCACACAAAAGCCTTTTCCATGTCTGTCCTAAAATCTATTGGGGGTGGGGGCACTCCTGAAACAAAGTTGCCTTTGGATAAGTTTGCTTACTTGACATTGATTAAACATGTGGTCAAAGCTCTGAATAATCAATCACTGGTCTTAAATATATTAGCTACTCAATGTTCTAAATTTTGAGGACAAAAATTAGTTGGTTCAGAACTGCACCTTCGAGACTGTAGATTCCCTTCATACTTGGGGATTTTTTTATCCACGTGTGAGGCAGGGGCATGGCTGCAGGGTTCAGGCAGGAGTGGAGATGCGGTGTTAGCAAAATCCTGCTCACTTGACACAGAGGCATAGTCCTGATTACCAGGGCTTGTTCTTTTTCCCTGGCTACAAAGCATGGGTCTGCATTTCAGGACAATGACAGAAATAACCAGAAGCATCAACATGTAGCTCTGAGAATTTAGTCCTTCATTGAAGATATATCGTTTTTTGAATCCATGTTTATAGCAAAATATTAAAGGTTTACAGAAAACCTTTAACTTCCTATTAAAGAATTTGTATTTGCTAATTTCTATTCTTCAAGCTTTCTTGATCTTTTGAAGCTTCACCAACTTTGACATATGTATAAAATGATCCAAGCATTATCCTCTAAAGAATATGAACACAAGATATTTTGAGAGACTTTCTTTTATATTAGCCATTCTCAGTGTATTATGGCCAAAGTTTATTTGGCAATAATTCCTTGCACACTTTAGTCATGTAAGTGACTACAACACTGCAATGCCACATGGAACCACATACCAAAAACAGTTTAGAAGATGTGAATCTTTCTCCTGAGTCTCTCAAATCATGTCGGATTTCGCAAGGGTGAACTTGTAACAATGCTGGGTTTTGAATGTGGTTGACTGCCTGACCAGTGGTGGCACAGTAGATAGAACATTGACCTGGGATGCTGAGGTCCCAGGTTTGAGGGTCCAAGGTTGCCAGCTTGAGCATAGGATCCTAGACATGATCCCAAGGTCACTGGCTTGAGCAAGGGGTCACTGGCTCAGCTGGAGCCCCCCGGTCAAGGCACATATGAGAAACAATCAATGAACAACTAAAGTGACACAACTACGAGTTAATGCTTCTTATCTCTCTCCCTTCCTGTCTCTCTCACTCACTCTCTCCAAAAAAAAAATTTAATGTAGTTGATCAAATCATTTTGCAGAAGGCAAGAAACACTATTATCACAACTATTAGCCTATTTTAATGACTTGCAAGTAGTTCATGTACTGGAAAGCACTATAGAGAATTGTGAGCCAGTTGAAAACTATGGTAAAGAAACAATGTTCTGCTTATTATGTTGTAAACCACAGTAAATTTATGTACACAGGCAAGCAAAACCAAAATTTAGATCTGTGCAGACAGTTGAATTTCTACATCTTTGGCACTCAAAGAAACTGGGTGAACTAAGAAAGGTAAAGAATATTTTTTTCATATATACATAGTAGACCCTCATCTTATCCGTGGTTTTGCTTTCTGAGGTTTCAGTTACCAGTGGTCAATCATGGTCTAAAACTATTATATTGAAAATTCCAGAAATAAAAAAAGTCGTAAATTTTAAATTGCATGCCATTCTGTCTGGGTCTGTTCCACCTCTGTCCAGTGTATCCACTCCGTATACACTGCCTGCCTGTCAGTCACTTAGAGGCTGGCTCAACTGTGTATCGCAGTGCTTATGTTCAAGTAATCTTTATTTTATTTAATCATGACCCCAAGCACAAGAGTAGTGATGTCAGCATTCAGACATGCCAGAGAGAAGCCATACAGTGCTTCCTTAAAGTGCAAAGGTGTGTGTGTCCAGGAAAAAACATAGTGTAGAGGGTTCAGTGCTATCTGCAGTTTCAGGCATCCCCTGGGGGCCTCGGGACTTACCTCCCATGGAGAAAGGGAGCCGCTGTACTTTGGGAAATGACTATGCCCCGATTTAAAACATGGTATAGTCTCTATTCTAAAAATTCGCTGAGCTAAAGATAAACTGGAATCTAACAGTTTGACCAGTTACCCAAAAGTGTAATTAGGTGTGGGGGGAAGAATCCCTTTAGAAATATAAAAGTGGGCTAAGAATTTGTATTTTTAGAGTCTTAGAATTAAGATTTTAAAACACCTTTTGGACAATGCCTGATTTATATAGGACCAAACCTTAACTCGTAAACAAGAATGTTAACAATTACATTGTCATATGTCACGGGGGGAGGTACACAATTCATCTATATCCCCAATATAGCCATGTACCCTTAAAATACTCCACAGGTGCACATGCTGGCACAGGCAGACAGGACGTTCCCCCAGTACTTCTGCTGTGTGTGTTCTCTTGAAATGGGCATGGGCTCTGTGTGCTCTGGGGAGCTCTGAACTAGCTGTCTGATGGTGATGGCGGAGGCCCTTCAGGCCACGCCCTGGCGCGGAACAGCGGGCTGCTGCAAGTATAGCTGCTCTTCCGAAGGTCCGGGCCTTATGAAGTTTACGTCATTGGGAAAATGTCCACGGTGTTTTGGTTTCTTTGATCCCAGTGTCAGAGCTAGAATGACAATTCTGGATATTTCGATATTTTGTATCGAAAGCATTCCCCCCCTAGAGAAACCAACAAGCTTTTTCCTTTATACCAATTAATAAGACAAATAATTAACTTTTCAAGTATCACAACAGATATTACAAAATATCTGAACTGGAGAATGATACCGTCAACAAGAGGCAGATACTTTTAATAAGGCTTAGTTCTATTCAGTCAGGACATCAGAAGTAAGGACTTTAGTATCTGGCAAAATAAACCAACAGGCTGAAATGTTATTTCCTTGTTTTCCCACGGTGTGACTACGCGACTACATTTCTAAATACGGAGGAAGCTGAAAGCGAAACAGAATAGCCAGGGTTACTAAAACCAGATGCTATGCTAAGAAGTGGCCTTGCTGGTTTAGCTCCCTGGTAGTTCCTCCTGGCTCCGCGTCGCCCTCATCTGCTGCCATGTGCTACATTACAATGCAAGGGCTGCCGGAATGGATTTGGGCAATAGTTAGAGAAAACACTGATTTTATTAATTAAATTATTCTTGATGGAGCTGAAGCGATCTATTCTCAATGGTACTGGTTAAATATACTATAAAATCTTGGTTGATAACCAACAGAGAAATCTTAAGCTTGAAAGTCTTTAAAAATACATATTTGGCACTTGTCTTTCATCTTATTTTTACTAACTAGGGGAATCTCTTAATGGACATTACCACATGGCCAGCGTTACGTCTAAAAGTAAAAGCCTCTGTGCTGTAATGTAACAGCTGGCTGGGAGCAACTAAGAAAAAAGAAAGTTAAACACAAGCATTAATTTTCTTTCCAAGAAATAAAATATAACAAAGAATGCCTAAGGGCTAGAGGACAGGTCTCCCTGACAACAGGGCAGAGCGGGCTCTTCTTTCTCAGGTCCGCAGACCCCGCAATGAACTGCAAAGGACCCTGCTTGTCACTTGCCCGGCAAGTGCTATTCAGTATAAAGAGACTGGGGAGTAACTCTAAATGTGGGGAGACTGATGCCTGTTACTACATTTGTTGACGAGGCAGATTACCAAGCCAGGCACCAGTAGGAATGGAGCACTTTGGAATTAGACAACTGGAATGGAGCTACAGGGGCTTGCAAACCCAAAACCAGCCTAGTGTTGTACCACAAGATGTGTTTTTCTTCAGAAGGCCAATCCCACAGGGAGTAGGACACAGACCCAATCGGCACTGATAATGGTAGTGTTATTGATAAAAAATACAGGATTCAAAGATAAATGTGGTATAAGGTACAACCAAGCACAACCTGTCTCCTGATAAATGCAAAAGTCTTTGGGGATTGAAACATTATTCTAAATATTCTGAAGCAATCTCCTTTGCTAACAGCCACCTCTTATGTATAATTTAAACAGTCAAAGTTTCAGAGCATACTGGCTAAATAAGACACATTCAAATGAAACATTTGTCCAACAAAGATGCCAAAACACAAGGGTCTGTTTTATTGCATGACGTTTGCATAAGGACAAATATTGTAACCTGTAAGGCATCATGCAATCATCAATAAGCTAATTATTAACTGTACACTTAAGATAGGTGGACATATCTAAAATTTAAAAACTAGTTCCAAAAAGTACATAAAAATTTTAACATGATGAGCTTTTAATTTTGGTTTATATTTGTAGTTTCATATTGTTAAAAAGTGCTTCAAATGTACTGCTGCAAAGCTGCTCTTTATAAATGGTGCTGGGGTCATGTCAGATTACAAACTGTAAAAACGAATTATCTTTATGGAATTAGAAAGTTAACATTATGATATTCAAACTTGAATCAGTTCAATTCTCACTCAAATTAAGGTGATATAATATTAATCTAAAAAATATCTGTTTTCTAAACAACAAAAGTCTATTGAATTCAAGTTACGCATGTTCAGCCATCAAATCTCTGAGTAGGCCTGAGCGGTGAGAACTGGACCCAAGGCAGTTGGTGTTAATCAATGTACTGCGCCATCCAGCGGAAGCCTTCCCCGTAACCTTGCCTTTTGAGCACACTGCACATGAAGACTTCTAAGGGCCGCGCATTCAGCTCTTTCAGAGATACATTGCCCTGGAAGAGAAGACAAACATGCTGGATGACCGCTTTGTGAAATAAAAGCTCCGCTCCCCCGCAGGACTGCAGCTTATACAATATATCTTAGAACAAAAGGTGACTGTGATCCAGCCATGCTGGCGCCTGGGTCCTCTAAACACAGTCCCCTCTTCTTGTTCCACTTTAGGGCAGAATGGGGAAGAAGTGGTTTACGAGGCAATCAGGAACAGAAATAATTTTGGACTGACTTAGAAAAAATTCAAGTTACTCAAACTGGCTTCACAAAATATTAAGGATGAGTATTCTCTGAGTAGGTTTATGACTAAACAAGGCATTTCCTAAAATTAATATGGAATTGAGTTATTAAAAAGAAGGCAGAGCCTGACCCGTGGTAGTGCAGTGGACAGAGCATCAATCTGGAACGCTGAAGTCGCTAATTCAAAACCCTGGGCTTGCCTGGTCAAGACATATACGAGCAGCAACTATTATGAGTCGATGATTCCTTCTCCTCCCCTCTTTCTGTCTGTCTCTCCTCTCTCTAAAATCTATAAATAAAATCTTAAAAAAAATAGACAGAAAGAGACCCAAGTCTACATTGTGTAACATGAGAGTTTCCTTCCATCGGCTGCAGTATTTCTATAATCTGAATATATGTAAACCAAGGAAATTCTGTTTGTAAACTTTGGAAATTTTCCTTTCTTTTTTTTAGCGAGAGAGAGAGAGAGAGAGAGAAAGGGAGAGAGATGAGGAGCATCAACTCATAGGTGCGTCACTTTAGTTGTTCATTGATTGCTTTCTCATATGTGCCTTGACCAGAGAGGGGCTCCAGCTGAGCCTGTGACCCCTTGCTCAAGCCAGCGACATCAGGCTTCAAGCCAGTGACCATGGGGTCATGTCTACGGTCCCACAATCAAGCTAGATGAGCCCATGCTCAAGTCGGCAACCTCAGGGTTTTGAACTTGAGTCTTCCATGTCCCAGTCCAACGCTCTATCCACTGTACCATCACCTGGTCAGGCTCTCTCTCTCTATATATATATATATAGGTATATATATAGATATAATGTGTATATATATAGATATAATGTGTATATCTATATATATATTTAGAGAGAGGAGAGAGCAAGAGAGAGAGAAAGGCCGGGGGAATAGAGGGAAGCATCAACTCATAGTATGCTTCTCATATGTGCACTAACTGGGCAAGCCTGGGGCTTTGAACCAGCAACCTCAGCATTCCAGGTTAATGCTTTATAACCACTGAGCCACAAATCACAGGCAGTTAAGTCAACATTGTTACACCTAACACTGTGATCACCCCACTAATTCTAGAAGTCATGTCACCATGCAAACCTATCACAATATTATTAACTTAATTCCCCATCACCTTTGTACTCACCCACCTGATCTCCCACCCCTGACAACCATCCCTTTGGTGTCTGTTTCTCTGAGTCAGTTTCTGCTTTTTTGTTTTAAGGTTCCACATTATAAATTAATCCATACAGTATTTCTATTTTTCTGTCTGACTTATCTCACTTATAATGTCTTCTAGGTTCATCCATGTTGTTGCAAATGGCAAAATTCATTGTTTATTGTTGGTACTACACACTAACATCTCCTTTATCCACTCATGTACTGGTGGACACCTGAGCTGCTGCTGTATCTTGGCTGTTGTAAGCAATGCTCCAACACACAGAGATGTATATATCTTTTCGAATTAGTGTTTTTGAGTTCTTCAGATAAATACCCAGATGTAAAATTGCTGGATCATATTGTAGTTCCCTTTTTAGCTTTTTGAGGAATATCTATACTATTTTCCACAGTGGCTGTACCAATATACAATCCCAACCAACAGTGCCCAAAGGTTCCCTTTCCTCTTTCTCTATAGCCTTGCCAACACGT
Source organism: Rhynchonycteris naso (assembly GCA_037038555.1). Lineage (NCBI taxonomy): Eukaryota > Metazoa > Chordata > Mammalia > Chiroptera > Emballonuridae > Rhynchonycteris > Rhynchonycteris naso. The sequence goes on from CM073003.1 coordinate 96,375,502, forward strand.
TACTTAACTTAAACACACACACACACACACACACACACACACACACACACAATATATATATATATATAACATATATATGTTTTTAATTTATTTATTCATTTTAAAAAGAGAACAAGGGAAAGAGAGGGAAATAGAAACATTGATCTGTTCCTGTATATGTCCTGACCGGGGATGGAACTTACAACGCCTGGACGATGCTCTAGCCAACCGAGCTATCTGGCCAGGGCTACTTGTTAACTTTTGCTAACAGCCATTCTGACAGGTGTGTGGTGTGGTTTTGATTTGCATTTCTCTAATTAATGTAGCAATGATAGTTTTTTTTTTAAAAGGAAAGATAATGGGCTTGTGTAGTTGGACTATAGTAATGTAAAATGATATTTCATTGTACGCATGAAAGTAATATAATGTTATGTGTTAATTATACCTAAATTAAAAATATATATTTCAGAAGATAAAAATATACTGTTAAATGAAATATTCATGCTTGTCAAACAATTTCTTTTTTACCTTTCCTGTTGTCTGACCGTATAAACCAAACATCTCTCGTAACCTCTCTTCACTGATGGCTTCAGGTCTGTCAATCTTATTCCCAAAAATCAGTATAGGCACATTAGCAATGGTTTCATCTGTCATCAGTGACTGAAAAGAAATCAAAACAAAACGAAACACAAGATGTCAATAAGAAACCATCTGAAGGGCTTATGTTTACAAGATACCAAATGGGTATCTTGTAACTCATTCTCTATCATAACATGTCAGTTTTGCCAACTTTCTTTGTCAAGCTTTTCCTTAAAGTGAGCTCAATGAACCCATCAGCTCAATTCTTACGTCTCCCTAAGGCTCCTTCTGTAGCTGTTCACACTTGCTCTGTGACTCAATGAGGTACAGTGACCAGAGTCAACACCTTGAAAACAGGCAGACTGGTTTCATTTCTAGTTCTGCTGCTTCCGAGCTGTGAGATCTCGGACAAATAGGTCTCACTGAAGTTCAAAGAGAATCTGTAGTAGTAGCACCTACCTTATGAAGTTGATATGAGAATAAGTGAGGTAATATGCATAGCATGTGGCATAAAGTAGGAACTTAGGAATTCCTTCGCCCTGTTTCATAACCACCGAACCTACCTGGACTTTTACACATAAGTAAGCATTTGTTCGCCTATTCTGGACAGAGGCATGGGCAGGCCAGCCTTCAGTTAAATCATGGACCTGCTCTCTCTCTGGCTCAAAATCTAGTGCTGGCCTTGCCTGCCGCTCCTGTGACCCTTTGAGAAGCATCTGATCTAGACGAAGTGAGGGGAAATAGCTACACATGGCCTTGCTCATTCCTGGGAGTGGTGACAAAGATAGTATGTTATACCATTTCTAGGTTCTGGCCAAGTCATTAAGAAACTGGCATCTGAGGATGACCAGGGACTCAAGACCAAGCCACTCTAGGAATGTAGCAGACATGAATATATTACAAGGGCACACTGCACAGAGTGAGCTCTAGTCTTCAGGAAAGAAGTCTACATTAGTAGTTCCTCAATAGCTACTCCCTCTGCATTCTAAGTAATCACTGAGCTCCACAAATTGCCAGGAGTTGCATCAGAGCCTGTACTCTGATACCTAGATCTCCAACCTATTTCCTCAGGCCTACTAATAATCCAACTATGTTTAGTTTTAATTATTTAACTTACATTAAGTTCTTCTTTTGATTCTAACAGCCTTTCATGGTCTGCACAATCCACCAGAAATACAATGCCATTGATAGCAGGAAGGTAGTTTTTCCACACTCTTCGAGCTAACAAAAACAATCAGGAGTTAGATTTTATTTGCTGGTCAAACCTAGCAGATGGTTTGATGGAAAGTCCAGTAAGATATCAAGTGTACTTATCCCTTAGCTGCTGCTGTTTCACTATATACTTGTTAATCTTTTACCCGGTATAGCCAGTATCTTTCCAGAAAAAAAGGTTTGGGCTTTCCCTGATTGTGGGCAAGTCAATATTTTACTCTGCCCCCATGTTCCTATGTTAGAAGTAGTTAGACTTCATATCTGCTACCAATGGACATGATGCTTGTTAAATTCACAACTGCTACTGTTTTCACATGCAGTATTCATTTTTTGACATTTCTAGTTTATTAGTATTTTGTTTTTGTTTTTTAGCCAGTGATAAATTTGGAGTCAGTGACAGAAGGATATTAGTACCAGGTACAAACTAAAGTTAAAATAATAAAAGCAAACTGTTCTACTCGTATCAGAAATAAACTAAAGTCTCTAAAACCATTAGGATAATTTTATTCGTGACATTTTTTCTAGAGAAAATAATTTTTGGAATACCCAGAGGAAAGTACCTTTTTTCTCTGACTTCAGTTTTATGACATTATCTTCAAAACAATGTAGAAATGAAGTCTCAGATGAGCTCCATTGGGTTCTAATTCCCTCTAATCATTACATTCCAGAAATTACTTTGTGTATTTCTAACAATTACTATGTCTCAAATGTGCTTTCACTAGGTACAACTATAAAACCTTTTCAACTATTTGTCATATGAGCTTTTTAGAATGTCCAAAAACTTTTTTTTAATCTTAATTCTTTTTTTGTGAGAGGAGGAAGACAGTGAGGCAGATTCCTGAATGCACCCCAACTGGGATCCAGCAGGCAACCCATCTGGGGCTGATGCTAGAGTACTGAGCTATTTTTAGTGCCTGAGGCTGATGTGCTCTAACAGAGCCATCCTCAGCACTCGAGGCCACGCTCAAACCAATCAAGTCACTGGCTATGGGAACAGAAGAGGAAGAGAAGGAGGAGAAGGAAAGGGAGAAGGAGATGGTCACTTTTCCTGTGTGCCCTGACTGGAAATAGAACCTGGGACGTCCATACACCAGGCTGACTATCTATTATGCCACTGACTAGGGGCTGTAGTCTCCCTTTCTTTTTTTTTCAAAGATTTTTAAAATTTATTTTAGAAAGAGAGGACAGGTGTGGGGTAACAGGAAGCATCAACTCATAGTTGCTTCCCATATGTGCCTTGACCAGGCAAGCCCAGGGTTTCAAACCAGCAACCTTAGCATTCCAGGTAGACGCTTTATCCACTGAGCCACCACAGGTCAGGCTGTATTATTCTTTATTTATGAATTACTACATTCTGGGTACTGCCAAGTTCTTTTGGGGATATAAAAAATAAACAGAAAAAAAAAAGAACAGAACAGGATTTTAGTCCCAGAAATTTTAGGAGAGGAGAGAAGGCAGTCTTTCCAAGCTGCAGACATAAAAACAATTGCATTACGCGCCGTGAGCACAGTTGAGAGTACTCCCAGCTGGAAATGTCTCCTCGGAGAAGGCGGCAGCGTTCACCCTGGGCCCTAGAGGGGTCACTCATCTGATATGGGGATAGCACAGAGGGGAGAACACCAAGTGGGCATGCTTTGGTTAGAATAGAAAATGGGAAGGGAATAGTGGGAAATAAAGACTTGAGAAGTAAACTGGAATCATATCAAAGGAACTCTAAATACCAGGTCAATGAGTTTGGCCTTTAATTTGTAGGTAGAGTTAGCCACTGGGGTTTTTTTATACAGAACAGTAACATTCATAACATGACAGTAACAACAAGTGAGAGGTGGATTAGGGCGGAGAGAGAATGGAGGATCAATTTTACTCATTTGCTTTACCACCAAAAGCAATTCAGACTTAAATTGCCCAGGAGAAGCATGAAAACACCCTTTGCCTTTAAAGCATTTAGCTGGGGGTAATAATTCCTGAATTTAAAGTCTACTCTGGCCCTCCTTGAGTAGAATGAGATATCGTGCTTGGAACATAATGGTCATATTTTTTATTCAATTAAAATAAAGCTACTATAAGAGTAACAGAATCCTACCTTGAACGTGGCCTCCCAGATCAAAAGTTGTAAAGGTCATGCCAGCAATGGTTAGTTCTTCTGAAGCTAAATAATAAAAAATATTTTTACAACATGAAATCAGAAATCCACTCATGGTATATATAGTTACTTAATATTTGATTTACTTTAACTACAAATAAGGTCAAACATTTAGAAACTGAAAAAAGAATTCTTCACAGCAATCAGATGTACTCCAAGTCGTATCAGTGCTATAACACAAGTCAGGCATTTACTACCCAGCACCAGGATTTACTACCCAGCACCGCAAACCCATCACTTATTTTTCCCTTTCTAGTTCTCTTGCTGAAAATGTTAATCTATTCACACAATTATTATTTTGTGTGAACAATCTAATAATTTTTCCTGTGAATTAGCTTAAATGATATAGGCAGAATAAACAATTTTGTCTTGTGGCTGTCAAATTTTACAAGCGAGTCTTTAATGACAATTATCATAAAAAATTTTGGCTATTATTTCTTCAAATATTTTTTCTGTTCCCTACCTCCCTCTTCTGGGACTTCAATTGTAGGTCTGCTAGATGGCTTGATAGTAGTATCCCATAAGACACTGAGGCTGTTCATTTTCGTTCTCAGTCATGTTTTCCCTCTGTGCTACATTTTATAGTTCCTGTTGCATTGACTTAAGTTCACTGACCTTTCCTTCTGCAGTACCAGCGCTTTCTAATTTGCTGTTAAATCCTATCCAGTGAAAACTTCATTTCAGATATTCTATTGGGTTCTTTTATATCTTCCATTTCTCTCATTATGCTTGCGATTTCCTTAAACCCTTGAGCATATTCGTAACAGCTGTTTATAGCTTTCTTTTTTTTTTTTTTTTTTTTTTTACAGGGACAGAGAGTCAGAGAGAGGGATAGATAGGGACAGACAGGATCAGAGAGAGGTGAGAAGCATCAATCATCAGTTTTTCGTTGCCGTCGCAACATCCTAGTTGTTCATTGATTACTTTCTCACATGTGCCTTGACTGCGGGCCTTCAGCAGACCGAGCAACCCCTTGCTGGAGCCAGCGACCTTGAGTCCAAGCTGATGAGCTTTTTGCTCAAGCCAGATGGGCCCGTGCTCAAGCTGGCGACCTCGGGGTCTCAAACCTCAGTCTTCCGCATCCCAGTCTGACGCTCTATCCACTGCGCCACCGCCTGGTCAGGCTGTTTTTAACTTTCTTATCTGCCAATTCCATCATCATTGTCATTTTTGGTTCTGTTTCTAATGATTGATTTTCCTCCTTGTTATGGATATTCTTTGCATGTCCAGAAAATTTTTGATTGGGTGGTAGATTCTGTTGTATTCTTTTGAAGAAACTGGACTTTGTTCTGGCAGGCAGTTAAACTGATTGCAGATCACTTTTTAAGTTTTGTTACTCTGAGGCTACTGTAACCCATTACTAAGGTCTAAGCCTTTTGGAGCTTCTATCAAATAAATACCCTGTGTACTCAACCAGATCTCTCCATTCTGGCTGATGGAAACAAGAATGATTCCCAGTGGTTAACAGCTCCACTACAATCTTTTCTCTAGAAACTGTTCTTTGAGTGGCCATGTGGAGTTTTACCCTGTGCAGGCACAGATGAGTATTCAGCCACAACCATTTCTGGAGTTCATTCTCTGCACAGCCCCTTCCTCTATAGTATTCTTGCACAGCAAATTCTAGTCCCCTCTGCCTCTCCAAACCTGGTCTCTGTCTCCTCAACTCAGCAAGGTTCCTATGATAAAGCTTGAATAAAGAAGGGTTTGTGCCTGACCAGGTGGTGGCACAGTGGATAGAGCATCGGACTGGGACATGGAGAATGCAGGTTTGAAACCCCGAGGTCACCAGCTTGAGCACGGGCTCATCTGGTTTGAGCAAGGCTTACCAGCTTGAGCCCAAGGTCACAGGCTTGAGCAAGGGGTCACTCGGTCTGCTGTAGCCCCCCGGGTCAAGGCACGTATGAAAAGCAATCAACGAACAACTAAGGTGCCACAACGAAAAATTGATGCTTCTCATCTCTCTCCCTTCCTATCTGGCCCTATCTGTCCCTCTCTCTGTCTCTGTCACACACAAAAAGAAGGGTTTGTTTTCTTACTCATAGGAATCATAGTCATGAGCTAGCTACTGCCCAATATCTGAAACCAATTGTAGTATATATTTTTGTCCTGTTTCCTAGTTGTTTACAGTGAGAAGGTAATTCCAGACTCTGTAACTCCCTCATGGCCAAAAGCAGAAGTTCCTACAATTACAATGAAAGGTTCAGTGTAATTGTTTACTATTCAGTATAACTGTTAAGGCCCCACAGTAGTTTATCTTGTTAAAAATTCTGTACATGGCCCTGGCCAGATAGCTCAGTTGGTTAGAGCTTCATCCAGATACACCAAAGTTGTGGCTTTGATCCTGAGTCGGGCACATACAAGAATCAACCAATGACAACTAAGGAGCCTCAACGAAAAACTAATGATTGATGCTTCTCATCTCTCTCCGTTCCTGTCTGTCTATCCCTCTCTCTGACTCTCTCTCTCTGTCCCTGTAAAAACAATAAAAAAAAGAATCAACCAATGAATGCATGAATAGGTGGAACAAATCAGTGTTTCTCTTCCTTTCTTTCTCTCTCTTTCTAAAATCTCTCTAAAATCAATCAGTAAATAAAATTTAAAAGTAAAATAAAAATACTCTATACACAGTGTCAACTGAATAATTAATGAAATTTGTGGTCAAAGTGTGTTCCTTTCCATAAGGAAAAGACAGTGCTTGAGTGCTTGAATGTAACTGGCAAACTACCTCTATGGTTATGCTCCCTGCTTTATTAAAGAAGTCCCAGTTAGTTTAATTAAGACACGACACTGCGACCATCCCAGGAAGTTTCGTCTAGCCCTTTCCCAGTCAATCCCCACCTCCACTCCCAGAAACAACTACTGATCTGAATTCTATCACCACAGCCTAGTTGTGCCTGCTCTAGAATTTCATATAAATGGTATTATACACTGTCATTTTTTGTGATCAACTTTTTCCATGCAGTATAATATGCATCAGTATTTTATTCCCCTTTCTTGACTAGAATTCCATTGTTTACCCATTCTTTTTTTGATGAACATCTGAGCTGTTTCCAGTTTTTGGCTATTACAAATTAAGCTAGTATAAACATTCTTGTACAAGGATTTTGGCAAATATGTTTTCATTTCTCTTAAATAAATACCTAGTAGTGGAATTGCCAGATCTTAGGGTAAATAGATGTCACTTTTTCCACATATGCTGGTGATTAACTGAAAAGTAGAAAGTGAAATGACCATAAGCTGCAGGAAGACAGCTATAAGTCACTGTCTGTGCTGCTGCATTTACTCCTAGTGCTTCCAGTGTCTGACATAAAGTAGGTGCTCAATGAATGTTTGTTGAATAGATGAAAGAGAACAACATCAAAAGATTTATAAAATGACTTACACCTACTATAAGACCAACTCTGTAGTCTCTTCCAATTCTGCTGTTTTTGCAGATAATTTTATAAACTCAATTTCACCATGATCATTTTTTCTTTAACAGTATTGTTCTTGTATCAGAATCTATTCTGCCAAGCCCCACTCTCTTCTCCTAATATAAAAAAAGATTTGTCAATTTTACGAAATCTTCCTTTGCCAACTTCACTAATAATTTTACAAATAAAATGGTGCTTTTTCTTCTGTTCTCCTTCCTTGTTCTTGATTATTTACTGAACTAGATAACTATCATAGTATCTACTTTTTGGTCCAGTCCTCCATTTTACACTCATTCTTAAGGCCACACTCACTATTTCATATCTATCTCTGTGTTTAGTCTTTAAATTCTGTGTCTACTTGACTCATAGTCTTTCAACAGTAAAAGTGAGGTTCCAGTTATTTATGTTAGGCTTCTTTGTAATAACTTTGTCACTTTACCTTCACTTTCTTAAAAGATACCTATTACATAACTTTATATACAGGATGGTATGTATTAAGTCATTATTATTGTCTTTCAGGTAGTCTGTCTTAAAGAAAGCACAGTTAATTATTATAAAACTTTACTAAAGTGTATCAGTGCATGAACATAATTCTATGGTCTTTATATTAGATATTGTTGAGGTTGTTAGGACTAGAAAAATAACTGGTTAATAAATTGAAAGATCAGCAAAGGATGTATAAGAGTGTATTCTGGCCTGACAAGGCAGTGGCGCAGTGGGTAGTGCGTCGGACTGGGATGCAGAGGACCCAGGTTCGAGAACCTGAGCTCGCCAGCTTGAGCGCGGGCCCATCTGGCTTGAGCAAAAGCTCGCCAGCTTGGACCCAAGGTTGCTGGCTCCAGCAAGGGGTGGCTCGGTCTGATGAAGGCCCGCGGTCAAGGCACGTGTGAGAAAGCAATCAATGAACAACTATGGTGTTGCAACGGCAACGAAAAACTAATGATTAATGCTTCCCATTTCTCTCTGTTCCTGTCTGTCTGTCCCTATCTATCCCTCTCTCTGTCTCTCTGTCCCTGTAAAAAAAAAAAAAAAGTGTATTCTGTCCACCGAGTGATGATTAAAATAGCAAAGTTTAAAAGTCTGAAAGAAACATATATGTAAACAAGGTTATGGTGAATTATATAGCCTAAGTAATATCTGGTTGGACAGAACTTAGTCATATCATAATCCTTGAGACAATAACTTTTTATTTCCTCTAGCTGGTCAAGGGTGTACTAACTGATAAGAAGATATTAGTATTATTTCTATTCAAGACCTGAATATGCTCCCTGGGATTTGGGTCAAATCACCTGATTATATTTTATCCACCAAAAAAAAGAAAAACCAAAACGAAATAACACTAGTCAATGCCTATGAATCGTTATCACTTGATAAAGTAATAGCACTTATGGGGAATATACTTACTGGGATGTAATGTTGGGACATGTTGTCCAAGTCTGTCATCTTTTAGCATGTGTAGCAATGTGGTTTTTCCTGCATTATCCAATCCAAGAAATACCAATTTGCCAGTTTTCTTATATAATCCTGTAGAAAGAGCTGTGATTAGTCAAAATGATATCTGACACAGATTATCCAAATAAAATGACCTTCAATAAAACTATAATATATTAACAGTTATTTAGACACCTTTCCTAATTATTCTAGATTTTTGATAAAGAAACACCTATTAACCTTTTGAACTTCTAAGACTTTATATATTGGCCCAAATAAGCTTGGATTTCTAACCTATTTTTAGGTTTGTTTGTTTTAATTTCATTTATTTATTTCCACACAAGAGGAAGGGGGAGAGGAAGGATCAAACCGGCAACCTTTGTGCTTCAGGAAAATACTCGCACCAACTGAGCTATCTGGCCAGGGCTGCCTATTTTTAGTTTCGAAGAGCTATTTTAAATCTATTTACAATTTGGGAATTCAAATCATAATAAAACTAAACTTTGCCCCATCAATGAATGTGTTATCTAAACTTATCCACAATGCCAAAAAGCTGTCCCCTTGAAAATTCTGGGGTATATATATATATATATATATATCCTCTACTAAAAAACACTCAGAAAATAGTTGAAATCATTTATTTATGAAGCTAGACCAAAAGAGAGATTAAAGAACACTTACTGGATATAAGTAAGTATTTTTGACAATAAAAATTACAGTGAGTTTTTCAGTAAAAGTTTAGGTCACTGTCAAATTTCCCTAAGAATAGGGTTGAAACTAGTCACAAGATTGCATAAAACTAAGCAACAACAAAAACACATAATATTAGATGTATCGACCAAGCATTGATAAAGTGATACAAAAACACTTATTGATAAAAGTGACCTGGCCGAGCTCTTATGATATAAAAGTTTATATAAGGCATTATATAAAAGTTTCAACAGTTTTATTATATAAAACTATTATTTTATATAATATTATTCCTTTCAACTACTGTAAGAAGTAGGAATTATTGCCTGACCAGGCAGTGGCGCAGTGGATAGAGTATCGGACTGGGATGCAGAGGACCCAGGTTTGAAGCCCTGAGGTTGCCAGTTTGAGCGCAGGCTCATCTGGTTTGAGCAAAAGCTCACCAGCTTGGCCTGACCTGTGGTGGCGCAGTGGATAAAGCGTCGACTTGGGAACACTGAGGTTGCCAGTTCAAAACCCTGCACTGGTCCGGTCAAGGCACATATGGGAGTTGATGCTTCCAGCTCCTCCCCCCTTTCTCTCTCTCTCTCTCTCTTTTTCTCTCTCACTCTGTGTCTCCTCTCTAAAATGAATAAAATAAAAATAATAATAATAAAATAAAATAAATTTTCCTTTAAAAAAAAAAAGCTCACCAGCTTGGACCCAAGGTCGCTGGCTCGAGCAAGGGGTTAGTCTGCTGAAGGTCTGCGGTCAAGGCACATATGAGAAAGCAGTCAATGAATAACTAAGGTGTCGCAACAAAAAACTGATGATTGATGCTTCTCATCTCTCTCCGTTCCTGTCTTTCTGTCCCTATCTATCCCTCTCACTGACTCTCTCTGTCTTTGTTTAAAAAAAAAAAAAAAAGAAAGAAGAAGTAGGAATTATTATTTTATAGATAAAGAAACTAAGGCTAACGTGAAGAAAGTAATTTGCCCAAGATTATATAATTTATAAGAGATACAATGAGCCCTGGCTGGTTGTTGGTTAGAGCGTCCTCCTGAAACATCAAGGTTGCAGAATTGATCCCTGGTCAGGGCACGTACAAGAATCAATCAATGAATGCATAAATAAGTAGAATAACAAATCGATGTTTCTCTCTCTCTCCTCCCTTTCTCTCTCTCTAAAATGAATCAATTTTTTTTTTATTTAAGTGAGAGGGAAGGAGACAGACAGATATGATGCACCCCAACCAGAATCCACCTGGCAAGCCCCCTATGGGGCAATGCTCTGCCCATCTGGAGCCACTGCTCCATTGCTCAGCAACCAAGCTATTTTAGCACCTGAGGCGAGGCCAGGGAGCCATTCTCAGCGCCTGGAGCCAACTTATTCCAACCAAGCCATGGCTGTGGGAGAAAAAGAGAGAGATAGAAAGAAGGGAGAGGGGGAGCAGTGGAGAAGCAGATAGTCGCTTCTCCTGTGTGCTTTGACCAGGAATTGAACCTGGGACTTCCATACTCCAGGCCAATGCTCTACCGCTGAGCTAACTGGCCAGGGTCAATAAATAAATTTTTAAAGTTCAAAAACATTTTTAATTAGAAAGATGATAGAATGAGTCATTAAACATAATCATACAATTTCAAAGCCCATATTTGTAACTACTGGGTATATAAAAAGACACTCTAGACAAATAAGTACTTTTATGTAAATAGTCTTAAATGGGTAACAACAGAGAATAAAGGGCCAACATTACCTAAAAACTGTAGCACACTGCTGAAACCACTGTAAATCCAGTCAAATATGAAGGACATATCCAAATCTTACAAGGTCTAGAAAAAAAAAGCGTTTTAAATTTAGTCAACATTAAACATCAATATACATTAAACACCAACAACATTAACCAACTGAGTAAATATCCATTAACAACCTTACTAACAAAGAATTAAAACACTTACTCAGGCTGGCCTAACCTGATCTATACTGATGCATAAAAAACAAAATACCATGCCTGACCAGGTGGTGGCACAGTGGATAGAGCGTCGGACTGGGATGCAGGAGACCCAGGTTTGAGACCCTGAGCTCACCAGCTTGAGCGTGGGCCCATCTGGCTTGATCAAAGGCTCTCCAGCTTGGACCCAAGGTCACTGGCTCCAGCAAAGGGTTGATCGGTCTGCTGAAGGCCCGCGGTCAAGGCACATGTGAGAAAGCAATCAATGAACTATGGTGTAGCAATGGCAACAAAAAACTAATGATTGATGCTTCTCACCTCTTTCCGTTCCTGTCTGTCTGTCCCTATCTATCTCTCTCTCCGACTCTCTCTCTGTCCCTGTGTGTGTGGGGGGGGGAACCATTAAAATACCAGGTAGAGACCATTATTTTCCCATCAGAGTAACCAACATGAAAAGAAATTACAGCCTGTGGTGGCGCAGTGGATAGCACGTCAACCTGAAACACTGAGGTAGCTGGTTCAAAGCCCCGGGCTTGCCTGGTCAAGGCAAATATGAGAAGCTACTACGAATTGATGCTTCGTGCTCCTCCCACCCCCTGCCTTTCTCTCTCTCTCCCTCCCACCTCTCCCTAAAATCAGTAAGTGAAATCTTTTTATAAAATAAAATGGAATGAAATGAAAAGAAAATTGTAATAGCTAGCACTAGAAAAGGAGTGGTAAAAGAAGCATTGTTTTTGGCAATAATACATGTTGATACATTTGACCCAAGAATTCTACTTTTAGAAATTATCCTAAATATGCAAAAGTTTTATATATAAAGATGTGTATCAAAATGTTACAAAAATATTTGGAAAAAAAATCGTTGTTCAGATTAGTTATAGTATTTATGACCTACTGAATATTTACCAAAATGGAGTGGGAGGAGGACTATCAGGGAGAAGAGAAAGAGAAGAAAGTTTATGATAATAAAATGTTTCAAAGTCTGATTATACCTAATGGAGTAAAAACCCTTCTACTATTTATTTTGGAGCAGTTGGTACCAGGTGATAAATTTCTGGGATTATCTATTTACATCTTTCATTTTTTTTAAAAGATTTATTTTATTGATTTGAGAGAGAGGGAGAGAGAAACATCAATCTGTTTCTGTGTGTGTCCTGACCAGGGATCGAACCGGCAACCTTTGCAAATTAGAACAACGCTCTAACCAACCAAGCTATCCAGCCAGAGCTGTAGTTTTCGTTCCAATCATATCACTGAATATTAAAAAAAAATCTTAAATCACAGTAGAAAATGCAGCATTTAATTGACATGTGCTTGATAAACAGTGTTAATATGAAAATTTTAAAAAGCCCCTTGAGAAAAATCACGTATTTGTATATAAAAATATACTTTTAGATCAATAAAGTTCATTTTCTAGAGCTGAACAAAAAAAACCCAGGCCCAAAAGTTGGGCCAAACCCAAAAAGTTTGAAGGGTTGTGCTACCTTTGACATTCTTTGAACAAACTATGACACACAATACTGCTTTCTTTAACCATCTCTCATTCCAGTGGGCTGCCAAGTTTGATGCACATGGAGCCACCAAACTCAGAATTCCTTGAGGAAAGATGTTTAGGGACCACCCTGTCTTGAGAGTAGGGGACAGAGGAAAGAACCTGCCTCCAGTTTGTATAAGGCCTAGAGGTTTCCCTAGATTCCCTGGATCCTGGCAACAGCTTTTCAACCCTTACTTAACTAACACGAGCAGAATTTTGTTCTTTCAACCAGCTAAATTCTGATTTTGAGAGTGACTGGCAAATTATGAAGTTCCATGTGTCAGTAACACAAGAATGAAACAGGCTTTACAACCTCATACACCTGAAACCTGTATGTTTTTCTTAACTAGTGTCACCCCAATAAATTCAATTTAAAAAAATGAGATCTACAACAGCAACATATTTATATATAAGAATCCAATATCTTAGTTCATGTTTTACTCAAGTTGAAAATTACACCTCCTTCTACTATTCTCATTCTAGGTCATGTAGAAATCGAAACTTGTAGTCAGAAAAAATATATACAAGTGGTTTATCTCTTTTTAGGGATGATATATGTTTCTCATTGAGAATCATAGGTTTACCAGTGTGATCACTTCATAAGCTATATAAATGTCTAATTACAGGGCTGTATACCTGAAACTAATGCCATATTTCCCCATGTATAAGACACACCTTAATTTCAGGGCCTTAAATTTGAAAAAAAAATGTATTACATAAAGTTACTGAATTCAAGTTTTATTCATCATAAAATTCATACAACTCCTCATCACTGTCAAAACTCCCATCCATTAGCTTGTCCTCATCTGTGTCTGATGACAAATCACTGTCTTCATATATTACCTCATCCTCAGTTCCATCTATGGCATTTGAAATGCCACAACCACTGTATAAGACGCAGCCAGTTTTTAGACCCCAAGTTTTTTGAAAATGTGTGTCTAATATATGTCTTATATATGATACATCAACTGTGATTTAAAAAGAAAAAGAATGTACAGCACAGGGCATATAGTCAATAATATTGTGATAACTATACATGGGGCCAGGTGGGTACTAGAAATATCAGGGGGAACACTTTGTAAAGTATATGACTGTCTGACCACTATGCTATACACCTAAAACCAATACAAAATAATGCTAAAAGTAAACTGTAATTAAAAATAAATTAATAAAGAATTATAATCCTGACTGTAGAGAATCAAATAAAGCAATGGTATCTTAAGATATTTAACTCAATACATACATGTTTTCTGAGCTCATATTAAACCCAAGGTCCTGCCTGACCAGGTGGTGGCGCAGTGGATAGAGCGTTGGACTGGGATGCGGAAGACCCAGGTTCTAGACCCCGAGCTCGCCAGCTTGAGCGCGGGCCCATCTGGCTTGAGCAAAAAGCTCTCCAGCTTGGACCCAAGGTCGCTGGCTCCAGCAAGGGGTTGCTTGGTCTGCTGAAGGCCCGCGGTCAAGGCACATGTGAGAAAGCAATCAATGAACAACTATGGTGTAGCAACGACAACGGAAAACTGATGATTGATGCTTCTCACCTCTTTCTGTTCCTATCTGTCTGTCCCTATCTATCCCTCTCTCTGACTCTCTCTCTCTCCCTGTAAAAAAAAAAAGAGTACATGGGAGAAAAGGAAATTGAGGCAACAAGCTTAGAAAAAAAAAAACAACCCAAGGTCCTAAGCTCAACTCCATGGGGAGTACCAATACTGATGATAAACATGAATCTCTCAAAAAGGTAATAGTCTAGCATGATAAATTAGCTAAACAAATGTGATTTAACTTAAAAATGTTAAAACTGAATATGATATTATCAAGAACAGTAACAACTTAACCCTATAGTGTTTCAAGATTTATACAACAAAAAATAATTTCCCACATTGTAAATCATAAGCTACGAGTGAATTAGGGATCATAAGAGTATGAAAACAGAGTAATAAAAATAAATAATGCAACAGAAAGAGGTATGACATGTATGATCCCAAATCCTGCTTGACTTTAAATCCACAGTCCTATTCCTATAGTTCCGTAGCTACAAGGTGCAACTAGGAAAAGGTTTCTCGGATGACGTTTTTTTTTTTTTTTTATTAATTTTAGAGAGGAGACACAGAGTGAGAGAGAGAGAGAGAGAGAGAGAGAGAGAGAGAGAGAGAAAGGGGGGGGAGGAGCTGGAAGCTCAACTCCCATATGTGCCTTGACCAGACCAGTGCAGGGTTTTGAACTGGCGACCTCAGTGTTCCCAGGTCGACGCTTTATCCACTGCACCACCACAGGTCAGGCTTCTCGGATGACGTTTAGCACAAATCTTGAAGATTGAATAAGTTTGCTAAAAGGCTGTGAAGGTTAAACCATGTGCAGAGGTATAAAACTGAAAAGGGACAGCAAAAGGTCAGGTATCACTAGATGATGATTGGGGTTAGGGACCTGCAAACTGAGAGTAAAAATCAGCTGGTCTCATTAGTGAGGCAGGAGCCAGAGTGATAAACAGGTCTGAGATAATTCTAGGTATCTGGTCTTCATGCTTGCTACCTACATGCGCATAAGAAACAATACTAAATCAATCTTTCAATTTAATAAAACAAACAAACAAAAAAACCCAGCTACCTTTTATTAATCCCCAGGAGCAGATGATATAGAGCAGGGGTCCCCAAACTACGGCCCCCTGAGGCCATTTATCCGGCCCCCGCCACACTTCCGGAAGGGACACCTCTTTCATTGGTGGTCAGTGAGAGGATCACAGGATGCATCCGCACCCATAGTTCCCATTGAAATACTGGTCAGTTTGTTGATTTAAATTTACTTGTTCTTTATTTTAAATATTATATTTGTTCCCGTTTTGTTTTTTTACTTTAAAATAAGATGATATGTGCAGTGTGCATAGGGATTTGTTCATAGTTTTTTTTTAATTTTTTTAATTAATTTATTTTTTTACAGGGACAGAGAGAGAGTCAGAGAGAGGGATAGATAGGGACAGATAGACAGGAACGAAGAGAGATGAAAAGCATCAATCATTAGTTTTTCTTTGCCGTTGCGACACCTTAGTTGTTCACTGATTGCTTTCTCACATGTGCCTTGACCGCGGGCCTTCAGCAAACCGAGCAACCCCTTGCTGGAGCTAGCGACCTTGGGCCCAAGCTGGCGAGCTTTTGCTCAAGTCAGATGGCCCTGCACTCAAGCTGGCGAGCTCAGGGTCTCGAACCTGGGTCTTCCACATCCCAGTCTGACGCTCTATCCACTGCGCCACCACCTGGTCAGGGTGTTCATAGTTTTTTTTATAGTCCAGCCCTCCAACGGTCTGAGGGACAGTGAACTGGCCCCCTGTGTAAAAAGTTTGGGGACCCCTGGTATAGAGATTAAGACCAGGATCTCTGGAGCCAGGACTTAACCACTTACTATCTACCTGAGGCAAGTGACTTCACTTTCCTTGCCTGTAAAATGGGGATAACAGTAGCTACCTGAGATGGTTGTTGTGAAGATTAAGTAAATTACTACCCACAAAGCACACAAATCACTACTACACATCTGGCATGGAGTAAGCATTCAATATTAGCTGCTATTATTTTTCCTACTATATGGCCCACGGTACTCAGTACTTAACATACATCACCACTAACCACCCCAACAACCTTTAAAAGTAAATACAGTGTGTCTGTAAAGTCATGGTGCACTTTTGACCTGTGACTGGTCAAAAGTGCACCATGACTTTATGGACACAATGTATATTACTGTTCCCAGTTTTCAGAAGAAACTAGGGCTAAAATAACTAAAACTCAACTATTAGTGATCAGCACATCTAAGTTTCAAACTTTCTGACTTCCATGTCCATGCCCCTCTCAGGTAGTGACCCTAAAGCAGTGGTTCTTAACCTTTTTTGAGGTACCGAACCCTCCAGTTTCATATGTGCATTCACTGAACCCTTCTTTAGTGATGAATAAAATATGATTTTTTTTCCAAATTCAAGACATAGGTATATGTTTTCTTACTGGTGCACAAAATGAGCCGTGCATGAACATCTCCTTGCTCAAAGAACAAAACCAACAAAGTGCATGAACTCACAACAAATTACAGTATTACTTTATTCTGGCCTCCGCGGCAGAGGCTTCTCCGAACCCCTGAGACCGATTCATTGAACCCCTAGGGTTCGATAGAACCCAGGTTAAGAACCACTGCTCTAAAGCTTTATAACAAATAGTTTTAAAGGTTAAAATTTGCGTAAAATATTACGCACCATTTTTTAATCACTTCAACTTATGACTCTGAGATGTAATCCTTCTCCCTCACATCCCACATCCAGTTATTCCCCAATTCTATCAATTTCTGTGGAGAAACCTCAAACTTTGATTCCCACAGTTGTTACCGAGTCAAGAACCTTATGTCTCATTCCTAAACTGCTATCTTAACTTCTAAATCTGTTTCTATCCATTTGTACACAACTTCCAGAATGGTTTCATCAAAATGTCATCTTGGACTTGACTTATTGCATATAGTCAGGGTGACTATAACTCCCCGTTTGCTGGGGACAGTCTCAGCAGTTATCTTAGTGTAAGTGTTAATACCGCTTCCTTTCACTCTTAAAAGGGTCCTGATTTAAGCGTGAAATGATGTGGCCACCCCATACATGTGGATGAGACCCACGGGAAGTTTTTAAGCTGAAAAGTAATTCAATCAAACTCTAAGTCTGTTATTCCAGAACTTCCACTATCTACGTTTTAGCTACTATTCCAAGCTTAATACATATGACTTCCCCACTTACAGCATTCCTGGGTCAAAGCAAACCGCTTGCAATTCACCACTGGTGACCTGTATTTTACCACCTTAAAACTTCTACCAACTGTTTATCCCAACATCAGAATGCTCTCCCACCCTCTCTGCCTAGTCTTCCTACATCAAGCACCAGCCAAATGCTGTGGAAGAAATGAGTCATCACTTGAGATGGTCTTTAAGGGACAGATGGGGTGGAAGAAGCAATGGAACCCTGGAAGGGTACAACTAGAAGAGACAGTGGCAAGTAAAAGGAAAGAAGTCAGCCCCATCATATATAGTGGTAGAGATGCCACAGCTGGCTTTGGTGACTGACACAGGGACAACTGCTGAGAGCATGTGCAGCCTCCATTTATTTCCAAACTCTGATTTCCAGTCTCCTCTCCTCCCACCCTCACTTCCCAGCAACGCTTAACTTTCGAGAACTCTAAGGGAAGGAGAATTAGGGACTTGCAGGGGTGCGGTGGTACAGGAGAGCCTCTGGCCACTACTTCCAGCACAGCAGAGCCTATCTCCATGACTCATTAACTGTGTGACCTTGAACAAGTTACACGTTTCTTTTGCAAAACCTCTCAGGGTGTTGTAAAGATCAAATGAGATACGATGCACCAAGAAAGTCCTTAGCACCTTGTGGCTGTAGTTGAGAAGCGAAAGGGACAGGAAGTTAATAGACGGAGACAGTGAGGAGAGAGTCCCATTACAAAAAGTTTGAAATGCAATGATGGAAATGAGACTTTCTTCTTAAGGAAGGGTGGGGCTTGAGTATGCTGATAAATTGAAGGGAAAGAGCTAGTGGAAAAGAAGAGGTTAAAGATGAGAGAGAAAGGGAAGGAAGGAGTTAACCAAAAGGGGCAAAGTTTCGAAAGAAACCTGGGCTGAAAGCACATCTCTTCCTCCAAGCTTACAAGGAAGACAGGCCAGGAATGTACAGTGGAGGTGGCAGGAATATGACTCCAAAAGTGAAGAAAGGGTATGGAGAAATCCTGATGAGCGGAGTGAGGATTAGAATAACTACTGTGGCAGAAAGATCAAGTTAAGATTGGTAAAAACAGCCAAGTGCTCAGCTGGGGTTGAAAAACACAGCAGTGCCGATCTGCACTGATTTCCAGTCTCCTCACTCCCCACCCTCACTCCCCAGCAATGCTTAACTTTAGAGAACACTGAGGGAAGGAGAATTAGAGACCTGCAGAACAGAAACTTAAAAAAAGACAAGGGGAACAGGAAACCGAGAGTACCTAAGAGAGACTAAAGTGATCTGATCAGAAGCTGAGGCTGAGTGAATAAAGGTATAAAAGCAGGTGGTAGAGGGATGGCGATCAACAGCAGGGTTCTCAAAATATAGAACGGAGAAAAGGGGGAAAGCCTTTAGTAGGAAAACAGGCACAGATGTAGTCAAAGGGTGAAAGAAGTGGAAGGTGGACCATAACTGTGCCAGCAAAGTGGAGGAGAATGTGGGGTTGCAGGTTCCATCCCCCATCAGGGCACATACAAGAATCAACCAACAAATGCATCAATAAGAGAAACAAGAAATCAATGTTTCTCTCTCTCATCAATCAATAAATAAAATTTTTAAAAGTTAAAAAAAAAAGAATTCAAGAGAGAGTAAGATCTGGGTGGTGGCAAGCTTCAAGGCCTCGCTCTGCATAGACAACTGGAGAGAACTAGAGGTGAAAGATATGGGAAACCAAATTATAGGATACACTGTCCACACTGACAGGCAGTAGAATCACCTAGAAAAATGGAGGGCATTGCAATAGAAACGAAGACTGAACCAAGTGGCAAAGTCCTTACTAACGAGGACTATTGGTAGGTGAGAGTTATAAAGGCTGATGCAGGGTAGAAGGGGGTAAGCCTTGAAGGAAAAATAATTTTTTACATAAGGATGGTATCTATTTGCTGCTATAAAATTTCTCATATGAGAAATAACTTAATAACATATATGGTCAAAATATGCTTTAGACAATGAGTTATTTATATTTCTATAAACTAGTGGTTTCTAAGAACCTTAAAACAAGCTATCAGTCATTAGTCATTTTTAAGTAGAGGTAAAAATGCCCAACTAATAATAAAAGTTACTTAGGCACAAACAGATACCTGAACCCTGAGAACAGGTTACACAACACCATGAACACCCTATTAAGACATGTGAAGAGCAAAGGTCAAGAACAAGGAAATATATACACGTCAGCATATTTATTTATTGCATGAACACCAAACAGGAAAAGGTTCTATGCAGTTTAGAAAAATGATCTACTGATATAACATGAAAATCAGTGCAAAGGGTGTAAAGGGAAAGAACCTCTCAGATTAAAAATAAGTTTTTAAAGCCTTGTCCCATTCATCTTACATTTATGCTTCCACTTATATGAAATGTCCAGAATAGGCAAATCCTTAAAGTAGATTAGTGCTTGTCAGTCAGGAGGGGAAGGGGAAACCGGGAGTGACTGCTAATGGATATTGGGTTTATTTTTGGGGTGATGAAATGTTCTAGAATTAAACAGAGGTGATAGCTGCACAACATTGTGAATATACTAAAAACACTGAACTGCATTTACAAGGATAAATTTTAAGATATATTAAACTACTATCTCAATAAAGCTATTAAAATTCTTTTTTTTAACATTTTTTATTTTATTTTATTTTATTTATTTATTTATTGAGAGGCAGGAGGAAAAAGACAGGAACATAGAGCTGCTCCTGTATGTGCCTGACTGGAAAATCCAAGCGGCAATCTCCGGCTCCAGGAGGATGTTCCAAATGACCAAGTTATCTGGCCAAGGCTGCTATTAAAAAAATTAAAGTCAGCTCAGGCTGGGTAGCTTAATTGGTTAGAGTGTCGTCCTGATAAGGCAAGGTTGCACATTCAATCACCAGTCAGGGCACATACAAGAATCAACCAATGAATGCATAAATCAGTGGAACAACAAATTGATGTCTCTCTCTCTCTCTCTCTCTCTATCCTTCTCCCCACCCTCCCCTTTCTCCCTCACTCCCTCCCTTCCTTTCTCTCTAAAAGCAATAAATAAAAATTAAAATTAAAGTCAAATTAACAAGTTTACATGGCCTTTTAACATTTACAACAAATTTATATAAGTACCGATAATTAGAAGAACCCTTTAGGTATAAACTTGAAGGGAAAAAAATAGATGAAATATAACAAAATACAAACTCCAAAAAGTACTGCTGAGAGAAAACAGCTATAATAGTCTACAGAGGTAAATATAACATCGGAGTAGGGCTATACAATCAATACATTAATAACTTTGGGAAGTAAATAATGGTAGAGGTATGGTGAAATGGATAGAGTGCCTGTGCTAGGATTTAACATGCATATTTTTAAATAATGGTATTTCATTCTGGGAAAGTCAATCTTTCTGAGCCCCAGTTTCCTTCTGCATACAACGGGAATATCACCAGCACCAAAGAGTTGTAAGAATGATTAAAGACAGAAAAGAGAGAAAAAACCATCAATTTGTTGTTCCACTTACTTATACATTCATTGGTTGACTCCTGTATGGGCCCTGACTGGGGAACAGACCCACAACTTTGGCTTATTGGGATCACACTCTAACCAACTGAGCTACTTGGCTAGGTCCTTTACAACTTTTAATATGAAAAGTTGTTCATGGTATTATGATTTTACTTTATTAACAACACTGTCATTGACTGTCACCAGAAAAGACACAAAGTTGTTTTCCTTCAACTCCAGATTTAAAAAGTTTCACTAAAAGAGATCAATCATAATTTTCTACCTAACTGTGTCAGGCTTATGACCGTATGGATTCACTTATATGTGGAAACTTAAAGCAAAAACAGACTCATAGAAACAAACACCAAAGGGATGGTTGCCAGAGGGGTGGGAGATAAGGTGGAGAAGGAAGTAGGGTGACAGGGAAAAAGAATAACATTAAAAAAATGTACAAGATCCATAAGATGAGTATACTATCTGTAAACTAACTTAGGAATTATACACACCTCTGTCTCAAACTGAGCTACTAGAAACATAAAGAATACTAAAATCTTTTCTTGACCATGTTTTGCAGAAGTTCAGCAAGGCCCTGTATATTATTAAGGATGGACAGTAACAATGTTCAATGTTTCAAGACAATGTTGCTTTATAAATATTCTCCCCGAACATTGTTAGATTTTTGTTCTATAGCATTTAAAGTTTTGAGTCACTGATGGAAATAAAAAACTCAAGAAAACATTTTAGGATTGAATGCATAGCAATCACAATAATGGAAAAAGATCTTCTGGTTGATGTAATCAACAAAAAGTACATACTCAAATTTCCTATAGGGAAAAGTGACACTCAATTGAAAGAAGGCGAGATCTATGACAAGTATAACCAATAGAATACTTGAAGAGTGAATAAAGGGGAAGAAAACCTCTATATTATGAAATAAGTTGTGAGTTTGAGTACTTACAACTTGCATATACTAAATTGCATGTACTAAATAAGCAATGACAAATTCAATCCTTAAAATACTTTTCATTGAAATTGTTCTAAAAGCTATACACAAGGAAGAGAAACTTTCCAACACTGTAATTTTAAAATTATTTGGTTAGTTATGTTTTGCAGAGAAAATAATTTAAATAAGTTTCTGTAAGTGTACTTAAAGAAGAGGGTGGAGAAATAATGAATCATTACTATAGAATTCTAATTTGTAAGCTTCAAATTATGTGGCAGTGATTTCTTCTCTGATAGCCTAATCTTTTGTCTCAATTCTTGCTTGAAGTGCAAGGAAAGGAAGGTTAAAATGTACTTATTTAATCTGCTAACCCTCATAATTATTGAAAACACTTCTTTAACATTTCTAAAATAAAGGCAACACCTTCCTTTTCTGCAACTTCAGAAAATACCAATGAAATATCTTAAAGTTTTTAAAGTTCAAAATATTTTGATAACGAATGCAAATCCACTAAAACAATATTACATATATAATTGCTTTGATACATCAGTAACACTAACAAATAAAGGAAGATTTACAATCTTCCTTTATTCCTCATCTGTAAAATAGAAATGATAGTACCAACTTCCTTAGTGGACTGTGGTGCGCATGACTAGCTCCTTACACATAATAGTCAATAAACGTTCCTTTCTTTTTCTTTCATTTGCTTCAGTGTAACTTCCTCTTAACTGGTATTGAATACTGAGCAGAGAACATTCTTCAGAACAATACATGTAGTAATACAGATCTTGATATAAAAATACGCAAATAATATTGGATTTAATTTTTCAAGATAAAAGGATTTCTTCACCTACGTTGGCCAATGTACCAAATACCTTAAATCTATGACGAGCTTGATTCTTTTAGCCAAAGATGTCAGTTTTCACTGCTGTCAAAACAAATTTCTATCTTGTGGTAAAATCTTGGAACAATTTAAAAACCATTAGTTTCCCCCTACTGCATCTTTTTCGCACTCAAATGGAGCTTGGGCTATGGCAAGACGTTAACTACTACTAGTAAAGCTCAGTTTTCTCCTACACTAATTGGGAGATCTGAAAACAACACGCCGCGTTACAGCCTCTTGAGCTATCCAAGATTCCCGCCGTCTTTTCCTTACCAGGTAAGGAAATTGAGGCCAAGGAGAAAAAAGGGCTTGTCTGCAGTTTAGTCATCTGGTTCTTTCCTGAAATAACCCACCATTTGACAGCAGCGTTTGACAGATGGCCCCACACATCAAAAAAGGAACCATCCCGCCCCGTGTCGCCTGATTCCGGGGGCAGAAAACAGGTGTCCCTTCCTCGCCCCGCCACCCGCAGGGACCCTGGATGAGGTTAGACCCCAAAAGTGCGCCTTCCTTGGGATCTACAGCAGCCGCCCGCTAGGTCTCCCGGGAGGACAGGCCGTCACTCACCTGCGAGTGGAGAGAACGCAGTTCCTTAATTGATGTCGGCCCTACACCTTCCAAAACCGAACTGCAAAGCGCGATGGCCGCCGCTGGCCCAGCTCTCGTCAGCTCCTTCCGGACCGGCGGGTGCTTCACTCCTGATTGTCCGCAGGACTGGAGCGCCGTGCGGTCGAAGTTCCCCCTTCTAGAGGTTCCGTCGCCAATCCCTAGGTTGAGCACGCCCCTGCCGGCAAGGGTTTGTCTCCCCGCAACCCAGAAACCCCACCGGCCGGAAGGGAATTGGGCCTAAGCAGAGAGGCAAACAGTGGTCCCTAACGTGGGGAAAATATCTGTGACATCATCTTTAAAGAATATACTTTTAATGTACATCTGTTTCTTTAATTCACAAGTGATTTACGAAATGTAACTAAGTGCTAAGATTATGTGTTGGATACTGGGTATTGAGCTTTAACAAGAATATTTTGACTCTCTTCATTGTTAGCAGATTAGTGATATCTTCCTTAAATGTTTTAAAACAGGAATATTTGGGAGCCTTGAATGCAAGTGTGATGACAGTACTTTCAAGACTGCTCTTTTGAGAAGGTTCAGACTCATAGTTTTATAAAAATTTATTGGAGCCAGCCCTGGCGGGGTCATTCAGTTGTTTAGAGTGTCCTCCCTGTATGCTAAAGTTGCTAAGGTTGCAGGTGCCATTCTGGGTCAGCGCACATACAGAATCAGTCAATGAATACATGAATAAATGGAACAACAAGTTGATATGTCACTCTCTTTCTCTCTCTCACTCTCTCTCCCTCTCTCTCTCGTTGTTTCCCCCCATTCCTTCTCCTTCCCTCTTTCCCTGTTTCTAGCTCTATCTCCAGAATCAATTAAAACTTTTTATTTGAGCCAAAGACACAACTGAAAGCAAGATCTCAATAGATTGAGAAAAAATGCTTCCTAGAATGACAGTTCCCAGTTTCTTTCATGAATTTGGAATTAAGGAGGGAACATAAGGAAGGTTATGTTCTCTCCACCTAGCTAACTCCTGAACACTCTTTAGGTCTCAGCACAGCTAGCCTTCCAGACTTGGTTAAGCCCCCATTTACAAGTTTCCCTGGACAGTTTTCTTTATTATTGAAATTATCTTGCTTATAATTACACAAATATGTATGTCTATATAACCTCTCCTCCAACAGATCTGTAAGCTTCCTGAGGTCAAGAATCATATCAGCCTTTCTCCTTCTTGAACCTATTTTCAGTGCCTGACATACAATAGGTGCTCAGTACATACTAGCAAGTAATTCTTTAATAACATGAAGGACTCCTAGG
Source organism: Rhynchonycteris naso (assembly GCA_037038555.1). Taxonomy (NCBI): domain Eukaryota; kingdom Metazoa; phylum Chordata; class Mammalia; order Chiroptera; family Emballonuridae; genus Rhynchonycteris; species Rhynchonycteris naso. The sequence goes on from CM073003.1 coordinate 96,400,335, forward strand.
TGCATTTTTGTCTTCAAAGGGTTGAAGAATTTTCCTTGAGTCCATTGCTCTGAGTTAGAGGATCCTGTTGTTCTAGTCTAGGTTCCCTCACCTACTCTAAAAAAAATTACTGATTTTTCACCTGACAAAGCAGTGGTACAGTGGGTAGAGTGTTGGACTGGGATACAGAAGACCTAAGTTCAAAACTCCAAAGTCTCATTCTAGAGCATGGGCTCATCCAGCTTTAGTGCAGGCTCACAAGCTCAAGCACGGGGTTGCTGGCTTGAGTGTGGGAACATAGACATGACCCCATGGTCACTGGCTTGAGCCCAAAGATCGCTGGCTTGAGAAAGGGATCACTCACTCTGCTGTAGCCCTCTGTTCAAGGAACATAATGGAAAGCAATCAATGAACAACTAAGGTGCCACAACAAACACTTGGTGCTTCTCATCTCTCTTCCTTCTTGTCTGTCTGTCCATCTCTCTGTCTCTCTCTCTCTCTCTGACTCTATCACACACAAAGATTACTAATTTTAGAGAGAGAAGAAGGGGGGGAGAGAGAAACATACCAATTTATTGTCCACTTATTTGTGGATCCTTTGGTTGATTCCTGGGGACTTGAGCCTGCAACCTTGTCTTATCAGGACAATGCTACAACCATCTGAGCTACAGGGCCAGTGCTGCTCACCTACTCTTGAGTTCAATTTAGGTTACTAGGTGGCCTGAGGCACTTCACAGGGCTACTCAAGATTACTCTATAGCTCTTGTCTGAATAGCCTTTCTCTCTTAATAATTCTGGCATTTTAGTTAGGCTTTAAAATTCTAAATTATGATTGCTGCTGGCTTCAACAACATATTGTAAAATAACGAGGAATGGAGGAACATGACAGTAAGCAAGACATAGTGTCTTTACTCAAGGACCTTTCAGTTTTGCAAGATGTGCTAGGTCACAACTATAAAAGAAAGTAGGGGAGAGAAAGGATAATAAGTATGTATGGTGGTGGGAGTGAGGGGGAGGGCAGGAGAAGTCAGTGTTTGAGGAGAGCCTAAAGGATACATGGGATGTTTTCCCCTAATTATTTTCATGATTATTGTTGTTATAAAAGTAATACTCAGTAATTGTGAAAAGTTTGGAAAAACATAGTGAAAACAAAAATCATCCCCAATTGCACCTTACAGATATAACCAATTTTATAAGATTATAATTATACATAGTTTTGTAAAACATTTACTGTTTAAATCTTAATTACTTAATCTGGGTACTTTCTTATATAATTAAGTATTCTTCTAAGTCATGATTTTTTTAAAGATTTCATTTATTGCCTGATCTGTGGTGGCACAGTAGATAAAGTGTCAACCTGGAATACTGAGGTTGCCAGTCCGAAACCCTGGTTTTTTCCTGTCAAGGTACATATGAGAAGCAACTACTATGAGTTGATGCTTCCTGCTCTCCCTCTACCCCCATTCTCTCTCTCTCTCTCTCTCTCTCTCTCTCTCTCTCCTCTCCTCTCCTCTTTCTCTCTCTTAAAAATAAAGATTTTATTTATTGATTTTATAGGAGATTGAGTGAGAAACGGGGCAGGAAGCACCAATTCATAGTTGCTTCTCTTATGTGCCTTGACCAGCCAAGCCCCAGATTTCCAATCAGTGACCCCAGTGCTCCAGGTTGACTCTTTATCCACTGAGCCACCACAGGTCAGGCTAAATCATGAATTTTTTTTAAAGATTTTAATTTATTAATTTTTGAGAAAGGAGAGAGAGAGAAGTGGGAAGCATCAAGTCATAGTAGTTGCTTCTTGTATGTGCTTTGATTAGGCAAGCCCAGGGTTTCAAACTGGTGACCTCAGCATTCCAGGTCAATGCTTTATCCACTGTACCACCACAGGTCAGACTAAATCATGAATTTTAATGGCTGCATTTTTAATAAAGTGTAATGGTTAAGCGTACAACCTCTAGCTAGAGACCATGGTTCTAACATTGGCAGCCACACAAAGTTCCTGTATATGTAAAATGGGGGATTAATATCCAGAAAGGATGATGTATTATAATGAGAGAATAATACACTAAAAGGAATAGAGATGGGAAAAGCACCCAGTTTGACTGGATAGATTTGGGCTGTACTCTCAGGGAACTTGACTCCCAAACTATTGAACCTTTGGGGGATTTTGGGCAGAACAGAAACATGGTCAAAGTTGTGTTCTTAAAAGTTTGCTCTGGTACCATTGTGTGGATTGTATTGGAACAAGTCAAGACTGAAAACTGAGATCAGCAATGTGGCTGCTATAATCATGCAGGTGAGAAGTACGTGGTCCTGCATTGGGTCAGTGCAATGGTGGGACTCAAATAATTTAACAACCAGTTCTCTGCCCTAATGACTGTTTTAAGTATAAAAAATATATATACCAAAAAAAAAATAAAATATATATATATATATATATATATATATATATATATACCAAAGGTAGTTTCTTATTTCATGCCTTTAATACTTAAAAAAAGAACAATAAAAGAAGTACACACAACTAGATTATGTTATAAGAAAGTTTTAAAATATTAATGAAAAAATATTAAATAATTCCTGGCAAAAAACAATAAAACTGTTACTTAAAATATTTCCATATTGCTTGTTGATTGGAATCCTCATTTGCAATTTTTTTTCACCTATAGACAGAATGAACATTACTACAGGTGCTTAGAATATGCTGTTGCACAGATGAATGTTAAAAAAGAGTAAAGAATGTAAATTTGTAATTTCCACATTGGGTAGCTGCCCAGGCGCCCACCTTAAAGAGAACTCTGATTACAAGTGTCATTTTAACAACTGGTTTGCTGAACTCAACAAAAAATTAGGTATTGGTTCTGCTTAACTGGTGCAAACTGGCTGAATCCCACCAGTGAGTCAGTGGGAACAGAGAAATAGGGAGTCATGAGTGAGAAAGTGTAAAGGTTGGAACCTATAAGATTTTATAATTGAGTGCATGTTGGTAGCAAAAGTAAAGGAGATATCAAAGTCCAAAGTTTTAACTTAGATTATTAAGTCTATTCTCTCTCCACTACAATTACCGTACTGTAAGTCATTGTCATCTTGGGCCTGGGTCACAACAACTCCATTCTTTTTTAACAATCAATTACACTGAGGAACAAAATTGTTGTTGCATCCACAAAGACACTTGTTCTTACCTAACTCAAGTGTGCTGATCTCAAATCTGACATTAGTTTTTCTCTGAAAGCTACAGTTTTTTGCAATTCAAGATTTTAGGTTTTCATCTGATTGTAAAATTTTCAACATTTAGTTTAACATAATGAAGTAGAATGTCTTCTTGGGCATCATCTTTGTGAAAATATAATAATTTATATAATGCAGTAAATATACTAATACACTAAAACATATGATTGCATCAGAATTTGTCTACAATTTTGAAATAGAACATACTAAAACACTTATTTTAATAATAAAATTTGTGCAAAACTTATTTAAATTCTATTCAGGCAAAAATTTGCGTTTGTAGCTCTTGCGTTTGTGTGCTTGTTGAGGACAATCTCGTTTGATACCCCAGCAGTACTCTGCTCATCACTAACAGCTCCAAAATTTTGGAGCAACTTATCAAGGTGACTGTTCAGGAAGTGAATCTTAATGCTCATGTTATATCCAGTGTCGCAGAAAGCCAACAACATCCTTTGAACCAGAAGTTCATAGTTTTCTGCTTTTTTGTTGTCAAGGAAGTTCTTTGTAACTGCCACAAAAGACTGCCATGCTGCTTTCTCCTCCTTATTCATCTTCCTGGAAAATTCTTCATCACACAGGAGGGTTCAAATTTGAGGTCCATCGAATACACCTGCTTTTATCTTCTCGAAAGACAAGGCAGGAAAAGCAGAAATAATATGTTGAAAGCATTCACTTGCTCTATTCAAAGCCTGAACAAGCTACTTCATTAAGCCAAGTTTGATGTGAAGAGGGGTAAAATGATCCTGTCTCAATTAACTATTGGTTCATTCACAATATTTTGCATCCCTACTTCCAGAGCTTCAGGTTTCAGTCACTCCTTCTGTGTCAGTGTTTCTCCCGAGCTCGGCTGTCCCACAAACACAGAAAGCAAGGATACTTCGTGAAACCTCTCTGTTGTCCTAGCAGAAAATTTACCATTTTAAGATCCACACAAATGACCCAGTTATGCTTCAGAAAGTCGAGGACAATTTTTATGTCATTATAATCTTCTCACAGATGAGTTGAATAACCAGTTGGAACTGCTGCATAAATATTACTGTTGTGTTGGAGAACACATTTCAGACTCCATTTAGAGTTATCAAGAAATAGCTGCCATTCTGTTGGACTGTAAGTGATAACACCTAGCTGTCTGAGAAGACTACTGATATCATGACAGTAAACAAAGTGTCTTCAGAAAAAAAGTCCACAAAAATTTGTTCACGCTTCCTGAAATGGGATACTTTAGCTGACCAGTGAAGTGCATTCTTTTCTTGAAGCCTGGAGGCTAATAACTCAGCTGCTTTCTTTGATAGGCCCAAATCTCTTACTAAGTCATTCAATTTGGGTTGGCTAAACTGCTGAGGGGTTAATGACTACTTGGCATCAGGAGAAGACCCTTCAGATTCTACAACCATTTCCTCATGCGTCTTTTCAAAATACACTTGATCACCATGTTCACTTTCTTCATCCTTAGAAGGAATAAAACCATTGAAAATTGGAAGCGGGAGTGTCTCAGAGTGTGGGATAGGTCATATTGCTGAAGGAATATTAGGATATGCGATCATATGCCATTTTTTCTTGCCGATGCCCTTTGTATGGATCAGACAGAAATAATAGTCACTGTTGTGGTCCTTAGGTTCACGCCAAGCCATGGGAATAACAAAGGGCTTTCCTTTGCATTTTCCTTTTGTCCAGTCATGAAGCATTTCCTCACAATTATAACACACAATATGAGGAGCCCTATTCTTGTCTTGATTGCCAAGGGGAACTTGAAAATAGGCAATATATGCATGTGTCACAAATGATGAAATATTGCACCTTTGACATTGACGTGTGTTAACAGCTACATATATAACAGAAGGTGTCAGGACTATTCTTACATTGACGCCTACTCGAAGAAGCCATGATTCAATCTTAAAACAAAATAAGGGGGTGTTTTTATCAGATAATAATTTTTTACACTTAAAAACAACTACAATTGCCTGACCAGGCAGTGGCGCAGTGGGTAGAGTGTCGGACTGGGATGTGGAAGACCCAGGTTCAAGACCCCGAGCTTGCCAACTTGAGTGTGGGCCCATCTGGCTTGAGCAAAAAGCTCATCAGGAGCAAGGGATTACTCGGTCTGCTGAAGCCCCAAGGTTAAGGCACATGTGAGAAAGCAATCAATGAACAGCTAAGGTGTCGCAACAGCAATGAAAAACTAATGATAGATGCTTCTCACCTCTCTTCGTTCCTGTCTGTCCCTATCTATCCCTCTCTCTGACTCTCTCTCTGTCCCTGTGTAAAAGAAACAAAAAACCAAAAACTAAAAAAGAACAAAAACAAAAAAAACCCCACTACAATTATGTAAAAGTGATGTAACACATTAATTGCCTTGTGTTTATGTTCAATCCAAGAGTCGTTGCCCTTTAAGTCCAATTTAAAAACCAATGCATGCCATTAACTGTAACAAAAAGAAATTAAAATTGCATTAAAAATAGAGAGAGCATGCACCAAAAAACAGATTTCAGATTTGGAATCAGCCATACAGAAGTATATAGAAAAAGTTCTAAAACCTCATGCAATAGAAAATGAAAAAATAAATTGTTCCCCAAAAGTTATCTTCACAGCTGCTGAACTAACTTTAAAAAATAGATTCATCTTAAAATATGAATTGAATCAATTACTCCCGTTTACAGTTCTTCAACTGCTTTCCAAAGCCTATAAACTCCTTACACTACCTTATAAGGCTCTTATTGCTCTGCCTGCCTCTACTTCTCCAATCATAACTTCTGCCATTCTGCATTGTTCACCACAGCAAGCTCATTGCTGCCTCTGGGCCTTTGCAGATGCTGTTCTATTTGTCCAGAGCTCTGCTTCTCCCCATCTTCTTAGTATAGCTAGCTTTTCCTTATTTTAGATTGTAACTTAAATATCCCCTCCTGTCCTAACTATATGAAAATCATGTCCCTACTTGCTAGTTTTCTTTGTCTTTTATTTTATTTTTTTTGTATTTTTTTGAAGTTAGAAGCGGGGAGGCAGTCAAACAGACTCTCGCATGTGCTGGATGGGGACCCACCCAACATGTCTCCCAGGGGGCAATGCTCTGCCCATCTAGGGCATTGCTCTATTGCAACCAGAGCCATTCTAGTAGGGCCACGGAGCCTTCCTCAGTGCCCTGGCCAACTTTGTTCCAATGGAGCCTTGGCTGTGGGAGGGGAAGAGAGAGAGGGGGGAAGGAGAGGGGGAAGGGTGGAGAAGCAGATGGGTGCTTCTCCTGTGTGCTCTGACTGAGAATTGAACCTGGGACTTCCAAACACTGGGCCGATGCTCTACCACTGAGCCAAACGGCCAGGGACTTTTTTTTTTGAGACAGACTGGAAGGGAGAGAGATGAGAAGCATCAACTTGTAGTTATGGCACTTTAGTTGTTCATTGATTGCTTCTCATATGTGCCTTGACCAGGGTAGGGCTCAAGCTGAACCAGTGACCCCTTTCTCAACCCAGCAACCTTGAGCTTAAAACCAGCAACTATGGAATCATGTCAACAATTTCTCACTTAAGCTGGCAAACCCACACTTAAGCTGGTAAACCTGAGCTCAAGCCCACAACCTCGGGGTTTCAAACCTGGGACCTCAGTGTCCCAGATTGATGCTCTATCCACTGCAACTGGTCTTTATCTCAGTACCAAATACTCCAATAGGACTTACTAAATTTTAAACTTGAGATATATATTTATCTCCATTTTAATTGTTTCCTCCGATGTAAACTCCACAGAAGGAAGAGAACTTGTCTATTCTGTTTTGTTTTTGCTTGGTATTTAACAAAGTGCCTGGCATATAGAAGGCGTTTAATCAATATTTGTTGAATGAAGTAATCAATGAATGGAAAAGCTGGTGAGGACATTCAATAGAGTATGATGAAAGTATAGGTTTAGAGGGGAAGTTGCATCTCAGATCTCTGCTACTGTGGTGCCAGGTTATTTGTAGAGGAGGTAGAAGCAAAAGGATATATTTGGGGTTAAGAAGAGGGTTGACATTTGATATTGTACCTCTGGTGCTACCCAGGGAAGATGGGGCATGATGAGAGGCTGACACTATTTTAGCTATGCTATTAGGTTTGCATCAGATGGGGCACAAGTTAGCATAAGAACCTAAAAGAGGAGGTGAGGTGGAGGAGAGTATGGGACCATAAATGATCATGGATGGAGACTTGATTTGGGGTGGTGAACACACAATACAATGTACAGATGATGTGTTGTAGAATTATGCACCTGAAATCTCTATAATTTTGTTAGCCAGTGTCACCCCAATAAATTCAATTAAAAGATAGCCCTGGCCAGGTAGCTCAGTTGGCTCGATTGTCATTCCCATATGCCAAGATTGCAGTTTGATCTCCAGTCAGGGCACATACAAGAATCAACCAATGAATGCATGAATAAGTGGAACAATGAATCAATGTTTCTTACTCTCTCTCTCCACCTTCCTCTCTCTCTCTAAAATCAATCAAAAAAAATTTAAGACCCCAAAAGAATAAGGAACTACCATACTTTAGTAGCAAGTGCTAGTAATGTGTTTTAAGTTATAAGTGCAATATGAACTTGTCGTAGTGAATTAGTGAGGGTTAAAACAATCAGAATGGAAGACTAGAAGAGATGGCACTTTAAATTTATTCATTTAAAAATGTTCATAGAACACCTGTGAAGTTTGAGGCCCCAAGTCAAGTGCTGAGAATACAGAGGTGAAGAGGGAACAGTCCCTGGCCTCTACTTTCTAACAATCTAAACAAGCCAGACATGAAAACAAAATGATTCCCTTAGAATTGACAGGTTATGTACCGTATTTCCCTATTTATAAGATGCACATTTTTTCAAAAAATTTGGCGTATAAAATCTGGGTGTGTCTTATACAGTGGTTGTAGATATTTTTTATTTGCATTTCCCGCTTTTTTGACCATGATGAGGAGTTGTTTGAATTTTATGATGAATAAAAGTTGAGTTCAATAACTTTATGTAATACCTTCTTTTTTCAAATTTCAGGCCCAAAAAGTAAGGTGTGTCTTATGCATGGGAGTGTCTTATACATGGGGAAATACAGTATATAATTGTATTCCGATGAAGAAAGATAAACGGAGATCCAAATATATACCGATAATTAGAAGTGCTATGTGGGAAACAAAGAGAGATAGAGAGTGAGCAGGGAGGGTATACTCTTGTACAGGGTGTTCAGAGCAGTCCTCGTCAAGAAGGTCACATTTGAATAAAGGTAGAGGGGGTGAGAGATGGAACTACATGGGTATCTTGGGGAACAGCACCCCAGATAATAGAAGTAAATGTAAAAGGCAGGCTTGTGTTTGAGTAGCTAGAGAAAGAGCAAGTATGTCTGGAGTGGAGTGAGTGAGAGAAAGATAAGTATAGAAGGTGGCAAGACCAGAGTATGTGGGGCTTTGAAGGCTTCAAGTAGGACTTAGATTTTCCTTAGCATGAGATGAGAAAATCCACACAGAGGAACTTTAACTTGATGGATCAGACACATGTTTAGGATACAGGAAAATAAAAACAGAATCAGTATTTAGGAGCTCAATTCAACATGTAGGATGGATCTGAGAGAAGGAAATAAGAAAGGCTATCCCAATAGCTCCAGTGCAAGATGAAGGAAACCAGTGGGCAGAACTACTGAAAGATGAAGTTTTCAAAGAAAGCAATGGGATTTACTGGCTTGCTGTGAGAAGAGTGTACTTGTAATGTAGCTTCAGAGCTATTGACTTCATATACAAATAGATGTCCTGTCAGAGGCACACAAAGCCAAAGCAACTGTTCCTAAAATGGAGCCACAAGAGAGTTTCAAAATAAGACTGTTGTTTGTAATTGAAATCATTTTGTTTGTCTGAAATAAAACATGTTTTAAAGAATAATGAAAGGGTGTCGGCCTGGCATGTGAAAGTTCTGGGTTTGATTCCTGCCAGGACACACAGAAATGACCATCTACTTCTCTACCCTTCCCCTTATCCTTTCTCTCTATCTCTCCCTTCCCTTCCCCTCCCACAGCCAAGGCTCCATTGGAGCCTAGTTGGCCCAGGCGCTGGGGATGGCTCTGTGGCCTCTGCCTCAGGCGCTAGAATGGCTATGGTTGCAATGGAGCAACATCCCAGATGGGCAGAGCATCGCTCCCTAGTGGGTATGCCAGGTGGATCCTGGTTGGGCGCATGTGGGAGTCTGTCTCTCTGCCTCCCCACTTCTCGCTTCAGAAAAATACAAACAACAACAATAAACTTTCCACAAGTGATTCCGATATGTGTTCGTGGATGTCAGAACCTGTAGTTTGACTCCATTTTTAAAATTGCTCCTCTGTGTAATTTGCTAATATAATAGAAAATACAGTGCTTTTATTACAGTATAAAAAATAATAAGGCCCTAAAATAATTTCCCTCACTCTGAAAAGGAAACACAATTGGTCACTGTTTATCAGCTGACAATTCAATAGTCATGATCAGGCAGGCAAAGGGACCCTGGTGTGATCCTAAGTTCACTTCTACATATTAGCAAATTTTATTAGGAATGCCTGCCTCCCTCTTTTGGGTCTAAATAATCTTTAATGGAATATTCTTTGTATAGTGCTGTCTCCTTACTGAAACACTCTTGTATTGCTTACTTTATTGTTTATAATTTTTTAAAGCACAGTCAAAAGCTCTGAAAATAATGTTCAGGAAATCTGATACATATACATATGAAGGATGCAGATGTGGCAGAGAGTCCTGTTCTGGAAATTATGGATAAGAAAGTTGAATGTATTATCGACATCAGTTTAGAAAAGCTTTGGTAGTGTAGGATAGATATAGGTAATTGACTAAAGAAATATCCATACCCTTAACAACTGGTATTAAAATAGCACTAAAAGTTTTTTTGTAATATTTGTGTGACCACATTTTTAGAAGTCAGAAAAGGATTTGACAATACTAAACTTTTAGATACGCTGTCTCACCTCATTACTTAAACTTAACTTCCTATTGTCCCTGAGAGTGGGAAGATGACAAATGCTGCTTTTATTGTCAATAGTTTAAAGCTGACTACATTGAAAATGTAAAAAAAAAAAAAATTAAAAGACTCAACCTTAGTTTTGGGAGGAGTAAAGCAACACAGATTCCTTAGGGGTGGAACATATTTTAGAAAAAAAAGCATTGTTTACTTATTAGCAAATAATTTGTATATTTAACCTGATTTAACTAGTGAGGTTATTTACTTTTTTAAATGGTTAATCCTCTCCATCAGTTTTTTTTACCCTCTCTGAACAGATATTGCTTAAACAGAACAAAGTTCAAAGAAGCTTGATTTAAACAAATCAAACTCTTGTGCCAGAGTCAACAAACCAAGATCACTAAGGAACTGCATAAAAGAGAGAAAGAAACTAATGCACACTTGAGATGAGTTTTAAGCATTTTCCCATTTGAAGAGTCACTCTGATTTTCTGTCTGACCTCAGGAAGGTTCAGTTTCTCTCTGAGGTCTTTTTTCTCATTAAAAGATTGAGAAGCTTGTGCTTGTGTATCTTTTTAAGTGGTCTCGAGATAATATGATTTGGGACTTTGTTATAGGGGCTATAAGATGAAAATAGTTTGACTAAAAGTGTCATTTTTATTCTAAAGAAGCCTTCATACTTCTAACTCGTACAAAGGACTTGTAGAATCCACACACAGCAAACATATTTTTAGTAAATTTCTCACGCAAATAATAAAATAGGATTAGGATCAAATTTAATACTTTGATTTCTTACTGTTTTCAGACCTGATACAGCAGTTTAGGTCTTGCTTATGTTGTATCTAATCTAACATTTTGCAGTAGGTATTTGATATCAAATTAAATAAGATGTACTTCATCCTTCACAGATTTAAAAACCTTTGACATGACATTTTAATCAACAGTACAAATCTGTAGTTTAAAGAAGGGCTTTATCATTAGCTCAGAGCAGGAAAAAACCTACCTAGAGTGGAGGTAGCTAAGTTGATTAGCGAGATCATCCATCAACTATATTGACTAATCACTCCAGTTTCTATCTTCCTTTGGCCTCAAAAGTAAAGAAAGTCTACTTGCCACCCCTAAAAAAAAAATCAACAACAACAAAAAACACAAATAAAACAACCTCCAATCACCCAGAAAAGAAGTTTCTTTTTTTGTCCTGGTTCTTTGGTTCTGTGTGGTGTATGTGGGGTGGTGGTGGGGAAGTGGGAATAAACTTTGGTTTCAGGTGCAGCTGGAGGTCAAACTTCTCTTCTCTACATATGCTTCAGCTTCATGACTTGCGGTTTTGGTCTCTTGTCCTTGGGAACTTGTATTTGCATGTTCTTCCTTCCCCTGCCTTGTCAGCAACTGTGGGCAATGATAAACAAGAAGTTTAGGCTAAAACACTTTGAGCAAATATCAATACTCTCATGAATAGATGCCAATGGCAAATAAGATATCATAGTTGTAGCCAAGTTACAAATATTGATTTAATTTAAGGGGTAGAAGAAAACAGAAAAATCTGAGGTGAAGCAGATTGCCAAAGCATTTCTTGCTTTCATTCTCTGTTTGAGACCTCTCTTCTCTCTGATTTCACACCTTTCTTGAGTCTTCATAATATCCTGCCTTGATGTGTGTATTTGCTTCATCATTCCACTGTAAACTGCTTAATATCAGGAACCACATATTTATCTGTAACTCCCTGCCATATTCCATCACCTTCCACCTGCACAAAATTTTACTTCACGCTACATTATTGTTCAAAGCCAGCAGTAACTCCCTAACAGTTGCAAATTAATGCCCAAATATCAACTATCTTAGGTTAGATCTTGAAGCACTCCAACTTTAACTTCCATCATATTCCAACAAAACTTTTCTCACCTTCCCCTGGTTTCTGCAGGATCTCTTCTCTGGGCCTCTGATCTCATCAGGGTGCTCTCCCCTCAACCCCCACTTCCTACACACGTTTCTCAGATTTATCATTCAAACAGTACGCTGTTGTCAGGTATCCAACAGGGGGATCCTGCCAGTTGCTGAGCATGTCTGTTCCAATTTTGCACTACAGAAATGGGAAAATAACCACAGGATAAATTCAGAAACTCGTTGGGCTCACCACTGTTATAAGAATTGGAGCTAAAACTCCACTGTTTACCATAAGTTCCTACTTTTCACTGATAGAACAGTGACATTTTGGGTCTCTAGGAGTTAGTGTTAGGTTAGAAACAATGTTCAGTATTCCTTGTAAAGTCTGGTTATTTTCCTTTATTCAAAGTAGTCACCATGGTCAACAGACATTTGTCCTGTGGATGAAAAAGGGGCCACATTTAAACCTGACAAGTTCACAGGAGGCCTGCAGAGCTAGCTTTACAAACTCCCAGACCTAAAGTCACCGCGTAGGGCTGTTGGCAGGGAAAGGGCACCAGGTGTTAGCCCCGTGGAGTCAGACCCCACTTTCTTGGTTCAGCAACCTAGGTACTTCAGTTCTGGCTAAGAAAGAATTTAGAACCAAGATTCAAACTATAAGAGAAAGTTTAGACAGTCACAGAGATAGAAAAAGTGAGTGTATAAGACATGGGCTCAGGAAACAAGTTACAGAGGCAAAAGGTAGGGCCCTTGTAGCTTAAGAGAAAGAGAGGGGCAAGGAAACCGCGCCTGGGAGAATTGGCTGGAGAAAGGCTCCATAGAGAGTAGTCGCCCAGAAAGGAAGTTTGAATGTCTTATCTTTCTGTAAACCCGGACGAGGAAATAAGACTACCATTTAAACGTGCTATTCAATGTGCTGTTAATGAACTTTAGCGTGACTATGCTATGAATCAGAGTTTCAAAATTAAAATTACTTCGGAATCCTCAGGTCAAAAAGCAAAGGCCTCCCCTACGGTGATTACACTTTTAATACACTTACATAATTTTTTTAAAATACACGTACAAAATTAATCACCTCTTCTAAAAATTACCCTTACAATTTACACCTGGAATATGATGACAAAATATAGAATGAACTACTACGGCGATGACCATTAATCTGTTCAGCTACCAGAGATATAGTCTCAATGGAAGAGGATGACGTCTGGAGTTTCAGGTAATCTTCACAAAAACCCGAGGAGATGAGCTGTCAGTCCCACTCCACGAAAGCGAACAGTGAAGCCCTGATCACGCTCAAGTTCCAGCCTTGCTGGCAACATGACGTTTACGACGGCGGGGATTTCTGTAGCGGTGACACACACCACTTCCGGCCGGTGGCGAAAGTCAGTGACGTGGCAAGGGAGGCCGAGCATGGTCCTTACGGCCCGGACACCCCGAGCTGTCAGATGCCCTCTGGGCAGCTCCACGGGGAGGACGCCTACTGCGGTAGCAGCCGCTAGCCCGGAGCCGGAAGTGCCACGTGTCCCGATTGCGCCTGCGCGGCCGGCGGCTGACAGACACTTCCGGCGGGGCCTCTCTCATCTCCGCTTGGCTGCCTCCTTCCAGTCGGACGTTCCCGGTCCCACGGGCCTCTCTCCGCACTTTCAGCTCCCAGGCCAACCCGTAGCCGCCAGTGGGCTCGGGGGGGATGCGGCTCCAGGGCTAGGGCTTGATGCGCTGCCCTCTCTCCTCCCCGCCTTCAGTCCCTAAGTCGTTAGTTCTTTCCCTCCGTTTCCAGCAGTCATCTTTTCACCTCTTCACTTGGCGCTGTCGCGGATCCTGGGCAGCCCTTTCCAACCCCGATAACCACCGTCGTCATGTCCCAGCCGGGGATACCTGCCTCCGGCGGCGGCCTGACCGGCATCCAGGCCCAGAACGGGGCCGCCTCGGCCTCGGGGTCTCCCTATACCAACGGTAGGTGCCGCTCGGGGAGCGGCGAGGGCGCAGCCTGGGCCTGGGGCTCGAGCTGAACTTTGGTTGCTGCCGCCGCCTGAGGCGAGAGGAGGAGAGAGTGACCTTCGATCTGGGTCTGGTGGCGGTGGGCGGGCGGCTGGGCCGTGGAGACCGCGGCCAGTATGTTTCATATGTTTTTTATTTATTCATTTGGTCAGCAAACAGTTAATAAGCGCTTGCTGTAAGCAACGCCCTGGTATACTTGGGCGAAAATAGATTCGGCCCCGCACCTCAGAACTCGCATACAAAGCTCAGAGTTGTTTATGTGCCTTCCTGCAACGCGCCACCTCACCCGTCTTCCAGAGAGCAGAGTTTGGAGTCTGATTCATTTCGGTCCCACAGAGCCTGCAGTGGGATGGGGTCATATTCAATGTCTGACTTAGCGGACATGAATGAGTGATTGTGTTTTAAGAAGATGCCTTTCAGATTTTCCCCAGAACCTTCCTAGAACTGTTTAGGCCACCTGTTCAGTTTTTCTATTTTAGAAGAACCACTAGACGGGAGTGGTCTTTTTTGATTTCCAGAGGTCTTTACATGGAAAGTGGCTGGACACAACTCTCCAAACCTGACTAGAGTATGCATGCGGCACTAGAATTTGTCATTTGGTGTGAGATTGTCTTACAACTTTTTACCTCTTAAAGGATTTTAAAAATTGTCCTGTGGTTTTATTATAATTGTTATTTTTTTTATCAAGACATACTTTTCATTTCACATTTCAATATCTGACATCAGCGTGCATTTCCAAATTGATGGCATTTTGCATTTAGAGTAGGCATTTTTTTCTCTCCAGGCAGTACAGAAAATAATAGATCATTTTATGATGGAGGGTATTTTCAATGTGATGAAATACAGCGATAACAATAGTAGTGAGTATTGTGTCTCAGTTGTCTTCTAAGTACTTTGTATCCATTAACATTTTTAAAAAGATTTTATAATTGTTATAATAAAGACATTGTCTGCCAACAGCTTGCCAAGTTACCAATTTATCTATAAATCTTTGGTTCATGGAAACAAAACTAGAATAGTAATAAAATACTTAAATTGGCCATTGGAATCTAAAATTGCTGTGAAGTTCAAGAATATGTCCAATGACTAAAATAGCTAATTTACATTATTTTTAAAGAAGACTACTGTCTGCTTTACAAAGAAGGCTCTAGAAGACTTTTAAGAATGTGAGTGGGCAAGCGCAAGAATAAATGGGAGTAAGCACTGAAATGATGTTAAATTGAATCAATTATTCTTTTGCGAATTTATGGTAACATTGTGTAAACTACATTTATTTTAGACTACTTACGTTTACACTGGGGATGAAATAATTTTAAGAAATTCACTTTAGGGTAAAAAAAGATATCATATAGCTATTGCTTTTTTCTTATCATCTATAAATTGCAATTATACATGCACTTTAAATGGCAGATCCTGCAAATATGCTTGTAAGCTTACACGAAGGTATAGTTTTATTAATTTTGAAATGTCAAAGTAATTCAGCCACTGTGATATGCTGTATTGGAGATGTTGTCACTATGTTGATTTGATGCAGTCCAATAGACACTTGTTGCATAGCTTCTAAGCTCTCTGTCCTTGGGAAAATAAAACCCAAGGTCCAGTCTCCTCCTTGTACGCAGGTTGCCCTGAGACAAATGGGGATTCACATAGGGAAGGAATAATAGAACTGTATAATACGTGCCTTTTAAAAGATACAATTAACAGTCTTTTTATAATCCCGATTTCTAAAGTTTTTTTTGTAGAGGTAGTCTAAGTGAAATGGCTAATATTGGGTTTCTTTTTTGTGCATCCCATAATAGAGTATGCATGTGGTGGAGAATTGGAGGGGAAGGTATTTCTCTAGAGGGTAAAAAGAAAGTTCAATGCTAGAATGTAATTTTTGGTTCAATTATTGCTGCTTAAATATTCTGTTTAATACTCTTAAGCTTTAGATTTAATGTAGTGGCTTGCTTAAATTACTTATTACAATTCCGTTGGGTCTTCAGATATTTTTAGATTGTAATCAAAAGGCCAAATACAGTAGTAGGATATATATAACCTTATCCACAGGAGTTATATTCCAGTAGATGTCTGAAGCTGCAGGTAGTACTGAACTCTATCTATGCCATGTTTTTTCCTATACATATGTTCATATGATAAATTTTAATTTATGCATTAGGCACAGTAAGAGATTAACAGTAATAAAGTAGAACACTTAAACAATATGCTATAATAAGTTAAATTAATATGGTCTTTCTCTCAAACTAACTTGTACTGTACTTACCCTTCTTTTCTCTGATGGTGTGAGATGATACAATGTTTAGGTAAGATGAAGTGAGGTACTCAGAACAGTACACAATTTAAAACATTGTTTATTTCTGGAATTTTCCATTTAATGTTTTCCAACCATAGTTGACCAAAGGTACCTGAAACTGCAGAAAGCAAAACTGTGAATAAGGGGAATTACTGTACTTTAATCATCATTTTGAAAATAAATTTTGTTTATTTTTTCTTTTTCTTAAGTGAGAAGTGGGGAGGCAGAGAGACAAACTCCCACTTGCTTCACTCGGCAAGCCCCCTATGGGACAGTGCTCTGCCCATCTGGGGCTGTTGCTCAGCAACTGAGCTATTTTAGCACTTGAGGTGAGGCCATGGAGCCATCCTCAGCTCTGGGGTCTAACCTGCTCCAACCGAGCCATTACTGCGAGAAGGGAAGAGAGAGATAGAGAAAAGGAAGAGGGATAGGGGTGAGGAAGCAGATGGTCGCTTCTCCTGTGGGCCTTTATTGGGAATTGAACCTGGGACATCCACAGGCTATGCTGATGCTCTACCATTGAGCCAACTGGTCAAGGCCATAATCACCTTTTACATTTTTCTATAAGTTGTTTTCATATTATATGGTGTCATTATATTACAGAATCCCTCACATACATAGACCTTTTTTTCTGTGGTAGATTGTAACACTGTGTTACAATTTAAAATTGTCGAGACAGATTTTTCTAGGTCTCTGTGTAGATTTGTGTACACATATTTCCTTTGCAAAAATTGATAGTGAAACTGAAAGACTACTTAAACTGGCACATCTTCATCAGATAACCTTGTAATAAGGTTAAAGGCAAATCATGCTTTTTACTGTTAATTAGCTGATTTAGTTTAACTATTTGAATCCATTTGCCAAGGCAGTTAGAGAAACTATGGTTTTATTAAATTTATTTTGGTAACATTTATGTAATACTCATTTTCCCATTTAGATTAAAAGTGAGGGCCCTGGCCGGTTGGCTCAGCGGTAGAGCCTTGGCCGGCGTGTGGAAGTCCGGGTTCGATTCCTGATCAGGGCACACAGGAGAAGCGCCCATCTGCTTTTCCACCCTTCCCCCTCTCCTTTCTCTCTATCTCTCTCTTCTGCTTCTGCAGCCAAGGCTCCATTGGAGCAAAGTTGGCCCGGGTGCTGAGGATGGCTCCATGGCCTCCACCTCAGGCGCTAGAATGGCTCCGATTATAGCGGAGCAACGCCCCAGATGGACAGAGCATCACCCCCTAGTGGACTTGCTGGGTGAATCCTGGTCGGGCACATGCAGGAGTCTATCTGACTGCCTCCCCGCTTCCAACTTTAGAAAAATACAAACAAAAAAAGAGAAGAATATTCTCAACCCTCTCTCCCATTAGGTTGTAATTTTATAAAATAATACCTTATTTGCCTCTGGACTGTAAAACCTATAAGGGCAAGACTGCTTTTGTGCATCATCTTCTCTCCAGCTCCCCACATGGTATCTAGCACATTTTAGGAATTACCAGTTTTATTGAATGAAAGTTTTAGATTTGCATATTTTGTAATTTAGGTCATTAAACATGTATTGTAAGATTAGAGCTCACTTTCAACTTTTTATTTTCTGGTAAATTTTTCTGTGGATTTTTGCACAATATTATAAGCTAAAATTGAATAGATACATGTGTAAGGAGGTTTGGTTATCAATTTAAAGCTGTGATGGTGAACCTATGACACACGTGTCAGCCCTGACATGCATAGCCATTTTCGATGACAGGTGGCCACATACCAGAGAAATATGGGGCCGCATGCCGAGAAGGACGTTTCATCCTCGGCTCCTGCACGGCCAGGTACAGTAGCCAAGGATAAAACATTTGCTGTAGCCTGACCAGGCAGTGGCACAGTGGATAGAGCGTCGGACTGGGATGCGGAAGACCCAGGTTCGAGACCCCGAGCTCGCCAGACTGAGTACAGGCCCATCTGGCTTGAGCAAAAGAAGCTCGTCAGCTTGGACCCAAGGTTGCTGGCTCCAGCAAGGGGTTGCTTGGTCTGCTAAAGGCCTGTGGTCAAGGCACATGTGAGAAAGCAATCAACGAACAACTAAGGTATCGCAACGGCAACGAAAAACTAATGATTAATGCTTCTCACATCTCTCCGTTCCTATCTGTCCCTCTCTCTGACTCTCTCTGTCCCTGTAAAAACAAAACAAAAAAACCCCAAAAAAACCCAAACAGCCTGACCTGTGGTGGCGCAGTGGATAAAGCGTCGACCTGGGAACACTGAGATCGCCAGTTCAAAACCCTGCACTGGTCTGGTCAAGGCACATATGGGAGTTGATGCTTCCAGCTCCTCCTCTCTCTCTCTCTCTCTCTCTCTCTCTCTTTCTCATTCTGTGTCTCCTCTCTAAAATGAATAAAATAAAAAGAAATTAAAAAAAAAAAAAAGAAATCTTAAAAAACAACAACAACAAAAAAAACCCAAACAAACATTTGCTGTAGTGTAATTACTCTGTGCTGGAGGTCTGTAGGCCAAAACAACAGAACTCCGGCACAGAGCGTCTAGTTCTGGGACTTCCGGTTAGGCCATTTTTCTCGAAGTGACACACCACCCGTGTTATGCTCGTTTTTTTGGCGAATTTTGACACACCTAACTCAAAAGATTGCCCATCACTGGTTTAAAGGCTAGACTGTTGACATCTCTATTTTAGGCATGGTAGAAATATAGATCTCTTTTAGTTTCACTACGATCTAAACCATGTTTATGATTGTGTATTTAATATAGGAAGGTTTTAGTCATGATCGAAGAATGCTGTCAATAAAATTAACATATGAACTCTTGCAGTGGTTTTTAACCTTTTTATTGGGGACTGGTGACCTAGCTGGCTGGAAACAGAAACGCCTAATTAATAGTTTTGTCTTACCATGTGTAATGGTGCAACACAGTACAAGCTGGTGCTTGATTTCCAAACTCCACATGTACAATGCATTGAATGTTACTTAAGTTTGTCTAAATGCTTTTTGTCTATTGTACCTGATTTGGATATTCTTTACACAGTGCAAAAGATTGTTCAAAGGAGCTTACAAATTCCAAAGATATCTAAGACAACTTAAATAGTATTTTCATTGATGATACAGGCTGGTAAGTGGCAACAACCCTGAGCATAAGCGAATTTAACTAAGATCATTGGATCTATTATCTTCTTACAGCATCAGGTGGTTAATTCCTTGGCGGACCTACTTGAAATTTCTGACGGACTGGTGGTTGAAAAACACTAGTCTGTAACATTGATTGTTGTGGCTGAGTTCCCTTTAATGTTTTCAAGGGACAAGTAACTTTGGACTCCCGAATGACTCTTTGCATATCTCTATTAGAATTTATGGCATTGAGCTCTTTTTTTGTCTCTGCTGATACACTGGAAGCTCCTGAAAAATATACTGAGGTGAGTGGTAAAGCAACTAGCTCAAGGTCACTCAGCTAATGACTTAGATTTGTGGAACCTACATTTAAATCTAGGCAGTCTTAACCACTCTTATTGAATTTATCTGATTGTTATCTCTGAAATCCTAGGACCTAGCACTTTGAATTAGTGCCTGAATCAAGGATTTCTTTGGTTTCTTTATGTGGATGCATATAATTATAATAAATATTTAGTCGATATTTTTTGAAACTGCAACCTAACTTATTTAGATTATAATTAATACATGACTTGATCCTAATTTTTCTTAGAAAAAAATTTTTTCCCCATTTTATTGACTATATTGTGGTGACACTGGTTAACAAAATTATACAGCTTTTGGGTGCACAATTCCACAACAGATCATCTGTACACTGTATTGTGTGTTCACCACTCCAAGTTATAATTTTTCTTAGTATTTAGTTATTTCTTTGCGGTTTCAACATCACATTTCAACCTGTAGTGGTGCAGTAGATAAAAGTGTTGACCTGAAATGCTGAGGTTGCTGGATTGAAACCCTGGGCTTGCCTGGTCAAGACACATGGGAAGCAACTAAAAGTTGATGATCCCCCCCATCTAAAAATAAATGAATTAATTAAAAAATAAAGAAATAATAAAAACATCACATTTTATAAATGTATTGTAGATCCTGAAATTGCCACTTACCCCTACTTTGAGTTCTAGCATTGCTTTCTTAAAGTCCTTATTTTTAGTGACACTGACTCACAAATTGTATTCACACAGTGGCATCAGTTTGTTGTACTTATAAATTCAGTTGGTCAATTTTTTAAGAGATCAGAGTGTATTTTGATATGTGAGGTTAGGTACCAAATCGAAATTGTGCTATCTGGACAGTGAGCTACTTCAGGGCAGGGATAAAGTGGATTTATCTCACCTCTGTCTCAGGAGATATTTAGTAAAATGTGTTTTTCAGTCAGAATGATAGAAGCTTCCTTACTCGTTTGTAATAAAGTGAACAATTAGCCTAAATATAGGATCAGTCTTTAAAAACTAAATGAAAGACTAGGAAAAAAAGATTAGTTCAGATGAAATAATTTGGTTTACTGGTAACAGAAATATCAGTGAGTGTTGCAGTTGGTTAAGAACACAAATACATGTTTCTTAGATGATGGCAGTAGCAAACATTTATTGAGTACTAACTATATGAGAAACACCATTATAAACATTTCACCTAAATCTCATTCACATTGTATTAGTTTTCTATTGCTGCTGTAACAAATTACCACAAACTTAGTGGCTTTAAACAACACAAATTTAATCATCTTATAGTTCTGCAGGTCCAGACTCTGAAATAGGTCATCAGGGTTACATTCCCTGTTGGAGGCTGTAGCGGAAAATACGGTTTTTGTCTTTTCCATCTTTTGGAGGTTATATCTGTTCCTTGGCTCATGGCCCCCAAATAGTCTTCAAAGCCAGCAATACCCTGTCAGTCTTTCTCACCTACTGTCACTGACCCTGATTCTCCTGCTTTCCTTTTTTACCCTTGTTACTACATTGGGCCTACCTGTCTTCCCCGCTCAAAATCATTTGATTAGAAACTGTAAGTCCATCGGCAGCCTGAATTCCTTTTTTTGCCATGTAAACTAACAGATCATAGGTTCTAAGGATTAGGATGTGGACATATTTGGGGGGTCATTTTTCTGCCTACCATACACATCAACACTGTAGTTTAGGTACTATTACTATTCCCATTCAATAGATGAAGCTGAGGTCTATAAAGGTTAAATATCTTGCTCAAGGACAGTTACTAAATTTCAAGGCCAGAATTTGATTTCAGTTGTTCTAGTCTGTGCTCTTAATCACTACTTCACAGTGCCTCTTTCTAGATACATTTTTTATAGAGCAGTGATTTTCAAACTTTTTCATCTCATGGTACACATAAAGTAATTACTAAAATTCTGCGACACACAAAAATATGTTACATTTTTTGCCGATCTGACCAAAAAAGTAGGTAAATTTTGATTCATTCACACTGGACGGCTATTGTTGTGCTGACTTGTCATTTTTTATTTAACAATCTAAGTGAAAAGAGGTCAGTGCCCCTGACTAAATAGTCAGGTATTGCATGTTTTAAAAATTCTTGTGGCACACTGGTTAAAGATCGCTGATTAGAGTGACCTTGTACTATTAGGAAGTTGATTGTACAGGTTTTATGACATTCCTTTAAATAGTTTTCTATACTAAGTCCCAGAAATCAAATATGCACCACACTGTTGAGTTTGAATATATAGAAGATGACTGAGTTCAGTGAACTACATTGACTTGTGTGATTTTGGGACACCTTTGAGCGACCCTCTGCTCAAGCCAGATGAGCCCTCACTCAAGCCGACAACCTCGGGGTTTTAAATCTGGGTCGTCTGTGTCGCAGGCCACTGCTCTATTCACTGCACTGTGCCTCTGCCTGGTCAGGCACTTTTCTTTTTTTCTTTTAACAGAGAGGGAGAGAGAGAAACAATGACTTGTTTATGTATATCAGGAGGATGCTCTAACCAACAGCTACTTTGGCCAGGGCCTAGTTTTTTCCATGTTTGTGACTCTCTCCTCTGAGAGTGAGAGAGACCTTGCTTCCATTATTTTATATATATATATGTTTGTTCAGTTCCCCTCTGTGTAACCGTTCTCCCATTGCTGGTGCTTCCCCCGTCACCCTACTCCAACTTCCCACCTAATGTCTTTAGGACTGACTTTTTCAGGAAAGGGTCTATTTTTTATTTTTCTCTTTTAGTTTATTTATTTAAAAGACTTGCTTACAGAAATATCCCACATTATGGTTCTATATTGTGGGATAATTTTAAGGGATTCCATCAGATGATCACTATAGCAATTGAAACGATCCTTTATTCAAGTTGATTCTCACTTTTTCTCAGGTAGTATTCTGTTGTTCAAATGAGAGACTGTGCGACCTGTGGTGGCGCAGTGGATAAAGCGTCGACCTGGGAACACTGAGGTCGCCAGTTCAAAACCCTGCACTGGTCTGGTCAAGGCACATATGGGAGTTGAGCTTCCAGCTCCTCCCCCCTTTCTCTCTTTCTCTCTCTCTCTCACTCTGTGTCTCCTCTCTAAAATGAATAAAAAAAAAAAAAAAAGCCTGACCTGTGGTGGCGCAGTGGATAAAGCGTCGACCTGGGAACACTGAGGTCGCCAGTTCAAAACCCTGCACTGGTTCAGTCAAGGCATATACGGGAGTTGATGCTTCCAGCTCCTCCCCCTTTCTCTCTCTCTCTCTCTCTCTCTCTCTCTCTCACTCTGTGTCTCCTCTCTAAAAATTAATAAAATAAAAATAAAGTAAAATAAATGTAAAAAAAAAATGAGAGACTGTGCTATAATATTTATTCTTTGATTCATTCAACAAACATTTATTGAATACCAACTATATAATAGGCACATTTTAGATTCTGAGAATACTGTAATGAACAAAAAAGTTACTGCTTTCAGGGAGCTTATGTTATAGTGGGGTAGACAGACTATAGATTAATAATGTAGTTAGGTAAACACTACAAAGGAAAATAGGGCAGGATCAGAGGGGAAGAGAAGGAAAGAGATGATATTTTAGATAGTACAGTATTAAGGCAGTGCCTCTTTGAGGAGATTATATCTGAGACCTGAATGAAGAGATGGAGGAGTGATGTTATCTAGGGGAAGAGTGTTCTTGACAGAATATAAGAATCCTAAGGTGGGAGCATATTTAAGCTTGTTGAAAAAACATTTAAAATGTGTGTTTGACCTGACCAGGCGATGGTGCAGTGGATAGAGCATCAGACTGGGACGCATAGGACCCAGGTTCGAGACCCCGAGGTCGCCAGCTTGAGCGCGGGCCCATCTGACTTGAGCAGGGGCTTGCCAGCTTGGACCTAAGGTTGCTGGCTGGAGCAAGGGGTTACTCGGTCTGCTGAAGGCCCGTGGTCAAGGCACATATGAGAATCAATGAACAACTAAGATGTCGCAACAAAAAACTGATGATTGATGCTTCCCATCTCTTTCCGCTCCTGTCTGTCCCTCTCTCTTACTCTCTCTCAGTTCGTGTAAAATTTGTTTGTGGCTGGAGCTGAGTAGAGAGAAAGGGGATTAGGAAATTCTTTGAATAATTTGCTAGTAAATGCTTACAGGGATTAATTGATGTCAGTTGACATAATGACTTGACCATAGGCCAGGGGTCGGGAACCTATGGCTCGTGAGCCAGATGTGGCTCTTTTGATGGCTGCATCTGGCTCCAGGCAAATCTTTAACAAAAAAATAATAACATTAAAAATATAAAACATTCTCATGTATTACAATCCATTCATTTCCTACCGCTCATGTTCATGGTTGCGGGTGGCTGGAGCCAATCACAGCTATCCTCCGGGACAGCACCAAATTTTTATTGGATAATGCTTAACGTACACAGGTCGTTGTATGGCTCTCATGGAATTATTTTAAAATATGTGGCGTTCATGGCTCTCTCAGCCAAAAAGGTTCCCGACCCCTGCCATAGGCTTTTACTAAATTCAAATAGGGGCTCCTGCCTGACCAGATGGTGGTGCAGTGGATAGAGTGTTGGCTTGGGAAGCTGAGGACTCAGGTTTGAAACCCCAAGGTTGCTGGCTTGAGTGTGGGGCTCTGGCTTGAGCATGAAATCATGGACGTGACCCCATGGTTGCTGGCTTGATCCCAAAGTTTGCTGGTTTGAAGCCTAAGGTCGCTGACTTGAGCAAGGAGTCACTACTGGCTCAGCTGGAGTACCCCCCTGCACCCCGGTCAAAGCACACATGAGAAAGCAATCTATGAACAACTAAGGTGCCATAACCATGAGTTAATGCTTCTCGTTTCTCTTCCTTCCTGTCTGTCGCTGTGTGTCTGTCTCTCTTGCTTAAAAAAAAAAAATAGGGGTTCCATCATACATATTTAAAAAGGACTTTCTGTCTTTAGAAAATAATTTATTAAGCCATTTTATATTGTTTGGCAAACTGTTACAAAGTAGAATTGTATAGGCATATATTTGTTTAAAACTACATGCTCCAAGTTGGCTTAAAAACAGCATGCATAGCCACCTTTCCAGAGTTAGATATATCAGACAAAAAGACTCCTTGGTCTATACATATGAACAAATATTAACTAATAATATCCAATTGGGACTGGAGAAGCCAAATGAGAGAAAAACCATACTTGATTAATATATCAAAGATAGATTTGAGAGACTCGATGGTTTAAAACAGCCACTTTTTTGTTTTGAGTTGACATACTCTATGTTAAACCTAACCTTACAGAAAAATTGAACTTTATACTAATATTTGCCTTAGAGACAAGAAACAAATAGAATTAGAAGAATAGAATACTTTTAAATCAGACAGAACATACGTATTATCCTGGTACTGTTTTATTAAAATAGAATGAATGTCCAATTAAAAAAAAAGTAGGAAATGAAACCAGAAGGAAAGACATATGTAGAGGGTCTTGTGAACTAAGATAAGGACCTTGGAATTTTAGAGTAGGGGAGGGAGCTGATATGATCCATGTTTTAAAAACGGTGTGCAAAAGGTAAAAGGGATGTCAAGGAAATAAATCATAGAGATAAGGGAGGACTCAAAGGTATCAGTTGGTCAGGCGGCTTTCAGATTGTGTAATCTATAATAAAAATATTTTTCAATTAGTAACCTAGTATATATATTCACATATATATATCCATAAATGAAACTATATATTTGCCCTTATTATATAAATGTGCTGGTGATAATTTCCATTTTTTTTATGGTATTATTTCTTGATTTTTTGAAAGAGAGAGAAAGGGAGGGGGCAGGAACAGGAAGCATCAACTCGTAGTAGTTGCTTCTTGTATGTGCCTTGGCTGAGCAAGCCTGGGGTTTTGAACCAGCAACCTCGGCATTTCAGGTTGACACTTGATCCACTGTGCCACCGCAGGTCAGGCTGTAATTTCCATTCTTTATCTACTGTTTCATTACAAAACAGTCATTAGTTTTATAAGCCATAATGGATTGCTACCTGCCATTTAAAAATAGTGTTAATCCCCTATGGCAAAGCATTCTTGTACAATAAGAACCTCTGTAAAAACTTTTATATAAAATGACTTCTTTTTTGAGAAATAATTTTTGAGGAAAATCTCACTTTGGGCATTTTTGGTACTTTGAATAATTGATAGCTTTTTCTTTTAACTAGAAATGAAATACTCTATTCATAGTACTTATGAGCTACAAAATATCAAGAAAGAAATTAAATTTAATTTAAAAATGAATTTTAAAATTGTAATGAAAAAAGCATGAAATATAATTGGCGGATATAAAATAAGTTTTTAATAAATGGAGAGACATACCATATGTCTGAATGGGAAAAGTTTTCTATTGTAAAAATGTCAACAATCCAAAATTAATATATAAATCAAATGTAATTTCATTCAACATTTCAATTAAAAAAATTATATTTTATTTTTTTAGAGAGCGTGCGCGAGAGAGAGCCAGAGACAGGGACAGGAAGGGAAAGAGATGAGAAGCATCAATTCCTAGTTGTGGCACTTTAGTTGTTCATTGATTGTTTCTCATATGTGTCTTGATCAGGGGCTCCTTCTGAGCCAATGATCCCTTGCTCAAGCCTGTGAACTAGGACTCACACCAGTTACCATGAGATCATGTCAGTGATCCCACGCTCATGCCAGAGACCCTGTGCTTAAGCCGGATGAGCCCTTGCTCAAGCTGGCGACCTTGGATCTCAGTGTCCTAGGTCAGTGGTGTATCTACTGAGCTATCACCGGTCAGACAATATTTCAGTTTTTTGTGGGAGACTGCATAAAGGGGTCTTACACTTTTGTGTATGTCTGAAATTTTTTATAATAGAAAAGTTTATAAGAAAGGTATCACAATCATCTTTCTTTTCTTAATACTGTTTTTGTAATTTATCCCTGTTGGTAGGTGTATATCTTGTTTATTCATTTTATTTATTTTTATTGATTATTAGAAATAAAGAAAGGAGGGGGAAGAGAGAGTGAGAGAACCATCAGTTTGTTGTTCTACTTATTTATGCATTCATTTGTGGATTCTTGTATGTGCCCCACCAAGGATCAAACGCACAACCTCGGTGTATCCACACAATGCTCTAACCAACTGAACTAATTAGCCAGGGCCCACTTTTTTCTTCCTTGATCATAAATATGTGTGGATCTTTTTTCCTTACAAGAAGCCTATAACTTAATAACAAACAGTCCAAAGTCTCTGTTTGTCTGTGAGGACATCCCTGTTATTTTTTTCTCTTTGTAAAGGCTGCATTACAACCATCACTATAACAAGCCAGCCCTGGGTATCAGGATGATGCTCTAACCAACTGAGCTACCTGGTCAGGGCTCTTTGTTTTATCAACAAATAGTCTATTGTGTGACTAATCTACAATTTATTTAATCTCCTGTTGATGGATATTTCATTTGTTTCCAATTTTTTATTATTATAAACAATGCTGCAGCTAACACATTTGGATCTATTTCTTTTGTCCCAAAAGGATACCTATGTTTATTGCTTTGAAGAGCAATGTATATAGACTAACTCCCTTCCTCCAATTCATACTGTATATCAAATAAGCTTTTGTAGGCCTCCCAATTTACCTGTCTCTACATATACATGGGCTAATGCATGTTTGTGTAAGCATTATATAATTATGAAAGGATTCAATTTAATCTGATGACGTTAGTGAATTTGTACATTGGTTGCATGGTCTGAGGAGGTATGAATGGAAGATATTTTCTTTTTATATATTTTAAATATAAAAGTCCAAAACAATTTTAAAAGATTTTATTGCCTTTTTAGAGAGAGGATAGAGAAAGGGAAAGGCAGAGGGAAAAATGGGAAGCATCAACTCCTGGTAGTTGCTTCTCGTATATGCCTTGACCAGGCAAGCCCAAGGTTTCAAACCAGTGAACTCAGCATTCCACTGTGTCACCACAGGTCAGGCAAAGACTTTTTTAAAATTTTGTATGAGTGCCATCTTTTAAAAATATTCATTATATTTTCTTTTATTGTCTAATTTTATGGTCAGAAATGATAGTATATTCCTTAGTAGAAGTGGTGATTCCAGGGATTAATTTTTTTTTAATTTTCCATTGATTTGGTGGTGGGGAGAGAGAAAACATAACTTACTGTTCTATTTAGTTGTTTCATTTAGTTGTGCACTCATTGATTGCTTCTACTGCATGCCCTGACTAGAGATTAAACCTGTGACCTCAGTGTGCCAGGACTACACACTATCTACTGAGCCACTTGGCTAGGGTTAGGGATTAATTTTTTATAACAGCTTTAAAGTGTACAATTCAATGATTTTTAGTGTATTCAGAGTTTTGCAACCATCACTACAATCAATTTTGGAATATTTTTTTGAATTACTTTATTGATTTTATAGAGAGGAAGGGAGAGAGAGAGAGAGAGACAGGAACATCTATATGTCCCTATTTGTGCACTGACCAGGAATTGAACTGGCACTTCTGTGCTTCCAGACAACACTCTAACCAACTGAGTTATCTGGCCAGGGCTAGAATATTTTTGTCACCCCAAAAAGGAACTCCGTACCCATTAGTAGTCACTTTCCATTCCCTCCTCCTCCTCCCCATCCCCTTCCTCCCCCTTCTTTCTTCCCTCTCCCTTTCTCCCTCTTCTTTCTTCTACCTCCTCCTCTTCTTCCTCCCTTTCCTCATCCTCCTCTTCTTCCTCCTCCTCCTTCTCCTTCCACTGCAACCTCAAATATATGTCTTTATTTTTGGACATTTCTATTTTGGATATTTCATATAAATGGATCATATATTGTATGGTTCTTTGTGACTAGTATTTTCACTTAGCATGATGTTTTGAAGGTTTACTTATTTTGTAGCATGTTGTCATTATGTCATTCCTTGTTATGACCAAATAATATTCCATTGTTCAAAAAAATCAGAATAAGAAAAACCAAAAAATTCTATTGTCTGGATATACTTGTTTTGTTTACCTGCTTATTAGTTGATAGGCACTTTGGTGTTTCCACTCCTTGACTATTACTAATAATGATGTTATGATAGTCATGTACAAATTTTTTTTGCAGAATAGGAGTAGAATTGCCAGATTCTATAACTGTGTTTAACATTTTGAGGAACTGCCAAACTGTTTTCCATTGTAGTTGCACTATTTTATGTTTTCACTACCAGTGCATGAGGGTTCCAGTTTCTGTGCATCCTGTCAACACTTACTATTTTCCATCTTTTTCATTTTAGCCATCCTAGTTGGTGTGAGAGGTATCTCATTGTGGTTTTGATTTGTATTTCTCTAATGACTAATGTTGAATTTTTTGCTTGTGTTTACTGGCTATTTATTTCTATATCTCTTTTGAAATGTAATTGAAGATCTGTTTAAATCCTTTGCTCATTTTAAAATTGGGTTGTCTTTTTATTGTTGAGTGATAAGAATACTATATGTTTTATTGTATTTTTTACAAGTATTGTTTTATTTGCAAGACTGACCTTTCTTTCTCTTATTGGAAGGTCCTATCCAAAATGCACTGATGTCTTCACAAGGATATAATTCTCAGCTTCCAGGATCCTACCCTCATCTAATACCAGCAAAAACTTTGAATCCAGTCTCTGGACAATCTAACTATGGTGGTTCTCAGACTGTTTCTCCATTAAGTAGTTATCAGGGACCTGGGAAGACTCTTCATAGACCACCTGTGGCTTCTACTCCAGTGACATCTTCATTCCATAGTGGTCCTGTTCCCCGAATGCCACAACATACTTCTCACAACCCAGCTGCTATACCTATGCCTTCTGGTAGCTTTCATCCTGGAACCAGCGTACCACCACCTTTGAATTGGCAATATAACTATCCATCTGCAGAATCACAGACAAACCATTGTCCTAATGTATCATCTGGACCAACTATGTCTGGGAATACAAATTTGACAAGTCATCAGTATGTTTCTTCTGGAGATTCTTCACTTCAAAACAACTTAATAAAATCAGGTAGATTTCTTTAAAATATAGAAATGGGAACTTGCTTATATAGATGTTTGAATTAATATTTCAAGCCTGAAACTATATGGAAGACTATTGATTTTTAAGATTTTTATTTATTTTAGAGAGGGGAAAGAGAGAGAAGTGGGGGGAGGAGCAGGAAGTATCAACTTCCATATGTGTCTTGACCAGGAAAACCCAGGGGTTTGAACCGGCAACCTCAGTGTTCTAGGTCGATGCTTTATCCACTGCACCACCACAAGTCATGCGACTATTGATTTTTTTAAATCATTGTTAATGTTTAAATAAGTTACTTCTCTAACCTGTAAATTAACTTAAAATGGTGTGTTGTTTCTGCTTTGTGTTTTATCCTCTGTGTTTTTTTGAGTGATCCACGATATCACAAGGATTTAGGTACATTTACAGAACCACTTCTTTAAGGACTGGTCATTACTTTTACTAGCTGCGTTCTGTTTTGTATTCTAGGGAAGCTCAATCCCTGTGGTCTCTCTTTGGTCTTGATCTGAGGCTTGGGTTATCTTTTTCTTATGGCATAGACACTTTTTAGCCCTAGAAACTGTAGTATCCCAAATGTCAAAACAAATAGTACTTTTGGAGTGAAGGTGTTACTGAGCACAACTGTGGTCAGAAAGTGGTGGGCATGAACCACTATCACCCAATAAATTCAATTAAAAATGCAAAAAGAAAAAAAGCAGTAGACAAAGATTTACATCTGTTTTCTTCTAAGAGTTTTATAGTTTTAGCCCCTACATTTAGGTCTTTGATCAATTTTGAGTTAATTTTTGTGTATGGTGTTAGGTAGGGGTTCAACTTTATTCTTGTGCATGTGGATATACAATTGTCCCAGGACTATTTGATAGACTATTCTTTCTTCCATTGAATTATCTTGACACCCTTGTTGAAAATCATTTGATCATAAAGGTAAGGGTTGATTTCTGGAATTTGAATTCTATTTCACTGATCTATATGCCTATCCTTTTTTCTTTTAAAATTGATTTTTAGAGAGAGAGAAGGAGAGAAAGAGAAAGGAGAGTGAGAAGCATCAACTTATAGTTGCTTCACTTTAGTTGTTCATTGATTGCTTCTCACATATGCCTTGACTGGGCAAGCCCTGAGTTTCGAATCAGCTACCTAAGCATTCCAGGTTGACGTTTTTATCTACTGCGCCACTACAGGTCAGGTTATATGCCTATCTTTATACTACTACCAAACATCTTGATTACTGTAGCTTTGTAGTGAGCTTTGAATTCAAAAAGTGTGACTCTACCAAATTAGTTTTTCTTTTTCAAAATTGTTTTGGCAGCTTTGGGTCCAGTCCCTTGCCTTTCCATAAAAACTTTAGAATCAACTTGTCAATTTTTATATATAAAAAAAAAGACAGCTGGGATTTTGAGAAGAGATTATGTTGAAACTACATCAGTTTGGGAAGAAATCTATTTGCTCTTTTTTTTTTTTTTAATTTTTTTTTTTTAATTTTATTCATTTTAGAAAGGAGACAGATTGAGAGAGAGAGAGAGAGAGAGAGAAAGAGAGAAAGGGGGGAGGAGCTAGAAGCATCAACTCCCATATGTGCCTTGACCAGACCAGTGCAGGGTTTTGAACTGGCGACCTCAGTATTCCCAGGTCGACGCTTTATCCACTGCGCCACCACAGGTCAGGCTATTTGCTCTTTTAATTAATTAATTTTTAACTGAGAGGAGGGGAGATAGTGAGACAGACTCCCACATGCACCCTGACCAGGATCCACCCTGCAACCTGTGTCTGGGGCTGATGCTCAAATCAACTGAGCTGTTTTTTTAGTGCCTGAGGCTGACACGCTTGGACCAACTGAGCTATCCTCAGCTTCTGGGCCAATGCTTGAACCAATGGAGCCACTGGCTGCAGGAGGGGAAGAGGGAGAGAAGGAGGAATGGTAGGGGAGACAAGCAAATGGTCACTTCTCTTATGTTCTCTGAGTGGGAATTGAACATGGGACATCCATACGCTGGACTGATGCTCTGTCCACTGAGCCAGCTAGCCAGGCCAATCTTTTTATTTTTAACCTCAGTGTTTGTTCATATCTGGTTCAAGAATAGGTTCATTTAACTATTAAAATTTGTGTTAGACACTTATCAACGTGTAGAGTTACTTTGAAAAGCATTTAAAATCCTGTATTGGGATCTGCAGGTTAATCCTGCTCAGCTGACATACTCAAGGAAATGAACTAGTAAGAATATTCAAGTGAAATAGTAATATCAATGGTTATCTTTTTATAGTCACGTGTCTTTATTCATCTGTGTAGTGTACTATATATACTTCATCAAGCTTATAGTTTGTTAACTGCTGACACTACTTATTTTTCTTAGTTTCTTGACCAGCCATTGGCCCTGGTGAATGCATTTTGGTCTTGTAAAAATTAAAGCTATTTCTAGAAACTTAGTTTCTTTGTGGAAATCTTTTGCCCCATACTTGTTAGAACCAAAATTCTCCTAGTTACTTTTATTCTTATTTGACACCATGAGTAAGTACCAATCAATTAAAATATTTATTATTTTCCAGCACTTCACCACACTTTTATATATGTTATCTTACTTAGTTTTCACAACAGTCTCTTTTATAAATGAGAAATTTGAGGCCTGAATAATTTACCCAAAGCCACCAGAAAATAATTTGGAAATAAGTATTGTAAAAGAACTTTTTTTTTTTTTAATAGGTTGCTACCTATGTTTTCTTCTAGGAGTTTTTTTTTGGTTTTTTTTTCTTTTTCTTTCTTTTTTTTTTTTTTTACAGGGACAGAGAGAGAGTCAGAGAGGGGGATAGATAGGGACAGACAGACAGGAACGGAGAGAGGTGAGAAGCATCAATAATTAGTTTTTCATTGCCATCGCAACACCTTAGTTTTTCATTGATTGCTTTTTCACATGTGCCTTGACTGTGGGCCTTCAGCAGACCAAGCAACGCCTTGCTGGAGCCAGCTACCTTGGGTCCAAGCTGACGAGTTTTTTTGCTCAAGCCAGATGGGCCCACGCTCAAGCTGGCGACCTCGGGGTCATGAACCGGGGTCTTCCGCATCCCAGTCTGATGCTCTATTGCACCACCGCCTGGTCAGGCGTAAAAGAACTATTTTAAGAGTAGGTGTAGTTTTTTGTTTAAAAGCACATGATCAGCCTGACCTGTTGTGGCGCAGTGGATAAAGTGTCGACCTGGGAACACTGAGGTCGCCAGTTCAAAACCCTGCCCTGGTCTAGTCAAGGCACATATGGGAGTTGATGCTTCCAGCTCCTCCCCCCTTTCTCTCTCTCTCTCTCTCTCTCTCTCTCTCTCTCTCTCTTTCTCATTCTGTGTCTCCTCTCTAAAATGAATAAAATTTTTAAAAAATTGTAAAAAAAAAAGTACATGATCAATAATATGAAATACTTTTGGGCTATAGCAGAAACCTTCAGGTAGAGCACGTGGACTACAGCATATACGTGGTAAAAGAGATAAAAGCAAGTGTTGCCTGACCGGTGGTGGTACAGTGGATAAAGCGTCAACCTTGAGTGCTGAGATCACAGTTTTGAAACCCCAAGGTCACTGGCTGAGTGTGGGCTAGCCAGCTTGAGCAGGGGAATTGTCCACATGACCCCAAAAGCTCACCAGCTTGAGCCCAAAAGGTCGCTGGTGTGAAGAGCCCAAAAGGTCGCTGGTATGAAAAGCCCAAGGTCACTGACTTGAGCAAGGGAATACTGGCATGCCCTAGTCCAGGGACATATGAAAAGCTCAATGTACAACTAAAGTGAAAGCAACTAGGAGTTGATTCTTCTCACTCTCTTCCTTCTTGTCTCTAACTCAATCTCAAAAATTTTTTAAAAATTAAAAATGAGACATAAGCAGGTGTCAGCTTATGAAGGGTTCTATGTAAAAGAAGGAGAAATATATATAAACTAATAAAATGAACCTAAAATAAATGTATGACTACCCTTCTCTTTTTCATATGAGACCTCTAAAAAAAAATGCTCATTTTCTACCTTTGTTTTTTCAACCCACCATTGATACCTAATTGATTTCAAAACTGTATCTAAGTTACACTGAGTTTCTAGTCCACATATTAAAATTCTCTTTTTGGCCTGACCTGTGGTGGCGCAGTGGATAAAGCGTCGACCTGGGAACACTGAGGTTGCCAGTTCAAAACCCTGCACTGGTCTGGTCAAGGCACATATGGGAGTTGATGCTTCCAGCTCCTCCCCCCTTTCTCTCTCTCTCTCTCTCTCTCTCTCTCACTCTGTGTCTCCTCTCTAAAATGAATAAATAAAATTCTCTTTTTGTGTGTGTGTGTGACAGAGACAGGGAAAGTCGGAGAGAGGGACAGATAGGGACAGACAGACAGGAAGGGAGAGAGGGACAGATAGGGACAGACAGACAGGAAGGGAGAGAGGGACAGATAGGGACAGACAGACAGGAAGGGAGAGAGATGAGAAGCATCAATTATTTGTTGCAGCACCTTAGTTGTTCATTGATTGCTTTCTCATATGTGCCTTGACTGGTGGGGCTACAGCAGAGTGAGCCCAAGGTCGCTTGCTCAAGCCAGCGATCTTGGGCTCAAGCTGGTGAGCCTTGCTCAAACCAGATGAGCCCATGGTCAAGCTGGCGAGCTCAGGATCTCGAACCTGGGTTCTCCGTGTCCCAGTCCGACACTCTCTCCACTGCGCCACCGCCTGGTCAGGCTTTCTTTTTTTTAATAGGCCACCTGTTAGCATCCTACATTAGCTTTAGATATCTTAGAAGGCAGATTCTAAAATTCTAGTTATTAGTGTTATTGATAAAAACTATGTGGCTTGAAAAAATAACATCTATCCAATGAAATATAGCATATTTTTGGATTAAAATATAATTTTTTTAAAGCTGAAAAATCTCTAATAAGTGCATTTGTATGTTATTAAACATTAGGTTGTTACATTTTGTGGCCAGATGTGTCATACATTTTTATTCATGCTGAGTTGGTACTGCACCTTGCCCTTTTGTTCTTTTGACTTGTATGTGTTGCCAAAGATATGTGTGGGTGCTTTTTTGATAAGGAAGTTACATGGTAGTAATCTTTGTCTTCACTTTTGTCAGCAGGGTACTGATTAGTCTTGTTGGGAGCTATAGGGTTTAGTAATACAATAATTTTTCAATTCGACCCTGGAAGATTTGAGCACTGTTGAAGAACAATATTGAAAATTTTCATACTTGGCTAGAATCTTTATTCCTTTAGTTTTAAAAAATACAGGATTAGGCCTGACCAGATGGTGGCGCAGTGAATAGAGCATCGGACTGGGATGTAGAGGACCCAGGTTTGAGACCCCAAGGTCGCCAGCTTGAGCGCAGGCCCATCTGGCTTGAGTGCGGGCCCATCTGGCTTGAGCAAAAGCTCTCTAGTTTGGACCCAAGGTTGCTGGCTTGAGCAAGGGGTTGCTCAGTCTGCTGAAGGCCCACGGTCAAGGCATATATGAGAAAGCAATCAGTGAACAACTAAGGTGTCACAACGAAAAACTAATGATTGATGCTTCTCATCTTTCTCTGTTCCTGTCTGTCTATTCCTATCTATCTCTCTCTTTGACTTTCTGTCCCTGTAAAAACAAACAAACAAACAGGATTAGAATGTATTATAAATAAAGTTTATTACCTATTTCACTTATAAATTCAGAGGATAAAAAGAGCCTTGGGATGAAAAATTAAATCATATAGTTATCAGTAGTATTTTATCTACTTTGTAGACTTTGTTCCTCCTCTTTGGCAAATGAGAAGATGGCAGCAATATTGTTGACTTGAATGAACAGGTTGTTGTGGTTTTTGGAACTTTTGATATCACATAGAAGAATTTTTCCTAGAGTAACTGATAATTTAGTACACTAGCCAGAACTTAATTGTCCTAAAAGAAAATTGGTGAAATTGAGGCAGTGAGAATACTGGTAGATATAAGGGCAAATACCATGTTGTTCTTAGTTTAACTTGATAGGTACTTTTATACCTCTTGGATAGCAGTGTTTTATAAGGCATTTGCATAAACTTTGGATCATTTCCTGGTTTTTAAGCTTAGGGGGTGTTCTTAATATAGTAGTATTTAAACCATTATTGAAAGTAAACCACTTTTAATTGTTACTAGTTTATTGAACAGTGTACAAATCTACTATCTCATTTTTAACAGGTTATACAACCAATAAAAATGAAGCAAAATGAAATAAAACTTGAAGAATTTAGAGTAATCACAATACTTTATAGTTTTACAAAGTTAACTGGAAACCCAATTGATGTTAATTGAATGTTAATAGGCCATTAATAAAATTTTATTTATGTTAATTTCTAGTGAATATTTGACATGGCCTGTTGAAATTCTGGGACCAATTAATGAAAAATTAATAATTAGGGCACTGTATCAATCCTATAAGTGATTTGATACTGACTTTATATTTATACTGCTTTAATTGACAGATAAGCATTGTAGGCAAGACTTGGAAATGTGTAAAGATGCATATAAATTAAGTCATAAATTTGGGAAATTAACATTTCTGATAATTTTTTGGTGGTTATAATTGAAAATGTAATTTTCAAAGGAACTCAGATTTGGTAAAAGGCTGTTTTGGCCTTTGTTCTAAATTCTTTAGTAACATGAAAAATCAATGTTTCTATAGGTTCTGCACCCCCCATAGTGAATCCACCTCTGTTTACTACTTTTCAACCAGGAGTTCCTCTTGGGCCCCTTCTAACAGGAGGACCACCTCCAGTGAGGGCCCTCACTGCTCAGAAATCATCACATAGCACTGTGCCCCAGCCCTCATTTAATTTAGCTATCAGCCAAGAAGGTAAGCATGGCAAAACAAAATCAAGTGCTGAAGTTTTGACCTAGGGTAGAAGGATGAATATTTTCTGAAAACTGTGCCTCCATATCATATTTTTCCAGAAATCGAGTTGTTTTGTTTAGGATTGGCCTTCAGAAATTTAGAATTTTAAGAAAGTTTCGCACAATTCCACTGTCCTATGTATGTTGGGCTGTGGACTAACATTTGGGAAGCACTGCGGTTAACTTTTTTATTGCTCCGCTTATAAAGTTAGGTGCTTATTGGGAGAGGGGTGAGAAGAGATTTCCTGCTTTTCTGGATATGATGTTAGAACTACTGTATTCTTTAATATATTTGCTCTTTTCCATGGAAGCAGTATTTTGATTGCCACTGTTATTGTTAATATTAGCAAATATTTAGCTGTCTAAATAAAAAGTTAAATATACAAGCATTTTGAAATTTTATATAAATAAAATATTTTTATTTTTAAATTTTTATTTAT
Source organism: Rhynchonycteris naso (assembly GCA_037038555.1). NCBI lineage: Eukaryota > Metazoa > Chordata > Mammalia > Chiroptera > Emballonuridae > Rhynchonycteris > Rhynchonycteris naso. The sequence goes on from CM073003.1 coordinate 96,437,315, forward strand.
TTTTTATTATTATTATTTCTTTTACAGGGACAGAGAGAGAGTCAGAGAGGGATAGATAGGGACAGACAGACAGGAACAGAGAGAGATGAGGAGCATCAATCATTAGTTTTTCGTTGCCGTTGCGACACCATAGTTGTTCATTGATTGCTTTCTCACATGTGCTTTGACCGTGGGCCTTCAGCAGACCGAGCCACCCCTTGCTGGAGCCTGCGACCTTGGGTCCAAGCTGGTGAGCTTTTGCTCAAGCCAGATGGGCCCGCGCTCAAGCTGGTGAGCTCGGGGTCTCGAACCTGGGTCTTCTGCATCCCAGTCTGACGCTCTATCCACTGCGCCACCGCCTGGTCAGGCTAAATAAAATATTTTAAAGTATTGTCTTCATCTTTAACTTTAAAATGTGATTATTAGCCCTGGCCAGTTTGCTCAGTGGTAGAGTGTCGGCCCAGCGTGTGGATTCCTGGGTTCAATTCCTGGTCAGGACACACAGTAGAAATGCTCATCTGCTTCTCCACCCCTCCCCCTCTCGCTTTTCTCTCTCCCTTTCTCTCTCTTACTCTCTTTGTCTCTCTGTCTTCCCCTCCTGCAGCCATGGCTTGATTGGAGCTAGTTGGCCTTGGGTGCTGCGGATGGCTTCATTGCCTCCTCCTCAAGTGCTGAGAAGAGCTCAGTTGCTGAGCAATGGAGCACTGCCCACATGGGCAGAGCATCGCCCCCTAGTGGGCTTGCAGGGTGGATCCCAGTTTGGGCACATATGGGAGTCTGTCTCTGCCTCCTCTCCCATCACTGAATTTTAAAAAAATGTGTTTATTACTGTAATTTAAAAAATATTTTGTGAAGTAAAAAATTTGATTTTAGCAGTAATAAAACCATTGCAGCAAGATGTGGAAATAGGAAAACAGAAAAGGAGAAGACAAACCATTGCCCATATTCTACTACTAAATACAGTAAATATTACCATTTTTCTTTGGCAATTCCTTTTTTAGAATTGTACATAAGAGGAAAAAAAGACTTGTGAGTAGTTTGAAAAGAATGGTATTAACAATGAATAACAAAATGATAAAGCAATGTCCTACTGGTTGCCACAATATTTAAAATTTTAAACAATTAAAAATATACACATGAACCCGTGGCTGGTTAGCTCAGTTGATTAGAGCATTGTCCCCATAAGCCAAGGTTGTGGGTTCAATTCTGGTCAGGGATCATATAGGAATCAACCAATGGCCTGACCTATGGTGGTGCAGTGGATAAAGCGTCGACCTGGGAACACTGAGGTCGCCGGTTCAAAACCCTGCACTGGTCTGGTCAAGGCACATATGGGAGTTGATGCTTCCAGCTCCTCCCCCCTTTCTCTCGTTCTCTCTCTTTCTCTCTCTCTCTCTCTCACTCTGTGTCTCCTCTCTAAAATAAAATAAAAAAAAAAGAATCAACCAATGAATGCATAAATAAGTGGAACAAATTGATGTTTCTTTCTCTCTCTCTAAAATCAAATAATAATAAAAAAATTTTTAGTGATTAAAAGAATGACTATTAATGTTAGCGCCTTTGTACTTAGGTACTAGGGGTTGATGCTCTTTACTGATTTTAGTTTCTCTTGTACCTGAATTAGAATTCATAAATAGCATACATAGATAGAAATAAATTTTTACTCTTCATAAGCAGATGTCCCTGACATTTAACTTTAAATTTTCAAATTGGGGTAAACAAGTTGAGGAAATATAGATTTTTTTATTTTAGTGGTTCTCTAGACTAAAACAGTCATTTTAATTAATTTATAACACCTTCAAATTAATTCTGAATTCTATTTTGTTCCATATTTTGAAGAAAAACATTTTTATCTTCATAATTTTATTTTTAAATAATGTTGATTTGGGTGTTTTTATTTCAGTGTGTACTGCTTTAGAGTTTTGTTGTTATTGTTTGTTTTTTATAGAGACAGAAAGGGGAAAGAGGGGGAGAGAGAAGCATTTATTTGTTATATTTAGTGTGCATTCATTGGTTGCTTCCCATATGTGCCCTGACCGGGGATCAAGCAACCTTGGTGTTTCAGGACGACTCTCTAACTGACTGAGCTAATTGACAGGACCTCTTTAGAGGTTTTAAATGCTGCTCTCACAAATGATGAAATCTTTAAGATAGTATATAATTTTATAAACTCCACAAAGGACAATCCTTTTTAGAAATTTATAAAATTAATTGATACTTTTTCTTGTTTAGATTTTTTTTTCTTCTTTTCTAAGTGAGAGGAGGGTAGATAGAGAGACATACTTCCACATGTTCCCTAACCAGCATGTAGCTGGCAACCCACATCTGTGGCCATGCTCACAACTGAGCTAATTTTAGTGTCTGAGGCTGAGGCTCCATGGAGCCATCCTCAGCACCCGGGAATTGATGCACTCCAACCAATCAAGCCATGGCTCAGGGAGAGGAAGGGGGAAGGAGCAAGGGGGGAAGGGGGGAGAAGCAGAGGGTCTCTTCCGTGTGCCCTGACAGGAAATTGAAACTGGAACATCCACACACCAGGCTGATGCTGTACCACTGAGCCAAATGGCCAGGGCCTTTTTAGGTTTTATTGATTGATTTTAGAGAGAGGAGAAAGAGAAAGGCAGGGGAGAGAGGGTGGAGCAAGAAGCATCAGCTTTTGTGGTTTCTTCTCACAAGTGCCTTGACTGGGCAAGCCCGGGGTTTCGAACCAGCGACCTGAATATTCCAGGTTGACACTTTATCCACTGAGCCACCACAAGTCAGGCAAAATCAAGTGGTACTTTTGCATATTTTATACATTTAAAAACTGGCATCAGCTTCTGCCGGGTAGCTCAGTTGGTTAGAGTGTTGTCCCAATACGCCAAGGTTGTAAGTTTGAACCCTGGTCAGGGCACATGAAAGAATCAACCAGTAAATGCATGGATAAGTGGAACAACAAATTGATGTTTCTCTCTCCCTTTGTATTTCTCTCTAAATGCAATAGATAAAGCTTTTTTAAAACTGGCATTGTCTGGCCAGATAGTACAGTTAGTTAGATCATTGTTCTGAACTGCAGAGGTTGCTGGTTTGATACCCAGTCAGGGGATATGCAGGAACAGATTGATATTCCTGTCTCTCTCTCCCTCCTTTTCTCTCTCTAAATTAATAAAATAAACATTTTTAAAATGAAGTAAATGTACTTAAAAAGGCAACATATAAACAAAAATAAATTAGAATAAAAGTAAAAACTGGCATTGTTTGACATTTTTATTTCAACATTTGACATTTTTCTTGAGCTGTGGTTTAAACTATATTTGTTGTTTGGAAAGTTACTTAAATTATCTCCAATCTTGCAGAAATTGTAACAATTGTTTTCATGTAAATACTAATAAACTTCCTTCTTAGGTATTACATCAAGTACCAACAATGGATCTCTGGTGGTTCACAACAACTATGATGAAATTGAAGGCGGTGGCTTCTTGGGTGAGATGCTATGAAAGTTTTTTTTGTGTGTGTGACAGAGACAGAGAGAGAAGGACACACAGGAAGGGAGAGCAATGAGAAGCATTAATTTTTTGTTGTGGCTCCTTAGTTGTTCATTGATTGCTTTTTCATATGTGCCTTGACCAAGGGGCTGCAGCAGAGCAAGTACCCTTGCTCAAGCCAGTGACCTTGGGCTTCAAACCAGCGACCTTTGGGCTCAAGCCAGCAGCCATGGGGTCATGTTTATGATCCCATGTTAAAGCCAGCAACCCCGCACTCAAGCCAGTGACCCCATGCTCAAGCTGGATGAGCCCATGCTCAAGCTGGCAACCTCGAGGTTTTGAACCTGGATCCTCTGCATCCCACTCCGAAGCCCTATCCACTGCGCCACCATGTGGTCAGGCACTATGAAAATTTAAAAAAAATTTTTTAAATATGTGTTCATTTTAGGAAACAAAGATGAAATCTTCATAATGATGTCCCACAGCAGTACATACTGTATTTTTTTTCTCTGTGCATATGATTTTTTGTGTTTTCTCTTCAAATTTGGGATCATGAGCTTTGTTATTATGATGTTATAACTATAGAGTATTTTCATCAGTTAGAGCTATTTAAATTTATTTAACCAGTTGAGCATTTTGTATGTTTTCATTAAAGTTGTTTTGAATTAGAATTTTCATCTGAATACAAAGTTCAGTACATATAAACATAAATTAATTGTACCAAACTTATTTTTGTGTTTATAACTGTAGTCTACATTAAATAGATATTAATCATTGCTATTACTTTGTTACTAGTGTTTATCTTATTTTATAAAACTGATAATTGAAAGCATTAAATGACCTAAAGGATCTGGAGTTATAATTCCTAAAATTTAATGGATCTGTGTGTTGATTTAAAGTATCCTGGAGTATAAAATAGAACTTAAAAGTTACCTTATTTCTAGCAACACCACAGCTTACTAATAAGAATCCAACAGCAAGCCGAAGTGTTGGCTATTCCTATCCCTCCTTACCACCTGGTTATCAGAACACAACACCATCTAGTACAACTGGAATGCCACCTTCTTCCTTGAGTTACCCAAGTGGGCCACAGGCCTTTTCTCAGGTAAACTTTTTATTTTTGTTTTTATTTACTTTCCAGCTTTTGGTTTAAACTAAATATACATGAAAAAGTTATTAGGAAGTATATAATGAACATTTTTAACAAATTAGAATAATGGATATTTCATAAGATCTTTGTTTTTTATTTAATTAAAGATTTTATTTATTGATTTTAGAGGGAGAGGGAGAGAGATTGTAGTTGCTTCACTTTAGTTGTTCATTCATTGCTTGTCATATGTGCCTTGAACGGGCAACCCCAGGGTTTCGAACCGGTGACCTCAGCATTCCAGGTCGAAGCTGTATTCACTGTGCTACCGCAGGTCAGGCCAGATCTTTGTTTATCTCCAGAACCAAAAGAATTGTCTGGGAGGTCTAGATTATGGCTTTATTCAGACAGAAATTAAGTAACTAAGTTCTTATACACTTCTGTTTTCAACTGAAGACATTTTAAAGGCTACTTACTTTAAAATTATGTACTGTTAGATGCCCTTAGGTGCTAATCATTTAACTGCAAGCATGAGTGGATTAAGTCTACATCCAGAGGGGCTAAGAGTTATTAACCTTCTTCAAGAAAGAAACATGCTGCCGTCAACACCTTTGCAGCCTCCAGTTCCAAATTTGCATGAAGATATCCAGAGATTCAACTGTAACCCAGAGTAAGGATTAAGTGTTTGTAACTAAATATGACATTTTACTTGTTCTAAAAGTTTTCCAGATATTTTTGGAGCTTCATATATTATGAACAAGTTGTACAAATATATTAATTTGTGAAAGTACATAGTTCTGCATGCAGAAAACTACTCTGTTAGTTGCTTATTTAATTGATATTTGAAATGATCTAAGTTCAGAATAGGGTTGTAACCCCTGAGGTGATTGAGGTCCTTATTAGCTCTAATAGGAGTATGATATTCATTAGTATTGTGGTAGCTATATTATTTATTCAGTTCAGAGTACAGAGATTTGATTCTATATAATCTTTTATCTGCTCTTTTTAAATTGTTTTTCATAACAAACATAATTATAATACTTTTTTTCCCCTTAAAATTGACTATACAAGTTTAAATGTATATAATGAAGATGTTCTGATAAATTGAATTTTGTTATAAATAGTCTTTTAGAACCTTCACCCAAACTGAACTTTTCAGTAATAAACTTTACTTTTATTTGCAAATTAGGATTATCACCTGGTTGTTCCGGTGTAATCTTGATTTATATAATAAATAGGTCATTTGATAGAAAGACAGCCTTACACACAAGCAGAGAATATACTTTCCTTTAATTATATATAATAAAGGATTATAACCATCTATCCTCTCTTTGGAATAGGACTTAAATATTTAAATGGGATAAAATTAGAGAGTGCCTGTTGAAATATTTTATTTGTAATCTGATCCAGTGTTGAAATGTGTACCTTTAAAATTTTTTTGTTTTTCAAAAATAATCATAGCAACAACTGACACATCATTTTACTTTAATATAGATTATTTCGATGCACATTGACTAGCATTCCTCAGACTCAGGCCTTACTGAATAAAGCCAAACTTCCTTTGGGACTGCTGCTTCACCCTTTCAAAGACCTAGTGGTATGTTTCGTTAGTCAAAGTAAATGTCTTGTACAAAATTATCTTGGTGTGTGAGGAATTTTCTACAATAGTGAAAGACTCACATAGAATTTGAGCTCTTTAGGAATTTGACCATTGACTGATTCTTTTGTTTGTAATTCAACCAAAAAGTTTATTACTAAACACTTTGAAAAATGAAGTAAAATAAACATATTGTTGAAAAATCCAATAGGTACTGAATAGAATAGAAATACTGAAAGAAAATAAATAAATGAACCATGTTATTTTAAGAAGCTATAATTTACCCATTAAAATACTTTACCCAGCCTCCCAATTCTGCCATTCTTGGAATAAAATTTGTTGCATTATGAGGCTGTTTAAGAGGAAAAAACAGCCCTTTCAGTTTTGTCCTAAGACTCTGGGACCTTGACTTATGGCCACATACTCTTGAGAGGATCAATGCATAAGTAAATTGATTTTTCCTAAACAAATGTCCTTTTGATGATAGGATTGTATTGATCTTGTATTGTATTTACTGATTTTTTTTTACATTAAGACTTTACAACTTTCAATATGTTGAATGAACATAATTGCAAAGTTTAATTGAATGTTTAAATATGACAGTTCTTTCCCGAGAACTTAATAAGTTAATGTAGCATGAAGAAACTTCCAAATAATTTCATCAGTCCTTTGTTTTAGAACGTTGATCATTCCTTTGCCACCGATCTCAAAAATACATTGTAAATTTATGTTGGTTTTGCAATGTAATTGTTTAATGAGAAAATAAATAATTTTTAAAAGACCGGTCCTGGAGAAAAGCAATAGGGTTTCAAATCAATATAATTCTGCTATGTAATTTCTTTAGGAAGTATGATTAATGCTTCATCTTTAGTCATGATGATTACTGCTTTTTTAAAAATTAGTTCTGTTTTTTCAGCAATTGCCTGTGGTTACCTCCAGTACAATTGTAAGATGCCGTTCATGCAGGACATACATCAACCCTTTTGTCAGCTTTCTTGATCAAAGGAGATGGAAGTGTAACTTATGTTACCAAGTAAATGATGGTATGTTTTTTTTGAAACATTTAAAATTTCTGCTTGAATTGTAGGGAAATCAGATAATGAAAAAAAAAAAGACCTGTCTTATTTACCTATAATCATTCTACTTAGAGATAGCTTCTGTTAACATTTTTCTATGCACTCATACTTACATATAAATAATTATGTACTTTTTTAAGCAAAAAAAGTGATACTATTACTTTTTTTTTTTGAGATAGACAGACTCCCACATGCACCCCGACTGGGATCTACCCAGCCACCCATTTGGGGCTGATGCTTAAATCAACCGAGCTATCCTCAAGGCCTGAGGGTGATGCTAAGACCAACCAAGCTATCCTCAGCACCGGAAACCAATGCTCAAACCTATCGAGCCACTGGCTGCAGGAGGGGAAGAGAGAGAGAAGAGAGAGACGAGGCGAAGAGAAGTACACGGCCGCTTCTCATGTGTGTCCTGACTGGGGATCGAACCCGGGACGTCCTTATGCTGGCTGACGCTCTACCACTGAGCCAACCAGCCAGAGCTTTAATACTATTACCTTGATACCATTTTTTACATTTATAATATAGCATATAATAAATGATATATTTTTTGGTATTATTTAAGCCTGTAATTTAAGAAATATTTTTGTTCAGAAATTGTCTCATGCCCTTATTTCAGGGCATGATTTTCAACCGGTGTGCCACAAGAATTTTTAAAACATGCAATGCCTATTTAGTCAGGGACACTGACCTCTTTTCCCTTAGATTGTCAAATAAAAAAAATGACAACACAGCAATAGCCATCTGGTATGAATGAATCAAAATTATACCTATTTTTTGTGTGTGAAATCTACAAAAAAAAAATTTGTGTGTGTGTGCTGCAGAATTTTAGCAATTAGTTTATATGTGCCATGAGATAAAAAAGGTTGAAAATTGCTTTGCTATGGTAAAAGAAAATAAGTCCACAGAATAGCTGCCATTAGCTTCATTCACTGCTGTCTGAAGGGATGTGAACAGTGTTAAAAGGTTAGTTGAATGTATTTACTCAGTAATTGAGGATAAGATCTTTCAGTAACTTTTACAATTAATATCTAACCAACAACACTTTAATAGGATTATAGAAGAAAAAAGATATGCTGGCATCCACTTTGAAAATTAAGTCTCTCAGCCTGACAAGTTGGTGGCACAGTTGATAGAGCGTCAGCCTGGGATGCTGAGGATGCAGGTTTGAACCCCCCAGGTCGTCGGCTAGAGCGTGGAATCATAGACCTGACCCGATTGGTCGCTGACTTGAACCCAAAGATCTCTGACTTGAAGCCCAGGGTTGCTGGCTTGAGCCCAAGGTCACTGACTTGAGTAAGGTGTCACTCACTTTGCTCTAGCCCCCCAGTCAGAGCATATATGAGAAAGCAATCAATGAACAACTAAGGAGCCACAATGAAGAATTGATGCTTCTCAGCTCTCACCCTTATTGTCTGTTCCTCTCCCTTTCCCTCTCTCACTGAAAAAAAATGAATATTTATTTGTAATATACTGTTTGAGCTCTATTGTGTTATAATTTGTAGATAACTAATGTTCTATAGAGATATTAATAAAATTAATTAATAAACCCTTAGACTTTAATATTTATATTTATTCATTTTAGAAAAGAGAGAGAGAGAGAGAGAAGGAGGGAGGAGCAGGAAACATCAACTCCCATATGTGCCTTGACCAGGCAAGCCCAGGGTTTTGAACCCGCAACCTCAGAGTTCCAGGTTGATGCTTTATCCACTGCGCCACCACAGGTCAAGCAAAACCCTTAGACTTTAAACCAGTGGTTCTTAACCTTTTTTGAGGTACCAAACCCACCAGTTTCATATGCGCATTCACCGAACGCTTCTTTAGTGATAAATAAAATATGATTTTTTTTTCCAAATTCAAGACATAGGTATATGTTTTTTTTACTGGTGCACAAAATGAGTCGTGCATGAACATCACCTTGTTCAAAGAACAAAACCAACAAAGTGCATGAACTCACAACAAATTATGGTATTACTTTATTCAGGCCTCCACAGCAGAGGCTTCTCTGAACCCCTGAGACTGACTCATCTCACCCCTAGGGTTCGATAGAACCCAGGTTAAGAACCACTGCTTTAAACTTTGAAGTATTTTTACCATAGCTTTCTAGGAACAGCCAGAGTCAATATATATTATACATCATATGTTAATATCTTTGTACCATTGAAATTTAAGACAAAGTTTAGTTGTATTTAATTTATTTTTATCAATTTTATAGCGGGGGAGGAGACAGACAGGAACATCAATTTATTCCTGTATATGCCCTGACTAGGGATTAAACTGGCAACTTGTTCTTCAGGACGAAGCTCTAACCAACTGAGTTATATAGCCAGGGCAATGAAGTTTAGTCTTGCATTTAAGAAAATAATTGGTATTTAGTGAGTTTTTATTGGTTTTTCAAGCTATTTTATTTAATTTTTGAATTTTTATTTTATTTATTGATTTTAAAGAGAGAAAGGGGAGGAGGAATAGAGAAACATTGATTTGTTATTCTGCTTATTTATGTATTTGTTGGTTGATTTTAAAAAATATTTTCTTTTTTTAAATTTATTGATTTTAGCCTGACCTGTGGTGGTGCAGTGGATAAAGCATCTGACCTGGAATGCTGAGGTCACTGGTTCAAAACCCTGGGCTTGCCTGTTCAAGGCGCATACAGAAGCAACTACAATGAGTTGATGCTTCCTGCTCCTCCCCTTTCTCTGTCTCTCTCCACTCTCTAAAAGATCAATAAATAAAATCTTAAAAAGTAATTTGATTTTAGAGAAAGGAAGGAAGAGAAAGAGAGACAGAAACAGACAGAAACATTGATCTGTTCCTGTATGTGCCTTGACCAGGGATCGAACCTACAACCTTCATCTTTTAGGACAGTGCTCTTATCAACTGAGCTATCCGGCCATGGCATCATTGATTGATTCTTGTGTGTACCCTGATTGGGAATCCAAACTGCAACCTTGGCATATCTGGTTGATGCTCTACCCAGCGAGGGCTTCTCAAGCTATTTTAGAAAAGCAGCTTTAGCAAGAATTAAGTCAAAGAGAATATAAGAAGACAGAGAAAGAAAAATCACAGTGATTTAGTTATAAAAATAAGAAATATGTAGGGCCATTTAGTTTATGGGGAACTTAAATGAGCTCAAAAACAAAATGTACATATTTTTCCTTAATATCTAGTCTATATTAAAGTATTTATAAATTACTAAATGAAGAAACAGCCAAACACAAGGTTTATTACATTTAATTTATGAATTTTGTCATTATACGTTGTTAACTTACATAGTACCTGAAGAATTCATGTACAACCCTTTGACCAGAGCCTATGGAGAACCTCACAGAAGACCTGAAGTTCAGAATGCTACAATTGAGTTTATGGCTCCTTCAGAATACATGGTAAGTTTTCCTTTTTATTTATTTATTTATTTATTTATTTTTATTTTTTCCTTTTTATTTTTTATATAGCTTACTTATTTCATAATACTGGGTTTTAAGTAAAACAATATGACATGCTTTAACAAAATTTTATAGTTTTAAATTTATAAAAGATATTCTTGTTCATTATATAAAAGTAGTTAATTAGTATAAAAGGGTAAGTCTGAGAAGTATATGTAAAGTTCTACTTAAGTCACTTCCAGTTTTTTTCTAATTGCAAATAACGGTGTGATGAATATCCTCCTGCAAGTTCTTTTATACCCTTGTGTGAATATCTGAGGTCATGCATTTTAAAAATAATAATTATGACTGAATTTAATTAGCATTTTATAAAGCACTTATATTTTTGATCATCTCAAACAACTCTCTGAACTGAGCCAGGGAATACTATTAATCCTATTTTACAGATGTGTAAACAGATTTACTAATTTAAGTGATTTGCCAGCCAAATATTCTTTAAGTGGTAGAGCTTTTATTAAATTCCAGGTCTTTTGATTTGGTTATTCTGTCACCATGCCATATTTGCTTGTAAGGGAAGGAGGACATGAAGATAGAACTTAACACCTATTTTTTTAATGTTTTATTTTAGTATGTTTTTGTGATATAGTCTTTTTCTACCTGAGCACTTGGGGGCATTTTAGTATAGAAGTTATGAGAGTTTTATATCTTTTCCCCACAGAGATAGTTTAGTGTAGAAAACATTTTTGTGATACTTATATGGTTGGCAATAGCTTTCTGCAGTGTACCTGTCCCTATGTTAATTAAAACCAAAATATGCAGGGGCATTTGTTCTTTTGAATTGGATTTCCTACATTTCTTTCCTTTAATCTCCCAGGATATGCGAAAATGGCTTCCTTTAAATTTGGAACTTGCCTATTACAAGAGGTTTTTCTTCTTCCTCTCTTCTCATGCAACAGGTTCTATGATTCATCAAGTGATACATGCAAAAATATATAAAAGTTAGAACACTTTATGCCCAGTTCTGGTTGTGCTTATTTGATGCTTTTTATTAAATTGAAAATAGAGCTTTGAATTTGGAAGTTAAAAAATATAGTGCCCTGGCAGTTTGATCATTTGGTTGGAGCATCATCCCCATGTGTCAGGGTTGTGGGTTCAATCCCGGGTGGAGGCATGTGCAAGAGTGAACCAATGAATACATGGAGCAGCAAATCGATGTTTCTCCCCAGACCCCCTGCCCCACTTTCTCTTCCCCTTCCTCCCTCTTCCTCTCTTCCTTTCTTTCTCTCTAAAGTCAATAAATTAGCCCTGGCTGAATAGCTTGTTTGGTTAGAGCATTGTCCAGAAGCACAGAAGTTGCTGGTTCAATCACTGGCCAAGGCACAGAAACAGATTGATGTTCCTGTCTCTATCTCACTCTCCCTTCCTCTCTTGCTAAAATCAATCAATCAAAAAATAAATAAATAAATAAAACAGTAAATTAAAAAAAATATATGTAGTCATACATTTTTATGAAACTAGCCTGAAATGTGTTGGTTAAATAACCATAGAAGGCATCTTAATGTGTCACTTTCAGAACTATAATTCCCCTGTATTGTGAAATATAACGCACAAATGGAAAAGTCTATAAAACATAGATGTATAAAATACCAAATAACTATAAATGCTGTGTTAGCACCACCCAGGTCAAGAAATTTAACGTTGCCAGTATTCCCAGAAGCCCTTCTGATCACATTCTCTCTCCTTCCAGTCCTTAGAGAAAAGGCTATTCTGACTTATGGCAATCACATCCCCATTTTTTTCCTAAGTGTCCATCTGAAAACATTTTATACTTTTGCCTGACTTTTAAACTTCTGTTCTTTTTATATTATTTCCTTTACCCATTGTTTTTTTTATAGTCTCCACTTAATTTTTAAATAATGCTTATTTTATTGCTTTGCTGTATGTGGATATGGCAAATGGTAAGTTTAAATTTAATCCTATTAAATGTATTTAATGAGATGCTTTTTTTCTTTAGCTACGACCACCTCAGCCTCCAGTGTACCTCTTTGTATTTGATGTATCTCACAATGCAGTTGAAACTGGATACTTGAATTCAGTTTGCCAGAGTTTGTTAGACAATCTGGATTTGTAAGTATCTTAATTCAGTTTAAATTTGAAACTAAAGGGTTTACAAAATGGATAAGTAGTTTCAAAATAAGAAGAAGCTATGTAATTATGTTCTAAAAGCCTAGTTTGAACTTCAGGCCTTACTTTCTCTGAGAAACTTTTAATTACCTATTATGGGAAAATTTTAAACATATTAAGTTGGAAGAATGTAATGAACTTCAACATTTTTAGCATTTAGCTGTTTGGGCTTTTTGTTGTTGTTGTTTGTATTTTTTTGAAGTGAGAAGCAGGGAGGCAGAGACTCTTGCATGTACCCGACCAGGATCTACCCCCCCAGCCCCCACCCCCCACCACCCCCACCCCCAAACCCCCCCTCGGCATGCCCACCAGGGGGCGATGCTTGTTGCAACCAGAGACATTCTAGCACCTGAGGCGAGGCCATGGAGCCATCCTCTGGGCCTGGGCCAACTAGGCTCCAATGGAGCCTTTGCTGTGGGAGGGGAAGAGAGAGATAGAAATGAGAGGGGGAAGGGTGGAGAAGATTATGGATGCTTTCTTAGTGTGCCCTGGCTGGGAATCTAACCCAGGACTTCCACACGCCAGGCCAGTGCTCTATCATTTAGCCAACTGGCCAGGGCTAGCATTCAGCTGTTCTTGATTCATATAATCACATGCACATAGTTATTTCCCCCCTTGAGTATTTTAATGTAAGTCTCAATCAGCATATCATCTTACCTATAAATACTTGGAATAATTTTTAGACCTAATTAAAATACGAATGTCACACCTAACAAAATTAGCAATTTCATAGTAAGAACTAATACCCAGTTCAATTTTTGTTTCTGGTTCTCTCAAAAATGTATTTTTACTGTACGTTTTTTAGAATACGAATCTAAATTGTATTTATAAATTGCATTTAATTGTCATGTCTTTTTTTCTTTTTTTGGTGACAGAGACAGAGGGACAGATAGGGACAGACAGACATTAAAGGACAGAGATGAGAAGTATCAATTCTTCATTGAGGCTCCTTAGTTGTTCAATGATTGCTTTCTCATATGTGCTTTGATGGGGGCGGGCTACAGCAGAGCAAGTGACACCTTGCTCAAGCCAGCAACCCTGCGCTCAAGCTGGTGAGACTGCGCTCAAGCTGGATGAGCCCACACTCAAGCCAGTGACCTCGGGGTTTTGAACCTGGGTCCTCTGCATGCCAGTCTAATGTTCTATCCACTACACCACCACCTACCTGGTCAGGCTGATTGTCATATCTCTTAAGTCTCTTAAAATATCTGCACTTTAAATGGTGGTTAGATACTTACTTAATGTAACTTATAAAAACTTATGTGACCTTGTAGTATAATGAATTATACTATTCTCATGTTGTATGGAAGAATATGGAAAACCAAATCTCATCAGAAACAGACTAATTCCTTCACCTTAGTGATAAGGGGCATCTTTGTTCTTGCCAGCATTTGTACTTTTAATGTTGTAAGTTGTGTATGGGGATTGTCTGTTGAGGAAGAGCTCACTGATTCACCCAAGCATGGGTAAAAATTTTCAAGATATGTAGCACCTAAATTTATATTACATTTTAGAGTTGGTATATAGTATTTTAGTAATGTATTTTTGTAAATTAAACTCATCACAAAGTTTTGTACATGCTTTCCAGGATTTTTATATGCCATTTCCTTAGTGATTATATAATTTTATATAGGCATAATGAGTTTTGAATTGCTGTATTATTACTAGATTTTATTGATCGTTTGGCTTATGGGTTGTATGTTTACTTTGAGTAGAGTATGTTTTCAGGGGGTTTAATATTGGGTGGGTTTAACATTTATGTTGGGACAGTTTCCATAATATGAAAATAAATATTTGCATGTAACTCTTAGCAGATATTTAATATGTACATATGGAAAAACTTGATAAAATACTCTTTTAAATTTATTTTTAGACTCCCCGGCAACACGAGGACAAAAATTGGCTTCATAACTTTTGATAGTACAATCCACTTCTACAGTCTTCAAGAAGGTCTCTCTCAACCTCAGATGCTAATAGTTTCAGATATTGAAGGTATGTATTGTACATTTGAAATAATTGAGCTATCTTAGTTATTTTCAGTTTTAGAAGTATTTCATGACTATTTGACAAATTAGACATGTATAATTCTACTATATTGAGAAAAACTTTGAATGCAAAATTATAAGATTGTTGTTGGAATTGTAAGAGTCCCTCCATCCAATTCCTCATTTAATAGAAGAACAGTTATGGTAAAGTGAATTCTGAACAAGGAAACAAAAAGAAGTCAATGTTAAAACTCAAATGAGTCTGGCCTGTGGTGGCGCAGTGGATAAAGCGGCAACCTGGGAACACTGAGGTCGCCAGTTCAAAACCCTGCACTGGTCTGGTCAAGACACATATGGGAGTTGATGCTTCCAGCTCCTCCCCCCTTTCTTTCTCTCTCTCTCTCTCTCTCACTCTCACTCTGTGTCTCCTCTCTAAAATGAATAAAATAAAAAAAAAAATTAAAAAAAAAAAAAAAAAAAACTCAAATGAACTCTTTACCCCTTCTTTTTTATTCATTCAAAAAATACTTGAGTATAGTCATACAGATCAATGGAATAGAATGAGGAGCCCAAAAATAAACCATCTTATGTGGTCATTAGATTTTTGACAAGGTATGCCAAAAACATTCAATGGGAAAAGGCAGTCTTTTTAGCAAATAGTTCTGGGAATACTGAATATGCAAATTAATAACTTGGTCCTTACCTTAAACCAGATAAAAAATAATTAACTCAGTGAATAAAAGAGCTAAAACTACAAAATATAAAAACTCTTAGAAGAAAACAGGGGAAAATCTTTATGACATTGGATTTGGCAGTGATTTCCTAGACATGACACCAAAGCAAAGCCAATAAGAAAAAAGAATTAGCCTGACCAGGCGGTGGTGCAGTGGATAGAGCATCGGACTGGGATGCTGAAGACCCAGGTTCGAGACCCCGAAGTTGCCGGCTTGAGTGTGGGCTCATCTGGCTTGAGCAAAGCTTGCCAGCTTGGACCCAAGGTCGCTGGCTCCAGCAAAGGGTGGCTCAGTCTGCTGAAGGCCCGTGGTCAAGTCACATATGAGAAAGCAATCAATGAACAACTATGGTGTTGCAACAGCAATGAAAAAACTGATGACTGATGCTTCTCATCTCTCCGTTCCTGTCTGTCTGTCCCTATCTATCCCTCTCTCTGGTTCTCTGTCCCTGTAAAAAAAAAAAGAGTAAAAAGCTCAGTAAAAAAGGCAACTCACAGAATGAGAGAAAATATATGCAAATCATATATCTAAGGAAGGATTAATATTAAAATGACTAAAGAGCCTGACCTGTGGTGGCGCAGTGGATAAAGCGTCAACCTGGGAACACTGAGGTCGCCAGTTCAAGACCCTGCACTGGTCTGGTCAAGGCACATATGGGAGTTGATGCTTCCAGCTCCTCCCCCCTTTCTCTCTCTCACTCTCACTCTCTCTCAGTGTCTCCTCTCTAAAATGAATAAAATAAAAAGAATTAAAATAAAAGAAACAAAAAACCCTGCTCCAAAAAAAAATAAAAATGACTAAAGAACTACTTGACAGCAACAAAGTAATATCAAAAATAGGCAAAGGATGTAAATAGACATTTATCTAAAGAATATTTACAGGCCCTGGCCAGTTTGTTCAGCAGTAGAGCATCGGCTCAGTATGTAGAGGTCCCAGGTTCGATTCCCAGCCAGGGCACATAAGAGAGGTGCCCATCTGCTTCTCCACCCTTCCCCCTCTTCTTTCTCTCTTATCTCTCTCTTTCCCTCCTGCAGCCGAGGTTCCATTGGAGTGGAGTTGGCCCAGGCACCGAGGATGGTTCCATGGCCTCCACCTCAGACACTAGAATGGCTCCTGTTGTAACAGAGCAATGGCCCAGATGGGCATGCCAGGTGGATCCCGGTAGGGCGCATGAGGGAGCCTGTCTTTCTGCCTCCCCACACCCTGCTTCTCACTTCAGAAAAATAAAAAAAGAATTTTTAAAAAAAGAATATTTACAAATGATCAATGATGAAATAATGAAAAAATACTTAATGCTGTTAGTCATTTAAGAAATGCAAATCAAAATCACAGTAACAACTGGCCATCTGGCTCAGTGGTAGAGCATTGGCCCAGCATTTGGAAGTCCCAGGTTTGATTCCTGGTCAGGGCACACAGGAGAAGCTACCCTTTGCTTTTCCATTCCTCCCCATTTTCTCTCTCTCTCTTTTATTCTCCCACAGCCATGGTTCGAGGAATTTGGCCTCAGGTGCTGAGGATGGCTCTATGGCCTCACCTCAGGCACTAAAATAGCTCAGTTTCCAATCAACAGAACAATGGCCTCATATGGGCAGAGCATCCCCCAATAGAGGCCTTGCCGGGTCAGAACACATGTGAAAATCTGTCTGTCTTGCCTCCTCTCACTTAATTAAAAAAAAGAAAAAAAAAAGGACCAGTCATAGTACATTAACTAAATGAAGAATAATTTACAGGGAATCAATAATAGAGTAGGTGAAGCCAAGAATCAAATCAGAGATTTAGAATATAAGTAAAAAATCACCCAATCAGAACAGAAAACAAAAAAAAAATTTGAAAAAAACTGCGGATATCCTGACCAGGCAGTGTCGCAGTGGATAGAGTGTCTGACTGGGACGCAGAGGACCCAGGTGTGAAACCCCAAGGTCACCAGCTTGATCACAGGGTTGCTGGCTTGAAGCCCAAGGTCACTGCCTTACCCCATGGTCACTGGCTTGAGCTGGGATCATAGACATGACCCCATGGTCACTGGTTGAGCCCAAAGGTCGCTGGCTTGAAGCCCAAGGTCATTGCCTTAGCCCAAGGTTGTTGGCTTCAGCAAGGGGTCACTTGCTCTGCTGTAGTCCCCTGGTCAAGGCACATAGGAGAAAGCAATCAATGAACAACTAAGGAGACTAAGGAGCCGCAATGAAGAATTGATGTTTCTCATCTCTCCCTTCCTGTCTGTCTGTCCCTATCTGTCCCTCTCTCTGTCTTTCTCTCTGTCATACACACAAAAAAATGAGGATAGTATAAGGAGCCTCAGAGACTACTTCAAGCACACCAACATTGGCGTCATGGGGGAGCCAAGCGAAGAAAGAGAGCAAGAAATTGAAAACCTATTTGAAATAATAATGACAGAAAACTTTTCTAACTTTGTGAAGGAAATAAACTTATAAGTCCAGAGCATGCAGAGAGACCCAAACAAGATGAACTCAGAAAGGCCAAGACATATAATTAAAATGCAAAAGATTAAAGACAGAGAGAATCTTAAAACCTCCAAAAGAAAAGCAGTTAGTTATATAAAAGGGAGCTTTTATAAGGCTGTCAGCTGATTTTTCAGCAGAAACTTTGTAGGTCAGAAGGCTGTGGCAAGAAATATTCAAAGTGATGGAAAGCAAAGACTTAAAACCAAGACTGCTCTACCCAGCAAAGCTATCTTGTTGAATTGAAGGACAGATAAAGAGCTTCCCAGACAAGAAAAAGCCAAGAGAGTTTTGTCACCACCTAACCAGTATTATATGAAATGTTAAAGGGTCTTTGAAGAAGATGAAGATAAAAGATAAAAAATACCAACAATAAAATGACAATAAATACTTACCTATCAACAATTGAATTTAGGCCCTGGCCAGGTGGTTTAGTGAGCAGAGCGTCATCCCCACATACTGAGGTCATGGGTTTGATCCCATCAGGACACGTACTAGAAGCAGTCAATGAATGCACAACTAAAAATGGAATAATTAAGTAGAACAATGAGTTGATGTTTCTCTCTTTCTCTCTCCCTCCCCTCTCTCTCTTTCTGTCTCCCTAAAATCAATAAAAAATTTTTTAAATCAAATTTAAAAAATAAATGAACAAGCAGAACAGAAACAAACTTGTAGATACAGAGGACATTTTGACAGTTGCCAATGAGAGGGGGAAGGTGATAAAGGGGAAGGGATTAAGAAGTACAAATTGGCTGTTACAAAATAGTCATGGTGATATAAAGCACAGCATCGGGAATATAATATTCTAAAACTATGTATTGTGTCATATGGGTGTGAGATTTATAAGGATGGTCAGTACATTATGTAATTTCTAATCACTAGAGTGTACACCTGAAAATAATATAATAATGTATATCAACTGTAATTAAGAAATAAAAATTATTTTAAAATGGAAAAAGTAAAAAAGGACAATAACAAATATTTGCAAGGATGTGGAGAAATTGGAACTCTTCATACACTGCTAGTGGGAATGGAAAAGATACAGCCAGTAATGGAAAACAGTCTGTCAGTTCTTCTGAAGTTAAACATATAGAGTACCATATGACTTAGCAATTCTACTCAGTCAGTATACAAGAAAATTAAACACAGTCTACACAAATATATATAGAGCAACTGTTGAGAGCAATGTAGCAAAAAAGTAGAAACAATCCAATTGCCCATCTTTGTTTTTTTCCTTAGGTGAGAGGAGGGGAGATAGATTCCCATATGCTCCCCAACCAGGATCTACCCAGCAACCCTATCTGGGGCCAATTCTTGCAACTGAGCTATTTTTAGCACCTGAGGTGGAGGCTCAGTGAAGGAGCCATCCTCAGTGTCCAGGGCTGATGCACTTAAACCAGTTGAGCCATGGCTGCTGGAGGGGAAGAGAGAAAGAAAAGGGAGGGGAGAAGGGAGGAGAAGCAGATGGTTGCTTCTCATTTGTGCCCTGACCAGGATCTAACTTGAGACATCCACACGCTAGGTCAGTGTTCTACCATTGAGCCAACCAGCCAGGGCCCAAATGCTCATCTTTTTATGACTAAACAAAATGTGGTATATCGCCTGACCTGTGGTGGCGCAGTGGATAAAGCGTCGACCTGGGAACACTGAGGTTGCCAGTTCAAATCTGGTCAAGGCACATATGGAAGTTGATGCTTCCAGCTACTTCCCCTTTTCTCTCGTTCTTTCTCTCTCTCACTCTGTGTCTCCTCTCTAAAATGAATAAATAAAAAGAAATTAAAAAAAAAAAGAAAAACAACTTAAAAAAATGTGGTATATCTATACGATAAAAAGGATAAAGTACTGATAGATGCTACAACATGGGTAAACCTTGAAAACAATATGCTAAGTGTAAGAAATCAGTCATTGCCTAACCTGTGGTGGCGCAGTGGATGGAGTGTCAACTTGGAATGTTGAGGTTGCTGGTTTGAAACCCTGGGCTTGCCTGGTCAAGGCACATAGGAGAAGCAACTACTATAGGTTAATGCTTCCAGCTTCTTCCCTCACATCCCCCCCCACACACCTTTCTCTCTCTCTCTAGCTTCTCTTTAAAATCAATATATAAAATTAAAAAAAAAACAACTTTATAATGTGACTACACTATATATAAATATAAAATGTCCAGAACAGACATCTAGAATCAGAAAGCCTGGTGGCTGCTTAGAGCTGTGGGAATTGGCAGGGAGGTGAGGAGTGACTGCTAATCAGTGCAGGTCTTCTGAGCAATGATGAAAATGATCTGGAATCAGTGATGATGGTTGTACAACTCAATACATAAAAGAAAATCACTAAGTATATTTCTATAAGGCTGAATTATATCAATAAAACTTACTAAATTACTTTTAATTTTAAAGAAAAAGGAAGAAATCTGAACAATTTTTATATGACAGCTAATGAAAATAAATGTTTCAAATTATTTGTTGGTATTCTTTTTTTACAAACATTATAATGAGCCTTCTTATTTTATTGTAGTAAAAAACAGTACACTAATGTAGAAAGTGGGACCCCGTTATAATACTTCACCACCACCCACATTTCCTTCCCACTTTGCTTTCTTCTCAGGAAGGGAATTTAATTGATAAGCAAGAGTAAATTTGAATCCCAAGAAGCTGATCTGATGTGGTCAATTAGCATACCTTCTAATTTACTTGATTTTGTAGTCTCATAAGTAGAAGCACTGGTGGGCACCTGCTTTTGGAGTGATAAGTCTAGTCAGCACTGTTGGGCTGAATTATGTCTATATAAAGACATAGTATTTTTGTGTTATCTGAGTCCACCGTTTTTTTTATTAAAGAAACATTATGTTTCTTTGGCTGGCTTCCAGGGCTAAGCAAGAACATAAAGTAGAATTCTGAATTGTCTTTGAAAAAGCAGAGCACTGTGGAAACCCTTACTGAGTGCTTACAGATCAATATTTTCTAATTGGGAGGTTGTTTACCTTTTATTTTTTTTACAGGGACAGAGAGAGTCAGAGAGAGAGAGAGATAGGGACAGACAGACAGGAACGGAGAGAGATGAGAAGCATCAATCATCAGTTTTTCGTTGCAAAACCTTAGTTGTTCATTGATTGCTTTCTCACATGTGCCTTGACTGCGGGCCTTCAGCAGACCGAGCAACCCCTTGCTGGAGCCAGCGACCTTGGGTCCAAGTTGGCGAGCTTTTTGTTCAAGCCAGATGGGTCCGCACTCAAGCTGCGACCGCTGGCAACCTCTGGGTCTCGAACCTGGGTCTTCCGCATCCCAGTCAGACTCTCTATCCACTGTGCCACCGCCTGGTCAGGCGGCTGTTTACCTTTTACACAGTAACAGTTAAGTTGTCATAGGTCCTAAATCAATGCTCTTTTAGTCTCTTTGAACGTACATAAACAGTGCTGTAATAGTGGAGGAGAACGCTTTTCTGTAAGTATGGTTGTGGTTTCTTATATCAGTATTATGTATTTGGAACACTGTTCACAAGTAAGTTTTATTAAAAATATATTTATTTCTTCTTTCAGATGTTTTTATACCTATGCCAGAGAACTTATTAGTAAATTTAAATGAAAGTAAAGAGGTAAGGCACATTTTCCTATCCCACATATTTAATTGCAGTATTGAAGGAATATATTTTTTGAAATGAACATTAAGTAAAATTTTGCTTCTTTCTGTGGTATTTTTAAGATGTGTAGCATTTTCTATTTTTTTGTTAATTAAAATTCATCAGAAGACCTGCTTTTAAGTTTAATGTAGCAAGTTATTTATAGTAGGATAGGAGATGAGTCTATTCCATTAAGAAGAAAAACCTGAAGGAAGCCTGCCTTGCCAGCCATTTGGGAAATTGGGAGGGTTGCTGAAATAAAGCTTCTGGTCACTATATAGAAGCACTTTAGCTAGGCCGCTTTCAGTGCCCTTTGCTTTTTTGATTCACAGAGTGTCATTGGGGTCAGTTAAGAAGAAACTCTTATTACCTGCCTGGAAATTGCCATGACATAATACAGTGAGAGGTGAACAGAATGTGTCTGAAGGGGGGATGTTGTCTACCCTGTACATGCATATATGCCGTAGGGGTAACATTTTAACTAGCAAGTCTATGGTCTCAGCTGTTGGCAACAGTGACTTTGCCATAGTGCAATGTATTTTTTTCCCATTAACTCTCTTTATTTGTATAATCTAACCTGAATAGGTAGTTGTTTTTTGTTTTATTTTTCTTTTGCTGTGATTTTTACTAGTTGGCAAATTTACTGGATATCTTAGATTTTGCAATAGGAAGAGTTAAACTCACTTTGGAACTGAAAATAATACAGTGTGTAGAGGTGATTGAGAAGGCCATATTTTGTGGCATTAAAATAAATCAAATCTCTAAACTGTGATGGTTCATTTGGATACATTTTGGACTTATAGTCTTGCTGGACTACCGCATGTGCAAGAACTGTAAGGCCCCAAGTTTTGTCTTGCTTGCCAATTTATAATGTTTATTTAAAATGGCTTTCTTGTCATTTGACCAACTTCATTGCTTATTGTATTGTCTGTAGATTCTCTGACCATCATCATGACTCAATGTCTTGTCTGTTATATTAGTTACTGACTTTGTGTAAAAACATTTTTTTAAATTATAACACTATTGAGTTTTCTTGCTTTATTTCACAAGCTTGTCCAAGATTTACTGAAAACTTTGCCACAAATGTTCACGAAGACCCTGGAGACACAGAGTGCCTTGGGTCCTGCACTTCAGGCTGCCTTTAAGCTGATGTCCCCAACTGGTGGTCGAATGTCTGTCTTTCAGACACAACTCCCAACTCTTGGTGTGGGAGCCCTGAAACCACGAGAGGAACCCAACCAGAAGTCGTCTGCTAAGGTTAGAAGGTCATTAAATCTATGATGAGATTTATGCTGGTGTTCTGTCCCTTTGACCACACAGCTTGTATATTTCAGTTGTAGAGAGGAAGGAACATGAGGGACAAAGTAGAACTGGGTGACCAGTAGAAAATACTCAGTTCGACATATTGACTGCATGGATAGCTTTTGAGTACCTTGTGTCTATACACCTAGTTTGAGATGCATATTTCTCAAAAGATTATGAGAGGCCTGACCTGTGGTGGCACAGTGGATCAAGCGTTGACCTGAAATGCTGAGGTCGACAGTTCAAAACCCTAGGCTTGCCCGGTCAAGGCACATATGGGAGTTGACGCTTCCTGCTCCTCCGCCTTTCTCTCTCTCTCTATTTCTTCTCTAAAATGAATAAATAAATAAAAATAATTTTAAAAAAGATTATGAGAGGCCATATACTATGATTATGGTGTTGGTCCTGGAGTCAGTCTGCCTGAGTTCAACTGTTTTTTCAATGTTTGAACTTGAATAGTTACTTAATTTCTCTGTGCCTTTGTTTCCTTATATTTATAAAGTAAAAATAATGATAGTACCCACTTCTTATGGTAGTTAAAAGGACTAAATAGCTATTACATAAGAATTATTTTAAACTGTTTCCAGCATACTAAGCATTTAATATATTATAGAAATTAGTATAATAGATTTATTTCTTTTTAAAAGTAAAACAAAATAAAATAATAAAAGTAGAACAAAAGTTGGCCCTGGCCAGTGGCTCAGTGGATAGTGTCAGCCTGGCATATGGATGTCCCAGGTTTGATTCCCAGTTAGGGAACACAGGAGAAGTGACCATCTGCTTCTCCCCTCTACCTTCTATCTCTCTCCTGCTCCCGTAGACAGTGACTTGATCGGTTTGAGTGTAGCCCTGGGCACTGAGGATATCTCCTTTGGAGCATTTCAACCTCGGGCTCTAAAAATAGCTCACTACTGGAGATTGGCCCTGGATGGGTTTGTTGGGCTGATCCTGGTTGGGTTGCATATAGGAATCTGCTTCACTATCTCCCCTTCGTCATCTAAAAAAAAAAAAAGGAAAACATTCTTTTTTTATTTTAATTTCTTTTTATTTATTCATTTTTAGAGAGGAGACACAGAGTGTGAGAGAGAGAAAGGGGGGAGGAGCTAGAAGCATCAACTCCCATATGTGCCTTGACCAGACCAGTGCAGGGGTTTTTTTGTTTTTTTTTTAATGAGGTTTCTTTTTTTTTTTAATTTATTTTATTTTTATTTTATTCATTTTAGAGAGGAGACACAGAGTGAGAGAGAGAGAGGAAGAGAGAAAGGGGGGAGGAGCTGGAAGCTCAACTCCCATATGTGCCTTGACCAGACCAGTGCAGGGTTTTGAACTGGCGACCTCAGTGTTCCCAGGTCGACGCTTTATCCACTGCGCCACCACAGGTCAGGCCCAGTGCAGGGTTTTGAATTGGCGACCTCATTGTTCCCAGGTTGACGTTTTATCCACTGCGCCACCACAGGTCAGGCAGGAAAACATTCTTAAGCAGTACATGTTTTTACTGAAAAACTAGAACTATACCAAAGCAAAAAGATTTCATAGAATATCCAAGGATACTTGTTAATACCTTGGTGAGTATAGATAATAATTTAAATTTTATGACAATTTAATGACTTAAAATATTTTCTTTTTAAATTTATTATTAATAGGAAATTCACTTGACACCATCTACTGACTTCTATAAGAAGTTAGCTTTGGACTGTTCTGGTCAGCAGGTAGCCGTTGACTTATTTCTTCTTAGTGGACAGTATTCTGATCTGGCTTCTCTGGGTAAGTCTTTCCTAATTATTATTTTTCTCAAATGAATGTCAAAATGATATTTATATAATGATAATTCTAAATCGAGGACAAAGTGAAAGAAATTTTATTCATTTGGGCGAGTTAGTCAGTTTAGTCTATTATAAACCCTGTAGTCTTCCTCTCTAAAAACTTAGAGAAATTTCTGTGCTACTATTTAAAGGAATGAAATATTCTTTTTTGACAGTTACTGGGGATGTTAAAGAAAGATTGATTCAAATGCTTGTAGCTACTTTGGTGTTACAATAGTAGTTAATGGCAGAATATAAAAGGAGTGTACATTCTCTTCTAGGTTGTATTTCTCGGTATTCAGCAGGTAGTGTCTATTACTATCCCTCTTACCACCATCAGTACAACCCAGTCCAAGTACAGAAATTACAGAAGGAGCTACAAAGATACCTCACTCGGAAGATTGGCTTTGAGGCAGTCATGAGGATTCGGTGCACCAAAGGTGGGTGCACTATTTTTTGCATTTACATAAAAGTAGATGTTGCATTTGATACCACCTGTAAGTATACATGTTTTTACTTAGTCTTATCACAAAATTTGCTCATCTAAGATATTGTACTTACTCTGATGGAATATACAATTAGGAATAAGAAGAAACATTCTTTTTAAAGGGGACTACTTTGAATATGCTAAAAACCACTAGATTGTACACTTGAAAAGGGTGATTTTTACAGTATATGAATTATATCTCAATGAAAAGAGATTATATCCCCAAAGAAAATGATATATATTACTGATGGATTGTTATTCTACTTATTGAACAGTAGTAGTGGAAGATCTTTCTATTTAAACAATTTTTTTAAATTGTGGTAAAATATACATAACATAAAATTTACCCATTTTCATCATTTTTAAGTATACAGTTGAGGGCATTAAGTCCATTCTCATTCTTGTATAACACTACCACCATCTATCTTTATAAGTAGGACACTTAATGTATGCTCTTCTCACCTGGCACCTGCTACTAACAATTTCACAGTGTTCCTTTGCAAATTTGACAGTTTCAAAATGCCTGTGTCCAATATTATATTGTGGCTGCTAAACAGTGACTGTTTTCTTCCTTTTTTAAAAACATGTTAATCTTTATTTTATTGATTTTAGTGAGAGAAAGTGTGGGACGGGGGGAGAGAGAAGAACATTGATCTCTTCCTCTTTGTGCCCTGACCGGGGATTGAACCAGCAACATTTGTGCTTCAGGATGATTCGCTAACAACCAAGTTATTTAGCCAGGGCAAATGATGACATAAGAATATGAAAATGGGAAATTATAATTCTTGGTATTTCATTTCTCTACATTTTCAACCTGGTTCTAATCTTTTATTCAAGTTTTAAAATATTGCTCTATGAAAGGGTATGAAGCAATCTTTTTTTTTTCTGAAGTAATCATTTTTTAAAAATTTATTTATTGATTTTAGAGAGGAAGGGAAAGAGAGAAAGGCAGGAACATTGGCTTTTTCCTGTAATGTGCCCTGTGGGGGTCAAACTAGCAACCCTGTGCTTCGGAATAACACTTCAACCAACCGAGCCATCCAGCCAGGGTGAAGCAATCATTTTTTAAAGTGGAAAGATTATATGAAATATGTAGCAAAAAAATAGATATTGAAAGATAAGGATCTAGCCCTGACTAGGAAGTTCACTTGGTTAGAGCATTGTCCCAATATGTCAAGGTTGTAGGTTTGATTCCCCAGTCAGGGCACATACAAGAATAAAGCAAGGAATGCGTAAATAAGTGGGGTAACAAATTAATGTTTCTTCCTCTTCCCCTTTCTCTAAAATCAATTAATAAATTAAAAAGTAATAATAATACATTTTAAAAAAAAGATAAGGGTCTACAAATCTATTAGATAGATGTTGAAATTTATTGGTCAAACCATGTGCCAAATTAACTTATTAAGTGATAGTTATCCATCACTGTAATAAAAAGAAAAAATGAGTTAATCAATATTGAAGAAAACATGTAATCTCTTCTTTTAATAAATATATGTATTTTTTTATTTTATTGATTAATTTTAGAGAGGAAGGGAGAGAGAGAGAAAAAGAGAGAAGCATTTATTTTGTTGTTCCACTTAGTTGTTCATTTATTGATCACTGTCCATTAGTGTCCTGACTGGGGTTTAAACCCAAAAACTTGGTGTTTCAGGATGATGCTATAATTGATTGAACTAAACAGCCAGGACCTATGTATTAAAATTTTTTTTAATTGATTTTTAGAGAGGAAGAGGGAGAGAGATATATATAGAGAGAAAAACATCAATTTATTGTTCCACTTATTCATGCATTCATTGGTTGATTCTTGTATGTGACCTGACTGGGGATTGAGCCTGCAACCTTGGTATATTGGAACAGCACTCTAACCAACTGAACTATTCAGGCAGGGCCTCATATGTAATCTTTTATATAAGGTATCAAACACGTAAGAGGTTGCCACATCTCTAAACAACTCACGGTATTAGCATCACCCATAACCAGTGATTTATTACAATAACTTTCTGTTACTGTTTTTTGTTTGTTTTTTAATATGAGCTTTGAGATAAAATTTACATATACATACTGTACAATTCACTCATTTGAAGTGCACAGTTCAGTAGTGTTAAAGCCCTGGGCTGGTTGGCTTAGTGGTACAACATTAGCCCAGTATGTTTAAGTCCTGGGTTCGATTCCTGGTCAGAGTACACAGGAGAAGCAACCATCTGCTTCTCCACCTCTCCCCCTCCTCTTCTTTCTTTCTCTCTCTTGCTCTTCCCTCCTGCAGCCATGGCTCCAATGAGCAAGTTGGCTCCAGGTGCTGAGGATGGCTCCATGGCCTAGTCTCACGTGGTAAAATAGCTTGGTTGCCGAGCAATGGAGCATAGTCCCAGATGGGCAGAACATCAGCCCCAGACAGGGGTTGCTGGGTGGATCCTAGTTGGGGTGCATGCGAGAGTCAGTTTCTCTGCTTCCCTGCCTCTTACTTGATAAAAATATACATATATATATATATATATATATATATATATGTATATATTTGCTATGATATTACCACAGTTGATCTTAGAACACTTGCATCATCCCCAAAAGAAACCCTGTACTGATTAGCAGTCACTCATTCCCCCTTACTCCCTCCCTAAAACTCTGCAACTCTAGGCAACTACCAGTCTTTCTGTCTCTATGGATTTGCCTCTTCTGAGTATTTCAGATGAATGGAATCATGCAATATGAGCTCCTTTGTGATTGGATTTTTACAGTTAGCAAAGTGTATTCAAGGTTTATTCATGTTGTAACATGTATCAGTATTTCATTCCTTCTTTAAAAATATTTATAAAAAAAATATATCTTTTTATTGCCTAGTAGTATTTCATCATATAGATATTCTTCATTTTGTTTACTCATTCATCAGTTTGTGAACATTTAGGTTTCCAGTTTTTGAGTAGTCTGAATAATATTGCTGTGAACATTTATATAGAGATTTAGGGACATGTTTTCATTTCTCTCTCTGGTATATACCTGGGTCATAAAACTGTGTTTAACTTTTTGAGGAACTGCAAAGTGTTTTCCAGCAGTTGCACTATTTTACTTTCCCACTAGCAGTTAATGAGGGTACTGCTTTCTCCACATCCTTGTCAGTACTTGTTATTGTCCTTTATTTTTTATTTTAATCATCTTAGTGGATGATTAAAATAAAAAGTGTTGTGGTATCTCATTGAGGGTTTTTTTTTCTCCATTGATTTGAGTGAGAAAGAGAGAGAGAGAGAGAGAAGCATCAACCCGTTTTACTTATTTGTTCCATTTAGTTGTGCACTTATTTATTGCTTCTTGTAAGTACCCTAAACAGGTTGAATCTGCAACCTTTGGTACACCAGGAAAATGCTTTATCTATCAAGCCACCTGGCCTGGGCCTCACTAGGTTTTGATTTCTGTTTCTCTATTGATGAATGATGTTGAACATCTTTTCTTACATTTGTTGGCTACTTGTATAACTTTTTTGGAGAACTATCTATTCAGATTGTTTTCCCATTTTAAAATTTGGTTAGTCATTTTGTTATTGAGTTGTAAGAATTCTTTACATATTTTTAGATACAATGTTTCTATCAGATGTATGATTTACAACATTATTTTTTACATTTCCCAGGTTGCCTTTTCACTCTCAATGGTATTCTTTGAAGCACAGATTTTTTTTAAATTTGGTGATGTGCCATTACTCAATTTTTTTTCTTTTTGTGCTTTTGGTGTTATAGCATTAAACCACTGTTTAATCCAACGTCACAGACATTTTAACTTATGCTGTCTCCTAAGTTTTATAGTTATACTTCTGCTTCTTGTATTTAAGTCTTTGATTTACTTTGGGTTAATTTTTTTTTTTTTTTTTACAAGGACAGAGAGAGAGTCAGAGAAAGGGATAGATAGGGACAGACAGACAGGAACAGAGAGAGGTGAGAAGCATCAACCATTAGTTTCTCATTGCTGTTGCGACATCTTAGTTATTCATTGATTGCTTTCTCACATGTGCCTTGACCCCAGGCCTTCAGCAGACCAAGCAACCCCCTTCTGGAGCCAGTGACCCTAGGTCCAAGTTGGTGAGCTTTTGCTCAAGCCAGATGGGCCCTCGCTCAAGCTGGCAAGCTCGGGGTCTCGAACCTGGGTCTTCCGCATCCCAGTCCGACGCTCTATCCACTGCGCCACTGCCTGGTCAGGCTATTTTGGGTTAATTTTATTATTGTATTTGAGGTAGGTGTTTGACTTCATTCTTTTTTTTTTCCCCAAAGTGAGAAGCGGGGAAGCAGAGAGACAGATTCCCATGTGCGCACGACCAGGATCCACCCAGCATGTCCACTAGGGGGTGATTATCTGCCCATCTGGGGCCTTGCTCCCTTCAACTGGAGTCAATCTAGCGCCTGAGGTGGAGGCCATGGAGCCATCCTCAGTGCATGGGCCAACTTGGCTCCAGTGGAGCCTTGACTGCAGGAGGGGAAGAGAAAGACAGAGAGAAAGGAGAGGGGGAAGGGAAGAGAAGCAAATGGGCACTTCTCCTGTGTGCCCTGGCCAGGAATCAAACCCAGGACTTCCATACGCCAGGCCTATACTCTACCACTGAGCCAACCGGCCAGTCCCTGACTTCATTCTTTTGCATGTGGATAGTTGTTGAAATCACTTGTTGGAAAGATTATTTTTCCCCACATTGAATTCTCTTGGGACCCATGTCCCCTTGTTGAAATTAGTTGATCATAAATGTGAAGGTTTGTTTTTAGATTCAGAATTGTATTCTGTTAATTTGTATGCCTATTCTTATGCCAGTTCCAAACTGTCTTGATTATGGTAGCTTTCTAATAAGTTTCAAATTAGGAAATATGAGTACTCCCACCTTTTTTTATACTTAGGCGAGATTGTTGTGTTATTCTGGGTGTCATGTATTTCCATATTAATTTTAGGTTCCCTTTGTCTATTTCTGCAGAGAAGCTATCTTGGATTTTAAAAATATTTTTTTTATTTTACAGAGAGAGAAGAGGGGATTTGGAAGTGAGAAGTATCAACTCACATTTGCTTCCTTTTAGATGTTCATTGGTTGCTTGTTATATGTGCTTTGACTGGTCAAGCAGGGTTTTAAACCAGTGACTTCAGCATTCTTGGTCAGTGTTTTATCCACTACAGAACCACAGGCTAGGCCCTAGCTGAGATTTTGAAAGGGATTGCATTTAATAAGTAGGTCAATTTGGGGAATATTGCCATCTTAACAGTCTTAAGTCTTCCCACTTCCACATGTGCTATGTCTTTACATTTATTTGATCTCCTTTAACTTATTTTCAACAGTATTTTATGATTTTTTAGAGTGTAAGTATTACATTTCTTTAAATTCCTACATACTATTGATGCAATTGTAAATGGAATTATTTTTAAAACTTCATTGCTTCTTGCCTGTCCAGGCAGTTGCACAGTGGATAGAGCATCAGCCTGGGATGCTGAGGACTTAGGATCAAAACCCCTATGTTGCCAGCTTGAGCACAGGCTCACCAGCTAGATCGCTGAGTCGCCAGCTTGAGCATGAGATCATAAACATGACCCTATGGTTGCTGGCTTGAGCAAGGGTTCACTGGTTCAGCTGGAGATCCCTGGTCAAGGCACGTATGAGAAAACAATTAGTGAACAATTAAGGTGCTGCAACTATGAGTTGATGCTTCTCATCTCTCTCCCTTTCTCTCTATTTCTGTCTCTGTCTCTCTCACTAAAAAAAAGGTCATTGCTACTTCATATAAATATAATTAATCTTTTACCTATTGATCTCACAATCTGCAGTCCTGCTAAACTCATTCATTAATTCAACTAGTTTTTTAGTGTTTGTGTTTTAAAGGTCTCATTTGTTATATCCCATTCATTAAAGATTGAGGGGCCTCAAAAATTATTTATTTCTGCAGCCCTGGCCGGTTGGCTCAGCAGTAGAGCATTGGCCCAGCATGTGGAACTCCCGGGTTCGATTCCCAATCAGGGCACACAGGAGTAGCACCCATCTACTTCTCCTCCCTCCCCCCTCTGTTATCTCTCTCTCTCTTCCCCTCCCATAGCCAAGGCTTCATTGGAGCAAAGTTGACCCAGGCCCTGAGGACGGCTCCATGGCCCCCACCTCAGGCACTTGAATGGCTCCAGTCACAATGGAGCAATGCCCCAGATGGGCTGGGCAGAACATTGCCCCCTGGTGGGCATGCCGGGTAGATCCCTGAGAGTCACATTTGGAAGTCTGTCTGACTACCTCCCTGCTTCTAACTTTGGAAGAATACAAAAAAATAATATATTTCTGCACATATTGAGTATCAAAACTGGAAATGTATTTTCTATGGGTGCTTTGAAAACTATTTTTGTCAGTACTGAAGCTATTTTATATGTACCTAATTTTGCATAAAGCGCTTGTAAGTCAAGGGTCGGGAACCTATGGCTCGCGAGCCGGATGTGGCTCTTTTGATGGCTACATCTTGCTCGTAGACAAATCTTTAATAAAAAATATAATAACGTTCAAAATATAAAACATTCTCATGTATTACAATCTATTCATTTCCTACCATTCATGTTCATGGTTGCTGGTGGCTGGAGCCAATCACAGCTGTCCTCCGGGACAACATCAAATTTTTATTGGATAATGCATAACGTACACGGGTCGTTGTGAGGTCATGAACTAAACTTCCCTCCTTTTAATCAAGTAGTCAGCTAGCTAATTGCAGAAACCCTTTTGACGAAGAAGATGGCTAAAAGAAAAAAAGATGAGGAGCCTGACCTGTGGTGGCGCAGTGATAAAGCGTCGACCTGGGAACACTGAGGTCGCCAGTTCAAAACCCTGCACTAGTCTGGTCAAGGCACATATGGGAGTTGATGCTTCCAGCTCCTCCCCCCTTTCTCTCTTTCTCTATCTCTCTCTCTCACTCTGTGTCTCCTCTCTAACATGAATAAATAAATAAATAAAAATTAAAAAAAAAAAAAAAAGACGAGGAGTATCATACTTTTCAGCAGGAATAGACAGAGGAATTCGCCTTTATGGAGAGAGCAGATTCTGCAGTGTGTCTAATGTGCAATGATAAAATTGCATCGATGAAATGGTCAAATATAAAGTGGCACTTTGACACACGCCATGCTACATTTGCATCAAAATATCCAGCAGGGGACAGGAGGAAGAAAGCATGTCAAGAACTACTGTGCAGAGCGCAAGCTAGTTAGCAGCAACTCAATGGTTGGACCCAACAGGGTGACTGGAATTCGGCTAGCTTTGCTGGTGCTTTAGGAATTGTGAGAAATGGAAAGCCATTCACAGATGGGGAGTGTGCCAAAACATTCATGCTTGATGTTGCCAGTGAACTTTTTCTTTTTTCTTTTATTTTACAGGGACAGAGAGAGAGTCAGAGAGAAGGATAGATAGGGACAGACAGACAGGAACGGAGAGAGATGAGAAGCATCAATCATTAGTTTTTCGTTGCCATTGCGACACCTTAGTTGTTCATTGATTGCTTTCTCACATGTGCCTTGACCACGGGCCTTCAGCCGACCGAGCCACCCCTTGCGGGAGCCAGCGACCTTGGATCCAAACTGGCGAGCTTTTTGCTCAGATGGGCCTGCACTCAAGCTGGCGAGCTAGGGGTCTCGAACCTGGGTCCTCTGCATCCCAATCCAGCGCCCTGTCCACTGCACCACCGCCTGGTCAGGTGCCAGTGAACTTTTTGTTAACTTTTTGGATAAAGACAAGAGAAGGACATAAATGCAACACCATTCTTTTTTCTCGCTTTGGATGAGTCAGCAGATGTAAGTAAGCCATTTATCCCAGTTTAGCGTGATTGCAAGGCATGCTGTCAGTGACACTACATGAGGAAAGTCTTGCTGTTTTGCCTATGAAAGAGACAACAAGAGGGGAGGATTTATTCAAGTCTTTCACTGAGTTCGCTAAAGAAAAATAATTACTGATGGATAAAGTTATTTCGGTGTGTACTGATGGTGCTCTGTGCATGGTGGGGAAAAACAGAGGATTCGTAGCGCTTCTTTGTGAATGTGAAAAGAGACCCATCCTACATTTTCACTGCATCCTACATAAGGAAGCGCTTTG
The DNA here is from genome assembly GCA_037038555.1 of Rhynchonycteris naso. Lineage (NCBI taxonomy): Eukaryota > Metazoa > Chordata > Mammalia > Chiroptera > Emballonuridae > Rhynchonycteris > Rhynchonycteris naso. The sequence continues at coordinate 96,470,528 of CM073003.1, forward strand.
TGCTCAGATGTGTGGCAAGCAGCTTGGTGAGGTGATTTCGCTGGTCATTTGGATGGTCAACTTTATCGTTGCCTGAGCTTTAAATGATCGCCAGTTTAAAACACTGCTGGATAGTGTTGGGAATAATTATCCTGGTCTGCTTCTGCACAGCAATGTGCGTTTGTTGTCAAGAGGGAAGGTGCTCAGCCGTTTCGCGCCTTCTCTGAGCAAAATTCGGACTTTTCTTGAAATGAAAAACGTCAAGCATCCTGAGTTAGCTAACACTGAGTGACTCCTGAAGTTCTATTATCTCATGTACATGATTGAACATCTGAACCAGCTCAATGTGAAAATGCAAGGCATTGGAAATACAGTCTTATCCCTTCAACAAGCAGTGTTTGCATTTGAAAACAAGCTGGAACTCTTCATTGCTGACAACCCAACAGTTTGCCTTCTTTCTAGAGTGTTTAAGTTAATAAATTTTTGTGGTCACTTGCTTATTAGGTTTTGCTTTTCTTTTTATAACATATTTCATTACAAATGAATTTTAGCTCTTGCTAAAATTTTTTAGAAAGAATATCGTACAAAAAGATATAAAATGAGCCGGACCAGGCGGTGGCGCAGTGGATAGAGCGTCAGACTGGGATGCGGAAGACCCAGATCGAGACCCCGAGCTTGCCAGCTTGAGCGCAGGCCCATCTGGCTTGAGCTAAAGCTTACCAGCTTGGACCCAAGCTCTCTGGCTCCAGCAAGGGGTGGCTCTGTCTGCTGAAGGCCCACAGTCAAGGCACATGTGAGAAAGCCATCAATGAACAACTAAGGTGTTGCAATGGCAACGAAAAACTAATGATTGATGCTTCTCATCTCTCTTCGTTCCTGTCTGTCTCTATCTATTTCTCTCTCTGACTCTCTCTCTCTATCCCTGTAAAAAAAAAAAATATATATATATATATATATATATATATATATATATATATATATATAATGAAATATCAAATTTAGCCTAGTGTATTCTACCTCAGTTTCTCATATTCCATTGAATAGTTTTCTCATGCATATATAAGGATGTATTTCAGCCTTCAAAGAAACCAATGAGGATTATATCTGGCTTTTTTTATTTCCTTCTTTTCCAAGTGAGATAAGGGAAGATAGAGTGACAGGTTCCTGCATGCACCCTGACTGGGATCCATTCAACAACCCCCATCTGGTGCTGATGCTCTGCCAATCTGGGGCCATGCTCGCAACTGAGCTATTTCTAGCTCTTGAGGTGAAGGCTATACTGAACCATCCTCATCACCTGGGGCCAGTGCGCTCAAATCAATGGAGTCATGGCTGCGGGAGGGGAAGAGAGAGAGAATGAGAGAAATAAGGGAGGAGAGGTGGAGAAGCAGTTGGTCGCTTCTCCTGTTTTCCTTGACTGTGAATCGAACCCAGGACATTCACATGCCAGGCTGATGCTGTACCACTGAGTCAACTAGCCAGGGCCTAATTACTGTTTTAAAGTTGATTTTTATTTCATAAGCAAAACATGCATCTATTGTAGTAAAAAGTAATGACTTTTTTTTATTTCTTGATTTTTAGAGAGAAGGAGGGAGGGAGGGAGAGAGAGAAAGAGAAATATCCATCTGTTGTTCCAGCTATATCATGCTGTCATTGGTTTATTTCTGTATGTGCCCTGACTGGGGACTGAACCTGCAACCTCAGTATGTTGGGACAACACTCTAATCAACTGAGCCTCCCAGGCAGGGCCACATTATTTTTTTTAAGTAATAACATTACTTATAACAGCTGAAGTTCTCTTGCATCAGCTTTTGTGTGAATGTACTTTCACTTTCATTCCATCCTTATGTAGTTACTGTAACCATCTTTGTGTTTATATCAGACTTTTCTATACATTTACATACTTAGGCACCTGTCTATGAAAAGTAGATAGATTGTACAGTGTGTTAGCTAGCATTTATGACATTGTACATGTTTTCAGCAAGTCTTGAAGATCTATTAATACTAATTTATATAGATCTATCTCATTCTTTCAAACCTCTACTAGTATTCAGTAGAATATACAAATAACAATTTTGTTATTTTACTACTGATTGGCATTGAGGATATTTCTTATGTATATTTTTTGTTATGACATGGTACTGTTTTGTTTTGGGTTTTTTTTCATATATAATATGACACTTGAGTGAGTGTATCTGTAGGGTAAATTCTTAGATATAAAATTACTAGGATCAAAGTAAGTATCCATTTAGAATTTTGATAGATATTGCCAATTTATCCTTTCAAAAAGTTTTTTGAAAATTTGAATCCTCACCATTATTTAAGAAGATATCTAACCTGACCAGTGGTGGTGCGGTGGATATAGCATCGACCTGGGACACTGAAGACCCAAGTTTTGAAACCTCAAGGTCGCCGGTTTGAGTGCAGACTCACCAGTGTGAGCATGGGGTCCCTATCTTGAGTGTGGGATCATTGACATGATCCTATGGTCCCTGGCTTGAGGCTAAGATTGCTGGCTTGAGCAAGGGAATCACTGGCTTGGCTGCCCTCCCACCGCCCGTCAAGGCATGTATGAGAAGCAATCAATGATGCTTCTCATCTCCCTTCCTGTCTCTCTGTCTCTCTGTCTCTGTCTCTTTCTTGCTAAAAAGAGAGAGAGAGAGAGAGATGATATCTAGTATTAACCCTCTATCACCCTCACTAAATACTGTGTATTATCTAATACCTGAATTTCAATGCTTTCCCCATATTATCAAGCAATTAACTCAATTCTGACTCTACCAAGAGATAGCGTGAGATCCCACAGGTTCTCTGCAACCCTCTTGCCCCAGTACACACACACACTTCAGAAACTAATTGTGTGTGTGTGTGTGTGTGTGGCAGAGAGAGGGACAGATAGGAACAGACAGATAGGAAGGAAAAGAGATTAGAAGCATCAGTCTTTGTTGTGGCATCTTAGTTTTCATTGACTGCTTTCTCATCTATGCCTTGCCCCGGGGGCTACAGCAGAATGAGTGACCCCCCTTGCTCAAGCCAGCGACCTTGGGCTCAAGCCATCGACCATGGGGTCATGTCTATGATCCCACACTCAAGCCAGTGACCCCGTGCTCAAGCTGGCGACCTCAGAGTTTTGAACCTAGGTCTTCCACGTTCCAGTCTGACACTATCCACTGCTCCACTGCCTGGTCAGGCCAGAAGCTAATTTTAAGTCCAGATTGTTGCTTGTGCTGTGACTAACTGGCTAGAGATTGGAAGTTCCAACGACCTCCTCCTTGGGTTTCATTAATTTGCTAGAGCAGCTTATAGAACCCAGAGAAGCATTTTGCTTTCTAGATTTCTGATTTATTATAAAAGAGGATAACTTAGAAACACACAGAACATAGTATAGGGAAAGGGAAATAGTTTGGAGCTTTTGAAGCCTCCATATGCTCTTAGTGCTCCCCCTTCACCAAATCTCCACGAGTTCGCCAACCTAGAAACTCTGATTCCCATTCTTTTGTCTTTTTTTTTTGTGAAGGCTTTATTCCATAGTCATGATTGATTAAATTATTGGCTATTGGTGATTGATCTAATCTCTAGCCTCTACCCTCCCTGGATGTGTGTTGAAGGAGGGGAGGGGAGTGGACTGAAAGTTCCAACCCTCTAATCACATGTCTGGTTACCCTGACAACCAGCCCCCTCCTTAGATTACCTAGATCAGTGGTTCTTAACCTTTTTTGAGGTACTGAACCCACCAGTTTCATATGTGCATTCACCGAACCCTTCTTTAGTGATAAATAAATATGATTTTTTTTTCCAAATTCAAGACATAAGTATATGTTTTTTTACTGGTGCACAAAATGAGCCGTGCATGAACATCACCTTGCTCAAAGAACAAAACCAACAAAGTGCATGAACTCACAACAAATTACGGTATTACTTTATTCTGGCCTCCACTGCAGAGGCTTCTCTGAACCCCTGAGACCGACTCATCGAACCCCTAGGGTTTGATAGAACCCAGGTTAAGAACCACTGACCTAGATGCTTTCTAAAAGGCATTGACATAGCAAAAGACATCTTTATCACTCTCATTACTAGGTAAATTCTAAGGGTTTTAAGAGCCAAGTAAACATTAGGGGATCAGGGAACGTGCAGATGCTCCAGTACTTTCAGCCTTTTGTATAGTGCATTTTCACCAACGAAATAAAAGTTGGTTTTGCATCTCATTTGCATAATGGAACTTCATTTTACTTGTTTGCTTTTCTGATGTTCTTGTTTAATAAAAAAAAATCAAATACTTTTTTATATCACTTCATATTCATTTTGATATATCCCCTAATTTTTGTGAGCAGTATATTTAGACTAAATATATAGTTCTTAGTATAAATTACAGTATCACATCTAAACTTTTTCATTTACTCTGTCAGTTTAATAAGTGACAAGGGTAAAATGTAAATATCCATCTGTAGGTGTGTATATAAATCATTTTGATAAATGTTTTTCTTCTAGGTCTTTCCATTCATACTTTCCATGGGAACTTCTTTGTTCGGTCAACAGACTTACTGTCTTTGCCCAATGTAAACCCAGATGCTGGGTATGCCGTACAGATGTCAGTGGAGGAGAGCCTTATGGACACTCAGTTGGTTTCCTTTCAGTCAGCACTCTTGTATACATCCAGCAAAGGTGAGTTGTGGTTTTTTGGGTTTTGTTTTTGTAGCAAAAATCATATAACATTAAGTATATAGTCCAGTATTGTTAACTATAAGAAAAATGTTGTAACAAAGATAAGGATTTTGATTTGGTCGTGTATTCTGTAGTTTGTGATCAACTCCCACCTTTGAGGTAATAACTCATTTCTGTTAAGCCAAAAGCATAATCCTAGTTTGGAGAACTTTGTTGCTCTTCTTGGTAAACTGAAGGTGTTTATTTTTCTTAACCATTTTATTATATAGGTATTTAGTTAGAGTCTGCTTAGTGTCAGCACTGAAATATGTTTTGATGGCAAAAAGTCAATAAACTGAATTTAAGAAATCCTTTTCCTCATAAAGCTTATTCTAGTAGAGAAGACAGACAATTAAAAAGAATAAATAAGTAAAATAATAGTATATTATATAGTGATATTAAGTAAGGAGAATATAAAACAGGTTAATGTGTTTTGTCCTAAAGATGATTTGAAGACTGGCTAAGTTTAACTTTTTATTTTAAAGATTACCATTCTCAGCCTGACCAGGCGGTGGCACAGTGGATAGAGCATCGGACTGGGATGCAGAAGACCCAGGTTCAAGACCCCGAGCTCACCAGCTTGAGCGCGGCCCCATCTGGCTTGAGCAAAAGCTCGTCAGCTTGGACCCAAGCTCGTTGGCTCCAGCAAGGGGTTGCTCGGTCTGCTGAAGGCCCGCGGTCAAGGCACATGTGAGAAAGCAATCAATGAACAATTAAGGTGTTGTAACGGCAATGAAAAACTAATGATTGATGCTTCTCACATCTCTCCGTTCCTGTATGTCTGTCCCTATCTATCCCTCTGTCTGACTCTCTCTGTCCCTGTGTGTAAAAAAAAAAAAAAAAAGATTTACCATTCTCAGCCACTAACTCTGTTTTACCTCCTTAAAAAATGTTTCAGGAGTGTTTCTGTTCTGTGTATACTCACCTTACAGTCCCTCCAAAATCTGTAGAGTGTGTAATTATACAGGCATTTGAATGAAAACTTTTAGTACTAGAGAATTTCACTTTTTTATTGTGATTGTACTTAACATAACACATCATAAATATAAAAGTAAGATAGGTTTCTGTTTCTTGATACCATTTTTAAATAACAAATGGAGAACATCCTGTTTCCTTTTCTGCAATTGCCTTTTCTTTCTTTTTTTTTTTTTTTACAGGGACAGAGAGAGGGATAGATAGGGACAGACAGACAGGAACGGAGAGAGGTGAGAAGTATCAATCATTAGTTTTTTGTTGTCGTTGCGACACCATAGTTGTTCATTGATTTCTCACATGTGACTTGACCGCGGGCCTTCAACAGACCGACCCTCCCCTTGCTGGAGCCAGCGACCTTGGATCCAAGCTGACGAGCTTTTGCTCAAGCCAGATGGGCCCCGCGCTCAAGCTGGTGAGCTCGGGGTCTCGAACCCGGGTCTTCCGCATCCCAGTCCGACGCTCTATCCACTGAGCCACCGCCTGGTCAGGCTACAATTGCCTTTTCTTAACATTAAAAACAAACATATAATTGACATATGATAAAATCTACCATTTTAGTGTAGAGCTCCACAAGATTTGACAAATAAATGTGTTGTGTAACCACCACTGCAATCAAGATATCATAATCAGTTTATTACCCCCAAAATCTCATGTTTGCTTTTTTTTCTGAGATATTCAGTGATACACATGATAAGGGGTTACTATTCAAATTTTGTAAAGAAGCTCAGATAATTCTCCCGAGCTCCTGGCAACCATTGATCAGTTTTCTGATCCTATAGTTTTTGCTCTGCAAGAATGTCATATAAATGGAGTCATACATTAAGATAGCCTTTTCTACCTGTCTTCTTTCACTTTGCATAGTGCATCCAAGATTCATCTGTGTAATTACACCAACCAGCAGTTTGTTACTTTTTATTCCTAAGTAGTATTCCATTGTACCCAGTTTGTGTATTCACTTTCCAGTTGAAGTTCCTTTGGTTATTCCTAGCATTTGGCAATTTCAAACATAGCCCTTGTAAACATATATGTACAGATTTTGTGTGAGCATAAATTTTCATTTCACTTGAGTAGATACCTGGGAGACAGATTGCTGGGTTGTATGATAAATAGTGTATATGTTTAACTTTTTAAGAACCTGCCAAACTGATTCCAAAGTGGCTTTACCATTTTGCATTCCCACCAGTAGCATATGAGAGTTCCAGCTGCTCTGCATCCTCACCAGCATTTGCTGTTTTCAGTGTTTAGTTTTGTTTTTGTTTTTGTTTTTGGTTTTAGGTTTTTGTTTTAAACCATTTAAATAAACTATAGAGGTATCTCTTTTGGTTTTATTTTGTGTTTTCCTAATAAATAATGTTGGATATCTTTTCATATACTTACTGTTGGAAACTTGGGGTTGTTTTGTGAAAAAGGTGATAGTTTCTATACATGTAAACAAATCTCTCATTTGTGATAATTTCCATTAGATGAATTCCTAGGATTAGAAATATAGAGTAAGGCCTGGCCTGCGGTGGCACAGTAGATAAAATGTCAACCTGGAACGCTGAGATTGCTGGTTCGAAACCCTGGGCTTGCCAGGTCAAGGCACATACAGGAGTTGATGCTTCCTGCTCCTCCTACTCTCTCTCTCTCTCACTCTCTCCCTCATCCCTCCCTCCTCTCTAAAATGAATAAATAAAATCTTAAAAAAAAAAAAAGAAATATGTATAGAGTGTAGTGATGAACTGTCTAGAAAAATCTTGGTATTGCCAAATTTCTATTCAGATAAAAAGTACTAATTTGTAGTACCATCATGTGCCCTTTTCATTTCAACCTCTGATTTTGTGTGGATATAGTTGCTGCCATTTTGATAGGCTAAATATTATATCTTTTCTTTTAACATTGTTTTTATTAAGAACAGAAACTCTAAACAATGCTGCCTTTTTTGCAGATATTTCTCTTCTTTAAAAGTAATTGAAATTTTGCATATTTACATTTTCATTAGTTTTAGATTGTAATGTTTATCTCTGGATTTTTGTTTTTTTTCTCTGGTATTCAGGGTCTTGCTAATCAGAAATTAAAGGTTGACATGATTTATATATATTATATATATATGTATATATATATATAATATATATATATATTTTTTTTAACTGAGAGGAGGGACGGATAGAGAGACTCCCACATGTGCCTTTACCAGGATCCATCCAGAGATGGGCTGATGCTGGAAGCAACCGAGCTATCATTAGCACCTGAGGCCAAAGCTCAGCTAGGACCAACTGATCTGTTGTCAATGCCTAGGGCCGGCGCTGTAACCTGTCGGAGGGGAAAAGAGAAAGAAGGGAGAGAAGGAGGGAAGAGAAGCAGATGGTGGCTTCTCATGTGTGCCCTGACTGGGGGTCAAACAGGGCCAGTGCTCTTATCCACTGAACCAACTACCAGAGCTGATGTTTTATATTTGATGGTTGTCAAAATGTTTTCATTTTTGTTTTTTATATTTATTGATATTTGTTCTTGTGATTGTACTTACCAAAGAGAAAGTATTATGACTATTTATGTTTTCTTCCTGTGATGAAAGAGAAAGGTATAAGATTTCTCTCTTGACTTTGAAAATCAAAACACAGACTCAAGAACATATTTTGGAGTAATGTTGTCATATATAAAGTTTTGTGTGTATATACATATGTATATTTTTATTACAAAAAGATAAAATAACAAAACAGTTCAGAAAAGACAGCTTTTAAAAGCTCAGATTTTACCTTTGTTTGAATCCATCCCAGTTGTCTTTTCAGCAATAAATTGAACATGAAGATTTATAGTAAAACAATAAATAAAACTTCAGAGTTTCACATTAAAATTTTGATACTCTCTCTACTACCTATTTAATCCTACTTGGTTTTAAATAAAAGAGTGATTCTATTGTAAACTTTTTAATATAGTTACCTCTTACTAACATTTGTATGTTTTCCCAAAAGGTGAAAGAAGAATTCGTGTTCATACTTTGTGTTTGCCCGTAGTTTCAACTCTGAATGAAGTTTTTCTTGGAGCTGATGTTCAAGCAATTTCAGGGTTATTGGCCAATATGGGTAAGAATTTTTATTACATATTGTCAATATTTTACAGGTAATAACATTAGAAAGACAGAGTTTTGTTTTTGTTCAAATAATTAGTTTTAAGGGTTTCAGTGTTTTGGACCCCATGTATGCCTGCTAAATAACTATTTGAATAAAAAATCTGCTACAGATTGCCTTATCTTTTAAATTTAAACTGTTTTATTGAGATATAATTTATATAACATGTAACCTTACCCATTTTAAAAGTTTTATTATACTTTATTCAGATTTAGAGCCTCAGGATTTTTTTTTTTTTTTTTACAGAGAGAGAGTCAGAGAGAGGGATAGATAGGGACAGACAGACAGGAATGGAGAGAGATGAGAAGCATCAGTCATCAGTTTTTCGTTGCGACACCTTAGTTGTTCATTGATTGCTTTCTCATATGTGCTTTGAACGCAGGCCTTCAGCAGACTGAGTAACCCTTTGCTCGAGCCAGTGACCTTGGGTCCAACCTGGTGAGCTTTTGCTAAAACCAGATGAGCCCGTGCTCAAGCTGGCAACCTTAAGGTCTCAAACCTGGGTCTTCCGCATCCCAGTCCAATGCTCTATCCACTGCGCCACCACCTGGTCAGGCTAACTTGACCCATTTTAAGTGTACAATTCCATTGTTTTTAGTGTACTTACAGGTTGTGTCGCTGTTACCTCAGTCTAATTTAAAAATATTTCTATCACCCAGAAAACAATCTCATGCCCATTAATAGTTATTGCCCACTTTCTCATTTTTCCCTTATTGACCTCAGGCAACACTAAACTGCTTTCTGCTTCCCCCTGGCTAGGGGAGCATTGTCCCACTACACCAAGGTTGTCTGATTCCCAGTCAGGGCTCTTGCAAGGAATCAACTAATGAGTTCACAAATAAGTGAAACAAGAAATCAATCAATCTCTCTTTCTCTCTCTCTCTCTCTCTCTCTCTCTCACACACACACACACACACACACACACACACACACTTTCCTCTCTCAAGTCAATCAAATAAAGAAGATTTTTAAAAAAATGAACTGCTTTCTATTTTATAATCTGTCTACTATGGACTTAAATCACCATTTCTTAATGTTTAATAGTAGTAATTAATAGCTTTTTTATGAGCTCTGTAACTTGGATTACAAGAGACAGTGTACTGTAAAGATCATTAGATCTTGGAGTCATGGAATTTGGGATTGCAAACCAGTTTACTATCACATATACAATAAGTTTGCAGCGTTGGACAGATCCCTTGAACTAACAGATTTATTATTATTATTCATGCCAGTTTTCTTCTTGACATTTTTTGGGAGGGATCCCTTTCTCAAACATATAGAGTTTAGTATCATTTTGGTTCTTGCTCTTTTTCTCCTTCAGGGAAGACTGCCAGTGGGTCCATTTGCTCAAACTCAAATATACCTGTAATTGGAATAGTTACACATTTTCCTGCATTTCTTACAGGGAAGATTTATTTACTTTTTTTGATAGAGCCTGGTGAAGGGTCAAACCCCACATTAGTCTTCCCATATGTTGTTAAAAATTAAAGATTATGAGCGTGACCTGTGGTGGCACAGTGGATAGAGTATTGACCTAGGACACTGAGATTCCAGGTTCAAAACCCTGATGTCACAGGGTTGAGCGTGGGCTCATCCAGCTTGAGCACAGGGTTACCAGCTTGAGTGCAAGATAGTAGACATGATCTCAAGGTCTCTGGCTGAAGCAAGGGGTCACAGGCTTAGTTGGAGCCCTCGGTCCCTGGTCAATACACATATGTGAAGCAATCAGTGAACAATGAAAGTGACAAAACTATGAGTTTATGCTTCTCATCTCTCTCCTTTCCTGTCTCTCTCTTTCTTTCTCAAAAAAAAAGTTAATTGTGACAAGAAATTTCAGGATCGTTGCCTTTCTTTTTTGTTGAACTAATACTTTTTGGTAATAGTATGATGATTATTATATTATCATCAACAGCTATATATCAAACAGTATTGTGGATTGTTTTTTAAATTTATTTATTAATTTTAGTGAGAGAGGAAGGGAGAGAGAGAGAGAGACAGGAACATTGACCTGTTCCTTTATGTGCCCTGACCGTAGATTGAACTGGCAACCTCTGTGCTTCGGGACAGTGCTCCAACCATCCAAGCTATCTGGCCAGGACAGTATTGTGGATTTTTAAAAAATATATGGCCAGTGGTGTGGTGGATAGAGCATCGTCCAGGAGCAATGACAGAACTGGCTTGACCCCAAGGTCACCAGTTGCACAACTGAATGGAACAACGATTTGATGCATCTCTTTCTTGCTCTCTTTTTTTCTCTTTCCTTCCCTTCCTCTTTCTCTCTTCAAAAAAATAAATAAAATTTTAATTTTTTTTTAAAATTTATTGATTTTAGAAAGGAAGGGAACCTGGCCTATGGTTGTGCAGTGGATAAACCTTTGGCCTGGAATGCCAAGGTTGCTGGTTTGAAGCCCTGGGCTTCCCTGGTCAAGGCACATACAACTAGCAAGCAATGGACAATTAACATAAAGCAACTATGAGTTGATGTTGCCCATTCCATGCTCCCCTCTCTCTCCTGTCTCTGTAAAATAAATAAGTAAAGTATTAAAAAAAAGAAAGAAAGGAAAGGAGAGAGAAAGACAGGAACATTGTATCTGTTCCTGTATGTGCCCTGACTAGATATTAAACAGGCAACCTCTGTGCTCAGGCCAACAATAAATAAACTTTTAAAGAAAAGTATTGCCTGAACTGTGATGGCGCAGTGGATAAAAGTGTCTACCTGAAATGCTGAGGTCATTGGTTCAAAACCCTGGGCTTGCCTGGTCAAGGCACATATGGGACTTGATTCTTTCTGTTCCTCCCTTCCTTGTCTCTCCCCCTCTGTCTCTTTCTCTCCTCTCTCTAAAATGAATAAATAAAATCTAAAACAAAAAGAGAAAAATATTCATAATAGTTTTCTTCATTGAATTTGGTTGATTCAAATATGCACATTTTTTCACATCATCATTTTAGGGAAGTTTTCAGCTGTGATTTCTTCAAACAAGTTCTCTATCCTTTGTTCATTCTCTTCTCCTTCAGGAACTCCAATAATGAAATGTTGTTTCTCTTCATGTCACAGAAGCCTCTCACAGTTTCCTCAGCCTTTTTGAGCCTCTTTTCTTTCTGCTGCTCTGCTTCTGTGCTTACATTTATTTTGTCCTCTGAGTTGCTGATTCAATCCTCTACTTCCTCCAATCTGCTATTGATTCCTTCTAGTGCAGTCTTCATTTCAGATATTGTGTTTGCCATTTCTGACTGGCTCTTTTTTATGGTTTCAGTTTACTTTTTAATGCTTACTAAATTCTTGTGATCAAACATTTTTAATGTTTACTCTAAGATCCTTGAGCATTCTAATAACCATTATTTTAAACTCTGCGTCTGGTTGTTCGGTTACTTCCATTTCACTTAGTTCTTTTTTCTGGGAAATTTCTCTTGTTGATTCATTTGGATCATATTTCTTTGCCCATTTTGTCTATGTGTTAGGTAGCTCTGCTCTGACTTCCAAATTTGTTGCAACGTCTTTATGAGGAAGGTGGGCTCAGTGGTACTAACCTCCAGGCCATCTGAGCTCCTTACTCTAGGAAGTTTTCTTGAAGGTAATATTAACCCTCTTGTCTGACCTGTGGTGGCGCAGTGGATAAAGCATTAACCTGGAATGCTGAGGTCCCCAGTTCGGGACCCCAGGCTTGCCCGGTCAAGACACATGAGAGAAGCAACTACTATAAGTTGATGCTTCCCGCTCCTTTTCCACTACCTTTCTCTCTCTCCTCTCTCTAAAATCAATAAATAAAATCTTTAAAAAAAAAAAAAATTAACCCTCTTGTTGTCTGTGAGTCTTGAATACAGTTATCCCTTTCGTGAGTGGAGTTAACCCTTCAGGCAGGCTGTCTCTAAGGATCAACTTTGATCACATGTATTAGATGCTGTGCAATGTCTGTCCTATGGGACATAGTTATTCTCAGCAGGGTCTGGTGCCTGCTGGACTCCTCCTTTGGGTATGCTGGTCATGTAGCTAGTAGAGTCTAGCGTTGGTGTGGTCTGCTATCTACTACTGGTTGTGTTGGTTCTGGGTCCTCTTGGTTGGGATTCTTGTACAGGCTGATATCAGATGTTGTTTGTAACCCACTATGGGCTACCTGTCTTTAGCTACCACTCTGTTCACTGTTTGTGTCTTTGTTTTCTGTGCCTGAGTGTGCATGGGTGAGGCTGACCTGTGTATAAGGATCAACTTCCTCCTGCTTAGGGCTGAGGGAAGCTCTATAAAGGGGTCCAAGTTTCTTAAGACTTGCCTCAACTTTTTAGCTGCTCTACCTCCTCTTTCAGCTGCCTGGTTTTCCCAGAGTCTTCTGTAGAAAGGTAGAGGGCAATCAGACTGGCCTCACGTTAACCCCTCCACAGTTTGCAAACTTAGTGAGTTAGGAAAGCTGAGGTTGGGATGATAATGTTATTGGGACCCTCTACTACTTCAGGGGTCTCTTGGTAGGAGCTCAGTACTGGGAAAGTGACCTCTTCTCCAGAGCCCAATCCCTCAGACACTGCTAGATACTCCAATTCTACTTCTCAGTGAGGTGAGCAGCAGGTTCAGATTGGGTGGGGCCGACAGTCCCCTCTGCAGAAGTTCTTTCATCTGGGAATCCCCTCATCTCAGGGAGGAAGATTGAGAAAGTCTTCCACTGGGCCTGATTGTGCCTGTCCAGAAAGTGGCTAAGCCCCTTGACTGGTCCCAACAGTAGGCTCCAGGGAACTCACACTTTGAATGCCTATGCTCTAAGCCTCTCTTCCTTCCTCCTGTGGAACTTAGCCCAGTGGGGGCAGGATACTGTAAAGCTTGGGCTGTAAAGCTTTATCTTGTCCAGTGTGTGTGAGCTGCTGTGAAGGTGCTGACCACAGAAAGGGGAATTGCCTTAGGTGGGTTTTATGCCTGACAAGTTTTCTCTTTGGATATGCTGCTAGAAAGACTACTTGGTCCTGCTCTGATTTAGTCTGTAGTTGGCCACTGGTTGTGTTGGTTCTGGGTCTCTTAGGAGGGAGTTTGGTGCAGACCAGGAAGACACTGCCCATGATTGGTCCTCAGAAATCTTTTCGGAGCTGTAAGCAAACCAGAATTTGTGGCTGCCTCTGCTGGGCTTAGGTGCACCTGGAAGGACCAAGCTGCACACCTAGGCTGGCTTTTACCAGCATTGGACCTGCGGACAAGTCAGCATAAGTCCTAAGGTTGTCTGAGAACCACTTCCTGCTGCCTCTGTCCACTGGCTGCTTGTTGGGTTCTACCCCTGAAAAAAACCTCTGGTAGAGTCTAAAGGCTGGGCAATTCAGGGATTAGGAAAGGTGGTAGATGTGGTTCCTACCCCAGAGCCTTAGGTGTCAGTCTGTCCTGAATTTTTTCATAGACCTCAGTGGGGTGTAGCCACTAGGAGTCTGGTGGGTGTGACCTCTGAAACGCAGAGATTTGGTCTGCCCACAGTCCAGACAGATTTTCCTAAATCTCCCATGAGGTGGAAGCACCAATTTTATTCTCAAGAAAGTGGGGGGGGGGGAGCTCCGGCCTCAAAGCTGGACAACTGAGTCACTGACACACCCCCTGCTTCCTGGCCAAGGCTGCTTACTTCTCAGCAGGGCCCAGTCTCCATAGGAAGGGGCAGGAGAGGTTCCTGAGGGCTAGGCAGTTGCTTTCCCCAGGCTGATGCTGCACTGAGGGGACTGCGGTATTGGAGAGTGATTCAGCACCAGGGTTTCAGTGGCCATCCCCCACTGTGTCTCTCCCCAAAGGCTCCAATTTCATACTCTTCTCACTCGACTCTCGTCCACTTAGCCCTCCCTCCCTACGCCAGAGCCCAGGGTATGTGGCTATGAATGAGATATTCTGCATCGGCCCTTTAAGAGCGTGACTGTCTCTGAGAACTCCTTTGTCTCTCAAAGATAGAAACCTTGCCTCTTTTCACCACAAATGCCTATGTGGGCACCTCTTCTAGACTCTAGGATTCTAGGCTGGGGTGCCCAGCCTAGGGCTTAGGACCTACACCTCTCAGGGAAAATCTTCCACAGCTGAGAGTACCTTTGGACCTTTTGCTGGCGCTCATTTCTGGGAGTGAGGCAGCCCTTTTCACATCTCTGCACTTCCTGCCAGTCTCAATGTGGTTTCTTCTGTGACTTCTTGGTTATAGACTCTTGTTCATTTAGTCCAAAGTTGGTTTTTCAGGATGATTGTTCTCATATTTAGTTAGAACTTGTTTGGTCCTGGGAGGTGGCAGTTGGAACCTCCACCTACTCTATCACCACCTTGGAATCTCAAGGTGTGGTACAATTTTGGTCATAGAAATTACTAATATAACTTAATTCCATATATTTTTGATGCCACATGAATTGAGTTTAGTTGTAGTTTGAGAGGTTTTTAAAACAAGCATAGTATTTTTAGTATTAAAAAATTTTTGAGCCCAGACCTGGTAGCTCAGCTCGTTAGAGTTTTGTTCCTATACATAAAGGTTGCAGGTTCGATTCCCCAGTCAGGGCACATGCAAGAATCAACCAATGAGTGCTTAAGTAAGTAGAACAACAGATCTATGTCTTTTTCTCTCTCTCTCTCTTGCTAAAATCAATTAAAAATTTTTTTTAAAAGCCTGACCAGGCAGTGGTGCAGTGGATAGAGCATCAGACTGGGACGCAGAAGACCCAGGTTCGACACCCTGAGCTCACCAGCTTGAGCCCAAGGTCACTGACTTGAGCAAGGGGTCACTTGGTCTGCTGTAGCCCCCCAGTCAAGGCACATATTAGAAATCAATGAACAACTAAGGAACCGCAACAAAGAATTGATGTTTCTCATCTCTTTCCCTTCCTGTCTTTCTGTCCCTATCTCTGACTCTCTCTGTCTCTGCCACCCAAAAAAAAAAAGCCTGACCAGGCGGTGGTGCAGTGGATAGAACATCAGACTGGGACACAGAGGATCCAGATTCAAAACCCCGAGGTCAGTGACTTGAGCACGAGCTCATCCAGCTTGAGTGCAGGCTCCTGAGCCTGAGCACGGGATCACTGGCTTGAAAGTGGGATCATAGACATGACCCTATGGTCGCTGGCTTGAGCCCAAAGGTGGCTGGCTTGAAGCTCAAGGTCACTGGCTTGAGCAAGGGGTCACTTGGTCTGCTGTGGTCCCCAGTCAAGGCACATATAAGAAAGCAATCAATGAACAACTAAGGAGCCGCAACAAAGAATTGATGCTTCTCATCTCTCTCCCTTCCTTCCTGTCTGTCCCTATCTGTCACTTTCTCTGTCTCTGTCACAAAAATAAATTTTTTTAAATATGTAGAATGCATATAAACAGAGTAATATGGTACATGATGAAAATAATTCTCTATTAACTCTTTTTTTAAAGATTTTGTTTATTGATTTTAGAGAGAAGAGGGAGAAAGAGAAAGGGGGGGAGCGGTTATCATCAACTCGTAGTAGTTGCTTCCTGTATGTTCCTTGACTGGGCAAGCCCAGGGTTTTGAACTGGCTACCTCAGCATTTCCAGGTAGACCCTTTATCCACTGTGCTACCACAGGTCAGGCTCTAAGAGCTCTTTCAATAAATATAATAAAAATTCTCTGTGTTAAAAAAGCATGTATGTTTAATTGCAGAGTTTTTCTTAATGGTATACAAAATAAAATGGTGGGTTACAATTAATAACGTCTTAGATTCTGTAAAATACTGTTTTCCCACTTTACGTATAAGGAAAATGAGGCTCATAAAGGTTAAATTACTTGCCAAATTATCATACAGCTAGGAAATAACAGTAGCATTTCAGCAGATGTTGGTTTGATTCTCCCAAATATGTGCTTTTAATTGCTGTGTTTGGCTTCTTACATATATAATAAATTAGAGAGAAAATTTGTATAATTAAAAAATGTATTTTTTCTATTTTGTGAGGTAAACTTCTATTTTATTTTATTTTTTCATCCCTATCCCCACCTCTATTAGCTGTTGACAGGTCTGTGACTGCCAGTCTGAGTGATGCTCGGGACGCCCTAGTGAATGCTGTCATAGACTCTCTTTCTGCTTATCGTTCTTCAGTCCTAAGTAACCAACAGCCTGGACTTATGGTTCCTTTTTCTTTGCGGCTTTTCCCACTCTTTGTGTTGGCTCTCCTTAAACAGGTAAGATAATTAAAACCAGAGACTCACACAGTGAAAATATAAAAAGGCAAAATTTTTATTCCCTGAGTCCCTAAACATTGTACAGTATAGATAACTTTATGCCAACTAAATGGGGTTGTTTTGTTTTGTTTTTGCCACAAACTTTTCTGGGGACAAGAACCATAGCACTTAGCACTGACATACCACATTTTGTTTATTATTTACTTCTTCCTCACTAGGACTTTTGTCCATGCGGACAGTATTTTTATCCTTTTTGTTCATTACTTTTTCTTTTTTTTTTCCTTATTTTTCTTTTTTACAGGGACAGAGAGAGAGTCAGAGAGAAGGATAGATAGGGACACACAGACAGGAACAGAGAGAGATGAGAAGCATCAATCATTAGTTGTTCATTGATTGCTTTCTCACATGTGCCTTGACCACGGGCCTTCAGCAGATTGAGCAACCCCTTGCTGGAGCCAGTGATGTTGGGTCCAAGCTGGTGAGCTTTGCTCAAACAGATGGGCCCGTGCTCAAGCTGGCGAGCTCGGGGTCTCGAATCTGGGTCTTCCGCATCCCAGTCTGATGCTCTATCCACTGCGCCACCGCCTGGTCAGGCTCATTACTTTTTCTTAACACCTAGAACAGTTCTAGTACATAATAGGTACTCAGTAAATTTTATTTTTATTTTTTGTATTTTTCTGACGTTAGAAGCAGGTAGGCAGTCAGACACTCTCCCACGTGCACCTGACTGGGATCCACCTGGCATGCCCACCAGAGGGCTATGTTCTGCCTATCTGGAGCGTTGCTCCACTGCAATCCGAGCCATTCTAGCGCCTGAGGCGGAGGCAATGGAGCTGTCCTCAGCGCCCAGGCCAGCTTTGCTCCAATGGAGCCTTGGCTGTGGGAGGGGAAGACAGAGATAGAGAGGATGGAGAGGGGGAAGGGTGGAGAAGCAGATAGGCGCTTCTCCTGTGTGCCCTTACAAGGGAATTGAACCCTGGACTTCCACGGGCTGATGCTCTACTGCTAAGCCAATCGTCCAGGACCAGTAAATATTTTTTGAATGAATAAAGGGAACTTTTGTTCTTCTTTATTTTTAATCATCTTTATTTTTAGTCACTGCTATTGTTTTAAGGCATAATTTCATTACTGTTATCTCTGACTCTTCCTACTCCTTCCCATCACTAGGAACACTTAAAACCTTAACTCAAAACTTCATTATTCGCCTGACCTGTGGTGGCGCAGTAGATAGAGCATCGACCTGGGAACACTGAGGTCGCCAGTTCAAAACCCTGCACTGGTCTGGTCAAGGCACATATGGGAGTTGATGCTTCCAGCTCCTCCCCCCTTTCTCTCTCTCTCTCTCTCTCTCTCTCTCTCTCTCTCTCACTCTGTGTCTCCTCTCTAAAATGAATAAATTAAAAAAAAACAAACAAAAAAACTTCATTATTCTACCCCCTAGCCTAGTAGCTCAGTTGATTAGAGTGTTGTCCTGATGCACCAAGATAGTGGGTTCGATTCTTGGTCAGGACACATGCAAGAATAAGAATGCATTTCTATTATTATTTTTTCTGGTTGATATGTAAACTTTGTATATTGTTTAATTTCTCTAACTATGGGAGAAAAAAGGATAGTTAACCACTTTTTTATTTTACAGGGATAAAGAGAGAGTCAGAGAAAGGGATAGACAGGGACAGACAGACAGGAACAGAGAGAGATGAGAAGCATCAATCATCAGTTTTTCCTTGCGACACCTTAGTTGTTCATTGATTGCTTTCTCATATGTGCCTTGACCGCGGGCCTTCAGCAGACCGAGCAACCCCTTGATGGAGCCAGCGACCTTGGGTCCAAGCTGGCGACCTTGGGGTCTCGAACCTGGGTCCTCCACGTCCCAGTTCGATGCTCTATTCACTGCGCCACTGCTTGGTCAGGCTTAGTTAACTACCGTTAATCATCACCCTGCATTTATAGACTACTTAGATCTTTGGTTCTTCATATATATGTGTATTAGTTTGTCATCTGTAGTATAACTTTATCCCTCTGTGGTGGTATTTGTTTTTATATACTACCATATATGAACCCTATATGGTAGATAGAGTGTTTAGCTTTATTTTACTGATTAGGAAAAAGATACCAGAGAGATCTAAAGACTTTGCCATGGTTAATTAATTAATTTCTCAAGACTTGTAGTTGGAGATATAGCCAAAATTTAGTGCATGTGTGTGACTTTTTAAAAGATATTCATTAAAGAATAATTAACAGCAAATTTGCTAATTTTGTCAGAGGATAATCTTTTAATAACTGTTATTTGCAGTTTTATGTGTATTTTTTAAATACCTTTTGTCTTTGTGGGGGTGGTTTTTGTTACAGAAATCATTCCAGACTGGGACAAATGCACGTCTAGATGAACGCATTTTTGCTATGTGTCAAGTGAAAAATCAGCCCTTGGTTCATCTTATGCTTACAACTCATCCCAATTTATATAGAGTTGACAATCTTTCAGATGAGGTAAGATTAATTCACTTTTTAGTGGCTTTTACTTGAAGGTTTATAAACCAAATTATATCCACGTCATTACGGAAATGAGGAATGGCTTTGTTTTTTTAAGCTTTTTATTCTATTTCTTTGCTATTTCTATGAAAAGATATTTTGATTTTGGGGAGATTCTGAAAACAGCGCCTTAGGTTAAGTATATGAAGAGTTAAGTATATGAAGAGATTGTCTTTAAACAAATTGACCTGAAAGGAGTACCCTATGAATCAAAATAGATCTAAAACACACCAGGTCAATTTTTAGAGTAACAGTGTTCTTAAATTAAATTAAAAATATTGTAACATTATTTGTCCTCAGTAGGAAATTTACCTAAAATCCCAAGCATGAAAATGTTAAATTATAATCTGTCTTTCTAAAATTGTGCTTGGACCTGACCTGTGGTGGTGCAGTGGATAAAGCGTCGACCTGGAACACTGAGGACACTGGTTTGAAACCCTGTGCTTGCCTGGTCAAAGCACATATGGGTGTTGATGCTTCTTGCTCCTCCCCCTTCTTTCTCTCTCCCTATTTCTCTCTTTCTCCTCTCTAGAATTTAAGATAGCTTGCATATAGAAAGTAAAAATTGCCAGCCCTGGTTGGGTAGCTCAGTTGGATAGAGCATGATCCCAATATACCAAAGCTTTGGGTTTGATCTCCAGTAAAGGCACATACAAGAATCAACCAGTGAATGCATGAATAAGTGGAATGACAAATCTCTCACTCTCTCTCTCTTTCTTTCTCTTCTCTCTGTCCCTTTTCCTCTCTAAAATCAATCAATAAAAATAATTTCTTAAAAAAGAAAGTATGAATTGCCTGTGAAATTTAAGCAAATAAACTTTTAGCAAATAAAACTTTTGAGAACATTATTAGTTTGTATAATAGAAATAATAAATCAATATTAATCCTGTATTTGACAAGTTCAAATAATTGGGCCTACGTTTTCCTCACATTAGAAAATGGCAAATTAGCTTGGCCAGGCAGTGGCTCAGTGGATAGACCATCAGCCTGGGATGCTAAGGATCCACAATCGAAACCCTCAGGTCACTGGCTTGAGTGCAGGCTCATCCGGCTTGAGTGTGGGCTCACCAGCTTGAGCGTGGGATCATAGATATGACCCCCCCATGGTTGCTGGCTTGAGCTCAGAGGTAGCTGGCTTGAGCTCAAAGGTCACTGGCTTGAGGCCCAAGGTCACTGGCTTGAGCAAGGGATCGCTCACTCTGCTGGAGCCCTGCAGTCAAGGCATATATGAGAAAGCAATTGATGAATAACTAAGGAGCTGCAACGAAGAATTGATGCTTCTCATCTCTTTCCATTCTTGTCTATCTGTCTATAATAAAAATATGGCAAATTTACATAAAAATATAAATAAATACTGTTTGGCTCAGTGGTAGAGCGTTGGCCCAGTGTATGTATGTCCTGGATTTTATTCCTAGTCATGGCACACAGGACAAGCACCCATCTGCTGCTCCACCCCTCCCCCTCTTGCTTCTCTCTCTCTCTTCCTCTCCTGCAGCCATGGCTCGATTGGAGCAAGTTGGCCCAACGCTGAGGATGGCTCCATGGCCTCACCTCAGGCACTAAGAAGAGCTTGGTTGCTTAGAAATGGAGCAATGCCCCAGATGGGCTTACTGGGTGGATCCCAGTCAGGGCTCATTCAGGAGTCTGTCTCTGCCTCCCCTCATCTCACTGAATAAAATATATATATATACACACACACACACACACACATACACACACAATATATATATATATTGTATTTCTATAATATGGAAACCACCAGAAAGAAGAAAAAGATACTCATAATATTTCCATTCAAAGACAAGCACTATTAACATATCAGTGTGCTTTTATCAGGATACTTTGGCCTGCAGGTAAGCTTATGAAGAAAAGGGATTGATATGGCACTCAGAAACAAACCACAGAAAAAGCTGGGGTCAAGTCAGCTCAGATTCAGACTCTTTTTGTATTGCCTCAGTTTTCAGATTAGTCTTCTCTACAAGACTAGAAAACAGAGCCACTGATATCTTCCCTTTAACACCAGAGCAAGACAAGGCTCTTTTTTCTTAGTTCACATTAGAAAACCCGTAGGGGAAATTTCTGATGGGCTATATTTGGTTTATTGTCTCTCGTGCTTCCCATATATCCTAAGGCCAGAGGTCTTACAGTGAATAGTTATGAATATTTAAAAGGTATGTTCAAGTGTTTTAATAAATAAATGTCAAATTGGAAAGAACTATTAAATCCTTCAGGATATGCACAGAACCCAAACCAACTATTATTATTAACTAAATTTCAGACTTTATTTGAATTTCACTAACGTGGTTTAAATTTCACTAATTCTAATTGCATTTATTGTATTGATTTTTAAAATAATAATTAAGATTAGAAGTTAATTTGGCTTTATTACATAGTGCTTTGTTTTGATAAGTGATAAATATTTCTTCATCCTTTTATATTTAAATATGAACAATTGCCCTAACTGGTTGGCTCTGTGGTAGAGTGTCAGCCCTGTATGTGGATGTCTCGGGTTTGATTCCCAGCCAGGGCACACAGAAAAAGCAACTCTCTGCTTCTTCCCCCTTCCCCCTTTCATTTCTCTCTCTTTCTCTCTCTTCCTCTCTCTTCCTTTCCCACAGCCATGGCTCAGTTGTAGCAAGTTGGCCCTGGGCGCTGAGGTTGGCTCCATGACCTTTCCTTGGGCACTAAAACAGCTCAGTTGCAGATAAACGGAGGAACAACCCCACATGGGCAGATCATTGCCCAAAGGGGGCTTATTGGGTGGATCATGATCAGGGTGCATGCAGGAGTCTGTATCTTTGCCTCCCCACTTTTTACTTAAGAAAAAAAATTTTATATAAATAAATATGGATAATTTTCAAAAAACTTTTGGTTAATTGTGACTTCATATTACCTATATCTAAACGTTTTCATCTTTTGTTTCATTTCTCAGGGAGCTCTCAACATCAACGATCGAACTGTACCTCAGCCACCTATTCTTCAGCTTTCAGTGGAGAAGCTGAGCAGGGATGGAGCTTTTCTCATGGATGCCGGCTCTGTGAGTGGTCTAATTCAGTTCTTTTGTGTGTATGCTACTGTACCTTCATTCCCCTTAATATCCTTCTTCCTGAACAAATTATATGATACTTAATCTACATATAATTGTATTGGCCACCTTCTCCCTCCATAGTTTTCTTTCATACCAAGCATAAAATATCTCATCTTGGTAAATAATAGTTATTAGTAGTTCTGTTGAAAGCAATACAATATCACTAAACTTATTAATCATTTTGATTTTTTGAAACATACTCAGTGGTCTCAGGTTTGAAACCCCAAGGTTACTGGCTTGAGCGTGGGGTCGTTGACATGATCCCATGGTCACTGGCTTGAGCCCAAGGTCGCTGGCTTGAGCAGGGTGTCACAGGCTTGGCTTGAGCCCCCTGGTCAAGGCACATAAGAGAAGCAACCAATGAACAACTAAAGAGATGCAACTATGTGTTGATGCTTATATCTCTTTCTCTCTCTCTCGCTCTCTCAAAAAATAAAAAAACTCGCTTTTATGCTACATCTCAGAATGATTTTCTTCCTGTCCCCAGGTACTGATGCTTTGGGTTGGAAAAAATTGTGGACAGCATTTTTTCAGCCAAGTTCTAGGAGTTCAAAGCTATGCGTTGATTCCGCAGACTATGGTAAGATTGTCTTATAGTGATTGTAATAGACTTAAAGGGCACTTGAAATGTGGAAAAACATCAAGAGCCTATTTTGAAATCATGGTATAATACTAAAACTTTTTCCAAAGAAGAAAGTTTTCCCACAGTTTATTTCTGTTCCAATTGAAAATACTCATTTTATGTTTTAAAGGTATTTTTTTGGGTTATTTTGCATCATTGGCTTATTTTTTTTAATAACTTTTTATCTTTCAATTACAATTGATTATAATATTATATTTATTTCAGGTGTACAACCCAGTGATTAGACATTTATATAATTTATGAATTGATCACCCGTATTACTTATCTGTTCTTATGTATCTGACAGTATACTACTTTTTTAGAGAAAGTAATTCAAAATAGAAATAGCTTGCTGCAGTTGGCATTAGTGTTAAGGCTTTTTAGTTCTTTGTATTTTGGGCATGTGATTTCATTTTTCTTTGACAGGGTTCTTTTAACGGCTGCTTTGGAGTAAGAACTAAGTTCATTGCCACACAAGCAAATGATTTGTGATCAATGTCAGTTGGATTACTATTGATTATTGAAGAAATTAATAATAGACACTAGCTCTGTGACCTTGGACAATTAACTAGCAGCCTCATTTATAAAATAAGAATGCTGTTGGCCCTGGCTGGTTGGCTCAGAGATAGAGCATTGGCCCAGCGTGTGGAAGTCCCAGGTTTGATTCCTGGTCAGGGCACACAGGAGAAGCGACCATCTGCTTCTCCATCCCACCCTCTCCCAAACCCCCCCCACCACCACCGAAGCCATGGCTCAAATGGTTTGACCAAAATTGGCCCCGGGCACTGAGGATGGCTCCATGGCCTCGGCCTCTAGCACTAAAATAATTCAGTTGCAAGTAATGGAGCTGTGGCCTAGCTGGGCAGAACATCGCCTGATAGAGGCTTGCCAGGTGGATCTGGTCAGGGTACATGCAGGAGTCTGTCTTTGCCTCCTTGCCTCTCACTTAATTAAAATAATAATAATAATAATGCTGTTGCTTATGAGAGAGTAATTGAAAGAATCCATGAGAAAACATTTGTTAAACTATATTGCATTTTGATAGTTTTAAATTGAAATGTGATAATTAATTATAACATGGTTTTACTTAGTGTCATATTTTTTTAGTCCCTTCAGTTTGTTACCAACTTTGGAATACTATATGTGTTTTATGTCAGCATTTTTCAAATTTATAAGTTTAATGCCATTCATAGAAGCTATTAGGACATTCTTGTATTTAAAAAATATGTCAGGCCCTGGCTGGAATGCTTGGTTGGTTAGAGCATTCCCCCCAAAGTGCAGAGTTTGCCAGTTCAATCCTCGGTCAGGGCACATGCAAGAACAGCTTGATGTTCCTGTCTCTGTCTCTATCTCATCACCCTCTCTCCTTTTCTTTTTTACTAGAATCAATGAATAAAAATTTTAAATTAATAAACAGGCCCTGGCTGGTTGGCTCAGCGGTAGAGCATTGGCCCAGCATGTGGAAGTCCTGGGTTCAATTTCTGGCCAGGGCATACAGGAGAAACACCTATCTGCTTTTCCACCATTCCCTCTGTCTTTTCTCTCTATCTCTCTCTTCCCCTCCCGCAGCCAAGGTTCCACTGGAGCAAAGTTGGCCTGTACACTGAGGATGGCTATATGACCTCCACCTCAGGCGCTAGAATGGCTCCAGTTGCAATGAAGTAACGGCCCAGATGGGAAGAGCATCACCCCCTGGTGGGCTTGCCAGGTGGACCTTGGTCAGGCACATGTGGGAGTCTGTGTCTCTCTCTGCCTCCCCGCTTCTCACTTCAGAAAAATAAAATGAATCAATCAATAAAATAAAATAAATGTGTGTCAGGATTATAGCTAAGATTAGCATTAGCTTTCAGACTTTGAGTAAAACAACTGATCTGAAGGACCTATCTTAACGATGAGATAACAAATTGTCATATTCATGACAACTGCCTGAATGAATCGATTAATTCTAAATGTCCCAATAAAATGAAGAGAAGATTTAGGAAGTTCTTGTAAGTCAGAGCTCAGCAAACTATGCCCAAGAGGGCATGCCACTTGTTTTTGTAAATAAAGTTTTATTGGAACATAGCCATGTCCAAGTACATATATATTATTTTTGGTTACTTTAGTGGCACGATAGCAGAGTTGAGTAGTTGCTACGGAGACTAAATATCCTGCAACCCTAAAATATTTACTATCTGGCTCTTCAAATATTCTGTCCACAATAGTAGAAAATTGTAATTTCTATGCAGAATTTCAGGCTCCTCCCCTGATATCCTAAATCAGTACCTGCAGCTCAGCATGATCCCTAGGTAATTCATATATAGTAGTTTTCCTTTTATTTGTGATTTTTCTCTCTGTAGTTTCAGTTACCCATGGTCAACCCTGTCTGAAAATATTAAAATTTCTTTCTGACCTTTGGTGGCGCAGTGGATAAAGCATCAACCTGGAACACTGAGGTCACTGGTTCAAAACCCTAGGTTTGCCTGGTCAAGGCACATATGGCAGTTGATGCTTTCTGCTCCACCACCACCCCTTTCTTTCCTCTCTCTAAAAATGAATAAATAAAATCTAAAAAATTAAAATAAAAAAATTATATAAAAAATTTTCTGCCCCCGTCGGGTTGCTCAGTTGGTTAGTGTGTCATCCCAATAGGCCAAGGTTGTGAGTTCAATCCTGGGTCAGGGCACATATAAAAGTCAACCAATCAATGCATAAATAAGTGGAACAACAAATTGATGTTTCTCTCCCCCCTTCCTCTCTCTTTCTCTGAAATCAATAAATAAAATATTTTTTAAAAGAAAGTTCCAGAAATAATTATTTTATAAGTTTTAAATTGAGTGCTGTTCTGAGTCGTGTGATGAAACCCCACATCATCCTTCTCTTGTTGCTTGGGCTGTGAATCGTCCCTTTTTCAGTGTATCCACTCTGTATACACCACCTGCCCATTAGTCACTTGGTAGCCGCATCAGTTGTCACATCTACTGATAGCAGAGTGTTTGTATTCAAGTAGTCCAATAGTTTACTCAGTAATGGTCCCAAAGTGCAAGAGCAGTGATGCTGGCAATTTGGATATTCCAAAGGGAAGCTGTAAAATGCTTCCTTTACATGAAAAGGTAAGTGTATATGGATAGGAAAAACTTAGGGTTCAGGACTATCCATGATTTCAGGCATCAACTAGGGGTCTTGGAATGTATCTCCTATGGATAAGGGGCACTACTGTACATGATAAAGCTTGAGAATCACTGTTGATGCTACATTAGATATGATTAGAATAAGTTAGATATTGCTGGTTTTTGTTTAATAGACAGACCTTCCGGAACTTGATACACCAGAATCTGCCAGAACAGTAGCTTTCATCTCTTGGCTTAGAGAACAAAGACCATTTTTCCCAATACTTTATGTAATAAGGTAAGTTGAATTTTTCATTTGCTAATAGTGAAATAGTTTGGCCTTGCAAGGACTTGTTTTGAGTCATAGATAAATGTGACCTATTGCTAAAGCAAAGTCATTAGAAGAACATAGAAAAAGAAAAGAAAAAGAAGAATTTTCAAACATTACTAAATTGTGCTTTACATCCACTTATTAGTAAAAACTATGTCAAAAGCCTTGTGACAAATCCAATGTTTATTTTACTATTACATCTTATTAATTTATATATTTTTCTTTTATTCCTAAGGGATGAGAGTCCAATGAAAGCAAATTTCCTTCAAAACATGGTAGAAGACAGAACAGAATCTGCATTATCATATTATGAATTTCTCTTGCATATACAACAGCAAGTGAATAAATGAACAAATGAAGATATTTGACTTAGGTATTTCTAAAGAAAGTTAAAATACAGATCACTTGAGAATGTGTGATACCTTCTTCTTCTATTAGGTTTGTGGACTGATGTGGTGATTATATGTTGTCACTGTGATTTCAACAAACTATAGCAAATGACCACAGCAGAGAATCAAACATGCAACTCTGAATACTGTATTTTTCAAATCAAAATATATCTATATATGATTGGATACCTTTTTCTTTGCTGCCAATTATGTTTGAGTTGTTATGGATTGAAATAAGATGTGATAATATTTCAGAGGCAAAGTACATTTTGTAAAAAAAAAAGACTTCTGTGTTCCAAATGTATATTTCTCACCTTTTTTTCTGAATTTTTGGCTGCTACATTTAAACCGTTACGAGACGAAGTGTGTTAGGGGAGTTACAAATCCATCGATAATGATCTTTCTAAAAAACAATGTCAGAAGTAAATATTATATAGAAAAACTAGAATCCATTCCCCCATACCTATTTTTTCTTATTTAAGGAGGATAAAGGATCATCATGTTAACTAAAGTAAAACTAGAGTAAACTCCCTCTGGTCTTGCTTGAGAAGAATATGAATTAACAGTTAAGCTTTAAAATCTGTCAGTATTCTCTATACTTGAACAAAATCACCTTGATTTGAAGAAAAAAGGAATTAAGTGGTTTTCTGATTTCACTGCAAGAGACTTGGACACAGTTATTCTGTAGTGAAAAGAATCTGAGCTGTCTTCATGAAATATGTTGGGCCTGGCAGTGGTCATGGGGAGCAGAGAAACCTGTTCCCATGATTCTTCGAGTGGGTTTTGTTTGTCTGCTCTGTGATATGTCATAAAAGTGTTATTGGTGAAATGAGTATGAGTAAAATAAAGTTTTCTTAAATGCTGTGAGGCATCAGTAACATTTTTCTAAGGAGTTTAATAATTAAATTGAAAGCCACTCATAGGATCTTTATTCTTGGATAGTGAGACCTACTAAAGTATGAGTGTAGCTGTTTAGTTTGATGGACATTAGGATGACACAGATCCAGTATATTGAAGTTATGGAAGAAACTTGATTTCTGAACATGCGCAAGAGACTGCTTTTTTGATTCAGCCAGAGAAATATAGGCAAAACCATTAAATGAATTTTGTTTACAAATATGTAAATTATACATCTGTATATTAAAGTGCTGTGATATCTTTAGAAGAGTTTGGCCTAGTTTTTGCAGGTTCATCTTGTCTTGTATGAACTTCTTTAAAGATGTTCATGTGTAATACTTGATGAAAAGATTTTTGTTTCTTTGTTTTAATGGTTTAGAAAGAAATGTGTTTACACTCTTGGTCTCATATGATCACCAATGAAATAATAACTATCAGGTTTACAGCACTATGAGCTGACTTAACTGAGTTGTTTTGGGATAAGGAAGAAGCAGGTCCCATTAGAGTAAACACTGCTGTCTATCAGCTGAACAAGAATAATTGTGTTTTATGAAGATACCATCTTCCTTAAGCAGTGTTACAGTTTATTTTCAGTATGCAGGTGGTACATTGAACTGGAAACATTCTTGAAAGCTGCTTCATTTATTAGGAAGCAATTTTCAAAGTGTAGCAAATAAAAATAAATTTATATTTCCCCCTCTTTTAAAGAAACTGAGTCATTATGCACTGATGTTTCTTAACTAAAATTCTCTTCTTAATGTGAATTTTAAATATTGATATTTGTAGGTCCTTTCTTAATTACAATAAAGAATCTTTCAGAGGGAAAAGTTTATGCTTCTAGGGACGGTAATCTTCCTTGTGCCTCACTTCATCCCTAAGTGGGTATGGCTCTTGTTACTACTACATGCTTTGTTAGTATATTTCAGAAATTTACTTTTAAAATTTTACTTTAAAAATTTATTTTAGATATTGTATTAACATGTGCAATCTAGAATAATTTATAAAAGCCAGGTCATAAAAATCATAACTTTAGTTAGGATTCACAATATTTGTTCTCTGGATAATGAGGGAATGAATGAGCCTTTTGGAGATACTTATATTAGAAAATTATTTTTTGCAATATTGAACATGTTTTTTAGTTTGATTTTTTTTTTTTAGTAGGGCACTTATCTCACCTTGTATTACTTTTTTATGTAAAGCAACTAATATTTACACTATGCCATATTTTTTTTATTGTAGTTGTAAATTATGAAAGATCCTTGAATTTTCTACAGATCTACAACTACTAAAGTAACAGACAAGGGCAATCTTGGTATTTAAATCTGAGCATGGCAGTTCTACCATAAAAAGTACTCTATTTTTCTAATTTTTAGGATTTTTAAAATAACATTTCTGTAAGTCTGACATTAATATTCACTCAAGCTGTACCATTTATTTTAGGTTACATATATTTCATTGTTTTAATTTAATGCAATGTATTGAGTCTAATAGACTGTTTTATAGTAATTAAAATAAAAGATTTATTTCTTCTAATCAAAGATACATAATAGCTATTATCTAGGGGACCACCAAATGTGATTTCAAGATTTTTGTTAACTATTACAAATATAATCCTTATATAGAAATTTTAATTTTGTAAAGTAGTGTATAATATTGTAACATTAAATCCTTGTTCTCAAATTCATATATGTATTGATTTTCAATGTGCTGTGTTAAATCTTGCTTCTCTAAAATGTTAGAGACAAGATTTGTCTTCCTTTTTATAGTTTGTAATTTTCACTGTTTTATTCCTGTAAAAAAAAAAAGTCATTTGTAACCCATGCAGATAATTGTGCTAATTTAATCAATTTGGCTATTCAATAAAGTTAATTGAAAGAGCTTACATATAGTGACTGGTCATTTAAAGCTACTTTTTTTTCTTAGACTTTATTTATTGATTTTAAAGAGAGGAGAAAGAGAAAGGTGGGGACAGGGGTCAAGGAGCAGAAAGCATCAACTGGTAGTTGCTTCTCCTCTGTGCCTTGACCAGGCAAACCTGGGGCTTGGAACTGGTGACCTCAGCATTCCAAGTCAATGCTTTATCCACTGCGTCACCATAGGTCAGGCTAGTGAATGGTTAAAGGGATATGAGTAATTTACCAATCACTGAGTAGTGCTATATTGTGCATCCAAGTTAGTGTAAAACTATTGCTGAAGTTTCTTTAAATCTAAGTTGCTGTCTGGAAGGTTATGAACTGAATTCTTGATGCTCACTTCGCAAGGATAGTTTAAAATTCTATATTGGAATTTTTTTTTTTTACTATAAATGTGCTTAAGGTACTAACTACTCCATTGACTTCTGGACTGTTTTGTCACTGATAATCTGCCTATTGTCAGTCTAATTGTTTATGTGAGGATAATATTAGTTTATCTTTAATCTACAGTTTATTGTTTATCCCTCTTGGTTTTTAGAGCACACTTTATTTATTTTTAATTGAATGTTTTGGAATGACATTGGTTAAAATTATATAGGTCTCAGGTGTACAATTCTATAATACATCATCTGTATATTGTATTGTGTGTTCACCACCCCAAGTCAAGTCTCCTTCCGTCACCACTTACCCCCCTAACCCCTCTTTCCCTCTGGTAATCCCTATACTGTTATCTGTGTCTATGAGGTTTGCTTTTTTTATTTTTTGCTTAATCCATTCACATTTTTTACCCAGACCCACAACTCCCCTCCCCTCTGACAGCTGTCAGTCTGTTCTCTATGAGTCTGTTTCTATTTTGTTTATTAGTTTATTTTGTTCATTAGATTCCATATATGAGTGAAACCATATGGTACCATATGGTATCTTTTTCTGACTGGCTTATTTCACTTAGCATAATGCTCGCCAGGTCTATCCATGCTGTCACAAAGGGTTACATATCCTTTTTTACAGCCAAGTAATATTACCCACTGTGTAAATGTCCCACAAATCTATTAATAGGTAACTTGGGCTGCTTTCAAATCTTGGCTATTGTATTCTCTCTTTCTCTCTCTTTCTCTCACTCTGTATCTCCTCTCTAAAATGAATAAAATTTTAAAAAAATTTAAAAAAACATCTTGGCTATTGTAAATAACCCTGCAATGAACACAGGGTTCCGTATATTCCTTTAAATTAGTATTTCAGATTTCTTTGGATATATTCTCAGATGTGGAATTGATGGGTCATAAATAGTTTCATTTTTAATTTTTTAAGGTAATTTCATACTGCTTTTCACAGTGGCTGCACCAGTCTGTATTCCTATCAACAGTACAAGAGGGCTCCCTTTTCTCCACATTCTCACCAACAGTTTTTTGTGGATTTATTGATGATGGCCATTCTGACAGGTGTGAGGTGCTATCTCTCTCTCTCTTTTTTTTTTTTACAGGGACAGAGAGAGAGAGAGAGAGGGATAGATAGGGACAGACAGACAGGAACGGAGAAAGGTGAGAAGCATCAATCAGTTTTTCATTGCCATCGCAACACCTTAGTTGTTCATTGATTGCTTTCTCACATGTGCCTTGACCGTGGGCCGTCAGCAGACCGAGCACCCCCTTGCTGGAGCCAGCGACCTTGGGTCCAAGCTGGCGAGCTTTTGCTCAAGCCAGATGGGCCGGTGCTCAAGCTGGCGAGCTCGGGGTCTCGAACCTGGGTCTTCTGCATCCCAGTCCGACGCTTTATCCACTGCGCCACCACCTGGTCAGGTGCTATCTCTCTTTTTAAAAATATTTTGTTTATTGATTTTACAGAAAGAGGAGGTGGGGGGGAGCAAGAAGTATTAACTCATAGTAGCTTCACTTTAGTTGTTCATTGCTTGCTAGTTGCTTCTCGTATATGCCATGACCACGCAAGCCCAGGGTTTCAAACCAGCGACCTCAGCATTCCAAGTCAACACTCTATCCACTATGCCACCACAGGTCAAGTGTGAGGTGTGCTATCTCATTGTGGGGTTTTCCCCCAAGGTGGGGGACAGACAGATAGGAAGGGAGAGAATTCATTGTGGTTTTAATTTGCACTTCTTTGGTGATTAGTGATGTTGAACATCTTTTCACATGTCTGTTGGCCATCTGTATGTCCTCTTTGGACAAGTGTCATTTTAGGTCCTCTGTCAATGTTTTTATTTGGATTTTATCTTTTTTTTTGGTGTTGTATTCTATGAGTTCTTTATAAATTTTGGATGTTAGCCCCTTATCAAATATATCATTGGTGAATAACTTCTATCATTCAGTAGGTTGTCTTTCATCTTGTTGATGGTTTCCTTCTGTAAAACTTTTTAGTTTGATGTAATCACACTTAGTTTTTTTGTTTGTTTTCCTTGTCCAAGGAGATATATCAGAAAAATATATTAGAAATTTTACTACAGAAATATTAGAGATTTTACTTTCCTGTTTTCTTCTAGGAATTTTATGGTTTCAAGTCTTATATTTAAATCTTTAGGCCCTGGCTGGTTTGCTAAGTGGATAGAGTATCAGCCCAGTATATGGATGTCCCAGGTTTGATTCCCAGTCAGGGCACACAGGAGAAGTGACCATCTGCTTCTCTTCCCCCCCTCCCTTCTCCCTTTTATTCCCTACCACAGAAAGTGGCTCGATTGGTTCAAGCATTGACCCCGGGCACTGAGGATGACTCATTGGTCAAGCGTCAGCCTTAGGGACTGAGGATAGATAGCTCAGTTGATTCTAGCATTGGCCCCAGATAGGGTTGCTGGGCAGATCCCAGTCAGGGTACATGTGGAAGTTTGTCTCACTATCTTCCCCTCCTCTCACTTAAAAAAAAATCTTTAACCCATTTTGAGTTTATTCTTGTGTATGTTATAAGAAGGTGGTATAGTTACATTTCTTCCACATATCTGTCCAATTTTCCCAGCACCATTTATTGAACTGACTTTCTTTATCCCATTGTGTTCTTGCCTCCTTTGTCAAATAGTTTTAATTGAATTTTTTTGTGTAACATTGATTAATAAAATTACATAAGTTTTAGGCAGTGGTAGGATTCAGCCTGTTCACACAACTTTGGCAGAACCAATACCTAATTTTTTGTTGAGTTTGGCCAACCAATTGTTAAAATGGCACTTGTAATACTTCTTGCTCCCCCCCACCTCCTCTTTCTGTAAAATCACAAATTCACATTCCTTACTCTTTTTTTAACGTTCATTTGCATAACAGCGTATTCTAAGTGCCCATAGTAATGTTCATTCCGTCCATAGGTGAAAAAAACTGCAAGTGAGGAAGACAATCAAGAAGCAATATGGGCCTGACCAGTCAGTGACACAGTGGATAGAGCATCAAACTGGGAGGCAGAGGACCAAGGTTTGAAACCCCAAGGTCACCAGTTTGAGTGTGGACTCATCCAGCTTGAGCACAGGCTCACTGGCTTGAGTATGGGGTCACTGGCTTGAGTGTGGGATCACTGGCTTGAGTGTGGGATAATAGACATGACCCTAGCTTGAGCCCACCTGTCACTGGCTTGAAGCCCAAGGTCACTGGCTTGAGTCCAAGGCTGCTGGCTTGAGCAAAGGGGTCCCTGGCTTGGCTGAAACCTCCCGGTCAAGGCACATATGAGAAAGCAATCGATGAACAATTAAGGTGCTGCAACAAAGAACTGATGCTTCTCACCTGACCAGGTGGTGGCAGTGGATAGAGCGTCAGACTGGGATGCGGAGGACCCAGGTTCGAGACCCTGAGGTCGCCAGCTTGAGCGTGGGCCCACCTGGCTTGAGCAAAAGCTCACCAGCTTGGACCCAAGGTCGCTGGCTCCAGCAAGGGGTGGCTCGGTCTGCTGAAGGCCTGTGGTTAAGGCACATGTGAGAAAGCAATCCATGAACAACTATGGCGTCACAGCGGCAACGAAAAACTGATGACTGATGCTTCTCACCTCTCTCCATTCCTGTCTGTCTGTCCCTGTCTATCTCTCTCTGACTCTCTCTCTGTCCCTGTTAAAAAAACAACAAGAACTGATGCTTCCTGTCTGTCCATATCTGTCCCTCTGTCCATTTTAAATATACTTTATACTTAAAATGGTCATTAGGGCAGAAATCTGGTTGTTAAATTCTTTGAATCCCACCACTGGTTTCAGGTGTATCATTTCATAATGCATCATCTGTACACTGCACTATTTGTTCATCACCCCAAATCAAGTCTCTTTCTATTACCATTTATCCCTCTTTTACCCTCACCATATAAGTTTTTGAAGTATTTGTTATAATTCTGTGAAAAACATCATTGGTATTTTGATAGGAATTTTTTTCTTTTTTATTTATTCAGTGAAAGGAAGGGAGGCAGAAAGACTCCTGCGTGTACCCCTACTGGGATCCACCTGGCAAACCCATTAGGGAAAGATGCTGTGCCCATCTGGGCCTTGCTCGGTTGCTCAGCAACCCAGCTCTTCTTAGTACCTGAGGCAGAGGCCGTGGAGCCATCCTTAGTGCCCTGGGCCAACTCCCTCCAGTAGAACCATGACTGCTGGGGAAGGGAGGGAAAAGTGGGAGGGGGAAGGGTGGAGAAGCAGATGGGCGATTCTGTGTTCCCTGACTGTTAATCGAACCCGGGACATCCACACGCCAGGCCAAAACTCTACCATTGAGCCAACCAGCTAGGGCCTATTTTGATAAGAATTTTGTTGAATCTGTAAATTGTGCAGTATGGACATTTTAGTGACGTTCATTCTTTCTATCTATGGACATAGTATAGACTTCCATTTATTTGTTTCTTCAATATTTTTTAGTGTCTTATAATTTTCCTAGATATTTTTAATGCATTTATTTTAGAGAGATAGAGACAGGAAGGGAGAGAAATGAAAATAATCAACTCAGTTGTGGCACTTTAGTTGTTCATTGATTGCTTCTCATATGTGCCTTGATTGGGGGAGGGTGCTCCAGCTTAAGCCAGTGACCCCTTGCTTAAGCCAGTGACCTTAAGCTTCAGGCCAACGGCCTTGGGGCTCAAGCCAGCAACCACGGGGTCATGTCTATGATCCCACATTCAAGCTGGTGAGCCTGCGCTCAAGCCGCTAACCTCAGGGTTTCACACCTGGATCCTAAGAGTCCCAACTCAATCGTCCATCCACTGCACCACCACCTGATCATGGCGACATTGCTGATTTTTTTATTTTATTTTTTACAGGGAAAGAGAGTCAGAGAGAGGGATAGATAGGGACAGACAGACAGAGAAGAGAAGCATCAATCATTAGTTTTTTTCGTTGCTGTTGCGACACCTTAGCTGTTCATTGATTACTTTCTCACATGTGCCTTGACCGTGGGCCTTCAGCAGACCAAGCAACCCCTTGCTGGAGCCAGTGACCTTGGGTCCAAGCTGGCGACCCCAGGATCTCAAACCTGGGTCTTCCGCATCCCGTCCGACGCTCTATTCACTGCGCCACCGCCTGGTCAGGCTCATTGCAGAATTTTTAAAAGGTACAGTCTGAACCTCAGAGATGTAAGTCTGGACAGATATGCCTAGAAAGCTCTTTTAATGGTTTAAAATTATTAACTAGGGCATGTTAAAAGCTTTTATGCAATCAAGACATAAAGTTGTGTTTATTTATTTTTAATTTTTTAAAATGTTTGTTTTATTGACTTTAAAGAGAGAGGAAGAGAGAGAGCGAGAGAGAGGAACATCAATCTGTTCCTGTATGTGCCCTGACCAGTGATGGAATCAGCAACCTCCTGGATGGTGCTCTAACCAACTGAGCCATCTGGCCAAGGCATAAAGTTGTGTTTTATACTTGAGCTCCTTACGTGGTTGAGTCCAAAAGATAACGTTTTTTACATTTTTTTCTCAGACTCCTTTTTTTTTTTTGTCTGGTACAGGGTTAGATGATTAACAGTTAACTATAGTATTTTATTTCCTTCTGCCTAAGAGAGATTTCACCCACTTGCTGATTTTGAGTGTGATTGTGCAGCTGGCTCCATTGCAGGCGGCGCACTAGCCTGCTTCAACCTCTGCAGCCTCCCAGCAAGGATTGATGCCAGATTCAATTCCTTCTTCATTTCACTCAGTCTGCTGAAGGCCCACGGTCAAGGCACATGTGAGAAAGCAATCAATGAACAACTAAGGTGTCGCAAAGGCAATGAAAAACTGATGATTAATGCTTCTCACCTCTCTATTCCTGTCTGTCCCTTCTGTCCCTCTCTCTCTCTCTCTCTCTGTCCCTGTAAAAAAAAAAAAGGTAGTGTTGAGAAGGGTTGGCAATTTAAGTAGAATGGACTGGGAAGGTTTCATTGGAGAAGTCTTGAACAAAGCCGGAAGGAAAGCCTGGAACAAACCAGGCGCATTTGGGACAAAAGCGGTTGAAGATGAAGAATCAGTACCAATAACAAATCCCGACGCTCCCTAAAGCGTCCCTGCCGGAGTGACGTTTCCCTGCGGCCTATAAGCGAGGCGACGAAGGTCAGTGGAAACCAGTGCATGCTGCTGCAACCTCCATTTTGCTTCCTGGAATCTGTCTGTGATAAGAATCCTAATCCTCTCCGGCTGACCGTCTGAGGGCCGATGCTCTTCACCTCTGCTTGGACAGCAGAGAGGTCTACGGACCAGGAAGAGCAGCCCAGTCCAGCCGAGGCAGGAGGACCTGGGGCGTCACGCCCTGCCCTCATTCAATATGGCGGCACAAGCTTCGGCCTGGTCCAGTCGGGCCTCTGGCGTCCTCAGTGCGCAGTCTGCAGCTTGGCGCTCGGTGGGGGCGGGTCTACGGTGAGGTGGGGGCAGGGGGGGGGGGGACGCGCGCCCAGAGGCCGGGCCTGATGTCATCGGCTTCACCGCTGCGGCTGCCAGCACCATCATCACCACTCCCAGATTGTGAAAGGGAAGATGGAGCCGGTGACCGTCGCTACTGAGAGCGGGGAGCGGCCGGCGGCCCCGGTGGGCTCAGGCCTGTCTGCTTCCCAGCGTCGGGCGGAGCTGCGGCGGAGAAAGCTGCTCATGAACTCGGAACAGCGCATCAACCGGATCATGGGCTTTCACAGGCCCGGGAGCGGCGCGGGTGAGAACCTCCGTGTGCCCGTCAGTGTCCCGCCCACCCCTTTCAGTCTTCAGGATCATTCCTTCCCTCCTCCACCCCGCTGACCTTTTTGAACAAGCTGTGCTCTCTGCCTCTGCTCCTTAGGTAAATGGCCCAAGTTCTCACTTCTTAGCCTCGGGACGTTTCTTGTCGTTCTCTTCTATTTTCCGGAGGCTTCGCCCAGACATTGTCTCCCCTCTGCTGCGGACTGCGAAGCCCTCGCTCTCGAGTCCCTCTGCGTGGTGCCTTCTGCCCAGTTTACTGAGACAGGGTACCCCCTCTTCCTTCCCCACCCCTTCGCCTAGGAAGGCACACATTTTAGCCCTAGGCGGACTGCTCTGACTGTTGTTCCAAATGCTTTCCTTTCCAGCGCCTTCCCTAGCGTCTGTCTGCCTTCTTTTGCCTTTTGCTGCAACTGTGGCCCCTTGTGCTTGTCTGTACTGAACTGCCCCCGAGTCCTTCCTGCGTGGATCAAGGACTCTTAGGATCTGTGCCCAGTGCCCTCAGCATTGTCATCTACAGGTCTTCTAAAAAATTGGAGCGACCGTTCTTTATAGAACCGACAAGTGGGATGTACTCACCCGAGGTCTTCTCACCTAGAATGCTGAGATTGATGTGATAATGTCAGGAACTGTGTCTAACTGTAACGAGAGGCCCTCATTTCTCCCCTGTGATATGTACAATGAGTTGCCTTAAAAATTTTCTGTGTAACTATTTGTTTACTTATTTTATGTAAATATTTACTGAGCACCTAGTATGTGCTAGTGTTCTCTAACTTTCCTTTAGTAACTGGCCTTTAGTCACTGGTTGAAAGCTCCTTAGATCTCTGTGACTTCTGTTCTGTGGGACTTTAGATACATAGTTCTGAACTTACAGACAGTTCACAGGTTTGCAGCTGAAAACTACCAAGAGAGGTAAGAGTGCTATTTCATATTGTTCTAGAACAATAGTTAGAATTGTTTTTATTCCATATTTCTTTAATGATTAGTAGAATGTTTATTCTTTCCTCAAGCATTTACTATCTTTCTTGAGTTACATCCCATATTTTGTTATTTTGCTTTGAAAATGTTATCTGTCAGGAAGGTTTTGTTTTGTTTTAAAGCAGAACAGCATCCTAAAAACTGTGTAAGTCCCTACTAATGGCTTCCTGACTGCAGTAGAAAGATTAAGCAGTAGCTGTAGAAGATACCACACTCTATGCCAACAGGACTCTGGATTCAGAAATATAATAATAAAATAATAATATTATTATTTTATTATTATTATTCTTTATTTAGTGAGAGGAGGGGAGACAGAGACAGATTCCCCCATAGGCCCTCACCAGGATCTACCCAGAAATCTCACTAGGGGGCAGTACTGTGCCCATCTGAGGCCACTCCTCCCTTGCAATAGGAGCTATTTCTTAGCACCTGAGGCAGAGGCCTTGGAGCCATCCTCAGCGCCCAGGGCCAGCTCTCTCTAATTGAGCCATGGCTGCAGGAGGGGAGGAGAGGAGAGATAGAGAAAGAGAGAGAAACGAGAAGAGGAAGGGTGGAGAAGCAGATGGGCACTTCTCCTGTGTGCCCTGACCAGAATTGAACCCGGGACATCCACACGCTGTGCCGACGCTCTACCATGGAGCCAACCTGCCAGGGCCAGAAATATAATATTAAAATACAGATATTACACCTGATCTTAGCCAAAAGGCTGAGAAATGATTTTTTTAAAAATACAGATTTTAAAAAGCTGTACTAATTTTCTGTTTTTAACCAAATAAGCAATGCAACCATACATCAGGGACATACTATTATTCATGAAAACTTGGTCTTTAGAGCTTGCTACTCCCTGCCTATCTTCCCCAATTTGTTTATTAGCCTTTTACCCACAAAGTTTGGATTATATTCTCTGCAGACATACTCTTTTTGAGTGATATATTTTGAGGGTATAGAAGAAGGAACTAGTGTATGTTTTAAATTATTTTTTAAAATTTAATTTAATTTATTTTCAGAGAAAGAAAGGGAGAGAGAGAGGAAAAAAGAAAAAGAAAGGAGAGACCTAGATTTGTTGTTCCATTTATTCATGCCCGCATTGGTTTATTCGTGTATGTGCTCCCACCCAAGATCCAACCTGCAACCTCTGTTGCTCTAAACACCTGAACTCTTCGGTTAGAGCCAAAAGTAGTTTTTATGCTTTATGCAGAATCAGTATTAATTTAGATTCAGGGTTCTAGCTCACTGGCATATATATTAAGTTACTATATAATACATAAGGCTTCTAACTTTTTTTTCTCAGAAGAAGAAAGTCAAACAAAAGCAAAGCAACAGGACAGTGATAAATTGAACTCCCTCACCATTCCTTCAGTTTCAAAGCGAGTAGTGCTGGGTGATTCGGTCAGTACAGGCACAACTGACCAGCAGAATGCTGTGGCAGAGGTAAAGGGGACTGATATGGGAGACAAAATGAACTCATTTATGAAACCACCTGAATGCAGTAATGATGTAAGCCTTGAGCTCCGACAGCGGAACCGAGGGGACCTGACCGCAGGCACTGTCCAGAGGGGTTCTCGCCATGGCCTAGAACAGTACCTCTCCAGATTTGAAGAAGCAATGAAGCTACGGAAACAGCTGATTAGTGAAAAACCCAATCAAGAGGATGGAAATACCACAGAAGAATTTGACTCTTTCCGAATCTTTAGATTGGTGGGATGTGCTCTTCTTGCCTTTGGAGTCAGAGCTTTTGTTTGCAAATATTTGGTAAGAAACATACTGGAAAATGAAAATGAGTTATAATGATGAGTATTTTTAATGCCTCTATTAACTTAATATCTGTCAGATTCACAGGGCTATTTAGCTATGTGTTATAAATAGCTATCCACCTTAGTTATAGAATGAGGAATTTTGGTTAAGTACAGAGCCTAATAGTAATTGCTAAACTCGTTCTACTTGTAGGTACCGTTCTAAGTGATTTACATATATGGATTCATTTAACCTCATCCTTATGAACTAAGTATCATTTGAACCTTTGTTTTATAGATGAGAGAATGAAGACTCAGAGAGGTTAAATCATTTGTCCAAGGTTACACTGCTACTAAGTGACAGCTAGGACTAAACCCAGGCAGTTTTATTCTAAACCCAAAGGGCAAAGTACCTACATATACTATATGTTAATTACCACTTTTCAAATAATTTAAAGCATTAAAATGCAGTTTGTTTAGTCCTGAACATGTAATATTTTTATTATTTGGAAGGCATTTCAGCATTTTATAATAATGTAGTATTATAAAAATGTCCTTTTTGTTGTACCTTAATGTGCCAATGGCTGGTCGTTGAAAATTGGGATTTAGAGGTTCTTTTGTTTTACACTGTGCGAAGGAATGAAGAAAAGCACTGCTCATAATACTAGTTTATTGTCTTGCTCTTTGTGATATTTCCATTCAGTATACATGTTAAGAATATCACATAAGATTTTCTAAATATTTATGGTTTATATTATTACACAATTTTTTTTTTTTACAGGGTCAGAGAGAGAGTCAGAGATAGGGATAGATAGGGACAGACAGACAGGAATGGAGAGAGATGAGAAGCATCAATCATTAGTTTTGTTTTTTTTTTCAATCATTAGTTTTTCGTTGCCGTTGTGACACCTTAGTTGTTCATTGATTGCTTTCTCACATGTGCCTTGACCGTGGGCCTTCAGCAGACCGAGCAACCCCTTGCTGGAGCCAGCAACCTTGGGTCCAAGCTGGCGAGCTTTTTGCTCAAGCCAGATGGGCCCGTGCTCAAGCTGGCGAGCTCGGGGTCTCGAACCTGGACCTTCCACATCCCAGTTGACGCTCTATCCACTGCGCCACTGCCTGGTCAGGCCACAAATTTTTTAAAAATATATTTTTATGCCAATCTTTTTTTAAAGAGAATCTATTGAACAAGTTTGATTTTTTCTTTTTTTCTGTAGCATACAGCATTAAGTGAGTTGCTTTTTTTTCTCTTAAAGGTCTCTGTGCTTTCAGGCTTTAAAGTTATCCTATTTTTGTGCCTAGTTTTGGTATGTCTTTTTTTGCTTTTTGGTTTTCTTTCCTATCATATTTTCAACTTATTTTTCACTGTTCTCACTATATTTTCATCTAGTAATGTTTGCTCCTTCATTCCTTTCATAATAGTTTTTTAATTTTGGAAATAAATGTAAGTTATGTATTATTCTGATCTTTTTTATTGTGTGAGAAGCAAGATAATCTTTAGTAAGAATAGCTCGTCATTTGAAGGCCAAAGATGTAGTTACATGAGTTAATTTTTTGCCCCAAAGTCTGAGGAATGTATGGGCACTTATTTTGAGAACTGGGCTTTTTATGTGTGCTTTCTTTCTTCCTTTTTATTTTTTTAAAAGGATTTTTTTATTCCTTTTAGAGAGGAGAGGGTGAGAAAGAGAGAAAGAAGTGGGGCAGGAAGTGTCAACTCCCGAATGTGCCTTGCCCAGGCAAGCCTGGGGTTTTGAACTAGCGACCTCAGCATTCCAGGCTGACTCTTTATCCACTGTGTCACCACAGGTCAGACCTATGTGTGCTTTCCAACAGGCAGTGGCGCAGTGGATAGAGCATCAGACTGGGATGCGGAAGACCCAGGTTTGAGACCCCGAGCTCGCCAGCTTGAGCGTGGGCCCATCTGGTTTAGGCAAAAGCTCATCAACTTGGACCCAAGGTCGCTGGCTCCAGCAAGGGGTGGCTCGGTCTGCTGAAGGCCCAAGGTCAAGGCACATGTGAGAAAGCAATCAATGAACAACTAAGGTGTCGCAATGGCAATGAAAAACTGATGATTGATGCTTCTCATCTCTCTCCGTTTCTATCTGTCCCTATCTATCCCTCTCTCTGACTCTCTCTCTGTCCCTGTAAAAAAAATAAATAAACAAATTGTCAGTAAATTACCTCCAGATGAGAGAAATGTTACTGCATGGTGTATTATACATCTGTTACTGTTGAATACTTTAAGTTTTTAAAGGTAAGTTTTTATGAGGCCAAGACATTTTGGGGACATTAAAAATTGTGACTTGATTTGAGAAACATATTTATGATAATAAATAAAATCTCTTTGTTCACTCTTCTGTAGAAACAAGACTACTTTAAGCTGTTAAAATTAAATATTTTATTATAGTTTTTTTGCTTGGAATTTATAGCTGCTGTTAGTTTGATATATTGTGATTTGAATGAGTATGTTATAAGTATATAATTGTATCTTCTGTCTTCACAGTCCATATTTGCTCCATTCCTTACTTTGCAACTTGCATACATGGGACTGTACAAATATTTTCCCAAGGTAAATTACATTTTTTTCCAAATTATGGTGATGTACTTAGATTGAGTAATGACTGGGTAATCTTAAGACCTTTTTAGATATGAGTCATACTTATGGTCTTTTTTTTTTTTTTAATTTCTTTTTATTGTATTCATTTTAGAGAGGAGACACAGAGTGAGAGAGAGAGAGAAAGGGGGGAGGAGCTTGAAGCATCAACTCCCATATGTGCCTTGACCGAACCAGTGCAGGGTTTTGAACTGGCGACCTCAGTGTTCCCAGGTCCACACTTTATCCACTGCGCCACCACAGGTCAGGCACTTATGGTCTTAATCAGTGCTACTCAAAGTGTGATTGGCCACCAATCAGAGTATTAGTTCTGTTTGCAATGAGTTAAGTTCAGAAAGTGAGGACACACATTGATAGAAATTAGATGTTGCCATAACATTTTTATTAGATTTTACAAAAAACATTGATCTACCAAGAATTGGGAGGAAAAAAACCTCAAAAGGGATTTTAAATAGTATGTGTATAAAAGTATTCAGTTTAGTTACTTAATAAAACTTTAGTAATACATTTTATGATAAATTAATTTTAAAATGGATTCAGTGATCTTACTGTGCTTCTTAGTGGACAATTAATAGCAATGCACTTGTCCTGACTGGGTTGCTCAGTTGGTTGGAGTGTCATCCCCATATGCCAAGGTTGCCTGTTTGATCCCCAGTCAGCGTGCATATAAGAATCAACCAATGAGCCTGACCAGGCGTTGGTGCAGTGGATAGAGTGTTAGACTGGGATGTGGAAGACCCAGGTTTGAGACTCCGAGCTTGCCAGCTTGAGCGCGGGCCCATCTGACTTGAGCAAAAGCTCGCCAGCTTGGACCCAAGGTCGCTGGTTCCAGCAAGGGGTTGCTCGGTCTGCTGAAGGCCCGCGGTCAAGGCACGTGTGAGAAAGCAATCAATGAACAACTATGGTGTCGCAATGGCAACGAGAAACTAATAATTGATGCTTCTCACCTCTCTTTGTTCCTGTCTGTCCCTATCTATCCCTCTCTCTGACTCTCTCTGTCCCTCTAAAAAAAAATAAATAAATAAGAATCAACCAATGAATGCATAGGTAGAGCAATAAATCAATGTTTCTCTCTCTGTCAAATCAATCATTAAACAAATTAAAAAAAACAACAACAATGCACTTGCTCTTTATTGCCAAGGGCCTTATACTATTTGCAAAAAATATTTGGCCGAAATTGTGTAACAGAATCATGGGGAGTCTCAGTGTTTACGTGGTCTGCTTGATTGCACATATACAGATTTATGGAACTTGGCTTGGCTATCATAGAAGATAATTCTGCTTGTGTGATTGAGTTTTGTGTCTTTTTTGCTAAAAAATGGCTACTTGGCTATTTACTTAGTAATTTGTAATGCACTGATAGACCTCATTGAAGCACATTTAAAAATTATTTTAGCCTGACCTGTGGTGGCCCAGTGGATAAAGTGTCGACCTGGGAATACGGAGGTCGCCAGTTCAAAACCCTGCACTGGTCTGGTCAAGGCACATATGGGAGTTGATGCTTCTAGCTCCTCCCCCCTTTCTCACTCTCTCTCACTTTGTGTCTCCTCTCTAAAATAAATAAATAAAAAATTAAAAAAAAAAGACATTTGTTTAAAAAAAATTATTTTAAATAAGTAATTTTTTACTTTTTTAAGAATGTATTTTATTGATTCTTAGAGGGAGAGGAAGGGAGAGAGAGAGGAATATCATCTATTCCTGTATGTGTCCTGACCAGAGATTGAACCAGCAACCTCTGAGCTTCAGGACGATGCTCTAACCAACTAAGCTGTTGCCAGGGCTATATTTTTTTTATTGATTTATTGATTTTAGAGAGAGAGGAAGGTGGGAGAGAGAGAGAGACAGAGAAACATTGATTCATTGTTTCACTTATTTCCGTGTTCATTGGTTGGTTCTTTATTTGCCCTAACCAGTGATTAAACCTGCAACCTTGGCATATTGGAAAGATGCTCAACCCAACTGAGCTGCTTGGCCAGGGAGAGACATTTATATTTTTAAGGGGCCAAATAGGTCAAATACTCAAAGTAAAAGAGTGAAAAAAAAAGACATTTTAAAGAAACTTTCCCATTGATTTGATAGAGAGAGAGAGAGAGAAAGAAGCATCAACTCATTGTTCCATTTAGTCATTGAGTGCTTCTTGTACATGCCTTGACCAGGGGTCAAACCCACGACCTTAGTGTGCTGGGACAGTGATCTGTCCACTGAGCAATCTGGCCAAGGCCAAGACATGTTCTTTTTTATTAAAAATTTTTTGATGAGCCTGACCAGGCGGTGGTGCAGTGGACAGAGCGTCGGACTGGGATGCGGAAGACCCAGGTTCGAGACCCTAAGCTCGTAAGCTTGAGCATGGGCCCATCTGGCTTGAGCAGAAAGCTCACCAGCTTGGACCTAAGGTCCCTGGCTCCAGCAAGGGGTGGCTCAGTCTGCTGAAGGCCCACGGTCAAGGCACATGTGAGAAAGCAATCAAT
This sequence comes from Rhynchonycteris naso, assembly GCA_037038555.1. Taxonomy (NCBI): domain Eukaryota; kingdom Metazoa; phylum Chordata; class Mammalia; order Chiroptera; family Emballonuridae; genus Rhynchonycteris; species Rhynchonycteris naso. The sequence goes on from CM073003.1 coordinate 96,515,137, forward strand.
GAACAACTATGGTGTCGCAAAGGCAATGAAAAACTAATAATTGATGCTTCTCACCTCTCTCCGTTCCTGTCTGTCTGTTCCTAGCTATTCCTCTCTCTGACTCTCTCTCTGTCCTTGTAAAAAAAAAAAAAAAAAAAAAATCAATAAAATCTAAAAAGAAAAGAAGAAAAAAAATTTTTTTTGATGATACAGGGCTGACCTGTGGTGGTACAGTGGGTAAAGCGTTGACCTGGAACGCTGAGTTTACCCGTTCGAAATCCCAGGCTTGCCTGGTCAAGGCACATACGGGAATTGATGCTTTCTGCTCCTTCCCTCTTCTCTCTCTCTCTGACTTCTCTCTCTAAAATGAATAAATCTAAAAATAATAAAACATTCTTTTTTTTTTAAAGGATTTATTTTCTGGTAACTTCTTTTTAATTTATTTTTTTGTTTGTTTATTGTGTTTTTTTTTACAGAAACAGAGAGAGGTATAGATAGGGACAGACAGACAGGAATGGAGAAAGATAAGAAGCATCAATCATTAGTTTTTCGTTGCCATTGCGACACCTTAGTTGTTCATTGATTTCTTTCTCACATGTGCCTTGACCGCGGGCCTTCAGCAGACTGAGTAACTCCTTGCTGGAGCCAGCGACCTTGGGTCCATGCAGGTGAGCTTTTGCTCAAGCCAGATGGACCGGCGCTCAAGCTGGCGAGGTCGGGGTCTCGAATCTGAGTCTTCCGCATCCCAGTCAGTCCTATGCTCTATCCACTGCGCCACCGCCTGGTCAGGCTAAAACATTCTTTTTTTTCTTTTTTTTTTTAAATAATTTTTTTTAAACTTTGTATTTTATTCATTTTAGAGAGGAGACACAGAGTGAGTGAGAGAGAGAGAGAGAGAAAGGGTGGAGGAGCTGGAAGCATCAACTCCCATATGTGCCTTGACCAGACCAGTGCAGGGTTTTGAACTGGTGACCTCAGTGTTCCCAGGTCGACGCTTTATCCACTGCGCCACCACAGGTCAGGCGCTGAAACATTCTTTTGATGACACAGATGTATATTGACCCCCCTTCCCCAAATATGTAATTTTTTTTTATTTTTATGAGTTTTATTTGAGTCAAACTGACAACATATGACACTGAGAAAGATCTCAAATGTTTCAAAAGCATAATTTTAATAAAAGCATTTGTTTAGAAACTTAACCTTGAAACACTGATTGTAGTTTTGCAATGGCAAAAGTTTGGTAACAACCCAAATGTCTACTAATAAGTGACTAGTTAGGCCCAGACTGGTTGGATAGAACATCGACCCAATATGCCAGGGTTGCAGGTTTAAACAAAAATCAACAAATGAGTTGAGTGTATAGGTTAGTGCTCTGGTCGGCAAACGGCGGCTCGCGAGCCACATGCGGCTCTTTGGCCCCTTGAGTGTGGCTCTTCCACAAAATACCACGTGCGGGCGCTACCTCAATAAGGAATGTACCTACCTATATAGTTTAAGTTTAAGTTTTTATTTTTTAACTTATTTATTTATTCATTTTAGAGAGGAGACACAGAGTGAGAGAGAGAGATAGAGAAAGAGAGAAAGGGGGGAGGAGCTGGAAGCATCAACTCCCATATGTGCCTTGACCAGACCAGTGCAGGGTTTTGAACTGGCGACCTCAGTGTTCCCAGGTCGTCGCTTTATCCACTGCGCCACCACAGGTCAGGCTATAGTTTAAGTTTAAAAAATGTGGCTCTCTAAAGAAATTTCAATCGTTGTACTGTTGATATTTGGCTCTGTTGACTAATGAGTTTGCCAACCACTGTAACAAATTGATGTTTTTTTCTCTCTCTTTAAAATCAATTTTTTAAAAAAAGAGTTATAACCTATTCATTCAGAAGCTCATGTACTAATATTGACAAGCTTTCAAAGAAATATTTAGAGAAAAAAATCAAAATACAGAATAGTACCCACAGTATACTTCGTTTTTGTAAAAGGGAAGAAACTATAGATGTTTAATTTTGCTTATATATGTATAAGAAACTGAAAGAATAATACATGAAACTTTTAACCATGGTTATTTATAATAGTAGTGTATTAAATTACTCGGTGAATGGTGGACAGAGAAGGAAGGGAGACTGCCATATACTTTTATCTCCAAACATTTTTTCTTAACAGTTTCTAAACATAGAAAAGTTGAAAAAATTCTGTAGGGGACTCCCATTTATACTTATAATCTAGATTATATAATTAACATTTCATTATACAGGATAGGGCAAAAGTCAGTTTACAGTTGTAAGAATGCAAAATTTTATTTTTGTATTAATATTTATTAATTATTGTTTCTTTCATAAAAACAACTGTGAGCCTACTTTTGCCACACTCTGTATTGTGTATCTATCCAATTTTCTTCTCGGGGTCTAGAACCTGAGTCTTCCGCATCCCAGTCTGACATGCTATCCACTGCGCCACCGCCAGGTCAGGTGAGTGAGAGACAGGGACAGAGACAGGAAGGGAGAGAGATGAGAAACCTCAGCCTGTGATTATGGCACTTTAGTTGTTCATTGATTGCTTCTTATAGGCGACTTGACCCGGGGCGTGGGTCTCTAGCTGAGTCAGTGACCTTTTGCTCAAGCCACCAACTTTGTGCTTCAAGCCAGTGACCTTTGGGCTCAAGTCAGTGACCGTGGGGTCATGTCTGGTGACCCCACACTCAAGCTGTGACCTCACGCTCAAGCCAATGACCGCAGGGTTTTGAACCTAGCTTCTCAGTATCCCAGGTCAGTGTTGTATCCATTGCGCCACCGCCTGGTCATGCAGGCTCTCCAGTTTTAATACATATTTTTTTCTTGATGCATTTCAAATGACGTGTGTTGTAGATGTAGACGTTAATATTCTTTATTCCTGCACATTTCAGCTTACTTATCATTACACTTCAGTATTTGTTTGTGGTTCTTTTTCTGTTCCTTTTATTTATTTATTGTATCAGAGACAAAGAAAGGGACACATAGGGACAGACAGGAAGGGAGAGACATGAGATACATCAATTCTTTTTTTTTTCTACAGGGACAGAGAGAGGGATAGATAGGGACAGACAGACAGGAATGGAGAGAGGTGAGAAGCATCAGTCTTTAGTTTTTGGTTTTTGTTTGTTTTTTGTTTTTTTTACAGGGACAGAGAGAGAGAGATAGGGATAGATAGGGACAGACAGGAGTGGAGAGAGGTGAGAAGCATCAATCATTAGTTTTTCATTGCCGTCGCAACACCTTAGTTGTTCATTGATTGCTTTCTCACATGTGCCTTGACTGCGGGCCTTCAGCAGGCCGAGCAACCCCTTGCTGGAGCCAGCGACCTTGGGTCCAAGCTGACGAGCTTTTGCTCAAGCCAGATGGGCCCGCGCTCAAGCTGGCGAGCTTGGGGTCTCGACCGCATCCCAGTCTGATGCTCTATCCACTGCGACACTGCCTGGTCAGGCGAGATACATCAATTCTTCATTGGGGCTCCTTAGTTGTTCACTGATTGCTTTCTCATATGTGCCTTGAATGGGGGACTATAGCAGAGTGAGTGACCCCTTGATCAAGTCAGTGACCTTGGGCTCAAGCCAGCGACCATGGGGTCATGTCTGTGGTCAAACACTCAAGCAAGCTACCTCACGCTCAAGCCAGATGAATCCGCGCTCAAGCCAGTGATCTCGGGGTTTTGAACCTGGGTCCTCTGTGTCCCAGTCCAACTTTCTATCCACTGCACTGCCTGCTTGGTCAAGCTGTGGTTCTTTTTCTTTATGGTAAAATTTTCATACAGTGAATTGCTCAAGTCTTTAGTATACCTTTTTTTTTTTTTTTTTTTTTTTTTAACAGGGACAGAGAGAGTCAGAGAGAGGTAGATAGGGACAGACAGACAGGAACGGAGAGAGATGAGAAGCATCAATCATTAGTTTTTCATTGCCGTTGCGACATCTTAGTTGTTCATTGATTGCTTTCTCACATGTGCCTTGACCGTGGGCCTTCAGCAAACCGAGCCACCCCTTGCTGGAGCCAGCGACCTTGGGTCCAAGCTGGTGAGCTTTTGCTCAAGTCAGATGGGCCCACGCTCAAGCTGGCGACCTCGGGGTCTCAAACCTGAGTCTTCCACATCCCAGTCTGACGCTCTATCCACTGCACCACCGCCTGGTCAGGCTTTAGTATACCATTTAATGAGTTTTGACAGCCCATGAAAACCAAATTCTTTCAAGGTGTAGAACATTGCTATCAGCAAATTCCATCATGCCCCTTTCCAGGCAGCCCCAGCCCCTACACTCTGAAGGTCAGATTTTCTTTTTCTCACCATAGATTACTTTTTTCTGTTTTACTACTTCATATGAATGGAATTATTTCTGTACATACATTTTTGTATAAAGCTTCTTATATTGTGCATAGTATTTTTGGTAATTATCCATGTTGTTGAATGTATTAGTAATTTATTCCCCCCCCCATATTTTTTTGCTGAGTAATATTCCATTATGTGAATATATCTATTTATTTGTCCAATCTGTTGATAGACCTTTTGGTTGTTTCCAATTTTTGGTTATTATCATTAAAGAAGCTAAGATTTTCTTGTTTGAATATTTTGTGGACATAGGCTTCGGTTTCACTTGGGTAACTATAGCTCTTTATATTCATAAATTTTTTTAATCATATGACTGGATTTGGTGACCCCAAATCAGTAAGTAAAATGAAAATTCATCCTTGAATCTCTTAAAAAGATGAAACTAGAAAATTCTATTAGGAAATAAATGTTCAGTGATATCCTATTGCATTTGTAATCAAGTGTGAATTGCCTTGCATGGTAATTAGGGCTCTACAGAAGGTTCCTATGATTCTGTTACGAAATTACTCACTGTTCTCCAGTACACCTGCCACTCTTCTGACTTGTCATCATTAGACTTACCTTTCAATAAGATTTCTCCTCTCAGCCTTGGCTGAATAGCTCAGTTGGTTAGAGCATTTGTCCCGAAACTCAGAGGATGCCAGTTTGATTCCCAGTCAGGGCACATACAGGAACAGACCGATGTTCCCCTCTGTCTCTCACTCTCTTCCTCTCTCTCTAAAAAGTCAGTAAACATTAAAAAAAAAAAAAAGATTTCTTCTTTCACCTCTGCCCATCTAAATCTTGCTTATTTTTAAAGGCCTGTTTTTAATAAATTTATTTATTTATTTATATTTGGGGAGGAGGAGAGAGGCATCAACTCATTGCTCCACTTTAGTTGCATATTGATTGCTTCTCATACATGCCTTGACCAGACATTGAACTGGTGACCTCTGGCTGAAATCAGCAACCCTGTGGCTCTGGCTTGAAGGCCTTTTTTTAATTCCATTTTGTCTTGAAATTCTTCCCAGTGCTTTTATATATAGAACCTGGGGGTAATTTCTATCTCCTTTGAGCCACTGTGCCACATCTTACCCATGCCTTTCATTTAGCATTTATTTATGTCCTATCTAGTAATATTTTTACATGTTTTCTTCTTGTGCTGTTGTGCGTATATATCTTAAATTGTTATTCTTGTCTTGGCTCTAAGATAAGACGTGTGTGTGTGTGTGAGAGAGAGAGGGAGAGGGACAGGAAGGGGTAGACACAGAAAGGGAGAGTGATGAGAAGCATCAACTCATAGTTGCGGCTCCTCAGTTGTTCATTGATTGCTTCTCATATGTGCCTTGACTGGGGCGCTCCAGCCCAGTCTGTGACCCTTTGATCAAGCTAACGACCTTGGGGTTTTGAACCTGGGTCCTCTGCGTCCCGAGCTGATGCTCTATCCACTGCCCAACACCTGGTCAGGCAAAGACATTTTTTTTTAACTTTATAGCAAGAATGGTGTCTTTTCCCCTACTGCTTGCAGTTTGCTACTTAACATGTTATTTTTTCAGTAAATATCTGTTGATTTATTATTGATATTTTGAAACTTCATGAACAGTTTTGAAATCAGTTAGGCAAAAATAGCACTGGTAATTGTTTTTATAGAGTTTAAGTCGTCTTCTGAAAGCTGTAAGATTTATTTGTCTTTCTCTGTGCAGGGTGAAAAGAAGATAAAGACAACAGTACTAACAGCTGCACTTCTGTTGTCTGGAATTCCTGCTGAAGTGATAAATCGATCGATGGATACTTACAGCAAAATGGGCGAAGTTTTCACAGATCTCTGTGTCTACTTTTTCACTTTCATCTTTTGTCATGAGCTGCTTGAGTATTGGGGCTCTGAAGTACCATGAGGCCTGCAGAACTGAGAAGGAGAAGCTTATAGAAAACCAATTTCTCTGGTGTATTGCAGTGTCTCTGAAGGAGGCAAATTGGTTTATACCTTTATGTAATTCTTTTACTTCATAGGGGTTGTAAAACTACTTGATTAAGAATGTAATGGCATTCTTTTAAATCCCCTATTTAAAAGGGTCGAATTTGTATTAATACTGATGTGAAGAATAGAGTACCAATGTCATTAACTGATTTTTCTTCTTTAATTAGAATTTCTCGTCTATATCTTTCTCTTAACTTCTCAGATTTGTAATTCTTCTTTCTGGGGCTGAGCTGGTGCTTTGAGGGGCACAGATGAGCCAGCCAGCCCTTTGTAATTGGGAACTGCATCTTGCATTTGTGTTGTTCTGCCCGAGAAATGGAGCCATCTTAATAATAAAATGAAATAAATAGACGTGACTCATGTTAAGTCTGCACATTTTAATTTATAAGGGCTGAATAAGGTAGCCAATTGTATCTTTTCTTGTGGAGTCAGTGTCTTAATTCTTACTCCAGTGCAAATATTGTAATGGGAGGAAGGATTAAAATTCATACATGTGAAATTAGAAGGTATTTATGAAATATTTATTTTAATTTATGAAAAAATTTTTATTGCCCATCTCAGAATTGGAAATTTTTGCTTTTGACTTTTCAGTTTTCAGAAGTATGTTTTTAAGCAAACTGGACTTGAATGATCAGATATAAAAATGTGATTTGAAGAACTGACTGAGGTATGCAATTCAATAGCATAAATATCCTTTTAACCTACTCAGTAACACTCATATTTGGAATGTTTGTCTTAAAAGAGTATATAAGCCTGACCAGGTGGTGGCGCAGTGGATAGAGCATCGGACTGGGATGCGGAAGACCCAGGTTCGAGACCCTGAGCTCGCCAGCTTGAGCGAGGGCCCATGTGGCTTGAGCAAAAGCTCGCCAGCTTGGACCCAGGGTCGCTGACCCCAGCAGGGGGTTGCTCGGTCTGCTGAAGGCCTGCGGTCAAGGCACATGTGAGAAAGCAATCAACGAACAACTATGGTGTCACAACAAAAAACTAATGATTGATGCTTCTCATCTCTCTCCGTTCCTGTCTGTCTATTCCTATCTATCCCTCTCTCTGTCTCTAAGAAAATAAAAACAAATAATAAGAAAAAAGATCTTTTTAAAAAAAGAAAGTTATAATTACAGTAGTCTATAAGTGTGCAATAGTATTATGTCTAAAAAAACACTGTACATACCTTAATTTAAAAATACTTCATAGGAATACACTTTTTAAAATTTTTTTACTTTAATTTTTTAAAGACTTTATTCATTTTAGCCTGACCTGTGGTGGCGCAGTGGATAACGCCGTCGACCTGGGAACACTGAGGTCGCCAGTTCAAAACCCTGCACTGGTCTGGTCAAGGCACATATGGGAGTTGAGCTTCCAGCTCCTCCCCCCTTTCTCTCTTTCTCTCTATCTCTCTCTCACTCTGTGTCTCCTCTCTAAAATGAATAAAATAAAAGAAAAGAAAAATTTTAAAAAAAAAGACTTTATTCATTTTAGAGAGGAGAGAGAGAGAGAAGGGGGAGGAGCAGGAAGCATCAACTCCCATATGTTCCTTGACCAGGCAAGCCCAGGGATTCAAACCAGCGACCTCAGCATTCCAGGTTGATGCTTGATCCACTGCGCCACCACAGGTCAGGCAGGAGTGTACTTTCCACCAAAGACTGAGTTACCCAGGGTGCAGTTGAAACACCGAAGATGTCTCTGGAAGCAGACAGGTGTAGACCAGTGTAGAGAGGTGCAGACAGGTGCAGACCACTGTAGACAGGTGCAGACTGGTGCAAACCAGTCTGGAGCAGAGCAGAGCTGCCTATCTGCAGACCCGCCTGGCCCTGCAGCCTCGGTGCCTGCTGTCCTGTAGCACCATTGAGCTCTTCTACAGTGCCACTGTTTTCTTAGCCAGGCTGTGTTACCATTGAGCTGTTTTGCACTGAATGAAGTTTTCTTCACTGCACCTAAGATTGGGGATTCCTTTTGATGTTGAATTGGCACCAATGGCCATTGTTTGACACTATTGACATATAAAAACATTTATTTTAGGCAGATGTTAGATAGAAATTTATTATAAGAAATTGGCGCCTGACCAGGCGGTGGCGCAGTGGATAGAGCTTCGGACTGGGATGCGGAAGACCCAGGTTTGAGACACCGAGCTCGCCAGCTTGAGCGCGGGCCCATCTGGCTTGAGCAAAAAGCTCACCAGCTTGGACCCAAGGTCGCTGGCTCCAGCAAGGGGTTGCTCAGTCTGCTGAAGGCCCACAGTCAAGGCACATGTGAGAAAGCAATCAATGAAAAACTAAGGTGTCGCAACGGCAACGAAAAACTAATGATTGATGCTTCTCACCTCTCTTTGTTCCTGTCTGTCTGTCCCTATCTATCTCACTCTCTCTCTGTACCTGTAAAAAAAAAAAAAAAAGGAAAAAAAAAAAGAAAAAAAAAAAAGAAATTGGCTCCTGCCTGACCTGTGGTGGCGCAGTGATAAAGCGTCAACCTGGGAACACTGAGGTCGCCAGTTCAAAAACCCTGCACTGGTCTGGTCAAGGCACATATGGGAGTTGATGCTTCTAGCTCCTCCCCCCTTTCTCTCTCTCTCTCTCTCCCTCCTCTCTAAAATGAATAAATAAAAATAAATTAAAAAGAAAAAGAAAGACCAGTCAGTCTGACCAGGCAGTGGCCCAGTGGATAGAGCATTGGACTAGGACGCAGTGGACCTAGGTTTGAGACCCTGAGGTCATCGGCTTGAGTGTGGGCTTATCTGGTTTGGGCAAGGCTCACCAGCATGAGCCCAAGGTTGCTGGCTTGAGCAAGGGGTAACTGGGTCTGCTTTAGCCCCCCCCAACCCCCCCTCGTCAAGGCACATATGAGAAAGCAATCAATGAACAAGGAACGTGCTGCAACGAAGAATTGATGTTTCTCATCTCTCTCCCTTCCTGTCTGTCCCTCTCTGTCCTTCTCTTTGTCTCTGTCACCTAAATAAATAAATAAATAAATAAATAAATAAATAAATAGAAAATTAAAAAATAAAAAGCCAGGACCTTGGCTGGTTGGCTCAGCGGTAGAGCATCAGCCTGGCATGTGCAAGTCTTGGGTTCGATTTCCAGTCAGGGCACACAGGAGAAGCACATCTGCTTCCCCACCATTCCCCCTCTCCTTCCTCTCTATCTCTCTCTTCCCGTCCTACAGCCAAGGCTCCATTGGAGCAAAGTTGGCCTGGCCGCTGAGGTCAGCTCCATGGCCTCCGCCTTAGTCGCTAGAATGGCTGCAGCCACAACAGAGCAATGCCCCAGATGGGCACAGCATTGCCCTCTGGTGGGCATGCCAGGTAGATCCCGGTCAGGCTCACGCGGGCGTCTGTCTTACTGCCTTCCTGCTTCTAATTTCGGAAAAATACAAAAAATAAAAAAGGCAGTCAAGGACTGTGGTTGTACAGTGTGGATAAAGCATTGACTTGGAATGCTGAGGTCCCCAGTTCAAAACCCTGGGCTTGCCTGGTCAGGGTACCTATAGGAAGCAGCTACAAGTTGATGCTTCTAACTTCTCTCTCTCTCTCTTTCTCTCCTTCCTCTCTTTAAAATCAATGAATAAAATCTTAAACGAAAAGGCCAGTCAGAATTGTCATTTTAATGTGTTCTTTTAAAGGGGAATGAGAGTGCCTGACCTGTGGTGGCGCAGAGGATAAAGCGTCAACCTGGGGACACTGAGGTCGCCAGTTCAAAACCCTGCACTGGTCTGGTCAAGGCACATATGGGAGTTGATGCTTCCAGCTCCTCCCCCCTTTCTCTCTTTCTCTCTATCTCTCTCTCTCTGTGTGTGTGTCTCCTCCTAAAATGAATAAATAAAAAAAATAAATAAAGGGGAATGAGAGCTCTGGTCAGGGTATCAGATACTGGGCTCTGGTTTCAGCTTAGAGTGCAAAAAGATTAGCGATCTCAGATTGATTCCCAAGTCTCAGTATTTTTTCAATTAAAATCAAGATAAGTGATTTCAAGAATCTATTTAAGTTGTAACATTAATTCTGCATGGCCTCACCCAATTCCATTACTTCAAATATTATTCATTTCATAAAATGCTTATGACCCACCTTTATCTCTCCAATCTCTATTTCTCCTTTGAACTCTAGGCTAATATGTCCCCTCATGTAGCCATTATTGCCTTCTGTATATCTAAGCAGGCATCTCAAACATTACATCACTGAAACCAAACACTGATTTCTCTCTCCTTCCCGCACTAAATCTGCTGTTCTCACACATTTCTCATCTCCACAGATTCATCACAATCCACAGTAGTGCCGTTCAAATTCAGGAAGCATCTTTGTTCCTCCCTTTCCCTCACAGTTAACATCCAATTTAATAATTAGTGTTTGGAGAGATGCCTCTGGAATATATCTAGAATTGGACCACTTTTTAGTATCTCCACAATTTATCACTACTGGTTTCCTGTTTCTTTTAGACTAAGTTCCACAGAACTTAACTTTACCCCAGAAACAGTTTACAGTGGCTTTTGTACCTGATCCACACTGACGTCCATCAGGTCACACGTTAGTGCAGGCCTTACTTACGCTTGGCGTGGACTACACTGTAGCTACAGGTGGGTAGTAGGCCACTTAGTAAGAGCAAAACTCATTTTAGACCCTTAATTCGGTCGCATTTTTCTAACAATCAAATGTATTGAGGTAAGTTTTACATACAGTAAAATTAAGGTGACCAATCATCCTCCTTTAGGAAAGACATTCCTTCTTTTGTAAGTTCCATCTTCCTTTGAAAAGTGTCCTCCTACATGTCCTCCTTTTTGATATTGGAAGACTAATCTGTAAATGTTCATATTTAATTGATGCAAAGATCGATCCATTGCATGTGATGTGACGTATTAGTATTTGACATGACGATTAGTCAAGGGTCAGTACAGTGTGGCGAGACACAATTATGAGATATATGCGCTCCGCATGGGAGACCTTGAGCGAGCACCCGATATACTGAGCACGTAAATGGTTTTGTGTACTTCTCACTGAAATATGACACGGCACATACGACATTGTAGACTCACAATTATTTCTTTCTCAGTGAATATTCAATCAAACAGGTAAGCACAATTCACGTTTTATTCATTATTTAATAATTTCAAATACATATAATTTTATGTACAATATTTTCCAGAAACTCGAGTTTTAAAGTGTATATCTATCCTCAAACTGTATTTTTTTTAAGTTTCTTTTATTTATTTTTTTTATTTATTCATTTTAGAGAGGAGACACAGAGTGAGAGAGAGAGAGAGAGAGAGAAAGAGAGAAAGGGGGGAGGAGCTGGAAGCATCAACTCCCATATGTGCCTTGACCAGATCAGTGCAGGGTTTTGAACCAGCGACCTCAGTGTTCCCAGGTCGATGCTTTATCCACTGCACCACCACAGGTCAGGCCATCAAACTGTATCTATTAATAATGCATTTTGATTAAGTAGTAGCATAAGACAGATGTTTTTTAATTAGAAAATGATAAATATACCCAAATATCACTCCAAATTAGTGGTTTTGTTTGATATTTAGTTTTGTTCATCTAAATTCCAGAAAATTTGCCTACCATGATGTAACAGTTCCTAGTGTGCGTGCATTGTTCATGAAGCTCTATATTTTATTTTTAATTTCAAATTTCATTTAAGGGATGGAAAAATCAAAAAAGAGAAAATGCCATTTCAACGATAAATTGGAAAAAGAATTTCCATTCCTCATATCAAAGAGAAATACCATTGTTTTCTGCAATATTTGCAGTGGAGAATTTTGTATTGCAGTTGGGGGCAGAGCAGTGATAACGAAACACTTGACCACCAACAAACATAAGCAATCGTTAGATGCATCAGCTTCTATTTGTAAAGTAACAAGTTTTTTTAAAACTTCAAATTATTCTGAAGATGAAAAACAGTTGGCTGCAATGGAGGGAACATTTGCATTTCATACCATAATTCACAATCAAAGTTTTCATAGTATGGATTGTACAACTAAATTATTGAAAAAGTTTCTCAATGCAAAATTTTCATGTGCCAGGACAAATGCGAGGCTATTTTGAAATCAATATTTAAAAATCACTGTCACAAAATACTTACATAGGACTTGGAAACTGCAGCATTTGTAACGATCTTATCTGATGCATCAAATCATAATGAAATTAAATTGTATACAATAATAGTAATATATTTTAATGTTACCAAGGGTATTCAAGGAAAAATTTTAAATTTAGAATCCATTGAGGGTGAAACTTCTGAAATTTTGTCAAACCCACCTATACAGATTAATAAATGAAAACAATTTGAAATCCAAAGTTGTTGCACTAACGGCTGATAATGCAAATACAAATTTTGGTGGGTGAAGACACAAATGGGTGAATAGTGTGTATGTAAAATTTCAAGAGTTTCTCCAAAAGAAAATACTAGGAATAGGTTGTAATGCACATACATATTTTGTCAAATGCAATCAACACAGCGTAAAGTGCCACGCCAGTTGATGTCAAAGTAATAATAACTACAATTTATTTGCATTTTAGTTGTTTTACCATTGGTGTTGCTACTTTAAAACAATTTTGTGAAGAAGCAAATGTTAAATACAAAAAACTTTTAGGATATTCAAGTTAGATGGCTTGCCTGAACACCTGCTATAGAGCGTGTTCTACAATTTTTTGAGCCTCTTCGTTCATATTTTTAAGTTTAGATAAATGTCCTAAAATAGTGGAATCGTTTTTTAATAATAAAATATCTGAGATATTAATGTATTTTGTACATAATTAAGCATCTATTTTTCACAACGCAATTCAAAAGATTGAAGGTGAACACATTTCAGCTATGGAAGTTAGTCTTCTTTTGAATGACTTTATCTTTCAGTATAAATCTTGTTTTGAAGAAAAATTTCTTCCTTTAATTACAAAAAATAATTGTCAGACTTAGAGGAATCAAATCCGGGCATAACAGAAAAATTTATCAAAGAAGTGCAGAATTTTTATCAGACATGTTTTCAATATATCAAAGAATGGTCTGAAACAATCACAGGAAATAAGTTTTCAATGGTGTTTCTTGACTTCATCGGAAGTATATTGGACAGACATTGAATATTGTCTTGAGTTTTATCTAAAGAAATGCCATACATCAAAATAGACAATTGTCTCTTTGAAGAAATTAGAAGACTGGATGTATATTTAAATTCTAAAATATTAATACAATGGGAAAATGAACACATCAAAATTGATAAAAGATAGGTGGAAATATTCAGTCATTTCAAAAATGAACATATGATATGCCATGTGAAAATTTATTTATTCTTGTTCTAATACATTGTGCTGCCTTGGAACTAATGCAGCAGTTGAAAGAGTTTTTTCAATTGCTAATGATTTTGGGCAAGTGAGAAATCGAGATTGAATATTGATAATTTAGCTGCAGCACTTGCCTTAAAATTCAATATGAAGCCTGACCGGGAGGTGGTGCAGTGTATAGAGCATCGGACTGGGATGTGGAAGGGCCCAGGTCGAGACCCCGAGGTCGCCAGCTTGAGCGCAGGCCCATCTGGTTTGAGCAAAAGCTCACCAGCTTGGACCCAAGGTCGCTGGCTCCAGCAAGGGGTTGCTTGGTCTGCTGAAGGCCCGCGGTCAAGGCACATGTGAGAAAGCAATCAATGAACAACTAAGGTGTCGCAACGAAAAACTGATGATTGATTCTTCTCATCCATTCCTGTCTGTCCCTATCTATCCCTCTCTCTGACTCTCTGTCTCTGTAAAAAAAAAAAAAAAAAATTAAAATTCAATATGAAGGATATTTCTTGTTCAGATATTTTCAATATATTGTTACGAGATGATACATTGACAAAAAAATTCATTCATTGGAAAAGTACTCATTTACATATTATATAAATGAGTACTTTTTTCTTACAATTACTAGTAAAAATTAATAGGCATGTAAGCATAATTACAATATATTTCAAATGTTCTTATGCATTTATCATATAATAGTGTATTTTTGTTGCAATGAATAAAATGTTTATTTTATTTATGATATTGTTTTCTTCACAATTTATTTTTGTCCTTTCCTTATAAAAAAGTTGGTCACCTTATAAATGAATGAGCATGAAGGGAGATGTTTGTGGTATCATTCAGCGCAGGTTAAGGCGGATGTCAGTACGAGTCCTGGCACAGCTTGTGGATGCTTTTGGCACCCAATGGCTTCTGCACCAAAGGGTCAGCAGTGGGACCTTCCAGTCCGTGCGGGAAAATTTCCGCCCAGGCGACTTCTTTCGGCACCGCCAGTGCTGTGCGGACTCCAACCGAGAGATGGCGGTGTGAAGAGACAGCAGCTTCCGTTGCGCCTTTTCTTTCCTTCTGTCGTCGGCGCCAGCACGTCCTGTTTTCGTTGGCCGCGGTCGGATGGTTTCTACTGCTGTAGTTGCGCCCGCGACTTAGTGTTGTTTCTCGGACCGGCGAGCGACGCGCAGTCTGCACTATTCCTTTGTCCGGCTCTCCTGCGCGTCGTCCCGAAGGGCGCCGCTGTCCCGCGGCCGGCAGCATGGGCCGGGAGTCACGGTGAGGGAGCGCTGCGAGCGGGCGAGCGGTTCCTTGCAGTGAGCGAAGAGGCGGGAATTGAGAGGGCCGCGGGGCCAGGCCTGGTCCGGCGCACCCACGTGTGACCACTCGGCCCGAGCTGCTCGACTGGCTGGGGGACGTCGGCGGAGGGAGTGGCTGTGCTTGGACCGGCGACGGGCGCAGGGTTCTTCCGCATTGTCTTCGGCCGGTTCGCGCCCCTGAACTGTTTCATCTTTTTCATATATTGTTGAATTCGATTTGCTAATCTTTAGGTTTAGATTGAGTCTAAGTTTTCTTTTCTCATACTGCCCTACAAAACCTACTTCCCACTGCCTCCCTTCTCCCTTTACTCTCCTCTGTTTTTCTCCGTAGCATAACATGGTATTTTGTGTGTGTATGTATATGTGTATATATTTTAATACATATATTTATTTCATGTTTACCATGTGTTCCTTTATAGAATGAAAGCTGCTTTAGGCTTGGTTTTGGTTTACTATCCGTGCTTCCCTTTCAAGATAGTCTATTCCCCTCTGCAAAAACGGTTCTTTCTTTCTCCCTAATTAAAAGTGTGTAAAGAGGCCTTTCAGTGTATGATCTGTCTGCTGAGATTTTTCTGGGGGAAAATGTAATAACAGTAGAAGTTAATTTTGTCTGCTAAACTTAACCTTTAACTTAATATTATAGCCATTATCGGAAGAGATCAGCATCACGGGGACGCTCTGGAAGTAGATCTAGAAGTCGCTCACCCTCAGACAAAAGAAGTAAACGTGGAGATGACAGAAGGTCTAGAAGCAGAGATAGAGATAGAAGGAGAGAGAGGTCTCGTAGCAGGGATAAAAGAAGATCTCGGTCAAGAGACAGGAAGCGTCTGAGGTAAGGACATGGTAAATTGAGCCTTCTCAGCTAAATCAGCTTCTTCAAAAATGTGCTCTGGGCTAAAATTTAGTGGCCTCTTTGCAGGCCTTTTTTCTGTGACTCTAGCTTGTTTCATTAGGACCAGAAGTGATTTGCCTAGAACAGCGATTTTCAACCCTTTTTATTTCATGGCAAACATAAACTAATTACTGAAATTCTGCGGCACACCAAAAAATGTATATTTTGTCAGGCTGACAAAAAAATGGGTATAATTTTTTTAAATTTATTTTTTAAATTTTATTCATTTTAGAGAGGGGGAGGAGCAGGGAGCATCAACTCAGTAGTAGTTGCTTCCCTATGTGGCTTGACCATTTGCCCAGGGTTTCTAACCTGGGACTTCATTTCAGGTTGACACTTTATCCACTGTGCCATCCATAGGTCAGGCAAAATGGGTATAATTTTGATTGATTTCCAAAAATATAATAGTAATCACCTACCTGTTTGCTTCAAGGTGACTTTTTAAAACTCAGGTGCCTATACTTGTATATAAGGATTTTTGGAACAAGAATTAATTAGTAGACACAGCCTTATTATGCTGTGTGACCAATAAGGTGCAGCTCTATTATATGACCTATATATTTATGGCTCAAGATCAGGCATTCACATTGGATGGCTATTGTTTTGGCTGTTGTCATTTTATTATTTGACAGTCTAAGGCAGTGAGTGGTTCTCAAATGTGCCCCAGGGAGAACTGGTGTGCCCTAGAAGATTTCCAGGTGTGCCGTATGGTATTCCAGAGAAATATGTGCCTGTTGGGAGACCAAAAAACCAACAGGGTTTTTGGAGTTTAGATTTTTGGGGGGCAGAGATGTGGGGAATTGGCTGTAAGCTGACAGTCTGCACAACCCTCCACCTCACTTGCCTGATTAGGTTGCAAAAGGCTGTTAAGCTGTGGTGCTAGATTGTTTATACTTCCCCCCATGTTCCCCGGAAAGACTGGAGGCAAGTTTCTTCTATCCTTTGTTTCATATAAAGTTAAGATGATATGTATGGTGGGGGTTTTCTGCACTCACACAATTATGAGTAAAAAGAGAGGAATTCTTCAATGTATTGATGAGGAAATGAGAGTTTCCCTTTCAAATATATGCCCAAACATTGAAGAAATCGCTAGGTCACATCAGGCTCATGTTTCTCATAAACACAAGAATGAAAAAACTTAACACATTTGCACTGGGACCTGCGGAATTTACTAAATCTTACTAAGAATGTATCTATATATATAAAAAGATAACCTTTTTGTCATTTTTTAAATATTTTAACCCCTTTTATATGAATTCTAAAATGCATAACTCAAAAATGTAACATAAAAATGTTTTTTAATGTCAGAATAAATTAAAATTTGTTGTACTTATTTCGTTTAATTACCATAAAAGCATGCTTGGACTTTATATATATATATATTTAGTATTTGACAATAATTATAACATTTCTCAGAAATTTGTATATAGTGCGCCTACAATTATTTTATGATTTTAAATGCGCCCCAACTTCAAAATGTTTGAGAACCACTGACTGGTCTAAGGTAAAAGAGGTCAGTGCTCCTGACTAAATGGTCAGATATTGCATGTTTTTTGTTTTTTGGTTTGTTTTTTTTTACAGGGACAGGGAGAGAGGGATAGATAGGGACAGACAGACAGGGACAGAGAGAGGTGAGAAGCATCAATCATTAGTTTTTCATTGCCGTTACGACACCTTAGTTGTTCATTGATTGCTTTCTTACATGTGCCTTGACTGCGAGCCTTCAGCAGACCGAGCCACCCCTTGCTGGAGTCAGCGACCTTGGGTCCAAGCTGGCGAGCTTTTGCTCAAGCCACATGGGCCCGCGCTCAAGCTAGCGAGCTCGGGGTCTCGAACCTGGGTCCTCCGCATCCCAGTCCGACGCTCTATCGACTGTGCCACCACCTGGCCAGGCAGATATTGCATGTTTTAAAAATTCTCCTGGCACACCTATTGAAAATTGCTGGCCTAGAACAAAGACTCTCAAACATATTTTAAGTTCAGAAACTTAGGTTGTATTTTCTGTATTCCAAAGAGAAACCATGAAACCCTTCTGAAATAAGTTAAAAAAAAGAAGCAAAAGGTAAGGTAATATGCTGTCAAGGGGCTTCTATTCTAATTCAGTCCTGAGAGAGCTGACCACTGTGTTCTGAGACGCCACTAAAGCTCACAAAAGGAAACAGGGCAGAGCCATCTCCAGGTCCTGCTTACTGTTTGAGACTATTTGAAAGAACTGTTTTAAGTTTATTTATTAATTTATTTTTAACAGGGACAGAGAGAGAGTCAGAGAGAGGGACAGATAGGGACAGACAGACAGGAATGGAGAGAGGTGAGAAGCATCAATCATTAGTTTTTCATTGCCATTGCGACACCTTAGTTCATTGATTGCTTTCTCACATGTGCCTTGACCACGGGCCTTCAGCGGACCAAAGCAACCCCTTGCTGGAGCCAGCGACCTTGGGTCCAAGCTGGCGAGCCTTCGCTCAAGCCAGATGGGTTCACGCTCAAGCTGGCGAGCTCGAGGTCTCGAACTGGGGTCCTCCGCATCCCAGTTCGACGCTCTATACACTGTGCCACCGCTTGGTCAGGCAGAACTGATTTAAGTTTAAAAAAATTTATTGACTTAGACACATCAGTTTGTTGTTTCATTTATTTATGTAGTCACTGGTTGATTGTTTTTTTTTTTTTTTTAATATTTATTTTTATTTTACTTTTTACAGGGACAGGGAGAGAGTCAGAGAGAGGGACAGATAGGGACAGAGAGACAGGAATGGAGAGAGGTGAGAAGCATCAATCATTAGTTTTTCGTTACTGTTGTGACACCATAGTTGTTCATTGATTGCTTTCTCACATGTGCCTTGACCGTGGGCCTTCAGCAGACCAAGCCACCCCTTGCTGGAGCCAGCGACCTTGGGTCCAAGCTGACGAGCTTGGGGTCTTGAACCTTGGTCTTCCGCATCCCAGTCCGATGCTCTATCCACTGCGCCACCACCTGATCAGGCTGTTTTTTATTTTTTATTTTATTTTTTTTATTTTATTCATTTTAGAGAGGAGACACAGAGTGAGAGTGAGAGAGAGAGAGAGAAAGAGAGAAAGGGGGAGGAGCTGGAAGCTCAACTCCCATATGTGCCTTGACCAGACCAGTGCAGGGTTTTGAACTGGCGACCTCAGTGTTCCCAGGTCGACGCTTTATCCACTGCTCCACCACAGGTCAGGCACTGATTGTTTTTTATTTTAAAGGGAGGGAGAGAGATGAGAAGCATCAATTTGTAGTTGTAGCACCTTAGTTGTTCATTCATTGCTTCTTATATGTGCCCTGACAGGGTAGGAGTTGTCGTTCCACCTGAGCCAGTGACACTTTGCTTAAACCAGTGACCTTGCTTTTCAAGCCATTGACCTTTGAGCTCAAGTCAGCTGAGCCTGCACCCAAGCTGGTGTCCTCAGGGTTTTAAACATGGTACACCTCAGTGTCCCAGATTGAGGCTTTATTGCGACCACCAGTCAGGCCATTGGTTGATTGTTGTATGTGCCCTGATGGGGTCAAAATCACAACATTGACATATTGGGATGATGCTCTAACCACCTGAGTGATATTTTTACCCAGGGTGAAATGTTATAAATTTAAATGAAAGAACGTCTGAATTTTTTTTGTGACAGAGGGACAGATAGGGACAGACAGACAGGGAGAGAGATGAGAAGCATCAGTTCTTTGTTGCAGCACTCAGTTGTTCATTGATTGCTTTCTCATATGTGCCTTGACCAGTGGGCTACAACATGAGCGAGTGACCTTGGGCTCAAGCTGGTTACCATGGGGTCATGTCTATGATCCTGTGCTCAAGCTGAGTGAGTCCGCTTAAGCTGGTGACCTTGGGGTTTTGAACCTGGGCCCTCTGCGTCCCAGTCTGACACTATCCACTGTGCCACTGCCTGGTCAGGCCATCTGAATTTTTTACTTTTCCTTTTTTATTTCTTTTTTTTTTTTTTTTTAATTTTATTTTATTCATTTTAGAGAGGAGACACAGAGTGAGAGAGAGAGAGAGAGAGAAAGGGGGGAGGAGCTGGAAGCATCAACTCCCATATGTGCCTTGACCAGACCAGTGCAGGGTTTTGAACTGGCGACCTCAGTGTTCCCAGGTCGACGCTTTATCCACTGCGCCACCACAGGTCAGGCACTTTTATTTCTTTTTTAGTGGGAGAGAAAGACAGACAGACAGACAGGAAGGGAGAGATATGAGAAGCATCAGCTCATAGTTGCGCACTTTATTATTATTTATTATTATTATTTTTTTACATGGACAGAGAGAGAGTCAGAGAGAGGGATAGATAGGGAAAGACAGACAGGAACGGAGCGAAATGAGAAGCATCAATCATTACTTTTTCATTGCCTTTGCGACACCTTAGTTGTTCATTGATTGCTTTCTCACATATGCCTTGGCCGCAGGCTTTCAGCAGACTGAGCAACCCCTCGCTGGAGCCAGCGACCTTGGGTCCAAGCTGGCGAGCTTTTGCTCAAGCCAGATGGACCCGCGTTCAAGCTGGTGACCTCGGGGTCTCGAACCTGGGTCTTCCGCCTCCCAGTCCGACGCTCTATCCACTCTGCCACCACCTGGTCAGGCAGTTGCACACTTCAGTTGTTCATTGATTGTTTCTAATATGTGCCTTGACTCGGGAGGGCTCCAGCTGAGCCAGTGACCCCTCACTTAAGCCAGTGACCTTGGGCTTCAACCAGCGAACTTTGGGCTCAAGCCAGCAACCATGGAGTCATGTCTATAATCTCATGTTCAAGCCAGTGACTTGTACTCAAGCTGGTGTCCTTAGGGTTTTGAACCTGGTACCTCAGCATTCAAGGTTGAGGCTCTATCCACTGTAGCACCACTGATCAGACACTTGACATTTACTTAATTACATAATCAAGCAGCCGTCCCTTGCACTGTTCACCTTTTTTTGCGTGTAAAGAACCCTATTTACCATCAATAAAAATCTCTGTACACCAAAAATAAGTTTTATAATACAGTTTTTTCTTTTTAATTTAGTGAGAGAGAGAGAGAGACAAGGACAGACAGGGACGGACAGGAAGAGAGAGAGATTTAAAAAACATCAACTCCTCTGTTGTGACACCTTAATTGTTCATTGATTGCTTTCTCATACATGACTTAACTGGGAGGCTCCATTTGACCCCTTTCAAGCCAGTGACCTTTGGGCTGAGGCCAGTGACCATGGGGTTATTTCTGATCCCACATTCAAGCTGGTGAGCCTGTGCTCAAGCAAGATGAGCCTGCGTTCAAGCCAGTGACCTTGGGTTTTCGAACTCCGGTCCTTGGTGTCACAAATCAACACTCTATTCCAGGGGTCCCCAAACTTTTTACACAGGGGGCCAGTTCACTGTCCCTCAAACCGTTGGAGGGTCGGACTATAAAAAAAACTATGTACAGCTTGACCAGGCAGTGGCACAGTGGATAGAGCGTCGGACTGGGATGCAGAAGACCCAGGTTCGAGACCTCGAGCTTGCTCAGCTTGAGAGTGGGCCCATCTGGCTTAAGCAAAAGCTCGCCAGCTTGGATCCAAGGTCGCTGGCTCCAGCAAGGGGTTACTCGGTCTGCTGAAGGCCCGCGGCCAAGGCACATGTGAGAAAGCAATCAATGAACAACTAAGGTGTAACGGCAATGAAAAACTAATGATTGATGCTTCTCACCTCTCTCCGTTCCTGTCTGTCTGTCCCTATTTATCCCTCTCTCTCACTCTCACTCTGTCCCTGTAAAAAAAAACAAAAGCAAAAAAAACTATGAACAGAACCGTATGCACATTGCACATATCTTATTTTAAAGTAAAAAAACAAAACAAAACAAAACGGGAACAAATACAATATTTAAAATAAAGAACAAGTAAATTTATATCAACAAATTGACCAGTATTTCAATGGGAACTATGGGTGCAGATGCATCCTGTGTTCCTCTCACTGACCACCAATGAAAGACGAACCCTTCAGGAAGTGTGGCCGGGAAGGATAAATGGCCTCAGGGGGCCGCAGTTTGGGGACCTCTGCTCTATTCACTGTGCCACTTCCTCGACAGGGTAATAAAGATTCTTATTGGCCTGACCAGGCGGTGGCGCAGTGGATAGAGCATCAGACTGGGATGCGGAAGACCCAGGTTCAAGACCCCGAGGTCGCCAGCTTGAGCGTGGGTCCATCTGGCTTGAGCAAAAAGCTTGCCAGCTTGGTCCCAAGGTCGCTGGCTCCAGCAAGGGGTGGCTCAGTTTGCTGAAGGCCCACAGTCAAGGCACATATTAGAAAGCAGTCAATGAACAACTAAGGTGTCACAACGGCAACAAAAATAAACTAATGATTGATGCTTCTCACCTCTCTCCGTTCCTGTCTATCTGTCCGTATCTATCCCTCTCTCTGACTCTCTCTCTGTCCCTTTAAAAAAACAAAACAAAACAGATTCTTATTAAAGTAGGAAAGAAGACAAGGTTGTACCGTTGCTGTGAACTTAGAAAGAATTTTGATTTTATCTTTTTCAAAGAATAGAGATTGCAAATATTTGGAATATATTAACCTTTGATAATGTGGATAGGGCTAACTTACTCAATTTTATATTATGTGTTTCCAGGAACAGTTCCGTACAGTTTAGTTAAGAACTTGTTTTGTGAAATTGTTTGTTTAATGGTTGATCTTTGACTTTTTTTGGTTTGAATGTGGAATCACAAGATTTTAGTGCAAGAAGGATTTTGAGATTATTTCATGAAGTCTCCATATTTTATGTATGAGGAAACTGAGATCCAGAGAGTTGATGTGCGCTGTTATGTCACTAGTTAATAGCAGCACCAGGGTAGATATTGTCTTATCTTCATAACTGATCTTTTCATACAGCCCTGTTTTGTCCATCCTTCAACTTAGGTTTAGACTGTCTTTCACATTTACATTTTCCATATTATAGGCCATAGAGTTCAAATTTCTATTATAGATTTGCTGTGTTATTTAGTAAACTTCATTTTGAAATTAGTATCCTAATTTTTTTCAGTGACTACTTTTTCTTTTTTTGTTACAGAGACAGAGAGAGACAGAGAGAGGGACAGATAGGGACAGACAGGAAGGGAGAGAGGTGAGAAGCATCATTTCTTTGTTGTGGCACCATAGCTGTTCATTGATTGCTTTCTTATATGTGCCTTGACCGGGGGGTGGGGGGGTGGGGTGGGGCTATACCAAAGCAAGTGACCCCTTGCTCAAGCCAGCAACCTTGGGCTCAAGTTGGTGAGCCTTGCTCAAGCCAGATGAACCCACACTCAAGCTGGCGACCTTGGGGTTTCGAACCTGGGTCCTCCATGTTCCAGTCTGACGCTCCATCCGCTGCTCCACCGCCTGGTCAGGCTTCTTAAAATTGGCATTGCTTTTCTCTGTTTAGTTGGTTTGATAGTTACTTGAAATCTTTGCCTTTAATGTAATAATTTTCCAAAGAGTTGAGGGCAGCTTCCCTGTTCTGTTAATTAAACTTTGGGATATTGTAACACAAGTTTGGGGACATGATTGGCTACAAAGCATTGTTCTATTTACGCCCCCTCCCCCGTCCCTATATAAAAATGAAAACAACAAAAAAAGACAAAAATTAAGAAGCTTCTTTCAACATGGGACAGAATCATAATCTGAAATAGTTCTACTTGAGTATAGAATATATGAAAAGTATCTCCCTTTCAGGCGTTCCAGAAGTAGAGAGAGAGACAGAAGTCGAGAACGAAGAAGATCGCGGAGTCGAGACAGGAGACGCTCAAGCAGTAGAAGCCGGGGCCGGCGATCCCGATCCTCCAGTCCTGGCAATAAAAGCAAGAAAGCTGAGAACAGGTAAGTTATCACTGGGCTATCTCTGTCCTGCGGGTTAGGAACTGTCTTCCTTGATCCTTTCGTTTAAAGAAAATTCTTATAAATATTTATTGAGTTTGATTCCTACCTTGAATTCTTGCAGAATTTTGTTTTAATAGGTTTTAAAGCTTATTATTCAGTTGGAAAATACATGGCTGTATTTGAACATTCATAATGCATTATTTTATTTAATAGCTGATGGTCAGAAATATATTTTATAAACATCTCTGTTACAACTATTTTTTCTGTAGTATTTTTAAATCTTTTGTTGTTTTTTGTGAGAGATATAGGCAGGAAAGGAGAGAGATGAGAAGCATCAACTCGTAGTTGTGGCACTTTACTTGTTCATTGATTGCTTTCTCATATGTGCCTTGATCGGACAGCCCAAGCCGAGCCAGTGATTCCTTTCTTAACCATTGACCTCAGGCTTCAAGCCAGCAACCATGGGGTCACGCCTGTAGTCTTGTGCACAAGCTGGTGAGCCTGAGCTCAAGCCAACCACCTCGGGGTGTGAACCTGGGTCCTCAGTTTTCTAGGTCTACACTCTATCCACTGTGCCACCACCTGGTCAGGCTCATTTCTATTTTTCAATTACAGTTGACAAATATTATATTAGTTTCAGGGGTACACCTGGTGATTAGACATTATATAACTTACTAAGTGATCACCTTGATAATTCTCGCACCCATCTGAAAGCATACATAGTTATTCAAATATTATTGACCATATTCCTTATGTTGTACTTTACACCCCATGACTGTAGTGTAATAACCAGTTTGTACTTCCCAATCTTTCCATCTTTTTCATCCATCCCCAAACGCCCTCTCATCCGGTAATTGTCAAAATGTTCTCCGTATCTGTGAGTCTGTTTATGTCCTGCTTGGTAGTTTATTTTGTTTGCTGGTTTTTGAGAGAGAGGCAGGGGGAGAAAGGAAGAGAGAGAGAGACGGGAATATTGAGCTGTTCCTGTATGTGCCCTGACCGGGAAATCAACTGGCAACCTACGTGCTCTGGGACATCCCATTTTGTTCCTAAGATTCAGTTGTTGATATGTATTTAATTATTTACTTAAAAGATTTTATTACTGATTTTACAGAGGTGGGGGCGATAAGAAGTAGTTGCTTCACTCTAGCTGTTCATTGGTTGTTTGTCATATGTGCCTTGACCGGGCAAGCCCAGGGTTTCAGACTGGTGACCTCAGGGTTCCAGGTCGATGCTCTGTCTGCTGCACCACCACAGGCCAGGCAATATGTATTTATTGATACTTTTTTTTTAGTGAGAGAAAGGAATGACAGATAGGGACAGACAAGACAGGAAGGGAGAGAGATGAGAAACATCAGTTCTTTGTTGTGGCATCTTAGTTCATTGATTACTTTCTCATATGTACCTTGACCTGGGGGCTGCAGCTGAGCCAGTGACCTTGGGCTTCAAGCTAGTGACCTTTGGGCTCAAGCCAGTGATCATGCGTTCATGTCTATGATCCCACGCCCAGCCAGCAATCCTGTGCTCAAGCTGGATAAGCCTGTGTTCAAGCTGGTGCCCTCGGGGTTTTGAACCTGGATCCTCAGCATTCCAAGTTGACGCTCTATCCACTCCGCTAATACCTGGTCAGGAAGGGAGACAGAGTGACAGGCTCCCACATGCGCCTCAGCTGGGATCCACCCATCAACCTTTGTCTGGGGCTGACAGTGGAACTACTTGAGCCCCTGGCTGTGGGAAGGGGAGAAAAAGGGGAAAAGAAGGAGATGGTCACTTCTCCTGTCTGCTCTGCGCAGTAATAGAACCTGGGAAATCCATATGCCAGACTGATTCATTGAGCCAAACTGCCAGGGCTTGTTGATATTTTTCTTTTTCATATATATATTCTTTTTTTCCCTCTGCTTAAAGAAGACCCTTTAACATTTCATATAATACTGGTTTGGTGGTGATGAATTCCTTGAGCTTATTTTGTCTGGGAACCTCTTTTTCTGTCCTTCCATTCTAAATGATAGCTTTGTGGGGTAGAGTCCTTCCTTTTTGTCACTTTGGATATTTCTTGGCAGTCCTTTCTGGCCTGCAAAGTTTCTGTTGAGAAATCAGCTGACAGCCTTATGGGAGCTCCCTTGTAGGTAACTAACTGCTTTCCTCTTGCTGCTGTTATGGTTCTCTCTTTGTCTCTAACCTTTTGCATTTTAATTATGATGTGTCTTGGTGTGGGTTCATTCATCTTGTTTAGGACTCTGTATTTTCTGGACTTGTATGTGTATTTCTTCAAGTTAGGCAAGTTTTCTACAATATTTTCAGTTTCTTTCTCTCTTCTCCTAGAACCCCTATGATGCGAATGTTGGTGTTCTTGCAGTTGTTCCAGAGGCTCCTTACACTATCTTCATATTTTTATATATTTTTTTGCTGTTCTGATTGGGTGCTTTTTGCTTCCTTATATTCCAAGTTGCTGTTTTGATTCTCAGCTTCATTTACTCTACTATTGACTCTTGCAAATTAATCTTCATTTTAGTTAGTGTATACTTCATGTCTGACTGGACCTTTTTTGCTGTTGAGGGTCTCACTACGTTCACTGAGCATTTTTGTCACCAGTGTCTTGAACTCTGCATCTAGTAGATTGCTTGTCTTCATTTTGTTTAGTTCTTTTTCTGGAGTTTTGTTCTGTTCTTTCATTTGGGATGTGTTTCTTTGTCTCCACATTTTGGCAGCCTCCCTGTGTTTGTTTCTGTGTATTAGGTACAGCTCTTATATCTCCTGGGCTTGCTAGCATGGCCTAATGTACTAGGAATTCTGTAGGGTCTGGTGGCACAGCCTCCTTGATCACCCAGGCTGGGTACTTGAGGTGCCCCAACACCTGCCAGTGTTGGTTATATACACCCTCCTTTTGTAGTTGACCCTTGATTGCTGTTGGCACATCAGTGGGAGGGATTTATCCCCAGGCTCATCAGCTGCAAGGACGGTCTGTGACCATTGATGACCAACCTCTGACCACTGTGGAGGATCAGTTGTGCAGGGGCCCATCCCACAGGTCCGGACTGACTTCAGCAGGGCTCTGTTGCCCCATGAGTTCACCTCTTGAGTGTGTCACTGTTGGACGTGTTTGGTTGGTGATGCTTCAGTGTGGTCTGCAGCTGTCCACTGCTTGCACTGGCTCTGGGGTCTCCCGGGCAGTGCAGGCCAAGGTCAGCTGCCACCTGTGTTCTGGCCTGGACCACCAGACATGAGCTGCAAAGTGAACTGCAGATGGCTGATACTTATGCTGGGCTTGGAGGTACCAAGTTGTGAACCAAGGCTGGCTGCCACTATAGCCGGGTCTGGCGTCACTTTGGACATGGACCAAGAACACTGAAACCAGATGCTGCTTGTTTGAGAAATTTTAAGAAAATCTGAAGCATCAGCCGAGAAGACCATTTGTATGAAAAAGACACTGGAGACAGCTTGAGTGGGCCTGAAAGTTGGGTGGGGTGTGGCCCAGGGAACCACCAAGGTGGCAACAGTGTGAGCCAGGTTGATGGAGTCTTATATGACTTCCATTTGCAGCTTCTGTGGGAGGAGAGCTCATTAAAGGAACAGTAGCCTCTGCCAGCACTTCTGTTTGGGAGAAAGCTGTCCTCCAGCTCTTGTCCTCCCAGTAAGTGGTGCCTTCCGAGCTGCTGTCCCAGCACTGTCGCTCAGGGAATGTGAGTCCAAGTAAGTCCTTGAACAGAATAGTACCTTTTAAGAAGAATTATCTGGGACTCCAGCAGCCTCCATTAGCCTCAGTCTTGATCCCCGTTGGTTTCCCCACCAGAAGTTATGGGAACTTCTCTTCCTGGCTCTCGGGGGTGTGGTGCTGGGACACCTTGCTCCTCAGGGGGGACCTCTGCAGCCAAGATATTCCTCTTAATTTTTATCTGCCACACATAGGTGTGGGACCAGTGTCATCGCCATCTGTCTCCTATCCATCTCCATGTGGCTTTTTTTTTTATAGTGAAGAGTTGCGATTTTGCTATTGAGTGCCGCACACGGTGCTTCGCCTCAGTTTCCCTCTTGGGCAGATGCACAAAATATGGAACGCTTCACAAATTTATGTGTCATCCTTGCGCAGGGGCCATGCTGATCTTCTCTGTATCGTTCCAATTTTAGTATGTGTGCTGCCGAAGCAAGCACAATGTGGCTTTTTTTTTTTTTTACTATGTTTTAACTTTTTTTTTTTTAAATGAGTATTTTTTTTTTATATTTTTAATTTTCTTTTTTTTTTTAACATTTCTATTTTATTCATTTTGGAGAGGAGACACAGAGTGGGAGAGAGAGAGAGAGAAAGGAGGGAGGAGCTGGAAGCATCAACTCCCATATGTGCCTTGACCAGTCCAGTGCAGGGTTTTGAACTGGCGACATAAGTGTTTCCAGGTCGACTCTTTATCCACTGCGCCACCACAGATCAGGCTTTTTTTTTTTTTTTGAGAGTATGAGAGAGAAAGGGGAAAAGAGATTGGGAAGAGAGAGATGAGAAGCATCAATTCATAGTTGCTTCACTTTCGTTGTTCATTGCTTCACTTTAGTTGTTCATTGATTGCTTCTCATGTGGTTTGACTATGGGGCTCAAGCCAAACCAGTGACCACTGGCTCAAGGCAATGACTTTTGTGCTCAAGCCACTGACTTGAGATTTTGTCAGGGATCCTGTGCTCACTGAGGCCTCAGTATCCCGAGTCAACACTGTATCCACTGTGCCACCACTGGTTAGGCTGTGGCTTCTCTTTAATTCTCTAGTTGGAGGACTTTCATTCAGCCCAGTTGCAGGTGGTTCTGTAGTTGTAATTTTGATGGGGTTTTAGGAGGCGAGTAATGAGTTTACCTTTCTTCATCTTGCCTGGAAGTCTCTTTGTATTTCGAGCTTTGACAAATACTTGAAGTGATTGTATGCATCTCTCAATTGCTGTCCAAGATGCCTGAAGTTTGTATAATTTCACTTTACATGTTTCAGTTTGAGGTATTATGTCTGTTACACATTTGTATAATCTTTGTATTTCACTTGTCAGTTCTTTGTTACTGTTTCTAAAGTGGTGTCATAGGATAGTTGATACACGGTCTGGTATTTGTTTTCTGTATAATGCAGTATTTATATTAGCCATGAGTATTTTTCCCATGTCATTTATTTTACTTTGTGAATGTTTTATTTGCCAAGGTCAGTGTAACACAACCCTTTGGCATTGTTTTAAATTTAAAAAGGTATATATATAAATTCATAAAAGTAAATAAATATAAGCATGTAGTTTATTAAATAATTAGAAAGCAATATTCATTGTAACCACCAATGTCAAGAAATAAAGCCTTGGCCTGACCTCAGTGGCACAGTGGATAAAGTGTCGTAAAGTATCCACCTGGGATACTGAGGTTGCTGATTCGAAACCCTGCCCAGTCAAGGAACATATGGGAGTTGATGCTTCCTGCTCCTCCATGCCTTCATTCTCTCTCTCTCCCCTCTCTAAAATGAATAAGTGTAAAAAAAAAAAAAAATCTTAAAAAAGAAATAAAGCCTTGTCTGTATTCTTCTACCTGCCTTCTGTATCCCAGCTCTTTACTTTCTTGGATAAAACCAGTTCTGATTTTTGTGCTAGTAACTTCTTTGTATTTATAGTTTTTTGTTTTGTTTTGTTTTTAGCGAGACAGAGAAAGGGACAGATAGGAAGGGAGAGAGATGAGAAGCATCAATTCTTCATTGCAGCTCCTTAGTTCATTGATTGCTTTCTCATATGTGCTTTGACCCAGGGGCTATAGCAGACCGAGTGACCCCTTGCTCAAGCTAGCAACCTTGGGCCCAAGCCAGCGACCGTGGGATCATGTTATGATTCCACACTCAAGCCAACAGCCCTGCACTCAAGCCAATGAGCCTGTGCTCAAACTGGTGACCTTGGGGTCTCGAACCTGGGTCCTCTGCATCCCAGTCCGATACTCCATCCACTGCACCACCGCCCGGTCAGGCTGTAATGATAGTTTTGACGGACAGAAACTTAAAGAAGAAAATTTTATTTTATGAACTGATAAAAACATAAATATTAAAACTTGAAAAAGGGCTGTATGAGAAAAGAAAATTAGCCTGTGTTCAATCTAAGGATAAAGATTAGCATACTGAATCCAACATATAAAAAAGATAACGCAATTATGAACTAGTTGGATTTATTTTAGGAATGGGGGATTGGATATTTTGTTTGCTGTTTTGTTGTTAATTAAGAGGATGGGAGATTGTGAGACAGACTTCCACATGTGCCCCAACTGGGATCCACCTGGCGACCCCTGTCTTGGGCTGATGTTTGAATCAGCTGAGCTATTTATAGCACCTGAGGTTGATGTACTCAGACCAACTGAACTATCCTCAGCGCCCGGGGCTGACACTCGAACCAGTTGAACCCACTGGCTATGGAAGAAGAGGGAGAGAAAGGAACGAGGGAGGGAGAGACGGGACAGAGGGAAGGTAGAGAAGCAGATGGTCGCTTCTCTTGTGTGCTGTGACTGGGATTCGAACCCAGGAACTCCATATGCCAGGCCAATGCTCTATCCACTGAGCCAACTGGCCAGGGCCAGGATGGATTTAACATTAGAAAATTAGTGTGCCTGACTGGTGTTGGTACAATGGGTATAGTGTCATCCTGGGATACTGAGGTCCCAAGTTCAAGGCCCCAAGGTTGCCAGTTTGATCATGGGCTCATTTGGCTTGAGCATAAGTTTGTCAGCTTGAGCACAGGATCGTTGACATGATCCCAAGGTTGCAGGCTTGAGGAAGGGATTGTCTTAAACCCCCTCACCTCCTATCAAGGCATGTATGAGAAGCAATCAATGAACAACTAAAGTACTGCAATTACGAGTTGATGCTTTTCATCTCTCCTTTTTTGTTTCTCTCTGTCTCACTATAGAGAGAAAATAAAGGGAAAGATCAGTCTACTACTCTATATTATTAAGATTGAGAGAAGTCATAGTATTTAGATAGATTCAGAAAAAGCATTTTATTTAACATATTTCTGTTTAAAAATTATTAGCAGACACGAATAGAAAAGTATTTAACAAATTGATTACAAAATTGGAAATACAAAGGGCATAAACACTCTTGACAAATAAGATGCCAACACTTGGCATAAAGCTTTGGAAATTAAGATAGTGTTTTTTTTTGTTTTTTTTTTACAGGGACAGAGAGAGAGTCAGAGAGAGGGATAGACAGGGACAGACAGACAGGAACGGAAAGAGGTGAGAAGCATCAATCATTAGTTTTTCATTGCCGTTGCGACTCCATAGTTGTTCATTGATTGCTTTCTTACATGTGCCTTGACCATGGGCCTTCAGCAGACCGAGCCACTCCTTGCTGGAGCCAGCGACCTTGGGTCCAAGCTGGTGAGCTTTTGCTCAAGCCAGATGGGCCCGCGCTCAAGCTGGCAAGCTTGGGGTCTCGAACCTGGGTCTTCCCCATCCCAGTCTGATGCGCTATCTACTGCGCCACCACCTGGTCAGGCAAGATAGTGTGGTTTTAGTGTAAGGAAAGACAGATTAGTGAAACCAGATAAGAACCCAGAAATAGCCCCTGGCCAATTTGCTGTATTGTGGTAGAGCCTCAGCCTGGCATGTGGATGGTCCCGGGTTTTATTCCTGGTCAGGGCACATAGGAGAAGTGACTGCCTGGTTCTCTACCCCTCCTCCTTCTCTCTCTCTTTCTTTCTTCCTCTCCCTCTCCCCATCTCCTGTAGCCATGGCTTCATTGGTTTGAGCACATTTGCCCTGGGTGCTGAGGATGGCTCTGGGCGGCCTCCACCTCAGGTGCTAAAAAATATAGCTTGGTTGCAAGCATGGCCCCAGATGGTGGTTGCCAGGTGTCCTGGTTGAGGTGCATGCGGGAGTCTGTCTCTCTATCTCTCCTCTTACTTGGGGGAAAAAACCCAGATCCATTCATATATGGTCATTTGATACATGACAGTGGTGACATAATCAAATGAGAAAAAGTTTCTTCAATAAATAGTGTTATGGACATTTGGTATTCTGTAATGAAAGAGGACAGCTTACCTCATTCTGTGCATAAAAAAGCATTTCCACTTGGATTGAAGACTAAATAGATGGCAAAACTGTAAAACCTTTAGAAGTTTATACTAGAGAATATCTTAATTACCTCAAATCTGAAAGGATTTCTAGGTACTTTATTTTTACTTTTTAAATTTTTTAAATTGATAGAGCAGTTTGTTACTTATTTATGCATGCACTGGTTGACTCTTGTATGAGCCCTGATCTAGGATGGAGCCTGCAGCCTTGGCGTATCTGGACAAAGCTTTAACCCTTTGAGTAGTGAGGTTTTTTATGTTCGTTGACCCCCAGGAGTGAGTTTTTTTTAAAAAAATGAAATTCCAGTTTGTTTTATTAACTTTAAATTATGTTTGTTTGATAACCAACTTACGGAAACAAGAAGAACATACATTTGCCTTTTTTTAATGTCGCCTTACACATTTTTAGCATAAATCAGTCATACTCTGGATGGTCAGGAGGCACAAGGATGTATGTGAACATTCGTGCTACTCAAGGGACTAACCAACTAAGCTACCCAGTCAGGGCCTTGTACTTAAAAAAGCAGTGACTATAAAGGGGAAAAGAAGATCAATCAGTTTGATTTACATTGAAATTAAATTTTATTTGTTTAAAATTAAGTATTGTCAGATATAAGCCTATTGAGATTTAAAATATTACTACATACAAAAATGATCTTAAAAACTAATATCTTGGTTTGTTTCTCCATTTGTTTAATTTTACCTCTCCTATTTAAATTTTGTAATTTTTATATGATATGTCCAGTTTTTCTTGGGTGAATTTCCAAATATTTAATTAATAAATGCAATTAGTGTCATGGATTAATTTTTAAGTATACTTCCAAGGTGTTTAATAATGGAATATAAGAACAGTTGACTTTTGGAAGTTTATTTCTTACGTAAAAAGTAAAGTCCAAGTCTATAGGAGTATTTTATTATTTTTAATTTTTAAAAGAATTTTTACTATATCTTACTACTCTTTTTACTTTATCATATTTCTTCTTTTCTTTTTTATAAAAGTTTTTAAAAATGAATGTTTCAAGCGCAATAAAAAAATGATGTGTCTTTCTCTTTTGTTGAAGGTCTAGGTCCAAAGAGAAAACAGAGAGTGGAGAAAGTTCTAAAGAGAAGAAAAAGGACAAAGATGACAAGGAGGATGAAAAAGAGAAGGATGCTGGTGTATGCTTACTCACAAATAATCACATGCCAGAGTTGTCTGCAGCAACAAGTTTATTTGTTTTCTTAATGCTCTGTTTTATTTTTAGTTTTTGAGAGGGGACGGGGAAGAGAGACGGGCAGACAGGAAGGGAGAGAGATGAAAAGCGTCAACTCATAGCTGTGGCACCTTAGTTCATTGATTGCTTCTCACATGTGCCTTGACTGGGAGGGGGGCTCCAGCCAAGCCAGTGACGCCTTGCTCAAGCCAGCGACCGTGGGGTCATGTCTGTGATCCCACGCTCAAGCTGGTGAGCCCGTATTCAAGCCACAACCTGTGGGTTTCGAACCTGGTCCTCGGCGTCCCAAGCCAGTGCTTTATCCACTGTGCCACTGCCTAGTTAAGCAAAAGATGTGTGACCTTAATCTGGTCTAAATATAGGAGTTTGTAGGTCAGTGGTTTTTTTTAGATTCTGGAGAAAATATTTGAATATCGCTTAGAGTAAAATTGTTAACCCTTGCTTTCATTTCTCTATCTCTTTTTTTCCCTCTCAGAACTTTGACCAAAATAAGCTGGAAGAAGAAATGAGAAAGCGAAAAGAAAGAGTAGAAAAATGGCGAGAAGAACAACGCAAAAAGGCCATGGAAAACATAGGGGAGCTGAAAAAGGAAATTGAAGAGATGAAACAAGGGAAAAAATGGAGTTTAGAAGATGATGATGGTATATTCACTTGTTAGACTAATAGCTTGTATAACAATTCATGTAGTATATTCTAGATTTACAATTAACAGTCTTTATGGGCATTTAAAATAAATTTTTTTTAAGTTATTTATTGATTTTAGAGAGAGAAAGAAACGGGGGGAAAGGGGAGGGAAGAGAGAGAAGCATCAACTTGTATGTGCCTTGACCAGGCAAGCCCAGGGTTTTGAACTGGGAAACTCAGCATTCCTGGTCAATGCTCTATCCACTGTGCCACCACATGTCAGGCCTTACTGGTATTTTTAAGGCCATTTAAAAATTTTTATTGTGGAAAAAATACATAATGCAATGTTTACCATGCAGCTGTAACCACTGTCCATTTACAGGACTTTTTCTTCATCCCAAACAGAAACTGGGCCCATTAACAATAATTCCCCTTCTTATTCCTCACTGCCATCCCTGGTAACTTCTATTCTGCCTTGTGCCTCTGTGAATTTGCCTGTTCTAGGTACCTCATTACAGTAGAATCATACAATATTTGTCCTTGTGTGACTGGTGTATTTCACTTAACATAAGGTCTGTAAGGTTCATGCATGTTATAGCATGTATCAGAATTCCATTCCTTCTTATGGATTAATAGTAATACTCTGTTATATATGTGTACCACATTTTGTTTACCTTTTTATCTGTTGTTAGATGTGTGGGCTATGTTCCCACCTTTTGGCTATTTTGAATAATATTGCTGTGATTTTTTTGTGTGTGTGACAGAGACAGACAGAGGGGGACAGATAGGAACAGACAGACAGAAGGGAGAGAGATGAGAAGCATCAATTCTTTATTACAACACCCTAGTTGTTCAGTGATTGCTTTCTCATTTGTGCTGTGACCAGGGTTACAGCAGAGCGAGTGACCCTTTGCTCAAGCCAGCGACCTTGGGCTCAAATGGGTTATATCTTAAAGTGGAGATGATATTTTAATTATGTAAAAAAGATTACATTGTCTTGAGTTAAGAATGTGTTAACCTGACCAGGCAGTGGCGTAGTAGATTGTCAGTCTGGAATACGGAGGACTCAGGTTCAAAACCCTGAGGTCACGGCTTGAGTGTGGGCTCACCAGCATGAGCGCAGGGTCACCGGCTTGAACATGGGATCATAGACACGACCTCGTGGTTGCCAGCTTGAGCTCAGAGGTCACTGCTTTGAAGCCCAAGGTTGCTTGCTCAGCTGGAGACCCCTGGTCAAGGCACATATGAGAAGCAATCAATGAACAACTGAAGTGCTGCAACTACCAGTTAATGCTTCTCATCTCGCTCCCTTCCTGTCTGTTCCTCACTCACTCTAAAAGAAAAAAAAATGAATGTGTAATTATTTTTGATCCATGGTCAGTACACATAAAAGAAGGAGAGAATGTTATTTTTTTTTTTTAGTGTTTTAAGGAAAGGTATTTAAAAGCAAAATAATTAAGTGTATTCGAGTTTTTAGTTTGGCTCCTAGTAGTGGAATTGTAAGGTTTAAAACTGGAGACTCATTTTTTGGCATAATATTTTTTTCCTTTTTCATAATTTGAAGCTTATTATAATTTTTACCATTGTTCAGACTAATACATGTAAAGGTCAGAATGGTGGGTGGCAGCCTGATTGTGGCAGTCACAATTTCCTTTTGAAAGACATAAACGAAAAAAGTATATTCTCCTATTTTAGATGATGAAGAAGATCCTGCAGAAGCTGAAAAGGAAGGAAGTGAAGTGGAGGGTGAGGAGTTAGATCCATTAGATGCTTACATGGAAGAAGTGAAAGAGGAAGTAAAAAAGTTTAATATGAGAAGTGTAAAAGGTGGTGGGGGAAATGAAAAGGTATGGAATTTTGTCTTATTTTTAAAGCTTTATATTCCTAGTTGGGTAACTTGATTTTATTGTTGCGTTGATCTACTGCTGCCTTGAATGACTTTATAATGTTTTTGTTTCCTCTGCCATCAGAAATGCCAATACTTTTCTAAGTACCCGGAATCCTAGTGAATTTTAACTGTAACTGTTTTTGTTTCAAAAGCACTCTTGTCATCCTCACTTTCGTCCTCACCATCCTCACCTTCGGTACCTTGGTGTACTTGGTGCTTTGGCAGGCAGTTCTCTCCAGCATGTTTACTTTGCACTCTCCTATCCCAATTACCTGAGTCTGGTTTTCTTTTTTTTTTTTTTTACAGGGACAGAGAAAGGGATAGATAGGGACAGACAGACAGGAACGGAGAGAGATGAGAAGCATCAATCATTAGTTTTTGTTGCCGTTGCAACGCCATAGTTGTTCATTGATTGCTTTCTCACATGTGCCTTGACCGCGGGCCTTCAGCAGACTGAGCCACCCCTTGCTCGAGCCAGCGACCTTGGGTCCAAGCTGGCGAGCTTTTTGCTCAAGCCAGATGGGCCCGCACTCAAGCTGGCGAGCTCGGGGTCTCGAACCTGGGTCTTCCGCATACCAGTCTGACACTCTATCCACTGAGCCACCGCCTGGTCAGGCTGTTTTTCTTTTTTAAATAGCAGTTATTACCTTTTGACAAATGGTATGATTTAGTTTTTTTATTTTTGATTTAGTTTTTTATCATGTTTATTATTTATACCTTTTCTAAAATAAAATCTCCTCAGGAACAGTGACCTTTACCTGTTTTATTTATTGATTTATCCTAAGGTCCCAGAACTGCTTTCTTGTCAAATGAGTGAAAAGCACCATTTAACAGTGCTTTTAAAATAAATTATATTGCATAATATTATATAAAATTACACATTATACAGTAAAGTATATATATACAGGTGGGCAAATGTAGGTTTACAGTTCATATGGAAAGACATGGGTTATGATTATTATAATAGCTTTATTAACTTGTGTTTTGCGTACTGATAACCATAAACCTACTTTTGCCCGCCCTGTATTAATGAATTATAAAATACAATACAATGTTTTGCATTATAAAATTTAAAAAAGGAGAGAAACTACTTTTTTGTCTTTACATTAAGTAGCTGTTAATAACTAAGTAAATTTGAATTATAAATTGTGACAGTTATCATTGTGTTTCAGTTGGCGTGTAATTTCTATTTCAAGTTTGCAAAATATTTTATATTTTAGAAGTCTGGGCCAACGGTCACCAAAGTTGTCACTGTTGTAACAACCAAAAAAGCAGTCATAGATTCTGATAAGAAGAAAGGGGAACTGATGGAGAATGACCAGGATGCCATGGAGGTAATTCTTCATTAATTTTGTCTCTGTTCATGATACTGCCCTAGAAGTATTTACTGAAAACATTGATGGAAATGTACCTTTCAGTTATGTAAACTATTACTAGGAGATCTTGCCATTTTTAAGTGTTATAGCTGAAATCCAGTTGGTAGAACATTCTGACATCATTTACCTCTTGCTGTTAGCTCACTTTTTGATTGTCTTGCACTTCATCAGGTCACCCCTGTTGTAGAACAGAGAAGAAATAAAGTGACAGGATGAAATTTCTTTCTATTAAAGTACATTGTTAAGATATATATGGGCCCTGGCCGGTTGGCTCAGTGGTCGAGCATCAGCCTGGCGTGTGAATGTTCTGCATTTGATTCCTGGTCAGGGCACACAGGAGAAGCAACCATCTGCTTCTCCACCCTTTCCCTTCCCTTTCCTCCCTCCTTCCATTCCTTCCTCTCTCTCTCTCTGCCTCTCTCTCTCCCCCTCCTCCTCTCCCACTCTTGCAACCATGGCTCAATTGGTTTGAGCACTTTGGCCCTGGGCACTGAGGATGGCTCTGTGGAGCCTCTGCCTCAGGTGCTAAAAATAGTTCAGTTGTGAGCATGGCCCCATGACCCCAGATGGACAGAGCATCAGCCCCAGATGGGAGTTGCCAGATGGATCCTGGTCAGGACACATCTGGGAGTCTGTCTGTCTCTGTATCTCTTCTCTCACCTGGGGAAAAAAAAAAATTATATGGAAAACTGTAGCAAAACTTTATTAAAGCCAGCAATTATTATTTTAGCTTTATATTGTTATGCAACTTTCTATAAGGGAAAAGAAAGAAATTAAATTGAAAAGTTTAGAAATTAAATGAATAAAAGTCAGTGTTTTCTAGAAGAGGATTTTTTATTAATTGATTGGTTGGTTGATTGATTTTAGAGACAGGGAAAAGGGGAGAGAGAGAGACAAGAACATCAGTTTGTTCCTGTATGTGCCTTGACCAGGGATTGAACTGGCAACCTTTGAATATCAGGACAACACTCACTGAACTAACTGGCCAGAGCTAGGAGAAGAGGATTTTTTAAAGCTAGGAATATTGATTGCCATAAGGAAAAAATAGAAATGGGTTTAACTCTTTACATAAATTTTTTTTTTAATTTTAGTATTCTTCAGAAGAGGAAGAGGTTGATCTTCAGACGGCCCTCACAGGCTATCAGACAAAACAGAGGAAGCTTCTAGAACCAGTAGATCATGGAAAGATTGAATATGAACCATTCAGAAAAAACTTTTATGTTGAAGTTCCAGAACTGGCAAAAATGTCTCAAGAGGGTAAAATTGTTTTATTCAGACATTGGTTATTGTGGGAACAGGAGAGGACACACTTGTCTTTGTCCAGGAGGAATGTGGAGAGGCCTGTGAGGGAACTTGTGAGTAAGAGGAATTGCCTGATTCACCTGGAGAAGTGAGGAAACCAGATGGTGAGAAATCATTGTAGAGAGTGGAAAATCACTTGCAAAAATTTAGAGCTGTGAGAATTTGGTATGTTTTGAAAATATTTTTAAAACTGAGCGAAAAGTATTTTGGCTCATGTAGTTGAGAATTTGAGGATTGAAAATCATCTTCATATGAAGTTAGCAAAATAATATGTTGTTTAGCCTTTTTCTTCTGGGATTGGAGAGTCAGGAACCAATGTGAATCTAATAGTGGTAGAATAAGGATAATCTGGGCAACTCTTTAATTGGAGAAGAGGATGATTATATTATTTGTCAACCATTGCTCTTTTATTGCTGTTTCAATTTAAAATAAAATAAAAACCAAATTGTAGAAATAGATTATTTTTCATCCTTAGTTGGTTGCAACAGTAATTGCTTTACCTGTCTCTGAGCTATTCATTGCTTTGTCCTGTTTCTTTTCTGTGTAATAATCTGTGCTTGCAGTAAAAAAAGAATTGAAGCTTCTTGATCTTACCATGTCTAATGGAAATGGTGCAGAAACTAATAATAGAACAATAATTAAGAGTTTTAAATCTGGATTTTGTTTTGTAGAGGTGAATGTCTTTCGTTTGGAAATGGAGGGCATTACTGTCAAGGGGAAAGGTTGTCCCAAACCAATTAAGTCTTGGGTCCAGTGTGGAATTTCCATGAAGATCTTAAATTCTCTTAAAAAGTAAGTGGTTAGTGGTTGTCCACATTTTTCAAAATCTTGCTACTCAAAAGGAGCCCTTTCAAACAAATACCTTGCTTGGTTGTATTTTCACTCTAATAGAAAAACACGTTTTTTCTTCAACTTCATTGAGCTAATTTACATAATAACAGAATTTACTATGTGACCTGTGGAAGCACAGTGGATAGAACATCAACCCGGAATGCTGGGGTCTTCGGTTTGAAACTGGACTTACCTGGTTGGGGCACATAAGAGAAGCAATCAGTGAACAACTGAAGTGAAGCTACTAAGAGTTGATGCTTATATATCTCTCTCTCTCACTCCTTTCTTTTTCTCTCTTCTCCCCTCTAACATTTTATAAACAATAAAAATTTTACCCTTAAAACTGTACAATTCAGTGATTCTTTAGTGTATTCATGAAGTTGTACAGTCCTCAACATTAACTAAGTTCATTTGACTTTTTTTCATAAAGATTTTATTTATTGATTTTTACAGAGGTGGGGAGAGCAAGAAGTATCAATTCATAGTTGCCTCACTTTAGTTGTTCGTTGATTGCTTGTTGTATGTGCCTTGACCAGGCAAGCCCAGGGTTTCAAACCGGCGATATCAGCATTCCAGGTTGATATTTTATTCACTGTGCCACCACAGGTCAGGTACCATTTACTAATTTGAAACATTTTCATCATCCCCAAAAGAGATCTATATCCTTAGTAGTCAGTCTTCTTCCTTCTCCTCCACCCTGGCAACCACTAATTTATTGTCTGTATAGATTGGTCTGTTCTGGACATTTCTTATAAATGCAAATGTAACAGTGTAGTCTTTTGTGACTGGCTTCTTCTATTTAGCATAATATTTTCAAAGTTCAACCATAATTCAGGACTTTATTCCTTTTTACCAAATAATATTTTATTCTATGGATATACCAGATTTTGGAAAACTTTATTTTTTTGGAATGTTGAGAGCCAGAGATCTTAACTTTACTTTGTCTTTCTTTGGTTTGCTTTCTAAGGCATGGCTATGAAAAGCCCACACCAATCCAAACTCAGGCGATTCCTGCTATCATGTCTGGACGGGACTTGATTGGCATTGCTAAGACCGGAAGCGGAAAGACTATTGCTTTTCTGTTGCCCATGTTTAGACACATCATGGATCAGAGGTCATTAGAAGAAGGAGAGGGGCCAATAGGTACAGTATGTTTCATTAAAGTGTTTTTTAGACATTTTGTTGTCAGTTAATCAGAAAGATCTGATACTTTATATATTGTTCTTATAACAATAAAGATATCTTTATGTACATTTCCTTTATAAATTTGGCACTTTGGGGCTGATTTCGCCTTACCAGCAGGTGGAGTGAGAATCTTCAGAGCTCTGGAGTGACATCTCAGAAGTACAAAAACAGCCTCTCCTGGCACAGATCAATTTTTAAACTCTGACTCGACAGGTAGACTCCTTGTGCACCTGTTTATTTATGTTGAGGTTTGTTCTTAGCCCGGAATCAGCGGATTTATAAACTCAACATTGAGGATTGTAGGGAAATACGTTTTCTTTTTTTCTGGGGCCTTGAAAGGCTATAGTGCCAACATTGCATTCAACATTTGGTCTTCAAAGTCATTTTTCTTGATTCATTTAGCAGAGAGCTTCTCTGTAAATTTGCGTAGGGTTTTGGAGGGGTGTTTGCAGCTCCATTCTTAGAAATTTAGGGCACAGTGTATTTCTCCTGTCTGTGCCCTTCAGACCAAGGTTGTTTCTGGAAACAGCGGAATGGCTCTGAAGCACAGTGAGTAGCTTGATTATCTTTGTTCTGTGGTTTGCAGTTGAGAATGATTTGCATTCTTTTCAACCAAGTATTTTCTTGATGGTTGAGTAGGCATTTAACTGATTTATCTTCCTGTAGCATGTTCTTAAATCTTAAAATTATCCTTCACTACAATCTCTACTGTTATAAAGCTTTGAAATAGGGTTTTCAGAAGTGCATAAAACAAAACAAAAATTAGAGTAAGAGACCTAACCTTTGTTGTAGAGATTACCTTTAACACTTTAAAGTATAGCTTCTCAGGAATTTTGGTGGTTAGACTTTTGACATATTTATCTTTTCAGCTGTCATCATGACTCCAACTCGGGAACTGGCTTTACAAATTACTAAAGAATGTAAGAAGTTTTCGAAGACCTTAGGACTTAGAGTGGTCTGTGTTTATGGAGGAACAGGAATCAGTGAGCAGGTAGTTATAAAAGGAACAATTTTTTCATTTTTTTTTTCCTTAAATTGAATGATTTAATAATGTAAAAGTGAGTTTTTGTGTTGGTGTTTTGTATCGTGATTGCTTCTAAAATCTTAAGCAATGAACCCTGGCCAGATAGCTCAGTTGATTTGAGCATCTGCCCCAGATGTGTTGCCGGGTGGATCCCGTTTGGGACGCATACAGGAGTCTGTCTCTCTGTCTCCCTTTTCTCACTTAAAAAAAATCTTAAGTAATGAGGTGTGAAAATAATAGCACGAATGAGTTATGTATATATTTTGGACTTTCTGAGTCCTTTTACTTAACCTTTCCATTTCTCGTCTTTCTTCACTCAAGGAAGGCTGTTATTTTTTCCATTTTGTATTTAAGGAAATGTTCAGAAAGGTTTAGTAAGTTGATCAGAGTCTTAGGTTAAAAGATGTAGTTTGTCCAAGTACCTAGCTTTCTGATTCCTGGACAGCATTTATTTTCTCTAATTTATGTGACATCTGTCAAAGGCAGCGATAAGTGGGATGCATTAATGATCAGAGTTTCAGCTGAATCTTAATTGATTTCAGGAAGAATTATTTAAACACTCTTTAGTTTGGCATTTCTCAAAGTGTTTTCTAAAAAATGATATGCATGCCCTGGCCAGGTAGCTCAGTTGTTTAGAGCATCCTCCTGATACAGCAAGGTTGTGGGTTCATACCAGATCAGGGCACATAAAAGAAACAAGCAAGAAATGCATAAAAAAGTAGAACAGGTGCTCCCTCTTCTGGGAGCACCTCTGTGCCTTTCCCTTCTATTCTCCCTCTTCCTCCCCTTTTCTCTCCCCCTCCCTCCCCTTTTCTCTCCCCCTCTTCCTCTCCTCTTCCTCTCCTTCTTCCTCCCCCTCTTTCCTTTCTTTCTCCCCCTCTTCCTCCCCTTCTTTCTCCCCCTTTTCCTTCCCTAAGTTGCATTTTCCTTTTCTCCCTTTTTCTCTAAACTCTAAGGCAGTGTTTTTCAAGCCAGGAATTTCATGTTGTTCTGTGAAAGAGTTAACCACCCTGATATATGATCTTAGTTGAATTGGCTTATGTTCAGGGTGATTTCTACCTTACTGGTTCCCCAAATGAAGTAGTGGAACAACAAATCAGTGTTTCTCTTTCTCCCCTCCACCCCCCCGAATCAGTAAATAAATAATAAGTAAATGATAGTCATTGGATATTTTGCTTTAACTAGAAGAAGGAAAAAACTGGGTATTTCTATAGTCAAAAATGTTTTGGTCTAGCCCTGGCCGATTTGCTCAGTGATAGAGCATCAGCCTGGTGTGTCGATGTCCCAGGTTCGATTACCAGTCAGGGTACATAGGAGAAGTGACTATTTTTTCTTCACCCTGTCTCTCTCTCTCTCTCCCTCTCCCTCTCTCCCCCCCAATCCCCACAGCCATGGCTCCTTAGAGCAAAGTTGGCCCCAGGCGCTAAGGATGGCACCATGGCCTCGCCTCAGGTATAGCACGGTTGCAAGAGGCACCTCAGATGGACAGAGAGCATTACCCCATTTGGGGGCTAGTTGGGTGGATCCCAGTCAGGGTCCATTGGGAAGTCTGTCTCTGCCTCCCTGCCTCTTACTTAGTAATCAAAAAAAAAAAAAAGTTTTGGCCTGGCCAAGCATTGGCACAGTGGATAGAGCCTTGGCCTGGGACATGGAGGACCCAGGTTCGTAACCCGGAGGTCTCTGGCTTGAGCACAGGGTCACTGGCTTGAGCATGGGATCATAGACATAACCCCATGATGAGTCCAAGGTCACTGCCTCAGCTGGAGCCCTCCAGTCAAGGCACCTACGAGAAAGCAGTATGAGTTCATGCTTCTCATCTCTCCCCGTCTATCACACTCTCTTTCTCTCTCTCTCTCTTGCTAATAAAAATAAAAAATTTAAAGTTTTGGAAATATTGGGTTATACAAACTTAAAACAGGTTTCTTTCCTGAAAGACTTCTCAGTCTTTAATATGCTGATATTGTGATGCTAGAAAAATGGGTTAAATTAAAACAATTTTTCTGAACTTATTTAACAACAAAACCCTTTCTGAGGACTTGTGTTTTCAGGTTCTAGAATACACTTAGGAGCCTGACCAGGCGGTGGCGCAGTGGATAGAGCGTTGGACTGGGATGTGGAAGACCCCGGTTCGAAACCCCGAGGTAGCCAGCTTGAGTGCGGGCCCATCTGGCTTGAGCAAAAGCTCGCCAGCTTGGACCTAAGGTCGCTGGCTCCAGCACAAGGTGGCTCGGTCTGCTGAAGTCCCGTGGTCAAGGCACATGTGAGAAAGCAATCAATGAACAACTAAGGTGTCGCAATGGCAACGAAAGACTGGTGATGGATGCTTCTCACCTCTCTTCATTCCTGTCTGTCTTTCCCTATCTGTCCCTCTCTCTGACTCTCTCTCTGTCTCTGAAAAAAATGAAATAAAATAGAATACACTTAGGGAATATTTGCTTCTATTATCCCAGCACAATTTAATTTATTTTTTAAGGATTTATTGATTTTAAAGAGAGAGAGAGAGAGAGAGAAGTTGAGGGGGGGGGAGCAAAGCAGGAAGCATCAACTCGTAATAGTTGCTTCTCATATGTGCCTTGACCAAGCAAGCCCAGGGTTTCAAACCTCAGCGTTCCAGGTTGACATTTTATCCACTGTGCCACCACAGGTCAGGCCCAATGCTATTTTAAACATTCGATCTTGGTTTTCTAAGTTTATCTTTGCATTTTTTTTTTTTTATCACAGCCTATTACAGTAAGAAATTCATTTACAGAATAACCTGGTCCCATAGCTCCGTTGTTTGGAACATTGTCCTGCAGTGCAGTGGTGCCGATTTGATCCCGGGCGGGGCGTATACAGGAGCAGAGGTTCCTGTGTCTCTCCTGCTCTCTCTCTAAAGTCTATAAAATAAACATTAAAAAATAAAGTCAATAATTAAAAAATATATAAAAAACAAAACCTGGTACATGCATGCATAGCCTATTTATATAGAAGTCAAGGAAAGGTTTTATGATGTCTGACACATTCTAATATTTTTCATTTTTTAAAAATGCTGGTTGTGCTTATTGATTTCATGATTCTTTAATGGAAACAGCTCTCATTTTAATAAACCTTGATCTTATTGCTTTATTTACTGCTGTCTCATGTTCCTTCTTAGTTTTGAGGGACTGTGTCAAATTAAAATTGGTAAAAATCTCTGGTTTACATAATTTCAGGATTCTAGTGCCCTGTGGTCATGTTGCCACTACACATTAGCAGTGCTTCAGCAGTCCAGTGTGTTGCCGTATTTCCTATGAATAAGA
Source organism: Rhynchonycteris naso (assembly GCA_037038555.1). NCBI lineage: Eukaryota > Metazoa > Chordata > Mammalia > Chiroptera > Emballonuridae > Rhynchonycteris > Rhynchonycteris naso. The sequence goes on from CM073003.1 coordinate 96,559,470, forward strand.
TGATTCCACGTATAAGACACACCTTAATTTTGGGGCCTGAAATTTGGGAAAAAAATATACAGTATTACATAAAATTATTGAACTCAAGTTTTATTCATTTTAAAATTCATAGAACTCATCATTGTCAAAACTCCCATCCATTAGCTTGTCCTCATCTTGTGTCTGATGACAAATCATTGTCTTCAACAATGAGTGCAAAGCAGACGCGAAAAAGCAAGTAAAACACCTTCGACCACTGTATAAGACTCACCCAGGTTTATATGGTAGAATATGAAAATTCTTTTTTTCTTTTTTAAATTAGATTGCTGAACTGAAAAGAGGTGCTGAAATTATTGTTTGTACACCTGGTCGAATGATTGACATGTTAGCAGCTAACAGTGGTAAGTTGGGTATATTTTTTCTCTTTTCTCCTTTTTGAATTCTATACATTTTTGTTAAGCCACAACAGATACGAGAAACCATTGAAGGGTTTCTACATTTCTTCTTAAAGCTGTAATATCTTAAAATTTGTATTGTAATAAGCTTATTATTTTAAGCATTTATAATATTTTTGCAATTTAAATGAAAATATCTTTTCAAGATTAACTCTTATCTGATCTGTATATTTAGCATGGATACTTTATTTTTTTCTTTTGTATTTTTCTTAAGTAAGAGGTGAGGAGGTAGACAGATTTCCACATGTGCCTGACCAGGATCCATTGGCATGCCCACTAGGGGACTATGCTCCGTTGCAACCGAAGCCATTCTAGCACCTGAGGGGGAGACCATGGAGGTGTCCTCAGTGCCCAGGCCAACCCTGCTTCCATGGAGCCTTGGCTGCAGGAGGGGAAGAGAGACATAGAGAGAAAGGAGAGGGGGAAGGGTGGAGAAGCAGATGGTCATTTCTCCTGTGTGCCCTGACCCAGAATTGAACCCGGGACTTCCACATGCTGGGCCGATGCTCTACCACTGAGCCAACTGTCCAGGGCTTTTTTTTTTTTTTTTAAGTGAGATGCAGGAAGGCAGAGAAACAAACTCCCACATGCACCCCAATCAGGATCCATCAGGCAAGCTCCCTATGGGGCGATGCTCTGCCCATCCGGGACCATTGCTCTATTGCTTGGCATCCGGCAGCTGAGCCTATTTTAGCACCTAAGGTGGAGGCCATGGAGCTGTCCTCAATGCCTGGGGCTAACTTGCTCCAACTGAGCCATGGCTGTGGGAGAGGAAGAGAGAGAGAGAGAAGGGAAAAGGGGAAGGGTGGAGAAAGCAGATGGCCACTTCTCCTGTGTGCTCTGACTGGGAATTGAACCCACGATATCCTCACACCGAGCCAACTGGCCAGGGTCTTAGCATGGATTCTTAATCCACGTTTAGGCTATTTTTCAAAAGAGTGGGGAAATATCTTTTTTTTTTTTATTGTAATATTTAGATTTTTTCTTCACAGGTGTTAGTGTTTTCTTACAATACTAGATAAATTAAGATATTGCAGCTTCAAGAAATTTTATCTTTTGTAAATATTGCATGTTTTTAGCTCAAACGTTGTGCTTTGTTGAATTATTCCCTATCAAAACTTGTTACTAAACTGTTGACATTATTTAACTTCTGTGGAGAAAGGCCCTTCAAGATTTATAGAACTGGGCTTCCGAGACTTAACCCATCAAAGGTAGGTACTTTAATGCTGTTCCCGACCTTGGAAAATTACTTGGGGCTGCAAATGTTAATGTGGAATACTTAAATATTAGAAAAGATTTATTTGGGCTCATTTCTAATTTTTGAAGAAAATACTTTCAGAGGTTTTGGTTATAGTAGTTATTATAGATATAGTAGAGTATTAAGCTGTGCGGTGCATGTTTCTAATAGCATTCTGCTTGAATTTCTGCATATGTTTAATTATGATTCTATATGAAGTTAGCAAAATGACATCAAAATTGTTTGATAAGTCATTGTGCTTGTCCAGTATATGAAGTTTTGGGTTGACTGTTGATGAAATAATTCCTTGTTTTTTCCTCGATGTTACTTTAAGTCTCCTCAAATTCATCTTGATTAATTTGACCTTTTTCCCTTATCTGTCCTTATAGTTTATATTTAATAACTGTTTGCTAGGTGATTGATTCAACAATTGATAGATGTGCTTGTAATTGTTTGGAAATGATTTTCTTTGTATATATTTAATTTTCATTGGCTGAGAAACCTGTCACATTTATTTAAATCAGTGGGAGCACTTAATAAAATTAGATTTGTGTCTTTGTATTTAAAAATGTATCTGTGTAATAATACTTTTGGAATTTAGTTTTTGTATTATATGTTAGTTACCTAATGGTATTGCATAGCTTCTCATTAATGTTCTGATATGCCTATTAGAAGTTTTGACTATATGGAAGTAGTAGGTTATAAGGTAAACATAAGAGAGGTTTTCTGCTTCTGAAATAGTTAGCTCTGGAACTTGCTTTCCACACATACGCTGTAATCTCTAATATGTTTTTTCCTAGGTGATGCTGTCAGATAATGGCTGATGTGGCTCGATGCTTCATCTCAGTCTTAGTTTTATGATGTGTTTTGGAGAGGGCTGTTTTCTGAATTTTACAGGTTCTTCAGGCCCTATGATGGTATGCAAGAGACGAGTTTGACAAAATAAAGGGCCTCATATACCCATTGTCAGAAAGTATTTGCCATTAGATTAATACATTGTAGACCAAAATTTCTTTTCACTGTGTAAAGATACCTAACTTACCCCTCTGGTTAAGTCAGGCATTTTAGTTCCCTTTACAGTTTTTTAATGTTCTTGGTAGCCATAAAATGAATTGTGACTGATTTTTAGGTTTGGTTGTTTTTTTTTTTTTGTCTTTCTCCCCCCCTTATCTTAGGTCGGGTTACAAATCTTCGAAGAGTGACATACGTTGTTTTAGATGAAGCAGACAGAATGTTTGACATGGGTTTTGAGCCACAGGTAATCATGAAATTCCTTAGTGTTTTTTTTCTTTTTAATTCCTTAGTGTTTTTTTTTTAATTATTTTTTTAAAACTTTATTCAATTTTCAGAGGAAAGAGAGAGGGAAAGAGGGGGAGAGAGAGAGAGAGAGAGAAGGGGGGAGGAGCAGGAAGCATCAACTCCCATATGCGCCTTGACCAGGCAAGCCCAGGGTTTCAAACCAGCGACCTCAGCATTCCAGGTCGATGCTTTATCCCACTGCTCCCCCACAGGTCAGGGGTTTTTTTTGTTTGTTTTTTTTGACAGAGTAAGAGACAGGGACAGATAGGGACAGACAGACAGGAAGGGAGAGAGATGAGAAGCATCAATTCTTCGTTGCAGCTCCTTAGTTGTTCATCGATTCCTTTCTTGTATGTGCTTTGGGGGGGGGGTAACAGCAGAGTGAGTGATCCCTTGCTCAAGCCAGCGACCTTGGGCTTCAAGCCAGCAACCTTTGGGCTCAAGCCAGCGACCATGGCATCATGTCTATGATCCTGTGCTAAAGTTGGATGAACCTGTGCTCAAGCCTGTGACTTTGGAGTTTTGAACCTGGGACCTTAGTGTCTCAAGTTGATTCTCTGTCCACTAGGCCACCACCAGTCAGGTGATAAGCAGTGATTTTTTTTAAGTGGTAATCTTCCTTTTCTTTCTTTTTTAAATTTATTTTAGAGAGGGGGGGAGAGGGAGAAAAGGCGGAGGGAGGAGCAGGAAGCATCAACTCCCATATGTGCCTTGACCAGGCAAGTCTGGGGTTTTGAACCAGTGACGTCAGTGTTCCTTTTCTATGCTTTATTCATTGTGCTGCCACAGGTCAGGCGGTTAACAGTTATTTAAAAAAAAGTTATTGATTGAGTTTAGAGAAAGGAAGGGAGAGAGAGAATTATTGATTTGTTTTTCTACTTATATATGCATTCATTGGTTGATTCTCATATTGCCCTGATCAGGGATGGAACCTTGGCGTATCGGGATGACACTCTGTTAACAATGGAGCTACCTAGTGAGGGGGTAGCCAGTGATGTTAAATGGAAGATGGTTGCACCCTAGATTCATTTTGAAGATTGAGAATACTGAACTTGTTGATGGATTTGGTGTGTGATGTATAAGAGGGGGTCGTGAAAGATAGCTCCTAGGTTTTTGACTCAAACATGTGGATGACTAGAACTTTCATTTCTTTTTCTTTTTTTGTGACAGAGACAGAGATAGAGAGAGGGACAGACAGACAGGAAGGGAGAGAGATGAGAAGCATCAATTCGTTGTTGTGGCACCTTAGTTGTTCATTGCTGTCTCATATGTGCTTTGACGGGGGTGGGGGGTTACAGCAGAGCAAGTGACCATTTGCTCAAGCCAGCACCCTTGTAGAATTGTTATTTCTTGAGAGACGGAAAGTGAGAGGGGAAAATTATGGTGAAAAATCAGTTGTAGCCTGACCAGGCGGTGGCGCAGTGGATAGAGCGTTGGACTGGGATGCTGAAGACCCAGGTTCGAGTCCCTGAGCTCTCCAGCTTGAGCACGGGCCCATCTGGCTTTAGCAAAAAGCTCGCCATCTTGGACCTCAAGGTCGCTGGCTCCAGCAAGGGGTTACTCGGTCTGCTGAAGGCCTAAGGTCAAGGCACATGTGAGAAAGCAATCAATGAACAACTATGGTATCGCAACGAAAAACTGATGATTGATGCTTCTCATCTCTCTCCATTCCTGTCTGTCTGTCCCTATCTATCCCTCTCTCTGACTCTCTTTCTGTCCCTGTAAAAAAAAAAAAAAATCAGTTGTAGATTTCTAAGGTAACAAATTTAGAAGTCATTGAATGGATGCTGTCAAAGTTTCTTCTAATTGGTTTTAACATCATGATTTTTGGAGACCACACCTCACTATATTGATTTACAATGTTTTCCCAGGTCATGCGCATTGTGGATAATGTCCGTCCTGATCGGCAGACAGTTATGTTTTCAGCTACTTTCCCCCGAGCAATGGAGGCTTTGGCTCGCAGAATCCTGAGTAAACCCATTGAAGTGCAGGTTGGAGGCAGGAGTGTGGTTTGCTCAGATGTGGAGCAGCAAGTGGTGGGTATAATCCTTAGGAAATCTCCAGTTCCCTTTATGCTTAGGCAGTGTGTGAGCCTTTTGTGTGTGAGCCTTTTGGAATCACTGTGTGATATAGGCAGATCACTTCTAAAATTAAATAGTACACAGCAACTGCATCCTTTTAATACTTTGCCAGATATGCTTGAATATGTGCTATTCCATGGAATTGATGCTCTGGTAGTTTCTCCTACCAGAAGTGGTAGGCTGGTAGGTAGAAGTGTTACTTAGCTCTCTTATTCTTTGGTTAATGGGATGTGAAGTTAAGAAGCAGAGAGAACAGATGATCTTTTGCCCACATTTGCGAACTTCTTGTTGTCTGAAAGTTGCAAATTTTATTTTTGTTTTATTGGTTTCTAATTCAGATTAAATTTTTCTAATTCTTCCTAATGATTTAGCCAGGTGTTGTCATTTATTCATCTGCCACAAATAAAATGAGTATTTTTGTTCAAGAGATGTATTTGTGTTTTTAATTCCATTAACTTGATGCAATCTGGTGTTTTCAGATTGTGATTGAAGAAGAAAAGAAATTCTTAAAGTTACTTGAGCTTCTGGGCCATTATCAGGAATCTGGATCTGTCATCATATTTGTGGATAAGCAGGAACATGCTGATGGTCTTCTAAAAGATTTAATGAGAGCATCTTATCCATGCATGTCTCTTCATGGAGGTAATGTTTAATGAACTGTCTATTAAATCTTCTGCTCACAAAAATTAGGGGATATTTTATTGCTTAATATTCATTTTTGAAATATCCTCTAATTCTTGTGAGCAGTATACTTTGCCAAGTACTTTGGTATGTTCTGAAAGATATTTACTCTGTGTACTTAATTTAGAACTAAATTTTATATAATCTGTTAAAGCTTTATTCACAATAGCACTATTATTATTATTCCATCTTTGAGATAAAATAAGGCAGTACATTGGTTTAACCAAATTCCATAGCCATTCATCAACTAAGGAGAAATTGAAATTAATATTTTCTAATTCATGTTATATTCTTTTTATTTTATTAAGTGAGTGGTGGTAGGCAGAGAGATAGACTCTTGCATACACCCCTACTGGGTACTACCTGGCTAGCCCCTTACTGGATAATGCTCTGCCCAATTGGGGCTGTTGCTCCATTGCTCAGCAACCGAGCTATTTAAATGCCTGAGGCAGAGGCCATGGAGCCATCCTCAGCACCCAGGGTTATGGCTACAGGAGGGGGAAAGGGAGAGAGAGCAAGAGAGAGAGAGAGAAGGGGAGGCGATGGGATAGAGAAGTAGATGGTTGCTTCTCCTGTGTGCCCTAACTGGGAATCGAACTGGGGACTTCACACATGGGGCTGATGCTGTACTGCTGAACCAACTGCCCAGGGTTTGATTCATATTACTAGATTCTTTTTCATTATATCATGTTAGTTAGAGGTTTTCATGGTTCACATTGGAGCTTTAATTGAAATTTTAAAGTAACATTTTAATTTCACTGTAATATTATGAAATATATTGGAATTTACATATGTGGGAATTTTGTTTTTTAAACGGCATCAGCTTGGTTGGACCCATATTCCATCAGAAATCTATTAATTATTTTTTTAGCAGTAACTGGGCTGGTTGGATTCAATTTCATGAATATGTAATTTAGAGATCATATTTGGGCAGCACATTTATGCATAATTGAGTATAGGTGCTCTGTTCTTCCTGGGGTTTATCCTTCTCTTTTCTGGTCCTGAGTTTGTCCTGAATTCTTTTTCCTGTTTATTCTTTGTCAGTAAGAATCTATTTCTTTTCAGGTTTTGACTTTCCTACCTGGCTGCCCAGGCTCCACACACACTCCAAGTTTAAAATAAATAAATAAAATAAAATGTAGTGAACTCAACCAGTATTATTACATTCTTCTACGTGTCAACTCCTTTATAGATTCTGTCTGCTTTTAGTCACTCTGGTGCCTTCAGGTAGTTGGTTTCTGTATGTTGTGCAGGACTTGGAGTTATTATCTGCAGGAGACTTGATCCAGAAAGAACATCTACATTAGTAGAAATATGTAGTTTTTATGTAAGAGGAGATTTTTTTTTTTATAGGTCAGAATTATATAACACACTTATGCCCAAACCATTTATAGGCAAGGGGAATGAATGATTGATTACACTGGGGAACAAAATTTTTGTTGTATCCACAAAAACACTTGTTCTTACCTAATTCGAGTGTGCTGATCTCAAATCTGACATTAGTTTTTCTCTGTAAGCTACAGTTATTTTGCAATTCAAGATTTTAGGTTTTCATCTTATTGTATAATTTTTAACATTTAGTTTAACATGATGAAGTAGAATGTCTTCTTGGGCATCATCTTTGTGAAAATATAATAATTTATATAATGCAGTAAAACACTAGTACACTAAAAGATATGATTGCATCAAAATTTGTCTACAATTTCGAAATAGATCATATTAAAACACTTATTTTAATCATAAAATTTGTGCAAAACTCATTTAAATTCTATTAATGCAAAATTTGCTTTTGTAGCTCTTGTGTTTGTGTACTTCTTGACAATCTAGTTTGATGCTGCAGCAGTAGTCTGCCATCATATTTCTGTCCCATCGCTCCTGATAATGCTCTTCCATCGTCTTCAGATCTTTATAAAAGCGTTCTCCCTGCTCATCACTAACAGCTCCAAGATATTCGGGAAACTTATCAAGGTGACTGTTCAGAAAGTGAATCTTTTTTTTTTTTTTTTTAATATTTTTTTTATTTTATTCATTTTAGAGAGGAGAGACATAGTGAGAGAGAGAGAGAGAGAGAGAGAAAGGGGGGAGGAGCTGGAAGCATCAACTCCCATATGAGAGAGAGAGAGAGAGAGAGAGAGAGAGAGAGAGAAAGGGGGGAGGAGCTGGAAGCATCAACTCCCATATGTGCCTTGACCAGACCAGTGCAGGGTTTTGAACTGGCGACCTCAGTGCTCCCAGGTCGACGCTTTATTCACTGCGACACCACAGGTCAGGCCAGAAAGTGAATCTTAACGCTCATGTTCCATCCAATGTCGTGGAAAGCCAACAACATCCTTTGAACCAGAAGTTTATAGTTTTCTGCTTTTTTCTTGCCAAGGAAGTTCTTTGTAACTGCCACAAAAGACTGCCATGCTGCTTTCTCCTTATTCATCTTCCTGGCAAATTCTTTGTCTCATATGAGGGTTCGAATTTGAGGTCCATCGAATATACCTGCTTTTATCTTCTCGAAAGACAAGGCAGGAAACGCAGAAATAATATGTTAAAAGCATTCACTTTCTCTATTCAAAGCCTGAACAATCTGCTTCATTAAGCCATGTTTGATGTGAAGTGGGGGAAAAATGATCCTGTCTCGATTAACTACAGGTTCGTTCACAGTATTTTGCATCCCTACTTCCAGAGTTTCACATTTCAGCCACTCCTTCTGTGTCCAGGGTTTCTCCCGAGCTCGGCTGTCCCACAAACACAGAAAGCAAGGATACTTCATGAAACCTCTCTGTTGTCCCAGCAGGAAATTTGCCATTTTAAGATCCACACAAATGATCCAGTTATGCTCCTCATACTTCAGGAAGTTGAGGACAATTTTTATATCATTATAATCATCTTGCAGATGAGTTGAATAACCAATTGCACCCGCTGCATAAACATTACCGTTATGTAGGAGAACACATTTCAGACTCCATTTAGAGCTGTTAAGAAATAGCCGCCATTCTTTTGGACTGGAAGTGGTAACACCTAGCTGGCTGAGAAGACTATTGATATCATGACAGTAAACAAAGTGTTGGTCTTCAGAAAAAAAGTCCACAAAAATTTGTTCACGCTTCCTGAAATGGGATACTTCAGCTGACCGGTGAAGTCCATTCTTTTCTTGAAGCCTGAAGGCTAATAACTCAGCTGCTTTCTTTGATAGACCCAAATCTCTTACTAAGTCATTCAATTCAGGTTGGCTAAACTGCTGAGGAGTTAATGACTGCTTGGCATCAGAAGAAGACCCTTCAGCTTCTACAATCGTTTCCTCATGCATCTTATCAAAATACACTTGATCACCATATTCACTTTCTTCATCCTTAGAAGAAATAAAACCATTGAAAACTGGAAGCAGGAGTGTCTCAGAGTGTGGGATAGGTCGTATTGCTGAAGGAATATTAGGATATGCGATCATATGCTGTTTTTACTTGCCGATGCCCTTTGTATGGATCAGACAGAAATAACAGTCACTGCTGTGGTGCTTAGGTTCACGCCAAACCATGGGAATACCAAAAGGCATTCCTTTGCATTTTCCTTTTGTCCAGTCACGAAGCATTTCCTCACAATTATGACACACAATATGAGGAGCCCAATTCTTGTCTTGATCACCAAGGGGAACTTGAAAATAGGCAATATATGCACATGTCACAAATGATGAAATATTACGCCTTTGATGTTGAAGTGTGTTAGCAGCCACATATATAACAGAAGGTGTCAGTACTATTCTTCCATTTACACCTACTTGAAGGAATGATGAATCAATCTTAAAATAAGGGGGTGTTTTAATCAGATAATTTTTTACATTTAAAAACAACTAAAATTATGTAAAAGTGATGTTTGTAAAACATTAATTGCCTTGTTATGTTCAATCCAAGAGTTGTTACCCTTTAACTCCAACTTAAAAACCAATGCATGCCATTAACTATAACAAAAAGAAATTAAAATTGCATAAAAACTAGAGCATGCACCAAAAAACGGATTTCAGATTTGGAATTAGCGATGCAGAAATATATAAAAACAGTTCTAAAACCTCATTCAACAGAAAATGGAAAAAAAAAATTTGTTCCCCAGTATTAATAGTTCTTAAAATATTTTCCTGTGTCACCTGAGGATTTCTGACACTTAGGATATTGGTGAAGTCAAGAGTATTTTCATAAAGAACCCTACCATGTAGCCTGACCAGGCGGTTGCACAGTGGATAAGAGTGTCGGACTGGGACGCGGCCAACTCAGGTTCGAGACTCCCGAGTTAACCAGCTTGAGCGCAGACCCATCTGGCTTGAGCAAAAGCTCGCCAATTTGGACCCAAGGTCGCTGGCTCTAGCAAGTGGTTGCTCGGTCTGCTGAAGGTCCGCGGTCAAGGCACATGTGAGAAAGCAGTCAATGAACAACTATGGTGTCGCAATGAAAAACTAATGATTGATGCTTCTCATCTCTCTCTCCATTCCTGTCTGTCCCTGTTTATCCCTCTCTCTGTCCCTTAAAAAAAAAAAGAACCCCAGCATGTTACTTGCTTTTTTCATTCTCGTGGGTGTCTAGAGTAGTTTTCTAGTGGCTGTATGGCATGTTATAATGAAACTATGAATACGGAAGGTATACGACTGCAACTATTTTCTCTTAAGACAGATATTTAAAAATTTTGCAGTATTATAAAACAATTCTATGCATCTTTTAATAAATTACTGCTTTGGGAAAGTTATTCATAAAAATGTTTTTATTTTAGCAATTACATGTTAAAATTTCCTCAGTTCTATATTCTTGGGTTTTTTAAAATTTTTATTTATTAATTTTAGAGAGGAAGGGGGAGAGAGAGACATCGATTTGTTGTTCCACTTATTCATGCATTTCATTCATTGATTCTTGTATATTCTCTGACTGGGGATTAAGCCCTGCAGCCTTGATGAATCGGGATGACACTCGAGCCAACTGAGCTACCTGGCCAGGGCCTCTTTCTAGTTTCTAATACATTAAAAATTGATAGAAAATAAATAAATAAAGATTGATTGAGATGATTTGTAATAAACTAAAGGTCTCTGGGTCTAGTCCTCATTAATTTTCAGAGTACAGAGGCAGCCTGAGCACAGAAAGTTTAAGACGGGATGATTTTAAGGCTAATCATAATTCACCTCTGAAAAATGAGAATTAGGCTCATTGCTGGTTTGATACATGTGACCATGTGTTGGATGGATATGTGAACAAAACTGGGTTATGTTAAAAAGGAAAATGCTTCCTGACCTGTGGTGGCACAGTGGATAAAGTGTTGAACTGGAATGCTGAGATCGCCAGTTTGAAACCCTGGTCTTGCCTGGTCAAGGGACATATAAGAAGCAGCTACTATGAATTCATGCTTCCCGCTCTTTTCTCCTACCCTCTTCTCCCTCCTCCCCCTCTTTCTTTCTCTCCCTCCTCTCTTGAAAAGAAAAAAAACGGAATATGCTTAATGGTTGCTAGGCAGGCATCCCATATACTTCACTTAGTGTAGTATATTCACTCAGTGGAATGAAATACATAGAGTTGGGTTAGTATTCAGGATACCTCAGGCTAAAGTGAAAGATTTGATATCTTTACATTATAAAGTTAAATTTATATTGATGTCAATTCCATTTTTCTCATGAGATTCTGAGTACAGTGTTAGAGTCTAGTTTCTTTGACATAAGTTCCAAATACTTTTTTCCTTAATTTAGAATATTGAATTTAATGGGGTGACATTGATCAATATCAAATACTTTCTTTAATCTTTGAAGATATATTTAAAATTTAGGTAATAAATTAACAATAAATACATGCTAAATATTTTGTGTATGTTAAAATTAGATTTTGTATGAAATCTTTAATTAGACTGTCTCCTGCTACAGAAATGAGTTTCAAGTTTGAGATTCTGTCCCTGTCACTTCTCTGATTGCTAGCGATGCCTGGGTTCCCATTGTCAGGTACATGGCCTGTGCAGTTTGTGGTAGAACATCTTGGCATTTTATGCTCTGCTTTGTTATTCAGCCTGAGTCTCTTTAGGTAACATGTTAAGAAATATCCCATTGGGTAAATTTTACCAGTGCACCTCAAAGTTCAATATGCGTTTGTATTCACTCAAATATCTTCTTAAACTGTAGGCTCTGATTCAGTAATTTGGGGTAGGATCTGAGATTCTGCATTTCTAACAAGCTCCCATGCGATTCTTCTTCTGGTCCTTGGACAGAACTGAGTAGCAAAGCTCTGTACCACCAACAGAAGGAGAAAGATCTGAACCCTGTCAATATAGACTGACTATACTTGTCTTCTCTTTTGTTGCTTTCCAGATAAATTTAGGGTAGTGATTCTGAGATTGGGCTTCTGTGATTGTAAGTCTTATATACAAGAAAGGGGGCATTCAACGGTAGATCTATAGAATTCCTAATTGAGTTAATAGCAGTAGCCTTTGATCTTGCCATTCAATTTTCTTAGTGTTTTATTTTCTATTTGTAGTTGAACATGTGGTCAGTGTAAGTTGGATTTGTTCTTTACTCTGTGTTTAACTTCTTTCTCTTGAGTGTCAGAGGAAGTAGGAAGTTTAATTTGAACATAAAGTTTTTCAACTCTTGTGTGTAATTTACTTGCAGGTATTGATCAGTATGACAGAGATAGCATCATAAATGACTTTAAGAATGGGACCTGCAAACTTCTTGTGGCCACTTCTGTTGCTGCCCGAGGTCTAGATGTGAAACATCTGATTCTTGTAGTGAATTACAGCTGCCCCAACCATTATGAAGATTATGTGCACAGAGCAGGACGGACTGGAAGAGCAGGCAACAAAGTAAAAAAAAAAGTTTAAGTTGATTTTTATTATATCAAAATATAAATGTTCCTTTACTATTTTAAAGTAATCAGAGTTATGGAGACATTTTGAAAACCCTCAAAGTATGAGGAATAGTTGAGGTGTTCATTGATATACATATATGTGTCTTAAGTATTTTCTTTTTTTGTCTTTTTCTGAAGTGAGAAGTGGGGAAAGAGACAGACTCCTGCATGCGCCCGACCAGGATCTATCCACCTGGCATGCCCACTAGGGGGCGATGCTCTGCCCATCTGGGGCCTTGCTCCATTGTAACTGGAGCCATTCTAGTGCCTGAAGTGAGGCCATGGAGCCATCCTCGGCACCCGGGCCAACTTTGCTCCAATGGAGCCTTGGCTGTGGGAGGGGAAGAGAAAGATAGAAAGGAGAGGGCGAAGGGTGGAGAAGCAGATGGGTGCTTCTGTGTGCCCTGGCCAGGAATCTGGCCAGGAATCTAACCTGGGACTCCTACATGCAGGGCTGACACTGTACCACTGAGCCAACCGGCCAGGGCCTGAGTATTTTATTTTTTATAATTTTTTTTTTTATAATATTTTTTTAATGACTGATTTTAAAGACAGAAGAAAGGTGGGAGAGAAAGAGATAGAAACAGAAACATAGATCTGTTCTTGTATGTCACCCCACTGGGGATCTAACCACCACTGTGCTTCAAGACCAACCGAGCTATCTGGTCACAGCTGTGCATTTAAGTATTGTTAAATTTATACATGTCTAAGTATTTTGAAAGTTACCAGATACCTACCTGTTCTCTGTAGTTAGATGTTGTTAACTATTTGTGTTCCCTTCTAGGATTTTTAACCTCCCTAAACATTTCTATATACCATATTTCCCCATGTATAAGATGCACCTTAATTTTGGGGCCTGAAATTTGAAAAATAAATATTACATAAAGTTATTGAACTCAAGTTATATTCATCATAAAATTTATACAACTCTTCAAAAAAAAATTTATACAACTCTTCATTACTGTTAAAATTCCCATCCACTAGCTTGTCCTCATCTGTGTCTGGTGACGAATCACTGTCTTCAACAATGAGCACAAAAACAAGTGGGAAATGCAAGTAAAAAGTCTACAGCCACCGTATAAGACACACCCAGGTTTTAACCCCCAAGTTTTTCAAAAATTTGCATTTTATACATGGGGAAATACCATATATATGTCTGATTCATTGTTTTTGAAGGAACAGAATATTCTGCTTTTGGAAACATTGGTGATGAAATATATAGTTCAGTGATGAGCAATCTTTTGAGCTTGGTGTGTCAAAATTCGCTAAAAAATCGAGCATAACTCGGGTGGTGTGTCACTTTGAGAAAAACGGCCTAACCGGAAGTCCCAGAACTTGACACTGTGTGCCGGAGTTCTGTTGTTTTGGCCTACAGACCTCCGGCACAGAGTGTCTACACTACAGCAACTGTTTTATCCTCGGCTACTGCACCTGGCCGTGCAGGAGCCAAAGATGAAACCTCCTTCTCAGCAAGTTGCCCCATACTTCTCTGGTATGCGGCCGCGTGTCATTGAAAATGGCTACATGTGTCAGTGCTGACACTCGTGTCGTAGGTTCGCCATCATGAATATAGCTGATATTCCAGTCAACGCCATTTCTGCATATTGAAGCAATAATAATGTTAATAGTAATAGGTTATATATATGGAGTACTGATTAAGTACTGGGTACAGAAGTGCTTTACATTTATCATTTCGTCTTCATAGCTCCCCTTTGAGGTGGATATTACTATCCCATTTAATAGATAAGAAAAATTGAGGCACAGAAGTTATTTTCCCAAGGTTACACAGCTATTTAGTAATGAAGGTATCTGTTTTATTTTTTAATGAGAGTAGGGTAGATACAAAGACAGACTCCTGCATGAACCTCGACCGGGATCCATCCCGCAGCCCCTGGAGCAGACTTTTATATATGAAATATTATATCTGCACATTTGCTTTTATGTCTTTTATTGGTTTTTAGAAAATATGGGTAGCTACATTCTAGGAAGTTTATACAGGCTATCTCAGGTAGAGTAGTGCAGGAGTGGTGGAAGGGAACATAAGCACAAAAGGAAGAAAATGCTATAGTATATTCAAGAAGATAAGTATGTCAACGCAATTGTGCATTTACGTAAAATCACATATATTTCTACTTCTGCATAAGACATTTGAAATTTTCTGCTTTTGCTTATTTCATTTTTAAATAATTAAACTTAGATATTTTACATTCAACCATTAAATTATTTAGCAGGACTTTCTTTTAGTCCTTAAAATTCTTTAGTGTAACAGAGTCAGTATTAAGGGGATTTATTGGGTGGTTTAGATTTTATCTTATTTGTGATCTAAGTAGGATTCATCTTGTTAGCGTCTAATGGTTTCACTTTGCCGCCATTCATTAGGGTTATGCATATACCTTTATCACTGAAGATCAGGCTCGCTACGCCGGTGACATTATTAAAGCTCTTGAATTGTCAGGGACCGCAGTGCCTCCTGATCTGGAGAAACTTTGGAGTGATTTCAAAGATCAACAGAAAGCTGTGAGTTTTCTGTCATTTTTATGAAAATCATTGTGTTCTAAATCTTGAATATTTAAAACTTGTAAATCTTGAAAGGATTATTTCTATCTCTTTGTGTGGGGGGAAGAAGTGAAAACAGAATCCTTTTGCTTCAACTTAGCATTTTCAGTAGTTTACCTAAAAATCTTATTTTTTTTTCCTCACGTGCTAAAACTGTTTTTGTTAAATTGGCAAACTATAGCTTGAAAGATACTTAATTGTTGTATTGTACTGAACTTTAGAGTTTTTTGCTGTGAAATTAACATTTTTTTTTGTTTGTTTTTTCTTGTAAGGAAGGGAAAATAATTAAGAAGAGTAGTGGGTTCTCTGGTAAGGGGTTCAAGTTTGATGAAACAGAACAGGCTTTGGCTAATGAGAGGAAGAAGTTGCAGAAAGCAGCTCTTGGTCTGCAAGACTCAGATGATGAGGATGCTGCAGTCGACGTGAGTACTGTTCTGGCCTCATTCTTGCCCATTGAAACGTTGGTTCCTTCTGTATAGGAGGTCTTGCCGTATACTTGTTGAGATAGCCAGTTTCTGGAAACCTTGGTTTGTACTCTTCCCAGCCTTGGCTTATGTATGTACATGTATTCACATGTGTTCATATTTATGTATTTTCATAAAAATGAGATCATACTGCTTTTTGACCTTTTTTACAGTAAGTCTTAGGTTGAAGCCTTCCCTTTAATACATTCACTCTTATATTATTTTTGATGGCTACATAATACTCTGTTATATGGATGGTCTGCCATTTAATGAATCAGATCCCAATTTTTGAATATATGGGTGGTTTCTGTATATTTATTATTTGGAATATACTGTACTTTAGTGTTTAACCTATACTTCATTGCTCATGCTTGAACATTTAACTTAGCGTATTCGTCAGATTCAGTCTGAGGATGAGTATATAGAAGGAATTACTAGTCCAGAAGGTAAATCCGATTTGGTCTTAAAACGTTGTCAGATTGTCCTCCAGCAAGGTGAATATACCAGTTTTCACTCACTGTAATGGTGAGTCAGGGTATCTGGCTCTCCATATCTTTAGTAACATTGGGCTAATATTATTTGTCTTTTTAAATTTAATTGTTATAGAACATTCTTATTTATAATAATAGTCAATATTTATTGAGTGCTTCTAAGTGCCATACTCTGTTTCAAGTGCTTTACAGGGATCATTTTATTTATATACTTCCTGACACCAGCCATGTGAGGGAGATAGATACTTGAGTATTCCTGTTTTATAATAGAGGAGACTGAGGCTTAAACACATAATTGCCATTTCAGGTTTATATAGCTATTGTGGGAATGAGTTGGGACTTGTAGCCATTTCATGCTCCTTTAAAGGCCATACTCTTGGCTGATGGAATGACTGGTGATCCAGTGCAGAGGGACCCTGAGGACTCAGCTGGTGAAGTTCTCACAGAGTCTTCTCTGGAACCCTGACTCCCGGGAGCTTCAGTTTTAGAGATTAATTTTTTATAGGTTTATAAAACTGTTATGTTTCACTCATAAAAGGATTGAAGGGGTAGCTAAGATGTTTTCATTCTTCTTTTATTTTTTTTTTGTGGGAGAGACAGAGTCAGAAAGAGGGACAGATAGGGACCGACAGACAGGAAGGGAGAGAGATGAGAAACATCAGTTCTTCGTTGTGGTTCCTTAGTTGTTCATTGATTGATTTCTCATATGTGCCTTGACTGGGGGGCTACAGCAGACTGAGTGACCCCTTGCTCGAGCCAGCGACTTTGGGCTCAAGCTGGTGAGCCTTGCTCAAACCAGATGAGCCTGCGCTCAAGCTGGCGACCTTGGGCTCTCAAACCTGGGTCCTTCACATCCCAGTCCAACGCTCTATCCACTGCACCACAGCCTGGTCAAGCTAAGATGTTTTCATTCTTAAAGAGCTTTGGGAAATCTGCCTAAGCATATACCATGAGCAGTGGCATTAGCATAGTGAAGGCTGTGGAAGTTCTTATGAAAGAAGCTTGGTTAACTCTGCTTGACCCTGAAATTTTCCAACATGTTTGATCTTAAACTTGTTGAACCTTAGTTGAGAACACAGTTTTGGAAGTCAGGAATTTAGTCTGGTCTTGTCATTTGAGGAAATTGAGGCCCAAAAAAGTATTTATTCCATGGCCATACTGGCAGCTCCGCATGGCCAGGACCAGAACCCCGCTCTCCTGCCACCTGCTGGCCATTTCTTTCTGGTATATACCGACTGGCTTAAACTTAAATTAGTTATTTGTAACGGTGTCACAGATCAGTCCAAACCTTAGTAGCGTAAAACAATAAATGTTTACTGTCTCACAGTTCCAGAGGGTCAGGAACTCAGGAGCGGTTTAGCCAGGCAATTCTGGCTTAGGGTCTCATGCAGTTGCACTCGAGCTGTGTCCCAGGCTGCAGTAATGCCAGACCATCTTCTTCCAAGATGGCTCACTTAGTGTGTCCGTAAAGTCATGGTGCACTCTTGACCGGTCACAGGTCAAAAGTGCACCATGACTTTACGGACACACTGTACTTTGATGTCGGCTGAGTGCTTCTGCGCTCTACTGCTCTGCCTGCCTGTACTCACAGCATGGCAGAGGCCTTCCCCCAGAGCAAGCGGTCCTGGTGGGAGACAAAGGAAGGCTTAGTGCCTTTTATGACTGGTCTCTGACGTCACACACCAGCACTTCATGGAGCAAGTCACAGTCCAGCCCACATTCAAAGACAGGCTCCACTTCTTTTTAGGTCTCAAAATGATATATGTTTATTGTTTCTCTGATTGTTAAATAACATGTACTTTTGGTAAAAAAAAAAATTAGAATAATATTGAAGTGGATAAAGTCAAAAGTGAAGTTACCTCACCAGCTAGCACTGTACATATTCCCTATTCTTGATTTTATGCATTTGTTTTGGATTTTAATGCTATATATGCTGCTTGATTTCAAACAATTTTACTTAGTGCCTGACCAGGCGGTGGCGCAGTGGATAGAGCGTCCGACGGGGATGCAGAAGATCCAGGTTCGAGATCCTGAGCTAGCCAGCTTGAGTGCGGGCCCATCTGGCTTGAGCAAAAGCTCGCCAGCTTGGACCCAAGGTCGCTGGCTCCAGCAAGGGGTGGCTCGGTCTGCTGAAGGCTCGCGGTCAAGGCACATGTGAGAAGGCAATCAATGAACAACTAAGGTGTTGCAACGGCAACGAAAAACTAATGATTGATGCTTCTCACCTCTCTCCGTTCCTTTCTTTGTGTCCCTATCTATCCCTCTCTCTGCTCTCTCTCTGTCTCTATAAAAAATAAAAAGAAATCAGACAAACAAATAAAAAAAACAAAAAACAATTTTACTTAGTTAAATATTAAGTTTAAAGGTATTTGATAACTAAAACCCCTTATTAGATAACAAATTTTTTTTAATAGAAGCTATTTCAGTCAAAGGTCTTTCTAAATTAACCAAATTAAACTCAGAAGAAAATTTTTTGTGCGTTTGAGATATAAAAAATAAGACCTTATGAGTTGAATATGATGAGTATATGAAAATGTTTACACCTCTTTACTTGGCAGTGCCAGTCATCATTGTTGGCTAAAGGATTTTTTTTTGTATTTTTCTGAAGTGAGAAACAGGGGGTGGGGGTAGGAGAGGCAGACAGACTCCCTCATGTGCCTGACCGGGATCCACCTGGCATCCACTTGGCATGCCCACCAGAGGGTGATGCTCGGCCCCTCTGGGGCGCTGCTTTGCTGCACTTGGAACCATTCCAGTGCCTGAGGTGGAGGCCATGGAACCATCCTCAGTGTCCGGGCCAACTTTGCTCCAATGGAGCAGCCTTGGCTGTGGGAGGGGAAGAGAGAGATAGAGAGGCAGGAGAAGGGGAAGGGTGGAGAAGCAGATGGGCGTTTCTGTGTGCCCTGGCTGGGAACTGAACCCAGGACTTCCACACGCTGGGCCAATGCTCTACCGCTGAGCCAACTGGCTAGGGCGGGCAAAGGTATTTTTAGAAGGAAATTCAAATAGTTTACAAGGTAGCTGTGGCAACCTGAGGATTGCTCAGGTGTAGAAATCGTGTGATTCCTGGAGAGCAGAGACTTTCACTGTTGCTTTTGCTTTAATGGGGAAACTGACCATCATTTTTACATATCGAGTCAAAGGAATAAAACAGTAAAGCATTCTTTTCTGATTGATTTTGTTACCAGTTTTTAAGGTAAATCCAGGTGCATTCTAGGAGTTTTAAAGACTTTTGGGAGCCTTGTCTTAGGAACATGTTGTACCTTTCCCCCTGAGAATCATTTACTTCTTTTTTTTTATGATTTTATTTATTAATTTTAGAGAGAGGAGAAAGAGAGAAAGGAGGGGATGGCAGGAAACATCATCTTGTTGTTTCCCGTATCTGCCTTGACTGGGCAAACCAGGGTTTCAAACTGGCGATTTCCATGTTCCAGGTCGAGACTTTATCCACTGTGCCACCACAGGTCATATGACTCTTGTAAAATGTCCACTGCCCTTGCGTTACTGCCTTTCTGGCCTCTTTCATTACAGTATAATTTGGCTTCAAAACCTGAGCTCTGTCTTGGATGCATCATATTGGCTGCTCTGTCTTTTTTTTTTTTGACAGAATCAGAGAGAGGGCCAGATAGGGACAGACTGACAGGAAGGGAGAGATGAGAAGCATCAAGTCTTCATTGCAGCACCTTAGTTGTTCAGTGATTGCTTTCTCGTATGTGCGTTGACCCGGGGGCTACAATAGACCGAGTGACCCCTTGTTCAACCCAGTGACTTTGGGCTCAAGCTGGTGAACCTTTCTCAAACCAGATGAACCTGTGCTCAAGTTGGCGACCCCGGGGTTTCGAACCTGGGTCCTCCACATCCCATTCAGACGCTCTACCCACTGCGCCACTGCCTGGTCAGGCTGGCTGCTCTGTCTTGAAGGCATACATTCCTTATCTGCTTGGTTATATTTTCCTATTGATCTGTGTGATTCAATTAATATAAATGTAAACTGTCTGATTTTAGACTTTCGGTAGACCTATTTTTTGTTAGTTTCTGTAGATATACCTAAATTGGTCATTTTAATCCAACTTTTACTAACCTTTTATTTTTCTTGTTTAGATCGATGAGCAAATTGAAAGCATGTTTAATTCAAAGAAGAGAGTGAAAGATATGGCTGCACCTGGAACATCTAGTGTTCCTGCTCCAACAGCAGGAAATGCTGAGAAGTTAGAAATTGCCAAGAGATTGGCTCTTAGAATCAATGCTCAGAAGAATTTGGGCATTGAGTCTCAGGTATTAAGTAATTTGTTCCGAGATTTAGTCAATACTTTCTATAAGTTCTTTGATTTAAATAGTTTTTAGGAATTAGGTTCGCAGAAGTGAACAAGTCCACTAGACATTGAGTTAGTGAGAGTCTGCATTCTGCATACAGAATTCTTTGATTATTGCATTTGGATGATTTCTCTGGTGTGTGGTTAACTGAGGTCTTAATGCCCGTTCTGGAAGGCCTGTTACATGTTAGCTGTGGAAAGTTTTATGAAGTACTATTCTGATTGCTCTTGCCAAAATCTTAAAGGAATAATTCTCTTTTTCTCTCAATCTGTTTTTATTGGGTGTATTTTGGGGCACACAGACAATTTCGTGGAAGTACAGACACCCAGATAGTTATATGATTCAAACTAACGTGGGTTTAAACAGAAAAATATGGTGGGCCCTCAGTCCAGTAGGCTATGTAGGTTTAGGTCTGTAGCACCTAACCTGGGATGACCAAGCCAGAGGCTAGTGGGCTAATTGTGGGAGGCAGACACAGCCAGGCTCGGGAGTCTCTGGTCTCTGCATCTGTTTTAACCAGTGAGTATCATGAAGTGTTTACTGTACCAAGTCTGTGCCACCTCTGAGAACAGGGATGGCAGCACCTAAATTCTTGGGGGTTATTACAGCTAACAACTCTTTATTGGAGAAATCAGATAGCTGTAACTTCGCTGTTGTTGGGAAAACTTGAAATGTATATTACCCACAGAAGAATTCTGTCCATGTTACGCATATAGTAAAATTAAGTTCAAGTTAAAAAACGAAAAGGTCTTGAGTAAGTCATTTACTATAATTTATTGGATGTTGAGTTGGACTATGGGGAGAGGAGGAACTTGGTGGTCGTAGTTAACAAAGATTCTAATTCAGAGGAAATTCCTGGGAGCCCCAAAGCATGTGAATGATTTTAGAAATGTTATACTATGTTTACTATCAAGAGTTACCTGTCTGTGATTCAGGAGAACTTTTTTTTTAAGTGAGAGGAGGGGAGATAGACTCCCACAACCCCCGTCTGGGGCCAGTGCTCGAAGATACAGTAGAAAATTTAATATGGAGCTGAATGTTCTTTAGGTTTCTCATCTGAGTAAGAGAGCTCTGTCAGACTATCAGTCGCAAATACATGCTGCTAAATTGCACATGTGGTAGGACTTTACATTAGAAAGATATTTCAAGTTAGTGGCTTTCCAGAGAATTGTTGTTGGGTGTCCCTGATCTTGTCTCTGCCTTCTTTTGAGATTTGACTGTAGATCTTCTTTACAGGATGTTATGCAGCAGGCCACCAATGCGATTCTCAGAGGTGGCACCATCCTGGCTCCCACAGTGTCTGCAAAAACAATTGCAGAACAACTTGCTGAAAAGATCAATGCCAAGCTCAATTACGTGCCTTTGGAGAAACAGGAAGAGGAGAGACAGGATGGTGGACAGAATGAATCTTTTAAGAGATATGAGGAAGAGTTAGAGATTAATGACTTCCCACAGGTAAGAACAGGTTTAAACATTTTATTGTTGAGTAGAAACTTTTCCTTCTCTCTCTTTTTTTTTTTTTTTTTTGTGGCAGAGACAGAGAGAGTTCAGAGGGACAGATAGCAAATAGGGACAGACAGACAGGAAGGGAGAGAGATGAGAAGCATCAATTTTTTGTTGCGGCTCCTTAGTTGTTCACTGATTGATTTCTCATGTGCCTTGACCGGGGGGCCACAGCAGACCGAGTGACCTCTTGTTTGAGCCAGCGACCTTGGGATCAAGATGTTGAGCCTTGCTCAAACCAGATGAGCCCGCGCTCAAGCTGGCGAGCTTGGGGTCTTAAACCTGGGTCCTCCACATCCCAGTCCGACGCTTTATCCTCTGCACCACTGCCTGGTCAGGCAAAAACTTTTTCTTCTTAGAAGTGAAAAATCGCTTCTTTAAAACCCATGAACATTTTATTTTATTTGTTTATTATTTTAAAAGAATTTCAAATTAGAGTTTTACATTCAGTATTATTTTGTGTTAGTTTCAGGTGTATAGCATTGTGTTTAGAAAATCATATACCTTACAAAGCGCCACAAATATTTTAATAGCTACTTTACTTTTTATCTAGATGGGGGAGACAACAATAGAAAATCTATCTTTATGAATCTTTGCTAGACACATTAGGATTTAAATGTATCTATGATGGTGTTAATTATAAGCTTAATATTGACCATAATATGATTTAGACAATGTATTCTTTGTCAGTACACTCAGTTTTTAAATCCTATTATGAAGTGACTTACCCTCCACTCTTTCTTTTCTAGACTGCTAGATGGAAAGTTACCTCCAAGGAAGCTCTGCAGAGAATCAGTGAATACTCTGAAGCTGCAATTACAATCAGAGGAACATACTTCCCACCTGGCAAGGAACCCAAGGAAGGAGAGCGGAAAATTTACTTGGCCATTGAAAGTATGTACTGTTGGTTCTGTTTCAAGGTTGATGTAGATGTAATAGAGAGAACGGGAAGTCAGGTCTAGAAAATAAGGAATACCTATAAAAATATACTACTCACAAAAATTAGGGGATATTTCAGAATGAATATGAAGTGATAAAAAAGCATTTGATTTTTTTTTATTAAACATCAGAAAAGCAAACAAGTCAAAGAAAGTTGTTTGATTATGCAAATGAGATAAAAAAGTAACTTTTATTTCATTGGTGAAAATGCACTATACAGAAGGCTGAAAGTACTGGAGCATCTGCACGTTCCCTGATCCTCTAATTTTTTTGAGCAGTGTAGCTTCATCTATTACTTGAAGTCTTGGTGAATGTTCTGTTTAGGGCGCTTTCAGTTTTGACAAGTGAACTTTGAAAATCACTTTTCTTTTAAGGATTAATCTGTTTATATTTCTACTAAGTAGAACATTCTAGCCAAAGTTTAGAAAATAAATCAACTATATTAATAGTCCACTAAATGGATATTTAAGCATATATTGTTTCTGAAATTATGCCCATAAACATTTATGCAGATCTTTAAAAAAATAACACAAGGATAATTAATACTGTAACTCAAAAGATACAAGTAATGCACTAACCAGGAGTGATCTGGTTTGTTTTTTAACCCTGTTTATACATCCATGTATGAATTCAAAACATAGTTACCATTTTGATTTATTTTCCTAACGTGTTAGTCCACTGCATAGGATAGCCTGCCTCCCTTTATTTCTAATTAATTTGAACATCTTTGTCACAGACTGTTTAAGTGGACCAGCCAGGTCGTTTTATCTCTTCAATGAACTAAATATTCGTCCAACACTGTTGTTGGAGCTGTGAAGTTTATTCCACATGTTGTGTAAGCCTGACTGCATACCTAGGATATGCAGATGCGAGGGAGCTGCCCCTGTAGCTGGTATAATCTTCGACACCAATATAGTACTGTGAGCTGTACACATCAGTTCTAACAAGGAGGGCTAGTGCAGTCTCTCCACACTGTGTGTAGCTCTTTATCTGCTTTGTTTTTCTTCACAGTACTCATAACATGAAATGATAGTGTATTTTTACTTGTTGTGTCTTTAGAATGCAGTGACTTTGAATGCAGTAACTGTTACTTTCTGTATTCCCAGTGCCTGGCACATGGTGGACTGAATAATGAATCTGCTTAAGCCTTGTAGGCACTTGTCTTCAGGATACAAAATATTCTTTGACAAGCATGTCCACTTGATCTCTCTAAAGCAGTATTGTCTATGGAATTCACTGTAATGGCTATGGAGCACTTGAAATATGGCCATTGTGACTGAGAAATTTTAAATGTTAATTAATTTTTATTAAATTAAAATTTTTCAAAGAGATTTTATTTATTTATTTTGGAGTAGGGAGAGAGAGAGAAAGAAATAGAGACAGAGGGGTGGAGGAGCAGGAAGCATCAACTCCAATATGTGCCTTGACCAGGCAAGCCCACGGTTTCGAGCTGGCAACCTCAGCGTTCCAGATCAATGCTTTATCCACTGCACCACCACAGGTCAGGCTTAAATTAAATTTAAATAGCCTGACCAGGAGCTGGCACAGTCTGTAGAGCTTTGGCCAGGAACACAGAAGACCCAGGTTCGGAAACCCTAGGTAGCTGACTTGAGCGTGGGCTTACCAGCTTGAGTGCAGGGTCGCTGGCTTGAGCATGGGATCATAGACATGACCTTATGGTCACTGGTTGAGCACAAAGGTTACTGCCTTGAAGCCCAAGGTTGCCGGCTTGAAGCCCAAAGTCACTGACTTGAGCCCAAGGTCTCCAGCTTAACTGCGAGCTCATTCATCTTGAGCGCAGGCTCACCAGCTTGAGCAAGGAGTCACTCACTCTGCTGTAGCCCTCTGGTCAAGGCACATATGAGAAAGCAATCAATGAACAACTAAAGTGCTGCAATGAAGAATTGATGTTTCTCATCTCTCTCCCGTCTTGTCTGTTCCTATCTATTCCTCTCTCTGTCTCTCTTATAAAAAAAAAAAAAAGTTAAATAGCCACTTCGCTAGTGGCTATGATACTGGATAGGTCAGCTCTGAAGTTTGTTCTTAGATCAATGAAAAGTTTTTAGATCCACTGAAAGTATATTGTTAAAGAGATTTGTCACTAAATTTTTCTTGTTATGTTTTGACTTTCTTTTTTATTTTTTGTGAAGTCTATAGTTTTAGTAAGTTTCTTAGTGAAATAAATATTAACTAAAATTATTTAGTTATATGTTAGGAATTATTTTAAAAGTTTGATTCTTTCCTGGCCAAAACAGAATTTCATAGTAAGTAAATTAGTACTGTGCCTATTTAGTCATTTTAATTTGAATTGCTGGCCTCAAATTGTTTTTATGTGGCTTCTTTTTTTTTTTTTTTTTTTGTGGGAGAGACAGAGACAGACAGACAGGAATGGAGAGAGATGAGAAACATCAATTCTTTGTTGCGGTTCCTTAGTTGTTCATTGATTGATTTCTCATATGTGCCTTGACTGGGGGGCTACAGCAGACCGAGTGACCCCTTGCTTGAACCAGCAACCTTGGGCTCAAGCTAGTGAGCCTTGCTCAAACCAGATAAGCCCGCGTTCAAGCTGGCAACCTCGGAGTCTTGAACCTGGGTCCTCCACATCCCAGTCCGACGCTCTATCCACTGCGCCACTGCCTGGTCAGGTTTATGTGGCTTCTTAATATAAAGACTACAATAAGAGAAACACATGTGCAGTGTGCATCCCATTTACCTCTCAACAGAAATTGTTTCCTGACAAAAATGCCTGACGGGGTTAGAGTAAGTTAGAACACTGAAGCATTCTGTTACCAAGACTCAGCTGGGTTTTTATTTTTTATTTTAATAAGTCCTTGCCTGGTTCCTGTAAACTTCTGATTAGTTTCCAGAGTTCTGATAAAGGTTATTTTAATAGTTTTTGCAAGTTTATTTGCTGCTTTTGTGAAGGAACAGGCTTTTGGAGTTCCCCACTCTGCTGTTTTCACCATTGTCACTCTCACAAGTGGAGTTTTTAAATGAATAATGATGAACCGTGGCACAGCTAAAGCTCAGATGCAGTCTTTGTATGTTTTATTGCCATTCTACTGTTACTATATAATAAGGTTCATACATGTTTTTAAATGGTGTGCAAAGGAAGTGAGTTGGGAACTAGGCAAATTTTATTTTTTTTGGTTGTGATTGTGACTGATAAACTGACTTACATCTATTTCAAGTCACATTTTCAAATGGCACCCTTTTATGTATCCTGCAAGACTTTCAGTCTGCCAGTGACTCTTTTTCTAAATCATGTAACCCTTTAAGGAGAGAAAATTGTACTGATATCATTCTGCATTTGGAATTGGACAAGTTGCTCTTACTCTGTGTTCATCAGGACACCATTCAGGGTGCAGAACCAGTGTCATCCAGTGGAATCTGGTGGTAAAACCTTTGGTAGTAACATGGAATCAGCCTTTAGCCTCAGCTGGAATATCATGGGGATTATTTAAGCAAAACCAATTTTTTAGATACCTGCCTTTTTATATAGAGGTAAATCAGAGACATGACTGCTTTGAAAAAAGGATCCTTTATCTAATTTATCAATTTAAAATTAATTAAGCTTGTTTAATACAATATAATTAACATATCAAAGTTCAGTTCACATATAACTTTATTGGAACACACCTCCTATCCTACCAGGTGAAGTGCAATGAGAAGCCCAGTGCCTCTGCTGACTTTCCCATCCACTGAGAGCGAGTGGTCCGGCTACTTCACTTTTAGCTTGAACTCAGGAAATAATGTCTAAGTTTTATAATCTAAGTAACCCTTCACCCCTGTGGCCCAGTAAAAAGACAAACTTGTCAAAAATGAACTGGAAAATTCTAGAGACATAAGATGTTGAGTAAGAGCTGAAAATTGGTAATTAAAATGGTCTAAATCTTTGAAAATTTTCATAGATGATTAGATTTTAAAGGATCTTTTAGTTTTGAAACCCCAACCAAATCAACTGAACACTAATAGGATGAAAACAGGTGTTGGAAGGAGCCTAGTGTCATCTGTTTCTAGTTCTGTAATTGGAGGGACCCCAGTGCCTGGCTCCTTGGAGGCTATGTGGGCTCAGCAGCTCCAGGCCTCCCACCAGGTAGCGGGAAGGAGAACAGGAAGGACTTACATGCCTAGCCACCCTGTATAATTTATAGCCTGTTTTGTTACCCTCTTTTTACTAGTGGAGAATCCCTTAAAAGCAGCCAGAGTTGTTTTAGGACCAGTGAAAGGAAATGCCTCTTTTTCATGGCAGCTTATAAACATATGTAATCTATTACCTAAAGAAGCTATGTAAGTCAAAAATTTAAACTGGTTGAAATGTCAGGCTTTAACTAAAATAGAAAAGTCACTCTGCCATTTGGGTCTAGGTAAGAGTCATTTTCCTTCTTTTTAAAATAGCACACAATTTCAACAAGCTCCACACCAACTCATGCCAAGTAGCATAGTTTCCTCCTCAATTTCATTTTGGTTGTAATTTCCAGTCTGGCTTGGCTCTTTACTCTCATCTACCTTTCTTCCCTTCTAGCACCACAGTTTAAAAATATGTGGTTGGGGTCCTGGCCAGTTGGCTCAGTGGTAGAGTGTTGGCCTGGTGTGTGAATGTCCTGGGTTCGATTCCTGGCCAGGGCACACAGGAGAAACGCCCATCTGCTTCTCCACTCTTCCTCCTCTCTTTTCTCTCTATCTCTCTCTTCCCCTCCCGCAGCAAAGGCTCCATTGGAGCAGTGTTGGCCTGGGCCCTGAGGATGGCTCCAGGACCTCCATCCACCTCAGGCACTAAAATGGCTCTGGTCGTAATGGAGCAACGCCCCAGATGGGCTGAGCATCACCCCCTAGTGGGCATGCCAGGTGGATTGCAGTCGGGCGCATGCGGGAGTCTTGTCTTTCTGCCTCACTGCTTCTCGCTTCAGAAAAATACAACAACAACAACAAAAAAGATATGGTTGGTAGCTGGTGAGCTATAGGACTTAGATATGTTGTCCTGACTTCACAGCCATACTCATGGTCCTTCCTTCCTAGTGTTAAACTCTCTCTCCCTCCCCCTCGCCACCCTCCTCTCTATCCTCCTCTCCCTCCCCCCATACTCATGGTCCTTCCTTCCTAGTGTTAAACTCTCCCTCTCCCTCCCCCTCGCCACCCTCCTCTCTATCCTCCTCTCCCTCCCCCCATACTCATGGTCCTTCCTTCCTAGTGTTAAACTCTCCCTCTCCCTCCCCCTCACCACCCTCCTCTCCCTCCCATTCTCCTCTCCACCCCTCCTTTTCTCTCTGAGGTCAAAAAATTTATTTACATGTAATAAGGGAGATTTTTCCCATTTCTTGTGAATTATTATCCTCATTTGGTTTTTTATGTAGAATGACTAAATTGTAATTCTCTACATTATAACCCCAGTTTTCCTTTTATTCTTTGACATGTCCCTCCTAGTCCTTAATCTCTAGTGTACTTCTTTGGTCCAACTCATTTCCTCTTAAGTGTACACTGTGCTACTTCTCTAGACATACCTACTCCCTCTTCTTGTCCCCTGGTTTCTGTCCCTGTGGTGGCTCTCTAATCTTCGTCACTCCTGAACCCTGTGTTTCCATTGGTGTTAGTGGCATTTCCAACTGCCATCCCATGAGCACCTCAACTACAGTGATCTCAGATTTGAATTTCACCCACCATCACTGCTGATAACACCTGTTCTTCCTCTTGGATTCAGTGTCTTTTTTTTTTTTAAGTGAGATGAGGGGACATAGACAGATTCCTGCATGTGCTCCAACGGGGATCTACCTGGCAACCCTCATTTGGGGCCAATGCCCAAACCAACCCAGCCATCCTCAGCACCCAGGGCCACATTCAAACCAGTAGAGCCACTGACTGCAGAAGAGAAAGAGGTAGAGAAGGGGGAAGGAGAAGGAGGAAAGAAGCAGATGGTTGATTCTCATGTGTACCTTGACCAGGAATCAAACCCAGGACATCCTCATGCCGGGCAGACACTGTTCACTGAGCCAAGAGGCCAGCGCCTCAGCCTCTTGTGTGTGTGTGTCTGTGTGTGTGTGTGTGTGTGAGAGAGAGAGAGAGAGAGACAGACAGACAGACAGAGGCAGGGACAGACAGACAAGAAGGGAGAGAGATCAGAAGCATCAATTCTTCGTTGTGGCACCATAGTTCATTGATTGCTTTCTCATATGTGCCTTGACCGGGGGACTACAGCAGACCGAGTGAGCCTTGCTTAAACCAGATGAGCCAGTGCTCAAGCTGGCAACCTCGAGGTTTTGAACCCGGGTCCTCTGCATCCCAGTTGATGCTCTGTCCACCGTGCCACCACCCAGTCTGGCCTCAGTGTCTTTGTTACTTCTTACTTGCTGCTCAACTCTTAGCATCTTACTTTGTATCTCTTTACTGTTCACATCTAGTCAGAAAAAAACGTTTTGTTTGTTCTACCTAAAATATGTGCTTTCATGGTGATATGACCATGATGGCGATCCTATGACATGCGTGTCAGCAGTGGCACGCATAGCCATTTTCGATTACATGTGGCCGCATACCAGAGAAGTTTGGGGCCGCATGCTGAGAAGGTCGTTTCATCCTTGGCTCCTGCACGGCCAGGTGCAGTAGCTGAGGATAAAACACTTGCTGTAGTGTAGACACTCTGTGCTGGAGGTCTGAAGGCCAAAACAACAGAACTCCGGCACAGAGCATCTAGTTCTGGGACTTCTGGTTAGGCCATTTTTCTCGAAGAGACACACCACCCACTCTATGCTTGGTTTTTTGGCAAATTTTGACACACCAAGCGCAAAAGATTGCCCATCACTGTGAGAGGAACACAGTCCTGTGTGAGCACTGAGGAAAAAACAACTGCCTGGAAGTTGGGTAAAGTTGCTTAGAAGTGATATTTAAAAATTATTCTGGTAGATATAATATCCTAGCTATTTCTGTTGTAATATCTTTACGAGTTTGTTTTTCTAGTAGCCTACAAGATTATATAGCACGGAGTTCATGTGATGGGCACTTAGTGTTAATAATTATGTGAATAAATGTCAGCCACTTGGCTACCTTGCTATGTTCTTCCCCACATTTTCTTTTTTTTACCATGATATACTTTTTTCTCTCTTTAATATGTAAGCATGTCTTTCTCAGTCTGTACCATTGCACATGTGATTCTCTTTGCTAGACACTCTCCATGTCATGTCTTCTCCTTTAACTTGGTTAGTCCGCCATTTATCTTTAAGACTGCTCAGATGATACCATTTTGGAAGATTTGTTGCTTTAAAGAACATAATAAATGTCCAGTAAATATTTGTTAAATAAATGAACCACAGAAGTTTTATTTCCTTTTAACTTCTTATTCTCTTTTCTTTACTCTTTAATCAGCATACCATGAACTCTTTAATACTACATGTCCTGTGACCTCATCTGTTACATTTGAAACTCTACAAGTAGTGAGAACAATAAGCAGCCATTATATAATGTGGATGATGTTCCACCAGGTATTGAAAGGCTGTCTTGGCAGGAGTGCACTTCCTGAAAGTCACATACAGTGTTCCTGGTGGCTCTCCATGACCTGGATAAATAGCCAGTGTAATTCTAGTAATACAAATAATGTTTTCCCCTCGTTCACCAGGTGCTAATGAACTGGCTGTGCAGAAAGCAAAGGCAGAAATCACCAGGCTCATAAAAGAAGAACTGATCCGGCTGGTGAGTAAAAACCAAAGGACTTATTTACTTGTTTTAATAAATGTTTTTTAGACTATATTATAAATATAGAAAAGCACACAAATCACAAACATAGAGCTTGATGAATTTTCACAAAGTAATAAGCACACTGATGTGATCAGTATCTAGATTAAAAAATATAGAACATTGACCAGCATCTCAGAATCCGCCCTTATGCCCCTCATCACGATTCCTCTCCCCCAAGTGTAACCATATTCTGATTTTAATATCATAGATTAGTTTCACCTATTTTTGAATTTCACGTGAAGTGGAATCAGATGCTGTGTACTCTTTTGTATCTGGTTTCTTTCATTCCACATTACTCTGAGGAAATCAGTTCTTGTTCCATGAGGCAGTAATAATTTATTCTTTTTTAATTGTGTGAATATAGCACAGTTCATTTATACATTGGACTTCGGGGTTATTTTAGTTTTTATGAGTAATGCTTTTATAAATATTTTGTTCCATGTGTCTTTGATACATATACATTAGTGTGCTTTTCTCTTGAGTATAAACCTTGATATAGAATTAGAATTGCTAATTATAGGGTATGTATATTTGAGCTTTAAGTTGGTATAACTGAATAATTTTCCGAAGTGGTTATACCAGTTTACATCTCTTCCAACACTGAATGAGAATTCTAGTTTCTCATCCCTGGCCAGATACCAAGGTTGCAGGTTCAATCCCCAGTCAGGGCACATATAAGTATCAACCAATGAAGGTATGGATAAGTAAAACAACAAATTTATGTCTCTCTTCTTCTCTCTGCCCCCTCTTTTGTTCTTCCCCCTTCCTCTTTCTCTCTAAAATCAATAAATAAAAATTTTTAAAGAATGAAGAAAGAAAATTCTGTTTTCTCTACATTTTTGCGAGTACAGGTGTTGTCAGGGTTTTTAAACTTAGGTAAGGACTTAATTTGATTTTGGAGAAGTGGCTTTTATAGATAATTTTTCCAAAGAAGGCTGACACATTCCTCTGTCTTTAGTATCACTTGAAGCTTATAAGCTCCCCTTATAATTTGTACATTGGGGTGAGGCCCCTTTGAAAGGGAACTTTATCTTTTCTCTAAGAATGTGTTTCTGAGGGCTTTTCTAAAATTTCCCTTGCAGAACATTCTTTTGGGAAGGGGAAAAAGTTTAAAGCATAGAGCCCTGGCCAATTAGCTCAGTTGGTGAGAGTTTCATCCCAAAACACCAGTGTTGAGGGTTTGATCCCCATTCCGGGCACATACAGAAGTGATCAGTGAATGCACAACTAAGTGGAACAGTAAATAAATGTCCCCCCTCCGCCTCCTTCCCTCACTGCCTCCTTCCCTTCCTTCTTCTGTCTCTCTAAAATCAATAACAAATAATTTAAAGGATAGAAGTTATACAAAACGAGGGAAGAAGAAACACAACCTTTAAATCCAGTGCTTAAGACTGTTTCAGGCCCTGGCTGGATAGCCCAGTTGATTAGAGCGTCATCCCAACACACCAAGGTTGTGGGTTCTATCTAGACCAGTGGTTCTTAACCTGGGTTCTATCGAACCTTAGGAGTTCGATGAGTCGGTCTCAGGGGTTCAGAGAAGCCTCTGCCGCAGAGGCCAGAATAAAGTAATACCATAATTTGTTGTGAGTTCATGCACGGCTCATTTTGTGCACCAGTAAAAAAACATATACCGTCTGACCAGGCGGTGGCGCAGTGGGTAGAGCATTGGACTGGGATGCGGAAGGACCCAGGTTCGAGACCCCAAGCTCATCAGCTTGAGCACGGGGCCATCTGGCTTGAGCAAAAACTCGTCAGCTTGGACCCAAGGTCACTGACTCCAGCAAAACGTTGCTTGATCTGCTGAAGGCCCGCGGTCAAGGCACATGTGAGAAAGCAATCAATGAACAACTAAGGTGTCACAACAGCAATGAAAAACTAATGATTGATGCTTCTCACCTCTCTCTGTTCCTGTCTGTCTGTCCCTATCTATCCCTCTCTCTGACTCTCTCTCTGTCTCTGTAAAAAAAAAAAAAAAGAAAAATACTAAAAAAAACCCAACCATATACCTATGTCTTGAATTTGGAAAAAAAATCATATTTTATTTATCACTAAAGAAGGGTTCGGTGAATGCGCATATGAAACTGGTGGGTTCGGTACATCAAAAAAGGTTAAGAACCACTGATCTAGACCTAGTCAGGATACATACAAGAATCAACCAGCCTGGCTAGGCTGTGGCGCAGTGAATAGAGCGTCATACTGGGACACAGAGGACCCAGGTTCAAAACCCCAAGGTCGCCAGCTTGAGCGCGGGCTCCTCTGGTTTGAGCAAGGCTCACCAGCTTGAACCCAAGGTCACTGGCTTGAGCAAGGGGTCACTCAGTCTGCTGTATCCCCTCGATCAAGGCACATGAGGAATCAACTAGTGAATGCATAAATGGGTGGTACAACAAATTGATGTTTCCTTAGCTATCTCTTTCTCTAAAATCAGTTTAAAAAAATTTTAAAAAGAATTCACTAGGGAGTGATAGGAAAAGAACTGTGATGCCACCCCCAATATGTTGGTTCAAAACAGTTATCAAGGAGTAGCTGAGTGAGCACAGAGAAATGACTAGTTATTGGACAGTCTTTTCTGTCTCCATATAATATTAACATTTTTAAGTGTCTGATAGTTTTATGAGTTTGTAAAGAAAATTTCCTTAATATATGTGTCTTTTTTTACTTTTTCTTACTATGTATCTTTTATTCTCTATTATAGCAAAATTCATACCAACCAACAAATAAAGGAAGATACAAAGTCCTATAAAACATCTGGGAAAAACTTTTTACCTGTGTTGGTCCTGATACATGTGGCAATTGTCGTATGCAGTTTACAATGTGTTGTAAATTAAGATTTTTAAAAATTCTACTTTGCTGATTTTTTAAATACAAGAAACAAGTATTTGCTAAAGACATCTTGCAGTAAGTACCCCTAGAATTATCAAACTACATTTAAAGCAGGCTTGTTTTCACAATATGATATCCTTTAATGTAAAGCTTAAATATCAAAAATTTAAGTGTGTGGGTAGTATTTCAGAAATATTAAAAAGAAAAAAAGAAAA
Organism: Rhynchonycteris naso; assembly: GCA_037038555.1. Classification (NCBI taxonomy): domain Eukaryota; kingdom Metazoa; phylum Chordata; class Mammalia; order Chiroptera; family Emballonuridae; genus Rhynchonycteris; species Rhynchonycteris naso. The sequence goes on from CM073003.1 coordinate 96,593,080, forward strand.
TATTTGGACTTTTTATTGAAGGCAATAGAGTAAATAAGTTGCTAAGGGGCTATTCACCTTATCCTCTTACAATGAAATTGTGCTCATCTCTTTAGAAAAGGTAAAATTCTGTCTAATTTTGTGTCCCCCTTGAGCTTAAGTCTTACTTGACTCAGTGGAACAATATGAACTGGATTTAAGAATGTTGTAAGAGAATTTTTCAAAATGGGTTCAGAGTTTTTGTTTCAATTTTTATCATCATAAATGGGAAATAGTTGAGTTGCTTTTTGGTTTTGTAAAATTAAAGAATTGTAGTATAAGTGTCTTTTGCATTTCTTTACACTGCAAAGAGTTTTAGTGTTTACTGCTTTTATGTTCCCTTCACAGCCTCTGGCTCTATACCTAGCTGCATACTAACTCTTCTAATCTTCATTTAAAATAAAGTGATTTATAGCTTGTAAATATTAATATGATTCCTTTTCCCCTGGAAATATTTGTTTTATACATCTGTACATATAAATACCCTACTAATTTTAATCTTTTTTTTTTTTTCAGGATTATGGTGTAGGTTAATGAATTTTCTTTAAAATTTTCAAATATAGCCCTGGCTAGGTAGCTTAGTTGACTGGAGCATCATTTCGATATGCAAGGTTGTGGGTTTGATCCCCGGTCAGGGTACAGATGAGAGTCTGTGAGTGCATGGATGAGCGGAACGAACCGACCTCTCTCTCTCTTTCTCTAAATCAGTAAATAAAAATTTAAAAAGTTTTTAAACATAATGATATCCATGTTTTAGACTTAGACATAAGCATCTCTCAGTGAAATTTAGTTCACAGGGAATCATAAATTACAAATTTCAGCCCTCATAAATATTTCCTGAACATTCTGACTTAAATTGCTATATATTTCATATTATTGTCAATTCTTGAAAAAAAATATTTCAGAAATTAAATAGACAAATTTTAGAAATTAAGAGATAATTCTTTTGAATATTCTTGATTTAGGGTTTTTTTAAAAAAATGAAAGCATATTCTAGCTCTTAAATCATTTTAATAGTACATTAAGCGGTTAAAGTGACAAGGAGTATTGATCATTATTTAACAGTATTATTACTGAACAGCTATGCTGTAACTGGGAAATATTCTTAGCTGCCTCACCTAGTCACTCTCTTCCTTAGAGAAAGAAACAGACAAAAATATGTAACAGAACCAAATAAACCATTTACTCTAAAATTCCAGGAATCTTGGGCTCCTTCCCCCCCCAAGTTATTTATTTGTTTATTTTTATTACCTAGTGATAGTTTGTTTTCTTTGATAGAATATGTGACAGTCCCACATTGGTGACAGTTGGTGCTCCTTCATCCTGCTGGATCACTTTGAGATTCAACATTTTACATAATTTTAGCATTCCTACCTTTATGTTCGTATATCTAGTAACCATAGTATTTTGTTCTAAAATGAAACGTTATTCTGTTAGTACATTTTTTTAGTGTCACATCGACTCTTTGATCTTTAAAATTTGAATGATGTATAGACTAATTGGTTTTTTAATGCAATATCAATATTTGCTCCTGTTGTCTGCATTCCTTATAAAATAAAGTTGATTCAGTCTTCATTTTCCTAAAATCATCTTTGCTAAAATGTTTTCTGCTGTTTATCTAATTTCTTCACATTGGTTGTCTTGTGAATGAAGTATTGCACTCAATTTTAAAATTCTGGCACTACCCAAAATATACCATTCTATTAAAATATATATTTCTGAAGAAGCTTTTCAGTCTTTGATGGTTTTTGTATATGGTATAAGACAGATAGGTTAAACCTGACCTGTGGTGGTGCAGTGGATACACTTGCAGGGGTCCCCAAACTTTTTACACAGCGGGCCAGTTCACTGTCCCTCAGAACATTGGAGGGCCGCCACATACTGTACTCCATACACTGACCACCAATGAAAGAGGTGCTCCTTCCAGAAGTGCAGCGGGGGCCGGATAAATGGCCTCAGGGGGCCACAATTTGGCCTGCGGGCTGTAGTTTGGGGACCTCTGGGCTACAGTGTTGACCTGGAACGCTGAGGTTGCCAGTTTGAAACCCTAGGCTTGCCCTGTCAAGGCACATATGAGAGTTGATGCTTCCTGCTCCTCCCCCTTTCTCTCTCTCTATCTCTTCCTCTCTCTCCTCTTTCTCTAATAAAAGTAAATAAATAAAATCTAAAAAAATAAACAAAAAACCCACGTTAGAATCAAATTCATTAAAAAAAGATAGGCTATCGGGGAATAATAGGCTCATGTGCCAGTTGCTGTTTTCCCGCAGTGATACTCTTAGCCTGCAAATGGAAGTATAGAATTAGATGATAATACTAAGTTCTCTCAAGCTCCTTTTAAACACTTTATTATTTGATATATTTCTTCTCTTATTAGTTTTAACTGTTAGTGTACATTGGTGTTTAACTGGTAGTCACAGTGCATATGTGACTGCGATCCTTCTTTCGAGGCTGGGAATGCCTTCATGTGAAGATTCAACCAGCTCTTGAATACCAGGGATTTTTAAATTCCTTGAAGCAAACAGTGGAGTACTCTTCTAAGTGGCATACTAGAATCTTAAGAATCACAAGCCAGAAAGCCAAACCTCCAAATTGAAAGAGAAAGATTGAATATGTTTGGAGGGGTAGAGGGGCTGTCTCAACTTTTTATTTCATTTAGGTGCTGTAACAATCAGAACACCTGAATAAAATCTCAGTTGAGCGGGACCTTTAACTTGAAGTATAACAACATCTTTGTGCATACTGCTTAATAAAACATACATTCTTGCCCTGGCTGGGTAGCTCAGTTGGCTAGAGCGTTGTCCCTATGTGCCAAGGTTGCAGGTTTGATCTCTGATCAGGTTACCTGCAGGAATCAACCAATGTGTGCATAGATGGGTAGGTTGACAAGCTGATAATTTTTTTCTCTCTTTCTTCCTTCTTCTCTCTCAAATCAATAAATAAAAATTAAAAATAAGGCCCTGGTCGGTTGGCTCAGTGGTAAAGCATTGGCCTGGCGTGTGGAAGTCCCAGGTTCAATTCCCGGTCAGAGCACACAGGAGAAGCGCCCATCTGCTTCTCCACCCTTCCCCCTCTTCCTTATCTCTCTCTTCCCCTCCCATAGCCAAAGCCCCATTGGAGTAAAGTTGACCTGGGTGCTGAGGACAGCTCCATGGCCTCTGCCTCAAGCGCTAGAATGGCTCCAGCTGCAATGGAGCAAAGCCCAGATGGGCAGAGCATTGCCCCCTGGTGGGCATGCCAGCTGGATCCTCGTTGGGTGCATGTGGGAGTCTGTCTCTCTGCCTCCCTGCTTCTAACTTTGGGGAGTGGGGGGAGTTAAAAATAAAAATGAAACATACAGGCTGACCGAAGGTGACTCAGTAGATTGAGCTTAAGCCAGGGTGTTGAGGGCCCCAATTCGAAACACCGAGGTCACTGGTTTGAATGTAGATTCACCAGCTTAAGCACAGGATCATCAATATGCTCCCAAGGTTACTGGTTTGAGCAAGGGTCCACTGGCTCAGCTTGAGCCCCCTATAACTTGGTCAAGGCACTATGGAAGCAATCAATGAACAACTAAAGTGCCACTACAACAAGTTCATGCTTCTCATCTCTCTCCCCTCCCATCCCTTCCTATCTCTCTCTTTAAAAAAAAAAAGTGAAAAAACCCATAAAACATACATTCTTCTCTGAGGCCAGATCTCTGGGGCTAATTGTGGCTACATTTCTCTCACTAAGTAAGATTTGCTGACATGTTACCAATTGCAGATTAATTTTTATTTTTGCTAGAAAGCAGGATAGAGAAAGGGAGAGAAATGAGAAGTATCAACTCAGAGCTGTGTCACTTTAGTTGTTTATTGATTGCTTCTCATATGTGCCTTGACCCCGGGGCTTTAGCTGAGCCAGTTACCCCTTGCTCAAACCAGTGACCTTGGGGTCACGTTGATGATCCCACGCTCAAGCTGGTGAGTCTGCATTCAAAGCAGTGACCTTGGGGTTTCGAACCTGGGCCCTCAGTGTTCCAGGTTGATGCTCTATTCACTGTGCCACCACCGGTCAGGTATGGATAGCTGATACAAGATTATAAATTCCACATCAATTTATAATTTCCCTCAGGTAGGAATCCAAGTAGAAATGTGAAGAAAAAGTAAAATAAGTGTAAATTCTTTGCAAAATTCCCACAATATCAATGGTCTTACCTTTTTAATACCTTATGGCATAGCCGGTGTGTTTGTATATGTTAAGTGCATACTGTTAAATCACATGACTGGTGAGGAATTTGCTTTTGATTCTTTTTCTTGATCTTGTTCTCTTCCAAATATGGTATTAGCTTATAGGAGTTCATGTAACCATGTTCTGTTGTGGAGGAAAGAACTATGAAATGAGGCCCTGGCCGATGGCTCAGTGGATATAGAGCGTCAGCCCAGCATATGGACGTCCAGGGTTCACTTCCCTGTGAGAGCACACAGGAGAAGCAATCGTCTTTTATTCCATTTCCTCTCCCTCTTCTCTACTCCTTATCCAGCTGAGGAGAGCTTGTTTGGAAAGCATCAGCCTCAGACGCTAGCTCTGTACTCAAGGATCAGCTCCAGATGGTGTTGCCTGGTAGATTCCGGTTGGGGTGCATGTGGGAGTCTACCTCCCTATCTCCCCTCCTCTTACCTAAAAAAAAATAAAAGAAATGAAAAAGTTTGAACCCCTTTGTAGAACTATAACTCAGAGTTACTCAGACATTGTTAGCATTGTAAAAGAGTTTCAGGATTAAATAAAAAACCCTCATTTTTACTAGTTGGAAGTACCTGGTAGTACGTGTTATAAATATTAGTCCCTTTTTACGATTTTGCCTATAATGGAATAAAGGACATGTATGATTCAGTATGAAAAATGTACTTAGTCCACACAAAAAACACATAATTTGAACTTGGCACTTTGTAGTAGATGGAATTTTAGTAGCCTATCAACTCCAGGCACTTCTAGCAGCCTTGGATGTTAAACTGTCCTTGGCCCCTATTTCTGATTTTTTTTTTTTTTACAGGGACAGAGAGAGAGTCAGAGAGAGGGATAGATAGGGACAGACAGACAGGAATGGAGAGACGAGAAGCATCATCATTAGTTTTTCGATGCCTTTGCGACATCATAGTTGTTCATTGATTGCTTTCTCACATGTGCCTTGACTGCAGGCCTTCAGTTGATCGAGCCACCCCTTGCTGGAGCCAGCGACCCTGGGTCCAAGCCGGCGAGCTTTTGCTTAAGCCAGATGGGCCCCCGCTCAAGCTGGCGAGCTCGGGGTCTCGAACTTGGGTCTTCCGCATCCCAGTCCGACGCTCCATCCACTGCGCCACTGCCTGGTAGGGCTATTTCTGAATTCTTAAGAGCCTCTCAGGTGCCTGGGTGCAGCCAGTGCAAAGATCCTTAAAGGTACTATTTCCTTCCATGTCTTTGCCTAAGGGAGCTTTCTGGGAGCTGAGATTCCCAGAACTATACTGTGGACTTCTGAAAACAGTCCTTGCCATCCCCCAAGCCATCCCAGGGCCGAAGTTTCAGATGTGGATATCTTGGTAGGAAGAATGGGAGTGAATGCCTTGGAACTTCAAAGAGAGCTCAAATTCCTCTGTAACATTTTATTGGTCTGGTGTTGTTAGTTATTCTAAGTGTCTGCTATGGTAATGAGTCTGTGATACACATTCAAGTTTGAGAAGCACTGACAATCTTCACTTTATTTTGTTCTTGGATTTTGACTTTCTGTGATACAAAGCAGTGATCTCCAAAGTGGAGCACATGTACAGTAAGCCATTGTACAGTACGCCATTGGAAAGCAGGAAGAATATACTGGAGCATCTGTTTGTTTTTATTTTTAAATCTCATTGTTTAAATTTTTTGGAGTATATTTTATATGTTACAAAATATATTGTGTATAATATACTGCTCACAAAAATTAGGTGATATTTCAAAATGAATATGAAGCAATAAAAAGCATTTTTTTAAATTAAACAAGAATATCAGAAAAGCAAATGGCAAGTCAAAGAAAATTTGACTATGCAAATGAGATGCAAAACCAACTTTTATTTCATTGGTGAAAATGACTATACAAAAGGCTGAAAGCACTGGAGTATCTGCACGTTACTTGATCCCCTAATTTTTGTGAGCAGTGTATTTTGTATAACTATAACTGTTCATATACACAAAAATAAATTGAGATATATGGGGCAAGCTGCTTAAATGCTTTAAAACATCTGTTTTGCCCTGGCTGGGTAGCTCAGTTGGTTAGAGCATTGTCCTGATACACTAAGGTTGCGGATTTGATCCTTGTCAGGGCACCTACAAGAATCAACCAATGAATGCATAAATAAGTAGAACAACAAATTGATGTTTCTCTCTCTCCCTTTCTCTCTCTCTCAAATCAATATAAGGAAGTCTGTTTTTTGATATATAAAATGTGGATATAATACCTATTTCTCAGGGTTGTTGTGAAGATGAGATGAAATAATAACAGTACTTGGCATATGGTAAGCATTCAGTAAATATCGGTACTATTGTTACCACAATGGGTAAATGGACTGAGTTTTCTTTTTATTTTATTCTTTTTTGTGAGAGAAAGGCAGGAAGGGAGAAAGATGAGAAACATCAACTCATAGTTGCAGCACTTTAGTTGTTCATTGATTACTTTCTTATCAGTGCCTTGACCAGAGGGGGTGGGGCTCCAGCTGAGCCAGTGACCCCTTGCTCAAGCCCATGACCTTAGGCTTCAAGCCAGTGACCACGGATCATGCCTATGATCCTAGGCTCAAGCTGGTGAGTCCATGCTCAAGTGGGCAACCTCAGGGTTTTGAACTTGGGTCCTCAGTGTCCCAGGCTGATTCTTTATCCACTGCACCACCACCTGGTCAGGCTGGGAGTGGATTTTCTTATGCTGTCTTTCATTATTACTACCTATACCTTTCAACATTTTTGTAAGCTTTATACATAGCAATGACAATCAGTGGTTACTGATAAACTAAACTCCAGAAAGTGAGATTCATTTTTTTCTATGTATATCTTTCAGTTCAAATGAAAGTTTTTTTTTTTTTTAATTTCTTTAGTGAGAGGAGGGTAGGCAGATACAGATTCTCTTATGCAACCTGACCGATCCACCAGACAAGCCCATTAGGGGGCGATGTTCTGTCCATATGGGGCCCATGCTTGGTTGCAACCAGAGTCATTTTTTAGTGCATGAGGCAGAGGCCATGCAGCTATCTATTCTCATTGCCCAAGGCCAACTTGCTTTAATCGAGCCATGTCTGCAGGAGGGGAAGAGAGAGAGAGAAAGGAGAGGGGGGAAGGGGGAGAAGCAGATGGGCGCATCTCTTAGTGTGCCCTCACTGGGCTGTACTATTGAGCCAACCTGCCAGGACCTCAAATAAAAGTATTTAAGAACACTTGTTGCTTTATTTGAAAGGCCTTTAGAGGCAGCTGGCTCTCAGCTCTAGACAAATTATTTTTATGGCCTGCCTTTTGCATATATACATACAATGACCACTTATAAAAAATCTTATTTACTGTTGATTTATCTATATGATCTGGCCTACCCTGGGCCAAGCTGAAGTTGTTGAAGAAATAATGAATGTTGGATTGAGTCCAAATTGTATTACAAGGGTATACACTTTTTTTTTTTTTTTTAATTTATTTTATTTTTATTTTATTCATTTTAGAGAGGAGATACAGAGAGAGAGAGAGAGAGAGAGAACGAAAGAGAGAAAGGGGGGAGGAGCTGGAAGCATCAACTCCCATATGTGCCTTGACCAGACCAGTGCAGGGTTTTGAACTGGCGACCTCAGTGTTCCCAGGTCGACGCTTTATCCACTGCGCCACCACAGGTCAGGCATACAAGGGTATACACTTTTGAAGAAGAAATGGGACGTAAATCAAATAGTGTGGCATTAAAAAGTGTGCTTTTGTTGCAACTGAAGTGATGATAAATGGCTCTGCTAGTAAAAATGCGTCTACCTTCAGAGCTAGTTGTACATTTCATCTATATTGTGTGTACTGTAGCACCTTATTAAGACCAACTTCAGGTAATTATCAGAAAACACCAGTAAGACTTATGATTATCTGAGTTTTTGTCTACTTCACCAAATGTAAACTTACTAAGGTCAGGGACTATGTCTGTCCTGCCTCCGAGTACCTTGCATTCAATAAATAAATACCTGTTGAATTGACTAGTTGCTTGTAAATTATAGCTAGTAAGTGGTAGACCTAGGACTTAAATTCACATCTACCTTCACCTATTAGCTCATTTAATTTTACAGCCTTACAAGGAGAGCATTGTCTTCAGTTCATATACATAAAACTTTGCAAGAGCAGTGATTTGCCCAAGGTACCATGAGAGGCAGATGGCAAAAAGACATTCAAACCTTTGACTTCCTGTTACTCTGGCTACTTTTCCATGGGGCTTGCAAATAATTTGACTTTGTTAGTACAAAAGTTTTTGTTTCTTAAGTAGTTTTATGTACAAATGCCATTTCAGATAAACATTTAGTTATGAATCTGGAATAGTCATGATAATGAGACTACATTAAATTCTCAAATTCCATTTCAAAAATAAAGAAGCCATTCTTAGGAGAAACATTTTAAAGAAGGTTTTTGGAAGGATACTTAATATGCCTTCAAATGTGTACACATTTTAGCTGTTTTATATATTGGCATTTTCCTTTTACATATAAATAATACTAGTATGACTAGTCTTGCTTTCTAGTGTTTTATAGTAGTAGTTAGAACAGTGATGGGCAATCTTTTGAGCTTGGTGTGTCAAAATTCGCCCAAAAAACGAGCATAACTCGGGTGGTGTGTCACTTCAAGAAAAACGGCCTAACCAGAAGTCCCAGAACTAGATGCTCTGTGCCGGAGTTCTGTTGTTTTGGCCTACAGACCTCAGGCACAGAGTGTCTACAGTATGGCAAATGTTTTATCCTCGGCTACTGCACCTGGCCATGCAGGAGCCGAGGATGAAACATCCTTCTAGGCATGTGGCCCCATACTTCTCTGGTATGGTATGCGGCAGCGTGTCATTGAAAATGGCTACATGTGTCGGTGCTGACACACATGTCATGGGTTCACCATATGGAGTTAGAATGACATTTTATAATAGTTAGAATCAAGTTATGAACCCCTGCCTGCTAGAAAATGAATGGGCTTTCCTGTTTTATGTACTGAATTTGGTTTCCCTCTTGGCTTGTGTGCTCATAGTACTGTGCTCATAGTAGAACTCGGTGCTAAGAATTCTCTTTTTTTTCCTTTTTTTTAAGAGAGAGAGGAGATAGATTTCTGTGTGCTCCCTGACTGGGATCCACCCCCCATGGGGCTGGGGCTGGAATAAACACTGGGACAAATGAGACCAACTGAGCTATCATCAGTGCCTGGGCACACGTGAGCCAACAGAGCCACTGGCTGCTGGAGGGGAAGAGGGAGAGAAAGGGGAAGAGAAGAAGAGAAGCAGATGGTCGTCTTATGTGCACTCACCAGAATTGAACCTGGGACATCCATAGGCGGGGCTGACACTATCTACTAAGCCAACCGGTCAGGGGTTCTGTCTTTTTGAGTTTATTGGGGTGACATTGGTTAATAAAATTATGTAGGTTTCAGGTGTACAATTCTATAATCTTCATATTGTGTTCACCACCTCAAGTTCCTCAAACATACTAGACCACTTAGGCAAAAAGGACTCTTAGCACTTCCTAGTAAAGTGTCTCCCTGTCAGCAGCCTTCCTAATTCGGGATACTGACCTTTCTGACATCTTCGAATTCATTGAAGAACTGGTGAAACTAACCCCTTCTGCTCTGTGATATGGGGTGGCTGATAAGCCAGAAATCTCACACGGATGTAAAAACTTTATAAAGTGTCTCACAAAATGAGCCTTTTCATTATCCTAGTCCCAAGGGTTCAAACAGCACCTATTTAAGTACTTCCATTCTGTTTGCAGGTGGAGGTCTCACTCTACCCATCTATAAGTAACTAAAGGGCAGAGGCAGAGTTCTAATATGCTTGGAGCAGCATCAGCACAAGAGGACAAACAATAAACCTTTGTGCCAACAGCGTTTAAAATCAGTTTCTGGAACAAGACTGCTGGGTTCAAATCCTGACTCTTGTCATTTATTAATCTTGTAACCTCAGAAGTGGGGTCAGTAGTAGTTCCAGCATCACAGAATTGGGGTGAAAATCCACATAATGAAGTTTCCCTTTTGGCGGGTCCCTTACCAGCTGCAGCAGAAGAGCTGCAATAGATCCTGAGAAGCATGACTTTGAGCTCCGCCTCCTGCCGGTCCCCACAACGCGCAGGCGCATCCCGGCTTCCCCGTTACCTACACGGAGCTTGCGTGCTGGTCGTCGGCGGGAGATTGGATCTCGCGATGTGCGTGCGCGTGCGCGGTCCTCGCGAGTTCGCGCACGTCCCACTCTCGCCCCCTCGCAGTACGGTGCTGTTTCGGCCTCTTCCTCTTGCGTCCCGGGCAGGATCCTGAGCGGTGGCTGCAGCTGGAGTCGGGAGCCACCCTCCACCTTGTCGTCGCCGTCGCCGCAGTTGCGTGCATCTGTCTTGGGCTCTCCGTGCAGTGCAGAGGCGGCGGGCTGGGAAGAGAGCGTCGCCAGCCTGAGGTTCCCAGCCGATGGGCAGCCCCTGCGTGCGCTGAGGGGCCGGGCTACTAGCGGCTAAGGTAGGTGGACGCGCGGGGAGTTGTCAGCCCGACTGGCAGCGGAGTCGGGGTGGTGGGCGCTCGTGGAGAGGGCGGGAGGCAGCGAGAACGGGGGCCTACCAGCTGGTGAGAAGAGCTCTCGGACCCGCGTCTGAGGGGAGCTCCGGCCTAGCCCGGAGCTAGAGGAGGGGCCCCGAACGTAGCCGGCTTTTCCCTCGGCTTGGAGCCATTATTGGGGAATTCCTCGCGGCGGCGGGAGGGGTCGTGCTTTCTTTGAGAGGTCGGAGTCAGCAGCCCGTTCTCGTCCCGTTCAATGAAAGCCTGCTGGCGTCGAGCGGCCCGTGCGGATGCAGTGGCTTGCGTGGATGGAGTGGCCTGCCGACTTGTGGAGCCTACGGAACTCCGAGAGCCGGGCCGGACCGGACCGGACTGGACCGGCGAAGGCTGTGGCTGCCGCGAACAAGCAGCCCTTTCTCTCGTGTGGGCGTGTGCGGCCCGCAAAGTTGTTATTGCTAACACATTAATAATCGCTCTCGGGCACAACAGGTACCTATACTACATTTCTAAACGTCTCGTGTGAACTCAGGATTCTTGTCGCGGGGCAAGCGCGCCGTGGGGCGCAATTAAGGAGCAGGAAGAAGACAAAGGAGGCCGTTCTGTGTGTTCTGTCCTAGTGTCAAAACTTTGCGCGGTGGGCAGGATGTGTAGCTGCTGCTATTTGTTTGGTCTGTGCTGAATAGATTTTCTGGGTGATTGAGATGGGTGAGCCACAAATGGACTTTCATTTAGAACTATTAAATTGTATATGATTCTGTGTAATTGTTTGAAGCCAAATGACCTGAAATAATGAAATCTCTGAGACTTACGTGACGTTGGGTCCTCCCAAGACGGCAGAAATTGGAGTTCTTGAAAGGAAGACTTTCTCCGTGTTTAGAAAGCTTCATGAGTGTTTTGATTTTTTTTTTTACTTATTTATTTACTTATTTAGAGCGAGAAGGAGGGTTAAAAAAATCAGATTGTCCCACTTATTTATGCACTTTATTGGTTGATTCTTTTATGTGTCCTAACCTGGTATTAAACCCACAACCTTGGGTATGTGGAGGACGCTCTAACCACCTTAGCTGCCCAGCCAGGGTCGTTTCATGAATGATTTGAAAGTTGCTAAAAATACAGTTCTTTATTTTGACAGTGGTGACCTCCACGTTCAAGAGAAGGAAGGATAATTATTTCATAAAGAACAGCTCACCAAAAGACTGTGGGGTTAAACATAGGAAAACAGCTTCAAAGTTGGCAAGTTTTAGTGCATGCTTTAAAAGTCCTAATTCAGTCGCAGTTAAAATATGTAGAAGCTCTTAGTTGGCTCCCTTACATTCAGAACCATTTTAAAAGATAACCTTTAGTAATCCTCACAGTCTGTTCTGTAAGGCTGGGCTTTCACTAAGTACAAACTTTCTAGAAACACAGTGTTCATTCTGACTTAAATGTGCTCTGCATACTTTAAATGAACTCTGTGCTATATAGTATGGTAAGAGTTTCAATAAAGGACAGTTAAGTGGCAAACCCTGAAGTGGCAGTAGTGAAGGATTATGAAGTGTGGGATTAGTGTTATATATACAAATACTGCATACAAATAATGTAGTAATATAATGTTATAGTAATTAAATATATAGAAATATAAAAAATTATGGTATATAAAAGTAATTAAAATATATTTAAAATAATTAAGGAAATTAAATAAAATTATGCCATCTGGATAGGAATTAATATAGAGGGTACAGATGTGATAAACAGATTCTGACTTTCAAGCAGGGCCCAGTTAGTGTGTGTGTGAAGTTATACATGAATAAGAAGTGGCTTGGTGTCCTAACTTTGTAAGTTAACATAAATAAGAACATCTTAAAAAGAGGTTTGATGTAAACATTTCAGTAGATTAACATAAAAGGGGTTCCCCGCTAGGAACTCCCAAAAAGGTGGTTTGAGGTGATAATTCTGTAGACTGACACCTGTTAGAAGGCGTTGGCCAGAAAAGGTACCAAAGCTGAGGGCTCCCCTGCTGTGGTAGTCACCTAGACTCCAAGGTGAACGTGGACCGTCTCCACTCTGCTCTGAGCTTTGACCAGAGACAGTTGAGAGGAGCACACCTACGGGTCCCCCTTAAGCTGTACCCAGGCATGCCAAAAGGATTTGTGAGTAATAAATTAATTGCCTGTGTGATTCTTGCAACTAATTTGTGTGTCCGTTGTTTTTCCTCCGGTGGTAGTGTCAGCACTTACCAGTAGCATCCTCATAGCTGCCTCAAGAATAGTCTCAAAGAGGCTGCCTGCCGTGCTGATATGCAGGCGTGTCCCACTGCACGGGGAAGTTGAATCAGGGATGCCTGATCGACGTAGAGCTTGGGTTCTTCTACTGGGACAAATATATATAAATAGTTTATGTACAGAAGGATCTAATGGTGCTGATTTCTATCTTAGCAGGTTGAAATCTGAAAGGAGGAGTGGATTGATTTTAGCTGTTTCCTTTTTTAAGTTAACTATTTACATGAGCAAATGTCATAATAAATTTTTTGCCCAGCTTGTTCCTCAGTTGTGGAGTAAGAAGAACATTGCACTGATTTCTTGGCAGTAGCAGGGAAGAAAAATATAGAATATAGAAGACTGCCCTTTAGAAATGTCTTTAAGTCAGTGTGTCATTATCTTTGCATTGGAGTAAACAGCTTTACTTCTGTCTACATTGTGTTTTAGTCTTAGAATGGTGTTTTGCATGGAGTTGACCCTCAATAAATGTGAGTTTTGTCAAAAGTTAAATTAACATAGTACAAATCAAATGCATAAATTGTTGGAAAGAATTAAAGGAATTGGAGACAGGTGTTTTTGTTTATTGTTTTTTACTTAAGGACTACTTTTTTAATGGTGTATTATTTTTTCAACGTTGATTGGTATTTTTAGAGCATCTTGCCTCTAAAAGCCTAGTGTAATGTCGGAGCATTTGAGATCTTGCTTCCCAGCATATACAGTATGTTTGGCTCAAATAGACTCTTATAAAAGTTTTCAAAATATAGTAAAATAAAAACTTAACTTCTGTGCTTCTGGATGATGCTTTTAACCAACCGAGCTATCGGGCCAGGGTTTAAAAACCTAACTTTATGTAAGCTGAGATTCTAGATATCCTGAGTGCTAATAGAATAAATGTTCTGCTGTATTAAGAGAAAATGAAGTTAAGGGAAGTAAGGCCCAGAGGGAAGGTGTTGGTAAGTTAGTGAAAAGAACTTAAAAGGCCTGGCCAGGCGGTGGCGCAGTGGATAGAGCGTCGGACTGGGATGTGGAAGACCCAGGTTCGAGACCTGAGGTTGCCAGCTTGAGTGCGGGCCCATCTGGCTTGAGCAAAAGCTTGTCAGCTTGGACCCAAGGTCGCTGGTTCCAGCAAGGGGTGGCTCCGTCTGCTGAAGGCCCACGGTCAAGGCACATTTGAGAAAGCCATCAATGAACAACTATGGTGTCGAACGGCAATGAAAAACTAATGATTGGAAAACAAAACAAAACAAAAAAAACTAGTGATTGATGCTTCTCACCTCTCTCCATTCCTGTCTGTCTGTCCCTATCTATCCCTCTCTCTGACTCTCTCTCTGTCCCTGTAAAAAAATAAAAATAAAAAAAAGAACTTAAAAGACATGAACCTATAAAGCAGTGAAGTATTATAGGAAAAAAATTCTCTCCCTTTACTGGCTCTGCTTCCTGTGGAAGAGAATTTCGGCCCTGGCCAGATGGCTCAGTAAATAGAGTGTCCGCCCAGTGTTTGGACGTCTCAGGTTCAATTCCTGGTCAGGGCACACAGGAGAAGTGACCACCTGCTTTTTTCCCTTCTCTCTCCCCCTTCTTTTTTTCTTCCCCTCCTGCAGCCAGTGGCTCAAGCGGTTCAAGTGGCTTCTCTGGGCCCAGAGGATAGCTCAGGTGATTGGAGCACTGGCCCCAGACGGGGTTGCTGGGCAGATCCCAGTCAGGTTGCATGCAGGAGTCTGTCTCATTATCTCCTCTCCTGTTACTTAAAAAAAAAGAAAAAGGAAAGGAGAGAATTTGGACCTGTCCATCTCTTTTTTTGTTCTTTCTATCTCTTTTTTCCTGGAATTTTCCAGAAGGGTTATTTCGGAATACAGGTATTGATTGACTTACTACCTATGCAACTTACGACCATTCGACTTGACTACCACAATCGCTAGCCACGAATGCTCTGCGTCTAGCAGCGCAAACGTTGCCCAGCTGGTGCAGACCAGCTTCCGGCAGCACTCTGCAATTGGGAAAATGTTTCCTATAGTATTTTTTACACCTGTATTTTGTATTTTTGTATGCACCTGTATTTTGTAATTTTATGTTTTGCAAATATTAAACCAGTTGTACTGGTAATGCAGTGTTTTACTTAAACCTGAGGAATGTAAAAATAAGAAACAAAATGGTGTAGAGATGATGCAAATGGCATAAAGTGAACAAAGAAATTTATGGTATATAACAATAATGAAAGAAAATTATGATAAAATATTACTTAAAGATTTTTATAACATAATTTCACAGTACTGTACCTATAGCCTACTCAACTTACGACCAAAAATCGTGTTACAACCAGTCTGTCGGAACCAATCGTGGTGTCGTAAGTCGAGCACTAGCTGTAATAAAATTGAAAAAGGAGCCACTTTTTCTCTCACCATCTTCTGCTCAAAAGTCTGAGTGTATTTCTCTTTGTGTTGGTTTCTAGTCCAGTTTTATTGGAAATAGACTAGTGATTTGATTCCTACATAATGCCTATATTTCTCAATGTGTTCATAACTTGAAGGGAAGAGGAATGTCGTTGGTCCCTTCACTAGTCCCAATACTGGCTTTTCTTCAATTTGGAAAACAAATCTATTTCACTTCATAGATGTTATCAACAGAAAGGTTTTGTGAAGGGTTGAAGAGGTAAGGGCTAAAGAGGTAAATAAAAATTTAAACAGGAATATTTTAAATCGAGTCCTGTATATTCGTTTTAGTATAGCTGGGTGATTCTCATTTAGGGGGTGGATTTTGCCCCCCAGAGAATATTGGCAGTGTCTTGGGAAATTTTGGGTTGTCAGAAATTGAGAAGGGAAAGAGGAAGGTGTAGCTACTAACATCTGTAGTGTCTGAATAGAAGCGGTGGATGCTGCTAAGAATCTTAAAATGCACAGGACAACCCTCCCCAACAAATAATTATCTGATCCAAATTCTAGTGCTCAATAGTGCTACTATTGAGAAACCCTGGTATAGTTGGGTTTTTTTAAAGACTTTATTCATTTTAGAGGGGGTGTGGGAAGACAGAGAGAGAAGGGAAGGAGGAGCAAGAAACCAACTCCCGTATGTGCCTCGACTGGGCATGCCCATGGTTTCGAACCAGCGACCTCAGTGTTCCAGGTCTATGCTTTATCTACTGCATCACCACAGGTCAGGCCCCTGGTATAGTTTTGTATTGATTTTGTTGATTCTGTAGGCAAGTTACATAAATTCATATATGGCTTCACCATTTCCTAGTGTGTGACCTTGGCAAGTTGCTAAAGGGTGCCTCAGTTTCTGTAAAACAATAATAGTATGTTCCTTATAGAATTGTAGCGAGATTAAATCAATGTGCATTGTCAAGCTTATTATCTGACATACAGAGAATGCTCACAGTCTGTCAATATTGAACACATCTTAATGCTCTCTCCTTATTTCTCATCTGAAATTAGAATTTAAGCTAGTGATAATAACCTAGTTCTCATTGTATCCTTGGGTAATAAGTGAAGAATTATCCATTTAATATTGTGTTTCACTCAGTCTTGTTTTATGTTCTCAAGTCTATAAGGCATCTGCCATAAACAAGTAACCTCTTATTGTCAGTGTTTTTTCTTCATTGTTTAGCTTTAAGCCAGCTGGCCAACGGCTCTGCATCTGTTGATTCTCAGCAAATATTTAGTAATTGAACATAATTTATTTCTGTGACTTGACTCCCACTTCCTTTAACCTTTATAAACTGAAATAAATTATAGTGGTTTTGACTCACATTCATTATCTGTTGTTAGCCTCTGAGTACTGTTTTTGTGATGTTTTGCACGTACTGAGGGTATAGGGAACTATCTAACAAAGCTAGGCCTTCATATACATTTGAGATTTCTGAATCTGAATTGAAACCCATACACTTACCGTTTTTTGGGTTTTTTTTTACACTTATCTTTTTTATAAACTCATTTTCTGTGTGTCTAAACGATATGGCTGTTTAGGGCTGGCTTAGAGTGATGGTTATAATACAGCCTTTATAAAGAGAAAAAAAATTATAGGAATGTCTTCACAGACAAAATAAGACTTTAGACTGTTTGTTCATAAGGTACAGGACTCTTGTAAGGGAAGAATACCTACACACATTTATGATCAAGGAAGAAAGGAATGGGCCCTGGTGGGTTAACTCAGTTGATTAGAGCATTGTCACAATACATCAAAGTTTCAGGTTCCATCCCAGTCAGGGCACATACAAGAATCAACCAGTGAAAGCATAAATAAGTAGAACAACCAATCAGTGTTTCTCTCTCCTCCTCTCTCCCCCTTCCCTCATTTCCTCTCTCTCTAGTGTCAATAAATAAAAAAATGGAGAAAGCAGTGTTGTACATTCACTGTTTTGTTTTGGTAACCATACCTTCAAAATAGAAAGTATTTTATAATGTTTGTTATCTATATTTTTGTAATATAAGTCTCAATTAATTGTATAAACGTTGACTCATTTTAGCTATGGAAACCTTTGTTTACTCATTAGATTGGTACTGCATCTTGCTTGAATAGAGTAGTTTGAAGGGAGTCAACATGTATGGCTAGGAGATTGTGTCTTTGGTACATTCTATCTTTTTTATAAAGTATAACATACACTCAAGATTCTGTATAAATAATTATGATAGCCTGACTAGGCGGTGCTGCAGTGGATAGAATGTTGGACTGGGATGCGGAAGACCCAGGTTCCATTTCCTGAGCTCGCCAGCTTGAGCACTGGTCCTCCTGGCTTGAGCAAAAGCTCGTCAGCTTGGACCCAAGGTCGCTGGCTCCAGCAAGGGGTAGCTTGGTCTGCTGAAGGCCCGCGGTCAAGGCACATGTGAGAAAGCAATCAATGAACAAGTAAGGTGTCGTAACGAAAAACTGATGATTGATGCTTCTCATCTCTCTCCGTTCCTGTCTGTCTGTCCCTATCTATCCCTCTCTCTCACTCTCTGTCCTTGTAAAAAAAAAAAAAATTATTATGATAATGATGAGTAAGTGTCCACCTCGTTCGTATAAACAGTGGCCCTTCAGAAGTATACATGTGAGGAATATAAAAAGCCAAAGGAAGGCATTTTAAGAATGTTAGGCAAACTGGAAATAAAATAATCAAGTTAATAAGGGTTCTTGTCTTTACTGTTATCCTTTTAGGGTTTAGTAATCTAGAAGAAAAGAGAATATAGATTATATAGGAATATAGAATATATTTCTATGGAATATGACATTTATTTTCTACCTATACCCTTTTTCAGTTCCTAAGCAGAGAATATTATAGCTACTAAATCAGTATCATAGTTGAGTTTGTGTGGCATTTATCCCTACCCGTGATTAGATTAAGAAAAACAAGTATCTTTGAATCTGCGGATGTGTTTGTTTATAAGTAGTCTGGAGCCCTGCCTGTTAGTCTAATTTTAGGTAGCCTACATAGCTGTTGGAAGACCAACTATTTTCCCACTGAATGCTGTCATACAGATATATATTTGTATATGTATATTTATGCATGTTTGTCTTTTATTTTTGGTAGAAAATGATGCATCCTGTTGCCAGCAGTAATCCAGCTTTCTGTGGGCCTGGTAAGCCTTCCTGCCTCAATGAAGATGCCATGAGAGCTGCTGATCAGTTTGACATATATTCATCCCAGCAAAGCAAATATAGCCACACAGTCAGCCACAAACCAATGGTTTGTCAGAGGCAAGACCCATTAAATGAAACGCACTTGCAGACTACCAGTGGCAGAAGCATAGAGATAAAAGATGAACTAAAGAAAAAGAAAAATCTCAATCGATCTGGTAAGCGAGGCCGGCCTTCTGGAACCACCAAATCAGCAGGATACCGAACCAGCACAGGCAGACCCCTGGGAACCACCAAAGCGGCTGGATTTAAGACAAGTCCAGGCAGACCTTTGGGTACAACCAAAGCTGCGGGATACAAAGTCAGCCCAGGGAGACCTCCAGGTAGCATTAAAGCTCTATCCCGTCTTGCCGATCTTGGTTATGGCTGTGGCACTGCTGCTTTTCCTTACCCTATGATGCACGGCAGAGCCGTTCACGGGGTCGAGGAAACCAGCAGCGAAGTCAAGCCACCCAGTGAGTGAACAAGGCAGAAAAGGAGGAGGGCCAGGGTTAGAAGGAAGATTGTGAATAATCCCAAAGCTTCTTGGTTTTATTTTGACATACATGATTTTCTGGCCTGGGCTTTCTACATTTGTTTTCTTGTTTTTGTTTTTTTCTCCTGCTTTTGCTCAGAAACGACCATATGCTTGGAGATGTGCAGGGCATGAGTAGTGGCATTGATTGTACATTAGTTCATGTGTAACACCTAACTAAATCATTTTTGCTTTCCTTTAGAGTTATGGTTGTATCTCATTTCATTATTACTTTTGGGCCATTCTGAATAGTTGCTTTAGTGCTAAACAACTGAAACCATTAACCTATTAGTTTGTTAAGTAAGCTACAATATAATAAAGATAATATCTAAGGTATTTTTAACTGATGGAACAAAGCAAACTAATTCAGGATTATTTGAAGTATTGCTGTGAGTTTTTGTAACATTTATTTTCATGAGACAGGACACATATATTTGTATGCTTTGGCATTTACATAGACTTCAGATACTAAAATTTTTATTTTTAATGTTTTAGGTTTAGGGCAGCTTTTTATTTATTAATCTAAATGGCATTAATTGATTTAACCATTGTTTATAAAGGAATTATTTAGTGTTTGCTTTTCAGCAATGATAGGTCTATCTTTTTTAATTGCCTAAGAGCATATATACCAAACACTACAAACAATTCATCGTTACAAAAAAATTAAACTATTTAATAAAAACACGTTACATTTTGGTGAAAAACAATGCATTGTGAGAGTAGCCTATGTGATATAATAGAGAAACATTCATAAGGTTTGCATGGAGCTATATTCACTACATTTTGCCTTTCATATACTTAGTTTTAAGTTGTTATGCTTAAAACATTTATTATTGTTGTTCATTTATTCAGAATGGTTTTAGTATTTTTCTGAGAAGCCTCTCTCTGCATTAGCACTTACTGTGGTTTCAGGTTTATATCTACCAAAGGACACAGACTGAGTGGTAGACTGTAACACCAATATAAACACACAAACTAAATACACAGGAATCCATCTATGCATGCAACATGTAAAATATGTTGGTTCGTTTAATTAAATATCTACTTGTGGGTCCAGTGAGATCTCTTCACCCAAAAGAAAATTTTTTCCAACAGTGTTTGCTTTAGAAGCAAGGTAGATGGAAAAGAAAAAAGTATTGGGTAGATATGTAGAGTAGGGACAGAAGGAAATCTCTCTTGCCCCCTTTCTGAAAGTAATATTCTTTGTTAATATACATTTTATTCTGAGTTTGTTCTAAATAAACTATTATAAACTTTGGATTTGAAAAAGAATTCCATTGAACTTTAAAATTACAATGTGTGTATTTGTGATTTTAAATGCCTTTGAGATTATAATGTGGATTTGCAGGATCCAAAAACTTTTAAAGTAATTAAAAGTTTTAAAAGGCGCATATTGTGTTGTTTGGGCTTGCTCTCAGTTAATGCAAACTCTGATTGCAAATGGATGTCATGTTTCGTACCTTTTTTATCAGGAAAAAAGCAGCAAGCCTTCAGGTGTTCCAGTGATGCCTGACACAATGAGCTGGACTTTATGCTGCTCTTTACAGTAAGAGGTGTTGCATTGTCCGTGGGGACTGTGTGTGCACTGGCATCTGAGACAGTGACCTCAACAATTTTAGCTTTGCACAAACCATAGCGAACAATCTTGGTTGACTACATCAGTTGCAATATTCTGGCAGCTAAATTGCTACAAGAGTTTATTCTTGCAGAAGCTTAAAATACAAGATTTTAATAATTTACTCAGAACAGTGTAACTTCTGACACACACAAACACATCTTTATTCGTTTGTTTATCCACTTGTATTATGTTATGTATCTGACATTTATTTCTCAAGATGATGTTTAGCACTTGGCTGCTTAGAAATCCTCTTTTGAGTTTCTGAAAACAGTTTAATTACATGTTCTATTGTAAAATAATACATACCACTGTCGAGGATTTGGTTGCATGTTGTATTTTCTAGTATGTCCACTTGACATTACCCTTTCAGTTTGATTCCTGATTTTATTACACATTATCATCCTTGCTGCCTGCTCTCTCCTACATTCATTTCCCTCCCCTTTCTGCCATCCTCCAGCATACCTATCTACTCAGTGGTGCTGTGATGTGTGTCAGAAGGCAAAGCAGGTATATTATTGTATACTGAATTTTTTATACATGTTAATGGTGAAATCAACTAAAGGAAGTATGTTCATGACAGTGTTTATTAATATCAGGAGCTATGTCCCAGGAAAAATAAGGGGCTTGGGGGGCAAATGGCTACAGTTGTGAATGGATAACATTGTTTAGAAAGCTGAATTTTCTGTTCTTGTGAGCAGTTACATGGAGCATTCGATCTGTGTGCTGATGAGCATCCCCTGATTCTACTTCCGTTTCTCCTTTGGAACAGTTTCTTGGTGCCATGCTGAAGATAAAGACACATCTAAGTGATAACACAAAGTCTTAAAATATATAAATATTTTTACTTCTCTATAACCTAAAGACTACATTGTGCATCTTTTGTAACACTGTCTCTTGTCATGATAAACACTGAAATAGCATGTTAAATGCCTACACTTTAATATAATCAGTTGGGGAAAACTGGCCTTTTCTTCCCACTGTATGATTGTTCCTTTAAAGGCAAATTGCTAATTTTATATTATGTAATTCTCTTCTTCACAAAATAGGTTTCACTATTCTATATTAAAACTCTTGGTCAGAAAATGATCTGCTGTTCAAGTAAGTTTGCTTTACTTTTCTCTTTTAAAAACTATTTTAACATGCCTTATTTATTACTATTATATTAACCATTGCAGATGAAATTTTCATTTTTTGACAGATATAACCTTGCATAACTAATCTTTAGTATAGGATGATTTTGATACTATCTTTGGAGTTTTGCACTGGATATTAAAAAACTACGGGCACATTATGTTGGAAGAAAAATATCTGCTTAATTTTAAATATATATTTGGGGACATTTTAAAAATCAGTGTTTCAATTAGACTAAAAATTCTTTATAGTTTTTACTTACTTTTTTAAAAATATATCTGTTAAAGTAATAAAAGGAATATTCATTCCAAACTTTTAGTATGAATTTACATGTATATTTCATGAAATTTCATGAAGTAAGAACAGAGTTTGACTTAAGGAGGAGAAAAGTTATTTGAATCCATTTATTAAGTTAAAGGCAGTCCATCCAGTGTAAGAAAAACCAGTTATGAGTTAATTAAAAAAGAAAAAAACCCTTCTCTTTTATATTCTAAGAAGCTTTAAAAGAATAATTCAGGGGATGTTGACAATAACTGCTACTCTGTCAGTCATTGTCTCTGTGCAGTAAAATTTTATGATCCCTTTAGAGTAAAATAGAAGATTCACAGCAGTTGTTGAAAACATTTTTTCCTTGGACATAAGATATTTTGATGCTATTAGGTTTCTGTTTTTATTATAGCTTAACTATATCCTATTAAACTCTAGGATGTATCTTAATCTTTCCTTTGCTTTTCCCCTATTACCCCCAAGTAGATAAATCTGTGCTCTCACATAAAATATATTTAAGTTTTGGAAAATTTATTGCTATAGTAAATCAAGTGTGTGATTTATAGTAATCAGACCTCTTTGATTCTTTAAGTTTCACAGTTTCCTTTTCACACAGATAATTACAGAGAAAATAATTACCAATTAACTGATATAAGCACGCTGTCCTCTGCTGTAAAAAGTCTGAATAGATACTGTGTATGTTTTTATGTCCATGAACTTGAGCTACTCGTGTGCAATTATGTATATGGGAATGGAGTAGTGTTCATGATTTGTATCTACATCATCATATGGATGTATATTTATTAATAAAGTCATTACTTTAAAACCAACTGTGTTTCCTACTTTATTTAAGTAGGGGAATAATAAATGATACATCTTTTTTATGACCGAATATCTTGTCTTTTTCTTGGATTATGCTTTCTGAAATCTACTCTACTCTCATGTTTTTCTCAAAACAGTAATATTTATGTATCTGTGCTTATTTTCTATAAGCTCAGAAGTATCAGGTCAGAGATCACTCATAAATTGTGTTAATGCTGTTTTAAATCATGTTGGGAACTACTTATGTGGCTGTTGTGCTTCCTCTGTCACATAAAAAATTATGTATTTGTAATGTAAAATTCTAACATAATGGGTCTTATTTTCTTTGCTTTTTTTTTTGTTGTTCTTTCTTGTCTTTTCGGTAATAGCCATTCTAACAGGTATCAGAATTACTCTTAAATGCAGGGAATTCAATATTTAAGTAAAAAATCCACTTTAATTAGTAATTTTCCCAAGCTTTCATTAGGTCAATAAATTCAACAAGCTTTAGTAACTGTTGAGCCACCTATTCTAGAGTGTGGCAGCTCATACACCAAATAAGACAGGTTTAACCCTCACAGGGCCCATAGTGGGAAACAAATGCCTTAATATGTAGAACTTAACGTAATGCCAATTTTTTTTTATTTTACTTTTTTATTATTATTTTTTTTTTACAGGGACAGAGAGAGAATCAGCGAGAGGGACAGATAGGGACAGACAGACAGGAATGGAGAGAAGTGAGAAGCATCAATCATCAGTTTTTCATTGCCGTTGTGACACCTTAGTTATTCATTGATTGCTTTCTCACATGTGCTTTGACCGCAGGCCTTCAGCAGACCGAGCCACCCCTTGCTGGAGCCAGCTACCTTGGGTCCAAACTGGCAAGCTTTTGCTCAAGCCAGATGGGCCCGCACTCAAGCTGGCGAGCTCGAGGTCTCGAACCTGGGTCTTTGCATCCCAGTCCAACGCTCTATCCACTGTGCCACCGCCTGGTCAGGCTGTAATGCCAATTTTTATTCATTCCAAATGGGCATTTTGACATGCTCCATCTTTCAGATTAGCTAGCTAATTTTAGCACAGAGTAAGTGAAACTACAGTCCATCTGCCTACTCCTAACCCCTAGTTTTAGATAAATTTCACAAGGAAAACTGGCTATTGTGCTTATTTTCTATAAGATCAGAAGTATCAGGTCAGAGATCACTCATAACTTGTGTTAATGCTGTTTTAAATCATGTTGGGAACTACTTATGTGGCTGTTGTGCTTCCTCTGTCACATAAAAAAACATGGCCGTGGTTGGTTTGCTCAGTGGATAGAGCATTGGCCAGGTGTGCAGACTTCCCAGGTTTGATCCCCGATCAGGGCACACAGGAGAAGTGACCATCTTCTCCACCTCTCCCCCTTCTCTCTTCCCCTCTTGCAGCCAGTGGCACAGTTGGTCTGAGTGTCAGTGCCAGGCACTGAGAATAGCTCAGTTGAGTTGAGCATCAGCCCTAGATGGGGGTTGCCAGGTGGATCCTGGTCAGGGTGCATATAGGGAGTCTGTCTCACTATCTCCCCACCTCACTTAAAAGAAAAACTATGTAGTGCTGTGCATCCTCAATGTCCCATGTGCAGGGGGCTGATGACTGAAACGGATCATGATGTTTTTGAGTAACAATTGGGCTGTGAAAAAAGTACCTCCAACCCCCCCCAAAAAAAAACTTTGTAAGAATCCTGTTTATTTTGAAACTTCAAACGTACAAAGTTTAGTAAATATATAGTATAATGACCCTCCATGTGACCATCACCAGGGTTTAGTAACTAAAACTTCAATTTTATTTATTTTTATTTTTGTAACAGGAAGGGAGAGAGATGTGAAACATCATTTCTTCGTTGTGGCACCTTAGTTGTTCATTTATTGTTTTCTCATATGTGCCTTGACCAGGGGGGCCGCAGCAGAGTTAGTGACCCCTTCCTCAAGCCAGCAACCTTGGGTGTAAGTTGGTGAGCTGTGCGCAAACCAGATGAGCTCATGCTCAAGCCAGCGACCTTGGGGTTTCAAACCTCCACCTACTCTTTCTCTTCAATTATTCTGAAGCAAAAATTTCCAAATCATTATGTCATCCTAAAATATTTCAGTACATATATTTAAAACTAAAGACTAAAAAAATGTAAGCATGATACCATTATTACACATTTACTTATTTTAGAGGGGAGAGAGAGAGAGAGAGAAGGGGGAAGGAGCAGGAAGCATCAACTCCCATATGTGCCTTGACCAGGCAAGATCAGGGTTTTGAACCAGCAACCTCAGTGTTCCAGGTTGATGCTTTATCCACTGCGCCACCACAAGTCAGGTTAGTCTTTCTTGATTTCAGTCAATAATGTTTTAATAGTTTTCAGTGTACAGAACTTACACTTCTTTTGTTGAAATTCCTGTTTTATTATTTTTAATGATACTGTGATTGGAACTTATTTCACTTTGGTGTAGTTTGATGCAAGTATATAGAAATACAACCCATTTTTGTCTGTTGATCTTATATCTGGCAACCTTGCTAAAATCTCTTGTTCTAGTACTTTGAGTAGTTGCCATAAAATTCTCTAGATACAAAATCATGTTATCTGTAAAAAAAGAAGACAGTTATTATTCTTTCTTTCCAAGCTATACACCTTTCATTTCTCTTTATTGCTTATTGCATTGGCTAGAACTATCAATAGACATTATTGCCTTTTTCCTGAAACAGTCTTTTATTAAGTGTGATGTTAGGTACATGTTTATGGTAGATGCCCTTTAACAGGTCTTTTGAGTTTGTTTGTTTTTTTTAATTATGAACAGGTGCTGAATTTTGAGACACCTCTCAGACACATCCAGAAATCATGTTTTACCAGTTATCTGAGCATCCCTTTAGCCCATTCAAGTTTACTCATAAAATTAACTATCACCATAGCCTTTGATGATTTGGCCTCGCTTATTTACTTCAGTAGGGACTGCAAAATGGCAGTTTTAAATGCTGTTTATTAATTAGGTCAAACATTTCTATACTGTACACCTTCCCTTCGTCAAATATTTAATTACCCTGAAATAATCCTTGTCAGGCTCATAAATGCCTCATTCTTTTCTTTTACTTACCAGTTTTTTGAATAATGAATTGGTTCTCTAGCATCTTCCAAAGGTGATTGATTAAAATTTTTTTATCAGTATAAACTCATGGGTTCTAATATGTAATGTATCTCTGTCTAGTGAAATTATTCACTTTTTGTGCTCAAATTGTTCCATCTATGGCTAATAGGAGCCAGTTTGTCTCCTTAATCATTTAGACATAACCTAGTATGACAAAGTGGTATGACAAGATGTCTCAGACTCACAAAAAGGTCTTCTGACTTAGCAAGGCAGTTTAGGGAAGCAGTGTGCTCTGTCTTGAATAAGTGTGTATGGGGTTTAGAAGAATGTCCTCTATTTTCTAAAATCACTATTTGACAAATTATAGAAACTGAAAGAATCCTTACAAGGACACATTTTTTTTTTTTTTTTGGAAAACAGGATATTTAAAGAAAGGTGGGATAAGGAAAGAAAGCAAAGAAAACAAAAAGGCACTAGTTTGAAGTGCTATATCTAGTCTGAGATACGTTCTAGTAAACTGTTTCTAGGGTATCCCTTTGAGCAGATGTTAGAACAGCATGAGACATCACTAAGCATATCCCTTTTGTTTTCATATAGTCCTTCCCTGCATAAGGGTGTCTTATCCACATCCAGCCTCCTGTTCTGATAAAGCATCCTCTAAGCTTTTTCTCTCTCCCTTCAACCCCTGCACAGCACCCCTCAGCAACTTTCTAATGAGAACAAGAAGCATTTGAATAAAGGTTCTTTTCGTGGCATTTGGTAAAGTAATTTTGTTGCAATTGCTCCTAGGAAGCTAGATATTGGTTTAGCCTTTGTCAAATGTTTGAACCCTGATTTCAAATGGATATATTGAGTACTGGTTAAGTGTTGTTCCAGGGTACTCACTGCCTATTTCAGTGGCTTATTTGGTTAATCATCTTAATCTGATATTTTATGTTACTTTTCTATGTTTATAGCAAAATACACTGGATTTAGATATGGACCTAGATATGAGTCCCTGCACAGCCACTCACTAGCTCATACCTTTATTTTTTTAACATTTTTAAAAATTATTTTATTCATTTTAGAGAGGAGACAGAGTGAGAGAGAGAAAGAGAGAGAAAGGGGGGAGGAGCTGGAAGCATCAACTCCTATATGTGCCTTGACCGAACCAGTGCAGGGTTTTGAACTGGCGACTTCAGTGTTCCCAGGTCGATGCTTTATCCACTGCACCATCACAGGTCAGGCTAGCTTATACCTTTTTTAAGTTATGCCTTATTTTTCTAAGTTTCAGAAACGGGTTTGTAATGAGAATAATGCATATGGGTAATTTGGCATACTGATGGGTTGGATTTAGGTTCAAATTTGAGTTCTGCCATTTAATGTGGGACCTTAGGCAAATTACTATTTTATTTATTTTTAAAATGTGCAGCATATCTATTCAAGGATATTGTTAAGAATTTTATGGGACATATAAAATCAAAATACTTAACCCAGCACTTATATATATAAGTATGATCATTTTAGTTTTCAGAACACATTTAAACAGGTCTTTTAACAAAGTATCTTTTTTTACAAAGTATCTTAATAAAATGAAAACATGCTGAATATATATTTTTTAAGATTTTATTTATTGGCCCTGGCTGGTTGGCTCTGGATAGAGTGTTGGCCCAGTGCACTGATTCCAGGGTTCAATCCCCAGTGAGGGCACACAGGAGAAGCCACCATTTGCTTCTCTTCCCCTCCCTTTTCCCCTCCTTCTTCCCTCTTCCCTCTTCCCTCTTCCCTCTTCCCCCTTCCCCTCTGGAAGCCAGTGACTTGATTGGTTCCAGCACATCAACCCCAGAGGCTGAGGATAGCTCGGTTGATTGAGTATTGGTCCCAGATGGGGGTTTCTGGGTGGATCCTGGTAAGGGTGCATGCAGGGTTTTGTCTCACTATCTTCCCTTTTCTCACAAAAAAATAAATACTTTATTTATTGATTTTAGAGAGAAAGGAGAAAGGGAAAGACAAGGGGAGCAGGAAGCGTCAAGTTGTAGTAGTTGCTGCTTCTTTGTGCCTAGATTGGGCAAGTCCAGGATTTCTAACCAGCAACCTCAGCATTCCAGGTCAATGCTTTATCCACTGTGCCACCACAGGTCAGGCAAAAGCATGCTGAATTTTTTAATTTTTGTGAAGTTTGTTTATTGATTTGGGCATTTGGGTATTGGTATTAGCAGAACACCAGGCAGTATCATGAGATACTCCTTTAACCTTCAAATTACCTGGAGGTTATCTGGGGTGGAGATGAAGTGGAGTAAGAAGAGGGCCCTGAACTGATACAAGTATTCTTAATTGGAAAGCTTGGCTGTAAGAGTACTTCCAATACTTAAATGATTTTATCTTTCTCCTTGAGAATTCCATGTACTGTTTTTGGAACAAAAGATAAATGGCCTATTGCCCTTTCTTTTTGTTCACCATTTTGATATCAGTTTTAATATTTTGAAGGTGGGATTAGTGAATCAGTATGTTCAAGTGCTACTTTGGATACAGTGTCAAACACAGTAAATGGAATCATAATTTAGGGATTTTTTACTTTAAGATTTTGCACTTCCTAAACACCTTCTCAAACCCTATTTAAGCTCAAGTGCTTCTCAAAAGAAAAAAAAAATCAGATTCAATTAATTGAAAAGGGAAGGAAAAATATATTAGATAAGTAGGTAGTTGACTCTTAGGCAATGGCTTGGATAGGGTTTTTGTTTGTTTTGAGAGAGAGAGAAAGAGGAAGGAAGAGATGAGAAGCATCAAGTCATAGTTGCAGCACCTTTGTTGTTCATTGTTTCTCATATGTGCCTTGACCTGGTGTGTGTGTGGGGGGGGCTCCAGCTGAGCCAGTGACCCCTTGCTCAAGCCAGCGACCTTGGGCTCAAGCCAGTGACCTTTGAGCTCAAGCCAGTGACCATGGGGTCATGTCTATGATCCCACGCTCAATCAAGCAGGCAACCCTGCACTCAAGCTGGTGGGCCCATGCTCAAGCCAGATGAGCCTGCATTCAAGCCAGTGACCTTGGGGTTTCAAACCTGGGTCCTCACCGTGCCAGTTTGTTGCTCTATTCACTCTGCCACCATCTGGTCAGGCCAGTTTTAGTTTTTTTAAATTTCAGTTACTATTTATTATTTTTTCAGTTACAGTTTATTTTCAGTATTGTTTTGTATTAGTTTCAGGCAGGTAGTACTTTATTTTATTCACTGACTTTAGAGAGAGAGAGAGAACACACAGACTTGTTGTTCCACCCATCCATGCACTCAGTGGTTTATTCCCGCATGTGCTCTGACTGGGAATCAAACCCATCTCTTTGGCACATCAGGTGGACACTCTAACTAACTGAGCTATGGCCCAGGCAGGTAGCAGTTTTCTTAAATACTATACATTGCTTTGGTCTACCCTGTGTTTTAGGACACAGTTCTCTTAAATATCTTGGGAGGATACTAAATTATTGAAGGAGCTTAGGTCAGTCTCCTTTTGTTGTAACTATAAAGAATACCCAGTATTGGTGCAATAATTATGAGTGCATTGGGTCAACTTAAGTCTATCAAAATACAACATTAAAATGATAAGAATGGGAAAGGAGTTTGGAATTAAAACTGTATGAAAAGATGTCTAAATTACTGATTTATTAAATTAATTGATATATTCTCTTCAGATTAAAGGTATTGCATACAGCCTGACCAGGCAGTGGTGCAGTGGATAGAGCATTGGATTGGGATACAGAGGACCCAGGTTCAAAACCCTGATGTCACAGGACTAAGCGTGGGCTCATCCGGCTTGAGTGCGGGCTCACTGGCTTGAGCGTGGGGTTGCTGGCTTGAGTGTAGGATCATAGACATGACCCCATGATCACTGGCTTAAGCCCAGAGGTCACTGGCTTGAGCAAGGGGTCACTCACTCTGCTGTAGCCCCCCGGTCAAGGCACATAAGAGAAAGCAATCAATGAACAACTAAGGTGCCGCAATGAAGAATTGATGCTTCTCATCTCTCTCCCTTCCTGTCTCTCCCTGTTTCCATCATAAAAAAAAAAAAGTATTGCATCCAAAATAAAAGGATAAAATGAAGTTACCTAGTAGTGAGGCCATGGCCGGTTGACTCAGTGGTAGACTGTCAGTCTGGCATGTGCATGTCCTAGGTTCAACTCCTAGTCAGGGCACACAGGAAGTGTCCGTCTGTTTCTTCACCCCTCTCCCTCTTGCTCAGGGGTCCCCAAACGTTTTACACAGGGGGCCAGTTCACTGTCCCTCAGACCGTTGGAGGGCCGGACTATAAAAACAACTATGAACAAATCCTTATGTACACTGCACATATGCACAGGCGTCATATGACTTGCTTCCGGAGCCGTGATGCGTGCGTCCTGCGTCATCGGAAGTAGTACTGTACGTGAGCGACACCGGCGCTTTGTGGCACCGCCACATACAGTACTCCAGGAGCACAGGATGCGGATCATGTCACTGACCACCAATGAAAGAGGTGCCCCTTCTGGAAGTGCAGCAGGGGCTGGATAAATCGCCTCAGGGGGCCGCATGTGGCCCGCAGGGCCGTAGTTTGGGAACCCCTGCTCTCGCTTCTTTCTCTCTCTCCCTCTTCTCCCCTCCTGGGCTCAAATGGAGCGAGTTGGCCCTGAACACTGAGGATGGCTCCATGGCCTCCACCTCATGTGCTAACAAAAAAATGGCTCCAGTTACAGTGGAGCAAGGTCCCCAGATGGGCTCGCCAGGTGGATCCTGGTTGGGCACATGTGGGAGTCTGTCTCTGCCTCCCCATCCTCTCACTAAATAATTTTTAAAAAATGTCATAGTGACTTAACAACAGATTTATTTATTTTATTTTATTTTTTTAGGTGAGAGGAGAGGAGGGGAGATAGTGAGGCAGAATCCCACATGTGGCCTGACCCAGGATCCACCCTGCAACCCCGTCTGGGGCCAATGCTCCAGTACCAAGATATTTTTAGCACCTGAAGCAGATGTGCTCCAATGTAGCTATCCTCAGTGCCTGGAGCCACACTTGAACCAATCGAGCCCCTGGCTGCGGGAGAAGAGGAAGAGAAAGGGTGGGGAAGAAGTGGATAGTCTCTTGTCCTGTGTCCTTCAACCAGGAATCGAACTCAGGACGTCCCTACACAAGGCCGATTCTCTAACTACTGAGCCACTGGCCAGGGCCAACAACAGATTTTTAATCTCTGTTTTTGTGGGCCAGGAATTTGGGAAGAGCTTAAGCTGGGTATTTCTGGCTATGGTCTTAGGCAGTAATTGCCCAGTGGTAGCTGAAGCTGGGTCAGAGTAAGGCTGGGATCATCTGGTGATGGTGGGCATCTCTCTACATGTAGTATCAGGGCTTCTCTATGCAAACTAGTTTGAATTTCCTCAGATCATGGCAGCCTCTGGACAGCTCAACTACTTTGTGACTCCAGGCTCCAGTACAAATCTTCCAGCAAAAAAGGATCAAACCATGTAGCCTCAGAAGACATACAGGATCAATTCATACACTGCTGTATTCTATTGGTTATGTGGGAATAATAGGCTTCTCCAGTTTAAAGAGGAGCAAGATTAGATTCCACCTAATGATGGGTCAGTGTCAAAATTGCCTGTAGAACAGCATGTGGGATGGGGCATAACTGTGGCAATCTTTGCAAAATACACTTTGCCTGTCGAGAGAGGAAGGAAGAAAAAAGAGAAGAGAGGTCCTTGTGACTCATCACATTAAAATGACCTAGGCAAACCTATCAAGAGGGATAAAGTAAACACCAGGAGTGCAGGTGTGTAGCTGTACTAACAATTCCAATTGTTACCAGATTCTTGTACGAACATCCCAGGTCCTATGGTATTGGTGCATGGAATTCATTTCAGCCAAAGGGAAAGGATAAAGTCAACTCTAATCTGCCTCCTAAAACAAAACAAAAATAAAAAACAAACAAAAACCCCCATGAAAATAAAATCAGTTTCAAGATAAGCTTGTAGGCAATTTTCTCACCAAAAATGAGTGCATGTGCCACCTGGCGGTGAGACAGTCAAATGTGCATTCTATCCTGTTGACTGCATTTACTGGGTAGTCATTAAACAATTCCAACATCTATCAGTGTATCTCTTCAATCAAATTTCCAAAGCACAAACACAGGGAGGGAAAGGACATAATAAAAAGGAAAAAGTAACTATGGGGCATCCATGTTGGAGTGTCCAGATGAGTCAAACCAGCCTCCTTTTCATTAATCCTAAATCCCCTTAATTCTCTGCTCTATTGGCTTTTCATGCACCTTCAAATTGGGAATGGAGGGTACAGGAAAATAATAAGTTAAAGAAAGGTTTGTTATTACACTGTTGGGGATGAGGGAGGTAATTAGCCAAATGATTACTGTTGTCATCAACTCTAGAATTGTGGGCCCTTTTGCCCATCTTGTCCATTGTCTCAGATACTCCTGGACCCGCTTGAGAATTTATTACAGCAAAACCTTGACAGCCTATTTAGAATATAAGACTCATCCATGATACTCTGGCCAAATGGCTCAGTTGGTTGGAGCATCATCCTGAAGTGTAGAGGTTTCTGGTTCGATACCCAGTCAGGGCACATGCAGGAGCAGTTCATTGTTCCTGTCTCTCTCTCCCTTCCTTTCTTGCCAAAATCAATAAATAAAATTAAAAAGAAAAAAGAATCTTTCATAGGGTCAAGTTGATGAATCTTTCTGGTCTAACAATCTTTTTTTTTTTTTGGTCTAACAATCTTTGATGGGCACAATGGGTATTATGGTTACTCCACTAGAATCATATCACCCAAATAGTAACAGCTACCACTTTGAAGTGCTGATTACTTTACATCTCACTTAATCCACATAACTGCAAGGAGGGGCCTCCCTGGCTTAAGAATAAAACACACTGGTGGGTGCACTGTGTGCAGCTGGCAGCCAGGCCGCCCCACCTAGCCCGTGAAGAAAGAGGGCCATGGTTATCTGCTGCAACCCCGCCCCCGACCCCCAGGATTTGGGGGTCAGAAAGTTCGAGATGACCGGAAGTGTCCTGTGCTTGGCTTCTCAAAGGCCCTGAATCACTCTCAGACCACAACTCAGAGGCAAGCCGCCCGGCACCAAGATGGCGCCAGCAGCGGCTGCCAGGTTCCAAGATGGCGGCATAGGCCCGCGCCTGCGCTCTCGCTTCGGAGCGGGCCCCTGGGCTTCCTCCGGTTGGGAGTTCGATTAGGGTCGTCGTGTGCCGGTTGCTCTTCGGCCAGGGTGGTGGTCCCGGCCGCCACCTCGCGCGATGAGGCTCCTCAGCTGGTGGCAGGTCCTGCTGTGGGTGCTGGGGCCTCCCGCCCGCGGCCAGGAGGGTGAGTACCGGCTGGAACCGTGGCTGGGGGATGGCAGGCGGCGGTGTGCGAAATGACGGGGCCTAGTGGGGGTCCGCCTGGGCATCTGACTTGACCTGCGCGGAGGCCCGCACCGCGCGCCTCGCCTCGCCCCTCGTCGGCTCTCCCCGCGATGGCTCCGCGGTCGGGGGGACGGGCTGTGGCTGGGCCGCGTTCAGGCCCCTCAGCTGGCGATTGTCAGCAGGGAATGACCGTGCATTAGCGCTTACTGAGGCTCTTGTTAATGACAGTTATAACGAGTAGCCGGCATTTGTGCTGCCCTGATCGGGAGCCAGGAACTGTGCGTAGTGCTTTCCATCCTTTTCTCACTTAGCCCTCCCACCGACCCGGGAGCCAGGTGTCGTTGTATCTCCAGTAAACAGGTGGGGACGCTGGGCTCGGACAGGCCAGGTACTCTGGGAAATGGCAGAGCCCATGCTTTACTTTGTACCCTGCTCGACCACTTTCTTAAGAAGGCCACTCTTGCTCTGGTGCCTGTGCGAAGGACAGATATCAAAAACACAGGGGACCCCCACAGGGTAACACGCTGCTTGCCAGGGCATGCTTTCAGGGTCCCTCGGTGGGGAGGGCAGCCGCTCTGGAGGCTTGGCTGGGTCCAGGAGTGGAGCCTTCCTCGCACTGCTCCTTCACTCCACTCCTCACAGCCCTATTACAGTGCACACACTCTGGTCTTGCTTGTCATTCAGAACAGGAATAGGCAACAGGTCTTTTCTTTCCCTGGTTGTCCTGGTTGAGGCAGGGCAGCAGGGTTGCTGAGCTGGGAGAAGACTGAGGAAGTTCAATACAGTAATTACGGTTAATGAAAGCACTCATGATGTGCCTGGTGCTGTGCTTAGTGCTTTACAAACATCATCTTATTTAATCTTTAAATGCTTATGAAGTAGATGTTATTATTGTTACCTTTTTATAGACAAGTAAGGTGAGACTCAGTATCAGTAAGACATTTGCTATCAAACAACCAGAGTTGAACCAAGAATCAAGCCCAGGTCTGCCTGATTTCACAAATTTCTAATTTTTAATCTACCTTCTGTCACTACACTTAACTCCCAGCCTCAGAGAGAGGGAGGCGTGTGCTGGGTATCTTCTGTTTGTCTCCCAGATCATTCTCAAGCCTTGTGCACCCAGCTCTGTACCCTTAGTGGCTGCCCTGTGTGGAATAACAACATTCTATCTGCCTTCTGGCTTCCTTTGGGTCAAAATGGAGGGAGGGAGAGGTCCGGGTATTGGTTCTCAGAGCGTCCTTCTTCAGGGGTGATCACAGGTTGGCTGTTGCCTTCCACTGAAAGTCACAGCTTCTGGAAGTTTGTACTCACTTTTTCTTTTTCTTTTTTTTTTTTTAAGGATTATATAATTTAAAAGTTTTTTCTATTTATTGATTTTAGAGAGGAAAGGGGAGAGAAACATCAATTTGTTTTTCCACTGATTTATGCATTCATTAGGTCCTGTATATGCCCTAACCGGGGATCAAACACACAACTTTGGCCTATTGTGACAATGTTCCAGCCATCTGAGTTACACAGCATTACCATGGGAAGGTTCAATAGCTCTATCCAGGCAGGGCAGCCCTCACTGTTTCAAGGTTCTGTGACTGTTTCTGCCTCTGGCTTCTTAAGACCTATGAGTGGTAACTGGATTGCCATCCTCTATTTCTGGCGCTGGAGTTTTATTTGTGTGTGTGTGTGTGTGACAGAGACAGAGACAGAGAGAGGAACAGATAGACAGGAAGGGAGAGAGATGAGAAGCATCAGTTCTTCATTGCAGCACCTTAGTTGTTCATTGATTGCTTTCTCATATGTGCCTTGGCTGGGGGGCTACAGCAGATGGAGTTACCCCTTGCTCAAGCCAGCAACCCCGGGCTCAAGCTGGTGAGTCTTGCTCAAACCAGATGAGCCTGCACTCAAGCTGGCGACCTTGCGGCCTTGAACCTGGGTCCTCCGCATCCCAGTCCAACACTCTATCCACTGCGCCACCGCCTGGTCAAGCCTGGCACTGGAGTTCTTTACCCTTGTTTTTGTTTTCTCCACACCCAGCCTATAGGGTGCTGGTCCCTTTATTAAGCTCTCCTGGAATTGCCCTTGTTGAATGTACTTTCTGTTTCTTGACTGATTCAGGGGGTTGACTTATTGTTTCATTCAGGGAGTCTACCTGACAGTCAGATCATATTCATATAGACCTGAGGATAACAACAGCTAGTGGGTGAGTCATCATGGCCAGGCCATGACTGGGGTGAGGACCTAGGGACCTTTACCAGCTGGTTTCTTTGCAAGGTGGCTGAAAAATATAAGAATTTTACATTTTACTTTAGAAAACTTTTCCATTGATTTAAGAGAGAAAAAGAGAGAGAGAAGAAGGGAGAGAGAGAGAGAAACATCAGTTAATTGTTTCATGTGGTTCCATTTAGTTGTGCACTCATTGATTGCTTCTCGTACATGCCCTGACAGGGATCAAACCTGTGACCTTGGCATACTGGGACAATGCTTGATCCACTGAGCCACCTAGCCAGGGCTAATTTATTTTTCAATAACAGTTTACATTCAATTATTTTAAATAGTTTTTTTTTAAGTTTCTTTTTATTTTATTTATTTTAGAGAGGAGACACAGAGTGAGAGAGAGAGAGAGAGAAAGAGAGAGAACGAGAGAAAGGGGGGAGGAGCTGGAAGCATCAACTCCCATATGTGCCTTGACCAGACCAGTGCAGGGTTTTGAACCGGCGACCTCAGTGTTCCCAGGTTGATGCTTTATCCACTGCGCCACCACAGGTCAGGCCTCAATTATTTTATATTAGTTTCAGGTGTACAGCCTAGTGATTACTTTACAAAGTGATTGCCCTGATATTTCACGTACTCACCTGGCACTGTACATAGTTATGACAATATTATTAACTATATTCCCTATGCTGTGCTTTACATTTCCAGGATCATTTTGTGACTATCAATTTGTAGTTCCCTATACCCTTACCTTTTCACCCAGCTCCCCAACCAATTCCAAAGCTTTTTTCCGCAGAGGACACCACTGACAGATTAGCAACTGGAGGTGGCAGTGCTGTCCCGCTGTCAAGGGACTTGCAGTAACTCCTGGCTTCGGCACACCCATGTCCGTCCTCACCAGGCAATCAGCAGACTGTTCCGGAGCGTACATACATCATATGCCATACACTGTATTGGACACTTAGGGTACAGAGCCAGACAGAGAAACAGGCCTGTCCTCCTGTCTGATGGGAAAGGCAGGCATTAAATGACTACAAACAAGTAAATTACAAGAGTGGAAAATGCTTCGAGGGTGTTCCAGGGCCATTACTGGGTGTTATAATGGGAAGTCCTTCAGGTCTGAGGGTTAGAGAAGGTGAAGTTAAACTCACACTGGTGAAGTTTAGGGTGAGATCTGAGGGATGTGTTGGATTAGCCACAAGAAGAGTGGGTGGAGGGCCTTCCCGGTAGAGAAACAGCCAGGACAGCTCCAAGGAAGGTGGAGGAGAGCATGAATGATCAGGGACCAGAAATGCCTGGTGGCACCAGTTGGGAGTGTGGATAGAAGCCACATCATGAGGGGCCTGGTATCCATGCTACAGAGTACAGACTCATTCACAGGTCAGGGGGAGGCCTTTGAGTGGATTTTAGGGAGGGTTGTAACATTAGATTTATCTTTTTTTTATTCATTTAGAGAGAGGAGAGGGAGAGAGAAAGAAAGAGCAGGGGGCGGGGGAAATCAGGAAGCATCAAGTCCCATGAGTGCCTTGACCATGCAAACCCAGGGTTTTGAACCAGCGACCTCAGTGTTCCAGGTTGACGCTTTATCCACTGCACCGCCACAGGTCAGGCTTAAAGATTTATTTATTATTATTTATTTTATTTTATTTTTTACAGGGACAGAGAGAGAGTCAGAGAGAGGGATAGACAGGGACAGACAGACAGGAACGGAGAGAGATGAGAAGCATCAATCATTAGTTTTTCGTTGCCTTTACGACACCATAGTTGTTCATTGATTGCTTTTTTTTTTTTTTTTTTTTTTTTACAGGGACAGAGAGAGAGTCAGAGAGAGGGATAGATAGGGACAGACAGACAGGAACGGAGAGAGGTGAGAAGCATCAATCATTAGTTTTTTGTTGCCGTCGCAACACCTTAGTTGTTCATTGATTGCTTTCTCACATGTGCCTTGACCGCGGGCCTTCAGCAGACCGAGCCACCCCTTGCTGGAGCCAGCGACCTTGGGTCCAAACTGGCGAGCTTTTTGCTCAAGCCAGATGGGCCCACACTCAAGCTGGAGAGCTCGGGGTCTTGAACTTGGGTCTTCTGCATCCCAGTCCAACGCTCTATCCACTGCACCACCGCCTGGTCAGGCAAGAAACAATGTCTTTTAGAAGATGCATTACCATGGGATGATTCAGTGGCTCTCTAATGGTAATTCATATCTAGCTTAATGTGGAACAAATTCAGTGTTTTTTTTCTTCTCAATAACTAAATGAAAACAGTGGTACCTGAGGCAGTATGAATTTCTTTTCTAATCTACTATCTACTTCAATATCTTCATGGGAGGGAAAAACTACACTCTTGAACTTAAAATACCAGCTTTCTGCATCACTTAGATACCCTTTTGATTTTCTGTGGGGGACATTTTTTGCATGCAGGTGGATCAAAGAGAACCAGATTCTAATTTGTGCCCCGATTTATTTATTTATTTACTTATTTATTTATTTATTTATAGTGACAGGTAGAAAGGGAGAGCATCAACTCGTAGTTGTGGCACTTTGGTTGTTCATTGATTGCTTCTCATATATTCCTTGAATGGGGGGCTCCAGCCGAGCCAGTGACCCCTT
The DNA here is from genome assembly GCA_037038555.1 of Rhynchonycteris naso. Taxonomy (NCBI): domain Eukaryota; kingdom Metazoa; phylum Chordata; class Mammalia; order Chiroptera; family Emballonuridae; genus Rhynchonycteris; species Rhynchonycteris naso. Next base: position 96,631,250 of record CM073003.1, read on the forward strand.
GCTCAAGCCAGTGACCTTTGGGCTCAACCCAGAAACCATGGGGGATTATGTCTATGATCCCATGCTCAAGCTGGCATACCTGCACTCAAGCTGGTGAACCTGTGCTCAAGCCAGATGAGCCCACACTCAAGCTGGTGACCTTGGAGTTTTGAACCTGCGACCTCAGTGCACCACCACAAGCCAGGCTAAAAATTATTTTATTGCCTGATCTTTGGTAGTGCAGTGGATAAAGTGTCGATGTGGAATGTTGAGGTTGCTAGTTCAAAACCCCAGGCTTGCCCAGTCAAGGTGCATATGAGAAGCAACTGTGAGTGGATGTTTTCTACTCTCTTCTCACCTTCCTCACTGTGTCTCCTCTCTCTAAAATCAATAAAATGTTTTCAAAAATTTTTGTATGTCTCTATATGTACATTTTTTTCTTTTTGAACTCATGTCATACATTTAACAATTACTGTTTTAATATCCTTGTCTAATAATTCTGACATCTGTGCAAGTTCTGGGTCAGTTTCAATAGGTTCATTATTCTCATTATGGGTCATATTTTCCTTCTTTTTGTTCCTGGAAGTCTCTGATGCCAGACATGAATTTTACTTTGAGTGCTGGATATTTTAGTATTCCTATAAATGTTCCTAAAGTTTGTTCTGAAGTACAGTTAAGATCAACCTCTGAAAATTAAATTGCTGAAAACAATTTGATCCTTGCTTTTTAAAAGGTTTACTAGATGGGAGCAAAGCTATACTTACTCCAGGGTTAATTGTGCCCCACTACTGGGGCAAGTCCCTTTTGTGTGCTCTACCCAGTGCCCCATGAAATATGAGGTTTTCCAGTCTAGCTGGTGAGGACAGGTATAATTCCCAGCTGTGCGAGTGTTGGGTACTGTTGCCTCTAATACTTGGGGGTGGTTCTTTCCCTGGCTCTGGGTAGTTTAGTCACATGCATGTGCCGATCAGTATAGAGGAAGGGGCCCCTCTGCAGATTTCTGGAGTCTGTGCTCTGCTGCTCTCCCATCTCTGGTGTTCTCCCCTGCAAACTCTAGCTGCCTTGGTCTCTGACCCTCAGCTCCATTTCCTCAACTCTGTGAGTCCACTGGGCTCTGACTATGTTCCCCTGCCCGGTGCCACAGTGAGAAAGAACTCCCTCAGGCAGTAAGCTAGATCAACTGCAGGACTCTCCTCACATTTCCTGTTTCTCAGACATCTCTGTCCTTCATTGCCTGATAACTACTCTTCTGAAATGGTTGTTTCATGTATTTGACTGTCTTTTGGGTTGCTTAAGGAGGGAGGGTAAATCTGGTCCCTGTTACTCCATCTTAGCCAGAAGCAGAATGTTTTTGAATTGCCAAATGAGTCTACCTATCTCTGTGGGAATGTTCTCTAAGACCGTATAGGAATACATGTACCTTAGGAATCCTGCTCCCAGGTCCCTCCCCAGCTCTCAAGCTAGTTGGGCATTCATAATCTGATGACATGTGGTGGCTTGGCAGAATTCATTACCCAGCTGGTGGCTCCCTAGGCACATGGTGAGCTTCAGTGAGTGCAGTTGGGCTCATTTGTTTCCCCTAGTCATTGCCTGGCACAGAGTCTGGCAGCTGTTGTTGGGTTAATGAGAGCTGGAGAGCAGGAAGCTTTGTTACAGAGGTGAGTGGAGATTGCTAAATGGACATACAAGACTGCCCAGGACTCTTCCCTTATCAGCATTTGCCGAAGCCCACGCTAGAGGCTCTCCTTTTCTCCCTGCTGTTGCGCCTGCACTGCGGGTGCTCCTAGGCCTGGCCTCATTGCCTGCTCAGTGTGCCAGTGGGCATTATGCCAACGCTGTTTGTGCCTCTGTTGGTCATCTGTTAAGTGGGGGTGATAACCTTTGTTTTACCCATCTCACAGCATTGTTACAACATGTGCAATGATGCTTTGCCATAGTAGATTCTTCCATAAAGCCATCATTACTTCCTTAGATATTTTCATCAAATGACTGAAACTGTTAAAATATTTGTATTTTATCAGTGGAATGTCTACACTGGAATTTTTGTTTATAATTCACATGGCAAGCAGCGGGTTTTGCTTGAAGCTATGTATTTGTCCACTTATTTATTTGGCATTCATTAATCTACTACCTCCTTGAGCCTTCTCCATGACCTGGAGAATAGTTGGAGAGCCCTGTGATAGTTTAATGGGAAGGACAGCCTTTTTTCCCTTAGGGGAAAATGTCATACTTGAGGAGAACTGTAATTCTTTGGGGGTCATTTCTTTGGAAGTCAGATATGACTGTGAACATGCTGGCATGTTGTAATTGCAGAGGGAAGTGGTCACTTATGGTCAGGGGAGCAGCCTACGCCTCAGCTCCAGGCGGGGTCCGTGCATGTGGGTGAAGAGAAGCCTTCACATGGCCCAATGGGCACAGGTGGGTCAGCAGCAGAGGCCAATGCAGTGCTGGGGCTGGATACCGAAGGCGACCACATGGTGATGGTATCTGTGATTCCTGGGGAAGCTGAGGACAAACTGAACTCAGAGCCCAGTGGTGGCACCTGCGAGGCTGGAGGGAATGAGGACTCGCGGTGTGACCTCCGGAAGAGCCTCTTTTCCCTGGACAGTGCTGGAGTCAGCTTCCCGGATAGGGAAGAGGAGGAGTACATGGAGCCCGAAGCGGTGGAAGCTGACCCAGCCCCCACTGAGGACTCCAATCACACTGACGGCCAGAAATCTCCCAAGGTCAACTGCGAGGAGAGAAATGTCACCGGAGTAGAAAATTTCACCCTGAAAATTTTAAATATGTCACAGGTAAGAAAAAATGATTTAGTACTTTCCTGCTTTTCAGCACACTGATTTTATGATTCAAGATTCTATCCACTTTGAAATGGAGGGTGGTAATCTTGGTCATATTGTAAGTAATATAGTGGCTGCACGAGCGAGAACGGGCTTGGCTCTCTGCGAGGTTTGTGGGAAAGGAGATATAACCAGTTAGTTCCATTGTGCTTTTGGGCAGCTTCATCCAGTCATTCTTGGGAGCGCCTCATCACCAGGCCTCAAGGTAAAAATCCCAGTGGCCATCAGAGTCGTAACAGAAGCCACTTAAAAAATCTGAGTTATAAAGGTAATCTGCCCTGGCCGGATAGCTCGGTTGGTTAGAGCACCATCCCGATATTCAGAGGTTGCGGGTTTGATCTGCAGTCAGGCCACACACAGGAGCAGATCGATGTTTCTGTCTTTCCCTTCCCTTTTCTCTCTCTAAAATCAATCAAATTCTAAAAACCTGAATGACTAAGATTGTAATTTAGCATTGTTTAGATTAGTAACGCCCCTTGGAAGTATGATATATTGAAGAACAATTTTTTCTTCCAAAGAGTGCTTACTCTTGAGTGACTGCTGAGGCAGTTGTCCCAGACCCAGCCATGTTTCCAGTTGGTTAAACAGTGATTCCAAAGAGGGTAGTAGGATAGGACTGATAGCTTCCTGTAGGATAGTTACGTCAGATAGCAGCGTGAATTCTGAGAAGTCAGAGCTCGGAAAGTTGTGATTGCTTCTTTTTTTTTCTTTTCCAAGTGAGAGGAGAGGAGATAAATAGACTCCTGCATGGGCCCGACCAGGATCCACTTGGCAACCCCCATCTGGGGCTGGTGCTCTGCCCAGCTAGGGCTGTGATTCCAACTGAGCTATTTTTAGCACCTGAGGCGGAGGCTCCTTGGAGCCATCCTCAGTGCCTGGGGCTGATAACTCTGGAACTAACTGAGCCATGGCTGTGGGAGGCAAAGAGAGAGAGAGAGAGAGAGAGAGAGAGAGAGAGAGAGAGAGAGAGAAAGAAGGGGGGAGGGGGAGGAGTAGAGAAGCAGATGGTTGTTTCTCCTGTGTGCCTTGACTGGGTTTTGAACCCAGGATATACATGTGCTAAGCTGATGCTCTACCACGGAGCCAACTTGCCAAGGTTGCTGCTTTTAAATGAGGACACGTACGTTATGCTGAATCCCTCAAAGTACAGTGCCAGTGCTGGCCTCACAATCTCTCCTCAGTGTCTGGTAAAAGCCATGCCTCAGCTCTGTGGGACTTGTCTTATGAGTGTCACACACATGACCAGGAGAGAGCAGTTTAAGTAGGCTGAGCTAGGGTGGTGGCAGGAATGATGCACTTTTGGCTTGACTAACCTTTGGAAAAATACATTGATCTGCTTAGTACAGACTTGGATCTACTGAGATGATAGTTTGGACCTCAGATCACAGCTCTCTAATAATGCCATTAGGTTGTGAGAGACATAATCAAAGGTTGTGAAGTGGCCTGTACCCTGTGAATACCTAGTATTTGAATGAATAAATTATGAAAACTATTAAAATTGCCTTACAGTAATATTAAGACAGCTTAGAGGAAAGTTTATAACTTGTTATATGATAGTAACTTTTCTGCTGACTGAGGGATGCCTATGGTTCAATGTCCAAAAGGCTTTAAGGGGATACACTACAGTCTGTCTCCTACCCCTGCTCACCTTCTTTTCCTGGAGTCAGCAGTGGTTTTTACTCGGTATCTGTCCAGAAAAATGTACTGCTGACTCTAACACTTGTTTCTTTTACTGCAGGACCTTATGGATTTCCTAAACCCCAATGGGAGTGACTGCACACTAGTCCTGTTTTATACCCCTTGGTGCCGATTTTCTGCCAGTTTGGCCCCTCATTTTAATTCCCTGCCCCGGGCATTTCCAGCTCTTAATTTTTTGGCCCTGGATGCATCTCAGCATAGCAGGTATCTTCCCTTGACTGGGTTTTGGGTTTCCCTCTCACCCTTTGGGATGACGGTGGCAGTCATTTGGAGGCAGTAACTAAGTGGAAAGCAGTGGAGGTAGTGTGAGCGTCTGCAAAGGGGCTGAAGAAAGGGAAAGACAGGTGCAAATGAGGAGGGTCATGAAGAGTGTTGGCTGACGAAGCTGAAGGCTTATTTTCTGGAGGCCCCTTTTGAGGGAGCAGGACTGCTCTCTGTGGTGGAATTTAAAGGTTTTATTTTAATTTTTTTTCCAGGGACAGAGAGAGAGATAGATAGGGACAGACAGATAGGAACAGAAAGAGGTGAGAAGCATCAATCATTAGTTTTTCGTTGCCGTTACAACACCATAGTTCTTCATTGATTGCTTTCTCACATGTGCCTTGACCACGGACCTTCAGCAGGCTGAGCAACCCCTTGCTGGAGCCAGTGACCTTGGGTCCAAGCTGGCGAGCTTTTGCTCAAGCCAGATGGGCCCGCGCTCAAGCTGGCGAGCTCGGGGTCTTGAACCTGGGTCTTCCGCATCCCAGTCTGACGCTCAATCCACTGCGCCACCGCCTGGTCAGGCTGTGGTGGAATTTAAAGGTGGCTCTGCCTCATGGCAGGGGAGGGGCCAGAAAGAATTAGCAAAATCAGATCACCAGTAGGATCTTCCCTTGTGACCTTCACCTGCAGTTTAGGCCTGACAGCCTAACTCTCGGATCCCCGTTCTGTGTCTACTTCGAATTTGTTTTTCTTTTCTCCCTTTCCCTCTTTCTTACATTTATTTTTGCATGAGTATTCTTTAGTGGACATTCAACAAATTAATGAATTAACTTAGCTCTTTAAAATGACATTTACCATTGTTTTATACTTCTTTTATATTCTGTGGGCTTTTATCTTTTTTAAATGTTCAGTAAGATAAGTTGATGTGAACTTGGTTCACTACGTGCTGCAGCTGTGCCCCGATTACAAACTGTGTGTGCCCCTCATTCTCTGAATCAGATGCCCCTTAGCAGGCCGCACAGTGTTGTATGAGCGCATTTGGGAAGTCCGCATGATGGTCAAGTTGGTGATAAAAATGAAGTCGAATAACACTTGATTAATTTGTGCTCTCGTGAATTTTGGTGTGGGTAAAGTAACTGCAAGTGTTTACCTGAGACTGTTTATGAAGAAAGAAATTTCCCAACTAATCAGTCATTCTCAAGGGGCTTCAGGAAAGTATCTAAGAGGACTGGCCTAAGAGAAAACATTGATGGGGGAAATTGAGGCTTTAAGAGCTTAAGTAATTTAGCCTGCTCAGTGGTTGTGCAGTAGACAGAGCGTTGACCTGAGATGCTGAGCTCCCAAATATGAGCTGATACTTCTCTCTCTCTCTCTCTAAAAAAAAATGTTAGGTAATCTGCCGATTACACAGATTACTTGGTTCAGTGGCAGGCCTGAGGCTTGAGCCCAGAGTGTGTTGATTTAGAGCTCATACCATTGCTCTGCATAATGTAAAGGTAAAACAAAATCACTCCGGTTCATATTACTTCTCAGTCATCCTGCCCTAATTGTGAACTTCCTGGTGTGTTTTTAGATCATCAATTCCTTTGTTCCAACTTACCAAAAAAAAAAATGCTTAGCATAAGTTGAATATTTTATGATGGATGGATGTGGGCATTCTGGAGAGTTTGAAATGTAAAACGACAGTGTGCTTTGTCACCATGGGTTAGAAAATTTTGATCTAGCAGTTAGGAACTTACATAGTGGAATAACTGTGTCATGTGTTGTTCATATTGTAATAGAAAACATCTCAGCAGAACCAAAATGCCCCCCACCCATGACCCATAAAGAAGGAGATCAGAAGCAACTGCAAGTTTGTAGAATTTGAATATCAGAAACCTCCACCAGAATAGACCGTTTTATTTATTGCCATCCATTCTCATATGGTAATTGTGTGAGAGAGCCCACGTTAATTCCGATTTTTTTACTTTTTCTTGTAGCCTTTCTACCAGGTTTGGCACTGTAGCTGTTCCTAACATCTTGTTATTTCAAGGAGCTAAACCAATGGCTAGGTTTAATCATACAGACCGAACACTGGAAACCCTGAAAACCTTCATTTTTAACCAGACAGGTACGTAGAAATAATGCGCTGCAAAGTTTTTATTGCTGGGGTTTCATGCCTTCTGTGGGCTCCCATCTGCTGTCATCCTTACGTGACGGATTCAAGATTGCTTGGGGATGTAAAACTTCTCTTCTCATGAACTGTTATGCTCCTGTTAAATGTCTCCCAACCGGTAGCAAGCATAACATGAACAGGCTAATTTTAATAGATTAAAGATACCTTTTTTTTTTAAAGGACAGCTTTATTGAGATAGAATTCACATACCATACTCCTGTATATACCTTTTTAAATAATTTTTTTATTTAAGTGTAATATTTTATTTTTTTCTTTTCTTTTTTTTTTTTTTTACAGGGATAGTCAGAGAGAGGGATAGATAGGGACAGACAGACAGGAACGGAGAGAGGTGAGAAGCATCAATCATTAGTTTTATGTTGCCATCGCAACACCTTAGTTGTTCATTGATTGCTTTCTCACATGTGCCTTGACCGCGGGCCTTCAGCAGACCTACCCACCCCTTGCCGGAGCCAGCGACCTTGGGTCCAAGCTGGCGAGCTTTTCCTCAAGCCAGATGGGCCCACGCTCAAGCTGGCGAGCTCGGAGTCTTGAACCTGGGTCTTCTGCATCCCAGTCCGACTGCATCCCAGTCCGACGCTCTATCCACTGCGCCACCGCCTGGTCAGGCTTGAGTGTAATATTTATACAAAAATATGCATGGGTGATGCATTTTCACAAAGTGACACCTTGGGTAACCACTGTTCAGATCCAGAGGGAGAACACTACCAGCCTCCGTCAGCACTGCTGCTCCTGCCCTGCCCTGCCCTGCCCTGCACAAGGGTAACCACCAGTTTGACTCCTGACAGCACGGACTAGTGTAACCTACTTCTGAACTTTATATTAATGGAGAAGAAGTATGGACTGTTTGTGTCTGGCTTATTTCACTCACCATTGTATCGATGGGACTCACCTGCACTGTTGCATATGGGGGTTTTTGGTGCTGTATAGTGTTCTATTTATTAGTGCACTTGTAGATGCTATTTTAATTCCTTAATATTTGCCAAACCAGATGGCCTTATTTTTTACAAAGTTTGAGCACTGCATATTGAAGAAATTTCCTTCATTGGCAAAGTCTATTCTTCAAAAGCTTTAACACCTCAATAATGAGCACCCACCTTCTTCCTAAAGTAGAATACAAATTATAATAATTACAAATTATAACATACTTTTCATGTACATTTTGTACATTAAGTTGCATGTATTTCTTTTTCTTTTTGTATTTTTCTTAAGTGAGAAGCGGGGAGGCAGAGAGACTCCCGTATGTGCCCAACAGGGATCCACCTGGCAAGCTCACTAGGGGGCGATGCTCTGCTCATCTGGAGCAATTGCTCTGTTGCAACCAGAGCCATTTCAGTGCCTGAGGCGAGGCCATGGTGCCATCCTCTGCGCCTGGGCCAACTCGCTCCAGTGGAGCCTTGGCTGCAGGAGGGGAAGGAGAGATAAGAGGAGGAGGAATAGAGAGGTGGATGGTTGATTCTCCTGTGTGCCCTGAGTGGGAATTGAGTCCAGGACATCCACATGCCAGGCCGATGCCCTCCCACTGAGCCAACTGGCCAGGGCCGCATGTACATATTTATTTCTAACACTAAAGAATAAAGAGCCAAGTGTGACCTCACAGGAGAAGAAGGCTTGTTACCAGGTGGTTAGTGATTTCGGGTCTTGTAATTCAGATTGATATGGAGAGGTAGCCATTTTGCTCAATGCTCTAAGAAAACCTAGGGTACAAATGAAATTTGTAATCACCGATCCCAATTGTTATTTGTGCTAACAGTTTTTAGTAAATTTATTTAAAATTTCACGTAACCTGTGAAAACTTTCTGTAGACTCCTGAGAGTAGCTTTACTAGTTACCTGTTGAAGTTTGGTCTCAAAAGAGAACAGAAGACTCTTGTCAGGTAGCTCAGTTGGTTAAGAGTGTCATCCCGATACACCAGGTTGCAGGTTCAATCCCTGGTGTGGGCACATACAAAAATCAACTAACGAATGCATAAATAAGTGGAAAAACAAATCAATGTTTTTCTCTCTCACCTTTCCTCTCTCTCTTTTTCAAAGTCAATAAATATTTTTTAAAACTTAAAAAGGAAAACAAAAGACAACTCACAGTACCCTGGCAAGCTCACAGAAGTGCTAGTGTTTTAGCTTGGAGCAGCCGCAGGGAGTCCTGTGTCCTTGATGTGGTGAGGAGAAAGGCCAGTGCAGGTTACACCAACAGGCAAGTGAAACCCATCCCAAATGTGTGAGCAGTGGCGTGTAAGACTGCATGTCATTGTACATACCTTGTAAAATACTTCAGAAAGATACGTAGTGGGTGTGTTTTCCATGTGATCTGAAACAGTTGATTTCTCTTGCAGGTATAGAAGCAAAGAAAAATGTGGTAGTAACTCAAGCCGACCAAATCGGCCCTCTTCCCAGCACTTTGATAAAAAATGTGGACTGGTTGCTTGTATTTTCCTTATTCTTTTTAATTAGTTTTATTATGTATGCTACCATTCGAACTGAGAACATTCGGTGGCTAATTCCAGGACAAGAGCAGGAACATGCGGAGTAGGGATGGGCTGAAGGAAGCTGGAAAGAGGAATCTCAACGCTTCATTTCAGAAATTAATGCTGCAACTTCACACCTTTACTCCAGTGAAGAGTTGACTTACAGCTTCAAAGAATCATGTGTTTGGGGGAGGACTGAGTGAGGGAGGGGTGGAGGGATTGAACAAAAAAGAAGAAACTCATGAAAAAAATAAAATTAAAATTAAAAAGAATCATGTACTTGTTGAACTGTTGAATGTGTAAGAAACATTATACACTGGTGTTTTAACTTGTATTGCAGTAAGCAAATGCAAAATTATTCAATAGAATTCAACGTTCTTGTTTTTACTACTTGAACAGAATCCAGTAGATTAAGGGAGTAATCCAGTTTGAAATGGGATGTATTCTGGTGGAATAATGAGGACAGTGACAATCAGCTTACTATGTAAGAGGCAGAAATAGGACTTTCAGATTAGTTCTAGAAAACTCTTGTTTCCTTATGTCTAAGAAGGTTGCTTTTTTGTTTATTTGTAGTTTCTCAGACTTTAAGCAATAAAGCATTGTTATGGGAAGAATAAAACAGAATTGATAAATGTGACCTTTCAAGTAGCAGATGATGGGAAAATAAGTCAAATACCTTTTTGTTTGTGACCTCTAATTTATTTTTGTGTGTGTGTGTGTATGTGTGACAGAGACAGGAAGCATCAATTCTTTATTGTGGCACCTTAGTTGTTCATTGATTGCTTTCTCATATGTGCCTTGACTGTGGGGCTACAACAGACCGAGTGACCCCTTGCTCAAGCCAGTGACTTTGGGCTCAAGCTGGTGAGCCTTGCTCAAACCAGATGAGCTCACCTTTAAGCCGGTGACCTCAGGGTTTCGAACCTGGATCCTTCACATCCCAGTCTGACGCTCTGTCCATTGTGTCACTGCCTGGTCAGGCTGTGACCTCTAATTTCACTGAAAGAACGTGAAGTCGTTTAAGAATTTTTTTCTGAGCCATGGCCGGTTGGCTCAGTGGTAGAGCATTGGCCCAGCGTGTGGAAGTCTCAGGTTTGATTCCCGGCCAGGACACACAGGAGAATCGCCGATCTGCTTCTCCACCCTTCCCCCTCTTCTTCCTCTCTATCTCTCTCTTCCCCTCTCGCAGCCAAGGCTCCATTGGAGCAAAGTTGTAACGGGTGCTGAGGATGGTTCCATGGCAAGAGCAATGCCCCAGAGGGGCAGAGCATCGCCCCCTGGTGGGCATGCCGGATGGATCCCGGTGGGTGCATGCAGGAGTCTGTCCGCCGCCCCCCACTTCTCACTTCAGAAAAAGACAAAAAAAGAAAAGTTTTTTCTGGGTAAGGCAACTGTTAGAAGTGTTATCATAAATGAAGCTTATCAGTTGTGCCAAAGCATAACTTAATTTTAGTCATAGTTATCAGCATTCATTTATTTGAACCTTAAAATGTTAGTACCTGACTGGGAATGGTGTAGTGGATAGAGCATAGACCCTGAACGCTGAGGTCCCCGTTTTGAAATCCGAGGTTGCTGGCTTGAGTGCGGGATCACTGACAAGGTCGCTGGCTTGAGCCCAAAGGTCCCTGGCTTGAAGCCCAAGGTTGCTGGCTTGAGCCCCCTTGCATGTACAAGAAGCAATCAATGAACAACTAAAGTGAAGCAACTACAAGTTGATGCTTCTCACTCTCCTCCATCTCTCTCTCGTTAAAATAATAATGAAAAAAAAATCACTGTGGTATGAGAGCCAAAAGAAATGTAAAACACTTTTCTTGCCCACAACTTGATTCCAGTCTAGTTTTAGGACACATGTAGAAAACAGGCGTAATTTATACAGACTTTTTGAAAAGCTATATCTAAAAGTGTCCCTAAATTCAAATGACAGCAAATTACATGATGATAAGTTACTTTTATACTGATTGTTTCTAGTGTTTTAGAAAGTAGTTCATTTCATAAGGCACCCTAAATTCTATGGAAGTAGAACCTTCAGTGCGTTTTGTCAAGGTGATATTCGATGGGAATTTAAGTGTATGGTGTTGTGGACAGCTATGGCTGGGGTAGTCACCAGCCTGAGGAGACTGTGGCTCAGAACAGTACCTTTATTATATCCACTTTACAAATGAGCACAGAAAGGTTAAACTTGCCCAGGTCACACACATAGTAAGTTGATGAAGCTGGGGTTTTAACTTTCATATGTATCTGAACTTAAAATATAGGGGAAAAATAACCTCTAGTAATTCCATCTCTTATAAAAACTAACACTTGAATATTACTGTGTGTGCGCGCCACGCACTGTTTTAAGTTTTACTTATAGTTTCATTTATCTGTACAATGGCCCTCTAAGAGTGGCACTACTATTTAGTATCCTCATTTTACAGAAGAGAAAACGAGGCCCCAAATAAATTGCTCCTGGTCATGCGGCTTCTAGTGGTGGGACCGAGCCTCAGACCTGCGTGGGCACACGATGCCCCACCTCCATGCCACAGCCTCAGTGATCATGGTATGTGTTTCCCTTTAGTCTGTTGTTTCCCATAGCTGTGGTCATGATGTAGCTATATTTTAACACTTTGTGGGGTTTTTCCCCTTAAAAAATGGTATTTCCCTGTTGCTAATAGTTACCTTAACCATAGCTATATAATAGGCCTCTGAGTAGATTCAGCAGTGGTTACCTAACCTGTCTTCTTTTGCTGAATTTACAGTAGTGTGCAGTCTCATTTCCTCGGGGCAGATTCCCAGAGTGGGATTTACTCCATTAAAGACACAGGGACTGTCATGCCTTTTATGTAATGAGGCCTTACTCCATCTAGTTTGGGACTGTGGGTGACTCCCAGGATGACCAACAAGCTACATGTGGAACTGGGCTGTTCCTTTGAGGGGAGATTCAAGAGTAGAGAGTCAGACAGGGAGCGCTGGTCTTCAGGGAAAGGACAGTTCAGGGATGGAGCACAGTTTTTATATAGATAGACACAGAACAAGACAAGTTCCAATAGCGCGTGTCAGTCCCTCATGGCTAGCTGGGGTCCCCAGCAGCCAACTGCCTACCCTCTTGTGCTCCAGCAGGACTCCTCCCCCTCAGAGTCTGAAATACTGAAAGCTGGGGGCATGCCCCAGACCACTGACACATGCCAGGGAAGGATATTCCTACACACAGTGATAAGCCTGGTACAGGCTGTGGGCTCTTTATTTGTGAGGAAGTGTTCCAGGCCCAATGCCCCTGTGATAAGGTGCCAAGGAATTGTAAAATTGTTAACATTAATATTTTAAAGGAAGAGTCAGGCCCCTTTACCCCTCCTTTTGAGGAAGAAGAAAAAAGAAGAGCTTATAGGGGCAAAAGTCAGCTAGTCATAGCTTAACTAGTTCCTGTAGGTTTCTGGAAGGACTGACTCCACTTGCTAGACAGAGCAAAGAAGATAGAACCTATCAGAAAGCCCCTTCCTCTTCTCTTTTCTTAAAAGCCTTTAGGAAACAATGTTTACATACCTTAATTAAAAAATTCCTACACTAATCCTGACTCACCCTCCCATCCTGGAGTCATAAGAGTGACTGTATACCTCTAGACCAGTGGTAGTCAACGTGGTCCCTACCGCCCACTAGTGGGCATTCCAGCTTTCATGGTGAGCAGAGCGGAGCCACCAAAGTATAAATAAAAAGTAAGTTGTTTCATAAAGATTTATTCTGCCAAACTTAGCGAAAATCTGACATAAAGTACTTGGTAAGTAATTATTATTATAGAGTTACTTCACTACTTTATAAATCACCATTACTGTGGAACCAGTGGGTGGTTAGAAAATTTTACTACTAACAGAGATACAAAAGTGGGTGGTAGTTATAAAAAGGTTGACTACCCCTGCTCTAGACAAAGAGATCACGAGCCCCCACACCCTTCCTTGTATGAAAAATCTGTATTCTGTAACTTTTTATATGCTCTCTAACTCATCATTTTGAAATTCTTTGTATGTACAAAACTTGTAAACTAAGCAAGTGGGGACTAGCTTTAGACTTCCTAATAAGCTAACCCCAACACTCTTAGCAAAAGTAACTTCATTTAGCTTTTCTCCTTATCCTAAACTAAACATTTCCCACTATTGCGGCAACAAGGATAAGTTGTTAATCCTAGAAGGTTTAGGAATGTCTTTGTCAGGTATGTAAAACATTCATCACTACTGTGATATCTTGTGGTCTTAATGTGTAGGAATGTTTTTTTCCTTTTGATAAATCCAAAGATAAACATTGTAACAAAACAGCAAAAATACAATAAGTTTGTTAGTAAACGACTTTTGTACCATGTTCCCCCTCCATTTCCCCCAACTAGTGTGTGATTTTTCCTATAAAGGCAGCCTCAGAACTGTGAACCAGACTGCATGATTTGGGATTATGCCCCGTGCATGTCACCAGCTTATTAATAAAGCTCCTTCATTTTAAAATTTAAAATTTCTTCTATAACCTATCTTGGTGTCTCTATGTAACTCGCAGGATTACTTTATAACATCTGGAGGCCCCAGTGAGATACTGGTGCTCCGCGTCACTGGGTTGAGATACCTGGACCTGGTGGCCTCTCCAGGAGGTTGCCTGACCCTGCTGGATCTCTAGGAGAGGCGCCCCCTGAGACCTTCCAGGGCTCCAGTTATCCTGTGGGTCTTGGACAAATTTTCGGCAGACACCCCTGGCCCTAAGATTTGGCAAAAATCGAAGAGTACAAATTCTGACCTCCGGAGGTGAGTAAAGTAGAGCTCTTGCTCACTGTACTTCTGACTTTCTGTATTGGACTAGTCAATTTGAAACTATTGTGGTGGAGGATAGGATGCGATCAAACTCACGCAATGGGCTCTCCAGGGCCAAGATGTTGGCAGAGAGTTAAGTCCTGCCTTGGGCTTTCCGGGACACATTTGTTTGTGCTCTCAGAAAAGACAATTAGTGGGGACATTTGTTTGTGCTGTCAGGGAAGACAGCTAGTGGGAACTAAATTAAGTCCTGCTTCGGGCTTCCTGGGACTCCCTTGTGCTGTCTGTCCATGTTGAGATTTCGTTCTTTGATCTTATTGTTTCTGTCTGAAAACCCCTGAGTGATTGGTGTGTGAATAGGGATCTCTGGTGCCTGCACCTGAGTTTACATGGTCAGGTGAGCACCTGAGAGGTTCCTGAGGGGGTACCCCCTTCCCTTGTCCGTTGAACTGTGCCTAAAGTCAAGAATGAACGTAAATGGTAAATTGTCCGTGCTATAGATTCTCTTTGTTTGTCCAAGGTTTCTTGTGACATTTATTGGTATGGGCCTCCTTCCTCAGACCCACTAGATCTCTTTTCTTGGATCCAAGACCTCTGGCTTCAGGGTACTCTGTCTGACTTCTCCCCAGAAGAAACTGTCCTTTTCTGTTGGCTCCTGTCTCTGCTCTTGTGTGATGACTGACACCTCTATGGCTAGACGACCTTTATTCTGGGTGCTAGTTCTTATCTGTCTTCTCTTTCTTGCCTTTTATTGGTGTGCTGCCTCCTGCATTCTCCCAGATGGTTTCAATTTTGCAGATCGGTGCCCTAGCTATTAAATGTGGGAGGAGGGCCCAGAAGACCCCCAGGCTGTCTCCTAAAGCACTTTCAAGAAGCCTATGGAGACAACCGTGGGTACAGAGTTAAATGGTCAAAGGAAGACTTTGCATTCCCTGTGAATCAGAATGGCCCACCTTCAAGGTTGGATGGCCGGGGACCAGGACTTTTGATCCCCAAGTAGTCAGGACAGTCTGAAATATCGTGACTGGGGATCCAGGCTACCGTGATCAGTTCCCCTGCATTGATCAATGGCTAAATTTAACAATGTGCCCACCACCATGGCTAAAAGCATGCTCAATACAGAGAGGGTGCCACGTCTTCCTAGTCTGACCAGACTGAAATCTAGAACAAAAAGGTAATACAAGGAAAGCCCCAGACCCCCTGTCCTCGCAGAGCCTCCTGAGGAAACTGAGCTGCCATCCCCCTATAATCCCCAAGTTACAGCCCTTGAGCCCACACAGCAGCTACAAGAGGAGGCTATAACTTCCACTGTTACATCCCCTCCCCACACCCAGAGTGGATCTGAGTATGGGCAGAGAAGGGATCCTATCTTGCCACTCAGAGAGGCACCCCCTTCGGGAACTGACCCCAACCCTGAGGAACACCATTCCTTGTGTATGTCCCATTCTCCACCAGTAATCTGTAAAATTGGAGAGGCCGAAATCCTCCATTTTCGGAGAAGCCTCAGGCTTTAACAGGGCTCACAGAAACTGTCCTACAAACTCACCAATCTACCTGGGAGGACTGCCAGCAACTTTTAAATACCCTCTTCACTTTGGAAGAGAGAGACAGAATTAGGCAGGAGGGTAAAAAGGCAGTCCTGGGGCGAGGAAGGGGATCACTGGAGGAAAATAGGGACCGCATTGAGGCGGCTTTCCCCTCCTCTAGACCACAGTGGGGTGACAACTCTCAGGAGGGGAAAGCCTTGTTGGATGCTTTTCACCAGTATCTCTTATCGGGGCTAAAAGCTGTGGCCCAAAAGCCCACAAACCTCTCGAAAGTTTCTGAAATTATCCAAGGTCCGCAGGATTCTCTTGTGGCATTATTTGAATGCCTTTGTGAAGCATACCAGGTGTGTACCCCCATGGACCCAGATGCCACCGAAAACAATGTGGCTGGTAATTTGGCTTTCGCGACGCAGTCAGCCCCGGTTATTAAGAAGAATCTCCAAAGTCTAGAAGGGTTCGAAGGCATAAACAAGTCCCAGTTAATTGCAATAGCTCTGAAAGTTTTTAATAATAGGGACACAATTGAGGGAAAACAGGACAAAAGGATAGCTAAAGTAGTAGTAGCAGCGCTCCAAGAGGTAAACTCTTTCATGGAAAAAGGGCCCCCAGGGGAGCGAAATAAAGAAGGGAAAAAAGAAACTCAAGAGGAAAGACTAGGACTTAGCTAGGGAAGAATCAGTGTGCATTCTGTAAGGAGGAAGAGCACTGGAAAAGTAAATGTCCAGAATTACAAGGGGCCAAGGCTCCTTTTCACTGAACCCTGGGAGCCTATGGTAACAGCAGTAATAGGGGGAGAAACTGTGGACTTTCTAATAGACACTGGAGCAACACGTTCCGTCTTAATTAAGCCTCTTGGACCCATCACCACTCACAAAACTCCAATACAAGGGGCCACTGGAAAAACTGCATACTACCCATGGACCACCCAATGGACAATCTAGGGCAAGGAACTGTCACCCATTCCTTCTTGGTCATGTCAGAATGCCCCTACCCCCTGATAGGGCAGGACTTGTTACAAAAACTCCAGGCCACAATCTCCTTTAAGGGAGAAAATACCACCTTAACTATAGGAGCCAATAAGGAAACTCCAGATGCTGGGTTACAGCTACTCCTAACCTGCCCTCTCTCCGCAGAATATCTCTTACAAGAATCAGCTAAGCCGGGAGACTCTCACAGCCCATCTCTTCTCAGGCAGCTTCAGGAGAGTTTTCCAAGGTCCGCAGGAATCTCCTGTGGCATTTTTTGAATGCCTTTGTGAAGCATACCAGGTGTGTACCCCCATAGACCCAGACGCCACAGAAAACAATGTGGCTGGTAATTTGGTTGTTAATGGGCTGAAACCAACCCCCCCCCTGGACTAGCAGCCCATCAGCCGCCTGTAGTCATAGTTACTATCCGCCGCAACTCAGTAAGTGGCAGTAAGACAATACCCAATGAGTCGGGAAGCTCAGGAAGGAATAGCTGTCCACATGCGGCGTCTCCGGGAAGTAGGAATCTCCGTGCCCTGCCAATCCGCATGGAGCACTCCCTTATTACCGGTCCTAAAGCCTGGAATAAAACACTGCTGGCTGGTTAAGGACCTTCGAGTAGAGACCATACACCCTACAGTCCCTAACCCGTAAACATTGCTTAGCTTCCTGCATCCTGAGCATTGGGTCTCTACAGTCTTAGACCTTAAAAATGATTTCTCAGTATCCCGCTAGCTGCTAAAAGCCAGCGCATTTTTGCCTGTGAGTGGATAGACCCGACAAGGGAGTTCTCTGGCCAACTAACATGGACTAGACTGCCCGAAGGCTTCAAAAACTCTCCTACTATCTTTAACAGAGCTCTAAGTGCAGACCTGATAGCCTTCCAGCAGGAACACCGAGACTACCCTACCCCAGTAGTAGATGACCTATATACTACTGGCGGCATCTACGGAGGAGCGCTGCCTCGAGGAAACTCGAGACCTCCTTGCCCAAAAGGCTCAACTCAGCACTCCGGAGGTTACTTATTTAGGCTACCAGGTTAAAGAAGGGCAAAGAGCTCTGTCCTATGAGCACATCGAGGCCATACTCCGGGTCCCCACTCCCAACAACTAAAAGGCAAGTACAGGAATTCCTCAGGGCTGTGGGATATTGCAGACTATGGATTCTGGGTTTGCTGAGCTAGCAAAGCCTCTCTATGCCTGCATGGGCGGGTCGCAACCCCTAAACTGGACTGAGATGGAGCAAAAAGCCTTTGAGGACTTTAAGAGGGCTCTAGCATCAGCCCCCCGCTCTTTTTTTTTAAAATTATTTTATTTTATTTTATTCATGTTAGAGAAGAGACAGAGAGTAAGAGAGAGAGAGAGAGAGAAAGAGAGAAAGAAGGGAGGAGCTGAAAGCATCAACTCCCATATGTGCCTTGACTAGACCAGTGCAGGGTTTTGAACTGGCGACCTCAGTGTTCCCAGGTCGACGCTTTATCCACTGCGCCACCACAGGTCAGGCGAGCCCCCCGCTCTTGCCCTACCTGATGTCTCTAAATCTTTCCAGCTGTTCATTCATGAGGTTTGGGGAATCGCAAAAGAGGTTTTAGCTCAGCCCTTAGGACCTTGGAAACGACAGGTTGCATACCTGTCCAAACAACTAGATGCTGTAGCTGCCAGATGGCCTGCCTGAATGAGGGCCGTAGCAGCCACCGTGATCCTGGTTAAGGAGGCTGACAAACTCACATTAGGTCAAGAGCTAACCCTAACAGCACCACATGCAGTGGAAGTGCTCTTAACGGGAACTCCAGAGAGATACGTGTCAAACATCCAAGTAACCCAGTTCCAAGCTTTACTCCTAGACCAACCCAGAATAAGATTTCAGAAAACTGCCATTAACCCTGCAAGCCTACTCCCAGATGACGACCTGACCACCCTGTTACATGACTGTGCAGAGGTAATCCACTTCATACAGACTGCCTGACTAAATTTAAAACACTCTGAGCTGCCTGACGCCAATGAAGTACTGTACACAGACGGGAGCAGCTACACACAGGACAGCATCAGGTACGCGGGGGCTGCGGTAGTGACCCTGGATCGGGTCATTTGGTCACAGGCACTAAGTCGGGGAACATCAGCACAAAAGGCAGAACTGATAACCCTTATCCAGGCCCTCAGATGGGGAAAGGAAAAGCAGTTTCCATTTATACGGACAGTAGGTATGCTTTTGCCACGGTACTCGTACATAGTGCCATTTATAAGGAAAAGGGGCTACTGACCTCGGCTGGGAAGGACATCAAAAATAAAGAAGAAATATTAGCATTACTAAAAACAATCCAACTCCCCTCAGCAGTAGCGATCATTCACTGTAAAGGGCACCAAAAAGGAGATTCAAAAGAAGCCCATGGAAACTGAGCAGCGGACCTAAAGGCCCGGGCAGTAGCCATGAAACCAGTGGGGCCTCTCCAAGTTTTGGTGACTTTGCCTTTGCCTGAGTTGCCCAACACCCCTCACTACTCTCAGGAAGAAACTGCCTTAGCGGAAAAGAAAAAGGCTACTGAAAATGCTGATGGCTGATGGGTCCTACCAAATGAAAGAATCTTAATTCCAGAGACATTAGGGAGGACGATAGCCCTCCAGATACATCAAGCGTCCCACCTTGGAATGTCCAAAATGACTAAGTTGCTCCAATCCAGGTATCTCATACTGCACCTGGACAGGATACTAAGTAGCACAGTAGGACGTTGCCTGTGCACAACCAGTAAATGTGAAAGTAAGAGAACACCCTTAGGAATTAGAGAAAAGGAAGCCATGCCAGAGAACACCGGGAAATAAATTTCACTGAAATAAAGCCACCCCACACAGGGTACAGGTACCTCCTACTCTGTGTAGATACTTTCTCCGGGTGGGTTGAAACCTTCCCCACTAGGTCAGAGACTGCTACCACAGTACTTAGAAAATTATTCCATAAAATAGTTCCACAATACACCCCATGAAGACACTCTCATGGACAGCAGAGACTGACCCCACCTGCCCTTGTAAGTTGACCCTGAGAAGGACAACATGCCCTGTTTTAGCCGTAAACCAGGAACTGGCTGGTCCGTGTATGACCAAAGCCTGAGGAACCTTGCTGTAGGGCTCCTTATAATTAGACTTGGGCTGGGGGTGTGTGTGGGATGAACTAGGGCAGAGGACTGTGAACTGTGTATTCATATCACTAAGGAAGGCCAAAAGGTCTCCACCACCTCACTTTTCTATAGCTTCTATGAGTGCAGGGAAACTCAGAAAGGGACCTGTACCTATAATCACACTCAATATTCAGTGTGAGACCCAGGGCATAACAAGCCCTATATCTGTTATGATCCCACAGATCCTCCTACTACAACAATATTTGAAGTAAAAATAGCAACAGGAGGATGGGGAAATGAATAGAAAGGCCAACAATAGCCCAGACCAAAATTAAAGGAAACCCCAGCCAAGTTACACTGAGGTTTGATGCATGTGCAGCCATAAGCCAGACACCATGGAATGAGAGAAAGGCCTGTGGATCTTTAAGCTGGGAGAGAAGCTACCGGGTAGAAGAAAAGTATATATACTCACAAAGTTTCACTTATAAAACCAGCTGTGTATATTGGTCCTGTGTCTTCTGGGCAACCTGGGAAATAAATAGTTCCAAAAAAAGGAAATATACCTAAGAAAAGGAACAGCTCTGTCAAATTGCACTAGCTCTAGCTGCAATCCCTTAGAGCTGGCCATAACCAATCCTCTGGACTCCCACTGGAGAAAAAATGAGGTGTTGACCCTTGGCATTAATGGAGCTGACTTAGACCCCTATACTCAGCTCATCATCCAAGGCCAGATACAGAACCACCTGGTTCAAGCCTTCCAAATATGTCTTTTTATAAAGAAGCAATTAGACCCCTACCACCACTCCCACCAACAACTGAGAACTTGTTCCTCAGGATGGCTGAGGGAGTAGCCCATTCCCTAAATGTCACCTCTTGCTATGTATGTGGAGGAACTCTAACAGGAGACAGATGGCCGTGGGAAGCCAAAGAACTGGTTCCCCCGCAATGAAGAATTGATGCTTCTCATCTCTCTCCCTTCCTATCTGTCTGTCCCTATCTGTCCCTCTCTCTGACTCTGTCTCTGCCACAAAAAAAACCCAAAAAACAAACAAACAAAAAATGAAGAACTGGTTCTCACTGAGGCTAGGCCAAATATAACAATCCCCCACATCCCAGATGACAACCAATGGATTCTAAAACATACTATCATAGGGCAAGATTGCTTAGTCAGAGGAGGGGGAGATCTGACTGAATCAATCTGAGAACTGTCTTGCCTTGGGCAACGGTATTATAATGCCACCTCCAAGCAGAGTGTGTAGTGGGAAAACCAGACAGAGAGGAATCCGTTGGCTAGATTCCCTTTCCCTGAGCTAACTGGAGCCTGGCGGGACCCAGGCAGGGCCAGAGACTGCATAGTACCACGTGGACTTTACTAGCTCTGAGAACAGGGCTCATACTCACCTTCCCAAGAATTGGGAAGGAAGCTATATAATAGGTATAATAAAACCCTCCTTGCACATCAGCAAACTCAGATAAGAAATGCCATTTACCAAAACAGGTTAGCACTAAATTATCTGTTAGCCGCAGAAGGAGGAATATATGGGAAATTCAATCTCACTAATAATTGTTGACTGAAAATAAATACCAGGGCCAGGCAGTTGAGAATCTTGTCAAGAAAATGGCAAAATTGGCACATGTGCCCATGCAAGTCTGGCATGGATGAAACCCTGATCGCTTTTTTGGAGGATGGTTCTCAGCCTTCAGTGGGTTTAAAACCCTAATACAAGCAGTTTTACTGCTCCTAGAAACTTGCCTGATAGGTCCCTGTCTGTTGCCACTGCTAATGAACAGCATAAAGAGCATAATGGAAATAACTGTGCAGCGACAAACTACGGATTAATAATCCTCCAAGGTACTGACTTTCCCCTCCCTGAAGAGGAGAATGAATCAAGGATTTGACCCATAATATAAAACCAGTGGGGAATATGATAAGGTGCCAAGGAATTGCAAAACTGTTTTTTTTTCTTTTTGACAGGGACAGAGAGTCAGAGAGAGGGATAGACAGACAGGAACAGAGAGATGAGACTCATCAATCATCAGTTTTTTGTTGTGACACCTTAGTTCATTGATTGCTTTCTTTTTTAAAAAATATTCTTTTTATTTATTCATTTTAGAGAGGAGACACAGAGTGAGAGAGAGAGAGAAAGAGATAAAGGGGGGAGGAGCTGGAAGCATCAACTCCCATATGTGCCTTGACCAGACCAGTGCAGGGTTTCGAACGGCGACCTCAGTGTTCCCAAGTCGACGCTTTATCCACTGCGCCACCACAGGTCAGGCTGATTGCTTTCTCTTATGTGCCTTGACTGCGGGCCTTCAGCAGACCGAGTAACCCCTTGCTCGAGCCAGCGACCTTGGGTCCAAGCTGGTGAGATCTTATTTTGCTCAAGCCAGATGGGCCTGCGTTCAAGCTGGCAACCTCAGGGTCTTGAACCTGAGTCCTCCGCATCCCAGTCCAACGCTCAATCCACTGCTCCACCACCAGGTCAGGTGCAAAATTGTTAACATTAATATTTTAAAAGAAGAGTCAGGCCCCTTTGCCCCTCCTTTTTGAGGAAGAAAAAAAGAAGAAAAAGAAGAAGAGCTTACAGGGGCAAAAGTCAGCTAGTCATAGTTTAACTAGTTCCTGTACTTCTCTGGAAGGACTGACTCCACTTGCTAGACAGCAAAGAAGATAGAACCTATCTGAAAGCCCCTTCCTCTTCTCTTTTTTTTTTTTTTTAATAGGGACAGAGAGAGAGTCAGAGAGATGGATAGATAGGGACAGACAGACAGAGGTGAGAAGCATCAATCATCAGTTTTTCGTTGCCATCGCAACACCTTAGTTGTTCATTGATTGCTTTCTCACATGTGCCTTGACTGCGGGCCTTCAGTAGACCGAGCAACCCCTTGCTGGAGCCAGCGATCTTGGGTCCAAGCTGACGAGCTTTTGCTCAGGGTCTCGAACGTGGGTCTTCCACATCCCAGTCCGATGCTCTATCCACTGCGCCACCACCTGGTCAGGCTCCTCTTCTCTTTTCTTAAAGACCTTTAGGAAACAATGTTTACATACCTTAATTAAAAAATTCCCACACTAATCCTGACTCTTCCTCCCATCCTGGAGTCATAAGAGTGATGTATATCTCTAGAAAAAGAGATCACGAGCCCCCACTCCTTCCTTGTATGAAAAATTTGTATTCTGTAACTTTTTATATGCTCTCTAACTCATCATTTTGAAATTCTTTGTATGTACAAAACTTGTAAACTAAGCAAGCGGGGACTGACTAGCTTTAGACTTCCTAATAAGCTAACCCCAACACTCTTAGCAAAAGTAACTTCATTTAGCTTCTCTCCTTATCCTAAACTAAACACTTCCCACTATTGTGGTGACAGGGATAGGTTGTAAATCCTAAAAGGTGTGGGAATGTCTTTGTCAGGTATGTAAAACATTCATCACTACTGTGTTATCTTATGGTCATAATGTGTAGGAATGTTTTTTTCCTTTTAATAGATCCTATAAGTAAACATTGTAACAAGAAAGCAAAAATACAATAAGCTTGTTAGTAAATGACTTTTGTACCATGCTCCCCATCCTTGTCCCACAACTAGTATGTGATTTTTCCTATAAAGAAGCAGCCTCAAGCCTCAGAACTGTGAACCAGACTGCATGATTTGGGATTATGCCCTGTGCATGTCACCAGCTGATTAATAAAGCTCCTTCTAAAATTTCTTCTATAACCTATCTTGGTGTTTCTATGTAACTCGCAGGATTACTTTATAACACCCCTTCTTACTGTTAGGCCTAAACTAAGATTACAAAAATAACTGACCCTAACAAAATCACAATATTCTAGCCCCAAGCCAGTTTCAGTCAAGTAGTAAAAACAACTAGACCAAATCACGATAGTTTCTCTAAGTTCTAACCTCAGGCTGGAAGGAACCTTCCATCTCTGAGGCCACAAAGGAACTGCTGTGAGAATGTCTGCCAGACCCATGGACAAGCCTCACTGGATGACAGCAACCTGTGCCAGCCATGCCCTATATAACCTCCCCCACCTTTGTTTGGAGAGGTTGTCATCCTCAAGACACGACATCCTCCCGCAGCTCAGACAAGCCTCAAGTAAATATTCTTTTTGATCAATTTTGATCCCCCGTGACTTCTTTCCTGCCATACCTGACCACTTATGGGGTCTAGCAGGGGCCGAAAGACAGGAGACCACTTTTCTCAACGTTTCTACTACAGAGGATCTGCCCAGTAAATCTTTACTAAGGGACCTAACTCCTATTATTTGAAGAGCTACATGTACAGAAAGGACCTTACTAGCATCTGGCTTTCATGACGAGAGCTGAGATGCCACAGCTTCACAGAGGTGTTAGAAAAGGAAAATAATAAAAATAAACTTCTGAAAATAACGAGGGCCCTTTCAGGGAGTTTCTGGACCCAATTTCCAATGTTGTGTGGTGGAGTTTCCCTCAGCAACAAATAAGCAGGGTGTCCCAACTGATACTATCCAGAGATAGTATCAAGTTCCACAGGTTAAGGGATCAGTTCCAAAAGGCTGCCCCCTCCCCCCTTCAGAAGTCAGTCACAAGCACAAGTTGTACTTCTAATGCACTGGCTATAAGTCAGAGGTTCCCCCAACCCATTCGTTAGGTTTGGTTATTTTGCTGGAATGAATTACAGAACTCAGGAAAACTCACTAGAAGACCAGTTCCCTACAAATGATGTTATAAGATACAAATCGATAGCCTGATGAAGGGATACTGGGCTAGGTCCAGACAAAAGAGCGTCTGTCCCCATGAAGCTTGGCCACCCTTCCCCTCAAGGTGGTTACCTTCCCGAGGTCAGATGGTGGGGCTGAAAGTTCTGACACTAATCACACTGTTGACACCAAGGGCCACCGGCCCTTATCCTTATGTGCTTTCCAAAAATGAATTTACTAACATTTTAACAAAAGACACCTTTATCACTCTGAACAGTTACAGGGGAGACCAAATAGAAATCACAATATCAAAGGACTCTAACTTATTACCTCCCACACACCAGTTCATTTTTCTTTTTCTTTCTTTGACTTTGAGAGTACATTTATTACAGCTGGACAGTGAAACAATGAAGGGCCTAGGATGGAAACCACAGGAGAGAGACCAGGTGGGGCTGCTTTGGCTCTAGACCAGTGGTTCTTAACCTTTTTTGAGGTACCGAACCCACCAGTTTCATATGCGCATTCACCGAACCCTTCTTTAGTGATAAATATTTTTTTTTCCAAATTCAAGACATAGGTATATGTTTTTTTACTGGAAATGAGCCGTGCATGAACATCACCTTGCTCAAAGAACAAAACCAACAAAGTGCATGAACTCACAACAAATTATGGTATTACTTTATTCTGGCCTCCGCGGCAGAGGCTTCTCCAAACCCCTGAGACCGACTCATCGCACCCCTAGGGTTCCATAGAACCCAGGTTAAGAACCACTGGTCTAGAAATTTATGTGAAAGAAGTGAGACTGGACAGGGCTGCTGTTATCTCACTGACCAGTCAGAGGAAAGGGGCCTGGAGACAGGTTCAGGGAGTTCCCTCAGGATGAGCTGCCACTGCTCATTGATTGCTGCTCCTTTGGGAAGTCTTAGAGATGTAGCCTGTGGGGAAGAAGGGCGGGGGAGGGAAAGTCCTGGGCCTGCTCCCAGGAGGGAGAGTGCAGCCTCATTTTTCAGTTCTTTAATATGCGATTTTGTACAGTATTTCTCGTGATCATAACCACTCAAGGTAAATATTGGGAATTCAACCTTTAATTCTGCCCCTAGTTACTAACTATCTGACTCAGAGAAACTAGTGTCTTAGATAAATGCCGCAGAGACCAGTGGCATTTGACTAGGGTCTCCAGTGAGATTCCTCTCTGGGTTTTCATCAAGTGGGCAAAAATGAAGAAGGTGGTTTGGGCCAGAAGTTTGAATTTTAGGCTATTTTGGGGCCAAAAGTTTATTTTTTCCAAGTCGATATGGGAAAAATAACTGCTAGTGACTGCTAAATTAAACTTAAATGGACTCATCCTTTAAAAATATTCTCGAGTGTATGGTTATGTTCTCTGCAAAAATGCTTACATTATTTATTTTCTTAAACTAGTAAAAGGTAAAACTGAATATACTAAAAAAACCACTGAGCTGCACACATTAAAGGTGAATTTTCTGTAGTATATGAATTACATCTCAAAAAAGACAAAGGCAAAGAAAAGGAATGATGATGAGGATAAATATTAATGAATACACATACACATATTTAAAAGAATATCCCTCTTCTCCAGAAAAAAACATTAATTTATCTTACTCTAGCAACATGTATCTATGGAGTGCTCCTGTGTCCCGCGCCCGAGATCCACGTGAGACAACACTACGAACGAGATTTTCCAGATTATTTTACCTTGGCAAATAGGGACGAGCCAGGCTGCCCGGGGCCTTGGCAGCTAAGAAACTACGAAGCAGAGCTCATACTGGAACCCAGGGCGCCCTAACCTACAGGCCCCTGACAGGAATCACTAAGCTCCAGGCCTCCGCGCCCGGAGAGCTAGGAGGGGGGTGGTGCCCCGCACCCGCCGCAGCTCCCGTCCTCCTGCCCCTGCCCCTGCCCCTGCCCCTGCCCGCGACATCACCCGGCCGCACGGACTGCTAGCCCCACCGCCCAGGAGGGTTCAACACCGTCTGACCGACCCGTCCGCGAGTGTGCGGCTGCTTGAGGCCGGACAGCGAAGAGCAGAACCGGAGGTCAACCCACGCGCCGAGGGAAGCCCAGCGCCCGCCAGCCGCCCATCTCCCCGCAGAGAGGGAGACTCAGCCCCGGGGCAGAGGGGAACGCGGCCGGGATGCAGAGCAGCAACTGAGAGCGCGGCTTGCGGAGAGCCTGCGGGGAATATGGGTGGGGTGGGGCGTGGGGCTGCGGGGAGCCTGAAGGGGAGCTGAGCCGCGTCCGTCCGCAACCGTGGAGTTGGCATTGAACCTACTGCGGGTCTTCCCGGGCCGGGCCGCGTCTGGGCCTGCGCGCAAGGCCGGGCTGTGCGGGCGGGTGGCCCGCAGAGGAGGGCCGCCGGCGGGCAGGCGGCGGACAGGCAGTGCGCCGGACAGCCCTCGGCTGGCGGCCATGGCGGCGGCTCTGGGAACGCGGGGGGTGACGCGACGCGTGTTGGCGGCGCTGTGGGGTTGCAGTCCCGGCCGCGTGGCCATGGTGAGTGGGTGCGGAGGGCGTGCGGAGCGGGAGGACGAGGCTCCGCGGCGCGGGTTGGGGGCAGGAAGGGCCGTGCCGGCCCCGACGTGGGCCCGGCCTGCGGGCTCGGACTTGGGTACGCGCCCTGGTCGGACGCGCGCGTTTAAGATGAGCCTCAGCTTCCAGGTTTCTCTTGGCTAAAAAGTCCCATCGCAGTCTACATTTCCAACCGGAAGACTAACGAGGGTGACTTTTGTTCTTTAAGAAATATACAAGTAGTTTTAAAAATACTTGATAATTAGTGTCGCTGGATGTGACCAAGAGTGCTATTCGGTCCGCTAGGCTGTACGCTCGGTGAGAGCCGGGACCGCCTCCGCCGGCGCGCTCGCTGTAAAACGGGGTGACCGGATGTTGGATTAACTAATTTGTTTTGGTGTTTGTTTGTTTATTTTGAGAAATCATTAATAAATTTTCTTTTTGCTGACACAGCGATTGTTCTTTCCTCTTACGAGGGGCGTCTGTCAGTTTTCCTGCTTCAGAAGTTACTGTACGGGGAGTAAATTGAGTGTAAGTTTTAACATGTAGCACCACCTAGTGGGAAAGGGTTGCATTAAACTCATCGTTTTGAGTTGCTTGTTAGAGCCCATTTGGCAGTTTGCAATTTTTTTTTGATAGAAGAAATTAAAAATATATCGGGGATGGAGGAGGAGATAAGCACCTTGCTTTGTGGCCATTAAGTTGAGAACACTAGTTGAGTGCTTACTGCCACCTAGACTTGTCTCTAGGCATAAGTCTTGTCATCAGGATACTGGTGATTAAGTAAAATTAGGGTTTTGGGGAAGGAATGAATAAACATGATTTGAATGGCTGCCTCATGCCGGGTTCTATGCTGGGTGCCTTCACATTCAAGATCTCTTTAATTGAAACCTTTCAAAAATCTCGTCAGGTTAATATTGGTAAGATCCCCATTATAGACATGAGGATAATGGTATTCAGAGAGGCTAAGTGATTTGTTGGGCATCCCACAGTTTCAGGTACCAACAAAGCTAGATCTTAAGTCAAGTTTATGCTCTTCAGATCCTATACTTTTCCTGTCCCTACGTCCAACTCGCATAGAAAAAATTAGGCCCACTGCAAAGGGTTCTGCAGAAAATGTGCCCCCAAGATGGCCATTCCTATTATGTAGATGAAGTAACTCCATTTCACAGTTGTGGACATGATCTCGTGCCTGGGCAGACATTGGTGGTGAGCACAGGGTGCATACTATTGACCTCACTGGAGATGTGGACAGTGGAGAACAAAAACAGCTGACTGTGTGACCGGTCAAAAGTGCACCATGACTTTACGGACACACTAGTTTTCTCTGTAGCTACTCAGTGTGGACACAGCTAATTCCTTTTCCAAAATACTGGGTTGACTTAAAATATTTAAGTATTTAATGAGAATTTTATATTATTACCTGTCGTAGATCTTTGTGTGAAAAATTTCAGAAACTGTCATTTTAAAAATATGAATAGGTATTTTATTTTTTAGTAGTAATGGTTTTTTCATAACAAGCCTGTGAATGTTTTATATCTAAGTAAGAGGTATTTTCATTTATTCTTTTGTTAGTTATAAGTGTTGCTGACCTAACAAAGAAGAGAAACTAGAAAATTGGTGCATTAGCATCCTTTTTCCTTTTAATAGAGTAAATTGTCTTTTTTATTTTTAAGATTTTATTTATTGATTTCACAGAGACAGGGAAAGCGAGAAGTATCATCTCATGGTTGCTTCACTTTAATTGTTCATTGATTGTTTCTTGTTTGTGCCTTGACTGGTTAAGCCCAGGGCTTTTCACTGGTGACTTCAGAATTCCAGGTCAACACTTTATCCACTGTGTCACGACAGGCCAGGCAAGTTGTCTTTTTTTATCCTTCAAAAGTTTTTTATAGCCTGACCAGGCTGTGGCACAGTGGATGGCGTGTTGGACTGGGACATGGAAGACCCAGGTTTGAAACTCTGAGACAAGTTGCCAGCTTGAGCGTGGGTTCATCTGGTTTAAGCAAGGCTCACCAGCTTGACCCCAAGGTTGCTGGCTTGAGCAAGGGGTCACTCAGTCTGCTGTAACCTCCCCCTTGTCAAAGCACATATGAGAAAGCAATCAATGAACAACTAAGATGCCACAATAAAGAATTGATGCTTCTTGTTTTTCTTTCTTCCTGTGTCATGTCTCTATCTGTCCCTTTCTCTGTCTCTGTCAACAAAAAAAAATTTTTTAAGTTATTTATATTTCAATTAGAGTTAACATTCAGAGTTATTTTATAATAGTTTTAGGTGTACAGCATAATGTTTAGACATTAAGTTACAAAGTGATTTCCTTAATAAGTCTAGTACCCACCTGGCACCATACATAGTTATGACAATATTATTGACCATATTCCCTATGCTGTACTTTACATCCCCATGACTGTTGGTTACTAATTAGTACTTCTTTTTTTTTTTTTTAGCAAGAGAGAGGGACAGATAGGGACAGATGAGAGAGAGATGAGAACCATCAAGTCATAGTTGTGGCACTTTAGTTGTTCAATGATTGCTTTCTCATACACACCTTGGTTAGGGGGTTCTAGTTGAGCCAGTGATCTCCTGTTCAAGCCAGCAACCCTGGGCTCAAGCCAGTGACCTTGGACTTTAAGCCACTGACCTTTGGGCTCAAACCAGCAGCCTTTGAGCTCAAGCCAATGACCATAGGGTCATATCTGTGATCCCACGCTCAAGCCAGCGACCCTGTACTCAAGCTAGTGAACCTGCATTCAAGCTGGTGACCTCGGGGGCCTCGAATGTGGGTCCTTAGCATCCCAGAGGCAGAGAGAGACAGAGACAGGAACATCAAGCTGCCCCTATATGTGCCCTGACCAGGGAATCAAACTGGCAACCTCTGTGTTCTGGGATGACGCTCCAACCAACCAAGCTCTCGGCCAGGGCTTAATTTTTGTTGATTTTTAGAGAAACAGAGAGAGGAAAGGAAAGAGAGGAAGGGAAAGAGAGGGGAAGGGGCAGGGAAGCATTTGTTGTTCCACTCAGTCATGCATTTTTTGGTCGCTTCCCATGTGTGCCCTGACTGGGAATTGAAACTGCAACCTTGTTTGGGGATGATGCTCCTAACTGACCACGGAGCTAACCAGCCACGGCCTCCCATCACTTTTTCATCCAGCCCCCCAGCCTCCCTCCCATCTGGCAACCATCAGTTTTTTCTCTGTGTCTGTGAGTCTGTTTTTGTGTTGTTTGTTCATTTATTTTGTTCTTTGGATTCCACATGTAGGTGATAGCATATGATATTTATCTTTCTCTGTCTGACTTCCTTTGCTTAGCGTAATGCCCTACAGGTTCATCCACGCTATCTTAAATGGTAAGAGTTTATTATTTTTTATGGCTGAATAGTATTCCACTGCATATCTATATTTGTACCACATCTTCTCTATCTGATGGGCACTTAGGTTGCATCCATGTCTTGGCTGTGGTAAATAATGCTGCAGTGAACATAGGGGTGCATGTATCTTTTAAAATTAGTATTTTGGATTTTTTTCAGATAAATACCAGAATGGAATTGCTGGGTAAAAAGTTAGTTTTATTTTTTATGTTTTAAGGATCCTCCATACTGTTTTCCATAGTGGCTGCACTAATTTGCAATTCCACCATTCCCACCAACAGTGAGTGAGGGTATCCTTTTCTTTCTTCTTTCTTTTTTTTAGCAAGAGAGAAAGAGAGAGAGAGGGACAGACAGGGACAGACAGATAGGAAGGGATAGGTGAGAAGCATCAACTTGTACCTGTGACACCTTAGTTGTTCATTGATGGCTTTCTCATATGTGCCTTGATGGGGGGAGGGCTCCAGCTGAGCCAGTGACCCCTCGTTCAAGCCAGCAACCTTGGACTTCAAGCCAGCCACCTTTGGGCTTAAGCCAGTAACCATGGGGTCATTTCTATGATCCCATGCTCAAGCAGTCGACTCCGCGTCAAGCTGGATGAGCCTGTGCTCAAGCCGGCAACCTCGGAGTTTTGAACCTGGGTCCTTAGCTTCCCACATCAATGCTCTATCCATTGTGCCACCTCCTGGTCAGGCAAGGGTACCCTTTTCTTCACATCCTTGCTAACACTTGTTTGTTGATTTATTGATGATAGTTATTCTGACAGGTGTGAAGTGATACTCATTGTGGTTTTAATTTGCATTGTGGAGGATTTTTTATTTATTTTCATCAGAAATATTGGCCTATAGTTTTCTTTCTTTCTTTCTTTCTTCCTTTCTTTCTTTCTTTCTTTCTTTCTTTCTTTATTTATTTATTTATTTTTACAGGGACAGAGAAAGAGTCAGAGAGAGGGACAGATAGGGACAGACAGACAGGAACAGAGAGAAATGAGAAGCATCAATCATCAGTTCTTTGCTGCTTTTGCGACACCATAGTTGTTCATTGATTGCTCTCTTACACGTACCTTGACCGTGGGCCTTCAGCAGACTGAGCCACCACCTGCTGGAGCCAGCGACCTTGGGTTCAAGCTGGCGAGCCTTTGCTTAAACCAGATGGGCCTGCGCTGAAGCTGGCAACCTCGGGGTCACGAACCCGGGTCTTCCACATCCCAGTCTGATGCTCTATTCACTGCGCCTCCGCCTGGTCAGGCCTTTCTTTATTTTTAAATAATGTCTTTGTCTGATTTTGGAATCAGGGTAATTAATGGTGGCTTTATAGAATGATCTTGGGAGCCTTCCCTCCTTTTGAGTTTTTTGGAGTAGTTTGAGAAGGATAGGTGTTAATTCTTCTTTGATTGTTTGGTGAAATTTACCTGTGAAGCCATCTGGTGTTTGTTGGGAATTTTTTGATTGCTGATTCTATTTCATTGGTAGTAATCAATCTGTTTCTTCTTGATTCAATCTTAGAAGATTTTATGTTTCTAGGAATTTATTTATTCCATGCTGTTCAATTTGTTGGCATATAATTGTTCATAGTATTTTTTTGCAATCCTTTGTGTTCCTGTGGTGTCAGGTGTCACTTCTCTTTCATATCTGATTTTATTCCTTTGGATTCTTTTTCTTGATGAGTCTTGTTACAGGTTTATCAATTTGGTTTCTTTTCAAAGAACCAGTTCTTTTTTTTTTTTTTTTTAACAGGGACAGAGAGAGAGTCAGAGAGAGGGATAGAGAGGGACAGACAGACAGGAACGGAGAGAGGTGAGAAGCATCAATCATTAGTTTTTCGTTGCCGTCACAACACCTTAATTGTTCATTGATTGCTTTCTCACATGTGCCTTGACCGCGGGCCTTCAGCAGACCCAGCCACCCCTTGCTGGAGCCAGCGACCTTGAGCCCAAGCTGACGAGCTTTTTGCTCAAGCCAGATGAGCCCGCGCTCAAGCTGGCGAGCTCGGGGTCTCGAACCTGGGTCTTCCGGATCCCAGTCTGACGCTCTATCAACTGTGCCACTGCCTGGTTAGGCTCTGATCTTTTTTTAAAAAAGATTTTATTTATTCACTTCTTAGAGGAGGGGGGAAGGGTGGAGGAACAGGAAGCATCAACTTCGCCACCACAGGCCAGGTTTTGCTCTGATCTTTATTATTTCTTTCTACTCACTTTGGGTTTTGTTTGTTCTTTTTCTAGTTTCTTTAGGTATAAATTTAGATTGTTTATTTGAGATTTTTTCTGTATTGCTATGAATTTCCCTCTTAGGACTGCTTTCACTGTGTTCCATAGATTTTGGATGGTTGTATTTTCATTTTTATTTGTCTCAGGGTATCTTTTGATTTCTTCCTTGATCTTATTGTTAACCCATTCATTGCTTAGTAGCATGTTATTTAACCTCCATGTGTTTGTGTGTTTTTCAGTTTTTTCCTTGTAATTGACTTCTAATTTCATACCATTGTGGTCAGAGAGAAGACACTTGATCTGATTTCAGTCTTCTTAAATTTATTGAGACTTGTTTTGTTGACCTAACATGTGGTTTATCCTGCAAAATGTCCCCTGTGCACTTGAAAAGAATGTATATTTGCTGCTTTGGGGTGGAATACTCTGAAAATATCAATTAAATCCATCAGGTTTAATATGTCACTTAAGTCTGCCGTTTCCTTGTTGATTTTCTGTAAACTCTATTTATTGATATCAATTGGGTGTTAAACCCCCTATTATGACTGTGTTACTGTTTATTATTATTATTGTGACAGAGACAGAGAGGGAAAAATAGGGACAGATACACAGAAAGGGAGAGAGATGAGAGGCGTCAATTCGTTGTGGCACCTTAGTTGTTCATTGATTGCTTTCTTATGTGTGCCTTGACGAGGGTGGGGGGCTACCCCTTGCTCAAGCCAGCGACCTTGGGGTCAAGCTGGTGAGCCTTGTTTAAACCGGATGAGCCCTTGCTCAAGCTGGCACCCTTGGGGTTTTGAACCTGGATCCTCCGCATCCCAGTCCGATGCTTCATCCACTGTGCCACCGCCTGGTCAGGCTATTATTATTATTGATTTTAGAGCGAGGTAAGGAGAGAGAGAAGCATTGACTTATTTTAACTTATTTATGCATACACTGGTTGATTCTTTTCTGTGCCCTGACCAGGGATTGACCCTGTACCTTGATGTATAGGGAGTACGTTCTAACCAACTTAGCTAAACAGCCAGGACTGATTGTGTTACTGTTTTATTTATTTTTTTTGGTATTTTTTCTGAACTGAGAAGCTGGGAGGCAGAGACACAGACTCCTGCATGTGCCCGACTTCAATCCACCCGGCAAGCCCACTAGGGGGCGATGCTTTGTCCATCCGGGACATTGCTCCGTTGCAAGCAGAGCCATTCTAGTGCTTGAGGCAGAGGCCATGGAGCCATCCTCAGCGCCTGGGCCAACTTTGCTCCAATGGAGCTTTGGCTGCAGGAGGGGAAGAGAGAGATAGAGAGAAAGGAGAGGTGGAAGGGTGGAGAAGTAGATGGGCGCTTCTCCTGTGTGCCCTGGCTGGGAATTGAACCTGGAACATCCACACGCCGGGCCGATGCTCTACCACTGAGCCAACCAGCCAGGGTCTGTGTTACTTTTTATTTCTTTCCTTATGTCCAATATTTGCTTTATATATTTAAGTTCTCCTATATTGGGTGCATAAATTCTCTTCTTGGATTAATTCCTTTATCATTATGAAATGTTCTTATTTCTCTCTTATTATAGTCTTTGTTTTAAACTTTATTTTGTCTGATATAATTTAATGGTGCCCCAGCTTCTTTCTCATTTCTATTTTCATTAAATATCTTTTTCCATTCCTTGACTTTGAGTCTATGTGTGTCTTTTGATCTGAAGTGGTGTCATGTAGACAACATATATATGGGTTTTGTTTTCTTATCCATTCAGCCACCCTATGTCTTTTGATTGAAGCACTTAATTTATTTACATGTAAAATGACTATTGGTAGGTATGCAGTTTTGCCATTTTATTATCCATATCTATGTTTTTTTCCCCCTTCCTTTTCTTGAAGAAGTCCCTTTAACATTTCTTGTAATACTGATTTGCTGGTGCTAAACTCCTTTAGCTTTTTCTTGTCTGGGTAAATCTGTATTTCTCCTTTAATTTTAAGAGATAACATTGCGAGGTAGAATAGTCTTGGTTATAGGTCTTTTCATAACTTTGAATATTTCATGCCCATCCCTTCTGGCCTGAAAAGTTTCTTTTGAGAAATCAGCTAATGGTATTATGGGGATTTTTTTGTAGGTTATTAACTTCCCTTCCCTCCTTCCTTCCTTCCTTCCTTCCTTCCTTCCTTCCTTCCTTCCTTCCTTCCTCCCTTCCTCCCTCCCTCCCTCCCCCCTTCTCCCTTCCTTCCATTTTTATTTACTGGTTTGAGAGAGAGAAACATCCATTTGTTGTTCCACTTATTCATGCTGTCATTGGTTATTCTTGTATGTGTCCTAACCAAGAATTGAACCTGTAATCTTTGTGTATTGGGATGATGCTCTAACCAACTGAGCTACGGAGCCATGGCTTAATTGTGATGTGTCTTGATGTGGGCCTCTTTGAGTTCACCTTTTTGGGGATTCTCTGTGTTTCCTGGATTTGTGTGTCTGTTTCCTTCATCAGGTTAGGAAGTTTTCTGATATTATTTATTTATTTATTATTTATTTTTATTTTATTTAATTAATTTTTTTTTTTTTACAGGAATAGAGAGAGAGTCAGAGAGAGGGATAGATAGGGACAGACAGACAGGAATAGAGAGAGGTGAGAAGCATCAATCATTAGTTTTTCATTGCTGTTGCGACACCATAGTTGTTCATTGATTGCTTTCTCACATGTGCCTTGACCGTGGGCCTTCAGCAGACCGAGCCACCCCTTGCTGGAGCCAGCAACCATAGGTCCAAGCCGGTAAGCTTTTTTTTGCTAAAGCCAGATGGGCCCGCACTCAAGCTGGCGAGCTCGGGGTCTCGAACCTGGGTCTTCTGCATCCCAGTCCGACGCTCTATCCACTGTGCCACCACCTGGTCAGGCTTTATTTTTTTTAAGAGGAGGGGAGATACAGAGACAGACTCCAGCGTGTGCTCCGACCAGGATTCACTGGTGACCCCCGTCTGGGGCCAATGCTCTGCCCATTTGTGGCTGCTCACAACCGAGCTATTTTCAGCACCTGAGGTGGAAGCTCAACAGAGCTATCCTCAGTACTGGGCTGACGTGCTTGAATAGAGCCATTGCTGCAGGAAGGGAAGGCAGAGAGAGGGAGAAAGAGAGAGAGAATGGGAAGGGGGGGGGAGAAGCAGATGGTCCCCTCTTCAGTGTGCCCTGACTGGGAATTGAACTCGGGACTTCCACAGAACGGGTTGATGCTCTACCACTGAGCCAACTCGCTAGGGCCCTGATATTATATATTTCTTAAATAGGTTCTCAATTCCTTGCTGTCTCTCTTCTTCTGGTATTCCTATGATGCAAATATTGTTCCACTGGATGTTTTCCTAGAGTTCCCTTAAACTGGACACTTTTTTTTTAAATTTCTTTTTATTTTATTAGACAGAGAGAGAGAGAAAGAGAGAAAGGGGGAGGAGCTGGAAGCATCAACTCCCATATGTGCCTTGACCAGACCAGTGCAGGGTTTTGAACTGGCGACCTCAGTGTTCCCAGGTCGTCGCTTTATCCACTGCACCACCACAGGTCAGGCTAAACTGGTCACTTTTTAAAAATGTTTATTTATTGCTTTTAGCAAGAGGGGGAGGGGGAGAGAAAGAGAGACAGAGACAGAGCCCTTTGTTAAGAGACAGAGTTCCTCTATAAGAAGGAACATCAATCTCTTCTTATATATGCTCTTATTGGGGATTGAACCACCAACCTTTGCACTTTGGGATGATTCTCTAATCAACTGAACTATATGGCCAGGGCAAACTAGTCACATTTTTATTTCTTTATTTTTATTTTTTTTTGTGACAGAGACAGAGAGAGTCAGAGGG
Organism: Rhynchonycteris naso; assembly: GCA_037038555.1. Lineage (NCBI taxonomy): Eukaryota > Metazoa > Chordata > Mammalia > Chiroptera > Emballonuridae > Rhynchonycteris > Rhynchonycteris naso. The sequence continues at coordinate 96,667,585 of CM073003.1, forward strand.
ACAGATAGGGACAGACAGGAAGGGAGAGAGAGGAGAAGCTTCAATTCTTTGTTGCCACACCTTAGTTGTTCGTTGATTGCTTTCTCATATGTGCCTTGACGGGGTGGGGGGGGTGGGGAGGGAGCTACAGCAGCCCGAGTGACCCCTTGCTCAAGCCAACAACCTTGGGTTTAAGCTGGTGAGCCTTGCTCAAACCAGATAAGCCTGCACTCAAGCTGGTGACCTTGGGGTTTTGAACCTGGGTCCTCCACTTCGCAGTCCAAGGCTCTATCCATTGCGTCACCTCCTGGTCAGGCAAAATAGTCACATTTAAAAATATATTTTTTTTCTTTTTGTTGTCACGACTGGATGTTTTCTGCCTCTTTGTCATTCAGATTGCTGAGTTGATCCTCTATTTCACATAATCTGCTATTTATTCCTTCTCTTGTATTCTTCATTTCAGTTTTTGTACTCTTCCTTTCTGACTGGTTCTTTTTTATGGTTTCTGTGTCTTTTTATGCTTAGTATCTCTGTTGAAGTTCTCACTAAGTTCCTTGAACATCCTTATAAGCAATATTTTGAACTCTCTGGTAGATTGTGTGCCTCCAATTTGTTTAGATAATTTTTTGGGGGGTGATGGTGACAGAGACAGAGAAATAGGGAGAGGGACAGACAGGAAGGAAGGGAGAGAGATGAGAAGCATCAATTATTGCAGCAACTTAGTTGTTCATTGATTGCTTTCTCATATGTGCCTTGACCAGGGGGGCTACAGCAGAGCAAGTGACCCCTTGCTCAAGCCAGCGATGTTGGCCTCAAGCTAACAACCTTGAGCTTCAAGCCAGCGACCTCTGGACTCAAGTCAGCCACCATGGGGTCATGTCTATGATCCCACGCTTGAGCCAGAGACCCTGCATTCAAACTAGTGAGCCCACACTCAAGCTAGATAAGCCTGTGCTCAAGCTGGCGACCTCAGGGTTTCTAACCTGGGTCTTCTGCGTCCCAGTCCAATGCTCTATCCACTATGCTACCGCCTGGTCAGGCAGTGTGTGGGTTTCTTGACTTTTTGTAGGAAAGATTTTACAATATGAGTCCAGGTGATTTTGAGGGTACATTTATTAAAACGGGACAGTGAAAGACCGCTAAAGTGGTGTGGGACCATCCAAAGAGCGCTGGACCAGGAGTTTAGAGCCCTGAGTTCTGATTCTGGGGACTTGCAGGATCTCCTTGGATGGGTGTGTTACCTGAGTTTCCTAAGTCCTGGAATGCTGGTCATTATCAGTGGTCATTGGTAAGATGGCCAGTGGTAATGGTTAATCTCACTTATATCTGTAATAAACCAGAGAAACTGAATTGTGAAGTTTGAAACAGAAGTAAGGGGTAATGAAACTCCATACTGTGAAGAGCTTACTTCAAACATAGCTAGCCTTGTTTTTGTTTATATTTTGAGAACTTTGCATTTTGAGAATAAAGGAACCAAAGATGGTTAGAAATTGTTGCCCTTAAGACTTTTTTTTATATATCTAATAAGGAAAAGAGTTATATGTTTATTTCAGTTTAACTAAACTTCTACATTTCAATACTAAATGTGTTCTTTTCATAGTCAGCAGATGCTCACTTGTTGACAGCAGAGGAGAGGAACCAAGTTATACTTGACCTTAAAACAGCAGGATGGTCAGAATTAAGAGAGAGAGATGCCATCTACAAAGAGTTCTCCTTCAAAAATTTTAATCAGGTAATTATGATATATTCTTGCTAGTCCCATGGTCTGATTTTGTCACCTTAGACTGTAACTCTTTCTGATACTATTGGTTGTATGGTCTCATGTGGGCCCAGGATCCAAATCCTTTTCTTTAAGAATTCAAGGATAGTTGCTCCATCCTGCTGACATCTGATACCACCCAACTGAGTGGGCGATCCTTACTTAGCTCTAGGGGAAGAGGGTGGTTTGTGTTATTTGGAAAATAAAATTCTGAAACCACTATTGTTTTGATTTGGTGTTGGTTAGGAGATTTCATTTCCTTTCAAATTTTAAATAATGTGATAAAAGAGTGTGAGTTTGTTATATTCATCCAAAGGGGGCATGAGTAACAACAGTTGAGAAACACACACCAGCTTGACAGATTTTCCCTAATTTTCTTGGATGATTGTCAAGTTTTCTTTCTCCCTCTAATTGTATTTCTGTATAAATCATCTCCCAAGCGGCACTCTCTTCTCTGATTGGCTTGTTTCCCCCAAGCCCAGTGGGAAGCCCTTGAAGCTTTTCTTAAAAGCTGACCTCCAGATGGAGACTCAGCCTTCCCAAGGTAGCTGTTAACTAGGCGCCACCCTGTTTAGAGAGTCATCTCCCATGACTTACCCTTCAGTTCCTACTCCGTTGCATTGATATAGGCTCAGTGCTTTTGACTATTTCATGTTTGTTCAGTTAGTTTGGTAATCCTCAGGACAGATTTATTGTTTTTATTTATGTTATGTGTCAGCATCTAGAAGGCAGAGACCATCTTTGCTTAAATAACTCTCTATTGTATCCAATACAGTTCTGTGTACAAACAGGCATTTGATAAATGCAGACATTAATTATAGCATTTGCTCGTTTCTGGAAGGGTGTGTGAAGACCAGGTTTCCACCCAAGGAAGCTCTGACATGTTTTCCTAGTAAATGCTGTTGGCTCCACTGAGCTGCATGCCCTCTTCTGCTTTCCATCCATCTGGCTGCCAGCCTTCCACTGTGAGTCTCCAACTCCTGAGGAAACCGGACCATGCCGACTCCCTGTCACTGCTGCCCCATGTGCTCAAAAGCTCTTGTCAGGGGCTTAGCACTCTGTGGCTGGTGGCAGGGAATCCCTTTGGTACAGTAAGCTTGTGCATAAGCTCTAGGTAGCATTTTCCAAGCTTATTAAAATTCTTACATGTGTACAGCCTGACTTCTTTAAGCCTGGGCTAATTTATTGGGCTTGAACATGTGGCTTAAAGTACTTGAGTCGTGTTGCCTTGGGCTCTGCCCGTGAGTCAGCCATCCAACCCCACTCTAACCTTGTGCCAGGGTGACTTTCAGAGATGGGAGGGAAGAGAAGCTGTCCTGGGCAGCCTCGATTAATTGTAACATTATTCACCAGGACATCTAATTAAGGAGTCGTTTTTTTTCTCCCTTCATCCAGCTTTTTGGAGAAAGAGGCAGATGACAAGAAAATCAGCTGATGTCAGGGAATGTATTCGGAGAACCAGCACTGAGTCCATATTTGAGGGTCATTTTTCTAGCCAGGCTCCTATGACGGCAGCTGATGTCCTGACATGACATCTGCCTGTGCCCACCAGCCAGAGACCATCAGGAACACACCCTCAGCTGAACGAGTGGGGCCCACTGCTTGCTGAAGTGAGGAAGACCACAGTGCAGAGGGACCCATGGCACATCTCATGGAGGTGGGGTGAGACTTCTTACAGGATTTGGGCTTGTGTTAGTGATTTGGGAGAGTTTTTAAGGAATTAGGGTTTTTCTCTGGAGTGGATGTTGTCAATAAGTGTATAATTCTATAATTCAGTATTTTTTTAATTGAAGAACTCCTTTTGTAATTTTTTTAAATTTACGTATAGTTGATATGCAATGTTATCTTTTTTTTTTACAGAGACCGAGAGAGAGTCAGAGAGAGGGATAGATAGGGACAGACAGACAGGAACGGAGAGAGATGAGAAGCATCAATCATCAGTTTTTCGTTGCGACACCATAGTTGTTCATTGATTGCTTTCTCATATGTGCCTTGACCTCGGGCCTTCAGCAGACCGAGCAACCCCTTGCTGGAGCCAGCGACCTTGGGTCCAAGCTGGTGAGCTTTTGCTCAAGCCAGATGGGCCCGCATTCAAGCTGGTGACCTCGGGGTCTCGAACCTGGGTCTTCTGCATCCCAATCCGACGTTGTATCCACTGCGACACTGGTCAGGCGGTATGCAATATTGTCTTAATTATGTTTCATATATATATGTATTTTAATAAATTTTACCTATAGGGAGAAGAGATTAAACTAAAAATTGTAAAAAAGCAGTGGTCACCCATTAGCTGGGAGGTGTGTGTGTGGGTGGGTTGGGTATTTTATTTATGGTGTGTCTATATTTAGATATCATGGCAGTGGTCTTATTTTTGTTGTAATTTCCTAGAGGCAACGTGGGCACCTCAACCACAGCACAGGATTTGATCGGGTAGAGGTCAAGGCTGGTGTGTCCCAGGACCCACCTCCAGGGCTCCTGCAGCATTTTCTGAGGGCTCTGATGGTCCTGGTGGCTTTTGGGAGAGGTGGCTGCGTACCCACAGAGGGCCGTTGTCTAATGTTGAAGTTCATGTCCAACACCAAGGCCTGGGTGCACTGGCCAGGCCAGCTCCGAGCAGCGCCGGGGCCTGGCTGCCAGTTCCGGCCAGCTCCAGGCATCGGGGTGCTCTTCTCCTTCTCACAGTGATGTTTAGGGCAGTGGCCCTGGGGTGCTCACAGGCCCTCACTTTGCTTTCACTTAGGATAGAAAATCTATTGTTGTTTTATTATAAAGCAGTAACATAAAGAATTAAAGTAGGTTGGTGTAAATAAAAACAATTTTTTTCCATTGTAGCTACTTTCATCTTTTTTACTATTCTCTTATAGTGTCTCTCCATAGGTCTAGTTATTTACAATGTGGTGATTGTACGTGCAATTAAGTTTAAAAATTAGTTTAATTTTTATTGTGAAAGTAATATTTATTAACTCAACAAAATATACTGCTCACAAAAATTAGGGGATATTTCAAAATAAATATGAACTGATAAAATGTCCCCTAACTGTAGTGAGCACTGTACTTACTAAGCGTCTTTTCTGCGAAGCACTGTGAGCTCATGTCTGGAGCTCTCTTTATAGCGAGGAAGGTGGACAGTGAACAGGTGAATAGACAACACGATTTCAGGTGGTGGTAGCACCACGAAGAGAAATAGCGCAGGCCTTTGGACCGGAGAGTGGTGAGGGGCGAGTGCATTGTTTAGGCTGGAGTGGTCTGGAAAGGCCTCTGGGGAGGGACATCTGTGGCCTGAATAATGTGGAGGCGCTCAGCATGTGATGACCCAAAGAGAGAGCATTCCAGCAAGTGCAGGAAGGACAGCATTCCCCAAGCAGGCACGATCTTGGCTCACGTGACTGTGGGAGAGCCAGAGGGCCAGTGTTCCCGAGAGGACAGAAAGGAGGTGAGGCCGAGAGAGGGAGGGGCGAGAGCACTGAAGCCTGGTCAGCGTGGTGAGGAGTTTGTACTGGATTCTGTGAAGGAAAGCTATTGGAAGATTTCTAGCAAAGAGCATAGATTTGGTTTATGTTCTGAAAAGATCACTCTGGCTGAAAGGGTGTTGGACGGAGGCTAGACTTGGCGGGGGGAGTGAAAACAGAATGCAGTGTTCAGATGCATTGTAGAACTGTGCACTTGAAACCTGCATCATTTTGTTAACCAGTGTCACTCCAATAAATTCAATTTAAAAAGAAAGATCATGCGACTGTTCTGCTGAGAATAGAGAGGCGGAGGACAGGAGTGGAAGCAGCGGACTGTGTAGGGGCCATTGCAGTAGGCTCAGCAAGGGATGATGGGAGGTATGGAGGTAGCAGTGGACTGGAGAGAAATGTAGCATTCCTTATATGTTTTGAAGACAGAACGGTCAAGACTTTCTGTTAGATTGGAAGGTGAGGGTCAAGGGTGATCCCAAGGTTTTAGTTCAAGCTAAAGGGTGAAGGGTGGTGCCATGGTGTTATTTATTTACTGAGCTGGGTAGGGAATCAAGAAACCTGTTTTGTATATGTTGCTTTTGAGAGACTTTTAGTCACCCACGTGGCTCTCGGGTCAGCAGGTAGGTCTATGAGATTGGCGTGCTGGCTGGAGGTGTCAGTGTGGGAGTTGTTGGAGGGCACCAGTGTGTGAGCACAGTCCTTGAGGAGCAGGAGAAGACAGGATGAAGGGGTGGTTGGAGGCACAGGGATGGTGTGTGCATTGGAATAAGAAAGAAGGCCGAGAGTACATGTGTGTAGATGAAGTAGGTTGCTGCATTTGTCCAAGGAAGAAGAGATAATTCTCCTTTGAGATTTCCTATGTTTTTAGGAGGTCATCCGTTGAGAACAAGCGGAGTATTGGAGATCTGGGAAGACAGGAAAAGGAGTGAACTAGTCATCTTGGAGATGGGGGGACAAGGACAGGGAACTAAGTAGGGAAGTGTGGTCAGTTGCTGGGTAGTTCTTAGTGTTGCTAGAGGTTTATAGTCAAACATCTTAAGTGAAGATTTTGTGTGTTTGTCCAGCCATGTTCCCTGCTTGGGCACAGGCTTGAAGTAGGTGCCGAGTTGGGCTTAACAAGAGAACGGACTTCTGCCAGATGGGTACAGTGGAGGAATACAGGGCAAGAGAGCTTGAAACATTGGACTGTGGTGTCTAAACTGGTGAGGGGGGAAGTACAGCCGTGATGTGGAGATGGATAGTGAAGAGGTGGGAGTGTCGTTCGTATCTTTTCGGAGGGCAATTGGGAAAAGTCTGTCAACTTTTAAAATGTACATACCCATTGTCCTAGTCTAGAAATTTATCAAGATGTAGTCCTGCATGAGTGCAAGATGGGTATGTGAGGATGCCCGTCAGAGCTCTGTGGGCTGGTAGGTTTTCATTGGGAGCAGGCATTTTCATGTGCACGTGCTCACCTTGGGAAGCCCACTTCTCCCTCGCTGCAGCCCTGCCCGTGGCAGGAGTGACAGGAGGCCACTGTCCATGTGCTCCTGGCAGCAGCAGCACCCTTTCTGGCCTCAACTCTATAAACCGTGGGTAGCCAATGTCAGAACTGATCCTCTGTCCCTTAAGAGAGTTCAGCCTACACTGGGTATTATTAGCATATATATTTTTAAATCTTTGCTAAACATATAGGTAAGAAAAGTATGTTCTGTTTCTTTTGTTCCATAAATTATGAACATTTTCCAGTTTTTTTGTTTGTTTTATTTAGCAAGAGAGACACAGAGAGGGACAGACAGACAGGAAGGGAGAGATGAAAAGCATCAATAATTCGTTGCGACACCTTAGTTGTTGATTGCTTTCTCATATGTACCTTGACCCAGGGGGCTACAGCAGAGCCAGTGACCCCTTGTTCAAGCCAGCGATCTTGGGATCAAGCCAGTGATCGTGGGATTATGTCTATGATTCCATGCTCAAGCCAGTGACCCCGTGCTCAGGCTATTGAGCCCGCGCTCAAGCTGGCGACCTTGGGGTCTTGAACCTGGATCCTCTGCATCCCAGGCCCCTACTCTATCCACTGCACCACTTCCTCATTAGGCTATTTTCCAGTTCTTTATGTCTTTTCATTTTACCTACAATAGATTTTTAGGAGTGAGATTACACTTGGTTGGGTGTTACAATTTTTAAATGGTTTGCTTATGTAATGTGTGTAAAATAGTGTCATAAGTTTGCTTCAGAATTCATTTTTTTTATTACTGTAGAAAATGAACCATCCATTTTAGAAACATTTTCTGTGACCCTGGATGAAAGATCTATTTCTCAAAGCTTTAGGTTATTTTAGGTTTTACTATAAAAAGAAATGGCCAGCTAAATACATTTGAACTCTTTTTCTCTTTGAGGTTTTATTCCAGGTTATAATTAGTTCTAAATAGTCCACATGATAGCTCCTATGGGTGAATATACTTAGAGAACATAAAGGTGCAGATTCTCCAGGGATTCCAATAGTGTAGGTGGGTGACGTGGCCCTGGGTTTCAGTGGCTATTTGCCCATTGGCTCTCCTTGGTGGCGGGGCACCTGCAGTGTTTGGGTGAGTGGGTGGTGTGACGGTGATGGTGAGACTCTGAGAGCAGTCGGAGCATGGCAGTGCCAGGACTGGAGGCAGGAAGTTTTTGTACTTGGAGTGCTTGGACTCAGGGTGGGGTTGGCGTTTGTAAGGGAGTTTTATTGTTTTTCTTTTCATGTGGACAAAAGGAGGGAGAGGTTTCTCAGTGACATATAAACTTATTCTTAGGTATTTGGTGAATACAGCATGTCTGCATTGAAAGAAGAAAATGTCAGAAATGTGAGTGTCCCACAAAGAGAAATGTTGTTATGCGTTGTCATGTCTAGGAATAAGTGGGAAGCTTACCAAATCAGAGGAAATTTTGAGCTATCCAAGTAGGTGCAGAAGGGGGGCCTTTGGGACCCAGGAAACAGCTACCCCAGATGCCAGCAGGTGGAGCTCTCTAGGGCAGGAGTCCAGACGGTCAGCCAGCAACACAGTCTTCCTTGGAAGGCTGTCCGCATTTCTCTCTCCTGGATAATGGGCCCACCATTGTTCACCATGGGAATGAGCTAGTGTCAGGAATAGGGCATCTGGTCTGGTTTGGTACCTTTGGGTGAATGAAGACTTCTGGGTGGAGGATATGAGGAGTTTCCAGCAAGTGATGAGAACACTGACTCAGCAGAGAGGGACTGTGCTTTGTGAGGAGGAACTGACCCCCTGCCTTCCTGGATGAGCTCTGTACCGCATTGGTGCTGAATCAGGCGGGCCTGCCTGCAGGGCGTTTGGTTTCGTTAGGTTGAATCATTAGAACTAAGATACTCAGCCAGTTTGGACCTACAAAGTGGCACTTTCACATGGTTCATTTGATAGTATGTCAAAGTGCAGTGTGTGTTGCAGAGCAAGGTCCAGGCTTTATTTATTCCATATCTTGTTCATCACATTTCGGTTTTTGATGATTTGGTTAAAAGAGTTTTGGAGCCGGAGTGGGAAGGGGCCTTCTAAGTGGCAAGGCCACGGTGGTGGTGGTGGTGGTGGTGATGGTGGTGGTGGTGGAGGTGGCAGTGATGGTGGTGGTGGCGGTGGTAGTGATGACAGTGATGGTGGTGGTGGTCATGCTGGTAGTGATGGTAGAGGTGGGGGTGGTGATGACGGTGGCTGTGGTGGGGGGGTGGTGCCAGTGGTAGTGATGGCGGTGGTGATGGTGGTGATGGCGGTAGTGTTGGTGATGGCGATGGTGGTGGTAGTGATGGTGGTGGTGGTGATGTTGGTGTGGTGGTGGTGGTGGTGATGGCGGTAGTGGTGGTGATGGCGATGGTGGTGGTGGTGATGTTGGTGGTGGTAACATTGGTGTGGTGGTCGTGGTGGTGGTGATGGTGCCGGTGGTGATGATGGTGGTAGCAGCGTGTTCTGTGCACCTAGCAGCAGTAGCACCATATGTGGGTTTGAGGTATGTAAAATGTTTTTCTCCCTGGGCCCAGAGCTTCTGCTGTAGAGCAGTTGAAAGTTACTGTTGCCAGCTACTTTGTAAAAGTGTTTTATTGAGGAATTTCATAATAGGCTTATGGTTAACATTTTGAAACACTTAGTGAAGTCAAGGACTTGATAATATCAGAAGAAAGACAACTGTTAATGAGAACTTCAGTCCTCACCAGGATGTGGTAGAAGTCTCAACAGCTCTTACTGGGAACAAATTAGTTCAGGTTTTATTGTCCATTGTTGTGCACCAAAGCTTGATGCACACCAAGGTTATGAATCAGTAGTGCAATAAGATAAATGTCACACCTGAGCATTCTTGAAAGCAGAAACTCACTCTGCCTGGCGAGGGTAGGGAAACACTCCCAGAGGGGATGATCCCATGACTTAGGCATTGTATAGGTCTGAGTTTCATTTTGCTTTTAAGGTTTAGGCTGATGTCTGTGTGTCTGGGAGCCAGGAAAAATGGAAATTTATATTGTTATCATATACACACAGTGGCTTGCATTTAGCGCACGCCCACTGTAACCACAGCCACCTAGAAACCCAAGAAAGTGTACTTGGTTGTCATGTTATGCAGAGTTGTCATGTTACTGAAGATTTGAAAAGCTGTGAAAAATACCTGGATGGTGTATTCAGGTTGGGGTTCACTTTGGAGTTATTCTAGAGTCCCAGGGAGCCCTGGCCCCTGACCTTGTCAGATGGTAGCAGGGACATCAGTGTGGATATTCACCTGGCTAGAGAAACTAGGGTCCAGGATGCTATCATTTGGAGTCTTGCCTCTGTTGTTCAGGTTTAAAACAAGTTTAGACCTGATGTGTATTTGTAAAAACACATTCAATAGATAGACAAGGGGAAATGTAAACCAGGTGTCAAAATGCAAATATGACACCACACGGCCGTGTGAAAATGCAGGGTCATTACACCACCCTTTAATAAAAATGGACTTTTAACTGCATCGTTTTTTCTTAGTCGGATAGTAAATCTTCTGTTTACAGAACTTAGTCTGAGTATTTTGTAAAAGTCAAACAGCCAAGAAATATAATTTCCTCGATGGTCTTTGTCTTGCCCTTGTACAGATGGCGTAAAATCAGGTGTGTAAAAAATAAAAAGCAGTTTGAGCTGACGTGTAAGGTATTTCAGATTTATGCTTTGCAGATGATATTGGTATGATTAATGCATTCATTGCTTTTTTTATTGCTTTTCACAGATAATGTACCTGATGCATGGAGAATGTTGTGGGTTTAAATCTTTGCCAGGTTTAAACTGTGAATATCAACAGATGTTATCATAGAAGTACTATAATCATTATAAAATAAAAAATTTGTCACGAAATGCATTGACATAAATTTCATTAATGTAAATTGCCTTCATTAGTGTATAAAACCTTACTGTAGCTGTTAGGGTTTGTGAAGCACTTTAGATGAGATTAACTTGGTATAAAGTGGTCACAAATGGGTTGCTTTAAATTTAACTGACAAGAAAATAACACTCAAAAGTTAGGAAATTACTGAGGCATTTATTTTTAGCCTGCATTGCTGGTACCGCTTAAATAGGTTGAATATGAATTAATAACAGTGGACTGCTGGCTCAGTAATTACAGGCAGTAATTTAAAGGGGACCTTAAATAATAACTTAGAAGTGTCTTTGTCTTGCTCTTTTCTGTTCTGTCTGTTTTGCTTTGGAAAGCGAGCCCGCTGCTTCCGCATAGCCATTGTCAATGGTGTTCGCGTTTGCACAGCAGGTTTTGTCAGTAGTTTTGGTGCATTCAGGCCATGACGTAGAAAATCTAGAAAATCATTGGGTCCTGAGGGAGTGGCCTTAACAGCTGGTCAGCACCCTCTACCAGTGAAGGCACTTAGTTTCTGTGATGGGGTTGTGACCAGTCGCCCTGTGTCCTCAGGAAGGGTTCAGCCCACCTGTGTGGACAGGTGGGTGAGGATCTTCCTACCTCTGAGCTCTCTGTGTTCTGCTCTTTTCTTTATATCCTTTTAAACAAAGTAAAGCAGTGCCTTTTCTCCCTTGTTTTGCAGATAATTTACCATCACATTGCCCTTATCCAGGCTGGCATGGGCCATTCTAACTAATTCACAGATTTTTTTTTTATTTTATTCATTTTAGAGAGGAGACACAGAGTGAGAAAGAAAGAGAGAGAGAGAGAGAAAGGGGGGAGGAGCTGGAAGCATCAACTCCCATATGTGCCTTGACCAGACCAGTGCAGGGTTTTGAACTGGCGACCTCAGTGTTCCCAGGTCGACGCTTTATCCACTGCGCCACCACAGGTCAGGTTAATTCACAGAATTTTACAGAAGGCCACACTGAACCAGACTGAGGTCATGGGATTGCTGTGGTCACCCTGGGTCTTACATGTTACAGGTAGTAGGTGCCAGACTCTCATCTCTGGTTCCTACAGCAATAAGTTTAGATCCCACTGTGATACAGAAAGGTATTTTTGTTTTTTATTTGTTTGTTTTCTAGGAGATATCTTATTTTCCAAGGGCTACTTGTTGGGTTACTTTTCTGCCTTCAATGGGTTTGACCATACTTCCCTGAGAAAGGGATTATTCACCAGCTAAAACAAACAAAGCTGTACTTGTTTAGGAGTAACCCAGGAATCATTGTTGAGCAATCAGAGGTCATTTACTTGTATCATTAAAATCAATCCTATCAAAACAGCAGATACCCCTAATGAATCTGTTTGCGTCTGGGCATTCAGCTGGCAAGGCAAGATAGTGACATTCTCTTATATTTATCAGACTGACTTCCTATGCTCCGTCTGCACCACTGCAGCAGGGCTAGGGACACACACCCGGCACCCAAAGCAGACTGTTGGGGTGGACTGGGAGCCACATGGTCTCTGCTGAGAGCCAGCAGCCCTAGCTTCACAGGGATCAGTAGGTAGTGAGGTCTTTGAGCTGACAGCCACTGAGGGGCTGGCACCATTCTGGCCCAGGGCAGAAAAGGAGGAAGATGCAAAAGAAGTACATGATTTCTTTTCTGCCCAGAAAAGCTCCCAGTTTTGTTGGGGAGGTGGCATATCTGAATTGTACAGGAGAGTTGATTTTTTCTTTTATTAAGTGAGAGGCAGGGAGGCAGAGACAGACTCCTGTATGTGCTCTGATCAGGATCTACTTAGCAAGCCCCCTGCCAGGCAATGCTCTTCCCATATGGGCTGCTGTTCCATTGCTCGACAACTGAGCTATTTTAGTGCCTGAGGTGAGGCCATGGAGCTGTCCTCGGTGCCCACAGCCAACTTTGCTTCCATTTGAGCCATGGCTGCAGGAGGGGAAGAGGGAGAGAGAGAAATGGAGGGGGGTGGAGAAGTGGTAGAGGGTGGCACACACTTCTCCTGTGTGCCCAGACTGGGAACCGAACCTGGGACTTCTACACGCCAGGCTGATGCCATACCACTAAGCCAACAGGCCAAGGCATGAGAGTTAATTTTTAGAATTGCCATGTTAACCAGGCACTAAGTTGTGCTGTAGCAGTAAGCTGAGGGAGTGTACTCCAGGATGGCTGTTGGAGAAAGGGGAGTTTTGAGTTGGTCCTGTAAGGTCTGAAAAGTTTCTTTTGAGGAATGGCACTAAGGGAGAGATCAGCAGGTGGCAGGGAGGAAGAGGGCACATCAGATTTGTGATGTAGGAGGTGAGGGCCCTCAGGCTGGTTCGGTGACTGGGCTTAAGACTGGCAGTGAGGGTTTTGTGCTCTTCCAAGGTTTAGTATTGCCTCAGGTTTAGAGATCTGAAAGCCAACTCTTGTCTTTCTGTCTTTCCTCCCACTTGTTTCTCTCAGCAGTACCACCGTCCTCTCAAGCATTCAGACCTGAAACCGAAGACTGTTCTCGGTCTCACTCACCAAATACTGGGTTAGAGTCTTTCACCGTGACTGTGCTTCTGATCTGGATGCGCCTCCCCTCTCCCTAAAGTGGCTGTAGGAGCTTCTGGACAGCTTTCACCTTAGATCCTGTCTGCCTTCAGTGGCCTGCAAGCTGCTTTGGTGTGACCAAGTTGGTCTCTGCCCAGAAAATCCCAGTTCTTTCTTATTATATATTATGTCATCTTCTCAGAGGTTTTCAAAGCTGCCCACAATCTGGCCCTAATCCTGCCTCCCATTGCTTTTCAACAAGGAGCCTCCTTACTCTGACAGATTGGAACTGTAAGATACTTGAGAGGTCACCTGATCTTTTCCCTCACTGAAGAAGTGGGGAAACTGAGGCTCAGACAAGGGGAGCACAAAACATGAGTGACCCTGTTGCAACTGCAGCCAAGACCCCAGCATCTTGGGGTAGTTCTTGTCTACCTTCATGCCACCAGCTCTTCAGCTTCCTCTGCTCCATGCCACCCATCCTACCCCATCTTTCCACATTCCACCCATTCTTAGAAAGGCTTTCCCGACTTCTTACGCATTCATCACTAATAAGCAGTTACCACATCGTGACTGCAGGCCCGGCACTGTGCTGGACACTGGGCTGCAGTGGCGAGCCGAGCAGGCAGAGTTCCTGTTCTCCTGGAGCGCACGTTCAGTCGGGGAGGGAGAGCGCAGAGAAAGCCAAGTGTATAATTGCGAAGTGTGACGAATGCCATGAAGGAAAACCCTAATAGCCAGTGTTTAAAGAACCGATGAGCCAGGAGTGTTGGAAGGACTTTACACGTGTATATCCATTTAATCTTCACAAAATCCTGTGGAGTAAATAATATTCCATTTACTTTACAGATGAAGAGAGTGTGTTTTAGATTTAGTGACTTGTCTAAGACGTCAGTACTGGTAAACCGAGCAGTCGGGATTTGACCCCAGGCAATCCCTACTGTTTGCCAGCGTGCCTACTCCTCCCCAACAGGAGTGTCCTGAGGGGGAGTAATGGGAAAAGCTAACTTGGTTTGAGGCCAGTGGCAAGGTAAGCGTCTCTAAGGAAGCAATAAGCGGATGCATATTTTTCTTTTTGCCCGTTGAGGCATTTTATTTGCATGTATATACATATGACATCCTAGGAAAAGAACCCTAGGGCTTTCTGTCCTGTGTGTTTTTGCCTTGCTTCTTCCTGGTCCATGACACCAGCTGAGGCGGTCAGTACAATGGGTGGGAGCAGGTTATTCTGCATTTTTTCTAGATCTTTGAGTTGCACATCAAATTGGGGGCTGATCACTACACAGTTGTTTAATGTGCCTGTGAGGTTCACACAGCTCTGTCATCGTCAGTGATTTGAAATTTGCCCGTTTAACCAGTCTTCATCATCCTGGTTAGACATCAGACGGTGACTGGAGCGTGGTCTAATAAAAACCTGGCACTTGCCTCCTTTCAGCATTGTTGATGCTGTTGAGAGCTTCAGCTAGGACATACAGTGCACCATTGTGGTGGCACAGAAAGATGGAGGGAAGAGAGGAAAGAGGACGGGAGGGGCAAGAATGCAGTAATATGGGAAGCAGGCGGGCTGTTGTCAGGCTTCCAAAGGGTCAGTCCCTCCAAAAAAAGACTGCCAAGGGGGAGGGGGTGGATGAAGAGCTGATGCATTTTCTTTTCTTTTTTTCCCTCCCTTCCCCTCCTCTGCCTTCCTTTTATCTTTGAGAGAGAGAAGCATCAACTTGTAGTTGCATCACTTTAGTTGTTCATTGATTGTTTCTCATATGTGCCTTGACAGGGTACGGGTCGTTGTTCCAGCTGAGCCAGTGACACCTTGCTAAAGCCAGTGACCTTGGGCTCAAACCAGCGACCTTGGGATCATGTTGATGATCCTGTGCTGAAGCTGTTGACCTCAGCTTAAGCTGGCCTGCTGGTCCTCAAGCTGGATGAGCCTGTACTCAAGCCGGTGGCCTTGGGGTCTCCCCCAGGTTGATTCTTAATTCACTGTACAACCATCGGTCAGGCTGATGCATTTTCTTTGTTTTTTTTCCTTCTTTTCCAAGTGAGAGGAGGGGAGATAGAGAGACAGACTCCCGCATGTGCCTCAACTGGGATCCACCCTGCAGCCCCATGAGGGGCCAATGCTCTGCCCATCTGGGGCCATGCTTGCAACTGAGCTATTTTTAGCACCTGAGATAGAGGCTCCAAGGACACATCCTCAGCTCCTGGGCCAATGCGTTTGAACCAATCTAGCCATGGCTGCGGAAGGAGGGAGGGGAGAGAGAGAGAGAAAGAGAGAGAGAAAAAGGCTGCGGAAGGAGGGAGGTGGAGAAGCAGAGGGTGGCTTCTCCTGTGTGCCCTAATCCAGAATCAAAGCTAGGATATCCACATGCTGGTCCAACGCTCTACCACTGAGCTAACTGCCCATGGCCTGATGCATTTTTTTAAAAAGACCAAGCAGAGGACTCAGAGGACAGAATGGAGGGGGAGGGGAAAAATCACATGGAGAGATAGTAAGGAGCCTGTTGCTTGCAGTGGTTGGCAAACTCATTAGTCAACAGAGCCAAATATCATCAGTACAAAGATTGAAATTTCTTTTGAGAGTCAAAACTTAAACTGTATAGATAGGTACATTGTTATTAACTGAATTAGGGTACTCCTAAGCTGGCCTTTGAGCCACACTCAAGGGGCCAAAGAGCTTCATGTGGCTCATAGGCCGTAGTGTGCTGACCACTGATCTAGGTGGATGTCATTGCTAGGAGATTGTAGACTGGGGCAGTGACAGAGGTGTACAGGTTGGAGTGGAACCCATAGAAAATGCGAATAGTAGGAGGAAATCTAAGTTTCTCTAGGAAAGAGTGGTGATGGGGTGTGAGGAAGAAGAATGGGTTTGTTAAGAATGACTTTCAGCCTGACCAGGCGGTGGTGCAGTGGATAGAGCGTTGGACTGGGATGCGGAGGACCCAGGTTCAAGACCCCGAGGTCGCCAGCTTGAGCACGGGCCCATCTAGCTTGAGCAAAAGCTCGCCAGCTTGGACCCAAGGTCACTGGCTCCAGCAAGGGGGTGCTTGGTCTGCTGAAGGCCCGCGGTCAAGGCACATGTGAGAAAGTAGTCAATGAACAACTAAGGTGCTGCAACCCGGCAGTGAAAAACTAATGATTGATGCTTCTCACCTCTCTCTCTTCCTGTCTGTCTGTCCCTATCTATCCCTCTCTCTGACTCTCTCTCTGTCCCTGAAAAACAAAAACAAAAACAAATAAAGAATGACTTTCAGATTTAGGACCTGGAGGACCTGGGTGGTCGGAGGTGACATTTACTGAACTGAGGAATTGTAGGAGAGGAACAGGATTGGGGTGAGGGATCAAGATTTCTGGTCTGGCCTGACCAGGCAGTGGCACAGTGGATAGAGCGTCGGATTGGAATGCGGAAGACCCAGGTTCGAGACCCCGAGCTCACCAGCTTGAGCGCGGGCCCATCTGGCTTGAGCAAAAAGCTCGCCAGCTTGGACCCGAGGTCGCTGGCTCCAGCAATGGGTTGCTCGGTCTGCTGAAGGCCCGCAGTCAAGGCACGTGTGAGAAAGCAATCAATGAACAACTAAGGTGTCGCAACAGCAACGAAAAACTAATGATTGATGCTTCTCACCTCTCTCCATTCCTGTCTGTCTGCCCCTATCTGACTCTCTCTCTGTCCCTGTAAAAAGAAAAAGATTTCTGGTCTGGATGTTGCTAAGTGTGATTGCTGTGAGGCATCTAAGTGTGAACTTCAAGAAGATAGTTTTATGTCTGAATTAGGAACTCATGATAGAGATCTGGGTTATAGATAATCGAGGAGTCATAGATGCATATGGAAAAAAGCCAAGATAATATCTGAGATCACTCAGGCATAAATTTGTAGTATGAGAAGAGAGGAGGGATCAGAACTCAGTTCATTAACAGGTTGTATAGAAAAGGAGTTACCAGCAGAAGACTGAAAAACACTTGTTAGTGAAATAGGAAGAAAATCCGGTCTGTGTTGTATGACAGTATTCAAAAGAAGATAGACAGTGTTTTAAAAAGAAGGGACGAATCAGTTCTACTAAGATTTCAAATAAGATGAGTACCAAAAGATGACCAGTGGACTAAGCAGCCTGGAGGTCACCAAGGACTGTAGCGAGGATGGTTGGGGGGTGGGTGTGGGTGCAGGCAGCCTGGAGAGGAAGTGGAGCTCACACGCCTTCTGCGGATCCTTATAGCCACAGACAGCAGTCTGTTGTCTGTTCTTCCCATTTAGAATGCAGCCCGTGGACTATCTTGTTTACAGTGTTCTTCCAGCCCTGTTTTGATAATGAGCCTGTGAACATTAGAGCTAGACGGGATGAGGCAGCGGTGAAGCGGTTTGCCTAAGTTGACAGTGAACCAGTGACAGAGTTAGGATGTGATCATGCAATAGAGGAATGTAACTACTCACCTGTATTTCTCTCCAGCAAAGATATAAATAAGTGCCTTGAGGGCAGAGACTTACTTGGGTTGTGCTTGAGTACATCTTCTAAGTTCCCAGCCCAGTGTTACCTAGGTGTATTTTTAGTACCTGAGGTCCCTTGATTGTGTTCACTGTAGGTGATCCGGGTCAGTGTCCTGAGCCCCGGGGGAAACAGTATTTTTCATCTTATTTCCTACAGGTTACTGCCTAAAACCCCTTCTCCCACGTTGCCTTACTCCCAGACTCAGTTGGCTTCTGATGGTGAGCAGCTTACTTGGCTGCTGAGCTGCTGTGAGCACCGGGCAATCCGGAGGGCTGTCTCACCCTTCTTGGGAGAACAGTGCTGGTTGTTCTCCAGGCAGTTCCCAAGTCTCAGAGAAATGTGCCCTGGGGCGCCTCCAGTACCCAGAGCCTGAGGTTGGCACTTCCTGATTATTTTGACTCCACAGCTTCAGCTACCTCCAGCTAGTCCTTTGTGAAGCTTGGTGTCCGGAGGACCGATGGCAGGCTATTCCAAGACTCCACAAGGGATCGCAGTGGGAGAGCCACAGCCTGTTGCATTGGGTACTCATCTGTTTCAAGACAGTTCTTTTCCTCTCAGATCCTTTTCTTTTCTACCTTTCCTTCTCTGTGAGGAAAGGAAGAGGTTCTGGTTGGTCCAGAACTTTTGGCTGCCTTTTTTTTTCCTTCTAATCATAACTTGGTGCATTCTAGGTAGAAAACTTAACAATTTATTGGATACATTTTAAAAATTATTTTTAGAAATTGTCATGTAAAAATGTTGCTTTAAGGTCATTCTATATACAGTTAACTCTTATTGTTGCATTATTTCCTGAAATGCAGCCCAAACAAGTTTTATTTTTGTTTTTGTTTGTTTTTTTTTTTTTTAGGGAGAGAAAGAGAGGGACAGACAGACAAGAAGAAGAGAAATGAGAAGCATCAATTCTTCATTGTGGCACCTTAGTTGTTCATTGATTGCTTCCTCATATGTGCCAGTTGAGCCAGCGACACCTTGCTCAAGCCAGTGACCCCGGAGTTTCGAACCTGGGTCCTCAGCATCCCAGGTCAATGCTCTATCGACTGACCCACTGCCTGGTTAGGCTGCAAAGTCTTTTTTTGAATTAATGAGTGAGATCTTTGAGGCATTAGTAGTTCTTTGTTTGGTGACCTATGAAATAACAGGAGCCTTGTAAGGTTAGGTGTTAGGAACCCCATTTTGCTAATGGTGGAAAGTGAGGGAAGTTAGAGAACCTACTTAAACTTAAAGAAGCAGCAGGCAGTGACTGTCCTTCACAGGCCAGGCTTCCTGCCCAAAGGCCACGGCTCTTCTCTCACCCGGGTCTGTATTTTGAAGGGCTGTGGGATATTTCAGGACATGCAGTGCAGTTGTTTTGGAATGCCCTAAACCTTTGAATGAACAACTCTGTGTTCAAAACTCAGTCTGTTTTGTTATTCTAGTTAGGGAAAAAATGTTTATTTTGAAAGTCTTAAAGAGGGCTGTGTTCTTTGCATATTTTGAAGAAAAGTATAGCCAGCTACTGATAGGAATTCAACTTATAAATTGCTACATGGTCCCTTCCCCATGCCCTGCCTTGAAAGCATTTGTTTATAATACTTGAATCAGTTATTTGTCCTAAGTTGGTTATAGATTGAACTTCAACTTCCATCTGGACTGGAGTGAAAAGTCACTTGCAGATAGGTCTTCAGGGAGCCCCTGAAAACTTGACTCTGCAAATCAGAACTGTGCAGAGAGAAGATAAACTTGTCCTGTATTGAGTGACCCTAGCTTTCTGAGCTATTGACCCAGCTATTTATCCATACCGCTGCGGATAAAGAGGTGAGGAAGAGAGGGCCATTGTAATTCTGAGTGTCTTAAAGTAGGCTTCTGTTATGTAAGCTTGAGAATGAGTCTTCTCCATCTTCCTATTTGTTTAAAACTGCAGGCTTTAAATAGAAGGGTTTAATGTTTATGGATTAGTCATACACCACAGAGTTCAGCCAGGCCTCTCAATCTTACAGGAATGATATCACCATGTTACATTTATATGGTATATTTAGCTTGTTAATAAATACAACGGTTTTTGTTTTTCTTTTCCTGATTTCATAATATGTTTTATAATATGGAAAACACAGAAATGTACAAAGAAAACTATACAGTACCTGTTATTCTTCTGCTCACTTAAAAAGCAGGATGTATTAATGTGTTTTGTGGATCTCCATGTATGTATATAAGTATATAATATATATTTGGGGTCATATTGTAGATGTTTTTGGCTCAGTTGCTTTTTCATTTAATGTATGGTGAACATTTTTCCCTGTCAGTAAAATATTTTACTTCATGATTTTTTTTTTTCTTTTTAACAGGGACAGAGAGAGAGTCAGAGAGAGGGATAGATGGGGACAGACAGCCAGAAACAGAGAGAGGTGAGAAGCATCAATCATTAGTTTTTCACTGCCGGGTTGCAGCACCTTAGTTGTTCACTGATTGCTTTCTCACATGTGCCTTGACCGCGGGCCTTCAGCAGACCGAGCAACCCCTTGCTGGAGCCAGCGACCTTGGGTCCAAGCTGGCGAGCTTTTGCTCAAGCCAGATGGGCCCGCACTCATCCTGGGTCTTCCGCATCCCAGTCTGACACCCTATCCACTGCGCCACCGCCTGGTCAGACACTTCTTGATTTTTATTGGAGGGATATATATAGTATTCCATTGAATGGAAAGGCCATATCTAATTTAGCCAATACCTTTTTCTACAGTAACTAACCATCTTCACAGATGAGGCTTTATGAGCCTGCCTTTTCTAAATGCTTCGTGGAAATGCTGTTGGTTGATCAGAGGGAGCCACACCTGTTCTTGCTAAAGACACGCAGGATTTCGGCCTGACCTGTGGTGGTGCAGTGGATAAAACGTTGACCTGGAATACTGAGGGCACTGGTTCGAAGCCCTGGACTTACCCGGTTAAAGCACCTATGGGAGTTTATGCTTCTTGCGCCTCCCCCCTTTTTTGTCTCTCTCTCCCTCTCTCCCTACTCTCTAAAAATGAATAAATAAAATCTTAAAAAAATAAGACACTCAGGATTTCGATGCCCATTGAAATCAACCATCGATCAAGCTACTTGTTTAAAAAGAATGTAAATAGAAGTCATTGCCTTTATTGAACTGATCTGTTGAAGCTAAAAACATCAAGCTCTTCCAGTTCCTTGAGAAGATCTGAAGGAAAATGTTACGTTCAAGGGCTTCGTAGTTACCATTCTCACAGTTTAGTGCAGTGGTGTAGGGAATATTTTCATAGAAATGTTTCTCTTTTAGAGATTTTTTTTCAGATAAAGAAGGTTGGTTTAATTTGGGAAGAGTTATTTCATAGGAAATTAAATCTTTGTAAATCCTCTATCACATTTCCACACTTGCCAGTTCTCTGGTAAATGATGGCTTACAAACATTCGGGAAGGGTTTCTTAAAAGGAAACACTTCTGTGTTTTATACGTATTTGTCTTTTTATTTATGAATTGGATAGGTAAGAAAAACTTTCTTTCGTATTTGTCTCTGGGTGATATTGCTGGTTCTCAAACTCAGAATGGTAATTACTTGTAGTGATTTTAAAAAAATTCACCCCAAGAGCATGTTTTCTTGGGCATGATGAATGACTCCATAGACCTTTACAAACATAAGCAGTGATGTTGGCCAGGCGCTGGAGAGTTGTTGCTGCTTAGAGATCGGTAGTTGATACATCTTGGTTTGGTATGCTTGGTGGTGTCTAATCATGCTGTGTGCTTGGGAACCATGGAAGAATTTTCTTTTCAAGTCTTGGTGCATCATTTTTCCTGACCTTGATCAAAAGTAAGAAAACTAGTATTATATATGTAGCCAGAGTATTCATAACGGTCTTATGTTCTTAATCTTTTGGATATTTGGTTGAAATATATCTACACCTCTTAAATATTGAAAGCATAATATCCTTTAATCTATAACTGCAGAGTTAAAATGAATTTTATGTGAAATATTTACTTGTGGACCACATCTTCAGTTCTTTATATGCCATAGTGGTCTTGTTTTTTTCCCTTCCATTGTCTGATAGTGAGGTCATTTTCAGTCCTCTGAGAAATTCTATTCCCAGCCAGATGCGGCTCATATATTAAAAGTAGCACCTGTGGCTAATATCACAGCAGCTTACCATAAATTTACATGGTAACTAGGATTATATCTGTCAAGACTGTTAAAAAACATCTAGATTTAATTTGATTTCCAGTATTGTTGAAGCTATCCAACATTTTGCTTCATAACTATATTTTAAAAGTTAAAAATCACTCCATTGTTAAGTTTTATAGCACTCCTAGTGCCCATTAAGTTGATTTGTTCAATGGAGGTCAGAGTAAAGCAACTTGGCTACATTAAGATCGGAAACCAACCCATTTGTGACAAATTTAGTCCTTTCGTGTGAATCTTCTCAACGTCTCTGCACTGATTGGATTCAGGTGTAGCTTATGTCAGTAGCATTTAACCTCAGGAGAATGAGCACCACGATTGGGTTGTTGTAAATTATGGAGCATTCTGCCCTTGCTTGTTTAAATGCAACTGTTGACTGTGTTGCCCATGCCTGACTGACCCACTGCCTCTCCCCATAAATGAGTAGTTGGTTTTAAAGACACCCGGGAAATTTGAAAGGGATGCCCTCATTCCTTAACCTCTTTTATGTGACCCTTCCAAAACTGTTTTATTCCCCATTATCCTTTGCGTCATCTCCCACATGTTATGATTTGCACACCTGCAGTTATAAAATTATTTTGGGGTGTCATTATATCATGTTGTTCACCAACTTTCCAGCCCTTATGAATACAATAATGATTTGCCGTAAATCAAGATAATTTACAGGTTGCAGGGAATCTGCTCCTACAAATATGAATTGAATGATTAATTTCCTTGGTGTCCTCTCATTTGAACATTGGTCCTTACAAAGAAACTGGTAACATATATCTTTGTGTTTGTGGAAGGTAACTCACAGTCCAGAACTGAATTGAAGTCTAAGTTCAGCCTTCAGGACATTTAGTGTTTTAGACATGTAAACAAATATAAGCCAATTAAGAAGTAAGCTAACTCTTTTTTATAATCAGTAGTTGTAATTGTCTCAGCAATAATCTTGCTCCTGAAAGGGACTCGTAAATGTTGGCACTGAGCGTAGGACAGCACGTAGTGTCTTAGCACGGCGCCCAGAACTCTGAGTACCCTGAGTGGGCATGTCTGCTTTAAGTTGGAACTCAGTGGGGAGGCACTTTCTCTCTGTTGACCATCTTTCTGGATGTAAGTTCATAAGCTTTGAGCCCGAGGCTCACCAAGGAAGTGGAACGGTAGCCAAGAATTACTATGCTGAAAGGGTTGTGGTGACAGAAAAATGATTAGGAGTGAGGCCAAAGTTAGAGTTACATATATTAAGTGTGTTACCAAGTATAATTAATCAAGTAACAGAATAAGAGAATACCTGTTGACCAATTTGGAGCCTTGTAAAATTCTTTTTTGGTGAATTACGTCATCTCTTTTGTATTTGTGTACCTCAAATAAATTCAGCTCCTAGGGGAACTTAGGTGCCCTACCATGAATCTGTTGCAATTTCTATTCTGTGGAAGGGAGCGGTGAAAATACGAGATGGGTGTGCCCAGACCAGCCTCTCATAACCTTTGATTACCTCCTCGTCTGCCTCCCTTATTTCTTACTTGGTCTTCATGCCTGACCTTTCGGCCCTCTCCTACCACTCTGTAAGTTCCTAGAGGGGCAGGACTGTGTCCCAGGGCCTGGAGCCCAGGAAGGGCAGAGGGCTTGGATCCCATACTTTCAGGAATAGACTGTTAGGAAGATCCCGAATCTTTCAAATACGTTGAAGGTTTCAGATCCTGTATGGAAAGCAGAAACATAAGAATTGGTAACTAGTTTTGCTGACCAGATTCTTCTCAGTCTTCCATTCCAGTTGGTAGCACATGTATGATTTTGTTTCTAAAGGTGTCTCTGACATCTGAAGGCAATAGGAACCATGAGTTTGCTGGTGATGAAGCTGCCCTCTCCATGTAGCCAGCTTTAAGACCCTGGATTTAGCCTACACAAAGCCCGGCGGCTGGTCTGTCCAGTGGCCAAAGACACGACCGTAGAAAGCTGATTTTGAGAAAAGAAACAAAACTTACTTTAGAAGACCTGCTCATTTTCACATTGTTTCTCCTCAACTCGGGAATCAGTTAACCCTAAAGTAATTATTGAAGAATGCAGTGCCACCTTTTATCTCTTATTATGCCATATTACCTTCAGTGGTTTAGATATGAGAGAAATGGCTGACTTAAAGCCAAATGGATCAGTTTTATAGCACTAAATATGTATAAAGCATTTTTGCATGCATTTGCTTATAATATTTAGCTTCGTTCTTTCATATGTAACATCTCATTGAAAAATGGAAACTGGTATTAACTGCATTTTTATTTAGAATTTTGTTTTAAGCCATTTAACATAGTATTGTGTGATTGGTTTTTCAGATTATGCTTTGTGAGTAAAGTATGGATTTCTTCTAATGAAATCCTCATCTGATAAATTTTGGCTATTATAATAATCACTATTGGATGAACAAATATATTTTACATGAAAATTTTTTATTCATTATATCAACACATTTTTTTAAACACATGAACTTTTCCTTCACTAAATTATTAAAAATAAAGTTTTTATTAAAAATAAGAAACTTATAATAAGACCGTTATAAATCTAAGACTGTAAATATTCTGGACTTTGTAATTAAGGGTGGGTTCTGCTGGTAAATGTTGGGAAGAGTCAGAGAAGAAAGTTACAATACATTGCCTATTTACAAATTAACCATTACCTGCCAAAAGCACATCAGACCCACACAGCGGACATCCGCTAATCCAGTGGTTAGCCGTTCCGGGCTCTAATGCACACTGTTTTACACGTTAACAGTTTTGAAGTTCCAGCCAAAGCTGACCTTTCACATGTGCTCCGTTCACAGTAGGAATCTCCACTCACTGCTTCCTGTCAGAATGGATTATGGTGACATAGCCCAGGGCTCACTTTGGCTGCAATTAAGTTTTTGATCAGAATTATTTCGTTCACAAACAATCACATTTGTTAAAATGTTACATCTGCCCTGAAAGCCACTGGCAGCCTCTCAGTTTATCAGTGTGACGTGAGTGTAATTCATTTGTTTTTCATCAAATGGCAAACCATCTTATATGTGTTCTTTAATTTTTTTTTCTTTTGTTGGTTTCTTCCTTTTACTTCATTGGGTTTGGAAGGAAACTGTATCTCAAAATTAGTACAAAGCTGCTCGAAGACTTTGGGAATTTGAATGGCATGGTTTTTGGTGCAGAACAAAATTATCCAGTTGAGCCAAGTCTCAAATATTATTTTCAAAAATTGTTAGTGGTGGTTTTGTTTCTCACTCAAGGAAATGTTTTAGTTTTGTGAGTGTGGGGATTCGAGGTTTTGGTTTGTAGTTCCCTTAGTCTCCATGCTTACTATGTCATTCTCTCTCAGTATTTATCATGATGCACATCTCAGGATCCATCACTGTTGCTGTCAACTTTGGGTACTGGAACTGAAGCCAGGAGTGACTTGATTAGCCTTGCCTCTCATGTTCCTTTGACTAGCTTTTAAAAGTCATATTCTTACTAAGAAATGGCAGCAGAGCTATACTGCAATAGTTTTTTGGCTGACTAATCATTTTGTCTATTATATGGTGTGGGGATCATTGGGTCTTTTGAGTTTTGTAACTGATTTTCACTATCTGTCACATGTCATCATCCATTTGTGAACCCTCCCACTTCGGAGAAGAAGAGATTGTTGACACGGTAGTTTGTGTGTTAGGTGGGGTACTTTGGGAGCACAGGACTAGAGTATGACTTAGAATACTATAAATGAACCTTTGCTTTAATTGTGTGTGAGAGTAGAGGGTGGGAGGCTGAGGTCGTGCTGGGGGGAGGGATATAATTCAGAGGTTATGAAGTTAGGAATGCTTGAATGCTGTCTGAAATTCAAGCATTAAGTATAGAAATTTTAATTACATACATACATATATATATATATATATATATAATGCTATTAAAGGAATTTATTACCACCTCTTAAAAAAGTGCATTAAAACCCAAGCCATTTCCCATTTATTTTGACATAGCCAAAGTAATTTATTCTAATACAGAATTATAAGTGGCAAAAAAAAAAAAAAAAGATAAGTGGCAAAAGAATGGTCCCACACCAAAAAAATCTCTTTATTTAGCTATAATTTTTTAAGCTTTTTAACAAAATAGGGCCTATCTATATGTCTATAATCCAAAGGCTTTACTTATATGAGTGATATAAATACTGCCTATATTAATTTAACCTTTATTTTTTCTATTATCAGATTTGTGGCCAAATTTTTCTTTAATTAAATCCATGACCATAACTGTGTTTTTAATCTTTAAAAATATCATATTAGGAACATACACGAACATATTTACCATTTAAAAGAAATATATTTAAAGAAAGTACTGAATAATATTGAATTTTGAGAGAAAACACCAACTTGGAACTTTTAGCTGTCATTATTCAGTACTCCCCTGCCTTGTGAGAAAGTGGCTGCACAGAATTTGTACCTCTTTTACAAATTTGTGTTAATGTAGTTGTTGATTTTCTTATATTCAGATTTTATTGTTGTTTGTTTTGAGATTCTAAGATTTTAAGAACTTTGTATCTGAAACCTGTTATGCCCATAAAGCATGTATGGGACATCTGCTGGGTCAGAGGAACTCCATCTTCATTGAAGGGGGCTTTCACCGGAATCTGAAGCAGTCAGGAGAGAGAGAGATTCAGAGTGCCCAGTCTATGCAAAAATCAAAGACCAATAAAATCCCATGCAGCATCCTCCATGGGTGGACACAATCTCCAGGCCTAAAACCGTCGCAGCATCTAAGGAAGGAGACAGATGAAACGCATAAAGGCTCAAAGGTGCTCATTCTGAAAGGCTGAGACAGTCATGTGTGACTTTGGGTCTGCTCTTACAATATACGAAACTGAAAGATAAATCAGACACTTGGCTACCTTAAGGTTTTACTGGAGCTTGTAAAACACATCCAGGGTCCCAGCTAGGCCGCTCATGCTAGACAGACAACTGCAGATTCTTTCCGAACTACCAGGAAAATCAAATCCTCACTTTGTAAACAATCTGATTGCTGGCTTAGGGGGACCCCAGTCTGTGCTATGTGAATAATTTATTACTATTTTTTTAATCACCAGGAAATATAGCACTTACCTCTTTGCTGGCTGTCAGGTACCTAGTGGGAGTAACCCTGCTGTCACTGAGGAAGCCAGGGCAGGAGTGTTAGGCCTGTAGCCCAAGTATACTGTCCCTTCTTGGTCTTTCTATTTCACAGCACTGTTCGGGCACTTTTCTGTAACACTCTGCAGAGACTTACGTTAAGGCAGAACACCTCTGTTACCGAAAATTCAGACTAGAAATTGTAAGGCATGCTTTACCAAACCTTGGGGATTTGGGCTAGGTACCTGCTGCAGCCCCTGCCATCCCCAGACCTAGTCTTTTGGGTCTCAGTAAGCATGGCTCTTTGGATTGTGCTTTCTTTCAGAAACACCCCAGTGTACTTCTGATCTCATGCCTACTCCCTATATTTGCAGCTCAGCATATCTTCATTTTATTGTAATCCTAGCTTTGCATCTGGTCATAATTCTCTCTTTATTTTGGCAAGGGGGAGAGGGACAGACAGGAAGGGAGAGAGATGAGAAGCATCAACTGGTAGTTGCGGCACCTTAGTTGTTCATTGACTGTTTTCTCATGTGCCTTGACCGGGAGGCTCTATCTGAGCCAGCTACCCCTTGCTCAAGCCACCAACCTTGGGCTTCAAGCCAGTGACCATGGGGTCTTGTCTATGATCCTACACTCAAGCCAGCGACCCTGCACTCAAGCCAGTGAGCCCTCTTTCAAGCCGGATGCACCCATGCTCAAGCTGGCAACCTCAGGGTTTTGAACCTGGGTCCTTCACGTCCCAGTTCTGTGCTCTATCCACTGTGCCACCACCTAGTCAGGCTCATCTAGTCATAATTCTCAACATTTCAAAGAAGAATACATCCCAGAACACCAGGGTTGGCATGGCCCCAGGTTTGCACTGGGTGCTTGAGGAAGAGGTTAGGCAGACTAAGAGGTAATGGGGACTGTAACCTCATTATGAAATTCAGTATCATAATTTGGAGAAGTTAAGGTAGAGATAATTTCAGAGCAGTACAGTGGTCCCTTGATACTGTGGGGGATTGCTTCCAGAAGCCCTCATGGATCCTAAAGTTCATAGATGCTGATGTTTCTTATATAAAATGACCTGTGCACAGGATGTGAGGTGGACGATACTCAGGTGTGCTGGAGAGACTGAGGATCTGTGAAATGGCGGGAGGCTGCAGCCAGGTATGCCAACGCATCATTCACGTCAGTTCGGGGTAGTGCTTGATAAGTGGCAAATTCAAATTTTTCCTTTTGGAACTTTCTGGGATATATATATTTTTCAGTTTGCCCTCTTTTAAAATATTTTTTCTATTGATTTGAGAGAGAGAGAGATAGAAGAAGGATGAGGAGAGGAGGAGAGAGAAACAGAGGAAAAGAGGGAGAGAGGAAAGGAGGGAGGGAAAAGCATCAACTTGTTGTTTTACTTAGTAGTTCCATTTAGTTGTGCACTTATTAATTGCTTCTTGTTCGTGCCTGACCGGGGATCGAACCTGCGACCTTGGTGTTCTGGGACAGTGCTTTATCCACTGTGTTACCCAACCAGGGCATTTTTTTTAACTCCATCTCTGCAGATGTAGAACCAATGGATGTGGAGGGCTAACGTTAGTCTGTTGCCTAAGCACTAAAGACAGAAATACATTAATCATTTAAAAAAATTTATTTAATGTATTGGAGTGACACTGGTTAATAAGATTATATAGGTTTCAAGTGTACAGTTCTATAATACATCATCTGTATTATATCATTTTTTGTGTTCACTCCAAATTAAGTCTCCTTCCGTCAACATGTCACCATGTATTTGACCCTCTTTACCCTCTTTTACCTTCCCCTACCTCTCTTTCCCTCTGATAACCACCATACTGTTATCTTGTGCCTATGGGTTTTTATTTGTTTGTCTTATTTGTTACTTTGTTTTCTATCCCACATATGAGTGAAAATGTATGGCTCTTCCTTTTTTCATCTGACTTTTGTTTAACACGATATTTTCAAGAGCCATCCATGTTGTTGCAAATGGCAATACTTTATGACTGAACAGTACCCCACTGCATATGTGTACCACATCTTCTTTATCTAATCCTCTGTCAACACTTCAGTTGTTTCCTTGTCTTGGCCACTGTGAATAATGCTGCAGTGAACATAGGGATACATATATCTTTATGAATAAATGTTTTCATTTTTGGGGGGTAGATACCCAGTAGAGGGGTTGCTGGCTTGTGTGGTAGCTCTATTCTTAATTTTTTGAGGTACATCCATACTAATATCTACAGTTGGCAGTACCAGTTTACATTCCCACCAGCAGTGAATGCGGGTTCCTTTTACATGTAGCTCGGCCCTCCATAGCTTGTCCTGACTCTGTGATGTGCTCTCACAATCCCTCATTGGCCCTTTCTGGATGAAGAGAGGGGCAGAGTGTGAAAGTTGGAAAGCATGCTGTAAAGCCAGTAGTCGAGGCCAAGGCCACCATCACAGCAGCCTGACCCGTGCAGGTTCACATTGGATTCGGACAGTCGGTAATGAAACACAGGAGCCACGAACTGGTGAGCCATCAGCTTTAATTCTAGCTTGCACCCGGCGGGCAAGCAAAAACACACACTGGGCTCCAAAACCCACACATTCAATGCTCACAAAGCTACTGACTTATTCCGAGTTTCCTAGAATCAAAGGTTTCTAGCTCACCAGACTTATTCACCTCTGTTTCCCATCTCCTCCTGCACAAACTCTTAACAAACTGGCTTCTTCCTCAGCACGCTGCCATCTTGGCTACTTCTCCTCCACATGGCCTTAATCTGCTCTCCTCTCTAATACCTCAGGAACCAAGAACCAAGAGAGAGAGATCAAGCTACTGGTCTCTCCCACTTTATACTGTAGAATCAAAACCTTTAATCCAATTATACAAACAAGGAAGTCTCTATAATGGGATTCCTCAGGAGAGTGCACCACCCTACATCATCCAATCAGTCAAGGGTGTGGGAAAGAGCTTACTCTTAAACTAAGCCTTAGGCTATAACGACCCGACCTGCCCACAGCCTGTTCTAGAACACACATTAATATCAATGAACTTCCATGTGGGCAGCACCATCTGTAACAAAGTGAGCATAATATATTTTATCTGCCCAACACATACTCACAGACACACGTGTGGCTGGAAGAAGTACCGTATTTCCCTATGTATAAGACACTCCCATGTATAAGGCAGACCTTAATTTTGGGGCCTGAAATTTGAAAAAAAATGTATTACATAAAGTTATTGATCTCAAGTTTTATTCATCTACAACAATGAGTGCAAAAACAAGTGTGAAAAAGCAGGAAATACAAGTAAAAAAATCTACAACCACTGTATAAGATGCACCTAGTTTTTAGATGCCAAATTTTTTGAAAAGTGTGTCTTATACATGGGGAAATACGATATTTGAGGATAAGAGCTTGGGTCTCAGGAAACTACTCTGGCATTTTTCCACAGGGCACTCTGCACGTGGGAGAATTTGATGACACGCCCTGTTTCAGGTTTGGTGGGTGGAGGTTCTGATAGGTTTAACTCAGTGGTTCTTAACCTGGGTTCTATCCAACCCTAGGGGTTCGATGAGTCGGTCTCAGGGGTTCAGAGAAGCCTCTGCTGCAGAGGCCAGAATAAAGTAATACCGTAATTTGTTGTGAGTTCATGCACTTTGTTGGTTTTGTTCTTTGAGCAAGGTGATGTTCATGCACGGCTCATTTTGTGCACCAGTTAGAAAACATATACCTATGTCTTGAATTTGGAAAAAGAAATCATATTTTATTTATCACTAAAGAAGGGTTCGGTGAATGCGCATATGAAACTGGTGGGTTCAGTACCTCAAAAAATTTTAAGAACCACTGGTTTAACTGTTAGGGTTTTGTCACAGCAGATTGTTAATACCTGAACTAATTGATTGCTTTAATAGGTACTGAGCTAAAGAGTAATTTATTATATTAGCTAATGTTTTCACTGGACATTACAAAAGGGATTAAAAGGCTCTGGCCAGGTGGCTCAGTGGATAAAGCACTGACCTGGAGTACCAAAGTTGCTGTTTGATCCTGGTCAGGGCATGTGTGAGATGCAATCAGTGAGTGCACAACTAAATGGAACAACTGGTTAGAATGAGCTGACACTTGACGCTTCTTTCTCTCTCTTTGTCTCTCTTTCATCCCCTTCTCCCCTCAAATCAGTTAACAAATTAAAAAAAAAAAAAGGATAAAAAAGACTTCTTACTTATTTCATAAACCCCCAGTTTGCTCTCCTAATTTTGCCTGAAACTCCAACATGTATGTTGATAGATAATTCAAAGAATCTTTATGTTCAGAAGGCCTAGCTTAAAAAGATATACTTAGGCTCTGGCTGGTTGGCTCCATGGATAGAGCGTTGGCACAGCTTATGGATGTTCCGGGTTTGACTCCTGGTCAGAGCACACATGAAATGCTGCCATGTAATTTTCTCCCGCTCCCCTTCTCTGCCTTTTCCTCTCCTACCGCCAGTGGCTTAATTGGTTCAAGCATTGGCCCTGGGTGCTGAGGATGGTTCGGTTAGTCGAGTATCGACCCTAGACAGGGTTTGCCGAGTGGATCCTGGTCAGGGCACATGCAGGAGTCTGCCTCGCTATCTGCCCTCCTCTCACTTAAAAAAAAATTAGAGCCTGACCTGTGGTGGCGCAGTGGATAAAGCGTCGACCTGGGAACACTGAGGTCGCCAGTTCAAAACCCTGCACTGGTCTGGTCAAGGCACATATGGGAGTTGATGCTTCTAGCTCCTCCCCCCTTTCTCTCTCTCTCTCTCTCCCTCTCTCTCTCTCTCTCTCTCTCTCTCTCTCTCTCTCTCTCTGTGTCTCCTCTCTAAAATGAATAAAGAAAAAAGAAAAAGAAAAAAAAATTAGAAATGCCCTGGCTGGTTGGCTCAGTGGTAGAGTGTCAGCCCAGAATGCAGATGTCCCAGGTTCGATCCCTGATCAGAGCACACAGGAGAAGCGACCATCTGCTTCTCTACCCCTCCCCCTTCTCTCTCTCTCTTACCCTCCTTCAGTCATGGCTTAATTGGCTCAAGTGAGTTGGCCTCAGGCACTGAGGATGGCTCTATGGCCTCCACTTCAGGTGCTAAAAATGGCTCCAGTTGCAATGGAGCAACAGCTCTAGATGGGCAGAACATTGCCTCCTGGTGGGCTTCTGGGTGAATCCCAGGCGGGGCACATGCGGAGTCTGTCTCTCTGCCTCCCTTTCTCTCACTAAAATATAAATAACCTGACAGATGGTGGTGCGGATAGAGCATTGGTGTGGGATATGGAGGACCCAGGTTCGAAACCCCAAGGTAACTGGCTTGAGCGCAGGCATGGGCTCATCCTGCTTGAGTGCAGGGTCGCTGGCTTGAGCATAGGATCGTAGACATGACCCCATGGTTACTGGCTTGAGCCCAAAGTCGTTGGCTTGAGCAAGGGGTCACTCCCTCTGCTGTATCCCCCAAGTCAAGGCACATATGAGAAAGCAATCAATGAACAACTAAGGAGCTGCAATGAAGAATAGATGCTTCTCAGCTCTCACCCTTCCTATCTCTCTGTCGTCTGTCCCTATCTGTCTCTGTCTCTGACTCTCTATTTCTGTCAAAATAAATAAGTAAAATTTAAGAAGTGTATATATATTTGATATATGTGTCTCTTTTCTACATGGTTGAACTATTTAATTGAAATGGTTTATAAAAGAGAAAATTACACCTGACCCATGGTTGCGCAGTGGATAAAGCATTGACTCAGAATGCTGAGGTCGCTGGTTCGAAACTCTGAGGTCACTGGTCTTGAGCATGGGCTTGTCAGCACATGGATGCTGTCTTGAGTGGGGGATCATCTACACAATCCCATTGTGTTTCCCTTTCCTTCTTTGTCCATAGCACTGAGCAGTGGAAGTCAGGGGTGTCTCAGGCCCTGAGATACACTAAGATCCATGGTCAGCAAGAATCCGTTCTGTTCAGAAGGTACCCCTTGATCAGGAAAGAGTCTATTCAGGTGTTCCCATGTAAATGATAAAACAATTTATAGTTAATTCTGAAATAGAAAGTAATCAGAGCTACTCTGTTCCTAGTGCCTACTAGATGCTGCTGAAGCTACTGGCTCATATTTTATCTTGAACGTGTGATTGGTACACATCATCTCCTGTTACCAGTTGGGAATCTCAACCTATGCAGCTTGCTCGAAGGTCTGGGCCTGGAGACCAGGTTTTGGGCCGTCCACTGATAGTCTTTCCATCTCATTGCACTACTTCTGATATAGTAGATGTGTTTTTAAAATGTTCCAGTCCTCTGAAAATCAATTAAAAATTTAAATAAGTAAGCTACAGATTATCCATTGCCCTGTTGATGGGTAGTTAGAACAGTAGTTCTTAACCTTTTTTGAAGTAGCAAACCCACCAGTTTCATATGCGCATTAACCGAACCCTTCTTTAGTGATAAATAAAATATGATTTTTTTTCCAAATTCAAGACATAGGTATATGTTTTTTTACTGGTGCACAAAATGAGCCGTGCATGAACATCACCTTGCTCAAAGAACAAAACCAACAAAGTGCAAGAACTCACAACAAATTACGGTATTACTTTATTCTGGCCTCCACGGCAGAGGCTTCTCCGAACCCCTGAGACCGACTCATCGAACCCCTAGGGTTCGATAGAACCCAGGTTAAGAACCACTGAGTTAGAAGGTGTAAGATGTTCATTATTACCTCAATTCTGTAACAAGCTCCTTGAATCTCCTTGAGTACAAGCGTGAGTTTCCTTAGGGTATAGATCCAAAGTGGGATTGTGGGAAATGAAGGTTCAGGATTATGAAAAAGTCAGGGCTTCAGGATAGTCACATTGCAGCCCTGTGACAACAAGGCTTATTGTCCTCAGAGAATCCTTCCCCATGCATAAGGCCAGTGTAACTCACAGTGACGTGAGCCCTTGTGACTTCAAAGCAACGTGAGCTGATTTTGAAGTGGTTCTAGAAATCTGGGAATGTATACATAAAAGTGCAAGGATCATGGAAATATGAACTAGGCAGTGGGGCCTCAGTCCAGGCTGTGAGTGCTATAGAACAAACAAAGACCCTTTTACACCTTTTATAAAGATTCACTGTTGATAACACTCACTTGGAATGTCACCAATAATACTGCAGGTTTGTCTTCTATTACCTTAGATTTTTACAGTTGTGCATAGTGTTACAATTGCTGAATGTCTGTTGCATGCAAAAAATACCTCAAAATGATATTTTCCCTTTAATTTCCTCAATGAAAAGCCTCCAAGTTGTGACAGATACCCGTGACACGAAACAATGGTGCTGGTCAGTTGTCTTAGATTCTGCGCATTCTGGGACTGGTAGACTTGAGCTAGGATGTGGTAGTGTGGACTTCAGTGGAGCTGGAGGCGGGATGCCACAGCCTAAGCTGCTAGTGCCAACTCTTTTTATTAATTGTGTTTGAGTACTCTCATTGCTTTCAGTGGAGGAACCCTGTTTTACACTGGTCTTTATGGGCAAAGATAATTGCATATATTTGCCTGGGTAAGCAAATTGATAAGCTTGTAATAAAGTGTATCAGACCATTTCTTTGGCAAGACTGTCCAGAACAGCTTGTGAAGCAGAGCCGTTTCCAATGGAGCATGAAGAGCTTTGAAAATTCTCAGCAATAGCAGAAAGCAGTATTTGAAACCACCCTTAAACAATTGTTTGTTTTCCTCTTCCCCAACCAAGTTTATAAAAATTTGGTCAGACAGGCATTTTATTTTGATTTAAAATATTTTCAGTGAATTGTTATCTGCTGAATGCACATGTGTTTCTGCACTTTTTCTTTCACAATTGAAACTTTAAACCCTTCTCTTTAAGTCCCCTTGAAAACCTCTCTGCCCAGCAAAGTTTGCGCATATGAGGAGGGAGAAGGGATTTGGACTCTGGAGAAAGCTCGCAGTCTGAAATCTGCATACGCAGTTGTGTCCCAGAAATGGCCACAGTTCATGCCATATGGACTCTTTGTCTTTCTCTTCTACCAAGATTCCTTGCCCCCAAAAGATGTTGGTTAATTTGGGCGTTTCAGCTTGGTTAATCAGATCATGAGTGCCTGTGACCACAGCAAGAGGCATGATTGAAGCGTTTATAAAAATTTGGCTCATAGTAAGCCCCATAATTTGTTTTAAAGAATTACCTCTTCAGTGACATTCTAAAAAATCTCCAAAAGATTGTGGTTTATAACACCACACCTGGTCCAGATTGTACTGGATGAATCCATATTTGCTCCGTTGTAAATGATTTTGAGGGTGAAATTCTTGGATTGTTTTTTGTCTTGTAAGCCCTTGACATTGTACTGGTACCTGTGTGCACACAAACCTCCTGACATGGGAAAGGCCAGCTCAGCCTCCCACTGAAATGCAGGTTGGCTGCATTTATTCTGCATGTTCCTAGAATGAGGAAATGATATGACAATAAACAGAAATGCCCTTGCTGAAGAGGGAAGGGAAGCTGGTGTTTATCTGGTCAGGTGGTTTAGATTAGCCGTGATGCGGCTCTGTATTATGTTACTTTAAATCATTGTGTCCCAACAGGACATAAATTACGAAGATTGTTACAGTATGTTTCATCCTATGTAAGATCAACAAATTGGAATAATTTTTTTATAGGAAAATCACAGTGCTTTTGGCAAGGCTATTGAAGCCTTTAATTTGACTTGAGTATTTCTCAAATATTATTGCCTAATAGATAAAGTATGATTTGCATAAAGTATGAAATATTAAACTTCTAAAAACAAAAGGGAAGAATTTCGTAACTGCATCAAATGGCCGTGCACTCGCACTCTGTCGGTGCCTGTGCTCTTTCTTTGTCCCTGTGTTTTAGAGCCGGCTGTGTGTTCTTTTCCTCTGGTGGGACCTGAGCGAGCAGGGACAGGGCTCGCTGTGTGCTGCCTGCCTGTCAGCCTCACCTGCACAGGGAAGGTGCCTGCTCTGGGGGACCGACGGGGAGCCTGCTCTAAAGAGGAGAAAAGCAATGATACGAACCCACATATATTCAGTCAGGAAAAAAAATTTCTTTTTTCCTTTCAGTATTTTGTAGTTTATTGAAGAGCCCCCTCCACCCAACCCTACTTGATCAGCATGTCAAGTTATTGTAGTTCATACTGGACTATTGCAGAAAGAATTGACTTAAGTCAGCATTTATTCTTTTAAGCATTTCCTCAATTCATTACTATTTTCTGAGTTATTGGCCTTATTTGTGAACATAGAGACTAATAATTATTCGCTTGTATTCAGGATGCAACTAAATTTATTTGGCTGCACAGAGTAAATTTTCTAGATTTAAAATAATGGCATAAAATTACTTTGTGTAGGTTCAGGCAATTGGAACCCTGTCAGTGCTCCACAGCAGCACATTTCTGTGTGGAGCACTGCATGTGAGACCCTCTCAGATCCCAGTAAAGTTAGGGAGTAGTAGAGCCTCCAATTTCCAGAGACAAGGAGACAGGAGAGCGGTGTAGGCTTTGCTCAGGGTCGTGGACCAAGACAGAGGTGGATCAGAGCTTTCCTGGTGGGTGATGATACTCACCAGACCTGGTGAGTCTTGATACCCAGAGCAGGTTAAGCACTAAGCTTACTTTACTCTCTGTGTACCTCAACCCCTGAGAGTTTTCTTTTTTCTTTGGTAATACTGTTTAAAACACAAAAAGAAAGGACCTCGTTTCAATCTACAAGGGTAGTAATAGATCTCTCCTTAAGCCTCATCATAGCAGGTTGGGGATAAATTCTGAATATATTGTGATTTGCTTCAGCTCCGTGTCTGAAGGCTGACAGGTTCAGGGACCTTTCCAAGTTCACAACCTGAGTGTGCACTTGGAAACAAATAAATACAGAAGCCTCATAGATGGTCTCTTTGCTCTCTGGGTTTCTTCTGGATCGGCACCATCTTCTGAGAAGTGGGGCTGGCAGGCTGTTTCCTCCCAGGGACGCATCGTGGCTGGCTGTCACTGGAGGTCCTCTGTGCAAATATCAGAGTGTCCAATCAGGCTCGGATATTTAAGCGATGTCCTTTTCTACAGAAAATATTAACAGTGTTGCCAAAACTGTACTTAAAAATTCTTAAAAGTAAATTGATTCCATTTTAAAAATAAGTATAAGAAAGGGTAAATATGGATTCTTTAATGTTGTGCAGGCCATTTAATAGCATCACATATTTCTTGCAGTGGGATGAGACTCTTTTACAAAATGTACACTGCTTATAGAAAATGCATTGACCATTGAGCCAAATTAGGTATTGGTTTGTTTCTTTAAAATATTTTTGAGTGCCCCCCGCCACTCCCCTGAGCCTTGTTTCTGCTGTGAGCCCCCAGCCTCTTCCTCCACCCTTTTGGGTCTTGACTTTTAGTTTAATTGAACGTCTCCCAATTTGAGCAGAAGACTTTTTGCCGTTTCTCTCTTTCTTTCTCTTTTTAAAGTTAGACGCATATAGATGCTTTTATTACAATAATAGGGCAGGACAGTTTTATGTCAGATATAAACTAGAATTATGTAGTGTAAGTAGTAGTTGCATCTCTTAAAGGGAGTCAGTTCATTATAAAGAAATCAAGAAAAGGTAGGGAGTGTCATTTGCATATTCAGTTTTTAAAAATGATTTGTCTATATATTCCCCAAATCTTAGTGGTTTGGATGCATGAAGTCTAGAGATACTTTTCTATATAAATTTGCATTTCTATATATTTTATAATGACGATAATACCAAGGAGTATAAATTTTAATTCTTAAAGGGTTGCTAGAACAAAATAAAGGACTGTCAGAGTCTTGGTGATACTTCTCCCTCTCAAGACTCTGAAAGGCAGTAGATACGGATTATCAGCCCATCAGGAACCAAAGCCTCCAGTGGGACTTTTCTGAGGGGCTGGTCGGCATGAATGAACAGCTCTACTGAACAGTGAGGTGTCAGGAGTTACTTTGACATTTCTCTTGGTGTGATTTTGAAACCAGTGTTTTAATCAGTTTTACAGGGAAAGGGTGGATAGAGAACTAGTGAAATGTGCTGATCAAGAGAGCAAATCTGGATTGTAACAAATTTGAGAAGGAGCTACTCAGACCGAGCTGTTGGTCTTCCCAGTAGTAGCTGATGATGATTTGAGGAACTGTAATTTAAACTTTCGGCAGAGGAGTTTGGAAGTGAGTAGTGTTTTCAGGGAAAAGATATTCTCACCCTGTGACCATCTTGGTCAGAATGCCTTTCAAGTGCACATCAGCTGTGTGAAGTCTGTCTAGAGAACTTGCACTGAAAAGGAAGAGAAATGAAGGTAAAGTTGTGTGTAGAGGTGTTTGTGCTGGTTAAACTGTTGCCTGAAGAGGAGTAACCTCTTATAAAGGGCAGTCTTCCCAGCCTAGGAATTCAAGAGGAACTTACTAATGTAATTAGAAGTCCAAATTCTGCAAAAAAAAAAATCTGTTTTGCACCTTTTCTTTTCATTTAACAGCATAACTTGAAGGTGCTACTGTGTAATTAGCTGAAAAAGCTGCCTTATTTTTCCCAATGGCTTTTTAGAATATTATGGTAACTTCCAAAAATGATGACTTAAGAACTTTTTTTTTTAAAGAACTTTTTTTTCAAAGGCTCTAAAATGTTACGGTCCCGTGAATACAGCTTTTAGAGGTAACGTTTAGAGATGAGCATTCTCCCTAATAGGTGGTGTACTCATCGTAGCCAAAGGGATACTTATTCAACTGAGGGCACAGCAGAGCAGGTTGCTCTTTCAGGAGCTTGTGGACATTGCCTCAGGTGCCTGGGGAAGCCAGTTTTAATTTCAGAGTTGTATATTCTTGGCCTGAGTCATTGGAAATGTTGAGCTCTGCAGTGGATTAAGTGGAAGGCAGGTAGACTAGAAGCCCAGGGTTGGTGGGGGTTTTATCTGCTCCCTACACACTGGACTGCCTAGGTCATGGTCATCACGTGGGGCCTTTAGTCTGCCTTCTCAGGGAGACATGAGGCACCTGCTAGCCTAAGGTGCTCACTGACAGGTTGCCAGTCCCACTGGAAATCTTTCTATGAGGATACCTATTTAGAGAAACAGTTTTAAACCTGTTTCTGGGTTTCTCAGTTCTGCAAAGATGAATTTCTTTGTCCTTCCAATTGTTCTTGTACTAGATTTAGAAAGGAACTCTTCCTCTCCAGCACCCCCTCCCCACATTAAATATTAAAGTGTCGGTGGTAATAATAATCACTAGCATTAACTGAGTGCCTAATAGAGTAACTGGCATACTGTATAATATATTACATGAATTAGCCCCTTCTTATGTATGAGAAAACTGAGGCTCATTTCTATGGTTAAGTAATTCCTCTGAGGTCACACAGCTAGTGAATAGCAGAGCTAGGATTTGAACCTGGGTCTCTGATGCTAAAGTCTTTGCAGTTGACCATTGTGATTAAAATACGATAACAGAGAAAAAAAGCATGGATCAAATGCATCTTTGGTTGGGTCTGTTCCTCACAATTCTCATGTTGCTAGTCGAGAATATTCTGTTGCCCGCAAATTAAGATCTGATGTTTCCTTTGCAGTGGCTAGAACAGTTAACAGTGTTTCCATGAGAAAGTTGTGTTGAGACGTGTAATCATATTCTGGGGCAAAGAACGCCTTTCCTTGGTACACCAAGCAGTGTTTATGTGATTGATCAGTCACCAACACCCAGGGAAGGTCCTGTCCTGTGACATGTGCGTGCTTGGCAATGATCTTGCCGTGCATTTTGCTTAATAATTTTCATTATTTTTAATTAAAGTTGAAGAAGTGCAGACTCTAGCCGAAATTAAGGTAGGTTGTGTTGCCGGAATCTGGTAATTACTTTAATTGATCACAAGATAGTTTCCTTGATCACCAATTAGACTAAATTGCCGATCATGTTTCAAGACGTGAAGAAATGCCCAAACTGATTTATGTAATAGTGTTTTCACTTCTAATCAGACATAAATATAATTTCCTTCCATAGCAATTGTGTTTTATAAAAGAAGGGTTATGAGCCTACAAACATAAAGGTGATTCATAAACAATAGAGTTCTAATTCATTGAATTAGTAGAGGAAGTATTTAGAGGCTTAATGGAGATTGTACTGGGGAAATTACTGCGGAGTCACTGGTGCTCATTTTCTTAGTGGGAGATATGTTCTTTCTTAGTGCATAATTAAAATAGTCTACAATCAGAATATAAAAGGCAGCTAATTTAAAGTACATATCAAAGAGAACTGCTTTGAGTAATGAAAGATTCGTATTGTAAATATGTGCTAGAAGTTAAGTCTTAGAACTTTAATAAATTATACATGTTATTTGGCTGAAGCTACATTTTAAATTCAGGGTGCTGTTAAACATTTCACAGATTGATACAGGATTTTTGTTTTAGTTTTGTGCAACCGATAGCCTTTCATAGTTTCATGGAATAAAACGAAACAAAAGGAACTTTAAGAAAAATTAAAGTTCCTGAAGAATACTTGATTTGGGGTTCATGGAAAAATCTTTTAATTGCTGATGGTTTGGAGATTTCCAAATGACAAACTTCATTGGCCCAATTTACTGTGATTGTAATGCTTACATTCCTTAAAATGGCAGAGTGACTTAAAAAGTCATACTTCATCATGTATTCATTGACTTGTTCATAAAATGTTTGTAATTTGCAATAGAGGAAAGACTGAAACTATTATCAGCCATTATATGTTATTTGTTGGCCATATGTTTGTTTGAAATGGCCGTGGCTCAACAGAGCATGGCTCATAGACAAACTATGCTGTAAATTGGCACTAAAAACCCACCTAAACAGGTAGGCATATGTTAAGAAGTTAACATGAGCCAAAATATTTTAATATGAACCAGGTTACATACACTGCAAGATCCCAGCTGCCTTTACAGTGAGACCTTCATTTGCATGGCTTCTTCATTTTTTCCGAAACTAATTTTTAAACATGGATCAGGTATCTATGTGGTACACAATTCAAAAGGTACCAAAGAGTATAAATGTCTCTTCCTGATTTTTAACCATTCACTTCTCTCCTCCACCCTCCCCATCATTCACACTGTTACTAGCTCCAGAGATACTAATGTGTATAGTTTCTTTTCTTTCCTTTTTTATATAATTTGTAAACTATTTTTTTAAATAGTATCTATTTTATTTTATTTATTTTTACAAGGACAGAGAAAGGGATAGATAGGGACAGACAGACAGGAACAGAGAGAGGTGAGAAGCATCAATCATTAGTTTCTCATTGCCGTTGCGACACCATGGTTGTTCATTGATTGCTTTCTCACATGTGCCTTGACCGCGGGCCTTCAGCCAACCGAGCAACCCCTTGCTGAAGCCAGCGACCTTGGGTCCAAGCTGGTGAGCTTTTGCTCAAGCCAGATGTTCCCGCGCTCAAGTTGGCAACCTCAGGGTCTCGAACCTGGGTCTTCCGGCATCCCAGTCTGATGCTCTATCCACTGCGCCACCGCCTGGTCAGGCTAATTAGTAAACTATTTTTACACATTTTTTTCATTTAGTAATGTATGTTGGAGGTATTTCCATGTCAGAGGATAAATAGTTTCCTCATTCTTATTGACTGCATAGTATTCCAGTGTATAAATGTACTGTAATATATTTAATCAGGTCCTTATGGTTTGACCCTCTCAAGTCCATGGCTATTACCATCTGTACTGCACTGACCATGCTAATAATTTATGTTTGGGTATGTCTGCAGACAAATTCCTGGAAGTGGAATTGTTTGGCTGAAAGGCATGAGCATTTTTCCCCTAAGGACATGGGTGTTTAAAATTTTGATAGATATTGTCAAATTCTTTTTTTTAGTGATTATTATGTTTATATTTACCAACAATGCATGAAAGTACCCTTTCTTAGTGTTATATCTTCACTAACAGAATATTATCAAACTCTTTGTTATTTACCAAGCTGATAGGTTTAACTTAGTTCCCCAGCTTTACTGAAATATAATTGACATATCACTTAGTTTTAATTTGTGCTTCTCTTATCATGTATAAGTCTGGGCAGTTTTTATGTTTAAGAACCATTTGATTTTTTTGGTACGTTATTATGTCTTTTGTTCATTAAAAAATCAGGTGGTTAGTCTTTTTCTTATTAATTTGTAGGAGCTCTTTATAAGTTAAGGAAATATGTATTGCAAATATAATTTGTTTGTTTAGTTTTTATTACTGTATTGAAAATATTTTAATGGAGTAAGATTTATCTATTTTTTAATAGTGGTTTAAAGTTTTCTGCATATGGAATTTATACATTTTTTTAAGTTTACTCCTTGATAATTTTTGATGCCATTTTAGATAAGATCTTTTCTTCCAATATACTTTCTAATTAGTTTGTATAAAAAGGCTGTTGACTTTTATTAGCTTCTCTGTTTTATTCTTGATTTTAATGGAAAATCTTCTAGTCTTTCCCTATTAAGAATGATATTGAGCCCTGGCCAAGTGGCTTGGTTGGTTGGAGCATTGTCCCAAAGTGCAGAAGTTGCCAGTTTGATCCATGGTCAGGGTACATACAGGAACAGATTGATGTTCCTGTTTCTCTCTTCCTCTCTTTCTAAAATCAATTGAAAAAAAAAAGAATAATATTGAGAATATATTCTGATCATTTAGAGAGAAGTTCACCTATTCTTATTTCATAAGAATTCTAATACATAATAAATATTGAATTTATCAAATATCTTTCCAGAATTTATAGAAGTCATGTGAATTTTTGATTGGTATGATAATTTATATTAATTTATTCCCTAATATTGAACCATCCTTGCATTCTTAGGCTAAATCCTATTTGTTCATGGTGTTTTGTTCTTTCAGTGTATTGCTAGATTTTGTTTATTAAGATTTCAATAAATACGAGATCAATCTATCATTTCATTATTATGTACTATCAATTCGGAGACAATGTTATGATGGTTTGGAAATATTCTTTTCCTATGCTCTGGAACAGTTTAGTATTAGAGTTAACTTGATTAAAAATTTTGTTGAATTCCTCTGTGAAATGATTGGGAACTGTGAATTTTTGGTGTCACTCTTAGACATATTTCTCTTTTATAGTTGTTTAATTATTTAGATAGTTTTCTGGGGTCAGTTTTGATAATTTTTATTTCTTAAATAACTATTTTACCTATGTTTTAAAATTTAAGTAGACTTTGTATTTGTTTAAAAATTTTTGTATGTTTTCAATTTTGTTTTATCTGTAGTGACTTCCCTATTCTCATTTCTTCTTTTGTTTATCTGTACTTTCTCTCCTTGTCTTTTTTTTATTTAGATGGAGTAACCAATTTTCTGTTTTATAATTTTTTCAGATACAGCTTTTTATTATTTTGCCTTATTTCCTTTTCCTAATTCATTTACATCAACTTTTCTCTTTATAGTCTTTCCTGTTCTCCTCCTTAAATTTATTTTGTTGTTACTTATTTACCTTCTTGACTGGTTGCTTACTATATTTATTTTTAGTCTATCATGTTAATTAGGTAATTTAAATATTTAAAATGTTTACTCTGATTATTGCTTTAGATATATCCTATATATACTATTTATTACATTATTAATTTCTATTTCAGTGTTTTGGTTTTTTTGTGTGTGAGAGAGAGACAGACAGAGACAGAGAGACAGACAGAGACAGGAGGAGAGTTGAGAAGCATTAACTTGTAGTTGTGGCACTGTAGTTGTTCATTGATTGCTTCTCATATGTGCCTTGACCGGAGAGCTCAAGCTGAGCCAGTGACTCCTTGCTAATGCCAGGGACTTTGTGCTTCAAGCTGGTGACTCTGCATTCAAGCTGGTGAGCCTGGGCTCAAGATGGTGACTTTGGGATTTCAAACCTGGGAACCTCAGTGTCCCAGGTCGATGCTCTGTCCACTGTGCCACCACCAGTCAGGTTTTTCTTCCCTATTTTTTTTTTTTTTTAACAGGGACAGAGAGAGAGTCAGAGAGAGGGATAGATAGGGACAGACAGACAGGAACTGAGAGAGATGAGAAGCATCAGTCATTAGTTTTTTGTTGCCGTAGCGACACCATAGTTGTTCACTGATTGCTTTCTCACACGTACCTTGACCGCGGGCTTTCAGCACACCGAGCCACCCCTTGCTATAGCCAGCGACCTTGGGTCCAAGCTGGCGAGCTGTTGCTCAAGCCAGATGGGTCCGTGCTCAAGCTGGCGACCTCAGGGTCTCGAACCTTGGTCTTCCACATACCAGTCCACTGCGCCAACCCCTGGTCAGGCACTGTTCCCTAATTTGAATCATGACATGGATTGTGTTTTCTTTGCTTCATTTTAATTGTTTTTCTTTACTTAATTATGAATGTTTTTATTTTTATTTTCATTCTTCTTGTGGATACTATTATACCTATAATTTTACATAGCATACTTAACCCTCTATTTCTTTAGTTGGCATTTAGATAACATTTCTTTATATAGTGCTCTCACCAGTCTGACCAGGTGGTGGCACAGTGGATAGAGCATGAGCCTGGACACTGAGGACCCAGGTTGGAAACCTTGAGGTTGCTGGCTTGAATGTGGCTCATCTGACTTGAGTGTAGACTCACCAGCTTGAACGTGAGGTCGCTGGCTTGAACGTGGGATCATAGACATGATTCCATGGTCGCTAGCTTGAGCCAAAGGTCACTGGCTTGAGCCCAAGGTCGTGGGCTTGAGCAAGAGGTCACTGGCTCAGCTGAAACCCCTCAGTCAAGGCACATATGAGAAAGCAATTAATGAACAACTGAAGTGACACAACTATGAGTTGATGCTTCTCTTCTCTTTCTCTTCCTGACTGTTCCTATCTGTCCCTCTCTATCTCTTGTTCGCTCACTTAAATATATATATATAGTGGTCTCCGCAAAAAGCAATATCAGAATTATACTTCTTTTCAACTTTATCACACAATTTTAGATCATATTATTTTTAGTTATAGAGCTTAAATTTTATACCTGTAAATATACTTATATCTTTAATAGTTTCTTGTCCAGCTTTCAAGATTTTTAAAAACTTATTTACCACCTGACCTGTGGTGGCACAGTGGGATAAAGTGTCAACCTGGAAAACTGAGGTCGCCGGTTCGAAACCCTGGGCTTGCCTAGTCAAGGCACATATGGGAGTTGATGCTTCCTGCTCCTCCCCCTTC
Source organism: Rhynchonycteris naso (assembly GCA_037038555.1). Lineage (NCBI taxonomy): Eukaryota > Metazoa > Chordata > Mammalia > Chiroptera > Emballonuridae > Rhynchonycteris > Rhynchonycteris naso. Next base: position 96,712,442 of record CM073003.1, read on the forward strand.
TCTCTTTCTCTCTCTTTCTTTCTCTCTCTCTCTTACCCTCTCTCTCTCTCTCTGAAAATTAAATAAAGTCTTAAAAAAATCCTTTTATTTACTTTCCCCATTTCTTTTCCTTTTTCCTTCAACCCCTTATAATACTTGCATTTCATTAGGTCACTGTAATCCCCACAATTTTTTTTTTTTAACATTTTATTGGCCCTGGCTGGTTGGCTCATGTTAGAGCATCAGGCTGGCATTTGGAAGTCCCAGGTTCAATTTCCAGTCAGGGCATACAGGAGAAGCAACCATCTACTTCTCCACATCTCCCCTCTTCTCTCTCCACTCTGGCAGCCATGGCTCTAATAGTTTGAGCAAGTTGGCCCTGGGCACTGAGGATGGCTCTATGGCCTTGCCTCAGGCACTAAAATAGCTTGGTTGCCAAGCAACAGAATAGCAGCTCCAGGTGGGCAGAGCACAGTCCTCCTCATAGGGGGCTTGCTGGATGGATCCCAGTTGGGGCACATGTGAGAATCTGTCTCTCTGGCTCCCTGGGGCCTCTCACTTAATAAAAAAAAAAAAGATTTTATTTATTGGCTTTACAGAGAGAGGAGAGAAAGGGACAAGAAGTGAGAAGTATCAACTCATAGTTAATTCACTATGAGCTGAAATACTTCATTGATTGCTTGTTATATGTGCCTTGACTGGGCAAGCCCAGGGTTTCAAACCTGTGACTTCAGCATTACAGGGCAACACTTTATACACTGCGCCACCACAGCCCAGGCCCACAGTTGTTTTAAATGTATTCCTAGAGCTGAGTGAATTTATTCCTCACTACCAATACCTTTGGTATGGTTTCTCTATTCATCTCTTAGTTACTTATATTTTACCCTTTTAAAATAAAAGTTTCCTTCAAGAAGGATGAATAGCAATTATTTCCTGAATTGTTGCATTAAAAAATTTATGTCTCTTGCATTAATTTTGAACAGCCATTTAATTTAGCTAGGTATAAAATTTTTTGCACTTTCATTTCCTAAATTCTTTGTAAGCATTGTTCCTTTGACTTCTATGTTGAATGTTGCTACATGGAACATTGAAGTCAATTAGATTTTTTTCATCCTTATAGGTGAATTGATCTTTTTCTTCAGGAATTTCTTTTCCTTCAATGGTGTAGACATGGTTGAATTCTTACCATCTATAGATTTAAAATTTTTATTTCTGGCAATTTTTCTGGCTGTTTTCCTTTTTCTCTTATTGATAATAATTGTCTATATGCTAGATCTACTGTATTTATTATTGTCTTCTGTATTTATTATTTTCCTTTTCTTTTAAGTACTCTTTTTTTTAAATGTTTATCTTATTGATTTGAGAGAGAAACAGGAACATCAACCTGCTCCTGTATGTGCCCTGACCAGGGATTGAACTAGCAACCTCTGCACTTAGGGATGATGCCTCTAACCAACCAACCAACTGAGCTATCTGGTCAGGGCTATTTATTATTTTCTAATCCTTATAAACTATGTTGATTTTTACTTTGTTTTGCCCATTTTCTCAGTCCTGTCCTCTAAGCTTTTTACTGGGGTAGTTAGTGGTGACTGTTTTGCCTTGGGCTGTTTGCAGTTTTCTTTGTTTTTTTAAGTATTTTTTTTTATTTTTGATTACAGTTGATATACAGTATTATATTAGTTTCAGCTGTACAACATAGTGATTAGACTTTTATGGAATGGTTTTGGAAAGTCTGTACTTTTAGATGGTTCAGAGCCTTTAGAGTCCAGCTGGCATCCTGGTAACAAGTAGCTAGGGCTGTAAAAAATCTTAGAAAGAAGGGACAGATGCTCATCAGCATCTGCCAAGTTAGCTATTGAGTCATATTCCTTCTTTATTATATTTCAGATAATCAGAATTCCCCTTTGATTTCGCTTTTTCCTCTCCTATCCACTAATCTTTTTTGCAGAAATTCTTTTACTTTAATTTGAATGTATATTGTTATAGATGTTTTTAATTTGTAGATTTAAAAATAAATATTTGGGGATTATTTGGTTTTGTTATATGGAAGAAGGGTTATAGAATTGCCTCCTTGTTCCCAGAGCAGTTTGTATATTCTTTCCGTAGGGAAGAATTAGGCATAAATATTGTGTGAATGGGTTTATTAGGCTTTGTGATACTTTATTTAGTGCAAATATTAGTGACAGTTGAGATAAATGTATAGATAGAGTTGAGGAAAGTACAAATTTAGAGGGTCTTTGGATATGTCCCCCTATTTTACGTTGTATGTAGTTATGGTAGATGCTCTTACTTTGATCAACATACTTCTTAGGATAGAGGTGTTCTGTTTTAAGTCATATCTGTGATAAAATAGATTTTCTTACTATACTGCTAGCATACATGTAGTTAAAGATTTGGGGAGCACTTCTGACCATGTTCAAATCATCCTAAGGCTCTTGGAAATGGTAAGGGATTCTAAGTATCACTTTGGACCTTTTAGAGTAACATGGTTCAAAGAAATTGTGGATTCAAGGAGTATGAACTTTGGCAGTGACTGACTGCCAACCTCACTTGTTGTCCTTAAGCTGTTTTCCCCGGGAAGTGTTAGCCTCCAGTATATCATGTGTTTGTTAGCTATAAGTGTGTCGGTCTCTAGTGATGGCACATGAGAATAGGAGAGAGCTGATCTGGGAGACAGCAACTGGAATCTTAGGTTCTCAGGGCTTTGGGAGGGCTTGTCACCTATCATGACATTTTGTAAAGTTTGGCCAGAGCCGTAGTTGGAGTTGTACAGCCATTATTGATATCGGCCTCTGTGCCTCGTGCTGTGCTGAATGCTTTTATATCCCCAATCTCATTTTTCATCAGAATGATTACATGAGCTTTTTATTATTATCCTCATTTTACTGATGAGAAAACTGAGGCACAGAGTTAAATTATATGACAGTGAAGTAGTAGAATTGAGATTTGAATCCAGGACTTGGGCTCAAAAGCACATGCCCTTAACAGTATTACTGTCTCTCAGAGGTGGTGGTTAGTCTTGTAAGTCTTCTAAAGCTAAATAAGAATGTAGACAAACAGTAAAAATTCTCATTATACATAATTTAATATAGGTTTAACTCTGTGTTTGTATAATTAAAATGGACTTTCACATTTGACTTGCCCCATCTATCCACATAGTCTAGAGCAGTGGTTCTTAACCTTTTTTGAGGTACCGAACCCACCAGTTTCATATGCACATTCACCGAACCCTTCTTTAGTGATAAATAAAATATGATTTCTTTTTCCAAATTCAAGACATAGGTATATGTTTTTTTACTGGTGCACAAAATGAGCCGTGCATGAACATCACCTTGCTCAAAGAACAAAACCAACAAAGTGCATGAACTCACAACAAATTACGGTATTACTTTATTCTGGCCTCCACGGCAGAGGCTTCTCCGAACCCCTGAGACCGACTCATCGAACCCCTAGGGTTCAATAGAACCCAGGTTAAGAACCACTGGGCTAGAGACTCAGATTACAATGGTTCCTTCATCTGTGGGCAAGAAGTTCCTGGACCCCTAGTGGATGCCTGAAGTGGAGATAGTGCTGAGCCCCATATATACTGTTTTTCCTATAATATATGCCTTTGATAAAGTTTAACTTATAAATTAGGCATAGAGATTAATAACAATAACTAATAATAAAATAGAAAAAATATAATAATATACTATAATAGAAATTATGTGAATGCAGTATCTCTCTCTCTTAGATGACCGATGATAACCAAGATGGCTACTAAGTGTCTAATGGCAGGTGATACACATGGTGTGGATATGCTGGACAAAGGGATGATTCATGTCCTGGGCGGGAGAGAGCAGGACAGTGAGATTTTTATCACACTGCTCAGAACAGTACATGATTTAAAAATTATGAATTGGGCCCTGGCTGGTTGGCCCAGCGGTAGAGCGTTGGCCCGGCGTGTGGAAGTCTTGGGTTCAATTCCTGGCCAGGGCACACAGGAGCAGTGTCCATCTGCTTCTCCACCCTTTCCCCTCTCCTTTCTCTCTATCTCTCTCTTACCCTCCCACAGCCAAGGCTCCATTGGAGCAAAGTTGGCCCGAGTGCTGAGAATGGCTCCATGGCCTCTGCCTCAGACACTTGAATTGCTCCGATTGCAGCAGAGCAAAGCCCCAGAGGGGCTAATCATTGCCCCCTGGTGGGCATGCTGGATGGATCCCGGTCGGGTGCCTGCGGGAGTCTGTCTGTCTGCCTCACCCTTCCCTTCTCACTTCCGGAAAATACAAAAATATATATATATGAATTGTTTTTTTCTAGAATTTTCCATTTACTATGTTCAGACCATGGTTGACCACTGATAACTGAAACCATGGAAAGTGAAACTGTGGATAAGAGGCGGGGGGAACTATATGAAATGAGAAGAGTGTGGGGGGTGAATATTGCTTTCCCATTGATAATTCCTTACATGGTTAAATAGATATTGCTTGAATTTCCTTCCTTTTACTAACAGGGAAAACCTTTAGGGCTTAAATGTCAAAATGGAAATCTTTATCCTGTATAAAGTAGATTCTGATATAGAAACCATTATTGATGACAGAAAATTATTTAAAATTACCTTCTTCTATGTTTCTTGCTATGAACTTGCAAATGTGCTCTTTTGGCATTTGGTGATCCAAAAACAGTACAACTAACATCAGATTGTTTTCTCTGGATTGGGGTAATGAAGTTAAATATTTATACCTGTAATGGGACTGCCCTGTGAATTCCACTGTAACTTTGTGATGAATATGACCTCACCTTTGAGTCTTACCAAATATTTCTGCCTTCTATGCACAATAGAGACATTTTCCTGTTGTTTGCAGTTACCCTCATAAAATTTAAAAGCAGGCCAAAAAAAAAAAACACCCCACAACATTTATTTCCTCTCAGGACAAGTTTGCATTCTGCTTAACAAAATTAAGTTTGCACTTTCCCTGTGGTATGAAGACAGAGTTCTCCAGGTCCTACACCTGTGGCTGGGTCAGCCGCCCACTGCCAAGAGGCAGTGTTTCTCCTGTGCCAATGCTGGGCAAAATGACCCCGAGCAGGCAAGCCAGTCTTTCCCGTTTCACTCTGGATGCCAATAAAAATAGTCTTTCATTCCTCCTGTCCTGCCTGAGAGAGGGAATAGAGAAGTTGTTTTCTTCTGCCAGTGCTTTGGCTTAATGCACTCAGAAGACTTTCTTCATAGTCCTGTGGTTGATGCCTTAGCAACCCAGTCACTAAAAACAAAAGGAGAATCATGCTGCAAGAAAAGTGGCTTCTAAGATTTGGGGCCAGGTAGTGAGGGCCAGGGCACTGGGCTGAAGGGAAGTTATTCCCGGGCTAGTCTGGAGCCCCTGTCTCATCCCGAGGACGATTAAACAATCCAGACAGGCACTGGGTGAGACCAGTTAACGACTGTTTATTTGAGCCTGATTGTTTTCACCATCGAGCAGCAGGTCACGGTCCTGCTGCACCGTTACCCCAGCTCTGCAGAGAGCAATCCCTTTCCTATTTGGTTTCGCCAGGCTTCCCTAAGGATCCGAGCCCTGGCTTTATCTGGTCGGGTGGCTCAGAGGTCTCTCTCAGGACCAGGGCAGAGGGCAGCAGCAGTGATCACTCTCCACTTTGTCTTACGCAGGCTTTTGGCTTTATGTCCCGAGTTGCTCTACAAGCAGAAAAGATGAATCATCACCCAGAGTGGTTCAATGCGTACAACAAGGTAACGAAATTGCCTTATTTTGGGATCATCTTAATTATGGAGTTTAAGAAACGTCTTTCTCCCTTGTCATCTGTGTCATTGTGCTTAGGAAAGAATTCTCTCTTTCTTTTTTTTCAGAGTCCCTGTGTAGTATTGCAATTTAGTAATAAAACTTTAGCTTTGCTCAAGGGAACAGTGACTAAGCCCTTTATTTTCATGTTTGTCTTCAGTGAAACTAATATGAGAGTAGGACCATATTCAGCTCCTGAAATAAACTTGAATATCAGCCATGCAGATAAAATTTTAAACCCTTTGAAGGTAAATTATTGAAAGAAATGGTAGGAAATAAGTCTTATTTATCCCACTGATAGAAATTTGCTCAAGAACTGTGTTTTAAATAGTAAGGATATTAAATGCTGTGTCCTCAGCGAGAACTGACCTTACTGAAGGCAAAGAGCAGACTGGAACGGCAGCATCAAGTAGTTTTACGGGGGCACAGTGAGAAGGATCAGGCCCTCTCCCCAAAAAGTGGCCTTACCTTTATGGTCATACCATTTAGAATGTCTTATTATCTAGCTTTCTGTGGGGTTCTTTCTCCTCTTTGAAAGTCCTCTTTGAATAAAGAGAAAATTTCATGATATTTTTGCGATTTACTGGAATAATTTAGAGCATGCAGGTACCAGTATAAACTTTTCTTTCACGGTTGCCTCTCTTTGCCCATCACTTTGCTTTTGCCCTTTAATTGATTTGTCAAGAAGCAAGAGTCTATTCCTGCATCCCACCCCCACCTCTTCCATAATTTGGAAATGGGCTTTTTTAACGTTGCTAAGATACTACATTTGATACCTTGGGTTTTCTCAGTGGCCTCAAAAATAGTAGATGTAATTAAAGTAATAGGAGTTCAAATGGAACTTCAGTCTTTGTCTTTTATTTTATTTTCTTTTTGAGAGACACGATTTGAGATTCTGACAGCTGAATTGCTTTTCATATGAGAGAACCTTTTTATCCGTGGGCAGCTGCCGGGCCCAGCCTGAAGCAGATTATGGCCCCAGAGTTTCCTGGGTTTTGAAAATGCTATGCTTATTCCTGTTTTCTAAATCATATAATCTCCCCAGTTTTTAAATATGAATGTTGGATAACAAATTGATTTCTGAACCACCAAAGGTCAGGGTTTTAAAAACTGCTTCTCTCTTTCTTAGGTCCAGATAACCCTCACCTCGCATGACTGTGGTCAACTGACCAAAAGAGACGTGAAACTGGCCAAGTTCATTGAAAAAGCAGCTGCTTCAATGTGATTTCTTTCAAAATGCATGTGAAGTCTTATATACATCTTAGGTGCTCTGTATTTTGAGGGTGATTTACACGAATAAATTAAGTTGTGAAGTTAGTTCATTTTTATATCACATTTTGTGAAATCAGTGCTTAAATACAAAATGATATAAATTTGAGCCTGAGGTTACTTGTCATTCTATCTAAATCACATATATATGGCAAACTAACCTAGGTAATTATATTAATAAAATAGTATTCAAAAAGAGGAATAGCATTTGTAAAGACCAGAAATAGGGATGGGGGAGCATTCATTCATTTATAACCCAGAAATTCATGTCATTATGGTGATTTTACAAATGCACTGTTGGAGAATAGCTGTAGAAAAAGAATGATGAGCTCTGTATGTAAAAGGTTTTATCAATCTATAACAATCCTTATGAAGGTGAAGTTGATTTGGACTTTACATGCTATTATTACTTCAGTAGTTAATTAGATCACACAGTCACCAAAATTGGGTGAGCTATTTTGTGTTTTATTCTTACTTTTCAGGCCTGGAGTTGAAGGGAGAGGACAAGTGATTTTTGTCCATGGTTGCCAGCAGGGTGGGACAATATAAGGATTTAGTCATAAATGACCAAGTTGCGAGGTCATTATTTGATTTACTGAGTTAAGGAGGAACCAAGGGTTGTTTTTTTTTCATCTTTTGCTTGTTGTGACCTCTGAACTGAATTTCTATAGCCATTGAACTAGAAGCTACTTGGGTATTATTATCCACTAATGAGCTGTATTTATTCAGTGTGTCACTGAAAGGAGTAAAATGAAATATAATCTTTTATTTTAAAATTGCAGTATCAGCATCCTTTGGATGCTGGAATGGAACTCAAGAATGTACTTATTAATGAGCTTATAATGTAGATTAAAAGACTGTATACAGGGGTGGGCAGAAGTAGGTTTTCAGTTGTGAGTACATAAAACAGTTTATTCTTGTATTCTTATTTATTATCTATTGTGGCATTTATTTGTATCAGTTCCATATGAACAGCTATAAACCTACTTTTGCCCACCCTTGTATATACTCACCTAAGGAACATATTTTAATTCCTCGAAGCATTATTGTGGTAGGATTTAATAGGGATCATCTTTGTAACCTACCTCACTTCAGAGGCCAGAAAATTCTCTCTATTACAACAAGCAACCCTTTCTCTCCTAACCCCACCCAGCCCAGTCTCCAACTTGAGAAATCCTATGGGAACATGGCTGGGAAGCTGAGCTCTCTTAAGCTAGTTCCAGGCTGGTTCTGTTGGCCTGGGAGAGGCAGGTGCCGTCAGCTTGCCCCGTGGGTATGGAGTGTCTGAGAAGGGAAGGGAGAGAAGGCCCCTCAAGCTCTGGGCTGTCGGCAGAGCGAGAGCCTGTGTACTAGAACGTGTGCTTCTTAGAAGTTTTTTAGAGAAAAGTCAAAGCTGTGTATTTTAATAAATTCTTATTTATAGATTTTGAGGGATTTTTATATATTTTATTACCAAATCATTTTAGTTCAATGCTTCAATTTTTTACATGAATTTTGAAACATATAAACATATATTTTAAAAGAGTGAATAGTACACTGAACCCTTATGTACTGATCACCTAGATTTAGCATTTATCAAGATGTGTCCGGTTACTTCATATAATCCCTCATTTCCTTTTTCTTTGCTAAAGTATTTAAAAGCAAATCCCTGATAGCATTTCATTTTACCCCTATATCCTTCAGTAAACATATCTAGAAAATGTGGTCATTTTCTTGTATAAACCAGAATGCCATTATCACACCTAACAAAATAAACCATGATTTCTTGGTATCACCTCATACTCAGGCAAAATCAATTGCCCTGAAGGTCAAGAATGTGTTTGGACAGTAATTTTGTTCTAATCAGGATCCACACGAAGTCCAGCCATCACATCTGGTTGTTGTATCTTTTTAATCATTCAATCTAGGGTAAGCAAGCTCCCCTCCCTTTCCTTCTCCCCACTTCCCCATGTCATTGACTTACTGCAAAATATTGGGTCAGGGGTCCTGTAGACTATTCCACCTTCTGGATTTGTTTGTTTGTTCTTTTGTGGTCTAATTTAACTTATTTTCCTGTACCCTGAATGGAACCCTTTTCTTCTATCTTGAATGTAAGTCTGAGAGTCTAACTTCATTGGCTGTTAACGTACACCACATACAGCACACTAGAGAAAGCAGGATATGGCTTGTAATTGCAATGGTGAAGACCTGAGAATGCAGCTACTAATTAGCATCTACATGGGGGTTGGACATAAGGTTCATGTTAAGGGTGTCACATCTGCTGGAGCTCACAAACTTTAGAATCAAAGGTCCCATACCAAGTCTATGGAAATACTCATTGTGGTAAATTTCAACAGAATGAGTCCCCAGTCTTGCTTCAAGTAACTGACATTTCAACTTAAAAGAGACATTGGCAAGGTTGTTAGGCCCCCAAGTTCCCTTCTGTTCCAAATCTTTGTGTGATGGCACTGACGTCTCTGATGTGGTGAGTTTTAGTTTCTCTTCATTTTCTTTCTAAATGATCACTGGAGTGAAAAGAGTTAAATAGACATGACCTGTGACCCCTTGCATGATCTCTGTAGGTAACAAACCAGCGGTAGCACGTTTGACAACTGTCCTTTTCTAAAATGAAGTTAATGAAAGTTCTGAAAATAGTGGTTACTTACTGACATTGATAAGCTTTAAAAACTCTTTGGATACATAGAATAGTCATGATTTTATGGTTTTGCTCTAGAGAAAAGAAGTAGCATGTATGTTTTTGAGCATAAACCTGACCTTTACTAGTGTATTGAAGTATCTAGTGTTGGTATGAGGCAGCCTTTGTACTAATTTAGCATTAAAAAATATACTAATTGAACTCGGTAACTTTCAGTTTTATAAAATTTCCTGCAAAACAGCGAGAGCTGTAATAGAGTTTGGCTATAATATGTGAGCTTTGTGTTTCAGGGCCGGTTACTTGGGACTAGTAAAGGAATAACTGTTGACCAAAAGACTTGGGTCACCAAGCTGCTGCGCCAGTGGACTGATGACTCCCTGCCTGTGCAGCTGAGGTGGAGCTGGCTGAGGGCAGGAGGTGCCCCTCTGGCTTCTCACCCCAGGATGCTCACGTCTCTATGAAAGGATCTGGATGACAGTAGAGCCTGATAAGCTCATCACTTCTGATTCCACTCACCAGCTAGAGTTTTAGTCCCAGACGAGAGGTCTTCATCAGTGACTTCAGAAACCACATTTAGTGGTGGTTGGCTGGGCTGACACAGTGCACTCTGGGCAGCTGGGCTCTACTCTGCTGCTCTCAGCTGGCCATCTTTCCTTACGTCTCCAAGCATTGTGGAGCATTCTTTACATTCTCGTTCTCTTCTCCATCTCTTCCCAAAACGTTGCTTGGGTGCTGAAAGAGGGAAGGCATAGAAGTGTACCGTTGGGTCCCTGGGGATGGAATTCACTATGCTCAGCTACTCAAGTGAGCATAAGGACCCCTGGTGCCATTTGTTTGTGTAATGATATAGCACAGACTTTCTGAGGGCCATCTAGATGCCCCAATGGGATTTGGCATATTGATAGATTGGGGCAGGTGGAAACAGAACTGATTCAGGCCCTCTCTGTGCAGCTGCTCTAGACCAATGTGGAGATGTTGGGCAGGAGCCCAGAAGGTATTAGGGGCACATGACCAAAGCGGGCAAGAGGAGGAGGAGCAGCTGATCCCCGAGGGAGAGAATGTGGACTGAGAAGATGAGAGTAAAGTTTGAATTGGGGACATTAGTCAAAGTGATCCTTGAAGCTTGACTGTTGAGTTTAAATGGAGAAATTGAGTAAATAAGATGCTATTTCCCAGTTTTGTATATTGGTTGCCTACAAGAGTATTTTCCTATGAGGAATGATCGTATATACTTGTTTTAGAACACCCAGGACAGTGAAGTTGGTGGGTGATCACCTCCGTTTCTCGTGGCCCAAGAACTTTAGTTTCTAGGAATTTGACCCATTTAGCCACTAAAGATTTAGTGGCTACCCAGATGCCTCTGTCTTGATTTGCCTTAAAAACCAAAGGGGTAAGGAGAAGGAGAGCAAGGAGAATATATTAATCCCAAGAACTGAACAGGACAAAAAAGTCCTATTGCTCTTGTGCCTAAAACAACTCTGCCCCATGGGCTGGTCCTTTACACTGTGGGTGGTTCATGCCTGTACACTCCATGTGCCCAGCTAGCCTTCTGTAATCTTCTAGCTCCAAACCCATCAGAACTGCTCCTTGCCCCTTCCAGTTGTTTCCAGTGCTGTGCCCTTGCTCTTAGAACCCCATATTGTAACATTAAGGGCCTTTGTCAAATGAGGGAACTGCATGAAGAAGGGATTTTCATTTGGTCTATCTCTGGTGTCTCCCAGCTTTAGCCTGGGGCTTCACAATTGCTAGGTACTCATAAACCTTTTACTGAACTGAGGTACCCAGTCTCCTTGGGAGCAGAGGATCTGTATGTAGGTCAGTGGGTGAGTGTACCCCTCCCCCACTGGCGGCCTGCGGAATAGTAATACCAGAATGCCCAAGAAGTACCCAGTCTCCTTGGGAGCAGAGGATTTGTATGTAGGTCAGTGGGTGAGTGTGCCCCTCCCCCACTGGCGGCCTGCGGAATAGTAATACCAGAATGCCCAAGAGTGACCTCATAAACAAGGATTCTTCTTGTGGACACTTCTGTGTGGCCTCTGGAGTCTAGACGTTGAGGAAATCCCTAAGCAGAGATTTTCTGTTGAATGATAAAAGCAAGGATTAAAACTTGAAAATTTGGAAGGTTTTAAACACAGCTCCCCAGATTCACGCAAGAGTCATTTCTAGTAAATGAATTGATGATGTTTCTTGAGAGATTCAGAACATTTCAGTAAGTAGTCTTTATTTCTGTTGCTTGTTAAGAAATGTGCAGATGGCAGTGGGGGCAGGGTGCCAGTACTCTCCGCCTCTTCTCACAGCCAGTCCTCCATTTCTCAAAGTGGGGTGCATGTTCTTGATAACCTGATTTCTCTTGACTGGTGAGTTTGGTGAAGGCTCAGCCAAACATGCACTTCTTCAGCTTTAGTATCATGACTGGCTGGTTAAGTCAAACATTCAGGCATGCTAGTGTCATTATCTAATTAAATTAAATTAATTAATTAATTTGAGAAGGAGAGAGATGAGAAGCATCAACTAGTAGTTGCATCACTTTAGTTGTTCATTGATTGCTTCTCATACATGCCTTGACTTGGGGGCTCAAGTCAAACCAGTGACCCCTGTCTCAAGCCAGCAACCTTGGGCTTCAAGCCAAAAACCTTTGTGCTCAAGTCAGTGACCTTGGGATAATTTTGATGACCCCACACTCAAGCCAGCAACCCCTTGCTCAAGCTGGCAGGCTTGCACTCAAGCTGAATGAGCCCGCATTCAAGCCAGTGACCTCGGAGTTTTGAACCGGAGTCTTCAGCATCCCAGTTCCATGATCTATACCAGGGATCGGGAACCTTTTTGGCTGAGAGAGCCAGGAACGCCACATATTTTAAAATGTGATTCCGTGAGAGCCATACAATATGTTTAACACTAAATACAAGTAAATGTGTGCATTTTATGTAAGACCAACACTTTTAAAGTACAATAAGTCTCTGAATTCTTTTTAATAACGTTGTTATGCTGTTGCTAACCAATGATGAATAAAGTACTTCTTACCATTAATGTGACTTCTGGTGCTGCATGGTTTTGCTGATGGCTCTGTAGTCTGGTTGATACGTGGTGAGGTTAAGCTTCATGCAGGTGTTAAGACTTCCATCTGTTAAATGTGATCGTAGGTTGGTCTTAACGTTCTTTAGATGTGAGAAAGACTGCTCACATGCATATGTAGAGCCAAGCATTGTCAGTACAGCAATACTCACACGCTGCAGTGTGTGGTATGTGATGGGAAGCATGTTCCAAGTTTTGACAATCAGCTGGTCCACGGGTTGAAGTTTTTTCATTTCTCCCACTTGTGTTTGCTCTCCAACTCTACTTGGTGTCTGCAAGTCTTTCCAAATCTTCATTCAGTGACTTGAACTTATCTACCCACATGTCTGAGGCCTTCAGGTCAGCAGCTTCTAGCTCAAAATCTCTGATGGAGACACTGGGGATGTAACTCAGGTTAGCGCTGTCCAGTACCCACTCGTTTGGATAGGTGATGAACTTAAAAAGACAAGTGCGCTCATGAAATTCTCCAAAGCGCACTTTGAATGACTGCAGGAGATTAGATGTGAAGCCTACTAGCTGCTGGAGATCAAGATGTTGAGCAGAGTCACTTGCTGTGCATGCATCTTTAAACTCTCCCAGTTTTTCAAAGTGTAGTAAACAACCTGTTTCAATGTCGGCAATAAAGAGTTCCACCTTGTTTTCAGATGCTAACACTGCTTGTTGAAGGAATAAGACTGTATTTCCAATGCCTTGCATTTTTACATTGAGCTGGTTCAGATGTTCAGTCATGTCCACGAGATAGTAGAACTTCAGGAGCCACTCAGTGTTAGCTAAGTCAGGATGATCAACGTTTTTCATTTCAAGAAAAATCCGGATTTCACTCAGACAAGCTGCGAAACGGCTGAGCACCTTCCCTCTTGACAACCAACACACATTACTGTGCAGAAGCAGACCAGGATAATTATTCCCAACACTATCCAGCAGTGTTTTAAACTGGCAATCATTTAAAGCTCGGGCAAAAATAAAGTTGATTACCCGAATGACCAGTGACATCACCTCACCAAGCTGCTTGCCATACATCTGAGCACAAAGCGCCTTCTGATGTAGGATGCAGTGAAAACTTAGGATGGGTCTCTTTTCATGTTCACAAAGAAGCGCTACGAATCCTCTGTTTTTCCCCACCATGCACAGAGCACCATCAGTACACACCGAAATAAGTTTATCCATCAGTAATTATTTTTCTTTAGCGAACTCAGTGAAAGACTTGAATAGATCCTCCCCTCTTGTTGTCTCTTTCATAGGCAAAACAGCAAGACTTTTCTCATGTAGTGTGTCACCAACAGCATACCTTGCAATCATGCTAAACTGGGATAAATGGCTTACATATGTTGACTCATCCAAAGCAAGAAAAAAGAATGGTGTTGCATTCATGTCCTTCACTTCTGTTGCCTCAATTTGATTTGCCATCATGATGGTACGATTGTGAACAGTTCTTGCTGACAGAGGCATGTCTTTTATTCGTTTGATTATCTTGTCTTTATTCGAAAAGTTGTCAAAAAGATCATTGGCAACATCAAGCATGAAAGTTTTGGCATACTCCCCATCTGTGAATGGCTTTCTGTGTCTCACAATTGCTAAAGCACCAGCAAAGCTAGCCGAATTCCAGTCACCTAGCTGGGTCCAAACACGGAGTTGCTGCTGACTAGCTTGCACTCTGCACAGCAGCTCTTGACATGCTTTCTTCCTGCTGTCTCCCACTGGATATTTTGATGCAAATGTAGTATGGTATGTGTTGAAGTGCTGCTTTATATTTGACTGTTTCATCAATGTAATTTTATCATTGCATATTAGACACACTGCAGAACCTGCTCTCTCCACAAAGGTGAATTCCTCTGTCCATTCCTGCTGAAAAGTACGATACTCCTCATCCTTTTTTCTTTTAGCCATCTTCGTCAAAAGGGTTTCTGCAATTAGCTAGTTGGATACTTGATTAAAAGGAGGGAAGTTTACTTTCTGACCTCACAACGACCCGTGTATACATTACACATTATCCAATAGAAATTTGGTGTTGTACCGGAGGACAGCTGTGATTGGCTCCAGCCACCTGCAACCATGAACATGAGCCGTTGGAAATGAATGGGTTGTAATACGTGAGAATGTTTTATATTTTTAACATTATTTTTTTTATTAAAGATTTGTTTGCGAGCCAGATGCAGCCATCAAAAGAGCCACATCTGGCTTGCGAGCCATAGGTTCCTGACCCCTGCTCTATACATTGTGCTACCACCAGTCAGGCAGGCATGCTAGTTTCTGACTTGTATGTAGAATAACACTGGAAAACACTATTTTTTTCAATCTTCTGTTGCATGAAGTTTTAGAACTTTTTCTATATATTTCTGTATCGCTGATTCCAAATCTGAAAGCCATTTTTTGGTGCATGCTCTAGTTTTTATGCAATTTTAATTTCTTTTTGTTACAGTTAATGGCATGCATTGGTTTTTAAATTGGAGTTAAAGGGCAACAACTCTTGGATTGAACATAACCACAAGGCAATTAATGTTTTACAAACATCACATTTACATAATTGTAGTTGTTTTTAAATGTAAAAAATTACTATCTGATAAAAACACCCTCTTATTTTGTTTTAAGATTGAATCATGGCTTCTTCGAGTAGGCGTAAATGGAAGAATAGTCCTGACACCTTCTGTTCTATATGTGGCTGTTACACACTTCAACGTCAAAGGCACAATATTTCATCATTTGTGACATGTGCATATATCGCCTATTTTCAAGTTCCCCTTGGTGATCAAGACAAGGATAGGGCTCCTCATACTGTGTGTCATAATTGTGAGGAAATGCTTCGTGAATGGACAAAAGGAAAATGCAAAGGAATGCTTTTTGGTATTCCCATGGTTTGGCATGAACCTAAGGACCACAGCAGTGACTGTTATTTCTGTCTGATCCATACAAAGGGCATTGGCAAGATAAAACGGCATATGATCGCATTTCCTAATATTCCTTCAGCAATACGACCTATCCCACACTCTGAGACACTCCCGCTTCCAGTTTTCAATGGTTTTATTTATTCTAAGGATGAAGAAAGTGAACATGGTGATCAAGTGTATTTTGATAAGATGCATGAGGAAATGGTTGTAGAATCTGAAGGGTCTTCTCCTGATGCCAAGCAGTCATTAACCCCTCAGCAGTTTAGCCAACCCGAATTGAATGAGTTAGTAAGAGATTTGGGCCTATCAAAGAAAGCAGCTGAGTTATTAGCCTTCAGGCTTCAAGAAAAGAATATACGTCACCAGTCAGCTAAAGTATCCCATTTCAGGAAGCATGAACAAATTTTTGTGGATTTTTTTTTCTGGAGACAAACACTTTGTTTACTGTCATGATATCAATAGTCTTCTCAGCCAGCTAGGTGTTACTACTTACAGTCCAACAGAATGGCAGCTATTTCTTGAGAGCTCTAAACAGAGTCTGAAATATGTTCTCCTACACAATGGTAATGTTTATGCAGCGGTTCCAATTGGTTATTCAACCCATCTGTGAGAAGATTGTAATGACATAAAAATTGTCCTCGACTTACTGAAGTTTGAGGAGCGTAACTGGATCATTTGTGTGGATCTTAAAATGGTAAATTTCCTGCTAGGACAACAGAGAGGTTTCACTAAGTATCCTTGCTTTCTGTGTTTGTGGGATAACCAAGCTTGGGAGAAACCCTGGACACAGAAGGAGTGGCCAAAACATGAAGCTCTGGAAGTAGGGATGCAAAATATTGTGAATGAACCTGTAGTTAATTGAGACAGGATCATTTTTCCCCTACTTCACATCAAACTTCGCTTAATGAAGCAGTTTGTTCAGGCTTTGAATAGAGAAAGTGAATGCTTTCAACATATTATTTCTGCTTTTCCTGCCTTGTCTTTCGAGAAGATAAAAGCAGGTGTATTTGATGGACCTCAAATTCGAACCCTCATACGTGACGAAGAATTTGCCAGGAAGATGAATAAGGAGGAGAAAGCAGCATGGCAGTGTTTTGTGGCAGTTACAAAGAACTTCCTTGGGAACAAAAAAGCAGAAAACTATGAACTTATGGTTCAAAGGATTCTGTTGGCTTTCCACAGCATTGGATGTAACATGAGCGTTAAGATTCACTTCCTGAATAGTCACCTTGATAAGTTTCCCAAAAATCTTGGAGCTGTTAGTGATGAGCAGACTACTGCTGGCGCATCAAACAAGATTTTCCTCAACAAGTACACAAACGCAAGAGCTACAAATACAAATTTTTGCCTGAATAGAATTTAAATAAGTTTTGTGAAAATTTTATGATTAAAATAAGTGTTTTAATATGTTCTATTTCGAAATTGTAGACAAATTCTGATGCAATCATATCTTTTAGTGTATTAGTGTATTTACTGCATTATATAAATTATTATATTTTCACAAAGATGATGCCCAAGAAGATATTCTACTTCATTATGTTAAACTAAATGTTGAAAATTTTACAATAAGATAAAAACCTAAAATCTTGAATTGCAAAATAACCGTAGCTTACAGAGAAAAACTAATGTCAGGTTTGAGATCAGCACACTCGAATTAGGTAAGAACAAGTGTTTTTGTGGATACAACTAAAATTTTGTTTCCCATATAATTTGACACTTTTTAAAATCAACCTTATCTCAAATCAGATAATGAAAATTACGCATCTTGTTTTATACATTATATATAAAAGAATATACATTCTGAATTTTTTACTTTTATGAGATTGTGTTAATTTGTTACATATAATGGGGGGAAAGTAACACTCTGAGAAAAATTGCAAAGCACAGATAAACAAACGGGAAAAAGAATCACCTACAACTTCATCACTATCCACATTTTGGCATGTTTCCTGCCAAATTTTTTTCTACCCATATTTGCACAGTTGAGACAATTTTGAGTGGAGAATTTTGTATCTTGTTTTTACTATCCAGAAGATCATAAACATTTTTCCAAATGATGAAAAATGCACGGCATATTTTAGTATCTGTATAATATTTTACAATATGAGGTAGATATGCTATAATTCACTTACCTAGTCTTTTATACTTTTAAATCATTTCTAAGTTATCACTACTGTAAATAATGCTAGGATAAATACACTTGGCACATCACTGTTTGTATTTCAGACTGTATTCTTTTGTGGTAGACTCCTTGGGTTAGAAGATACAAACAGTTCTAAGGCCAGAAAAGTGTCAGTTTACATTCCCTTTTGGCAGTTC
This sequence comes from Rhynchonycteris naso, assembly GCA_037038555.1. Taxonomy (NCBI): domain Eukaryota; kingdom Metazoa; phylum Chordata; class Mammalia; order Chiroptera; family Emballonuridae; genus Rhynchonycteris; species Rhynchonycteris naso. Next base: position 96,730,375 of record CM073003.1, read on the forward strand.
ATGAGACTGCTCCATCACACTACACTCTTGCCAGCATATATAAGCAAAAAGAATAATCTTACTTAATTTCCATCTCCCTTATTAGTAATGCTGCTGAACATTTTGGGGAAAGTTCATTGCCATTTGTATTTCTTTCATGAATTGACTGACTGTGTTTGTTCATTGGTCCCTTAGAGTGTTCAGTTTTTCATAATTGATTTGTAAGCATTTATCTCTTGGTGATTATTTGATTATCCATTTTCCTTACTAGACAATATTTAGTTTTGCCCACATTATATCCCCAGTTCCCAATGTAATGTCTGGCATGTAATAGTCTCTCAGAAATTTGTCAAATGAGTAAATGAAGATGATGCTTTGTTTTGGTTGAGAAGGAGAGGTACCCATTCTGTTGTGGAGATCTAGAGAGAAAGAACTGAGACACTGAATGAGGAGAGACCACTCAGTGATCCTTATACATATTTCAGTGGTCATTCAGTCAGTATTTCATTGCAATTTTAAAATGTATATAAACATACAGAATTGGGAAAGCAGACCCTAGTTCCTATAAAAAGTATGCATCATTTGGCGATCTAGCTCTGTTGTGAGATAATCATACCTCTTATTTAACTTTTTGACAGGAGGAAAGATACTGAATTTCAGGCATTTGTGAAGAAAGTCTCAGAGAGTTCTCTGTTCAAGATAATTATGATTATGACCATCTCACTGAATGCTTTTTTGTTTGCCTTGTTTACTGATTATAGCATAAAATACAAGTTGTACAGACTTCATGAGGTAAGCAGACAAAGTAGATCTACTTTTTTTCCTGTTTCACCTGTTTAATTCTAAAAATTGTATATAATTTTAAGGCCTTTTGTTCAAGAAAAGTTTCTGTAGAAAAATACTAGGGGCTTTAAAAATATCTTTATAAGAATGGTTCCATTGAGAGAGAGAGAAGGGAGAGAGAGGAGGTTGGGGGGAAAGAGAGAAATAAAGGGAAAGAAGCATCAATTTGTTGTTCTACTTAGTTGTTCCATTTCGTTGTGTACTCATTGGTTGTTTCTCATTTCTGTCCCCACCAGGGATCAAACCCGTAACTTTGGTGTGCTGGGACTACACTCCATCCACTGAGCCACCTGACTAGGACCTAAGGGCTGTAAAAATACACTCTAAAATCTGGGAATATGGTGGTAGCAGTGACATGATTTTTTAATTTTCCTGAATCCCCCTTAAAAAAAAAAGGTAGAGCAACCAAATAACAAAACCAAAAACTCATGGGCAGCATTTGCAATAAAACTAGTTAACAAGGTACCTTTACCAAGATCCACAACTGTATAGTATTAGCCTCAGTGGAAGAGGAAGCAGTAAGAGATAAGCAACTTGTGACATACAGGGAATCCTCAATAACTGTCTCAATTACTGAGTTCTCAGAAATTCCAGGGACAGAAGGTAGTGAAATAACATATTTTAAATATTGAAAGAAAAATATTATCAATTAATAATTTTATATCCGGAGAAACTATACTTTAAAAGTGAAGGAAAAGTCAAGATATTCCTAAATAGACAAAAGCTGAGGGAGTTTTCTGCTAGTAGATCTGTTCTACAAGAAATCTAAAGGTAGTTCTTTAGATAGAAATGAAACTAGACAGTAACTTAAGCCATACGAGGAAATAAAGAACACTGACGAAACTAACTACATAGGTAAATATAAAAGCTGGCATTGTATTTTTGGTTTGTAACTCTTTTTTTTCCTAAATGATTTAAAATACAAATGCATAAAACTAGTCGCAGATTGCTAATGGGAAAACTATTATAAAGATGTATTTTGTGACAACAGAAACAAAGATGGGGGTGGAGTTGTATAGCAACAGTGTTGTTATATACTATTGAAGCTAAGGTTGTATTAGTTAAAAATATTGTCATAAATTCAAGATGTTAATTGTAATCCCAAAGGTAACCACCAAGAAAACAAAAATATACAGAAAAAAACAAATGAAAATGGGATGAAAATGTTCTACTACAATAAAATAAAATAAAAAAGTCAAACACAAAAGAAAGCCATAATGGAAGAATTGAGGAACAAAAAAGATGTGACATATATAAAACAAATAGCAAAATAGCAGGAACATTTTCTTATCAGTAATCTCCTCAAATGCAAATGAATTAAAGTATGCAACTAAGACGGAATGGATCACCAAAAAGTCTACATATTCACTTGAGATTCACTTGAGATCTAAAGATGAAATATATTAAAAGTGAAAGAATGAAAATTATCTCATGCAAATAGAAACTAAAAAAGAGTATGGTTGGCTATACCAACATCAGACAAAATTCACATTAAGGCAAAAACTTACAAGAGGCAAAGAAGGACATTGTATATTGAAGAGGGTCAATTCATCAAGAAGATATGAGTTTTTTTGAAGTACATATAGGGCATTCTTCAGAATAGACCATGTTAGGCCACAAAACAAGTCTCAATAGATAAAAAATATTAAAATCATAAAAGATTATTTTCTCTGACAATGGAATGAAGCTAAAAATAACCGAAACACTGGAAAAATTCTGTCATATATGGAATTAAACAACACGCTCTTAACTAAAAAAACTAAAAAAAACAAAAAACAAAAAACCCACAGCAAAACAAAACTACACTCTTAAATAACCAATAGGTCAAAGAAGACTTGACAAAGAGATTAGAAAATACTTTAAGGCCCTGGTTAGTTGGCTCAGTGGTAGAATTTTGGCCTGGCATGTGGAGGTCCCCAGTTCGATTCCCAGTCCAGGCACATAGGATAAGCGACCATCTGTTTATTCACCCCTCCCCATTTTCTCTCTTTCTCTCTTTCCCTTCCACAGCCATGGCTTAAGTGATTTGAGTAAGTTGGCCCTGGGCACTGAGGATGGTTCGATGGCCTCCGCCTCTGGCACTTCAGGTGCTAAAATGGCTCCATTTCTGAGCAATGGAGCAATGGCCCCAGATGGGCAGAGCATCACCCCCTAGTGGGCTTGCTGGGTGGATCCCAGTTGGGGCACATGTGGAAGTCTGTCTCTGCCTCCCTGTCTCTCATGTAATAAAAGAAAAGAAAATAAGTGAAAATGAAAACAACATAATAAAACTTACAGGATGCAGCAGAAGCAGTGCTCTGAGGAAATTTATACCTTTAAGTGCATGCATAGAAAAGAAGGAAGATCTCAAATGAATAACCTAACTTTACATCTTAAAAAACTAGAAAAAGAAGAGCAAACTAAACCCAAAGCTACCCAAAATAAGGAAGTAAAAAGATTAAAGTGAGATAAACAAAAATAGGGAATAGAGAAACAATTGAGAAAAATAAAAATTTTGTTCTTTGGAAGGATCAATGAAATTGACAAGCCTTTACTTAGATTGACTAAGAAAAATAAGAAAAGATTCAGATTTCTAAAAATAGAAATGAAAGTTGGGACATTATATGCCAACAAATTAGATAACCTAGATGAAATAACCCAACAACCAAACTGACTCAAGAAGAAACAGAAAACAACATATTGGAATAGAATTATAACAAGTAAAAAGACTAAGTAAAAAATTTTAAACTTCCCAAAAAGAAATGCCCAGGACCAGATTGCTTCACTAGTTAATTCTACTTTCCATTTAAAGAAGAATGAACACTAATTCTTCTCAAATTTATTCAAAATATAGAAGAGGCGGGAATACTTTAGAACTCATTCCATCAGGCTAGCATACCCTAACACCGAAGACAAAGACATTTAAAACAAAAACAACAAAACAAAAAACTACAGGCAAATATCCCTTCCAAACATAAATGCAAAAATCCTCAATGAGATACTAACCAACTTAATCCAGCAGCGCACATAAAAGGATTATACAGCATAAGCAAGTGGGATTTATCCCAGAACGCAAAGTTCAAGGTAAAAAATCAATGTAATACACCAATAGGATGAATCCTATGTTGATGCTGAAAAAAATCCAACACCCTTTGATCCAAAGATACAAATAGGTTGAAAGTGAGTGAAAATATATTCCATGCAAATAGAAACAACCCCCCTCCCCCCAAAAAAAGCTTTGTTGGCTATACTAAACAAACTAACAACTTAAACTAGAACTAGAAGGGAGCTTATTTAACCTGGTAATGGATATTTATGAAAAATCCACAGCTAGTATTAAATTCCATGGTGAAAGACTGAAAGCTTTTCTAAGATCAAAAACAAGACAACAATCCCTGCTTTTACCATCATTCAGCACTATAGTGGAAGTTCTAACCAGAGCAGTTAGGCAAGGACGAGAAATAAAAGGTATCTGGATAGCAATGAAAGAGCTGAAATTATCTTTGCAGATGACTTGATCTTATATATAGAAAATTCTGAAGACTACACAAAGACACACAACTATTAGAGCTATTCAACAAATTCAGCAATGTTGTTTGTGGGATACAAGACCAACAACAAAAATCTGTTGTGTTTCCGTAACTAATAACGAACAATCTGAAAAGGAAATTAAGAAATTTCCATTTATAATACCATCCAAAATAATAAAATAAGTTTATCCAAGGAGATGAAAGGTGTGTATAATGGAAGTTATAAAATGTTGCTGAAAGAAATTAAATAAGACCTAGATAAGTGGGAAGACCCCTATATTCATGGATTAGAAGACTTAAGTCTTAAAGCTTTCCAAAATGAACTACAAATTCAATGCAATCCCTATCACAATTTTAACAGCCTTTTTTGAAAAAAAAAAAAACAACAAAATTGAAAAGCAGGTTCTCAAGTTCATATGGATGTGCCAGGAGCCCTAAGTGACCAAAACAATATGGAAAATGAAGAACAAATTTAGAGGACTTGCACTTTCTGACTTCAAAACTTACTATGGAAGATAAAGTAATCAAAACTGACAAAAAGATAGACATAGACCCATGGGATAGAATTGAGATTCTAGACATAAATTCAACTACCTATGGCCAATTGATTTTTTACAAGGTTACCAAAATCATTCAGTAGGAGGAATAGTCTCTTCATCAAATGGTGCTGAGACAACTTGGTATCCACATGCAAAAGAGTAAAGTTGGACCCCTATCTCACACCATATAAGAAATTAACTCAAAATGGATCAGCATCCTAAATTTAAAGCTAGAACTCTTAAAAGAAAGCACAGAGGCCAGGCCTGTGTTGGTGCAGTGGCTACAGTGTTGATCTGGAATGCTGAGGTTGCTGGGTCAAAACCCCTGTGCTTGTCCAGTCCATGCACATACGACAGGCAATCAGTGAACAACTCAAGTGAAGCAACTATGAATTGATATTTCTTGCTCCACCATCCCTCTCTCCTCTCTGTAAAATCAATGAATAAAATCTTAAAAGAAAAAGAAAAGAAAACATAGGGGTAAATCTTCATGACCTTGGATTTGGCAGTGGATTCTGACACCAAGAGCACAGGTAACAAAAGAAAGAAATGGATAATTAAAAACTTGCGAATCTAAGGGTACTATTAAGAGAGTAAAAAGGTAACACACAAAATGGGTGAAAATACTTGCAAATAATGTATCATACGGGGTTAATATCCAGAATATTGAATGAACTTCCACAATTCAACAATCTAAATAACCCTAATTAAAAAAAAAATGGGCAAAGAACTTGAAAAGGCATTTCTCCAAAGAAGATACAGAACTAACCAATAAGCACATGAAAATATGTTCAACATAACTAGGCATTATATTGGGAAATGCAAATCAAAACCACAGTGAGATACAACTTCCTGCCCATTAGGACAGCTAGTATAAAAAAAAAAAGGAAAGTACGTGTTTGTGAGGATATGGAGAAATTAGGACCGTGTGCATTTCTAGTAGAAATATAAAATGTTTCAGCCTATAAAAAACAGTTCCTCAAAAAGTTAAAACATAGAATTACCATTTGACCCAGCAATTCCACTTCTAAGGTGTATACCCAAAAGAGTTGAAAATAGAGAGTTAAACAGATACTTGTGCACCAATGTTTACAGCACCATTATTCACAGCAGCGAAAAGGTAGAAGCAACCCACGTGTCCATCAAGTGCTGAATGGATAAAGGAAATGTGGCACACAAATGGAATAATATTCAGCCCTAAAAGGAATGAGATTGTGCTCCACACTACAATGTAGATGAATCTTGAAAACATGTTAAAAGAAATAAACCAGATCCAATAGGGCAAATATTGTATGGTTCTATTTATATGAAGTACCTAAAATAAGCAAATTCATACAGACAGAATAGGGTTTACTGGGACGGGGTTGGGGGGAGATAAACAATATTGTTTATTGGGTACAGAATTTTTTTTGGAGGTGATGAAATAGTTTTGGAAATGGGTCATGGGGATGGTTGCACAGTATTGTAAAAGTACTTAATCTCAGTGAATTAATTATACAACTAAAATGGTTAAAAATATAAATTTCATGATATGTATATTTTACTGCAAAGATAAATACTCAAAACTAATCCTCCACACACTGAGTCGTATAGTTTAAAAAGATGAATTTTATGGTACATAAATTATATCTCAATTTTAAAAATTAATGAACTGACCTGTTGGAAAGTAGTAACGAAATAAAAGAAAATAAAAAGAGAAAAAGGAGGGAAAAGTAGAAGGGAAAAAGAAGGAAAGTAGGTAAAAGGAAATAATGAAGATAAGAACAAAAATGAATGAAACAGAAATCAAAGACTCAATAGAAAGTATCAATAAAGCTGAAAGTCAGTCTTAGAAAAATAATTAAAATAATTTACTGGCCCTGGCTGGGTAACTTAGTTGGTTAGAGCATCATCCTAATGGACCATGGTTGTGTGTTCGATCGTCAGGGCATATTCAAAGAATGCACAACTAGGTGGAACAACAAATTGATGCTTTTCTCTCTCTCTAAAAAAGGAAAAGCCTGACCTGTGGTGGCGCAGTGGATAAAGTGTAGACCTGGAACTCTGAGGTCATTGATTCGAAACCCCAGGCTTGCCTGGTCAAGGTACATATGGGAATTGATGCTTCCTGCTCATCCTGCTTCTCTCTCTCTCTCTCTCTCAAAATGAATAAATTAAAGTCTCAAAATATCAATAAAAAATATTTAAATAACTTTCTTCATAAGATGAGCAAGCTAAATGGAAGCCTGAAACACATTAGGGATTATAAAAGGAAATTACAGATATAGTTGATAACAGAAATCTAATACTTTTATGCCAGTAAATTTGAAAACCTAGCTGAAATAAGACAATTTTCTAGAAAACAAAGATACAAACCTGACTCAATTAAAAAGCAACCCTTCAATAATCTTATATGTTCATGTATGTCTTTTAATGTCTATTAGGTGTAATTGCTTCTCAGACTTTGGCTAAGGTCAAGTATAGTATCTGTTCTTATGAGTTTAAAGTGTTGAGTTAGTAGGGTGTTTTGTTTTTTTAAAATTTTTATTAAGTGAGGGGTTGGGAGGAAGACAGGCTCCTGCTTGCACTCAGACTGGGATCCACCCAGCAAGCCCCCTACTACGCGATGCTCTGCACATTTGGGGCTGCTGCTCCTTTGCCTTGGCAACCAAGCTACTTTAGTGCCTGAGGCAAGGCTATGGAGCCATCTTCAGCGCCCAGGGCCAACTTGCTGGAACCATTCGAGGAGCCATGACTGCATGAGAAGAGAGAGAGAGATGGGAGAGGGGTGGAGAAGCAGATGGTCGCTTCTGCTGTGTGCCCTGACTGGGAATCGAACCTGGGACATCCATATACCGGGCCTATGCTCTACCACTGAGCCAACCAGCCAGGGCTTGAATTAGTAGTTCAAATTTTTTATCTCCCAAAACTAACCTGGACTAGATGGTTGTATATCATGGAAGGTGTAGTTCCAGACCTATAGAACACTTTAAGTAATTAAGTAAATAAGATATCTGCCCTGCCCACAGACAATTTATTCTGTGAACCTTCATGCCAAAACTAGACAAGGACAGTATGAAGGAAAATTACACCTGATGTTATGAACTTGGACACAAAAATTTCAAACAGAATATTAGGAAACTGAATTTTAAAAATGTATCAAAAAGATAACAGACCATTACCAAGTAAGGTTTTTCTCCCCAGGAATGCAAATACTAGAAAAATCTACACATTTTATTAACCAGCTTAAAACATTAAAGGAGAAAAAAAAACTTGATAAGATTATTTCAAGAGATGCAAAATATTCTTCATGAATAAAAACTTAGCAAACTAAAAACAGAAGAACAAACTGGGGATAGAAAGGATTTATTTATAACCTGATTAAAGGTAACTATGTAAAACCTGTATCAGAATTTACATTCAGTGGTGAAACTTTAGCAGTATTTCCTTTAAAGTTGTATTTCAGTTATTGATAAAATTTGTGTTGGTGTCCTAGCCAATGTATAATACATAAAAAGAAAGAGAAAGAAAGAAAGAGCATTAAGAATTAGAAAGTTTAGAAAAACCTCATTATTCACAAGTGATATGATTTCTGCATAGAAATCCCAAGAGAATCTGAAAATATTAATTAGTAAAGTTAATACTAATTAATAAGGTTAATAAGTCCAGCAATATGATTAATAAACAAAATTAAATATATTTAATATAGCCACAATAAAAAAAAGATGCACCTCTAATAACAAAGTATAAAAGATACTTAAAGGCAAAGCTAATAAAAGATTTGTGTGATCTTTAAAGAGGAAAAAAATACATAAAGGTTGTTAAAGAAGGTAAGGAAATGAGAATGTATATCAGATCATGAATGGAAAGGTTCAGTTTCTTAAAGATGCAATTTCCCCAAATTAATCAATAAAATCAGTGCAATTCCAATAAGAAGCCTACAGGATTTTATGTGTTGCCAAACGTGCTAAAATTCAGATAAAAGAATGAAAGACTAAGAAAAACCAAGATGACCTTGAAAGGTAAAAGGAGAAAAGGCTTAACTTACTAGATAAGATTTTTAAAAATAAAGCTTTAGTAACTAAGGCAGGGTAATGATACATGAATAGACAAATGGACCAGTGGACCAGGAGAGAGTGCTCAGAAACAGACCCTGGCTTGTCTGGAAACCTAGTACCTGTCAGACGGCACTGCAGATGAACAATGCAAGAATAAGGATAAACTTCATTAAGTGGTACTGGGACGATTGATTGTACATATGGAGGAAAAATACAATTGAATCTCCACCTCACTGCACACATGGCTGGATTAAAGACCTAACTTGAAAAATACAACTTTAAAATGCCCAGAAGAACATATAGAATATTTATATGACCTCAGGAGGAAAGATAATTTTAAGATACAAAATTTATAAACCATGAAGAAAAAGTTTAGTTAATTGGCGCAGTTGATAGAGCACCAACTTAAGATGTTGAGGTCCCAGGTCCAAAATTCCAAGGTCACTGGCTTGAGTGCAGGATCATCTGGCTTGAGCACAGGCTCATGAGCATGGGGGTCACTGGCTTGAGTGCAGGATCATTGACATGATCCCATGGAGCAAGAGGTCACTAGCTCCACCTGAGCCCCCTGGTCAAGGCACATATAAGAAGCAATCAAGGAACAACTAAAGTGACACAGCTATGAGTATATACATCTTCTCATCTCTTTCCCTTCCTCCCCTTGCTTAAAGGACTTTTTTTAGACTTATCTTCATCTGGCCCTGGCCAGTGGCTCAGTGGATAGAGTGCCAGCCTGGTGTATAGACATCCTGGGTTCAGTTCCCTGTCTGGGCATACAGGAGAAGCGACCATCTACTCCCCCCCCCCTTTCTCTCCTTCTTCCCCTCCCACAGCCAGTGGCTTGATTGATTCGAACATGGCCCTGGACACTGAGAATAGCTCTGTTGGAGCATATCGGCCTCAGGCACTAAAAATAGCTCAGCACTCAAGCCTTGGCCACAGATGGGGTTGCCCAGTGGATCCTATTGAGGGCACAAGCTGGAGTCTGCCTCCTATTTCCTCTCCTCTCAGCTAAACAAACAAACAAAAGAAACTTCTATTCACCAAAAGATCATTAAAGAGGTGAAAAGTCAGTATAGGTGATATATATATATATATATATATATATATATATATATATATATATATATATATATACACACCTTTAACAGGTAAAGGGTTAGGGTTCAAAATGTATGAAATACTGATTTTCTTCCAAATCAGTAAGAAAAAGGCCAAATAATCCAGTAGAAAATTTGACAAAAGGTTAGAAATAGGTAGTTTACAATTTAAAAATAAAAAGATGTCCAACTTCATGATAATTAGAGAATTGACAAAACAATCAGATACTATTTCATATTTATCAGGTCTGACAAAAATTAAGTTTTGCAGAAGGAAGAGTTGGTAAGGACGTCAAATGAGAGGAACATTGCTAATATGAAAGAAAATGGGCAGAACAGATTCAGAAAACAAATTGGCAACATTTAGTGAAGTTGAAGATGCTTATATTCTGCAACCCAGTAATTCCACTTCTAGGTATATAACAGAGAGAAACTTTATATACATATACAATAAAATATTCAAGAATTGCTCAATTTTTTTGTACTATTGTACTGTTTGCAATAGTAAAAATTTTACAAACTAAATATCATTCAGTGGGACCTGGATAAATAAATGCTAGTATTTTCATAAGTGGAATTGTTAAATAGTAGTGAATCCGTAAACCAGATTTACACATATCAATCAACATGGATCAATCTCATAAACATAGTTTTAAATTTAAAAAAGTTTCTGAAGACTCGTGTAGAGGCTATTCATATAATACATAAAATACAAAACAACACCACATAGATTGTTCACAAAATTAGGGGATATTTTATGGCTTCATATTCATTTTGAAATATCCCCTAATTTTTGTGAGCAGTGCTGCAGACCAGCGTGGCTAGTAATTGTCCAGGTCCTGAGTGAGAACAGTGCAGGATGAAGAAATAAACTCAGAGAGAGAAAAAGATGGGATAGGGAGGTCTCTTTGCAAGACCAAGATAGCTTGTAAAAACAGGAATCCCCCCTCCATGCATAACTGAAATCAACCAACATCAGAACAAACAAAAGGTGAGAAGGGCATGTAAATTCCTTCTAGCAACTTAAGCAAATGAAGTAGGGGAATGGGATGAGTATAAATACTCAGCTTCATATCCTTTGGCTAAGCCTTAAACTGCGAGGCTTTGCCAGCTTGCAGTCTTCCACAGAGCAGTATAGTTTGGGGGATACAGTGGTACCTTGAGATACGAGCAGACCAACATACAAATTTATTTATCTATTTATTTATTTATCTCTCTCTCTCTCTCTCTCTATTTATTTATTTTAAGATACGAGCTGTGACTCGGTTCATATTTTTGTTCGAGATCAGAGCGAAATTCCGATACGACTCGTGATTCGGGAAGCTGCCGCTATTTGGCGCCTCGGCGCACAGGTCCAGTATTGGCAGTTTGATATATGAGTAGACTGACTTACGAGCTCGGTTACAGAACGAATTAAATTCGTATCTCAAGGTACCACTGTACACATATGATAAAGTATAAAATGCACGAACATAGTTCAGATTTACAACAGGACTACCTTTATGGAAAGGGTGAACGATGAAAGGTCCACAAGAGACTGTCTATAATGGTAATACTTTATTTCTTTTTAAAAAAATATTTTTAAAATGTTTTTTTAAAGGTTTATTTTATTGATTTTTTTTTTTTTTTTTTTAGAGAAGCAGAGAGAGGGAGAGAGACAGGAGCATCAATCTGACCAGGAATTGAAACGGCAACCTCTGAACTTTGGGACAATGATCTAACCAACCGAGCTATCCAGCCAGGGCCAACACTTTATTTCATAAGCTGGGGGTGGTATATGGTTGTTGACTGTATTTATTCCTTATACCTTTTTGTGTATCTTAAATGTTACATAATGTTTTTTCAAAGTGAATGGTTGCACCTGACCTGTGGTGTACAGTGGATAAAGTGTTGATCTGGAATGCTGAGGCCATTGGTTTGAACCCCGGGCTTGCCTGGTCAGGGCACCTATGAGAAGCGATTACTATGAGTTGATGCTTCCTGCTCCTCCTTCACCCCCCTTTCTCTCTCTCACCTCTCTCTAAAATTATAAATGAATCTAAAATTAAAAAAAAAAGGTAAACGGTTGCAATGTGGAGACCACAGATAGAAGTGTACAGGACAGCCCTGGCTGAATGGCTCGGTTAATTAGAGCATTGTCCTGAAGCACAGAGGTTTCTGGTTTGATCCCTGGTCAGAGAAAATATAGGAACAGATTAATGTTTCTGTTTCTCACTCACTCTTTCGCCCTTCCTCTTTCTAAAAAAAAAAAAAAAAAAAAAAAAAGAAAAAGTTTACAGGACAGATAACACCAGCTGCTTTGCCTGACTGGTAATGGTGCAGTGTATAAAGTGTTGACCTGGGACACTGAAGTTGCAGCTCAGTGTCCCCTCGAGCTCGTGGCTAGAGCGTGAGCTCATCTGACTTGAGGGCAGGCTCACCAACTTGAGCACAGGGTCTGTCTTGACCGTGGATCATTGATGTAATCCCATGGTCGCTGGCTTGAGCCCAAGGTTGCTGGCTTGAGCAAGGGGTCACTGACTCAGCTTGAGCTCTCCGGTCAAGGCACATATGAGAAACAATCAATGAACAACTAAAGTGTCACAACTATGAGTTGATGCTTCTCATTTCTCTTTCTTCCCATCTCTCTCTGTCTGTCTGTCTGTCTCTCTCACAAAACAAAACAGAACAGCAACCGCCCTACTGTTATCCAAATGGATAGTTGTGGCTACAGTTACAATTTCCAGTGACAGCCTCTGACATATATGTAAAAGGTGTATATTTCAGAAATATTTGTATTTCCATCCAGAAACTCACTCCAGCCCCCTTTCAACCCAACCCAAACTCATCTCAGTTAAAGGCATAACCCAGTTTCTTGGAGACAGTGGAGTCTTCCTTGACTACTCTCTTCCCTGTGCAGCCTTGAGTTCACTGGAAAGTCCCTTCATTGCCACCTACAAAATACATGCAGAGTCTGCCCTCTTCTCCTCAACTCCACACTATCCCCTGGCCAAATCTAACAAAACCTCATCTCATGCCTGCATGACTGCTAGAAATAATTCTAACACCCATTGCCTCTTCCCTAACACGCCTCCCAGTCGCCATGCTTGCCTGCTCCTCCACAGTCTCTCTTCCACTGAGATCTCTTAAAAATATAGATCAAAACATATCACTACCTTGTTCAAAATCCTCCAAGGTTGAGATTAAAATTCAGAGCCCTTACCAGCCTGCAATGCTCTTCCTCCATGGCCTGCACCTCCTGCCCTGCTCCTCTTTGTATTCTAACCATGCTGACATTGCTGTCTCCTCGCCACCTTCCTTGGCTTAGGGCTCTCATGCTTGCCATTGGGAAGCATTCTCCCCGTTTTTGTTATGGCTCCATTCCTGGCTTCAGTGGGGCCTCCACTCACCACCTTTTCTAAAATAGTTGCCGCAGCTGCCCCTCTCCCACCTGACCAGTTCCTCTATCCCCGTTGGCTATTTCATTTTCCTTGCTCTCTGCTGTAATATTATGTACGAATTTGTTTAAGCATTTATTTGTCTCCCATACTAGGCTGTAAGCTTCCTGGGGGCTGGACATTTCCTGTCTTACTCATTGTTACATTTCCTAGCGCCTAAAGTGGTGCTTGCTCGATACATGATCAATGCTCAACCTGAGCATCTTCCATGATGAATGCGTTGATAATAAAGAAAAGCTTAAATAGTGCCTTTTGGTAAAAACAAAGCCACTGGAGTTGTAGATGCGTAAGAATGTGAATAAGATTATTTCATAAAGTATAAACATGAAAAAAAAGCCGAATGTTCTTTAGAAACAGATTAGTTAACATGTTTAAGTATGTGTAATTAAGAGAGTAAATGTTAAGTAGGTGAGTATTTCATCTATATATAGAAGTTTGGATATTCAGATTGGCCAGAAGACTCTTGGGATCTTGTTTCTGGTAAGCCTCACATTCACTTGTCATGTTTAGTTGCCTTATACTGGAGCCTACCTAGTCATTCAGCCTATTGGTCAGTCAGTCATTCCCAAACACCCTGGGTTAAACCTAGCCCCAGGCCATGGGTAGGGAAGACACAGGAGCAGAATGGAATCAGGCACATTGTGTGTGGACTGTGTGCCTGGATCTCTCTCATGTGGGTGACTTAGGAACCCTCACTCCCAGCCAGCACACACCTGATTGGGTGGCCTATGTGGAGAGAGGGCCAGGACTTATAGTCTGACCCTCCAAGCCTTGCCACCCCTGCAGGTCACGGATATCTTCTTTATAGCCATGTATAGCGCCGAGTTCTACGTGAAGCTCTACGTGGACCCCATCAACTACTGGACAGATGGCTACAATCTGCTAGATTTGTTAATCATCATCATTCTCACCATCCCCTACGTTTTCAGAAAGATTCTGGGCAAGCATTATCTCTTCATCCACATTACTGATGGCTTGCAGTCCCTGCGCATCCTCAAGCTTATCCGTTATAGCCGTGGCATCCGGGTGAGTAACCTGGGGGCGCCATGGTTCTGGGAGTGCAGTTGACATGGTGATGAAATAAGAATTGTACTACTTGCTTCCAGTTATCGAGTCCTATTGTGTGGCAGATTGAGCTTTACTGATATTATCTCATTTGATCTTAAAACAATTGTAGGAAAGGTATTGGCTCCATTTTACAGATGAAGAAATTGAGGCCCAAGGTCACTCAACAGTTAGATGCCAGAGCTAAGATATGAAAGATGTGTCTGACTCTAGAGGTCATCTAAACATCTCCTTTCTCCCATACTGCAAAGTGTGCCATCTTATTATGGCACAGATTCTTCAAATGACCTTTCTGGGGGGCTCCAGCTTTCTGGTGGTCTGGGCCACTCACTGCTTTCCAACAGCTAAAAATCTGCTTTAGAGGGCAACAGTCTCATGACTTTGTTCAGACAGCTTTGGAAATGCTGCTCCCACTGAGAAGTCATGGGGTGAGCAGCATTTCCTTAGCTCACAGGTTTCAAAGCAAACCTCAGAGCATTCAGCCTGGACAAAGGATGTTTATTTACCCTGCCTCTGCACCCGGTGTCCAGCTTCTCCAGGAAGGGGCCAGTTCGGACCTATTTGACCAGTTAGGGTGTGTCAGCGTGTTTAGCTGAGAGGTTCCTGCTGGCTTAGCCTGGGTGTCTGTCTAGGGCCAAGGCCTGACACTCAGGGCACCTCTCTCCTAGGTGGAGAAGATAAGGAGAACGTTAACTCCTCCTGCCACAGAGCCCCATTTATTCTTTGCTTGCTCTCATGCGGTCACAAACGTGTGTCCCCTCCCACCCCTCCACCCAAACATACTCTGGCCCTCCTCCTCCTCCTAGTGGTGAGGCTTTTGGAAAGAGGAATCTGTACTCCTAGTCCCCACTTTCTTATCTGTCTTTATGCCCAGACTTCTTTCCTCCACTCCAAAGTAACTAGTTTCTCTGGGGTTGCCAACAACCTCCTTG
Organism: Rhynchonycteris naso; assembly: GCA_037038555.1. Classification (NCBI taxonomy): domain Eukaryota; kingdom Metazoa; phylum Chordata; class Mammalia; order Chiroptera; family Emballonuridae; genus Rhynchonycteris; species Rhynchonycteris naso. The sequence continues at coordinate 96,745,816 of CM073003.1, forward strand.
TCACCAAGTCCACTGGCCGTTTCCCTTGGCATCCTAGTCACTACCTTCTTTCAGTTTTCGTCCCACATCTTGGGCATGACTTTTCGGGTATATGTTTCCTTCGCCTGGCTCATAAATGTTTTCTCAGGACTGTGTCCTGAGTTCTCTTCTCTGCATATTTTGGGGCAATCTCTTTTACTTTTCAGGACTCTACCAGCCCACTCTTCTCTCTTTGACCTTTAGACCCAACTGTCTCTGGACATCTTGCATGCTCCTCAAACTCAACAGGTCTAAACCGGAAGTCACCACTAACCCCACCACCACTCTCAAGTCCCCAAGCCCTTGTCCTCCCCTGTATTTTGTATTTTGGCAACCTCCTAATCCTATTGAACTTCCAAGTAATAGATTTGAGTGTTAGCTTTGACCACTCTCAAAGTCCTGTTGCATGGCCTCCTAACTAGCTATTGACTGTCTGCTTCTTTTCATCCCCATAGTCATCATCTTTTCTCGATCACCTTCTGCCTTTACCTACATGCCCTCAATGGCTTCCCACACCACTGAGAGTTTTAGAATAGAAATGTCCCTGCCTGACTGGTGGTGGTGCAGTAGTAGATAGAACATTGACTTGGGACACTGACGTCCCAGGTTCGAAATCCCAAGGTCATCAGCTTGAGTGTGGGCTCATCTGGCTTGAGCACAGGCTCACCAGCTTCGGTGTGGGGTCACTGGCTTGCGTGGAAGATCATTAACATGATCCCAAGGTTACTGGCTTGAGCAAGGGGTCACTGGTTTGCTTGAGCCTCTTAGGGCATGTATGAGAAGCAATCAGCGGACAACTGAAGTGCTATAACTATGAGTTGATGCTTCTCATGTCTCTATGTCCTAGCAGCAGAAATCTCTAAAGTGTACATCAAATCATGACACCTCCCCTTTTTTCTAAACATTTTTTTATTTGTTGTTTTTTTTTTAGAAAGTGAGAGAATGGGAGAGAGATGAGAAGCATCAACTCATAGTTGCAACACTTTAGTTGTTAATTGATTTCTTCTCATATGTGCCTTGACCAGGGGACTCCAGCTGAGCCAGTGACCCCTTGCTCAAGCTAGCAACTATGGGATCATGTCGATGATCCCATGCTTAAGCCGACAACCCCCCACACAAGCTGGGGAGCCTGCACTCAAGCCAGTGACCTCGGGGTTTTGAACCTGGGACCTCTGCATCCCAGGCCAAAGCTCTATCCACTGCACCACCATCAGTCAGACCCTTTTTTAAAAAATATTTTTATTTTAATTTATTGTATTTACATGGATTCAAGTGTCCCACCGAATATAACTCCCTCACCCCCCACTCCTGTGTCCCCCTTTATAGCCCACTTGTCCCCCACCACTCAATACCCTCCCCCCTTCCCTCTAGGATTTGCTGTCCTGTTATCTATATCTATGTGTTATGTATATATAATTTCATGAATTCCTTTACCTTCTCTGATCCCATCTCCTCATCCCCCTTCCCTCTGAGCTATGTTCCTCTGGTCCCTGTGATCCCGCCTCTGCCTCTATTTCGTTCCTCAGTTCACTTTGTTCATTAGATTCAACATATAAGTGAGATCATATGATATTTGTCTTTCTCTGCCTGGCTTATTTCACTTAGCATAACAGTCTCCAGGTCCATCCACGCTGTTGCAAAAGGCAATATTTCCTTCTTTTTCATGGTTGCATAGTATTCCATTGTGTATGTGTACCACAGCTCTTTAATCCACTCATCTACTGACTGACACTTGGACTGTTTCCAGATCTTGACTATTTTAAACAATGCTGCAATAAACATGAGGGTACATATCTTCTTTTGAATCAGTGATTTGGTGTTCTTAGGATATATTCCTAAAAGTGGGATAGCTGGGTCAAAAGGTAGTTTCATTTTTAATTTTTTGAGGAAACCCCATACAGTTCTTCCAGTGGCTGCACAAGTCTGCATTCCCACCAGCAGTGCAGGAGGGTTTCCTTTTCTCCACATCCTCACCAGCACTTATTGTGTGTTGTTTTGTTAATGGGCGCCATTCTGACAGGTGTGAGGTGATATCTCATTGTGGTTTTAATTTGCATTTCTCTAAAGATTAGTGATGTTAAACATTTTCCCATATGTCTATTGGCCCTCTGTATGTCCTCTTTGGAGAAGTGTCTGTTCAGTTCTTTAAATTGGATTTGTTTACTTTCCTGGTGTTGAGTTTTACAAGTTCTTTATAAATTTTTGTTATTAACCCCTTATCAGACATATTGGTAAATACGTTCTCCCGTTGTATGGGTTGTCTTTTTAATTTGTTCATATTGTGTTTTTCTGTGCAAAAGCTTTTTAGCTTGATGTAGTCCCATTTGTTCTTCCTGTCCTTTATTTCACTTGCCTGTGAAGATAAATCAGCAAAGATATTGCTACGAGAGATGTCGGAGAGTTTACTTCCTATGTTTTCTTCCAAGATGTTTATGATTTCATGACTTATATTTAAGTCTTTTATCCATTTTGAGTTTATTTTTCTGTATGGTGTAACTTGGTCTAGTTCATTTTCTTGCACGTACCTGTCCAATTTTCCCAACACCATTTGTTAAAGAGGCTGTCTTTACTCCATTGTATGCTCTTACCTCCTTTGTCAAATATTAATGGGGAACAAAATTTTTGTTACATCCACAAAAACACTTGTTCTTACCTAATTCAAGTGTGCTGATCTCAAATCTGACATTAGTTTTTCTCTGTAAGCTACAGTTATTTTGCAATTCAAGATTTTAGGTTTTCATCTTATTGTATAATTTTTAACATTTAGTTTAACATAATGAAGTAGAATGTCTTCTTGGGCATCATCTTTGTGAAAATATAATAATTTATATAATGCAGTAAATACACTAAAAGATATGATTCCATCAGAATTTATCTACAATTTCAAAATAGGACACATTAAAACACTTATTTTAATCATAAAATTTGCGCAAAACTCATTTAAATTCTATTAAGGCAAAATTTGCGTTTGTAGCTCTTGCGTTTGTATACTTGTTGAGGAAAATCTTGTTTGATGCTCCAGCAGTAGTCTGCCATCATATTTCTGTCCCATCGCCCCTGATGACGCTCTTCCATTGTCTTCAGATCTTGATGAAAGCATTCTCCCAGCTCATCACTAACAGCTCCAAGATTTTCGGAAAACTTATCAAGGTGACTGTTCAGAAAGTGAATCTTAACACTCATGTTCCATCCAATGTCGCGGAAAGCAAACAGAATCCTTTGAACCATAAGTTCATAGTTTTCTGCTTTTTTGTTGCCAAGGAAGTTCTTTGTAACTGCCACAAAACACTGCCATGCTGCTTTCTCCTCCTTATTCATCTTCCTGGCAAATTCTTCGTCACGAATGAGGGTTCGAATTTGAGGTCCATCAAATACACCTGCTTTTATCTTCTCGAAAGACAAGGCAGGAAAAGCAGAAATAATACGTTAAAAGCATTCACTTTCTCTATTCAAAGCCTGAACAAACTGCTTCATTAAGCCAAGTTTGATGTGAAGTAGGGGAAAAATGATCCTGTCTTGATTAACTACCAATTCATTCACAATATTTTGCATCCCCTACGTCCAGAGCTTCACGTTTCAGCCACTCCTTCTGTGTCCAGGGTTTCTCCCGAGGTTGGCTGTCCCACAAACACAGAAAGCAAGGATACTTCATGAAACCTCTCTGGTGTCCTAGCAGGAAATTTGCCATTTTAAGATTTACACAAATGATCCAGCTATGTTCCTCATACTTCAGTAAGTCGAGGACAATTTTTATGTCATTACAATCTTCTCACAGATGGGTTGAATAACCAATTGGAACCGCTGCATAAACATTACCATTGTGTAGGAGAACACATTTCAGACTCTGTTTAGAGCTCTCAAGAAATAGCTGCCATTCTGTTGGACTGTAAGTGGTAACACCTAGCTGGCTGAGAAGACTACTGATATCATGACAGTAAACAAAGTGTTTGTCTTTGGAAAAATAATCTACAAAAATTTGTTCACGCTTCCTGAAATAGGATACTTTAGCTGACCGGTGAAGTACGTTCTTTTCTTGAAGCCTGAAGGCTAATAACTCAGCTACTTTCTTTGATAGGCCCAAATTTCTTACTAACTCATTCAGTTTGGGTTGGCTAAACTGCTGAGGGGTTAATGACTGTTTGGCATCAGAAGAAGACCCTTCAGATTCTACAACCATTTCCTCATGCATCTTATCAAAATACACTTGATCACCATGTTCACTTTCTTCATCCTTAGAATAAATAAAACCATTGAAAACTGGAAGCGGGAGTGTCTCAGAGTGTGGGATAGGTCGTATTGCTGAAGGAATATTAGGAAATGCGATCATATGCCGTTTTATCTTGCCAATGCCCTTTGTATGGATCAGACAGAAATAACAGTCACTGCTGTGGTCCTTAGGTTCATGCCAAACCATGGGAATACCAAAAAGCATTCCTTTGCATTTTCCTTTTGTCCAGTCACGAAGCATTTCCTCACAATTATGACACACAGTATGAGGAGCCCTATCCTTGTCTTGATCACCAAGGGGAACTTGAAAATAGGTGATATATGCACATGTCACAAATGATGAAATATTGTGCCTTTGACGTTGAAGTGTGTAACAGCCACATATAGAACAGAAGGTGTCAGGACTATTCTTCCATTTACACCTACTCGAAGAAGCCATGATTCAATCTTAAAACAAAATAAGAGGGTGCTTTTATCAGATAATAATATTTTACATTTAAAAACAATTATAATTATGTAAAAGTGATGTTTGTAAAACATTAATTGCCTTGTGGTTATGTTCAATCCAAGAGTCGTTGCCCTTTAATTCTAATTTAAAAACCAATGCATGCCATTAACTGTAACAAAAAGAAATTAAAATTGCATAAAAACTAGAGCATGCACCAAAAAACGGATTTCATATTTGGAATCAGCAATACAGATATATATAGAAACAGTTCTAAAACCTCATGCAACAGAAAATGAAAAAGAAATTGTTCCCCAGTGTTGTCCATAAAGGTGTGGGTTTTTTTCTGAGTTCTCCGTTCTGTTCCATTGATCTATGTGCCTGTTCTTGTGCCAGTACCAGGCTGTTTTGAGTACAATTGCCTTATAGTATAACTTGATATCAGGAAGTGTGATACCTCCCTCTTTATTTTTCTTTTTCAAGATTGCTGAGTCTATTCGTGTTCTTTTTTGGTTCCATATAGTTTTGGAATATTTGTTCTATATCTTTGAAGAATGCCATTGGTATTTTAATAGGAATTGCATTGAATTTATAGGTTGCTTTGGGTAATATAGACATTTTATGATGTTTATTCTTCCTATTCATAAACACAGTATATGCTTCCACTTGTTTGTATCCTCCTTGATTTCTTTTATCAATGTTTTATAATTCTCCAAGTACAAGTCTTTAATGTCCTTGGTTAAATTTACTCCTAGGTACTTTATTTTTTTGTTTCAATAGTGAAGGGGATTGTTTCCTTAATTTCTTTTTCAGACAATTTATTGTCAGTGTATAAAAATGCCACTGATTTCTGAATATTAATTTTATATCCTGCCACCTTGCTGAATTCGTTTATTAGGTCTAGTAGTTTTTTGACTGAGACTTTAGGGTTTTCTATGTACAGTATCATGTCATCAGCAAATAATGATAGTTTTACTTCTTTTCCAACTTGAATGCCTTTTATTTCTTCTTGTCTGAATGCTGTGGCTAGGACTTCCAGAACTATGTTGAATAAGAGTGGTGAAAGGGGGCACCCCTGCCTTGTTCCTGATCTTAAGGGGTTGGTTTTGATTTTTGCCCATTGAGTATGATGTTGGCTGTGAATTTATTGTAGATTACCTTTATCATGTTGAGGTATGATCCCTATATTCCCACTTTACTGAGAGTTTTGATCATAAGTGGGTGCTGGATTTTATGAAATGCTTTTTTTGCATTAATTGATATTATCATGTGATTTTTATTTTTCCTTTTGTTTATGTGATGAATCACATTGATTGATTTGCGAATATTGTACCAGCTTTGCCTCCCCAGAATAAATCCCACTTGATGTATGATGTATGATGTTTTTTATGTATTGCTGGATTAGGTTTGCTAATATTTTGTTGAGAATTTTAGCATCTAGGTTCATCAGCGATATTGGCCTATAGTTTTCTTTCTGTGTAGTGTCATTACCTGGTTTTAAAATGAGGATTATGCTTGCCTCATAAAAGGAGTTTGGAAATCTTCCCTCCTCTTGAATTTTTTGAAATAGCTTGAGAAGGGTAAGTGTTAATTCTTCTTTGAATATTTGGTAAAATTCACCTGTGAAGCCATCTGGTCCGGGACTTTTGTTTGGAGTTTTTTGATAACTGTTTCGATCTCATTTGTTGTTATTGGTCCTTTTAGGTTTTCTGGTTCTTCCAGATTGATTTTTGAAAGATTATATGTTTCAAGGAATTTATCTATTTTACCTAGGTTGTCTAGTTTTGTGGCATACAGATCTTCATAGTATTTTCTTACAATCCTTTCTATTTGTGGTGACAGTTGTTACTTCTTCACTCTCATTTCTAATTTTATTTATTTGAGTCCTCTCTCTTTTTTTCCTGGTGAGTCTGGTTAAAGGTTCATCAATCTTATTTACCTTTTCAAAGAACCAGCTCTTGGTTTCATTGATCTTGTGTATTGTTTTTTAGCTTCTGTGTCATTTATTCCACTCTGATCTTTATTATTTCCTTCCTTCTACTTCCTCTGGGCTTTCTTTGTTGTTCTTTTTCTAGTTCTTTTAAATGCAGGGTTAAGTTGTTTATTTAAGCTTTTTCTTGCTTCTTAACATATGCTTATAATGATATGAACTTCCCTCTCAAGACTGCTTTTGCTGTGTCCCATTGATTTTGAGTTGTTGTATGTTCATTTTCATTTATTTCAAGGAAATTTTTGATTTCTCCCTTGATCTCATTGTTAACCCATTCATTATTTAATAACATGCTATTTAGCCTCCAAGTGTTTGAATATTTTTTAATTTTTCTATTGTAGTTGATTTCTAGTTTCATGTCATTGTGATCAGAGAAGATGTTTGATGTGATTTCAATCTTCTTAAATTTATTGAGACTTGTTTTGTGTCCTAACATGTGGTCTATCCTAGAGAATGTACCATGAGCACTTGAAAAGAATGTATATTATGCTGCTTTGGGATGAAAGGTTCTGAAGATATCTATTAAATCCAATTGATCTAGTGTGTCATTTAAGGCCACTGATTCTTTGTTAATTTTCTATCTGGAGGATCTTTCCCTTGATGTTAGTGGGGTATTAAAGTCCCCTACTATTATTGCTGTTTATCTCACCCTTTATGTTCATCAAGATCTACTTTATATATTTAGGTGCTCCTATATTAGGTACATAGATATTTACAATGGTTATATTTTTCTGTTGGATTGCTCCCTTTATCATTATGTAGTAACCTTCTTTATCCCTTCTACAGCCTTTGTTTTAAAATCTATTTTGTCAGATATAAGTATTGCTACCCCAGCTTATTTTCATTTCCATTTGTGTGAAATATTTTTTTCCAACCTTTTACTTTCAATCTATGTGTATCTTTTGTTTATAGGTGGGTCTCTTGTAGACAGCATGTGTACAAGACCTGTTTTCTTATCCACACAGCTACCCTATGTCTTTTGATTGGAGCATTTAATCCGTTTACATTTAAGGTTATTATTGATATGTAGTTGTTTTTTGCCATTTTATTTTTTAAATCTACATTTCTCTTTTTCTAGATTTTTTTTCTTTTGCTCTGTTTACAACAGACCCCTTAATATTTCTTGCAGTATTGGTTTGGTTGTAATGAATTTCTTGAGTTGTTTTTTTTTTTGTCTGGGAAACTTTTTATTTTTCCTTCAATTTTAAACAATAGCCTTGCTGGATAAAGAAGTCTTGGTTGTAGGTTCTTGTTTTGCATCTCTCTGAATATTTCTTGCCATTTTCTTCTGGCCTCAAGTGTTTCTTTTGAGAAGTTGGATGTCATTCTTATGGGGGCTCCTCTGTAGGTGATTAACTGCTTTTCTCTTGCAACTTTTAGTATTCTTTCTTTATCTCTTAACTTTGGTATTTTAATTATGATATGTCTTGGTCCCCTTTGGTTCCTCTTTAATGGGACTCTATGTGCTTCTTGAGAGTCCAGTGGGTGTGGCCTCTGAGATCCAGAGGTGTGGTCTGCACGCCAGCCCACTGCCCACAGGCCCCTGCTGCCAGCCTGCCTGCCCTCCAGCGAGTATGTAGCAGTGTGTGTGTGTGTGTGGGGGGGCAGGTGTAGCTCAGGCCTCAGCACTCAAAACCTGTGTTTTAACTTTAAGAATCTTTTTTTTTCTTTTATTCATTATAGAGAGGAGACACAGAGTGAGAGAGAGAGAGAAAGCGGGGAGGAGCTGGAAGCATCAACTCCCATATGTGCCTTGACCAGACCAGTGCAGGGTTTTGAACTGGCGACCTCAGTGTTCCCAGGTCGACGCTTTATCCACTGTGCCATCACAGGTCAGGCCTGTGTTTTAACTTTAAAAAAATTTTATTGATTTATTTTACAGAGAGAAAAAAAAACATCATTTGTTCCACTTATTTATGCTTTCATTGGTTGCTTCTTTTTTTGTTTTTTTCTGAAGTGAGAAGTGGGGAGGCAGACAAACTCCCGCATGTGCCAGACCGGGATCCACCTGGCATGCCCACCAGGGGGCAATGCTCTGCCCATCTGGGGTGTTGCTTGCTCCGTTGCAACTGGAGCCATTCTAGTGCCTGAAGTGGAGCCCATGCAGCCATCCTCAGCATCCAGGACAATTTTACTCCAATGGAGCCTTGGCTGCAGGAGGGGAAGAGAGAGATAGAGAGAAAGGACAGGATGGAAGGGGGGAGAAGCAGATGGGTGCCTCTCCTATGTGCCCTGGCCAGGAATCGAACCAAGGACTTCCACATGCTGGGCTGACACTCTACTGCTTAGCTAACAGGCCGGGGCAGTTGATTCTTTTTTAATTGAATTTATTGGGGTGACAATGGTTAATAAAATTATATAAATTTTCACTTCTATAACACATCATCTGTATATGGTATTGTGTGTTCACACCCCAAGTCAAGTCTCCTTCCATCACCTTTACGCTCTTCTATCCCTTCCACCCCTCTTCCTTTTTCTCTTGTAATCATCATACTGTGTCTGAGGGTTGTTGTTTTTTTGTGGGGTTTTTTCTTTTTCTTTTACTGGGGATTGAACTAGCAACATTGATGTATCAGGATGACACTTTAACCAACTGTGCTACCTGGCCAAAGCCACACCCTTCCTTTTGAGACCTGAGCCTGGTTCCCCTTGTTTGTAGGCCTAGAAGTGGCAAGAGCAGTGTTGGAGGCACTGGGCATTGGAGTCAATGCCATGTAGGTTCAAGAGTAAGGCAGGTGGTCAGCAGAGAAAACCGGAGGTTCTGGGAGGTAAGTGCCAGGTGATGGCTGCTTCAGAGTGAGGGACTGACAGACAATGGAAAGCATAGCCTGATTTTTCCAAATGTTGGGCACCAAGGGAGGAGAGTTCTAAAGTGACACAGGACCACTGGAGGAGAGGAAGTCAAGGGCCGAGGAGCCTGAGGAATGGTGGGTATTCCATAGAGGTGTTGAAGGCCCCCAGGGTGACACAGGCTGGGCTGCAGCCAGCAGTACAGACCCTGTGACACTAGCTAGGGTGGGAAGCTGGAAGGCATACCCATGAAGGCAGGGGCCCTAAGGGGAGGGCAGGGGGAGGCCTGCTGAGTCAGGTCTGTAGCGGGGAGCCGGCCTCCCTCTGCACATTTGAGAGTGCTGCAGAGGAGTGCCATCCTCAGGTAAGAGAGGATTTTCAGTTGAGGTCAGGAGAGGGCTCACCACGGAATGAAGGTGCCAGAGACCTGCGAGGTCACATGAGAAAGGAGGTGATGACGGTGAGCTGAGGGAAAGGAAGCTTAAGGGCTGTGCAGGGAGGAGGAAACAGAGGACTAGGGTAGGAGAGGCTTCCGTCTTGGGGGTTGGGGATGGGGCAAGGGTAGTGACCCATATTGGCACCTTGAGAGGCTGAGGTCACTAGCTACCTGCTGAATGAATTGTCTTGTCCATGTCGCAACAGCTTGCTCAAAGGCAATGCCTGGAGGTGTCAGGGGCTTAGGTCCTGGCAAGGACAGCCCATGCTTCGAGCCTGGGAATCCAGTGAAGGGCGCACAACCTGTCCACTGGCCCAGGTTTATCCCAGAGCTCAGCCTGGCCTGCTTGGTAACTGCAGGCTCTGCTTAGCCATGGTCCTTATCAACATGCCCAGAGATCTCTGGGCATGCAGACACAGCATGCACACTGACCTAGGGTCTATGTTTGGCCCGGGTTTTCTCTTATTAAACAGGGCCTTATATCCAAAAGTTGTTTCCTAGGGACCACCAGGTCCTTGGCTGTGGCTCTTCTGTGGCCTTTGGGATATGATGGGACAGTAGACCTGAGGGGCACAAATGTGATTCTAGATTACATGCTCTCAAGATACCAGTCTGGCCAGCTGGCCAGGGGGAGCTGGAGGTGTCAAAGGCAGGGACCTCTGCCTCCTTGCTGTTTATAGTTGCTGAAGTCTAAATGGGGCTTTAACAGAGCCATAGTCTTAATGCACAGAGCTGGCGCTTGGCACATTCTTAGTTTCTGGCCCCTGCTTAATTAAAATGATGCTCTATCTTCCACCTCATGGCAATGAATCTGCCTCATGAGGAAATAGTTTCTTGTTGTTTTTCACAGAGACAAGTTCTGGTAGTTGAGCACTCAAGGGCCACACTGCCCTGTTTATCTGCATTTCAGTCTGAAGAATGACCTTAAGAAGCCAGGCTATGGTGGGAGCACAAGCCTTGTCTTCCTCCCTGCCTCATCCTTTGGGCTCATCACTTTCTGCACATCAGAGCAACCGGGCCTGGGCATGCACCCTGCCTGGATGGCCTCTTCATACCCAGAATGCCCCAGGGCCAGGAGGACAGCTTTGGCTTGACCTAGAGCCCAGGAAGGCTGAACTGCGGGCTAGGCAATGTTTCCTTAAAGAATTTGGGAATTCAAAGTCAAATACTTACCAGAGGCCAGGCTGTGGGCCTCAAAGCTCAGGGCTTCCTCTGGGAAGGTAAAGACCTTTAGGGATCTGAGCAACCATCCCTGAACCTTCTTGACTGTGGACTAATAGGTCCTGCTTGGTTGCTTGAAGAACATGGCCGAGGCCTGCTGTCAGGAGTCAGTCCCACGTGCGCTTCCAGTGAACATGACCTCTTCCCCATGGCATTCTTAAGGCTGCTTAGCTTTGACTTCAGGTAACTAGTGCTAGGCCTGCAGCTGGCCTGTAGGTAAAAGACCCAAGCGGGCTTCTCCTCCACCTTTCTACAGTACCTCAGCTTCTACCACTCTGAGCGCCCCTTTCCCCCCCTGTGCCGACCTCACCTGCCAATGGCATCCCATGCATTGCTCTGCGAACTTACCTCTTCAGTCTTCATAGCTCTTGGAAAAGAAGTTCTGCCTCTGTCTTGCAGGGAAGGAGGCAATTTTTCACATCTCAACTCTTTTGGAATTACTCTCAAAACACTGATATTTCCCCCCAGTGATGAGGAGCCATGCACTGTGCTTCCCAAGAGTGTACAATGAGGTGGGAGATAAGAGTGAGGTCACAGCCTGACCAGGCAGTGGCGCAGTGGATAGAGTGTTGGACTGGGACGCAGAGGACCCAGGTTTGAAAATCCGAGGTCAACGGCTTGAGCATGGGCTCACCAGCTTGAGCATGGGGTCGCTGGCTTGAGTGTGGAATCATAGACATGACCCCATGGTCACTGTCTTGAAGCCCAAGGTCACCAGCTTGAGCAAGGGGTCATTTGCTCTGCTGTAGCCGCCAGTCAAGGCACATATGAGAAAGCAATCAATGAACAAGTAAGGTGCCACAATGAAGAATTGATGCTTCTCATCTCTCTCCTTTCCTGTCTGTTCCTCTCTCTGTCTGTCACACACATACACACACACAAAGAGTGAGGTCACAGAGTTGCCTGTGAAATGCAGCCCAAGAAGAATGGGAAGCATGCTTCTCTCAGCTGTCTTTTTCCCCACTCCCTGAAGGGCTCCCCGCTTCTGCCTGGGCCTGGAAGAACATTCCGGGCCGGCCCTCAGTGAGAAGCAGGAACAGGACACCTTGCAATGACCATGAAGTCAGGCAGGGTTCAAGTGGAGCAGTTAGTGGTGCTGCTGGGGAGACTACCCCGGACTTGAGACGGCACACATGTTCTATCTATAGATAACAGAGGGTGGAAGACAGGATTGGGATAATTGTGAAATTCTGCCCTCAGTCTGGGCAGAGTTCCTCTCCCTCCCTCCCACTCTGCCTCCTTCCTACCATTTCCCCATCCAACCATTTATGGAGCACCTGCCGCATGCAGGCAGGGCACTGGATGCTGGGGACAGCTGTGGTCCCCTGAGCCCCACGCTGCCTGCAGCCTTGCCTAGCCCCAGTGCCTCTGCCTTGCAGACACTCATCACTGCCATCGGGCAGACGGTCTACACTGTGGCCTCCGTGCTCACGCTGCTCTTCCTCCTGATGTACATCTTCGCGGTCCTGGGCTTCTGCCTATTTGGAAGTGCAGATGTGGGTGATGTGAATAACTGGGGGAACCTGGCTGTGGCCTTCTTTACCCTCTTCAGCTTGACAACGGTACTATGTTTGGGAACAGTGGTCAGGGAAGGGGCATCGAGAAGGGGCTGTCAGCTGGGCCTTCCCCATGTTCAGATACTTCCTTGGGTTGGGGAAGCTGAGGCAGAAGTCAGTGCCCTGCTCAGGGGTCCAGCTCTGCCTCTAATATTGTGAGCATTCCCATTTGTCTCACAGGGTTGCAAAAATTTCAAGGAGTTTTCAAAAGATGATTCATTTGGATTGATTTCAATTTAGAAGTGAAACCCATGTCACATAGCTGTTTTGGAACAGACTGCAAAGCCCAAGTCTAGAAGTCTAGACTCTGTTGGACTCTGGAAAGATTGGAATCTTTCCAGTGGAGGGCCTGGCAGAGAGGCAGTGTCTTGTTGGGAAGGATGGGAAGCCTTTTGGAGAAGAGCCCCCAGGACACCGGGCCAGGAATACCACCATCCCTCAGGCCACCACATATGCACTGGAGTCAGTGGATTCGGGGCTTGCTGAGGGGCTGATATGGAGGCAGAGCCAATCTCTTTTAGTGGGGTGAGGACCTCCCTAAGGTGGGTATGTGGGAGGCCTACCCTGCTGGGCCTTGGCACTCAGCATGCCCTCCCCTGCCCGAGCAGGTTGATGGCTGGACAGACCTGCAGGAGCAGCTAGATGAACGGAATCTCGCTTTCAGCCGATCATTCACCATCATCTTCATCTTGCTTGCCTCCTTTATCTTCCTAAGCATGTTTGTGGGTGTGATGATCATCCACACTGAGGTGAGGCTGTGTATGTCCACGCCGGGGTGGGGGGGCACTCAGGTGGGACCAGCTTTCCAGGGAAGACCCTGAGCTGTCTCCTTCCTGAAGTGGAGGGGAGATGGCCAACCCACCTCTCCTCCCTATGCCAGTGTACTTCCCTGCCTCATGATGGTGGCCAGCCAGACAGGGGCTTGGGAAGTCCCTGCAGTCACACTGGCAGCTTGAACTGGGGGCTGGCCCTGGATGGAGGCTGTCCTCCTGCTGAGAGGTCTGAGCAGCAGTGCAAGGCTAGGAAAGAAGAAAGAACGGGGGTTAGGGTGGGGGGTGCAGCGAGAACCCTTAGCATACCTACCCTGCACTCTCCAGGACTCCATCAAAAAGTTTGAGCGGGAGCTGATGGCGGAGAGGAACATGACACTCCTGAAAGCGAAGCAGGTGATCATGAAGCAGCAGCAGGAGGAGTTCAGCAGGCTGCTGCAGGCACAGGTGGGTGAGCTCTGCAGGCAGGTGGACAGACAGATACATGGACAGTCAGGGCTGAAGGAATGGCTGTGAGGAAGAGCCTGGGTGGTCAATGGAGAGAGCAGGTGGCCTCAGGCATCTGTGGCCTTGGGTAAGGGAGGTAACTACCTCCTGTATTTTCCAGAGCCAAGCTTCTCTCTCTGTACTGCTGTATTTCTGTGGCCCTGTGAGGGTATGGGCGCTGGGATTATGATGGCTCCCTCTTTCTGGGGAAGATCACATGCTTGGGCCCTTTGCCTGGAGCGCTCTTGTTACTGAGGGCTCACGGGTGCCAGGTGAGCATGGCCCCTGTCCTCCAAGTGGGTGAGGCCATGGAGGCCCTGACAGGTGTTACTAACCTCCATTTTTCTGAACTGAACAACAGTGAGCACAACAGGTTGGAGATTTCGTCAGGTGGTACAGGGCTGGGTGTCTTCTCCTCTGAGCCCAAATGCTCTTAGCTCCCCACGCTGTGCCCAGGTGCTATACTGGGTCCCAAACGTGGCCCTTCTCTCCCCCAATGGGTCCCTCCTCAGCCTCTTCTTTGAGGCAGAGACTCTGCCTTTCTTGGCTATGTTTAAGGTTTGTTCAGGGCAGGTGGGGCCATGCTGAGCCACACTGGGCTCTCCCCAGTTCCTTCCTGTGTTATTTCATGACAGTGATGGTGGCTCATGAGGTTACTTCAGGAAGTTCAGGCTCAAAAGGGGCCAGGGTGAGCCTGTGCTTAGGCTCAGGACTCATCCTGGGGCCAGAGCCAGCTCTCTGCCTGGGCCCCTGTGGAGGCCCCCAGGTCTCTGTGCATCTTCAGTGTCACCTCTTCCTTGTCATTGATCTCTTTGTGCTTCTCTCTAGGAAAATATTGACTGCAGAAGTTTCAGTGAGCTGGTGCTAAACTTCAAGAAGACCCTGAGGCACACTGACGCCATGGTCTTGGATGACTTTGGCACTAGCCTACCCTTCATTGATGTCTACTTGGCCACTCTGGACAATCAGGACACTACAATCAACAAGTCAGTCCCAGCCCTGCCTAGCCTGACCCAAGGAGACCAACCTTTCCTGGTCTCCCCCCAGTTTCTTGAGGGCAGGGCTAGGTCGGGTGCCCATGGTTGATGTGCAGAGTGGGTAGAGCGAGGCCCTTCTTGGGGGTGCAGGATTCCATGTATGCACAGAAGCTGGGCTGAGGTGGGGTAGGCCCATGGCTGCGGGGACTCTGCTCCCCTGAACCTCCCCAGCTGCCCTGGCCTTTATTTAAATGCTGGCTTCTTGGACTCTCAGACCCACCCTCACTAACCCTTTGTCAGGGGCAGAGGAAAGTGCACAGCTGGCGAGTCGGGCTGAGGCTACTGGCCCGATTCTGTCATCTCTTTCTCTGTGGCTCTGGGCAAGGCCCGGCCCCTTTCCCACCACCATCATGGGGCTGCTGGGCCGACGCTATGAAAACGTGAGCGTGGCCTGGCTCAGAGTAAGTTAGCTGGGTTCTAAGTGGCCACTGCTCTAGGGTGGGACCTGGGCATGGGCTCTGGAACAAGGAAGGACATGACGAGCCTGGCTTCTCGACAGAAGTCTCTTGGAGGGCTTCACAGACTGAAGGAGCTAACAGGAGGGCGTCAGGGAACACCTGCTCTGGGGCCCAGAGTGGCCCGGGTTATGTCTGGTCATCTCCACATCGTTACCTCGCTCAGAGCCCAAGAGTTTGTTGTCTCCAGCTTAGTTCAGGGACAGCGGGAAGAATGGCAGACTTAGAGTCCAGTCCAGCCTGGCTGGGCTCTGAAGTCCTTGCCTTTTCCTGAGCCCACACGTGCTCGGTGTGTGCGTGCCCAGGGGCAAGCGAGGGTGGGCCCGGGGGGCGGAGCTCATCCAGCTGAGGCCCCCCTGCCGCCCCACTTCCAGGCTTCAAGAGCTGTACTACGAGATTGTGAACGTGTTGAACCTGATGCTTGAAGACTTGCCCCAGGTGCAGTCCCACTCCTCAGAGAAGGTTGACGAGAAGTAGCTCGGCGTGGGCACCCAGGCACTGAGGGCCTCGCAGGCTGCACCGGGCCCCCCATTAAACACAGGCTTTCTGCACTGGCCTCTTCACAGTTGCCGTGACTGGGGCGTTTCTCCACCTTAGGGGGTTGGGTCTGGATAGTTGCCCATGAAGCCCGACTCCCTGACACCACCCGCCTCATGACACAGCCAGGCCTCGGGAGTAGGGAGAGGGAGGCTCAGGGATCATCCTGTCCAGGGCCACATCCAGGGGCCACACTGGATCTCTCCTCCCTGGACCCCAACAAGAAGAACTCACTATATTCCTGGGGAAGCCGCCTAAGGATCCCAGACCAAGAAGGGCCCCAGATCTGAAGCCCCCTGAGACTGTACAGGTCCTGTGAGCTGATGCGCCGACTCCCTCTTGGGACCCCTGCTGGGCCCCTCTGCAGGGGTGCCATCTCTCTCTGGGCCCACTGCTCTGGGGACCCCTCTTTGGAAGTTGTCCCTGCTCTCCTAGGCTCACAGTGGTCATGGTGCTCTGAGGGGTGCAGCCATGACCGCAAGACTGTTGTGTGGGCATGGAGCTCAGGGTCAGCTGGTCCGGCTGGCCAGCATCAGGTGTTTTGAGGCTGCTTCCCCCTTATGGTTCTTCCAGTCTCTTCACTGGAACGGCGGGGTTTTCTCTTCCTAGCCAAATGACCGCCAGAGCCGCCAAGGTCCTTCTACCACCCTAGTCCAGCCATGATGGAATCATCCGAAGGCCTGGTATCCCTTGCTCCCAACGGGCCAGGCCAGACAGTCTGGCTGTTTCCCCCTATGCTCCATTGCTGGGGAGTATTCTCGAGGCCTTTCACTTTGAGAGTGACGCCTCAGACAGAGGGAGAGGTGGGTTCTGGGTAGAGCTGGGTGGGAGGGTACACCTGTAACTGAGTGTAGAAAGGCCCCACACCCACACTGGGGCATCAGGTCGTCAGGAAACACATGGGGTAGAGTTGAGAGGGCTGGACTAAAGGGTTTCATGGGTAGACACATGGGCTCCAGGACTGAGCATCTCTGAAGCCACAGGACAAGGGCAGGCGGAAGCCTATGTTCATAGTTTCATTGATACATTGATTGCTACTTACTGAGCTGTATTGGGTTCTGGGAGTTCTGTGAAGAGAAGCCCACAGTCTAGTCCTGGCCGCTAGGTGCCCATAGTTGCGAGGGGTGACAGTAATGCAGTCAGACTGGATGAGAAATTTTCCCTGAGAGGTGATTGTACGCATCTGAATGCAGGGAGCACGGGTCTCTAAGATACTCAAGTCATTCCATTTGCAAAGGGTCACACTCTCAGGGCCAAATTGAGAATTGTGTGAATATGCCAAGGATTGCTCTGTAGCATGACCTAGTGCCATGTTTTGGGGCAACCCTCTGAGGGCAGGGAATGCGACCTAGTAGCTTCTTGGGGTAGAGAGAACTTTGGGCCAATGCCAGGGGAGGTGGGCCTGGAGTAAGCAGGTGTCTGCCCTTTGTGGTGGAGGGAGAAGCTCAGGGCCTTATGCATTTGGTGCCTAATTCCAGAGGTGCCCTGGTGGGTGCAGCACAGTCAGCAGGCAGGCAGGCCTCGGGCAATGACTCCGTCCAGGGCGGGCACATAGCAGACATCGCCAAATGCCTACACTGGTTGTGCCAGCCTCGCTCAGGGGAACATGCAAACACACCCATTTGCTTTAACCGGGAGCTCTTCAGGCATCTGGGAGTGAGCAGAAGATTTGAAAGTTGCCTCAGGGAGGCGCATTAGAAAGTACTGTGGATTTGGAGTCAGGAGACCTGGATTCTTCCATCTGGTGATGTTGGGCAAGGTGTTCAGTTCTGGAAACCTTAGCTGTTTTCTCTGAGAAATGAGCTGATAAAACTGACCACGTAAGGATCAAATAAAATACATGGGAACGTGCGAAAAAAGATGCAGTCAGCTTACAGTTTGTGCTTTCTGACTCTGGTTGGTGGCCAGTTGCAGAGTGGGCTATGCTAGTCAGGGGCTGACAGTGACTGGGTCAAGTTGCGTGACAGAAAGGAGCTGAAACCAGGGAGCAGAGGTCAGGAACCTGCAGGGGTGGGTGAATGGGTCTCCCCTCACCAGATGGAGCTGGTGCAGGATGGGGAAACGCCAGGCAGGCCTGGATCAGGACGTTTGGGACCCAGGCACAGCAGGGAAGCCGTGAGCAAGGGCCACAGGGCTGTGGCAAGCTGCTTTTAAGGGCACAAGCAGAAGGCTGTCACAGAGCAGACTGCCGTGAGGGTGGCACGCAGAAGGCTGGCCCCACACTGCTGGCAGGGCACACAGATGGCCATTTGGCGCGAAGTCCCGAAGCAGCGTTTCTGTTTGGCTCTCTTTGCCTGTAGAGCAAACACTGGCAGATTGGAATTCCCACTTGGGCTCTCACCAACTCAAACAGGCTTGGCCAAGGCTTTCAGTTGATTTGCTTGGGGCAGAAGTGGCTGTGCTTGTCCAGGCCTGGTGGAAAGCAGGACCCTCCCCATAACCCCCAGCCCCCAGCCCTGGGATCCAGCAGAGTCCCCAGATGGCTTGCTCATCTCCCTCCTGCCAGTCTGGGGGTTTGGGGTCTGCAGTGGATGTAGGGGAAACCTACATGAGTCTGCTGGTCACAGCCAGGCCCTCCCCCAGCTCTTGTGAGAAGGATCTGGAATCCAAAGCTGGAGGTGTTTGGAAGGTGACCAGATTTTTTTTTTTTTTTTAACTGCTGTTGATTCCACCAGGAGGAAGCAGTCCCTGTATTGTGGAGACCCAGGCGGTCCCTGAGAATATAAGCTCTCCTCATTATTCCGGCAGCCCTTGGAAGTCCACTGCTGAGATGCCAGAACCTGTCCACCTCTGTTTTCAGTGTGGGTGAGACAGGACACCTCCTAACACTGAACCGCCCTTCGCTGGGTCAGGCTTTGCTTCCAGGACTATCTCTCTCTGCCTGCTTTGGTCTCTGTCCCTGACCCCTTTCTGTGCCTGGGCCTGCTCCTCTGTTGCACAGACTCAAGAGAGATGGCCCGGAGTGTCTAACTGGGCTACTCGGAAAGGGAAGGAGATGGCTGCCGATTCCAGTCGCAGGGTGGGAACCAGGGAGAAAGGAGTGAGATGGGACAGATTCATTACCACAGCAGCGCCCACTTTTCCCCATCACTCTGCGGTCAGGAGGTTTATCTGCCTGGCTGGCCACATGCCTCACCATTCCGGGTTGCAGCTTGGAGTTTTGCCTTCAGTGTGTTGCGATGCAGCCCCTGGAGGACAGAGAGCCGGGTTGCGGAGCTGGAAGGATAGCGTTGGTGCTTTCTCGGTCAGCTCCATAGCGGAGGGCCAGGGAAATGGGGAAAATGGAGAGGGGAGAAATCTCCTTGGGTTCCAGCAAGGCTGGACAGACACAATAAGGGGCTGGGTCAAGGGGGGAGGAAGCAGGTAAAGGCTGAGGACTGGGAGTCAGAGACTTCTGGGCAGAGGCTCTGATGCATTGGGACTGTGAGATCTGGAATGGGGAGGGAGGGGGATGACAAGCGGCCTTGTGGGATAAGAACTGAATCCTCACTGATGTTCTTTGAGGAGGCAAATAATAGCTGGCATTGTTTAAAGGAGAGTTTTGGTTGTTGAGCTATACCTTTAAAAAATGGAGCCCCATGAATACATTTGACCATGGGGGGGTCTGGGATATATTTGGGTGACATAAAGATCAGCCTGTGTAATAGAAACCTCTCAGGCTAAAATTGGGAAATATTAAAAGGGCTTTCTTTACACACCACTGGTAGAGTCCCAGCTGGGGCCGGAGACCCTTAGGTGAAGTACCCCCGGGGCTACGGCAGTGCCAGGTGCGACTGGCTTTCTGCAAGATGAAACCGAAGTCTCAGAATGAAGTGTGGAAGAGGTCCGAGGGGGTGAGGTCTCCGGAAACTGGGATTGATTCTAACCTTTGTAAACTGGGCCGGGGGCGGGGCATGACAATGACATTCTCATAGCAAAGGTGTCCTCACTGCCCCCCAGTTCAGTATCCTGAGACCACAACTGCCCCTTGACTCCCTCCTTCCCCATTGGGACCTTGATAACTGGGATTGGGGTCTGAGATGAAAAGACTCTTCAAAACTGGCCGCCAGACCGGAGGAGGAGTCCGAGCAGAGTTCAGGCCCAGCCTTCAAAGGTAGAGCCGTTGTCTTTATTGACCAAGGATATAACGCCTTCTGCTTATTCAGTATTTCTGTGTACAAGATACTTCCACCCACATGATCTGAATCTCAAGAAAACACTTAAGTATTCTAATTATTCCCATTAAACCAGTGGTAAAACTGAAGTTCAGAGAGGTGATATGACCTATCTGAGACCGCACGAGGAGGGGGAGCCAGGGGTCACAGCCAAGCCTGCCGGCTCTTTCACTGCTCTGCTGTAAGGCTGTGCAACAGCCTTCTGAGGAGTGTTACCCTATGTTATGGGGTAGGCCAGCACTCGGAGAGACTGTCTCTTGGCCAGGATTGTGATTGAAAGGATTTGAAGGCAGACCACACACGTGCCCCTCTGCTCTGCAGCCTCACAGCAACCTGGTTCTTTCAGATCAAAGCTATTTTGTGAACTTTAAAAATCAAGCCATTATTCCTTTCTGAGCCTGGCCTGACTCTGGGAGGAAGGCAGGGCAGTCTCTCAGATGGTCCTCATTTTGCCAGTTTCCTGGCACCTTTGCACTGCCTGGTCAAGGCTGTGGTATCGGCTGGCCCAGGGGCTCCTGGCTTGGCCCTGGGAGCTCCAGCAATGGAGAGGACGGCAGGAAGCAATCAATGTGTGCCAATGGGGTGGTGACTAGGGCTCCTAATCAGGAAATCACAGCCTGGGCAGAAGAGGGCCTTGGCCTGGGTGCCACCCTGCCCTGCATTTCAGTGAAGCAGACCCATATGGGGGTTTGGCCAACAGGTGGGAGGTGCTGAGCGTGCAGGGTGAGCCAGCCCTGTCAGTGCAATGCAGAGCAGTCCCCGTGCCTGCAAAGTTGGCCTCTCAGGTGGTGACATTATGGTGCGTCCTTTCTAGCCCTCTGCCTGCTTGTGCACCCACTGATAATGCTGTGGGCATCTAGAGGGGCCACTTTGGGAGGCTCTTGGCCCAAGAAGATGGCTTTTTACCTGACCCTTGAATAAGCAAGTGGAAAAGGGGTGAAAGAATTGGCAGGTGAGAAAAGCCAGTTGCAGTACTGTACATAATGACACCATCTGTGTTAAAAAACAAAAACAAAACAAAACAAATTAAAAAACCCAAAATAAAACCACACATAAAGTGGCAGCGAGAAACATTTTCTCTTTCAGGTGACAAAGATGGTAAACAAAACCTCGTATTGGCCAGGGTATGGAGAGTGGGCACCCTCGTCCCCTTCTGGCAGTGCAAACAGGTGTGGCCCTCATAAGGCAGTGTGGGTTAGGTTTTAGGTGTGTGTTTCCATAGCCCAAAGTCCTGCTCTTTGAAATAATCCTAAAGAGCCAAGTGACAAGCACAGATTCATGGATAAGGATGTTTATGCTGGCCTGTTATAATAAAAACACAGCAAAATAAAACAGGGCTACCAAAATGTCCATTAGTGAGGAAACTGATTAAAGTAGGAATCCATACATAAAAATACTACATAGCCTAGGCAGTGGCACAGTACATAGAACATTGGCCTGGGACACTGAGGACCCAGGTTCAAAACCCCAAGGTTGCTGGCTTAAGCGTAGGCTCATCCAGCTGAGCGTGGGATCATAGACATGCCCCCATGGCTACTGGCTTGAGCCCAAAGGTTGCTGGCTCGGCTGGAGCTGTCCCCCCCCCCCCCGCCCCCAAAGGCACATATGAGAAAGCAATCAGTAAACTCAGGTGTCACAAGTATGGGTTGATGCTTCTTAGCTCTTTCCCTTCCTGTTTGTCTGTCCCTCTCTCGCGCTAAATAAAAAACAAAAACAACCTACATAAAAACACATACTTAAAAATAGTTATACTGAGTGGAAAACGTGGCTTCTAGAACAACTTGTGACATGATAGCCTTTATATAATAGCGAGGGAGCATATGTAATGTAGTTGTACCCACACAGGGATGTGTGCCAAGGCGATGCCTGTAAGGGTCACCCTATTAATAATGGTTTGGCAGAATTGACTTTTTGACTTACAGTTTTCTGAACTTTTTGAATTCTAAGAATGAATGAATATGTACAGTGTGTCCGGTCACCTGTCAAAAGTGCACCGTGACTTTATGGACACACTATATTTTGTGGTAAGGAAAGAATCACAATTTTTACCTTGAAGAAAAGTTAGGCGGTGTGTGTGCCACTCTGAGGTGGTGAAAGCGGGCTCCAGGCAGAAGGAGCACAGGCACACAGGAGGGGCCGGGAGTGCTGGGGACGGGTGTGGCTGCGGCCTCTGGCATGGGTGGGGTTTGGACCCAGATCCTGAGGACCCAGAGTGCTCACTCAGCCTGGCAGTTGGAAGCAGGGCAGAGATCTGGCCAGATTTGATTCCCACTGCCTTTCTGAGAGTGGCCTTATCCCCCTCACCTGGCATTTAAGGATCCCCTGTTTTGTCTCCACCTTCCTCTCCCCATATCCCAGGGCTCCCCTCTGCCTGGCTCAGTCTCACCTCTATTCCTGCCAGTGTTTCAGCACTCTGCACCAAGCCCCCTCTAAAAGGAAGCCTTTCCAGATTGCTCCAGTTAGCCTTGATTTCTCCTTTCCCATACTCTCACCCTTGACTTCAGACCTGACCTTAAATCATACCTCCGTTCCTTCACCATAGATATTTCTTCTTCCAGCGCCAGTTGGGGAGGGCCATTGACTGAGAGGTCATAGCCCAACACGTGGTGGCAGTGATGGACTAGCTGGGATATGCCAGCTTCAGAGTCATGACAGGGAAGGAGGAAGCAGGCAGAGAACCAAGAGTTCTTTTGAGCCTGTTAGGTCACAGGCACAGTGCCAAACCTGGTATATGCATTTTTACACTTATCCCTCTTTCACAGATGTGGAAACAGGCTTAGAGAGGTTCTGTGGCAGTCAGTGGCAGCACGGAGTTGGACCGAGGATCTAATTCCAAATTCCATTCTCTTAACTCTGATCTACTTGTTCCAGACTGTTATTCCCCCTGGAGGTGGACCTGCGGGTGAGAGGGTGATGCCATTACACCCAAGTGGTGGTTCTTGACCCTGGGGGGTTTGGGGGCAGTGCAGTATCCCTGGGGGGGCTTTCGGGGTGCCATTATCCTCAAGGAAATAAAGCGAGGTATTTCCCTGTGGGCAGCCGGCAGGGGTGCCATGAAGGAATGTAGGAGGGCGGGGCCTGGGCACCTTGACTAAACAAGTGCTTCCCCACTCAGAGCTTCAGCGAGAGGGGTCAGTGAGATGATCTAGGACAGTTGTGTGTCTGAAGCAGCAGCCCACCTGAAAGCCTTACCTTTTGGTCACATCTGGAGTCTTTCCAAAGCCTGACAGCAAACCCCGAGGGTCAGCAGGCAGGTCCAGTGCCCATTTGGCGGAGGGGAAACCTGAGCTCTGGGAGGGCAGGCTGTGTCCCATGGAGGAACCCTGGCCTCTGCCAGTCACCTCTGTGAGCCTTGCCCCGACAGGCTGGCCAGTCTCTCTGAACCTGGGGGCTTGCTGGGCGTGGCCTCAGCGGCCCCACCCTGGGCTCTGGGCTGTGAAGGAGTGAGTACAGAACTCAGGAGAAGCCAGGTGTCCACAAACTGTGGGTGTCAGTGCTCGATACCAGCCTTGGTGACTCAACAGGGGTACCAGCTTGGGGGGTGGAGGGGTCCTTGGTGTGTGTGTGTGTCTTTTGTGTGAATACATCCTTTATTACATTGGGTTTACCCAAAGGAAGAAAGAGGTGTGTGCGTGAAAGGCTGCAGTGAGGGTGGGGACAAGTATCCACCAGGCATATCTTGGAAAGTGCTCAGAGAGGCCACAGGCAGGAACAGTTTGGGGAAACCCTTGCAGGCCCCGCCATAGCCTGGCGAGCGGCAAAGTGGTCGGTGCTTTATGGCTGCAATGTCTTGGAGGGTTTGCCAGGTGCTTTCCGTGAAGTCACTGGGACATTAAGCCCTTGGTTCAATTAAATGGGTTAATATGCTGTGTCCGACTCTGATGAATAATAATAATATAATGTGATAATAGCAATAATGGTGCTATTAGCTGTGGTTCTCACACGTGCCTGCACTGTTCAAGGCACGGAGGGGAGGTGCAGGACACATTCTCACACTCAGGCCTCATTTTCCACTCATAAAACCCTACTCTTCAAAGGCTTTCCAGCCCAACTCCCCATATCCATTTTCAGGACAAATTACCAACACTTAAAAAAAATTGGCCCATTTTGCATGGAAGCCAAGTCCAAATTACTGTTACTTTCCCCTCTGTGTTTTGAAATTTTAAAAAGGGTAGGGGTGGGGAACTGATGGGGACACGGCTGGAGAGAGGAGGAGAGGAGGAAGAAGGGGAAAGAGGGAGAAAAGTGTATGAACAAAGAAGAAAAGAACAAACCTTCCTGTCTCGGTAAAAATGCATTTCTGGAATGATGTTTCAGTTTACTCAGGCAGAAAAATTAGAAATGGTGTGCTTGTTAAACACTAAGCGAGGCTAAGTAAGCATGGCTATTTTTAGTGGGTGTAGTAAAACTTTAGTAATTCGGACCTCTTTAATAAAGATTCCATGATCATGCTGGCTGGCAGGCACGTGTGTGTGTGTGTGTGTGTGGCACATGCATGGGCACATGCGTGCACGTGCATGCTCATACACACACTTGCAGGGTAGAGGGTGCAGAGAGGTTGCTGAAATGCAGGATGGGGAGTGCAATGAGGAGACTCGGGAGAAAGATGGCTAATGACAACCATCTTAAAACTCTAAGCCCTTGTTGCTTAGCAATAGAAGATCATGACAGCCCTGGCTGGGCGGTTCAGCTGGTTAGAGTGTCGTCCTGATACATAAAGGTTGTGGGTTCGATCTCCAGACAGGGCACATACAGGAACAGATCAATATTTCTTCTGTCTCTCTCTTTCTCCCCCTCCCTCGCTCTCTAAAAATCAGTAAATAAAAAAATATTTAAAAAGATCATTACAAATTATTCTTTGAATATTCTTCTTGGCACCTACTAATTTGACATCTGTTTAAAGGTGAATGTATTTGAAAACAAAATTTCATTTCTGTAAATCTGTAAATGTTTACTTGACACCTGTCACACTGGCCCAAATGAGGCTGAAACCCGTGGGTTGACACATCACCCCAGGTAGGTGATGACCGACACCTCTGAGGACAGGGACCTTTGCGCAGAAGGTCACTGCCTGTCCTAAGGACCACAGGTTTTTGTATTTTAAAAATGATATTGATTGTCTCGTTTCATCATTACAAAAGTAGTATGTGCTCAGTGCAAAAAACTTGGAAAAGACAAATGATAATAAAACCCACAAAGTAGCAGGAGTTAAAACTTTGTGCACATCCAGAAATTTCTCTGCGCACAGATAAGAGCAAAAATAGTACTGCA
Organism: Rhynchonycteris naso; assembly: GCA_037038555.1. Lineage (NCBI taxonomy): Eukaryota > Metazoa > Chordata > Mammalia > Chiroptera > Emballonuridae > Rhynchonycteris > Rhynchonycteris naso. Next base: position 96,771,209 of record CM073003.1, read on the forward strand.
CTTCTATACTGTTTTGCAGCCTGCCTTGTTTACTTTTATTTTAGCTAGAGAAGCTCAGTTAAAAAAAAAAGGCATTGGCAAAACATTTAATTTTATGCTGAAGTTACAGAGAGAAGTCACCCACACACATTGTAGATACTCAGTAGGCAGCCCCTCAATACCTTGTTCAGTAGGGCAAGTACCCCTTAATAAGATCCCACTGCACACTGAACAGGGATGGAGAACGTGGTGAGGGTCATGCGCAGGTCAGCTGTCACTGGGTCTCCCGAAGGCTGCCAAGTGAGGAGGCTGCAAGGGAAGGTTTTCGAACAAGAAGTAGCCCAGCTCTGATGGTGGGCGTTCTGAGCATCAGCCTCGGATTGCCTCTCTGGATAAGGTAGGGGCGTAAACACAAAATTTTTTAAAAACAAGTTGTGGGAAAATACAACATAATATTTGCCGTTTTAAAGAATACAGTTCAGTGACATTAAGTAGATGGCTGTGCAACCATCACCACCATCTATTTCCAGAACTTTGTTATCATCCTTTAATGAAGCACATTAAATACCTCCCCACCCCCACCTCCTGCTGCGGGCACCCACCAGCCTGCTTTCTGCCTGGATTTGCCTACTCTAGCTACCTTCTATAAGTGGGTTACAATAGTTGTCCTTTCGTGACTGGCTTATTTCACTTAGTATAATGCTTTCAAGGTTCATCCATGTTGTAGCATATATTAGAATTTCCTACCATTTTAAGGCTGAGTAGTATTCCATTGTACATATATGCCACATTTTGTTTATTCATCTGTTGACGGCCAGTTGGGCTGCTCTTGCCTTTTGGCTATTGTGAATCATGCTGCTGTGAACATGGCTGTGTGAATATCTGTTTGAGTGTCTGCTTTTGTTTCTTTTGGGTATATACCCAGAAGTGGATTTCTGGGTCCTATAGTAATTCTATGTTTAATTTTTTAGGAACTGCATACTGTTTTCCATAGCAGCATTTTACATTCCTACCCACAATGCACAGGGTTCCAGTGTTTCCACATCCTTGCCAACACTTGCTATTTTCTGTTTTTCTTCTTCTTTTTTGCATCAGCCATCCCAGTGCATTTCCCTAATGACTAATGATGTTGAGAATCTTCTCATGTACTTATTGGCTGCTTGTATGTCTTCTTTGGAAAAATGTCTATTCAAGTCCTTTGCCCATTTTTGAATTAGGTTATTTTTTTGGTTGTTCAGATACACTTCTAAAAGCAGTGCCAAGAGCTGGCTGTGCTGAGAGGGAGGAGTGAGAGAGTCGAGAAAGGAAAGAAGCACGAGGAGAGAAAGGAGTGGAAAGAGGGAGGAGGGGCAAGTTATAGTTTGTGGAGGGAGTGATAAGGGAAAGCGGCCCCGCAATACTTTGTTCAGAAATTATTGAGCACCGACCATGTGCAGACCCTTTCTCCAGGGGCTGCTGTCTGCACCCATTTGCCTCTGCATCCTGGCTCTCCATGGCTGCAGCAGCCCTGCCCTGCTGCCTGTCCCCTGCCCCAAGCTCTGCAGGCAGACAGGCTGGGATTCGAGTCCCTAAACTTGCCTTTGGACAGGTCACATGCTGTCCCTGAGCCTTAGCTTCCTCATCTATAAAGAGAAGGTAGGCATGTACAGTGCACGGCAGGAGACGGAGCAGAGTTAGACGAGGTCACGTGACCGGCACAGCCACAGCTGCTTTCCTCTTCCACAGAGTCGGTCCTGCCCTTGGCCTCCACCCCACTCCAAACGCAGTCTCCTACACCCTGACCTACTCCTCTGTAGCCTCTTGACTCACAGGACTGCAGCCCCCCAACCTGGCTAGGCTCTAGCAACTGCAGCTCCTGGGGGCTCTACAGCCCCAGAGAGTGGGCAACACCTGCTCAGGCAACAGCAGACAACTGGGAAACAGGACCAGGGCACTGCAAAGTCCAGGAGTGTGAAGAGTGGTGTCTTCATGGTGATAGGGGCAAGCAGGCAGGCCAGTGAGGGCTGGCAGGAAGTCTGGGAGGGCTTCTAGAAGGAGGCAGACTGGAAGCACCCATCTAGAAAATGAGAAGCTCATAATACTGAATGATATGGGAGTTTGATTTAATGATTGTTATTCCATGGCCCTGCCTGCCCACCCCATTCTGCTGCTCCTACCCTAGGGTTCCCTCCGTCACTGTTATCACCCATGTCCCCTGCTGCTCTCTCACATAGTTAGCAGTGTGAGCCTGGTAAAGGCAACTCTCATGGCCTGGTGCCTTTTGTTCTCTCCCCCAGAGCCCAGCTGAACCCAGCCTCTGGACATGAACTATAATTGCTTACTGTCCCACCGCCAGCCCCACTGCCCATTCCAGTGTGATTCTCTTTAGGAGGGTGTGTAGTACAGCGGAGGGGAGCGTGGGCCTTGTCAGAGGGCCTGGGTGCAGGTTCTGACTCTTTCCCAAATGTTTTATTTTATTGCCAGATGGCAGAATTTTATGGTTTTATTAAGACAACCACAGTGTGTACATACACAAACCGTCTCTATTCATTTCCTTTTCTGAGTAACCTAGCATTGGGGTCGGTGACTCTGATGGCCAGCTCAGCTGTCCTTTTCACAACGGCTTTGTGGTTCTTCAAGGAGATGTTGTGAAAACTCTTGGCACAGTGAGATTTGTTGCTCATGAACAGCACCTCAAGCTCCTTGTCCTGTGGACCGGGAACTTTCAAAAGCCACTGGGCAGCCTGTGCTTTGTTTTCTTGTTGCTCCTGTAACCAATGTTGAGCATCAAGATCTGGCCCTTGAATCTTCTGTGTACTTTATTGTCAATACTTCTGGGTTTCCAACGGTTCTGCTTAATTTTGACGTATCAGTCTGACAGATGCTGGATGAACTTCTTGGTTCTTTGACTATCTTGGGTTGTCTGAAGGCTGCCATGTGCCCGGTGGCATGGAGGAAGAGCGTCTGTCTCCCAAATTCACTGTGTTCTCTGAGCATCCCTTTCTTCCAGTGTAATAATAACAAGCCCTGCCCTCCTGCAGGGAGCAAATGCTGTAATTCTGTCTCTCTTTTGAGAGCGAGGAGAGAAAGACAAAGAGAGAGAGAGAGAGAGTGGGACAGAGAGACAGGAAGGGAGAGAGATGAGAAGCATCAACTTGTAGTTGTGGTGCTCTAGTTGTTCATTGATTGCTTTCTCATATGTGCCTTGAAGGGGTAGGGGGCGCTCCAGCCGAGCCAGTGACCCTTTGTTCAAGCCAGCGACCTTGGGCTCAAGCCAGTGACCTTGGGTTTCAAACCATGGAATCATGTTGATGGCCCCATGCTAAAGCAAGCGTCCCCATGCTCAATCTAGTGAACCAGCACTCAAGCTGGCAACTTTGGGTTCAAACCTGGGACCTCAGCATCCCAGGTTGACGCTCTATCCACTGCACCACCATCAGTCAGGCAAATGCTGTAATTCTTATAAAGTGCTTGCATGAGGCATGGTGCTCACTTGGTAAGGGCCTGATGCTAGCTGTTGAAAGGATTAATACAAAAAGAAGTGCTCAGGCATCTTCATCCCATGTTGCAAGGAGACCTTTACAGACTACTAACTGCTGATCTGCCCGCCCCCTGGCCCAGTGCACAGCAGGGATTGGGTCTAGTTCCTCTGGGTCTCCCAGGCTGGGTTACTGAGGGCTCAAGTTTTGGATGGTTCCAGGGGTGGGATGGAGGGAAGGTTGAGTGGGATGGGGGAAATCACCAGGACTGTCAGTCATGACTTGCATTCATGACACCCAGCAAAGCTGGAGGGAAAACCAAGCTGGACCCCAAATGATATTCAATAATAACAACACCATCAATAATAACCATTTATTGAGCGCTTACTGCACCAGCACTCCAATTAATGCTTTATGCGCATTATCTCATTTAATCCGTTAATCAACTGTGTGAGGTGATTGTTATTATTCCCTTTTATAGAAGAGGAAACAGAGGCTCAGAGACTGTTAATTAAGTCTCTTGCCCAAGGCAACTCAGAGATAGAGCCAGAACTCAAACCTTTGCTCTCAGAGACCAGAGCGGAGCTTCCTGCGGATATCAGAGCCAAGTGAGTAGGGCATAAAACCAGCTTGACTCTCATTTCCCAGACTGGCCTTTTTGGTCTCTGAGACCCTGCTCTACTTCACAGGGAGCTGAAGGGCATTACAGAGCCCCCTCCAGGGCCTGGACTACCGGGCCAGTGCCCCGCTAAGGCAGATCTTCATGCTGTGACTTTCCTTTGGATGCTGTGGCCCCAGGGAGTCCCACAGCCTGACTGGGGCTACAAGGCTGAAGTCGGTTAAGCTCAGTATGTCTGCCTCAGTGGCCAGGCTTGCGGGTGTTGTGCCCCACAGTGCCTGCAAAGTGCTGGGCACCAGCCTCTTGCCCTCCTGCCCCTAATGTGTGGCCTCCCTAAACCTGCAGCAGCCCTTTGGGGGTTCTGTTGTCAGGACCAGGTAAAAACAAATCTGCCCTTCTATTTCATGGGCGCTAGTCCTGTGTTGCTAGCTTAAACTATGACCTCGTCACAGTCACCCACCCCCCAAGTTCATGTTGCCCATGGTGCTTGGCATGGGGCAGCCCAGTACAGAGAATGGGCAGTGACTAGGTTTGAATCCACTCCATCACTTCGGGCTGTGTGACTTTGGGCAAGAGATCTGACCTCTTTACTCTTCGGGGCTTCATCAGGGAAAGGGGATAATGAAGACCCTTCCTTATAGGGTTGTTGTGCAGGTAAAGAGGCTCATCAGAGAGGAGTGTGCACTTAGTACAGGACCCTGGACCCCAAATGGGCTCAATAAATGATAGCACTTGCCACGGAAGACAGGAGCCTCCTCCCTAGGACAGCCTTCCCTGATCATCCTGTTCAAAGCAGGACTCTCAGTTTCTCACGCACAGCACTCTTTCTTCAAAAGCACTCAGCCCAGTTTGTAATTATACATGTGTTTGTTTACTTGTCCATGAGAGCAGGGACTTTGTCTGTTTTCCCCTGCTCAACCCCTAGTACCAAGGGCAGGAACACAGTAAATGTTGGCTGAATGAACGACACCCTCTCCCTGCTCTTCTGCAGGCAGTGCAGGAGAGGGTTTTCTGTCTTTTCTCAGAGGACTTGGCTTTCAGAGCCCTACATACTCCTCAGTCCCTCCTGCAGCTGGTGCAGCTGGAAAGGGCTGGATACTAACTGCTGTACCAGCCACATAACAGCTGGGTTGGAGTAGGTGGGTGGAGCCTGAGGCTGGGTCTTATACTCACCTTGTTGGCCATGGTCCTTGATGAATGATGGGGTCATTCTGGGGCTGTTTCTACCCTTCCACCCATCTGCAGCTGTCTGGCCCGTGGCCCACAGCCACACAGAATCTCCGCCAGGGCCCCTGGTCAGTTCTTCTCTCACCTGGAGCTGGGCCTTTTAGGAGAAGTTTCTCTGCCTCCCACTTCCCTCCAGTCCCACATCTTTCTGGGTCTCCCCTGCCTCCTGCCCTCCACTGAGACCAGGGCCCCTTGGCCTTGGCAGATGTGTGAAGCTGAGGAAGGCACTCTGAGTCCAGATGTGATTGTGTTTATGTTTCCAGAGAGTGAGGGGTTGGAACTGTGGACTGGAGCTGTTGGGGGAGGGTTGGTGGGGCTCCAGCCCCCTACCCCTGCCTTTCCTCCCCTGACATCCCTCTTCCAGCCTGTGTATCTGGCTCTGTCCCTCTCAGAACCCCACACTACAAGTCCTACAGCATCAGGCTGGGCTACCCTCTGGGAAGGACCCTTTCCACACCTCACCTGAAGGTGAGAAGACCAGTGGAAAGATGCCTGGCTCTGGAATGAAAGACTATTGTCTTCGTGTGAGGTTGGCCCAGTTACATCATGTGAGGTAGAGCCTCAATCCCATCGTCTGCGTAACAGGGACAACACTCCCGACTGACCTCAGAAGCAGAGCTGACCTGGTTTGAGAATGTGTACACAGGACTCTCCAGCTATTAGCTCATGACTAAGCCTATGGATGTGCCCCACTGGCAACGAAGGCTTGCCCGGGTCCAGCTTCAGGGCAGTGCCAATCCCTGTCATGAGGTGATTCTAAAGAAGAATTACCAACCCCTCCCTCCTCCCTCACTGCAGCTGCAAACATTTTGTTTTGCCATTAGAAGTGATTTACTTAAGGAAAGCATATTTTACAGGCAGTTTACAGGCTGGTCTTGTTCAGTAGTTTCCAAAAGCTGGGGAAGTTGGAGGCAGCCTCCAGCCTCCAATAAGTTGGGATGGAAGTGAGAAGTGAGTCCTGTGTGGTGGACACTTTCTCTGGCAAGCCACATGCCCCTGGGTAGGATGTGGGTGGGGGAGAAGGAGGAGGGGGGCTCTGGCTAGACTCTGGCCAGTCCAGCACTCTCAGTCCTCCTGGAATAGCTGGGGAAGGGCTCCAAGGCGGGGATGCAAGGAGAAAAGGCAACCCCAGACGTAAAGAGGCTCTCAGTGGTTCCATCCCAACGTTCTGGGCAGACAAGGGTCGTGCACACCCTAAGAGCCTGCAGGGTCGTCGCAAACCCAGCCTATAAAGAGCCTGCAAAGTCCGGTGGCCGGGCGTTGAGGGAGGTTGGGAGGAGGTCCGGGTTGGGGCAGCCTGCGCACACAGCAACAAGGCCGAGCAGACCAGCCGGTGAGCGCCCGGCAGCGTCCTCACCGGAGCCGGGCAGATAGTTCTGAAATGGTGGTGGGGTGAAGTGGGGTATGGATCCTGGCGGGGTCTGCTTCCACTCTCCCCTCCTATCCTCAGGGCCCTTGGTTTCGAAGTTCCCTTTCCACCCAACTCCCTCTTCAGCCGAAAGAAGCAGTCGGGGTTCGGCAGTGGTTAGCACGCTCGTACTATGGTTTTAATAGACGTACATGGACAAGTCGATATAGACAGATTTATAATTCTATACAGTCAGTCCGACATACACAGGGACGCTGTAAACAGGGGCGCGGGCCGGAGAGCGGGTGTGCAAAGTGGGCGCGGCGCGGTGCTCCGACCGCGCCCCGAGCTCTCCCGGCTCGACTGTTGCACGGCGGGCGGTGAGGAGGGGGCTCTGCGCCGGGACCAGGGATCTACCTCCAAGCCCGGGAGCGGAGCAGAGGGCCTGGACCCGCGACGAAGCTGGGGTGCTCGGAGACGAGCCCACCCCAATCCTCTTGCCGCGTCCACGCCGCCAGCTCAGGCTCCGTAGCCTTATCATGGTTTCCCCCGGCGCAGGGCTGGCGAGGGCTCTTGGGGGCGCGACCGGGCCGTGTGCGGCTCCTCGGCGAGTCCCAGGTCCCGGGCTAGACACCGTTATCCCCAGCTCAACGCCATCCAACTCGGATCCGATCGAGCTAAGGTACGCTCGGCCGGGCCCAGCGAGAGGGGGCGTCTTGGTTCGTACGGGACTGGAGCCGGGCACCCGGGACCCGCGCCTCCAGTTCACAGGCGCGGCGACGCAGTCCGGATCCAGAGAGGCGGGAACGCGGGCTACCACGACGTCCTCTCCAGGCCGCCGGACCTCGGAGCTCGCCTCCCGCGCCGTGTCCCCTGTGCGGGGTGGCTCGCTGAGGACCGAGGGAGCGCACACACACCACCCGCGCCATCCCGAGGGAAATTGCAACTCATCCGTTTTATCGCGGCACTTCGCTCCGACGTCTTTTTGTTTTGTCTGGTTTTGTAGGGCAGAGTGGGATCCGGAAAAGCAAACACAAAACCAACCCGGAGGGGAGTGGGGGAGGTGGGGGCTGCGCAGGCGCAAGGCCGGGCGCGGAGAGCGAGACCCCGCGTGCGTCCTCCGCCCCCGCGCCGTGCGACCCGCTTGGCCGGGCTAGGCGGTCAGCTGTTGTACTGGCAGGCGTTGAGGCCCGAGGCCGGGCCCTGCAGGCCACCGTAGCCGAAAGACGAGTGCTGCTTGGACTTGAGCCGCAGGCTGGCCAGGCTCGAGTTGCACGTGTCCCGGTAGACGCTGTAGGGCGAGGCGGGTGTGCCGTACGGGCAGGCGCCCGGGGACATGGCCGAGTTAAGCGAGGAGCCGGTGAGGTTGTTGATGTTGTTGAGGCCCGAGTTGGGCATGCCGGGCACGGCGCCCGGGCCCATGCTCGACGGCATGGTCATGGAGGAGATGGAGCTGGGTGCCGAGAACATGGACTGCGACGACAGCGGGCTCATGGAGTTGAAGAAGGTGAAGCTCTTCGTGGAGAGCGGCGCTGGCGCCAGGCTCTTCGCGGCCCAGTTGTTGTAGGAGTAGCCGGCGGCGTACACGTCCTCGTAGGGTTGCACTAAGCCGCTGAACTGCGGCACGTAGCCGCCCTTGCACAGGTCCAGCTGTTGGTTACGCTCGCGCTTCCGCCACTTGGCCCGCCGGTTCTTGAACCAGACCTGGAGGAAGGGGGCAGGACAAGGGTCAGAGCTGCAGAGGGCGGGAAGGCCTCCCCCCCGCGCCCCCAGCCCTCCGCCCTGCTGTCTTCTCTTCCAGTATCATTTCTTTTCTTCGATATTTCCGCCCCTGCCTTTTTTCTGTAATGGTTGGTTTCCTGTCCCCAGGAAATTCTAGTCTTTTCCTTTTTCTGATCTTTACCGTCTTCCCCAAATTAAATCCGTTTTCTTTTCCTAACACGGCCCCTCTTTTGCTTTTTAAACAAGTATTCGTTTTTTCCCCTCTCAGAATCAAGCCATCTCTGCTCTCTTCCCTCAAAGGGGTCCCTGTCTGTCTCCTAAATAGCCCGTCTTTTTTTTCTTCCTCGAATACTAAAAGTATTTTTCTTCCCTGAAACTTAGGATTTTTCTACTCCACCCCTCCACCCCCACTCTTCAATCTGTTTTTCATTCCTCGCATGGTCTGTTTCCGTCTTTATTGGCAATATTTGATATTCTCATTTATGTCCCAAATGTTTATTTTCGTTTGGCTCCACTATCTGAACGGCTTTCTTCCCTTTCAAACAGTCCATTTTCTTCGTTATCCTCTATTTTTTATCATTCTGATTCTTCTCCACATTAGTTTTTTCCCCTTTCCAAATATTTGACCTTCACTATTTCTCTTAATAGTTTATTATTTTTTCAAATACTTGATTCTATTGTTCCTCCCTTAAATATTTTTCTTCTCTGCCGCCTAAGTATACACCAAATATGTTTCTCTGCAAATATTTAATTTCCTTTCACTTTTTACTGGTTTCTGTAATCTCGTCCACTTTCTCTCACAAAATTTAGTAAGAACCTCTCCTTTCCCCACTCCTGGTCCTGGCGGACCCTCACCTACCTTTCTACCTCATACCCTCTGCCTTTCCCAGCGGTCCACCAGCCCTGGCCCTAGTTTGCCCAGCTCTATTTGCCGGACCCTGCATCTCAGCCTTCTCCAGTCTCCAGCACCCACATTGCCTGATTCCACCCCCACCCCACCGCAAACCCGGCAGGATTAGTGAGTTCAGGATTACTGAGTGCCTGTCTTCACTCCGTGTCCCATTAGGCCCGCCAGCCTGACGAAGGAGGAGTGAAAGCTGGGGTTATAGCCGGGAGTCCAGGTGGGAGTTTGGCTTGGTTTGAGACGTGTTCCCAATATGATTAAATATTTGCGCACTAGAAAAGAAATGGTTCTCTTGCTGCTCTGGCAGAAGAGCCTTGCTTTTACGGGGGACCAAAGAGTGAGAAGCAGGGTGTAGTCTGGTCTTGGTCAGAAACCTTCTATCTCCAAAGGGACTCGACCTGATGGTCATTCATCCACCAGACTGCCTCCTGGACCCCCCACACTTGACCCCAGCCCTACAGGAAAGGGAATTGGGGAAAGGGTCCAGCTACTGACTGGCTGAATGACTGGGGACTAGTCAGGTGAAGAGTTTCAGAAAATACGGAGGAGCTGGTACGGATGGGACCACCGTTCTGGGAATTTTTGAGACCCCGAGCCTAGGCACCCCGTTCCAGGCCTCTCGGAGGCTACCAGGCAGGACCCGCCTTCCCCTTTCGTTTTCTGGGGAAGGCGCCAGCTGCTCTGAGGTAGCCAGCGGCGGGGAACCCTCAGCGCTGTCTAAGGTGGTCCCATCCGAGTAGGCCGTGGGCCTTACAGGGCATAAAAAGTTTCCCGGGCGCAGGTCTTTGGGCTGGGGCTGGGTAGAACCGGAAGGTCAGGCAGAATGCTGGCGAGAGGGCTCTGGGATGGCAGCAGGCGAGGGCGCTAACGGCCAGACGGCTTGGCGGTAGCTGGGCAGACGGGGCCTAGGGTGGATTCTGCTACGGTGGAGGGAGGGAGCAGGTAGAAGTGGTGGGAAAGAATGCAAGTCTGAGTGTGGGTCTAAGCTTTCTAGGGCTGCAGAAGAGGCGGCCGGCAACCGCCTGCGCGCCCCCGGCTCACCCTCACGCGCGGCTCCGTGAGGTTGGTCCATACGGCGATCTCTTCCCGCATGCTCATGTCGGGGTAGCGGTTCCTTTGGAACGTGGCCTCGAGCTCTTGCAGCTGCTGGCTTGTGAAGTGTGTGCGTTGCCGCCGCTGCTTCTTCTTCTTGGCGGGATCCTCCGCACCTCCGCAGCCCGCGCCTCCGGCACTGCTGTCCTCGGGCCCCTTAGGTTCCCCACTGCGCTCCTTCTCTGAAGCGGGCAGGACAGGGCGCTGGTCACCTCGGGCTTATGCCCCTTTGTACCCCTACCCCATCCCGGCTCCATCGAAGAGGCCGCCATCAGTCCTGGCGGCCCTACCTCCCGCCAGAGGCCCTGGAATTATCCTCATTGGGTAGAGCTCGCGGGCTGCCTAGTTGTCAGTAGTCACCTCTGGTTTGGGGTGCTTGGAGAAGAGCCCCAGAGCCTAGCTGCGGACCCAGGCTCCTGGCAGGGCAGGGTCTGCTCTCCCAACTTGGCTTGAGCCCTACTGCTAATGTTATCGGTACATACACACTTTTCAACAGTCTAAATTTGAGGGAGGTCTCTGCTTTTCTGAACTAAGATCAATTTTTTTTTTAGCCTGAATCTATCGGTCGGTGGAGCATGAGCCAGGCAGTGTGGCCTGCAGCCCCTCCATTTTCTCTTCCCCAGGGCTGTGGCAGAGTCCCCACCGGCAGGTAGACAGCCCTGTTCTCATCATTAGCTCCAGGCCTCAAGTCCCAAGGCCCAGAAAATTTCTCCAGCGCAGCCCAGACTGACAGACTCTGTCTAGGTGGCCTGGAACTCTAACCTCTCCTTTGGAGCTACACAAAACACATGCAGTCATAGAAACATTGAAACATAAAAAAAGACCTTAGAAGCAAAACACAGAAGCCCAAAAAAGTTCACAACTCTATGCCTAAATGCATAGAAAGGTCACAAACTCTTAAAAATAGTCAGGGAGGAACACAGAGCAGATGCAAAGAAACCAGAAACACACCCCTAAATAAATAGTGTTGTACATATATGAACTCCAGGCAGACACAGGCATTTACTTCTCTGGGGTTTAAAAATCAATGCACTGTTGTAGATAGCTATTTAACCCCTTCTCATTAATGCCCTTCTAGAAGTAATTTTTAAATCTCAGGGCAATACAACACTATAATTAGATAACTTAAATTCCCAAAATAACACCGCTGTAAATGGGTTTTGAAAATCTACCCGAGAAATGCGCCATTTTGGATTGACTTTTAAAAATCTCCGGAAGAATGTTTCATGTAGATATTTTAAATTCCAGAGAAATATACCTATTCCTTCTGTATCGAAAAATACTTTAAAATTTGTTTATCTTCATAGATTCGGTTTTTAAAAGCAACCTATATATATTTCTCTGGGTTTTAAAAATAAAGACCAACAAAGGCCATGCTTAAAAACCTTTGAAAACAAAAGTACAGTCCAGCTTTTTTTTTTTTAAGCCAAGCACACGGAACCTCAGAATAAGTCACTTAGGGATGCAAAACAGAAACAAACAGATTAAAAACGCGTAGAGAAACACTCGGCGGTGGATTAAAAAGTGAACGCGGGGAGCTTGGCAGCTGCACCGAGTTAGGACGGCAAGCGTGGTAACTGACTGGGGACCCAAGAGGTCCGGTCGGGCCGGGGATCAGCCGCCCCACTGCTCTCACTGCCCACCCGGTCCGGTGGCCTAGCTGGGCCGAGAGAAAAGCTCGAGTTCGAACAGAAAGGCAGCGCGGAGGGAGACGTGCCCGGAGCGGAGTCGGAACCCTGGCTGGGCGGTCGGGCGGCTCCCTGCGCACGTGGAGCCGGGATCCCTCGATTAGGGGGTCCTGAAGCCAGACGCACCCCTCGGCCCGCTGTCCCTAGCTGTCCTCAAGTCTGTTTCCATTTTCCTTCAGGTTGTCGCCCCTTCGCCCCGAGTTTGTTTTCTGACCTTTACCGCCACCCCTTCTCTTTGGTATCTTTCTCAATCTGTCACCTACTGTCAGGCTGTCACCCCGTCGGTCTCCCTGGGTACTTTTCCCTTACCCGCCGCCACGTTCCCTTCTCGACGTGCTCTTTTCCTTCGGGCCGAGCGGCTCCATAGCACCCAACTGCGCAAACCTAACTTTCCCCCCAACTATTTGCTCCTTATCAAGAGAGGCTGTCAGTCCACCCCTCGGGTTGTATATTCACGCTTCTGCCGGTCTCAAGGCGCGTGGGGACTGCATGGAAGCGCCTTCGTAAAGCACTAAAAGTCCGCCTCAGAAATCGTGTACAGTTCCGCGTTCACCGTCAGATGGAGAATGAGAAAAGGAAAGGTCCCGACGCGAGGCGCGGAGGCTAGGCCCCGCTCCTGCGCCCTGCACCGGGGTAGACTCCGCGTGCGCCTCGCGGGGAGCCGCGCTTACCTGGCAGCTCAGTGTCGGACGACTCGCTGGCAGAGTTCTCGAGCGGCTCGCGGGGATCGGTGGCGCGGGCTAAGTGGAAGGCGGGCCCCATGTCGTGCGGCGGTGGCTGCGGTGGCCGGAGCCCCTCCGGCAGCCGCTCCAGGCTCATGCCCCCCTTGAAGGCGTCCATGGAGGCGGGGACCGCGGCGGGCGCTCCAGGGGCCGGGGCTGGGCGCACCCAGCCGCCCTGGCTGCGACCTGCAGGGACAAGAGCGCAGTGCCCTAAGCGGCCGCCCCTCAGGGCTGCCTGCGCCCGCAACGTTGCCGCGCCTCCCCCATGGACCGCCTGCAGCTGCGGGGCCAGGCGGGCGGCAGCAGCAGCGGTTTCTCGCGACCGGGCTCCCGGCTTCGCGCTCCGCTCCCGCCGCTCGGGCCTCAGCCGCCCGCCCGGCCCCGGCTCCCGTTCCGGGGCCGGTTTCTAAGGCTCCGGACGGTGCCGGCAGAATCTATCTTAAAGCGACAACGCGCACCGCCAGGTTCCAGCAGTCCCTGCGCCAGGGGTGGTGGGTGGGGTGGGCCTGGGTGGGAGGGGGCTGGGGAGGAGGGAGCGAGCGAGGGAGCGCGGGCGGAATTCAGCCCCGAGCCGCCCGCGCCGCCGCCCTCCCTCCCCGGCTTGCCCGCGCCCTCCTCCTCCCAGGCACCTTCCCGCCGCCTCCCTGTCCCCTCCCCCCACCCCCCGCGGCCTCGCCGCGTCTCTCCCTCCTTCCCCGGTGACACACCGAGCTCTCCCTCGGCCGCACAAAAGAAATGCGTCTGGCCTGCAAGTCCCGCGCGGCTTGTGCCCACCTCGAGCCCCCAAATGACTTGTTTCGTTCAGAATCAACTCCTGTTTGGGCTGAGAAGTCCCCAGTCCTCGGGGCGAGAACAGCTCAGGATGTGTGACTGTTCCCTGAGCAGGATCGGACCGAGCGGGCGCCTAAGAGCTAGCGCCAGGGCAGGGGCAGAGCCCAGGGCCCGGCCCGTCAGTTCCCAAAAGCGTCCTCGTCGAGGGGCCAACGGCCCCTCCTTCTTCGGCCTCTTCTCCTGGGACCTGAGCCCGGCTGAGTGACAGCAGCCTGTGCACTAATGCGCCCCCGGATGCTGCCTCCTAATTAGCTTGGACCCTCTCCCCCAAGGCTGCTTCTTAGGCCCCCGCCTCTGCACCACAGTCAATTTTCCGGGATTGGAATAGAACTGATGGCTTCTAATCAGACGAAACGTTTCTTTTGGCTCCAGGCCGCTGGCGAGTACAGCAGGAGACCCGGAGAGCCCCACCAGGCCCTGCAGCCTCTACTGTAGGGCTCTCTCCCCTGGTTTTGCACCTTTAACCGTCTGGCCAAATCCACCAGGTCGGGGCCATGGCAGTTACAGGATGGGTCTCTGCCCCCTTTAGAGTACGTTTCTAACCTCCTGGGGCCTCCACTTTGGCTTCCCAGAGCTGCAGGCACAGGCCTGACAGGCCAGGTGACTGCAGTTTCCCAACCCTGGGCCTGCAGCCCAGGAAGCCTACAGTGGAAGCTTCTTCTCATGGGCACAGGCAAAGACATTCCCTCCCCACCGCCAAGAATGGTCCCCTCCTTGAGTCTTCCTACTTCACTGAAGTTTGTTGAAGGATTTTGCTCAACAATGGTTAACTGGCCCCTAGACCTCAGAGCCTTGAGTAAATAGGTGACAGCTGATGTGACAGGGTGCGACCCTGACCTGTTTTTCTGGCCACAGCTGGACCCTAGGCTGCCCTCTGCTCCTCACCTGCTGACCAGTTCCACCAGACAGGAGCAGCACTGGGTTGGACAGCAGCCTGGGTGAGAAACACCACCCTACTTTCTGGGCCCAGTGCCTCCCCTCAGGGCCCAGTGCATTGTCATCTCCTTCGGGGGTGAGGGGGGTCTCTGCTTGGGAATGAACATGCAGACTGTCAGTGTCTGGGATGTGCTTTGGGCACTGCCCTCCCCATCAGAGTGCAGCCCCAGGCTGAGCTCCTTGTTGAAGATTGCAAGGGCAAGGCAGGTGCAGAGTGGAACCAGACCTGTCCCCCATTCCCTCGCCTCACCCCAAGGCCCACAGCTCTGGGCCCTGGGGAGAAGGGCCTGGCCCACTCTTATGGGGTGCTTGTGAGCACAGGGGGCAAGGTCTGAGCTGAGGCCATATGCATCTAGGAGTTGGGGTTGGGGAGTCTTAGCTATTACTGCCCTTTCTTCCCAAAGGGGTTTCTTTAAGTAGAGACACGTGGGATGAAAACAAACTTGGTGTGTGTGTATGTGGAGGGGGGGCGGGAAGGGGACATGGTGAGGTGTGGTTGCCTAGCATTTGCTACATTTGCTCTAAACCCCATCTTTTACTATACAGTTCTTGGCCTCCTTTCAAGGAGGTATCCAGGTGGTGCGGCATACCAGGGAGTGCCCATTCACCTACCACCTTGTAGCTGCTTTTACGCTCAGAGGACAACATGCTACCTAGGGCACGGGAGCATGTATGCACACATATGTAACTGCATACCCCCATAGGTGTGCTGTAAACACACGGACACACATACTCACTGAATCCACACACAGGAATGCCCAGTACAGTCAGTCACATATGTGTACACACAGCCAGGCCTCTGGGTCACGAGGATCACAACTTTTCCATTCCCCAGAGGGTCTGAAGAGTCAGGCCTTCCATGGAGGGGTACTGCTTTGTGACTCTGCAGCTTTATTCAGTCAGGTGGGCTTACACCCCTCACTGTTGATGGATTTAATGCAGTTATTGAGCACCTGCTGTGTGCCCCTCTGGACTCAAGCTTCTGGCAGGGCTCTAAGCAGTCACAATACTCTATATTTGGAAATATTGATGCCTGCTCTGTGGATGGAAAGGCCCTGAGACTACTGTGGGTGATGCTCCGTATCTCCAGGGCCAGGAGCCCCAGAGAGGGGCTGAGACTCTTGGGACTGCCCTGGTGAGTCTGCTCTGCTGGACTCAGGCAGCGCTAAATGAGCAGGGGCCCCTGGCTGAAAAGGGACTTGGGTGCTCCCTCTCTTTTCCCCAGCCACACCCTCTGCTGGCCACTATTTCAGGCAGGGTAAGGGCTTCTTGCAATCTCACAGATTACATACACACACCAGGAGGTAGCTCTCTTTCAGGAGTAAGAGAAGGGGACCAGTGTTCCCCCAGCTTTGTTGTGTGTGATCTTGGGCAAGGTTTGACTTGCGCTGTGCCTCAGTTCCCATATGACATGGGACACAGCAATCCTGTCTGCTGCTTCAGCCTCCAGCTCACTTGACAATGGGACATGGGGGGAGGAGAGGAAGGGACTTACTGGAGTTGAAACCATGTGTCCTAGTCTCTATCCCTCCAGGCCACAGAGAGCTAGCAATCAATGATTTTGTGACTTTCAGGAAAGTTGGGGCATAGAGCCCTAGCTGGGCTGAGCAGAGAGGAGCCTGGGCTGCTGCGGTAGTTGAAGTAGTCGCTGTAGGGACCCTTCCTGAGGCTGGGCTCACTCAAAACAGACTCTGCGCCCAAGATGGTTTAGTAATTCTATAAAGGTGCTTGGAGGGTCCTCATGGAGGTTATCCTTCCACCCACTCTTGGGGGTACCTTGTCCTAATCTTCAAATAAGAATCTAGGGATTTTAGGGAAAGAGAAGGAATGTGCCACAGCTTGCCCCCAGGGCCATCCATGACTCTCTGGGACATTCCAGCCCTAAGCCTCTTAGGCCTCGAAGAAGTTCAAACTAGAAAACCCAGTTTGGGAGTGCAGCCGGGACCACCTACTGCCATCCGGTTGGTCCTAGACCCCCTCCTCAATAAAAAGCTTTTATTTCTTTGAATGAAAGCAATTACTGGCTGGGGGGTGGGGAAGAGGTATTCAGGTAGGCGCTGGGAACAATGTCACTGGATTCTTTAGGCTTCAGAGGACCCCAGCCAGAAGCTTCTGTCAATTGGGGTTCTGCAGCCTGCTCTGGTGGGGAGAGAGCTGGGATGGATTCAGCAGGATGGCCAGGTGGGGTGCCGATGGGACCACGGTCAGAACTCTGTCAGCAGTTGATGAGGGCCCATCCATCCCCCTGCTCTGGCTCACCAGAGTCCACTGGCTGTTACTCGATTCCTGAGAATCGCTGAGCCTAGCAGAAGAGAAGGCTAGGAAAGTGGCAGTGGCTGCTCACACAGCTGGGGAGCAGAGGGTCCACTTTTGCAGCATTACATTCTCTTCTTCCCAGTAACAGCTTTGCTGAGAGAAGGGACACTCTGAGCCTAGCTGAACGGTGAACAAATGCCACCTCTATGTCCTAGTGTGCAGGCAGCCTGGTCTCACTGTCCCAGTCCACCCCTTTCTTTACCCAGTAGAGACCAGGAGTCCCAACGCAGTCTGAAGAAAGGTCAGGGAGCCACCAAGTCCCCTTCTGTGCTGCCCCTGCTGCCTGTAGCCTTTGTCGTTCTGTAGACTTGTACCCTTCACCAAGTGGACAGCAACCTGGGGTTGCCTCCCGCTGGTGCTGAGGGCTGCCAGAGCACACTGGGATGCCAAAAGAATACCAGCCTTACTTTCTCAGAAAAATGTACTTAAATATTTTTTAGATTAAGGGAATCCCTAAATAGGGAAACCTTGGAACCAGGATTTCAACCTGCGTTCCCATTTCTGAGATGCCGGCTGCGATGCTCTCGCTTTAGCACTGCCGAATCCATTCAGATTCAGGAGGCTGGTCAATTTTAGAATTCCAGACCCGGGTCTAGAGAAGCGGCTGTGTGCTGGGGAGGGAACCCTGCATCAACAACTACACCCTGAAGAAGCCGCGGGAATGTCTTTATTGGATTTTGCAAAGAGCATTTGGGGTTTCTCTTAGGGTAAGGTAATGCCCGACCCGTGCCAGCGACACAGGTCGCGGGGTTGAGGGCGCCTCGCAGCACTGCGGCGGGACGTCAGGGTCCGCGGCGGATAGCGCAGGGGCTGTGGCCCATGGTTGTGGCTTTTCTGTGGCGTGGCTGCCCGAACGAACAAGAGAACGAATGAAGCGGTTTCGTTTAAGAAAAATACCCTCTTGACACGAAGCTAAGGCCGAAGTCCCCCGGCCTGCCGAGGGGCCATTGCATCTGTTCGTGCTGGGGCCCCCTTTCCCGGGCGTGGCAGGCGGCCCTCTCGCCAGCCCTTTCTCCCAGAGGTCCCTAGAGGCTCGTGCCGCCACGAGGGGCTGCGAAAGGCGTCCAGGGCTGTGCCCTTCGCAAGGCTGGGGCCCGCGCTCTCGAAGCTGCTGTCCTCTTGGGGTGCCCGGGGCCCAAGCGTGAGGTTGGCCCACGGGTTAGGTGAAGTAGCACCCGGAGACCGCAGCTGCGACCGTGCGCTGGGCGCAGGAATGAGCTCCTCGCGCTGCGCCGATGGCGCCTGGCCTTCCGCGCGATGCGCTTAGTTCCGCACCACTGGCTGGACCCCACGAAAGCCCGGAGCAAACTGCGCGGAACCCAACCACCACCCTCCTGAGCCCCAACACCGCGGAGACCCAACATCCCTAGCTCAGCGACTCTTACCCCACCCGGGCTGCGCTGTATGTGCGGCTCGTCGGCTCTGGGTTCTCTCGCCACTGACTTCGGCTTAGGTTTCGACTCTGGCTGGGGCCTCGGCTTCAGCTGCGTCTCCAGCTCCGCGCGCAGTTTCACCCCCGCTGGTTCGCTACATCCCCGCGTGCAAGGTCCGGGCTGCCTCGCCAGGGCCCGCTCCTCCCGCCGCCGCCCCGTCGCCCGCGGGGAAGGCGGGGACACCGGCCGGGGAGGCGGGAATGGGGGAGGGGAAGCGAGGCACTCGCCTGGACTAGCGGGGTGGGGGCAGCGCGCAGTCCCGTCAGCTAGGGGTCCTGGTCTCCCTCGGGGCTCAGGCAGGGGTCCGCTCGGCTGGCGGCCAGGGCCTGAG
Organism: Rhynchonycteris naso; assembly: GCA_037038555.1. Lineage (NCBI taxonomy): Eukaryota > Metazoa > Chordata > Mammalia > Chiroptera > Emballonuridae > Rhynchonycteris > Rhynchonycteris naso. Next base: position 96,789,815 of record CM073003.1, read on the forward strand.
GCTGGCGAGCGCACTCTAGGACTGCGCGCACGGAGGAGGGGCCCGGCTGCATGCGGACGAAGCTGAGGCGGGTCGGGTCAGGCCCGGTGCACTTTCTCTCCTTTGGGCTCAGTTTCCCACCTGGCGCCTGAGGGTCCTAGTCCAATCTCTGTTTAGTCGGGGTCTGGTCAGAATTTCCTTGGGTCCTGCCAGGTGATAGTCAAGAGATTCGATCTTTTCCACTTTCCGCTTAGCTTGCGGGAGGGAGCTGGTCTTGCATGTTGGCAGGGAGAGTCCGTGGTGCAGAGCTTGGCAACCAAGAAGGTTTGAGGACAGACCCCAGGGCTGCTGCTGGTGGTGGTGGTAGTGTGTGTGTGTTATTGGGGAGGGGCAACCACCCGACCTGCCCCACTTGGAGAATCCCTCTCCCTGCCCCCCATCCTCCTTTCAGGGGCTGGGCTGATGAGGAAAGAGGAGACCTGACGCTGAGGACAGATGCCTCTGTGGCCCCTTGTCCAGCCCCTCACCTGCACACCTTCCAGCAGCCACCCTTCTTGGCTCTGGCATGGGGAGGACATGATCCATGTGGCCCGTTGGCCTGTCCTTGGCTGGTGGCCACTGGGAGATGGGCAGGACTGAGGGCGAGTGCGGACCCGCAGGTGACTGTTCTTCAATGTTGCACATGGCCAGATAACCCAGGCCTGAAGCCTTGTGGGGGAAACCAAGTGGCCAAACAGGTCCATGCTTCCCGCAAGTGCTCATTCTGAGTTTGCTGCTGCTGGGTACATGGGATAGGACTTGAGTCCAGCGGGTCAGTTCATTAGGGTCCACCCTTTGGGTCAGGAGCAGGGGGCCTGTGCACTGGCAGCCACAGGGCTCTGGGGCTGCAGCTTTGGCTCAAGGTGCCAGGAGATGGCAGTGCGGTGGCCCAGCATCAATGTTTCATGAGGTGCTGTCACTGGCGGCGCCTCTCTGCCTGTTTCTCCCTGACAGCTGCTGCAGGAGAGACCACAGCCCAGTATCAGACAAGGACCCTGGCTCACCGGTAGCTCCTGGGCCACCGGAGACTCAGGACCCCTTCTGAACACCCAAATTCAGAAGTGGGCCTGACCCAAGTCAGTAGAAGCTACTGTCTCAGGCCCTATGAGGTGGCTCTTGCACTCCCATCCTGATTTTGGGGGATTCCAAAGCTTTCCCTCTAATCTCAACAATAGCGAGAACACCTCTCTGGTGGGTGGGTGTGGCTTGGTGCACAAAGCATCAGAAGGGTTAAGAACCTAGTCCCTGAGTCCTGCAACTTCAGACCTGGACCTGGGGCTGCTGGCAGAAATGTGGGCTTGGACGCTGCACTTCTGGAATTCTATCCTCTGCTTCTCCTGTTGCCACAAGGGCTGTTTTATGTGTGAAACTGGTCTGTTGGCGGGGCTGGCCCTGAGGGCTGCTAAGCTGAGCTGCTTCTGACCTTGTCTTGGGCAGCCTTCCCCCACCCTAGGTGCTCAGGCCTCTTCCGGCATAAAAACAACTGCTGGGCCCTTACTGTGTGTGTGTGGGGGCCTCGGCAGGAGCCTAGCTAGAATGCCTTTCACTCCAGCGTTTATGTTAGGAAATTGCACCTTCCTATTTCTGCACACCAGCGATTTTCCCGGTTTTGTTCCAAATGGTGACTGGGCATATGCAGATGAGTCTCCATTTGCCCACGTGCTCAGGCAGAGGCTGTGGTGCCAAAAAGCTGCATCTGAAACTCGAACACAATTAGAATTTTGTCTGTGTGTTTTACTAGCTGTGTGGCCTTGGGCAAATCACGTAAGCTCTCCTTGCCTCAGCTTTCCTGCCTGTGAAATGGGAGAATAATAAGTTTCCACCACATTGAGAAATCTGTGAGATGGGAGGTGAAGGGTGTGGCCTTGTGTGGAGGTGGGCAGCCAGGGCAAACAGTTCATGGTGATACCTGTTAGGCTGCTTTGTTTTTTAAAACAAAGTTTGTTCTCATTTGTGCTTCCTTCTTTCCCCAGAGGGGTCACGATGCAGTGGAAGAAGGCCCTTCCCCTGATTTAGCAGACCTGACCCTCGTCCCTGTTTAGCTCCTAAGAAGTTTCAGAGCAAGGCCGCTGGGCAGGCTGCTGGGGTGGGAGCAGGACCCAGCCTGGAAATTCTTGGTGAACTGAGGTGGATCAAACAAGCTTTTTATGATCTTATTTTTGCTTCTTTTAAAAACAATTTTTACAGTTTCCCTTTAGATCTTGACATCTTGGGGCACGTACCTTTCCACTTTGAAGGCAGTGGGATCAGGCTTCAGAAAGAGGAAGGTTGGAGTTGGGTCATCCAGGAACAGAAGAAGTAACACAGTTTTGCATATCACTTTAGCTTCCAGGTACCTAATCAAAAAAGGTCAGCAAAATTGGCTCACACATTTATTTTATCTTTCCTATCAAACTGACATGCTTCCTCTAATCAGAAGTCGTTCCTCCTAATTCAGAAGTCTGAGCTGAATTTGTGACATGGGTTCACATAAAACATAATGGGCAATGTCCTTAGCCATAGTAATGCAGAGAGGCATAACAATTCTTCAGACAGCATTTTTAATCTCAGTATTTAGTAAACGCAGAGAGATTGTCCTTTCCCTTCATAGCTCTTACTGCAATAGCATTGAAATCAACATTTGAATAATAATCGATTAAAACTTGTTACCCCTACTACTTGTAAGCTTGGTAGCAGGGCCTCATCCTCTCTTGCCAACCACAGGACCCTCCTTAGGGTGGGCAAAGGTATTTGGTTATGCTGATTGGGTAGGTGCAGCTCACACGCCCCGATGACCAATCACTTTGTGGGATAGAATGGCTCAGGACTATGATTGACCAGGCAACAGTCACAGGTTCCACCCCAGAAGGGTAAAACGGGTAGCTTCACCATCTTGAGGAATACTGTACTCATAATACTCCCTCAAGAATACTGGCTGCTGACCTGGAACAAGGTCTCTGACCTGCAGGTGGCAGGGAGTGGGTTGGTTTACAAAGAAGCCCCTGCCCTGTGAAGGTTCTCAGGGGGCTGCTGAATTTTGGTAGGAAGTCCGTGCCAACATGTTGGGAATCTGCCCTGGCCAGATAGAGTGTCATCCCAATACACAAAGATGTGGGTTCGATCCCTGGTCAGGGCACAAACAGGAACAGATGGATATTTCTGTTTTTCTCTCTCTCTCCCTCCCCCTCTCTCTCTAAAATTGATAAATTAAAAAAAAGAAACAAAACCCAAAGTGATAGGGAGGCATTGGCTCTGTCGGGAGAGTCTGAAATCCTTTAGGATTGTTCCTGCACTCATCCATGGGGAGAGGTGGAGGGCTATCAGAAAGTCTGAGAGGTGGTTCAGAATCTATTGACTCACATATAGGGATGGATCCCCAGAGCAAGGGAGGATGTCTATTTGTACTCCCCTTTTTGTCTGTGAGGAGGGAGTTAGAGGCTGTAAATTTAGAGAGGGACCCCTAGGACTAGGTAAGGTATTCATTTATTCCATCATTTTTATATTATACTCTGACCTTCCCAGCAGCCGAAGCAAAAATAGAAACCATTTGGGTGCTTTTTTTGCACTGGAATAGTAGAAAGAGCCCTGGTCTGGGACCTTCCTGGACTGGCCCCTGTCAGGTCAACGAAAGTTAAGAGAGAGCATACTCTGTGCCTGTGATGGCAGAGGTGCGAAGATGGCTGGCTCCTGCTCATCTGGGTTGAGTCAGAGGCAGACACACCAACACATAAACATATTTGGAGCACAGTGCTGAAGAGGAAATCTGCAGACTGGTGTTGAAGGACCTGGAGTGTCATACAGGCCTTACATTTACCTGGAACAGTTTTTTTTTTTTAATTTTTAATTTTTTTTTATTTATTCATTTTAGAGAGGAGACACAGAGTGAGAGAGAGAGAAAGAGAGAAAGGGGGGAGGAGCTGGAAGCATCAACTCCCATATGTGCCTTGACCAGACCAGCGCAGGGTCTTGAACTGGCGACCTCAGTGTTCCCAGGTCGATGCTTTATCCACTGCGCCACCACAGGTCAGGCCTACCTGGAACAGTTTTCTACCCCAACCTCCCTCCCCGGGATAGCTCTTGGGCAGGTGGGAAGGCAGAGGATAGGGGAAGAGGAAATTGGCGCACTAAGTGAGAATCACATACCACAGGGCTTTCTAATCCCTGTTGGTGGGTGGGATGTTATCCTGAAGGCAAAGAGGAGCAGCAGGTTTAGACAGTGAGAGATCTGGTCAGATGTCTATTTTTGAAAGATCACTGTGCCTGGAGAGTAGAGGACGTATTTGAGGAGGTGAGAGAGGAGCAGATTACTGTGACTTCACCCACTTCGCCACTCCATCCATTCTCTTCTTTGTCAATCCGTCTGTCCACTGTGAGCACAGGAGACCACTGCTTGGTGTGGTGTGGGAAATATGAAAGTTATGGCCCCTGCCTTTCTAGAGATGCACCTCAGTTTACCCTTCTGTAAACCTGGTCTGTCTCTCCCATTTTCTCAGGTTCTGTGGCCAGTGCATCAACAGCCTTCCAGATGTCTGCTTGCTGCATGGTGTGGCAGGGTGCTCAGGGCCTGAGTGGGCACAGCCACTACTGCAGACAGACAGTTTGGGGAGCCAGTGCAGTGAACAGCCCCGTCGGAAGCTTTTAAAATAATTACCCTTGCCTGCTCTGGCTGACTGGCTGGCGGCAGCCTATTAGCCCTGAGTTGGAAATTCTGAATTGTTTCATGACAATTGAAAACAAAATCGAAGGCCAGGAGGGAGCTGTCCATGAAATATTGATGTTTTCTTGGTGTCATGGGGCTGTTCCCCCTCAGCCTGGGAACCCTGGGTGCACAGGACTGGTGGCTGCTAAGTGACTGCAGTTTTTGCTGGGGCTCCTTGGGCTGACTTCCTGTAAGGAGATGAGAGTGTGCTTTGTGTGTGTGTGTGTGTGTGTGTGTGACAGAGACAGAGAGAGAGAGAATCAGAGAGAGGGACCGATAGAGACAGGCAGGAAAAAAAAAGAAATGAGAAGTGTCAGTTCTTCATTGCGGCACCTCAGCTGTTCATTGATTGCTTTCTCATATGTGCCTTGACCAGGGGCCTACAGCAGAGTGAGTGACCCCTTGCTCAAGCCAGTGACCTTGGGCTTAAGCCAGTGACTGTGGGGTCACGTCTATGATCCCACGCTCAAGCCAGCGACCGTGTGCTCAAGCTGGTGAGCCTCCGCTCAAACTGGGGACCTTGGGGTTTCGAACCTGGGTCCTCCGTGTCCCAGTCCAACGCTCTACCCACTGCACCACTGCCTGGTCATGCAGGAGTGTGCTTTTATGCAGAGTTGGGAGGGTAGTTTGTGGACATGTGCCTCTAGTGCCTCACTGCTCCCCAACACTGCAGCCCTGCTGTCAGGGCTCAGTGGGACAGAACTGAGGATTTGAGACATGTATTCACATTTGGCTCAGATTCCTTTTGGCACTAGTGGCTCCTCTGGAGGCAGACTGGGTGGGGATCCCAGCTCTGTCCCCACCATTGTGAACCTCAAGTTCTCAGCTGTTCAGTAGGGGTGCAGGCAGTTGTTACCTAGCAGCGCCGGGAGGTAGAGGAGTGCCCGTATGTATTGAGCCTGGCCTCAGCCACAGGCTCATGAGTTCATCAGGAGCAGCCCTTGGTAGGTCCTGGGTCAGTTCAGGGCCAGCTATGGGACCCCTGATTGGCTCCCCAGGGCTTCACGGTCTCACCTGCTCTATAGAGTGCTTTGAAGTACTTTGTGTTATTCCCTTCTCTGCAAATCCTAAATAAACACGAATGCTGGGAAAGTGCTGGCCAGGAAGTCTCCTCTGCTGGGTGAGGGGCTCTAGCCTTGGTAAGGGACCCATGTGGCCACTCCGGTCTCTGCTCATTGAGATGAGGCTCTGCCATGGCCAGGAAACTGGAGGGCAATGGCTGCCTGGCTACTTGACTTCAGAATCTGCCCAGGACAGCAGGGGTGGGACCCTGTTTACTTTTCTTATCCTGGGAGGTAGTATTTACCCATTCTATAGATGAGGAGAACAGAGGCTCTACTTCATTCCTTTTTTCCACAGGCAGTTATCCAGCATCCGCTCTATGTGCTGGCACTGGGTGGGTGCCAGGGACTCAGAGTTGATGGGCAGTTCCAGGGCAACACATCATGAGGGACTGGATCTAAAGATGATGCATCTTTTAGAAATGGGGCAGATTAGGAGCTGTGGGAGACAGAATAGGGGCAGCAAACAACCTGGGGGTCAGGGCAGGCTTCCTGGAGGAAGTGACCTCCCCCTGAGCTGTGGGGCTAGCAGCAGTTTGCTCTACAACTGGGGTGGGGGCAGAATCACGACAAAGCTAGTGAAGGGCAGGCTCAGTCTGGGTATTGTTATCGCCTGAGGATGGGTTGTGTCCCCCATCCCATCTTCCTTGCCGAGGGCAATAAGAAACACCCTGAAGAGGTTTCCGAAGCTCTGACAGGCTGGGTCCTTGTCTCTGGGCCTCTCTGGGCTTTATATTCTTCACTGAGAAACAAGAAGTCAGATTACTTCTAGCAGCAGGGTACATTTCTCAAAGAACCCCTAACTAGTTAAGTGCAGTGCTACTCTGGGAGAGGCTGTACCTGTGAGCTCACCTGCCTGCCCCCCATGACCCTTCTTGCCCTGCAGGCACCCTGAGAATCCCCAGGCTCCCTGGGCCACAGTTTGCAAGCAGCAGGGTAAGGAGCCCCTCTGCCGGGCAGTCCAGCCCCAGTGAGGGTCCTGGGCTTGGGATGGCCAAGGTGTCTCCCTTCCATCCTGATGGAAGGACCCCCATGGGCCTGCTGTTTCTTGTTCCTTTTAAGTTTCCCAATAGCCATTTCAAGTCCACAAGCACATATTAAATACCTACTGTATGCATACAGAGGGGCTAAGGTTTTCTGAGCACCAGCTATGTGATAGGTCTGTATCAGCTAATTTCCTCACCACAGCAGCTGTCAGCCCATTTTACATGAGGGAGAGGGGATCTGGGGCAGGCTCAGGGACTTGCCCGAGATCACAAATAATAGTAGCAATAGCACTAGCTCCCATGGGTTAAGCACCGGGATGTGCCAGGCCCTGGCTCACATCTTCCTGCACATTTGCTCCTTTAGCTCTCAAAGCAAACCTGTCCAGCGGGCGTTGCTTCCATCCCAGGAAGTACAGGCCCTGAGAGGTAAACGTCTGCCTGGGCCCCTGGACCTGCACCCATCCCACCGGGCCTCTCCCTCTGTCCTGGTCCTACCCCGTGCTGAGGCCCTGAGGCTGCCACAGGTGGATATGCTCTGTAAATACAGTTTCCACTCTACATACAGGGAAACTGAGGGCCAGAGACTGACTGCCATTAGAACATCTCTGCCCTCCAGGGCCTCCCTCAGGCACAGGCCTCCGTCTGTCTGCTCCCTGGCGTTGACTGTGAAATCGGAGTCTCCAACTACCCGCCTTTCTGGGGGCTGTCTGTCCATCTGGCAGCTCGGATCAGGGCAGGCTGACCTCGACTGGCTGGGTGGCATGATCCTGATGAGTCCAGGACACGTGGAGGCCGGATCTGGGGGTGCACGTGAGCCAGTGGTGGTTGCTCCTTTCTCGCCTTCCCTCTCTTCCTCACACTCAGCACCCCCCAAATCTTCTGTCTTCACAGGTTCCCGTGCCTCCCCTCTCCAAAGCACATTAAACTCATTGCCACTTAGGTGTGACTATCTGACAGTGCTGGCATGGGGTTCTGGCCCTGGGTCTGGCCCTGGGTCAGGGTGGAATTTCGGGAGGGGTGGGGGAGGCTGGACTTTGGTGGCTGGAGAGACTCCCACCCTGGTGAGCCTGCCAGTGGGGCTTTGGGTTGCAGAGGACGGGGCTCCCACTGAGCCTCAGGGGTGAAGCTTGTCTGTTCACAGAGCGCAGAGCGCTGCTGAGTACACAAACACAGAGTGAGGGACGAGTCTTGACAAATGTTTGCCAGGTCCCTGGCTGACTTGGAAGTCAGGAGCCAGCTTGTTTGGCAGAACAAAGGGGAGAGCAGCCTCCAGAGGGCCATAAATAGCAAGGAAGGAGGAGCAGCTGGGCCTGAGGGCTCCAGGAGACCTCGTCCCAGGCGTGTGTCCCCTGCTGGAGGGTTCCTCCATCCTCTCCCACATGCTTTGGACCATGAGCCTCGTCTCTCTGGGAATCCCTGGGTGCTGGGTCATCTGAGTGGCCTGGGTAGGCTGAGAGGTCGGCATGACCTGTGCATCCTAAGGTCCCTCTTCCTCTTGAAACAAGGAAGTTTGGCTCTGGTCAACAGTGGCAAAGCTTCTGAAGAGGCAGAGCTTGGTTGGCACTAGACCCTGGGACCCGTGGCACCTGCCTATACCCAGGCTGAATACCTACCTCCACTCAGTGGTGCAAGGTGGTCTCCTTATCTCTGCCCATAGTCCAGACAGACATAGCCACCCTCCTCTTCACAGGGAAGGGACAGACAGAAAAGGTAGAGGACGGCAGGGGGGAGACATTTCCCTCCTTGGGCCTCGGTTTCCTCAGCTTACCCTTGGCCAGCCCCTGCCGTGGGGCTCCTGTGGGCATCAGGGGAGGTAGAGCCAGCCTGGGGATCAGAGAGGGTTCCCAGAGGAGCTGCCTTTTGTGGTGAGTCTTGAGACATGGGCAAGATTTTCTTCTCATCAGACGGGGAGGCCACCTAGATTAGTGCACAGAATAGGTGAGCACGTGCAAGTGCAGGACGTGGGGTGTGTTTGAGTGACTGTGAGTTTGGTTTGGGTTAGTGTGTCCAAGCCTGGGTGCTCACGCGGGTGTGAATGGGAGCCAGGCCAAGAGGCCACCCAGACTCCAAATGCCAGGACATGGATTCCCCCAGGAAAACAGGGGTCCCTGGGGGTGCCTGAGCTGGGAAGTGGCCTGAGCAAGGCTTGGTTTTGGATGGTAGGGAGGCAACAAGGGACAGTTGGGACAGGTCTGGGTGGGAGGCTAGAGGTGGGCTGCAGATGGTTCCTGGCTCTCTCTTCTGCTTCTGTCTCCTCTGGGCTGGGGAAAGAGGGCTTGGAATAGGGTGGGGGTGGGGACCGGGGATGCCAAATCCCTGTCGTCTGCGCGATGACCTGGTCTGCTTCTCAAGGCTGGCCCCTCTCTTTGAGTGGGGCCTCTGGGCTCCTGGCCCCACACCAGTGTGCTGGCCTGAGAGCTCCATGCCCCCTTTGTCTCTCAGTGTCTGCGCATTGATTCTGTATCCCCCATACCCGGGATTCTCCAAGGAGCCCACTCTAGGGGCCCTCAGGAAGGGGACAGGTGGCCAGGAGGCTTGGCAGATGAAGGATAGGTGCTGTTTGCCTCCTGGGCCCCATCCCAGGCCCACCCACAGTCAGTGTCCGAGCTTCCCTGGCTGTGTACCTCACTTTGGGGTTGGGCCTAGGGCTGGGGCCTCAGGGACTAAGACAGGGGAGGACTCACTCAAGGTCATATACAGTCCTTCATTCAGCGTTTTGGGGGGACCCACCTGGCCAGGAATCCATCTGTGAGGCCATGGAGACGTCCCCTTCAGCCTTCAAGGAGGGGAAGAGTGACACGGGTAGTAGCTGAGCTGCACCTATAGGGGAACTGCTTCAGGGGAAGAGGCAGGGCCACCCAGAAAGCTGATGGCTCACCCTGTTGGGGGGAGACAGAAATGCAGGGCCCTGGCCTTGATGGAGTTGGGTTCTGGGTCCATGGGACTTGGTTCCTCTGCCTCATCATACTTCTGCTGTGCCCTCCGTTCTCTAGTGGGCCTGGTGTGGGCCTGGGGTGGGCTGGGTGGTGGGAGAGTGGGAATACATAAGCGAGATTCCCCACCCACCTCTTTGCTCAGGCGTAGATGCGTTGACCAGTGAGCTTCATGTTAAATCTTCTGAGTTCAGTCTCCATTCTCTATCCTGATTTTATTTATTTTATTTTAGTTTTAGTTTTATTGTATGTGCTTAAGAAAAAAAAGGGCATCTTACATACAGGGATGATGCAGAACAGTTCAGTACCTTGATTTAGGTGGTGATTGCATGAATCTGAACATGTGATAAAATGACAGCCCTATACCCACAGTCTATACTAATGCCTGTGTCCTGGACTCCGCATTGCCGTCATGTAAGATGCAAGCCTGGGGGAACCTGGGAAAGGCACACAGGCCTGTTTGTACCCTCTTAGCAACTTCCTGTTAATTTCTGCTGCTTCAAAATATAATGTTAAAATAAAGAAGTCAGTTTGGGCCTGACCAGGCAGTGGCGCAGTGGATGGAGCATCGGACTGGGATGCGGAGGACCCAGGTTCGAGACCCCGAGGTCACCAGCTTGAGCACGGGCCCATCTGGCTTGAGCAAAAGCTCATCAGCTTGGACCCAAAGTCACTGGCTTGAGCAAGGGGTTGCTCGGTCTGCTGAAGGCCCGCGGTCAAGGCACATGTGAGAAAGCAATCGATGAACAACTAAGGTGTTGCAACGGCAACGAAAAACTAATGATTGATGCTTCTCACCTCTCTCCGTTCCTGTCTGCTGTCTGTCCCTATCTATCCCTCTATCCCTCTCTCTGACTCTCTCTCTGTCCCTGTAAAAAAAAAAAAAAAAAAAAAAAGAAGACAGTTTGGGGTTCTGGTTGGTGGAGTGGAGACAGAGGTGGATTTAACGGCGGGCACACCAGGCGCACCCTGGGCCCTGACTTCTGAGGGGCCCCGCAAAATTCCAACTTAATACTTTTTTTCTAATGACACCAAGTTTGGTTTCACATGTGCAATTTTAACATTAACAGTACATAATATTTTTTATTTATTTAAAAACATTTATTAAAAATATGGTTAATATGTATTTTTATTTTCCCTGTCTCTCTCTCTTTTTTTTAAGGGGCTCAATACTTTCTTCTGCACCAGAGGCCTCAACCGACCTTAATCCACCTCTGGGTGGAGAGCATGTTCCCACAGAGAGTAGTAGGCACTGGTGGGGGGAGCTGGCAAGGGGACGAGGTGAGGGCCAGGGCAATGGAAGGGGAGGTCGACGGTAGCTGGACTGAGAGCTAGGAGAGCATTCTCGGTCACTTGTGCCGGGGCCCATCCGGGCTGTGGCTGCTGGGATGGATGTGGGGGGAGCATAGGCAGCTGGGCTGAGTGGTACCAGGGGTGAGAGGCAGGAAGAGGCACCGTTTAAGCCAGGCTGTTGGTGTCCTCTGGGTAGAGGAGAGGCACATGTGGGATGTCTGCACTGAGGTACCTGGGTCGCCCTGCAGCAGGGGACTGCTATGGGGCCGGGGGTGGGGCATCTCAGATTCAGCTCTGTCACTATGGAAAAGCAGGTCTGCCGGAGAAAGCGCGGGCAGTGGGTGCAGTGATCTGGTCATGGGGATTCCCTAGAGGACAGACTCTCTGGTCCCACGCAGCTAACACTCCAGCCACATTCCCAGGCATTCCCACAGCTGTCACCTGCTTTCTTGTCTCCTTTCCCAGGACCCTCCCCTGCCTGTCATCCTCCACTGTGATCCTAGAAGAATTCCCCCAAAGCAATCTAAATGAATGTCACCATCTTGCTACACACCCTGTACCTGCCCTGGACCCCATGTACAGCACCCTCGCCCCGGGAGGGGCTGCCCAGCCATTCAAGGCTTTTGCTAATGGGATGCCTGTCCACCGATTCCTCTCACCCTCTGCTGCCCAGTCCCAGCTACCTGTGCCTCTCCTGTGGGGGGCTCACCAGCTACCCACCATTACTTGACTGCAGGAAATGGCTTCTTCCGCCTCCTCTTTCTTTTGGCTAACTCCTACCCACTCTTCCAGGATCAGCCCGGAGACCCCTCTCTGAGGAGCTTCCCCAGCCCCCCTCTTCTGACCATGCTTGTATCTACTGTTCTGCGCCCTTGACACAATCCTCAAGTTTTGCACTTAGCACGTCCTATATTTGTGGAATTATTTTTGGCCATGGGTTCCCTGGCGGTCAGGACTAGGCCTTTCTCCATTTCTGTATCACTGCCCCTTACTTACACCGGGGCCCATGTTAGGAGCCCAGGCATATTTGCCTCACGTGTGGGGCTGGGGTAGGACCACCATTATGCAGGTGAAGATGGCATGAAGGTGTCAGGTGGCCAGGGCATGGCCGGTCTGGGAAAATGAGTGGTGAATACTGGCATCTCCAGCCCCTTCACTGCTGAGATGCCCAGGCACCTAATATGAAGCTACTCCTATCTGTTGTGCTCCCTCTGTGTGTCCCATCCTGCAAGGTTAGGGACAGTCTGCATGGGCCATGTTCCAAATGAGGAAACCAAGGCCCAGAAGGTGTTACTGCCCCAGGTAGCAAGTGGGAGCTGGGATTCAGACCTAGGATGCTTGATAGAAGAGCTCCCAACTGCTTGTGTTTTTGAACATTCTATAATTCTGGCCAGTTCAGGGGGGTTGGGGTTGTAGAGTCCTAGCCCTAGCCTGGTGTGACCCCAGGCCCAGCAGAAAGCCCTAGATCAGGGGTGCTCAATACCTCGATCGTGATCTACTGCTCAATCGTGAAGGAAGTGTGGGTAGATCGCATGACATTAAAAAGACATTTGTCTTTTGATTGGCATACAGGGTAGCCAATCTGACGTCTGAACTTTTGACACCCTACGCATGCACGTTAAACCGCGCTAACTTGTTCAGTTACATTGCTGCGTAGTTAGCCTTCAGTTTATTTAAACTAAATACAAGAAAGGGTATAAAAATGAGTGCCGTAGCTGGTCTGAGTAAGAAGCCTAAAACCTACCACTTTCATACGGAATGGGAGGGGATTTTTTTCACTATGTCATATTCTAAGTGCGTTTGCCTCATCTGTCTGTGTGCCACTGCTATTCCAAAGAAGGGAAGTGTGGAGCGGCTTTTTCGGACTGTTCATAAAAACTATGACATTGACTTTCCTCCAAAAAGAGAGCTGAGAAGGAGAAAGGTGAAAGAAGAATACACAATATTAAATAGTAATAATAGTAACTTAAATAATGATAATATAGAAGAAATAAATTTATGTTTTGCATTTTTATTGTAGGTAGATCATTTTGACTTGGTCATCTTATAAGTAGCTCGCAAGCTGAAAAAGTGTGGGCACCCCTGCCCTAGATTATACTGGGGGAGGGACCCCTGAGACACCCTGCCCACTTCAGCGGGTTTGGGGCAAGGGATCCTGAGTGCCTCGATGGGGCTGCTTACTGGTCTCAGGAGAAATTGCAGTCCCAGCACCATTTGGGTGGCTGTAGCCCAGTCAGGGCTGCCAGCAGTGCCGGGCTGTGCAAACTCACTGCTGTGCTGTGCTCAGGAATCCCTGGTCCGCCCAGATTGGGTGTCTGGGAGACAGCTGCCCCGACTGGGAGAAAAACTGGGGTTATCTTGATCTCCAGATGGGGTGGCGTCTGCTCATGGAGTTGCCGTGGAGGCTCTGCCTTGGATCTTGCTTGTTCTCTCCTTCCGGCCCCTGATAAGGAGTCCCAAACACAGGGCCGTAAAGGTGGTCATAAAAGCAGAAGAAATGCTGGCGCAGCCGGCTTATCAAAGCGCATCTCGGACACCAGCCAGGTCTCCTACTTCAAGTTTATTTCTCCTCTGCTTTCTCTCAGAAGGTGTCTCGTAAACTGCTAAGAGGGTCATTTATAAATGTCTCTGCCTTCCCGTTCGGCACAGGCGCTGCCGCTTTGCTCTCCCTGGTCCTCAGGCACGGAGATAGGAAGGAGATGGTCCAGCACTCCCTCCTCCCAGGTGCCAGCAGGGATGAGGCATGGAAGTGAGGGCTCCTGGCATCCCCAGAGAGGGGCGAGGCTCCTGAAGGTGAGTGATAGTGACAGCTTTGACCCTGGTCCTGCCAACATCCTCCCCTTGACACCCACGATACTGACGGGGAGGCAACACCTTGCCATGGGCTGGCCATGTCACAGAATCAATTCTATGACGTCAGATCTGGAAAGACTTTAGAGATTGCCGTGTACCTACCTGCCTTTCCTCATTTCCTGAGGTCTCACAGCAAGTATGAGGAGCCAGGAGCGGAATGTGAGTCTCTGCCTCCTCACCTGGGTGGAGAGACACAGCTGCCTAACTTCCAACCGGATCAGTAACAATCCCTTCTCCTTGTGGTGCCCGGTTCCAGATGCGAGGGGCTTCCACGTACCTTTTCTGTTGGATCTTTGCAGTGACTCTGGGCAGAGAATAGTGTTTTCATTTTACACATAAGGGGAGTGGGTGCTCACAGGTGCGGGCTGGGGGCTCTGCTGACGACAACACAGCTGTCTTCCCTCTTTGCCCCTTCCATTCCTCACAGAGGTTTCCTTGGTGAGTTTCTCCTCATTCATTTTCAAGAGAGGTTCACAGGGAATTATTTGAACACAGCCCTCAGCTTCCCAGACCTCCTGTCACGGCCTCTTGGCCTGTCAAGCTTCTGGCTTCACAGCCACGAGATGAGGCAGAGTGAGCTGGTCCTGGGCCTTCTTCCTTTCTTCCGTGGGGGTGATTGGGTTCCTGTTAGCTGGGAGGCTTGTGGCTGGGGTTGGTCAAAGCCCCCCAAATAACGAGAGGCAATTGGGACTCTGGGTCATGGCTAAGAGGGCCCAGGCTTTGAAGGTGGGTGCGCAGGGTGGGGCCCTGGTGGTGGGAGCAGGAACCTGGCTTGAGTTCCTGTTTCCCTGGCAGCAGCCCAGGTCTTAGCATACAGAGGTACTCAGGAAATGCTAATTGCACACATTAGCCCAGCCTGGAGTGGCCATTGTAACTGCACCTGCTTTGATCAGAGTAGCTTCCTTTCTGTCATATCTATTTCTGTTAAAAATGTTTATAGCCCTGGCCAGTTGGCTCAGCGGTAGAGTATTGGCCCAGCGTGTGGAAGTCCCAGGTTTGATTCCTGGTCAGGGGACACAGGAGAAGCGCTCATCTGCTTCTCCACCTTTCCCCCTGTCCTTCCTCTCTATCTCTCTTTTCCCCTCCTGCCAAGGCTCCATTGGAGCAAAGTTGGCCCGGGCACTGAGAATGGCTCCATGGCCTCTGCCTCAGGCGCTAGATTGGCTCTGACCGCAACAGAGCAACACCCCAGATGAGCAGAGCATCGCCCCCTGGTGGGCACGCCAGGGGGATCCCGGTTGGGTGCATGTGGGAGTCTGTCTGGCTCCCCACTTCTAACCAGAAAAATAAAAAGGAATGTTTATGTATTATTTTATATTTGTGTAGAACACCCACCCCCGCCCCAATCAGGCTAGAGCATTTCCACCTTGGTGCCCGTAAGCCCAGCGGGGCTCAGGGAGTTCCGCTCTCTGCCCGGCCATCTCTTCCACTGGAGCCCTCTGCACCTGTGTACGTCCTGGGTTGTCACTTTCTGTAGCTGATTCCTTGCAGTCTGAGTTGATACATAAACAGTCCTCCAAAAATAGGTACTCCGCATTTCAGGAGAGCAGGTACTCCTTTTGTTCAGGAGAAAACAGGCTTCCAATGGCCAGGTGACTTGGCTGGTGGCGAGCCAGGGTTACAATCCTGACCTCAATGTTGTTTCTTGTCCCTTGTTTCTTGTTCTTTTCTGGTAAAACTTGCTGGGCGTTCAGGGGGACACACAGGCTGCTTTGGCGGAGACCCCTGGAAGGTCATGTGGTGAAGGCCCTCATATCTGCTTTGGTGTTTGTAATATATTTGAATGATCTCCGTAGATGAGCCCTGATTTAACAAATGGTTTAGAGTAAACCTCAGCTTGAAGACAAATGCAATTGACACTGGGCTTGAGTGGTTCAAAGGTTATTGGTGCAAAACTGTCGGCTTTGTTTAGCCGAGGGGCTGTATTTATGCTGAGTGAAATGGCGGTGCCATCCATAACTCGCCGGCCGCACGCTGACGTCGGACCCGAGACAGCCTATTTACACAGAGCCGGGAGTTGAGTTTGTCAGCTGGGAAACGCAAAGGCAGTCTGATTCTTGGCCAGGCTGCTTTATGTGTTCTGGCTTAGGTCTGCTGTCATAATTTGGTCATCAGTTAACCTTGCAGGGGAAGGACAGCACCCCTCACGGCAGTCACTTCCTGGTGTGTGCAGTGTGATCAGCTGGGGGAGGAGAGGTCCTCGGGGCTGTTTGGAAGGACCCGATCAATGGGCTTCACTTTGAACCCCAAGTTAAGGCTCCCTTATACAGGAGTAGCAACTTTGAGTCCGTGCATCTAGGGTCTTGATACCTTTCTTGTCTCCTAAATGCTGGTTCGTTTTGGGAAAGGAGCCGTGGGTGAGTGAGTGTTGCAATGAAGAGACACATTTGTCTGCAGGGCAACGGAGGCATGCATTACAGACACAGAATTCTCTTGGAGGGAAATTCTCCCAGGAGCGAGCCATGGTCAGAATGGGCAGAGCTCTGTGTCGGGTGGATTTTTGGAAAAGAGGAGGCAGTCTGTATCAGAGATCTTAATATGTGCTTCTCATGTGGCCCACTTATTCGGCTGCAGGGATCATCACAGGTGTGGACAAGGACTCACCTACCTAGGTGCACACTGCAACAGGGGATTTCTTATTTCATTTTTTAGAGTTTTTTATTTATTCATTTTAGAGAGGGGAGAGAGAGGGAGAAGAAGAGAGAGAGAGAAGGGGGGAGGAGCAGGAAGCATCAATTCCCACTTGTGCCTTGACCAGGCAAGCCCAGGGTTTAGAACTGGAGACCTCAGTGTTCCAGGTCAGTGTTTTATCCACTGAGCCACCACAGATCAGGCCAGGGGACTTTTATTAAATTGATTATGGCATGTCTATGCAATGGAATATTGTACGTTTCTTCAAACTGATGTAATGTTACAGGAGAGTTATAAAGAATTTTGAATGATTAAGGCACAACAATGCCAAGTAGTGGAACAGAACATTTTGCAATATTTTGTGAAGTGTGTTTTCTGTTTGTAAAATTATCTGCAAAGAAGGGAAATACACCAGAATGTAAGTGGAGGTTAGCTCAGGTGATGGGATTGTCATTTATTTCCTCTTATCTCCTCATATCTTTAAAATTTTTAAAGTGTATGTATTAATTTTCATCCTCAGGGACAATTTCCAAGAAATAAACAAAACCTCAGTTTCCACCCCTTCGCTGGTTCCTGCTCTTGCCCAGGCCTCAGTTTCCCTGCACACGAAAGGGGATGCCGGGCTGCTCTGGCCCTGGGAGGAATGGCCCTCTGGGCAGCTTTGGCGGCCTGCCCATGATTACTGTGTCCTAGCTCTAATGGGTCACCTAATTTTAGTGCCTGCTGGGGCAGCTGCCTAAATGTGGCCCCAGTTGCCAGGCTGATGGTCAGGGTGGTGCCGGCAGTGTTCTCACCATCTCTGCCAGGCTGGTAAGGTCAGAGCGCAGCCTGGGACCTGGGCTGGGCAAGTCTCGGAGCCACAGGGGAATTCTCAAGTGTCCATGACAGAGAACATCACCACTTTTGTTTTGGAAGAAATCCACTAGCCAGGATCCCTGGGCTGAGCAGAGGGAAGGGGACAGCTTGGAGGAGTGAGGGAGAAGAGAGGGCTGCAGGTCCTAAGTGCTGAGAAGTCAGTTCTCTGAAATTCCAGAAGCCAGCCTGCCTTCAGAGTTTTCCAATGTATGGCTAGAACTTGTCTCTCATCCCAGGGCCGCCTGTCACTTGGGGACTTACATGGAGACATGAACATATCCCCTGAAGGTCTTGGCTAAGGGCCTCTTCGTGTAGCAGACAGCTGTGGGCATGTGTCCTTAACCAGAATAGGTGGGAGTGTGGGGTCTTTGGGGGTGTGAACGTGAGAACATCTCTACCAGGATGAAGGTTTAAGGGCAAAAGGAGAGCAGGGCTCAGTGGGTGAGGGAAGACAGGGCTGCCATGGCCTCCTCCCTGGTCTGCTGTCTTCAGCCTTGTGTCACCTGCTTTGCAAGTCAAGCTGTCTTTCTAAACCCAGCTTTGATTTGTCACTCTCCCTGTGACTTGGCTCTTCAGAGCCAGGGAAGAAAGCCAAGACCCCTGATTATGGCATTTAAGACCTTTCCCCTACTTGGCTTCAGCCTATTTTTCTGCTTTTATGCCTAATTTTTCTGCTTTAGCTAAACCATGTCCTATCTCTCTCTATCCTCAGTTCTCTCGGGCCGGAATGTTCTTATTCTACTCTGTCTCATTTAATTCCTAGTTATTTATAGAACACCTGCTATGGGCTGCGTAACAGTCACCTGATAAACTCCTATTCATCCCTCAAAACCCAAATGTCTAATGGTCTGATATGCTTTCACCTACATGATCTCTCAGATCACTCTTTCTCCACCAATGATGATGCCTTATGTCTCATATTCTGAGAATGTTGTATCCACTTTTCCCACTGGGCCTTGGTAACTTTCCTCTGTGTTCCTGGCACAAGGCATACTTCTCTGTAAATAGCTGTTGTCATCCGAAGAGCTATTAGTGAATACCAGCAAAGCAAGTGGGAGGATCTATTGCCTGGAGTTGATGATAGCAAATAGTGTCAGCTTACACTTACCAAGCACGTACCATGTGCCAGGCACTGTACTGAGTGCTTTCCATGTATTAGCCCATCGGATCATCCCATAACCCATGAGATAGAAGTGGTTAGCCCCTCATGTCACCAGTGAGAAAATGGAGGCACAGGGAAGGCACATCACTTGTTCAGGATCACACAGCAAGTAAGCAGATGAGGTGGGATTTGAACTTATATAGATAGGCTCTCAAGCTTGCACATCATTGCTTCTTTTTGCTCAGGCACGGAGGTACAGTTTGGCCACTGGGACGTGAAGGGCAACTCCATACCTGGTGGGTCCCGGTGCTGATGGCTATTGGCAGCCTTGCATGGATGCATGTCCAGTGGGGTAGGCTTTCCCGCATCTGGGCCTGCTTCGTGTCTCCTCCCCTCTCCTCCACTGTACTTTTTCCTTTGCCTCTCCTTCAGCAAAGGCATTCATTTTCTACACATTCATGGAGCTCCTGTTGCCTGCCAAGCCTTTGCTAGGCACTGGGCTTGTAGCAGTCCCTGCCCTGATGGAACATGGTCAAGTCAACTGGCACAGTTTTAGTCTAGTCCTACATCACAGGCCTGGCACAAATCACAGTTGGTACCCACCCCTATTTGCATTTACCTTGAGGCCTGGGGCATTTCTGAGGGCACCATGCATTCCTCACCTTTCATGTGGCCAGGGCTCTGTTTGCATGGTATCTGGACAGACTGAACAGGAGGTTGGACTTCTAGCGTGGTGACATACTCAGCATTATGTTTCTGGAGAACATATTTTAACACTCTAGAGGAGGGCACAGTCGTTGGTAGCCGTTCTTTAATGAGTTAGCCTGAGCAGTTGGGAGTGTATTGGTGGGAGGAGAAACCTTTCTGGTCTTTGAGACCAGCCATGTGCTTCTCTGCACTCAGTTCTTAGTACCTACTTCCTGACTTGGGCCAGAGACAAAGGCATTGGCAGTGGTCATGCACTTGGTATTAGTTTCCCAGGGCTGCCACAACCAAGAACCACAAACTGTTTAGCTTAAAACAACAGAGCCTGACCTGTGGTGGTGCAGTGGATAAAGCGTCGACCTGGGAACACTGAGGTCGCCAGTTCAAAACCCTGCACTGGTCTGGTCAAGGCACATATGGGAGTTGATGCTTCTAGCTCCTCCCCCCTTTCTCTCTCTCTCTCTCTCTCTCTCTCTCTCTCTCTCTCTCTCTCTCTCTGTCTCCTCTCTAAAATAAATAAATAAAAAGAAAAAAAAATTAAACAAAACAACAGAAAATGATTTTCTTGCAGTTCAGGAGGCCAGAAGTCCAAAACCAGGGTATCACCATGGTTGTTTCATTTGAGAGGCTATGAGGGAGAATCTGTCCCATTTCTTTCTCCTAACCTCTGGTGACAGCTGCATCCCTTGGCTTGAGTTTGCATCGTGTCAGTCTGTGCTTCTGTCTTCACGTGGCATTCTCCCTGTGTCTGTGTCCAAATCTCCCTCTTCTTATAAGACCACTAGTCATATTGGACTAAGGACCCACTACTTCACTGTGACCTCATCTGAACTAATTACACTTTAAGTAACTCCATTTCCAAATAAGGTCATATTCTGAGTTATTAGGGGGTTAGGCCTTCAACATGCATTTTTGGGGAACACAATTCAATTCGAAACAAACTGAATGAAATTCTTGGGAGCTGTTGTTTGGAATTGCTGGCCTTGTGGCACTTGGTGGGCTTTCCCCCTTCTCTCTTTATTCTTTCTTTCTTTCTTTCTTTCTTTCTTTCTTTCTTTCTTTCTTTCTTTCTTTCTCTCTCTCTCTCTCTCTCTCTCTCTTTCTCTCTCTTTCTTTCTTTCTTTCTTTCTTTCCTTCTTTCTTTCTTTTCTTTTCTTTCTTTCATCGACAGGGATAGAGACAGGAACATTGAGCTGCTCCTGTATGTGTCCTGACCAGGGAATTGAACCAGCAACCTTCATGCTCTGGGACAATGCTCCAGAGCAATATAGCCAGTGCTTAACTTTTACTAATTTTTTTTGAGAGAGACAGAGAGAAGAAAGGAGAGAGAGAGGGGAGAGGGAAGAAAAGCATTTGTTGTCCCATTCAGTTGTGCATTTTCTGGTTGCTTCTTGTGTGTGCCTTGACCAGGTATCAAACCCACAACCTGTTGTTTCGGGATAATACTCTTAACCAACTGAGCTAAACTGCCAGGGCACCCTGTTCTCTTGAGGGGCAGCCAGAGGAGCTCTGCTGCTTGAGGGGGCTGCTGGGGACCTGGGGAAGCAGGTGCGGAGCCCCCATAGGCCTCAGCTGAAGGGTTTCCTGCATCACCTCACAGCCCTGGGAAGGCACTGGGAGAGATCAAAGATGGCTGAGGTGGCGGAGAGCCCTTCCTCTTAGAAATGCAAATGAATCTGTGGAGGAATCCTTTTAAGGGATGAAAGCAGTTTTTAAAAAGACATTAATCTCCTCCCGCACTTCCTTCTGATGGCCGGAGATGAGTGACAAGCCTAGTAAGTGAAGATGGCGGGTCTGATAATTCAGCGGGAGCCCCGGAGGGATGTTTGTGGCTGTGAATCATTGTGAACTACACAGAACTACACAGATCGGAGTGTCTCCCCGATGCTATCTCCCAAGACCTTGGAGCCTCTCGCTGGGGCATGAAGACACGCATGTGTGCAGAGACTGGAGCCGAGCTGCTTGTCAGGGTGCCCAGATGCAGCTTTCTGGCCCAGGGAACTTTTCTGGGGAGCAGCTGCTGCAGCAGGCAGGAGAACTGAGTGCCCACTGTACACAGGCATCCTCCGAGGGGCTGGGCAGACAGTGCTGGTACACAGTAGGAGTTTGATGGGTTTCTGTTGAATGGGAGCATGAAGGTTCAGGGTAGGAGCCTTGGGTGTTTAGACCAAACACACACGAGGTCCCCAGAGCTTTCTTCATCCCCTCACAGTAGCTTAAAGGGCGTGAGATGCTCAGAGCTCATGGGGGATCCTCTGCTCAGGATGGTGCTGGGTGGGTGTGGGTCCTCAGGGGAGACTTGACCTTTCTGCTGTAATGTCCCTGCCCCCATGCTGTAGAAGTTCATGTGGGTCCCCTACCCTTGGACAAACCTGTGGGCTGGGAGAGAACACTTCAAGGGTAGGTAGGTGTGCAGCAGTGAGCAGAGAGGAAGCTGAGGAGGGGCTTACAAACACACAGACACCAGGAGCCCCTGCCCCCCACCCTGCACATTGGTTGTGCTCACAGATGCCTGGTGCATGCCTGGTTGGTGGTGCTAGCACCTCGGACAGGTCCAGCCCTGAGCTGGGTAGGAGCTGAGGCGAGGTGAATAAGAACCCTCTCTATTCCAGGATTCCCCAGCACATCTCTAGGGTGGCTGTTGCGGGGCCCCGGGAAGTGTGCTCTTAGATAAGTGCGAAGGGCAGTTTGCTGAGAGGCTTGGAAGGTGATTTGGAGTTACACTGTGTGTGTGTGTGTGTGTGTGAGGGACATGGAGAGAGTATTCACTAATTCATTAACTCATTTATTTAATTATTCAGTCAAAACTCCCAGTTAGCATGCTTGACTCTGTGGTTCCAAGGTGGGAACGAAACTGACCCAGTCCTCAATCTCATGGAGCTCACAGTCTACAGAGGGAGATGGGTGTGAGCTCAGCAGTCATTCCAGTAGACTGGTGTCTATTGGGTGTCTAATGCTGCCAGATGTGAGAGGAGGGGACTCTGTGCTGAGCTTTGTCACTGGTTTGTGACTTTCTTTCATACCAGAATATTCACATTTCTTAGTTACTTGAAGCCTCCTTTGTTGAAGTGAGTTCTTGTTTGTAGGACAAACGGACATCCCAGACCCTCATCCACTTGCCCAGTCTCCAGTGGCCTCAGAGTTCTGGGAACACAGTTTGAACATCACTGCTGTAGGCATTGGGGAGCAGCCGGGCAGCAAGATGATGAGATTGCTGTTTCAGGGAGATGCATGTGACAGGATCATCTGACACAGACTGTGGCAGCGACGACAGGCTGGGTCGCCCAGAACCCCGCCGACGGACGACTGGGCCCAGGGCCAGCCTTGTGCCAGATGTGAAGAGACTGAGCTGGCTGATGGATGAAGGTTCTGCTATGGAGCATGGGTTTGCCAAGAGGCTCCTGGGGAAGAGGCCGGAGGCTGGGCTACTTGTGGGCTTGGGCTGCTCTAAGCTCGGAGTCTGGCCCTCACTCAGAGCAGCTGCATCAGTCACAAAGCTGAGCTCCTTAAGCAGCCTCCCAGAAGCAGCCTTTCTTCAAGAAGCGTAAGGAGGTAGATGTGCAGGGCGGTGGAGGGCTCTGGGGCAGTATTAGTTGTCTATGGCTGCTATAACAAATTACACTAGATTTAGCGGCTTAAAACAACACAAATGTATCATCTTACAATTCTGCAAGTCAGAAGTTGATGGGGTCTCACTGGGTTAAGATCAAGGTGTCAGCAGGCAGTGTTCCATCTGGAAGCTCTGGGGGAGGATCTGTTTCCTCACCTTTTCCAGCTTCTCACCGCCATCGCCGCTGCCGCCTGCATTTCTTGGCTCACGGCCCCTTTCTGTGTCTTCAAAGCCAGCAACTCCACATTTCTCTGACCCTCTCTCATAGTTGTTCCTCTCTCTGTCTACAGCTGGGAAATGTTTCCCACTTTTAAGGGCTCGTGTGTTGAGATTGGAGCTGCCTAGGCAATCCAAGATGATCTCCCCATTGCAGGGCCCTCAAACTTAGTCACATCTGCAGAAGTCTCTTGTTGCCGTGCAAGTAACATAATAATTGTAGGTTCTGGAAATCAGCACATCTTTGGGGTGGGGTGGGCATTCTTCTGTCCCCCACAGAGGCCTAGTGATCTCCATAGCCAGGAACAAGGAAGCGTGTGACTTTTCTTAGGCTTCCAAGGTAGGGGTCCTCACAAACCTGCAAACGTGGGGGTACTCTCCTCAGATGGGACGCCTCACCATACCTCACCTGTCTCTCCTCCCACGCCCAGACCCTGTTCCCTGACACTCCCTGGATGTGCCAGGCTCCCTTTTGCTTCTGAATTTTATGCATGTTTGCTCTTCCCAGACCCCCCTCTTCCCTCCACCCTCGCCCCACACTGGTGAAAACCTGCTTGTCCCTGGATTACCCCCTGGGAAGCTGCCCTGCCTCCATGCCTCCCTCCTCCTGTGTCTGGCTGGGTTAGGTGGCCCTCATGTCCCCCTCCCAGGGTTGGTCTCCTCGCCCCCATCTGCCTGTGAGCTCCTGAAGGTAGAGCAGGATGTTCCATCTCTGAGGCCAGTCTGGGCCTGGCCCCTACCCGAGCCTGTGACTGAGGAGCTTTTTGAAAGAAATGAATAAAAGAGCAATTCAGCTGTGTGTGGGAGGGGGAGAGAAAGAAAGAAACAAAGGTGGGAGTATCAGGAATGACAATGAAGAAAGATGGGTAAGATGGGTCACCTCTTCAGCTGCCCAGGATGGCGAGGAGGGCTGGGTCACTTGTGGTCCTTCCAGCTTCATGAGGGTGCATGGGGGGCCGGACGGCAGGAAAGAAGGGCTGGGAGTTCCCCTCGAGGCCTGGGTCTGTGAGGCCTCAGTTACATGGTGTGGATGCTGGGGGTTTTGGGCAACGTGAACATGGCTCAGGGGTCTGATGGAGGCATCCTGACTGTGAGGCCCACGGCTCCTGGACTAGTCCCACCCCTGAGGGTGGGCTTCTCCTCAGGCTTTCTCTGTAGCCTGCCTGAGTTTGAGGACACTTGATGGGGCAGAAGCAGAAATGATACAGGCACTTGAGCAGCAGGGGACAGCGGCTTTCAAGCTTCTAGGCTGGAAACACATTTCTGAGGTGGGGGGAGCAGCACAGGTGTCCAAGGTATGTCTTCTCCCTGTCCTACCCCTAGATGCTGGCAGCTCCCACAGGCCTCTGAATGCTTCCTTCTCCAGGAAGGCCTCAGGGGCGGGCCTTCTCTGTGAGTTCTCACACAGAGAGACACCGCTATGGGGCAATGGAGGCTCACTCCAGCCTCTATTCCTCTCTTCTGAGGAGGAAGCCAGCACGAGCTAGGTGCCTGGGAGAGGAGGTGACATGCCATCTTGGTTTTTCTTAGTATCTGCCCTGACTACCAGCAGGTGTGACTGTGGGCTGAGCCAAGGAAATTGATGGCAGGGGTTTCTCTTGGGCCTTCCCCCACCCAAAACTGAGCAAGTCTTCCCATTTCTTATGAGGCTGGAGGCCCAGCCTTTGGAACATCTGGCTGCCTGGACCAAAAACAGCTTCCTCCTGGGTGTGCAAGAGGCCCAGGGGCATGGGCTGCTGGGCTGAGGACAAGGGAGGTGATTCCAGGAGGCTGGGTCCCACGCACCCAACCCCATTGGCTGGGAGTGTATCTGGGACGCTGAGAAGCTGTGTCGCGCTGGCTGGCCGACTGCAAGCTGTGTGGGCAGGGCCTGGGCTCCTAGGCCTGATGCTCAGCACGCTGTCAGCACTCAGCAAATAATAAATAATAATAATATCTCCAGCATGTTAGGGGAGCCCGAGGAGGGAGGGGACTCAGGAAACATGTGTTCTGTCTCATGGCGGGTGCCTGGAGGCTGAGGTCTGTTCAGCACCTCTCTTTGGATGGGATTTAAGGGAGCCATCCCCAGCCCTCCAACTTGGCACAGGAGGTGGGTAGGCAAGCAGCTGGGGCCTGCCCTGGGAACAAGGGACTCAGGGAGAGTTGTCCAGGGGTCTCCATGGACTGCCCTTAGGGGAAATATAAACAACTTTGTCTTCAGATGTCCTCTGGGATTTGGAGATTCTCAGACTTGGCTTTGAATCCCAAATCTACCGTTTCAGACAAGTCACTCAGTCTCTCCGGGCCTCCTCGGCGTTCTCACTTATAGCATGGGAGTTACAACTGTGAGGCAGGGTTAAATGAGAGCAGCCACAAGTGCTTCCTCAGGGGCTGGCAGCTGGTGAGGAGGGAGCATGCTAGTGCTGTGGCTCGGACGGCCGTGTTTCTGGTCCTCAGTGTGAGGCCTGAGTCTGGTCCTGTGGGGGGAGAAGGGTGGTGAGGAGCAGGACCACATGGGTGGCTAACACGAGGATTCTGCAGATCCTTTGTCTGCAGCAGGTTGTTCCAGTGCTCTGGCATCCAGTGCTATTTGTTGACTGACTCTGAGACCTGGAGGCTTTCCTGGGGCAGGGGACGAAGGTTGAGTGCTTGATGTTGAGGCCCGCTGGGGGCTCGGTGGCATGGGGGATGTCCCCTCGGCAGCCCCTGCACGTCTGGCTCAGCACCGATGTCTCAGGTTGCAGCTCCCAGGGATATGGGAAAGCCGAGTGGGGCTGAGACAGTGGGGTTGGGGAGCACTTGGGCATAGCGCTCTGTGGTCCTCATCATCTCCCGGGCCTGCTTCCTCAGGAGCGGGTGGAGGGCCCGGGGACTCCCGTGGAAGTGTGGGGAAGTGGGATGCTGATCTCCATCCAGTGAGGTTCTTGCTCACTCGCTCAGGCCTTTCTGGGATAGCCATGCCCCTGAACCTACCCCTTGGCTACAAGTGGCCTGCTCAGCCCCTTCCTCCCTTTCTGGGACCCTTGTGGTTTTCCTCCCCCCCACTCCTGGCTTCTCCTAAGTAGACTGTTGTCCTACTCTTTATGTGTCTCTTGCCCTGAGGTAAGGGCTCCTCCCGGGTAGGCCAGCAAGGCCTAGCCACTGTCCCTTGTCCTGGCTCAGTGTGGTGCCATAGGGGATGAGCCACTTGTCAAGTGCTGTTGTTTAATTTTCCTCACTCAGACTCTGCTTGTTCCGACACCCTGCAATGACACGGGTGTTAGCCGAGCACCAGGGACTATAATTATCAGGGTTGAGAGACAAGAATCTCCTGGTGGTGTAGCAGCTGCGGGCCAGAGCCACCAGCAGATCTGTCCCCAGAGAGGAGCGCTCCAGTCTGACTCGTGTCTGAAGAGGTGCAGGGTTCACACCATTCATCCCGAGTTTGTCTGATCACCATCCCGAGGGTATTTCTCCCCTGATGAGGCACTTATTCAGATGTTATTCGGATCGAGTGTGGTTGGGCGTCACCGTGAGTGTCTGAGCAGGATAGGCACCTTGTGTGGTCTTGCCAAAGGCCGGCCCACGAAGCTGCTAAGCTGGGAAGGGGCAGCTTGCAGCCACATGGGTGCCAAGGAGGCCTGGGCGCACTCCGGGTGGCCATAACCAGGGAGTGGGGCTTTACTCAGGATACATGCAGTGTTGCATTTAGATTCAGGAAATCAATTCTTGGTTTCTGTTTGTGGTGGGACAGACTGGCTACAAAGTGGGAGTCAACTCGTACATGCTATGGTTGCTTAATGAGTGTCTATGAAAGCCACCTCCAAATGAGCAAATAGATGCTTAGCATCCTGGTTGGGTGAGGGGACAGGGTGTCCTCCTGGGGGCGGGTGCCCCACTATAAGAGGCATGGGCACCCTGAGTCCATGAGGAGTTGGGTACCTCATCACGTGGGAGTGCTCTGGGCTCTGGGAAGGAATTGGGAAGGAATACTTACCTGTGTCCAGGTGTCTGAAGGACATGTGTGAGGAAGAGGCAGCAGATAACAGGGCTTAGCTCTGGGGAGCAGAGTTTAGGCTCAGTGTGGATGGTCAGAGCTGTTGACAATCAGATGATTCAGAATGGGGAGGGTGAATTGTCAGAGACCAGTTCCCAGTCATCGGGCCCCTGGCAAGCTGAGGTAGGGTAGTTGCTGTTGACATGTGGAGAGAACAGTTATGGCCTGGGGAGGGATTCATGCCGGGTCTCTTCCCCTGGGCATGGGGTTTCTAGCTCTGAGGCTAGTCTTGGCTCTGACACTAATTGCCGTCCACCCCCTGGGTCTGTCTCTTTCCTTCTCTATGTCTGGTGTCCACACTTGGGGCAGGATGTAAGGTCCTGCTTCCTCTCAACCTTGTCCTGTTGGTGTGAAGAGTGGAGTGGAGAGTCCTGTGGATGTGGGTGGGGCGTGGAGTACAAATGAGGACTCAGGGAGCCTTCTGCAGGCACAGGACACAAGCACCCTGGGTGAGGAAGCTGTGGGACTCATGGAGGTCAGCATTTGCAGATGGAGCACTTTCTCCTGAGACTTGGAATGTCTTGGGAATATGACATTCCAGTGTGTCTGTACCACAGGGCTGGTGTTGGGACCTAGGAATAGGAGAACCCATCTGGGATATGGGGAAGGGGAAGGAGGACCCCCCATCATGTCTTCTTCTGGCCTAGCACCCATAAATGCTAGCATAGGCCGAACACATAGTAGGTCCTTTCTTGGTCAGCATGTTTGGTGGGATCTTGCTAATGACATAGTCCTGGATGAGGATGGTTAGCCTAATTTCTAGGAGCCCAAGATGGACTTGGGGAGGGTCCCCGGGCCTTCTGGGTTAGCTTTGGGACAAGGGGATGGGGTCTGGGGAGGAAGGAGCAACTGGAGCTCACTGGGAGCATCAAAGGGCTGGTGCGAGGTTTATTGAGGCCTTTACTGCCCTAGTTTTCATTATTTACACCCTGTTGATTCTAGGAGCTCCCATTAAACGTGTAATAAATATAAAAATATTTTACAGGCCAGTGAAAATTCCACAGCAAAAATAACTCTATAAAGAGGGATTTCGCCCGGCTCTGCCCGCTGCCGAATTCTGTGTGGCATTCCTCTGGGCCTGTTGGCTGGCAGCAGGGAGATGAGGCGGCTGGGTTCCCCGGCGTGGCAGGGCCTGGCCCACGATTAATAGCCCCTTTACCAGACTGTAGATGGAGTCGGTTCTCTCAGGGCTGAACCCTCCAGGTCTAGCCAGTAGTGGGTGAGAGTGGGCTGGAGTAGAGCCTGGGTTCCAGGCTGGACTGTGGATGTCTGTGGAGCCACGGGGAGGTGGAGGGGAGCTGGTTGATCTGTCCCCTGGCCCCCTGTATAGTTTGAGGTGTGGTCAAGGGGGTGGGCAGGAAGGGTGGGATTGAGAAGACAGTGTAGAGCAGTGATTTGAGCAAAGGTTTTGAGGTCAGACTGCCTGGGTTCCAATCCCACATCTACCACTTAGTAGTTGTGTGACCTTGGGCAAATGACATACCCTCTCTGTGCCTTAGTTAACTCCTTTGTAAAATTCTCTCACATGATTACTGTAAAGCATATGCCTAACACACTGGGGGGACTCAATAAAGGCTTATAATTATTGTCTTATGCTCTATAGTTATTTTTCTTAATAAAGAGCAAGGCAGTCATAATTCCAAACTTGAAAAATTAGGAGCAAGGAGACGGACTCCCATGGCTCAGACCTACACTCTATCCAATTTGGGAACCACTTGCCACGTGGTGGCCACTGAGCACTGGAAACGTAGCTGGCCCAGACTGAGGTATGCACCGAGACACACCAAGGGTTCCAGCCACTCAGTATGAGCTAAGGGCTCTAAGATATCTCATCAATAATTTAAAAAGTATTGATTACATTGCAGTGATATTCTCTA
Organism: Rhynchonycteris naso; assembly: GCA_037038555.1. Lineage (NCBI taxonomy): Eukaryota > Metazoa > Chordata > Mammalia > Chiroptera > Emballonuridae > Rhynchonycteris > Rhynchonycteris naso. The sequence continues at coordinate 96,818,648 of CM073003.1, forward strand.
TATCTTGGGTTAAATAAAATACATTATTAAGTTTAGTTTCGCATGTTTTTTTTTACTACTTTTTTATTCTACTAGGAAACTTAAGATTCCACACGTGGCTTACACTGGTGGCCTGCATTGTATTTTAGTTGGACAGCTCCGCCTTCCTCTGGGAAGGGCAGCCGGAAGCCCTTGGACTCGCGTGCCCTGGCACCGTCAGCCACTCGTTTTATAGAGAGGGAGACCTGAGCTAGAAAGGGCCATGACTTGCCTGAAACCTCACAGCTGTTGGGTGGCAAAGCTGTTCCACAACTTGAGACACGTGCCTCTTTGGGTCTCACTGAGACGGTGATGGCTCTTCTAGCTTCTTCCCTCTCCTGGTCAGATGGGGAGGGTCAGATCCAGGGAGTTTCGACAAGTGCGTGTTCGAAGCCCTGTTAAATGAGGTCTATGGGATTTGGTGAACTCTATGGCATGTTTAGGGAACGGGGTGGTGGTGTGTGGAGGCAGCATCTTCATCCGCACCTGCCGGCAGGGACTGGCTGCCCAGGCACAGGCCCTGCTGTGTGTGTGGGGCAGTGATGGGAGAGGCAGGGAGGCCGCTCTGACAGGCAGCGTGCGCTGGGCTGCAGGTGAGCCGGGCTCTGTGCCACGGGCTTTACACACTAGCCCCCTTTATACATATACAATCCCAAAGGGCAGTTGCTATTGTGATTTCCATTTTAGAAATGAGAACACTGAAACGGGGAGGTTTGGCAGCTGGCAATGAGGAAGCAGAGGGACTGGAATTTGAAGCCAGGGTGGTCTGAGCCTGGGCCAGGCCCCTCAGCACTGGGCTGCCCTGCTGCCTGCCAGGGAGGCAGAGGCTGGCCATCCTGGAGTGCATTCTGGGCTCTTCCCTGGTGAGCCCACCATCTCTGCTCCCTTCCTGTTCTGCCTCTTCCTTGCCACTCAGGAGAGCCAATAAGAAAGCCAGCAATGAAAGGGATGTTGCCATAAGAACCCACTTAAATCTGCTCTAAATCTATAGAAATGGTACATTGTGCTCAACTTTTCCTTAGTTAAACAGATTGGAAGACGTATGCGAGAATGAGAGCCCACTGATAAAGAGGGGTCTGGGAGTGAAAGCCACACGTGTGTTCCGAGCAGGATGCTGTGCGTCCAGTGCGTGCCTCCTTTGTGCTCTTTAAGGTGGGGGTGACACACTCACCGTTTCACAGATGGGGAAACTGAGGCCCTGAGGAGGTTATTTTATTGCTATTGTTACAACGGGCAGAATGATGCGTTGGCACACTCTTCAGTGCATGGAGCTAATTTGGTGTTCCTGGTGCTCCCTTGGTGCTCAGAGTAGCCTGGACCACAGGTAAGAAGTCACCAACCCAGAGCTCCCCTCCCTGCTGTGGTGTCCACCCACAGGGCCAGCAGGGGACGTTGGTGTTCAGGGAAGTGAGACATGCTGGCTGTGTGGCCTTCCGAGTCTCTGCCCCTCAGGCTTGGTGTGCACATCATGACCTAAGGGTGTCGGCCTGGGGGCAACCACCAGCCCTGACTATGGTGACAGACAGAATAGGAGCAGTGCTGGAGCCTCAGCAAGGTTTGGAGTTTGGAGGTGGTCTCGAGGCTCTTGCGTTGGTGGGCACATCAAAGGCAGCATGGGTGAGGCCTCAACTAGTGCTGGCTTAGGGGCCAAGGGGTATGTGCCCCTTGACATGGGGGTTCTCCCCACTCCAGGGACCCTACCACTGGTCCAGATGCCGCTTGCTCATATCTGTAGTCCAGGCTCTGTTGCTGTCCATCCTTGAAGCTGGTGACTGTGCAGGCCCACCATATTCGTGGGGCTACTGGGGGCGGGGGGTACATATGTCTTACTCTACCACTTCCTGTCCTGGCCAGTTTGCTTCTTCTTGGCAGGGCAGGAGCCAGCTGGCAGACCCTTTCCCTTGGCAGGCCCTTCCTTGACTGGTCTGGCCTGGTCGGCTCCCTCACCTCTGCCGACACACACTGTTGGAGCCACTTATCTCCGTTTGAGAAACTGCTTCTATTGCTGTGAGTTAGAGAATTGTACTTGTATAACTCCCAGACTGGGCCAGATCCTGGGTGGCTGGGACCCTTGTCGTCCCCTGTAGGCACATGGGCTAGGGTTGGGGGGGCATTCTAGAGCCTTGAGATGAAATTGCTCAGAATACCTCATCCACAGTGGCAGTAGCCTTTGTCAGCTCCTGGAGCAAGCCCACCTCAGCAGAGGGGCCTTAGGAGAGGCAGCGCTCAGGCTGGCCCTGGGTTGGGACACAGTCTTCAGGGGTTGACCATAGGTTTTTCCGGATGCAGTTTGGGAGTCGAGGGGCACAGATGATCAGCTTAGCGTGAGAACCCACCCCATCAGGTGTGGTCTGGGCCCAGATGAACCCCCTTGTGACTCACCATGCCTGGCTCTGCCTGCCCCGTGTCAGCCTGGTGACTTACTCTGTCTGATGACCTGGCCTTGGCTGCAGAAAGGACGCAGTGTGAGGTGTGTGATCATCTTCTGGGGCCACAGTCACAATGCGAGAAGGCCTGCACTGGGCAAGAGGGCCACGTGGGTGCGGGGGCCGTGCAGAGGCCAGCTTCTCTGTGCTGGCCGGCCATCGTCACGAGGTGCTGTGGCATTACTCAGGACTCCACACAGGCCATGGCTGCTGAGTACCTGCTATGTCCTTCTCTTTTTGGGGCCAGTGGAGAGCCGTTCGTGCCGGGTCCGGGTGGTATTGTGGCAGCCTGTCTGCTGTCAGGAGGGACTTGGCCACGCTGGCATCGGCAGGGGCAGGCAGTGTGTAATCCCTCCTTTGTGTTGTCATAGCCGGGGTGAAAGCTCACAAAAGAGGGGAGAACCTGGGATGTGTCATTAAGTTGCACACTTGGCACAGAGACCTGGTTGTAACACGTGTATCCCTTTGCTGGCTTTTCCTGGCCATTGTTCCGGCCGAGGCCCGTGGACTAATTATGAGGTGTGGGTTCTGGGGCGATTCAGTGACCTGGCTGGTTTTGCTGTGTCGTTCTGCTCCTGTGCGCTGTGCTGGGAGGGGCCGTGGCCCACCTGCGGGGTGTGGCCTCTGCGCTGGCTCTGTTGCACATGGGCAGGCCAGAGGGCCCCCGGGCTGTCCTGGGGAGGGGGTCACCGCTAGGAGATGTCTGAATTCTCTCATGCACTAGCTGCTTGGGCTTGTCTGTGGGGTGGGCTCTGGCAACCCAAGGAGAAGAAGGCTAGGCAGAGGGGGAGCAGAGCTCCCACCAGGGCTCTACGGGGACAGGCAGCAGTACATGCTAGAGTGGTGGCGTCTCGGCTGGTTACAGTGTGGTTCCCAGAAGTGTCTGGGCCCAGGCTGAGCCTCTCTGTGTGGGCATTGTGTCCTGCTCCTCAGGCTGTGGAGGGGACTTTGTTCTTCCCCAGAGGCAGACAAAGAGGGGTCATACATCGGATTCTTGATCGACCTCACATCATGGAGGAAAAGCCCATCTCACCCCTGTCATGGTGAATTGCAGCCTCAGATGTGTACCCAGCTTTATAGTCAAGCATGGATGCACTGCCCACACTCACTGTACACAGGGAGTGGGGGCCCAGGGACAATGAGCGCACACAACCCCCCCGGAACGGCTCCCTGGCTCCCCGGCTCCCCGTTGCAGTTCCAAATAAATGTGTCCGTTGTCAAGTGTATCATATTCTACCTCTCTGACCACACTACTTGCCTTAGATCTTAGAGTTGATTTGAGGGATTGTTTGCTTGTCTCAAGTCTCTTAAAAATAGTATCCATAAAAATTGGAATGAATTTTTCCCCCTCCCAGGGCTATGCCCACCAATAAATAAGAGGTGTTCAGGGTTGTTTCTGTTGCCCCTGACTGTGCCCAGAGTGGTAGGAAACACTGATGGGAGAGGCCAACGGCAGCTTCTCCCTTGGCATTTCCCCTCCAAGAAATACTGGAACAATCAGAGAGCCAGACTGAGCCAAGATCTCCTGAGCTCCTGATGTTCATTATTTTCATCCTCAGAGTGTTCAGACAACCTCTTGGGAAACCTACTGATAGGTGAGAAGGCTGAGGCACAGAGAGGGTAAGTGGCATGCCTCATACCACACAGTGAGGAGTGATGGTCCAGGACAGTGGCCAGACCTTTTCCACAAGGAAGGGCTGACTAGCATCCTTACCTGGTTTACCCTGTGTTCTGAGTCACACAGGGAGTGGCGCAGGGCCAAATCTGTCAGAATGTCTGTCTGTCAATGGCCCCAAGCAGACCCCTGCGCTGTCTCCACAACCTTTTTAACCCGTGATCTGCCTGACAACCATGCTCAGCTCTCCTGCCGTGTCTCCTGGCTGCCTGCCTCTTGCAAAATCAGGTGCAATAGGATAGTTCACCTATTCTGAGAAAGGGTTTAAAGGAGAAAGAAACTAACTCTTTTATCTTTTTTTTTTTTTTCCTTACAGGGACAGAGAGAAAGTCAGAGAGAGGGATAGGTAGGGACAGACAGACAAGAACAGAGAGAAATGAAAAGCATCAATCATTAGTTTTTTGTTGCCGTTGCGACACCATAGTTATTCATTGATTGCTTTCTCACACGTGCCTTGACTGCGGGCCTTCAGCAGACCGAGCCACCCCTGCTGGAGCCAGCGACCTTGGGTCCAAGCTGACGAGCTTTTGCTCAAGCCAGATGGGCCCGTGCTCAAGCTGGCGACCTTGGGGTCTCAAACCTGGGTCTTCCACATCCCAGTCTGATGCTCTTTCCACTGCGCCACTGCCTGGTCAGGCGAAACTAACTCTTTTAAAATTATGAACCCCACATCTCAATCCAACAAAGAGCAGTTGGGCCCCTACAACGTACAGCAGGCATTCCTGTTTACGAGGTGGTAGGCAACCCACCCATCCAAATGCCGGGTGTCATGGTAAGAGTGGACTGCTGTGAGTGTCTCAGAGAAGAGCCATCGCAGGCACAGGGCAGGGCCATCAGGCAGCCACATGAGCTGTGGGTCTACACCCACTAACACCATAGCTGAAGCAGGCAGGCTCTGCCCGAGTCTCATGCTCTAGGAGGGACCTTGGTACGCCTGAGCCAGAGAGCAAGCCTTTTCAGTCCATCTGCCCTTAGGACGTATCCTAGAGCTACTTTGGACCTCAGTGAATGCTTGTTTCTAGATGTTGATTTTGGGGGTAAAAAAAGCCTGTGCACAATCCCTGCACCTGTATAGGGACTAAATTCTCATTGCCCTTTGGGGGACAGACCCCTTTATCCTCCCAGTGGTCCAGCAAGAGTGGCCTGATCACACGTCCCTCACCAGCCCATGCTGCTCCTCTGGCCTCTGACCCTTTGCACATGCTGTACCCTCTGCCTGGGCTGCCCCACCCACTTCTTTGTCTTGGCCTGGCTAACACCTCCTTGGCCTCCAGGTCTCACTGGGATGTCTCTTCCTCCCAGGGCTTTTTCTTATCCCCACCAAGTGTGGCTAGGGGCCTTCCCCTAGACTCTCAAGGAACCAGTGTCACACTGTGCAAAGCAAGCAAACAAGCAGTTTTACCTCCCTTGGTGACAAGGACTGCCTCGTCTTTGCTGTTGAATCCCCAGCCTGTTGTATGATCATAATAAGTGACAGTGACTGTACTGATGATAATAAGCACTCAACAAGCGTCAGCTCTGTGCCAGACACTGTTCCCTGCCTTTGACAGGTGTTTGCTGACTGACTGCTTCTGTCAGCCTGGGAGGCAGGTGCTTTTCCTCTTGCTATCAGGCCACAGTGCCAGTCATGTAGGTAATGAGGATCAGAGCTGAGATTCAAATCCAGGCCATCTGCTCTTAACCACTGTGCCAAGCTCAGTGGTTAAGATATCTCCCATGGGTGGTATCTGGACATGTTTGATCAGTATCTTATCATTTAACAAAATAGTTTTGTCCCCTTCTCCAGATAAGGACTGAGACTAAAGGGTGAATGGGCGTGGCTAAGGTCATGTGACAGGAAGTAGGTGACTTTAGCTCACACTAGGGCAGAGACTTGGACCACTTTGCCCTTCTATGTGTCACCAGCTTCTGACTTGGAGCCTTGGGCATAGAAGGTGCTCATCTCCAGAAATGACATCCTGTGAGTCTTCTATCACTTGTCAAGTCACATCCCTACTCCCAGCACTGGGACCTGGGCCTCCCAACTGGGAGCCCCAGCAAACAGGTGTTTGGGTTCATAGAGAGCTGTGGCCTTGGCAGGCAGGCAGGGACATCAGTGAGAGGGAGAGAGAGAGAGAGAGAGAGAGAGAGAGAGAAAGAGAGAGAGAGAGAGATAATGGGGAGGGGAGAAGTAGAGGGAGGACCCACATTCCTGTTTCTGGCCTTGTGGAAGGCTTTTCTTTTGATGGGGCCTGAGGTCACCTTTGTCTGAGAGCAGCACTGTCTCTGGGAACATCCTCTGGGAGCTGGGCCTGGGGACTCCCATGGTAGCTGTAGCGGGAAAGGAGGTGCCTGTCTCAGAAGGTAGGGTTTTGTTTCCCTGCAGCGGGCCTAGAGGCCCCTCCCGCCGTGGTGAGCAAACACAGGCTCTGCAGGGAGTAGCTGGTGCTGTGGCCTTTTGTTGAGCGCACACCTGGCTCAAACATCTCAGGGGTTGGGAGTGCTCTGTCAGTCCCTCCTCCCTGCATAGCAGCACGGAGTTGTTTCAAACATTCTCTTTTGGGCTCTGACAGCTGTGTCAGCTTCTGGCCTCACTCAGAGGCAAAAGGCACGTTGAAAATGAGGTTTAAACCTGTTGCCTGCTGCCTGCTCCCTTCCTGCCTGTCAGTGTCCCGCTGCCCTGGGTCCAGCTGCACATCTGTCCTCTCTGCTCACCTGAGCGCCAGGGGCCGAGGCTAGCTCATCTCAGGCTTTTGGTTAGCCCTTAGACACAGAATAACACACTGTGTCACACGTCCTTTCTCCAGAGAAATCCAAAGCCCTCTTTAAATGAGACTTGAGAAATTAGCGTCACTGGGTTAAGTCATCATACCAAATGGCCTGCGGGAGACACTGACCACAGCAAGCTTGCATTTCCTCACCAGTTGTGCTGAGGTCAGCAGCAAGCCAGAGAAAGGGCAGATCAAAGGTTGTTCTTGCTCGCCCTGGAGCCTACAATTGAGAAATCCATAATTAAGCTGTTCAATAAAATAATTTTCAATAATTCTCTTTTGTACTAATAAGTCATGTCACCTGCTGAAAATGCAAGCGTTGTGCACCTTAGGCTTGTTATTACAATAATACTTGGAGGTATCTCCTCCTCTTTGTAAACTAGCAGCACAATGGCTGTTAAGTAAAAAAGGGAGCTGTAATTTATTTTAAGATTCGGGGATTTTGTATGTGCAAGTAGACAGCAATTATGAAACGAATACTATAATTATAACCACTCTGCAAAAGTGAATGAGGTGGTAACTAGCTGAGGTGTATTTTTTGGTTAGAAAATACATCATCTTAGTTGTGAGCAAACTCTGGCAGGCCTCCTTTCCCCGGGTCCTTGGGAGGTGAATCGGAGAATAATTGAAAGCCTGGAAGAGCTCCAACTCCACCTGGTCTGCTGAGGCAGCAATGAGGCTGACCCTTTTTCAGTGAGCAGGGATGCACCCTTGGAAGTTAGGCAGGTGAGGGGTTCAGGCTGTGCCCCCCCTTTACCTGACCCTCCACCTGTGCCCCACGGGAGGGAGAGATGTGCAGCTCCCAGCCGTCCCCATGGGACTGGCTCAGTTCTGTCTTTGAGAGATGTGCAGCTCCCAGCCGTCCCCATGGGACTGGCTCAGTTCTGTCTTTGAGGGTCTGAAGCTGTCTCGCATTCGGAGCCTGCACTGGGCTGTGCCAGATCAGAGCTCCAGCGGGTGTCACAGGCCCCTGCAAGCCCGGTGCTTCCTTCTTGCTGCATGGTCCTTGGGACATACGCTGGAACCCATGGTTAGCGCTCACAGAATGAGTTCTCTTTACCCAGTGATGTGTTTGCTAAAGAGACAGTTTTAACTCTTGGATATGACTTTTTGGACACCTCCGGACTTGCTAGAGGTTTTGAGAACTCTCTGGATTCTTGGTAGGTGGTCTGAGGCTCAAAGTTTTCCCACAGGTGGGATGGTAAGGAGTTCAGAAAGCCTGAACATGGACTGATGTCTGCCCCGTGTTGGGTAATTCAGGGACAGGAGTGGGAACCCCGTGTTATAATTCCTGGGTCTCTTTTCTCAACAGCACCAGCTTCAGGATCATGTGACCCTTTCAGTAGAGATACTGATTGAAGTCAAGGTTTAAATATTTGAGAAAAACCAGACTCTTGACAAAAGTGTGAATTATAAAGGACTCTGCCACCTTGTTTCAGAAAGTCAGCAAAGGCAAAATGCCTGACTCGAACATGAGTTCCGTGAGGGTAAGGATTTGCTCATGGCTGCTGCTCGAGCCCCTCAAACAGGCTTTACATCCTAGAAATGCTTAACAAGAAAGAATCTCCTCAAGAATAACTGGCCTTATTTTAAGTCTTTCCTGTCAGAATGAGACATGGATGTGCATTTATGGTTAGAGTCCAAAGCTTCCTGGGAAACACTTCCTTTTGGGGAAAAGAGAAAGGACCAAAGGATCTGTGTCACCAAGGAGACCTAAGAAGTCTCATTGCCCAGGAACTCGCAGGAGCACCCACTGTTGATTTTTCAGGGTGCCGATTTAGTGAGAATGGGGTTGCAGATATTGGCTCACTCCTTTCCAGTCCCTTTGGGTAGCGTTAGCATCGGTCAGCTAATGTTAACATTAGCCAGAGTTTGTGTGTTAGCCGTGTATATCTAAATGTGTCTGTATTTCTGTACATAAATAGCAGAGATCAATATATGTGGAGAATTTTAAAGCATACATTTTTCTAAGTATCATAGTGGGATATATTGTATTGTTTGCTCATCTGAGCTCATGTCAAATATGTAACTAACTGAATGTGCCTCATTTTCAGTAACACAAATGGGCCTTGCCTGTTGTTCATTGCTGTGTAAAGTCAAGGCATTGAATCATACAGCCGTAAATCAAACTCCTGAATACGGGCTATGGGGCATGCATGCCGTTGAGCCCTTCTTGTCCCATGGGATTTGTGCTCTGAGGTTGCCAATGGGTGTGTGTGTGTATTTTCCTTTTTAAATGGACTTCTAGAGAATTTCTGTTTGAGGGTTAAACAACTGGCGTGGCATCGATCGATCAGGGCAGACCAGGTCTCCTGTGGGTGTGGTTGACCCTAGGTCTGGATATGGGAGTTTCTGGGAGGCTCTGAACCAGGCTCCTCCACCCTCACACTGCCCAGGAGGGCAGCTCAAAGTTAGTAGGGAGCTGCTGACCATGGGTTTCTGGGTTCCACAGCCCCGTGTCCTTTGGGAGCAGAGATAAGCCCCCCTCTCCAGTCTTCTCCTTATTCGAGGTTCTTGCTCTGGGCTGGCATGGGCCTTCTCACAAAGGGATCTCAAGACCCTTGGCTCTCTTCCCTCGGGGGAAGATGTGCTGGCAGAGGAGTGGTTTCTGAACCCCCAAGTTTTGGTTGGGCTGATTGATCAGAATAAACATACATCGCATGCTCTCAGTCACTGTGGCCCTTTTCCTCTCCCTCTGAATGCTCAGGGTTTCATCATCATTAATACGGCTATTGTGGGTCTGATAAATGGGAAAGAGGCATCAACAGGCTGAAAGGCCCCATGGTGACAGAAACTGCCTGCAGAGTGCACAGCTTGGTGGTGTGTACACAGCGTGGGTTCGGGCCCAGGTGAGTCATCGCCAGCCTGGGAAATGCACTGGCGATGATGGATGGCCGGAGCGCTCGGATGCGCCCCTGACACTATTTGCACAAACAGGGAACTCAAACGAATGGGGTTTTCATGAGCTTATATAAGTCAGTTGGCAATGCACAGTGCCCCAGCTGTGTGGCATGACAGGACAGAGCTTTGTGTTCCTGTTCAGAAACAGGTGACTTTAAGAACCAGTTTGCCTGTGTCAGGACTTGAAATGGTTTGCTCTGCCCTTCTGTTGTCATAACCCCCCTTTTCTCTTTGCCTTTCTCTTTGTAAAAACTCTTTGCAAAGGGATTCTTCTAACTGGGACAGTAGGGCTACTGTTGCTTCCAGCAGCCGCCCAAGGGGTTTGCTTTTCTTTGGGACTCTGACTTCCTTGAAAGACGCCTCGGGGAGGGGACAGCAGGTGTGTGTGGCTGAGTGCGCGGAGGGGATGGGGGTGGGGTGATGGGTGCAGGGCTGGGAGTTTGGGGTTGGCTGGACCCCCACCTCAGCACCTTGCTGGGACCATCTCCAGATGTCGGTACTGGCTCTGAGAGCCGGATGTGAAATTGATAAAGACCATCCTCGCACTCACACAGCACTCCACCAGTGCCTGGTACACAGTAGGCCTCTCATTTGCTCTTTCCATCTGCTCTGTTGTAAGGGAGGCAAGGGCAGGGGTTATGGTCATCCGCTGGCATGCCAGAGGAGGGCTGGCCTCCTTGGAGCACAAGGGGCAGGAAGGTAGGGACTACTGAGATGTGGAGCCTGTATTTCGAGGCCACATCCAAGTGCGGGCACACCCCATTGTCAAAGCTAGGGCAGCAGTCACTCCCTTGGTGCTGCAAACATGCTGGTAGTGATTCAAATCTGATGTGTTCCAGGACTGAGTCTTTTCATCACCACTGAGATTATGGAAACCATTAGTGTTCTATGGAGGCAAGCATCTCATCCAAGCTTTTGTTCTAGATTTATTATCTATTTATAAGTTTTTTTTCCTTATTAAAATGCAGAACATGATTATTGGAGGAAGTCATCAGTTACATAGAAGGAAAAAATTTTAATCATCTCTCCCCCTCAATATAGAAAACAAAATGGGATCATGCTGACTACATGACATTTTCGTGGTCCAGATTTTTCTCTTATTTTATTGTGAATGCTTGTGGCTGTCATTGGTCATTCCAGTGACATCATCTTTGGGGCTGCAGGCCATCTTGTCCCTGCTTGGCACTGTTCTTTGTGGATGGGTATACAGGTTGCTTCCATCTTTGTGTTCCTGTCGGCATGAAGGAACACCCTCAGAGACAAATCTCTCCCCACATTTATGATTCAACAAATATTTGTTGAGTACAAGCCACATTTTTCTTGGGGGAAATTCTTAGAAGTGGATTTTCTGGGTTAAATTATATGAATGCTTTTAAAGTTACCATGTTCATGGTAAAAAGTTTGAAGAGTGCAGGAGGGGATATAGTGAAGACTTGAAGAGCCTAAAATAACCACCATTAACATTTTCTTAGGCATGTTTCCAGAAGTGTGTATGTGTGTATGTGGGGGGGGGGCAGGGGGATGCTACCCTTTTAATATAAATTGAGTTATAACTTTCATAACAGTATGAAGAGTGATTGCTCTACTTAATGTATCCTGGAAAACTTCCTACATCAGCATGACAGATTCATGGTATAGCTGTGTCAGTTCCTTATCAATGGACTTTAAAAAAAATTAAAAAGTGGCCTTGGCTGGTTGGCTCAGTGAATAGAGCATTGACCTGGTGTATGGATGTCCCAGGTTTGATTCTCCATCAGGGCACACAGGAGAAGTGACCATCTGCTTCTCTTCCTCTCCCCCTTCTCTCCCTCTTCCCCTCCTGCAGCCAGTGGCTCGTTGGTCCGAGCATCAGCATCAGACACTAAAAATAGCTTTGTTGATTCAAGCGTTGGCCCCAGACATAGGATGCCAGTTGGATCCCAGTCGGGGTGCATGCGGGAGTCTGTCTTACTGTTTTCCCTCCTCTTACTTAAAAAAAATTAAAAGCACACTTCATCCTTATGTCTATGTCTTGGTTTAGTTGTGCCAAGTATCTTTAGGACAAGTGCTAGAAGTAGAATTGTTGAGTTGGATAGTTATGTCCACTTAACATTTTTAAAGTTAGTGCTAAATTACCATATTTCCCCATGTATAAGACACACCTTAATTTTGGGGCCCGAAATTTGAAAAAAATGTATTACATAAAGTTATTAAACTCAAGTTTTATTCATCATAAAATTCATACAACTCCTCATCACTCTCAAAACTCCCATTCTTTAGCTTGTCCTCATCTGTGTCTGATGACGAATCACTGTCTTCAACAATGAGCGCAAAAACAAGCATGACAAAGCGGGCAATGCAAGTAAAAAATCTACAACTACTGTGTAGGACACACCCAGTTTTTAGACCCCAAATTTTTCAGAAAAAAGTGTGTCTTATACATGGGGAATATGGTAATGTGCATGTTTGAAATTGTCACGTGTTATCTAATTATTTTCCAAAAAGACCCTATTTATGCTCTTACCAGCAGAGTTTGAGAATGTCTGTTTCCCAATGTTTGTTGTTAACTTTTTGGGTGATTAATTAAAAAAATGTCCAGGCCCTGGCCAGTGAATCAGTGGATAGAATGTCAGCCCAGCATATGGACATCCCAGGTTTGATTCCTGGTCAGCGCACACAAGAGAAGTGACCATCTGCATCTCCCTTCCATCCACCTCCTCCATCTCTCCCTCTTCCTGTCCCACAGCCAGTGGCTTGATTGGTTTGAGTGTGTCCCCAGGTGCTGAGGTGCATCAGCCCAGGCACTTAAAACAGCTTGGTTGATTCCAGCATCAGCCTCAGTCGGGGTTGCTGGGTGGGTCTTGGTCTGGGTGCATGTGAGAATCTGCATCACTATTTATCTCCCTTCCTCTCACCTGAAAAAATAAACAACAAAACACAAAAACAACCACCACCCCATCTGTTTATTAGGTTTATAAAGAAGGAATTTAGTATTTGTACATTAATTTTTTGTTGTTGTTGTTAGCATGGGGTCATCCCCATAGCTGAGATAGTGCTTGGAAACAAACATTTTTTTTAAAGATTGAATTACTCATTTACAAATGGGTAACTTTGGGCAAGTGACATTGAACCTCAGTTTCCTTAGCTGTAAAATGGGGATAATAATGTCTACCTCTCAGAGTGTGGAACATACATCTTTATTATTTTTAATTAAAAATTATTATTTTTTAAAATTTCTTTTTATTTTATTCATTTTAGAGAGGAGACACAGTGAGTGAGAGAGAGAGAGAGAGAGAGAGAGAGAGAGAGAGAGAGAGAAAGAAAGGGGGGAGGAGCTGGAAGCATCAACTCCCATATGTGCCTTGACCAGACCAGTGCAGTGTTTTGAACTGGCGACCTCAGTGTTCCCAGGTCGACGCTTTATCCACTGCGCCACCACAGGTCAGGCAAATTATTTTTCTTTTTTAAAAATATTTATTTACTCATTTTAAGAAGGAAGGGAGAGGAGAGAGAGAGAGAGAGAGAGAGAGAGAGAGAGAGAGAGAGAGAGAGAGAAGGGGGAGGAGCAGGAAGCATCAACTCCCATATGTGCCTTGACCAGGCAAGCCCAGGGTTTTAAACCAGTGACCTCAGTGTTCTAGGTCAACTCTTTATTCACTGCGCCACCTCAGGTCAGGTGGAGCATACATCTTGTGAATGCTTTTAGTGGCTTTTGTGACCAACCCAGTTGTCACCTTTAGAAGACTGCCTTGTAAGGTCCAAGAAAGTGTCTCCACTTCTGCACAAGTGCCTGTGGTTTGCCTTGACTTGGGAAGGCCATTCTGGAAAGAGCCCTCTGCCTTTCTGGTAAGGGACTTTCTGGTGTTGTATTTTTACCTAATGTCATCCTTTTGGCTTGTCAGGCCCTCCACTCACCCTCACATCCTCCCTGACCTCCCGCCTCCTCTGGTGCCCAAGGCCACTGGGTAACCTAAGCTCTGGTTGGTTTTAAAGGTGGTGGGAACACAAGGTGCCCTGCTTAAAGGCAAGTCTTAGGACCCTCTCTGGAAATCAGGGAGGGATTGATGAGCACCTACCTGGTATTGGGCATGGTACTGGCTACTCTACCTGCTTCATTCCAATGGGCCCTCCCAGTGAGTCTGCAATGATGGCATCACTGTCCACACTTGCAGAGATTTTGAGTGGCTGCGGGACTTTCCCAGAGTTATGTAGCCAGTTGGTGGCAGAACTCAGAGCTGACTGGCTCCCAGGCCAGTGCTCCTGTAATCCTTTCATGCTGCCAAAGACAGGTGGACCCCTAGCTTGTACCCATTCAGAGTCTGGGACACACCACGGGAAAGCTCTATTGGTCAAGCCTGAAAGGGTACTTGGGGCCTTACGCAGGCTGCCAGGGACAACTTCCAGGCAAGAGACAGACTGAACTGCAATAATGGCCTTCACCCTAGCCTCATGAGGTCCAGCCCAGTGAAGTCACGCTCCAGGTCCCAGCCAAGTGTCTCAAAGTGAACCTCTGGGGTGCAGGGAGATTGAGTCCTACTTCCCAAGCTGCCAACACTGAAGGGCCAGCGTTGCTCACCAGCAGGTGTGGCTAAGGCTCCCTGCTCAGGAAGCTCCCAGTTTTCTGGAGTGGTCCCTCCCTAACCCTGGTTGATTGGGCCACGTATCTTTCTATAGTCCTAGGTGACATTTTATTTCTAAAAATGACAACAAGTTTGAATTAATTATTTAGTGCTTGTTTTTTCTTATTTGAAAAGCTTTGTTTTTTTTTCTGTTGATTCTCACTGTAAGAAGTCCAAACAGTGTAGCGCATAGCATATTCAGGTACTCAGGGAGAGATGAAAGTAAGGTAGAAAGTGTGAGTCCCCTTGGCCTGTCTCTGCAAAACAACATTGGTAGGAGCTGGTTGAATAGCTTCCCTGTTTTCTTCGAGCACACACACACACACACACATGCACACACTCTTGTATTTACATAAATGGACTCATATGAGCCATGCTGTTCTGCATTTATTTAAGAGCATGTCTTGGACACCTGTCCACATCACTGGCACACAAGATCCCACCTCCTTTCAGACATCTGCCTTGTGTTCCGTTGTATGGATAGTCTACAATTTAAGTCCTTTATTGATGAACACCTGGGAGGTTTCCAATTTTCCATTTTTTTTCAAATAACATTGCAAATAGTATAGCATTTGCAAAGATCTCAGTGAGATGAGTAGAAAGTTTCTGAAGCATGTTAACCCTGTACTGGAAATCATTGATCACTTGCTTTTCATAAGTCTTTGTTGGTCTAGCAGTTCAGAATTCAGTCCCTCCTTCCTGGTCCCACTGCCCAGGACATGCTTCTTTGTCCTCTGCATGCTCCTCAGTCTGCCGTGGATAGGTTTCTTTTCTTTCTTAAAAAAATAAAAGAAAAACTTTATTGATTTTTTTTTTTTAGAGAAAAGAAGGAAGAGAGAGAGATAGAGAGAGTTACATCAATCTGTTTCTGCATGTGCCCTGACTGGGGATCGAACTGACAACCTCTGTGCTTCGAAAGGATGTTCTAATAACCAACAGAGATACCTGGCCAGGGCATGGGCAGATTTCTTGCCTGCTAGTTTCCAAGCTCTCGACAGTGGCAAGCACATTGTTTTCTCATTGATCCTTTCTCTTTTGTGGGGGATAGAGGCATTTGTTTTCGCTTTTTAAACTTTACTGATTTTAAAGAGAGAGAGAAAGAAACATGTATTAATTGTTCCACTTATTTATTCGCTTATTGGTTGATTCTTGTATGTGCCCTGCCCGGGGATTGAACCCACAACTTTGACATAGGTGGATGATGCTCTAACCAACTGAGCTACGCAGCTAGTGCCCCTTTTTGATTTTTAAGTTTAATTTCACTTGTTTCCCAAATTATACATTAACATAAAGAATCAAATACCTATATAACACTTATTACAAAAAATAAGTTCCCCTTTCACCTACACAATCATCTATCCTCATTTTCACTTCCCAGAGGCAACCAGTTTCAACCCTTTTAGCTGATTTTTCTTGATAGCTGCTTCTATAACTCTCCAAGACATGTTTGCATTATTACTTTTTAATTTTTCAATTGTAAGCATAATTGATCACCTTCTCGCCGTGGAATGTGAGCGTCCAGCTTTCTTTTACACTTCTTGTCTTGCACATGTGTACTCTCATAATGTTCTCCCATAGTCCCAAGAGAGTTACAGTCTGTTTTGGTAGATCAAACCGTGTTTGCATTATTTGGCTATGTCATATTAAATTATGAGTATTTTCTTTTGGCTACACAACCTTTTGTTTTCACCACAATTAATAGTTATTGTTGTTTGCTTAATTTTCTATGAATTTATCACGATTTGTTTCTATACTATTGCCCAGTTGTGTGAATCTCCTCCGAATATATTCAGACACATGAGTATTTTACCAGAATCATGCTCCTGAGAAAGTCTTTCCTCTAGCCTCTGACTTGCCCTGGTCTGGACTGGTTGCCATCTATTTTGGTGTACATCTGTATTCTGGAGTTTTCCCCTCCCCTTTACTTCAGGAATTGATTTCACTTCTCTTCTGAGCAGGGTTTCCTGTTTCTTGTAATCCTTACTTCTTCATGGTTTACTCCTTTATGTGGAAGACATCCTTTATGGCTTTCTGAGAAAGGGTCCACTAGAGGTTAAGTCTTTTAAACCTTCTGCATGTTATAAAACCATTATTTTCACTTCATGCTTAATGTAATAGTTTGGCTGGGTATAGAATTGTATTTTGGAAATAACTTTCCTTATGAATTTTGAAGGCTTGTCCATTGCCTTTTAGCTTCTGAAATTGCTGTTGAAAGTTCTGATGCTGTTTTGTTTCTCCATCTTTTGTATGAAACCTGTTGTTATTTTCTCTTGAGAGGCTTCTAGGTACTTCTTTTTATAATGAATAAACTGAAATTGTTTTCTTTTTAAAATACTTTTTTTTTTTTTTTTTTACAGAGACAGAGAGAGAGTCAGAGAGAGGGATAGATAGGGACAGACAGGCAGGAACGGAGAGAGATGAGAAGCATCAATCATCAGTTTTTTGTTGCCATTGTGACATCTTAGTTGTTCACTGATTGCTTTCTCATATGTGCTTTGACCACAGGCCTTCAGCAGACCAAGTAACCCCTTGCTGGAGACAACGATCTTGGGTCCAAACTGGTGAGCTTTTGCTCAAACCAGATGAGCCTGTGCTCAAGCTAGCAACCTCGGGGTCTCGAACCTGGGTCCTTCTGCATCCCAGTCAGACGCTCTATCCACTGCGCCACTGCCTGGTCAGGCTAAAATACTTTTTGATATGATTCTATTTACTTCATTTGCTAGGTACTCAGTGGGCTATTTATTCCAGAAACTCATGTCCTTGAGTTTTAGGAAATCTATTGGAATTATTTATTTCATTGTATCTTCTTATCCTTTCTCTTTTCTTTCTTTTTTTTTTTTTATTAAGTGAGAGCAGGGGAGGCAGGGGTGCAGAGAGATAGACTCCCGCATGTACCCTGAATGGGATCCACCCAGCAAGCCCCCTTCAGGGCGATGCTCTGCCCATCTGGGGTGCTGCTTCATTGCTGGGCAACCAAGCTATTTCAGTGCCTGAGGCAAGGCCATGGAGCCATCCTCAGCATCTGGTGCCAACTTGCTGGAACCATTCAAGCCATGACTGTGGGAGGGAAAGAGAAAGAGAGAGAGAGAGAGAGGGAAAGGAGAGGGGTGGAGGAGCAAATGGTCTCCTGGGTGCCCTGACTGGGAATCAAACCCAGGACTTCCACATGCCGGGCTGATGCTCTACCACTGAGCCAACTAGCCAGGGTCTTCTTATCTTTTCTATTTCTCTCTCTCTCTCTGAGAACTCAAAAATAGCCTCTTTCTCATATTCATGTCCTTTGCCATGTAACTTTGTTATCTCCTTCCTCTCTAATTCTGGGCTGAGACATGTGGCTTGCTTTGCGCCAATGAGATGTTGGAAATCATGGTACAGGAAAGGACTGAAAGTCCCTTGTGTGATTGGGCTTGCTTGCTACCATCACCATGAGAAAAACATGCCCAAGGTTATCCGACTGGTTCCAGAAGGAGGATGAGAGACGTAGAGCAGACCCAGTCCCCAGCCATGAGCAGCAGCTGCCCAGATGCAGGGGCAGCATGTGCTCATTGTTGTATGCCACTGAGGTGCTGTTTATTATTCAGCATTATTGTGGTAATAACTGATATATCTAATTATTAAGATGGTGTGCCTCATAGCATAGCCCTTTCCTCTTTTTTTTTTTTTTTATTGTTCTTTCTGGGAGATTCTCTCAAGAATATCTTACGTCCCTTCTACTGAGCTTTTCATTTCTGCTTCATATGTTTAATTGCCAAGAACCTTTTGGTGCTCTGCATGTTGCTGTTGCTTTGTAGCATCCTATCACAGTTTCATAGAAGCATATTTATTTTTTGTTCTCTAATGTTCTAGGTTTTGAATTAGAATATACATTCGATATTATTTTGCATTAGTTTCATTTGCACGGCATAGTGGTTAGAAATTAAATACTTTACAGAATGCCCCCCCCCCCCGATATTTCCGGTCTGGCACTATATATAGTTATCACAATATTATTGACTATATTCTCAGTGCTGTACTTTCCATCCCTATGACTATTTTGTGACTACCAATTTGTTCTTCTTAATCCCTTCTCCTTTTTTAGTCAGATCCCCAAACCCTCTCCTCTCTGGCGACCATCAGCCTGTTCTCTGTGTCTATGAGTCTGCTTCAGTTTTGTTTGTTCATTTATTTTGTTCTTTAGATTTCACATACAAGTGACAGTATATGGTAAGATTTCATTCTTTTTTTATGGTTGAGTAATATTCCATTGTATATATGTACCATCACTTTTTTATCCATTCATCTATTGATGGGCACTTGGGTTGCTATGGAAGCATATTTCTTATTGTGTTTATTTCTATTCTTTAAAGATTTACCCTCCTTGCATTGTCTTCTTCCTCCACGTTGCTTTTTTATTCTGTTTATTTTGCCCTCTAATTTCATTTGGGAGAACTTCCTCTACTATTGATAATTTTTGCTTGTCCATGCACGTTCACTAAAAAGCTGTTTGGAGGCTGTGTGTGTGTGTCTACACACACAAACAACAATCCTTTTAAGGAGTTTCTAGCTCTTTTCTCTAGGTCTGGCTAGATGACCTGGAGGGCACCCCTTCATTCTGTAGCTCTGAGGACATTTACCAGGCTGTCAGCATTCAGGGACTCTGATGGGGGTTGGGGGAGACAGCCTAGGGCCTCTTAGCACTCAGAGTGCCAATTTGCACTTAGTTCTGCCATTTTCAGTATGTTACCCTGATCTCAACTATGCTTGCTGTCCCCAAACACAAGTCCCTCTGCTTAGCCCTTCACATAAATAATCCTCCAGTCTTCTGCCAGCAAGGAGAGGGGCAGTCACCCGGCTGCAGGAAGTTAGAGAGGGGACCCGCTCACCTAAAGGCTGATTATCAGGGCTTTCAGCCAGCATCCTGCACTCAACCCCAGTTCTCCCAGGTCCCTGGTGTCTCTAATTCCTAAGGCTTTGTATAATTCTATGGTGAACATCAGGTAGCTTTTTTCACTGCTGAGTTAGGATTTAGTTTACTTAGGTCTGTTAAGTCAGCTTTTCTCATTCATCTGCTTTCTGGTTTCTAAAATTTTGTTGCTATTATTTCCTCCCCTGTTTGTCTGATCCTTGTGGCGTCAAGCCTGTTTTATCTTACATTGTACTTTATTTTAATAGGATATCTTTATTACTTCTTTGACCATACATGATCGTTATAAAAATTTAAAACAATCCAAAGTAAGTGAATCTCCCTCACAATCGCCTTCTCTGTCCACTGCTACTCAAGTATAGATCCTTCCAGGCAGTTTTGCCTTTATGAACTACATATATGCATGTGTGCTGGCATGCACACAAACATACAAACACACACACACTCTGCAAATATGCACATGATCAGAGTATACTATAATATACTACTCTGTAACCAGGTTTTTGCTCCAAACCTAGATCTTGGACATCTTTCAGTTGGAAATGAGCTACTGCATTCTTTTTAACAAGCCACATACTGTACTGCTAAGCGATAACTTATACCCTCAGTCCCTTCATATGGACATTTCAGATGCTTCCAATATTTTGTTATTGTAAAAAGTGCCGCTCTGCATATCAGAGTCCCACATCTTTACATCCCTGTCCTTTTGTCTCCTGAGCTATTTCCTTGATGTGGACTCGCTGGACGGGCTTGCAAGGCTACGATGCTGGTAGGTGGTGTGTGCGATATACACTCCCCTCCTTGGTACGCGAGGAGCCCCTTCCCTGCCTCCTGGCCAGCTCCTGTCTCACCACTCTTTTTACTTGTTGCTGGGAGGTTGGATGAAAATGGTATCTTATTGCTGCTCTGATTGGCGTTTCTTTGAGAAGTAAAGCTGACTCTCTGTGTGTCATGGTCATGTGGGAACTGTGTGCTTTCTGTGCGGGATTTTCCTCTCTCTTCCAAGGTGAGTCCTCAGAGTCACCCAGCTTTGCTCCTTGAGTGTCCTGGCCGCAGGGTCCAGAGGCCAGCAGGCTGTGTGGGCAGTGGGGTTAGGCCTGGTGCACAGAGGGGTAGTGGTGTTCAGGGGCAGGGTGTGCCCTCCCCAGTTCCTCCCCTTTCCCACGACAAAGGCACTTAATTGGGGGTTGGCACAACCTTCTCCCCTGGAAGCGCAGGCCTGGAGCTGACAGGCCCCTGGGCGAGCAGCCCTCGGGGGTCCTGACTCACTGGGCTGCTCTGCCTGTGCCCTGTTAGCAGGCGCGTTCTGGGGGTGACTCTGCCATCCACCCGAGTTTGGCATTTACCCGGGTTTACATTCCACAAAGACGGTTGCTTGTCTTTCTTCTTTAACCTTAAAAAATTGTGAAATACAACACATATAGAAAATGTTCATCTTAATAAATTATTATAAAGCAAACATCCATATAACCACCTCCCTGGGAGACAGCTGACCTTTAACAATACTGTGACAACTGGAATTGGCACCTTGTCCCTGGGCTGTTGGTCTGCACATTCCCCTCCAGCTAGCTCACCTCAGGTGTCTGGGCCGGGTGGGAGAGCCCTGAGTAGTGGGAGGACTGCACAGGTGTGGCAGTTCTGGGCCAGGGTGCTGGATCCCAGTGGTGACAGCGGTGGCAGTGGCCGTGGGGGGGGTGGGGACAGAACCTATGATTGTGCTTCCCTTCTCAGCCCCCCTCTCTGATCTGTGTCCTGACAGACTCAGGAAACGTTCAGACCTCAGGAATTTGAGTGGAACCCCAGGGAGCAAGGGAAGTCCAGAAATCCCAAGTAGGAAGCTGTGGGTGGCCTGAAGGCCAGGTTTGGGGCTGGTCATAGGCACTTACCTTCTGTGGTGGGACTTGGCTGTCCTGCCCTAGCCAGGCTGGGAGCAAGGCCCTGCCACGTGGTGCAGCCCCCTCTCACTGAGGTTTGGAGGACCACTACCCTATGTGCGGGAGTCTCCCCAAGGACTGGGCTGGCACCCGAGTACCTGTGGTAGGGCTGGGACTTGTGCTTTCCCCAGCAGGGCGGGCCCGCTGAAGAGCATTCCTGTCCCTGGTGGCTCCCCTCTTGTTGCTGCACCAGCCCTGTGTTGCTTCTCCAGACGAGACATCTACCTCTGACCACCAGCACCCAAGTGAAGGCCCAACTCCATTAAGGCACAGCCCCACACGTGGGAGATGGCCTCAGCCACCTGCCTGCCTCCACTTTCTTGCCTCTTGCTGCCCCTGCACTTGTTCAGCTCACATGGAGCTTCCGCTGTCTGCAGGGCTCCAGGTGACAGCCAGACTCAGCGCCGGCCCTTGTGGAGCTTCTGGGCCGCAGTGCCACAGTCCGGGAGCATGCTCTGTGATGATGGAATGCTCTGCTGGTGCTCGGCAGTCCGGGAAGCAGAGGGATAGACAAGCAATGGGGACTGCAGGGCTGTGGGTACACACAGGGCTTGGCACAGACCAGAGCTGGCCAGGGAAGGCTTCCTGCACAAACCAGACTTGAGTGGTGACGGCAAGCCAGGCAGCAGGCTCAGAGAGCCAGCAAGGTGGGAGGATGGCTGGTGCAAAGGCCCAGTGGCGGGGGACGTGTGCTTCCTGAATGGA
The DNA here is from genome assembly GCA_037038555.1 of Rhynchonycteris naso. Classification (NCBI taxonomy): domain Eukaryota; kingdom Metazoa; phylum Chordata; class Mammalia; order Chiroptera; family Emballonuridae; genus Rhynchonycteris; species Rhynchonycteris naso. Next base: position 96,840,558 of record CM073003.1, read on the forward strand.
AGGAGTGGGCAAATAGAACTGAAGGGAGGATCAGCAGGACTTGCTGATGGAATGGAGACTGATTAGAATGGACATGGAGGGAGAGGGAGGAAGAGAAGGAGGGGACACGAGGGACCCGGCGTTTCTTGCTTAGGAACCTGTGTGATGGTAGAGCCATCCAGGAGTTGGGTACTGCTGGAGGAGGGCAGGTCAGGATGAGGTCGGTTTAGATGAGCTATTTGGGGTTCCTGAAGGCCGTCCTTCAAGCCTTTGGATGGAGGAGTTTAGTGCTACTGGAGAGGTCTGGGCTGGGGACAGAGTTGTGGGAAGTCACCAGCATGAGGCCCACCCTTGTGTGCCTGCTTATCTCTGGTTCTCACCCCATGCTGTCACTCTCACGTTGCCCTGGACCAGCCCAGGCTGGGGAAAGGGTGGTCCTGCCCGGGGTGCAGCCATAGCTCACCTGTGTCTACCCTGGGTATGTGTGTGTGCACATGTGTGTAGTGGGGCCTTTTGCATACCTCCAACAGTTCGAAGGAGGGGACTGGGACTAGAGGAGGGAGGAGCCAGAAGGGGCAGAGTGGGACTTGCTCCAGAAAGGTGAATTCTGCTGTGTGGGGATAGGCTCATCTCATGGACGCCAGCTGATCCTGGAGAGTCCGGACATTGGCTGGTGGGGAAGGAGTGTGTGTCAGCTCCTAACTCTGCCTCGTGACTGGATTGTGTGACAGCTTTATTTCTCTTGGGGATTATGTTCTGAACTCCAGCCTGTGGCTTGCCAAATTATACCAGTGTCCCTCTGGGGGACTAGAACTTTGGGTCACAAGCTGAAATTCAGTACATGCCAAGTCCAATGTCAACTATTTAGGCAAGGGTGGTGTTCTAGGGCCTTCTAGGGTATGTGTCATTTCCCTCTAGCTAAGCCACAGCCACTGTGCTCGTTCAAACCTCCATCCTCTCACCTGTTGCCACAAATCTCCCTGCCTCCTCTGATCCAGCTGACCTGATATGATGACTCATATTTTTGACCTCTTGTCAGATTCTCTCTTACCTAGAATTTTCCCACCCCACCACCCCACGCCCCTATACAGGGCCAATTTCTAGGCATTCAGTAGGTGTTCACGTGTTTCTCAAATGAGTACACGTAAATTAACATTGCATGAATCTTTTTTTTTTAGATTTTTATTTATTGATTTTAGCAAGAAAGAGGAAGAGAGAGAGGAACATCGATCCGTTCCTATATGTGCCCTGACCAGGGATCGAACTTGCAACCTCTGTGCTTCAGGACGATTCTCTAACCAACCGAGTTACCCAGCCAGGGATGAATGAATCTTTTTGGTCTTGACTAGTTGTCATTTTGGAAGGATAAGGTCTCTCACTCTCCATCATAGTGTACTTTGCACCGACTCTGATAGTAAAGGTGAGTATGTGTTCATTTGGCAATCTGTATCCTGTTTGTGGGGACCGGCGCTGTCTGCCACATGCCAGCAAATATTGTTGAATTAAATAGAGTAATGTTATCTTTTCATCCTGAGAAAGATCAGTGACATCTGAGCGTTTCCAAATTCACTGGCATTGTGATGTTGTGATTGTCAGTACCTGCACATTTTGCATCTTTCATAATGTTCCTCAACTTCATGTATCTTCCAGTTCAAGCCACTTCATGCTTCATCCATGCACACAGCATCCTTTGGTGGTTTGTGTGTCTACTCTGTCTTGTTGCTGCCAGTCTGAATGGAGAAGTCAAGTGTATAAGACATGGTCTTTGCCTTCCGGAAGTTCATGGTCTCCTAGAGGAGTTAAGACATGGGAGAAAAGGTTCCTCATGGTATTCTACAGGTCAGAAGAGGGAGTAGTTACCCACTACTTCTTACTGGGAGCACCAGGCAAGGCTTCATGGAGGGAGAAGCCTGTGGGTTGATTCATGGCATGGGAAGAGAGGACTTGGTCCTGCAAAGTTAGGGTAGAGAAGACTTCCAGGTGGGACATTCTTGAGTAAATGTAAGAGAACAGGAGATGGGCTTCTAGAGGGAACAGGGATGGGGTGTTTAGATGATGCATGGATGTTTGACAGGAGACTATGTCTGGAAAGGTAGTTAGGGCCTAAGTCTTGGAGGGATGGGAGAATTCCCCCTGGGGATGGAGAACTTGCTGGCATTAAGCAGTGAGGTGTGTTGCTAGTTTTGAAAAGTCAACATAAAAAAACTAGACAGGTGGTCAGGCACCATCAGTAAGATGGTGTGGGGTGGAGAGAAGTGGCTTTGTGGGGGCAGGCAGAGATGTTTTGCTGTTGAAGAGAGTGGCATTGAGGACTGGACAGCACTTGGTGACCCCTGCCTGGGCCTCAGTCATTGCAGGCGAGACAGACCTGTGAGCTGTACTGAGTGACTTTAGATCAGCCCACAGAGTGTTGCAGCCATGGGGTCTCCTGAGAAGAAGGGAGGAGGCCTCCCTGTTTGCCCAGACCCGGGTTAGGTTTCCATGTTTTACTTTGTGGACTCTTGTATCATTTGAAGTTAAAAAACATTCTGCTACTTATTAAAACAGTAAATATTTTGTTTTAATTCAAAACAAAAAGAAGACAGATGTCTCAAGTAATCTAGATGGTGATGGGCTCCCAGGGATTGAACTCCATGAAACGGTTCCAGACTGTAGCAGGTCAGGGGTATCTCGTTGCAGGGTGAGACAAGGTGTCTTTGGAGAGCCATGACACCCAGTCAATGCCTGGTTGGAAAAGGTATGTCACGTTATGGGACAAGACAAACTGTCATCATGGATTTAAATACTTCTGCGATCCAAAGGTAATAGTCATTTCTTGGAACATTTGCTAATCTTTAAAAATTTTATCAATATGAAACAGAGCAGCTGCATGAGACTGCTTTTTTAAAGGTTAGATCAGGGGTCCCCAAACATTTTACACAGGGGGCCAATTCACTGTCCCTTAGACCATTGGAGGGCTGCCACATACAGTACTCCATACACTGACCACCAAAGAAAGAGGTGCCCCTTCCGGAAGTGCGGTGGGGCCGGATAAATGGCCTCAGGTGGCCGCAATTTGGCCTGCGGGACGGAGTTTGGGGACCTCTGGGTTAGATATTCATTTGTGTATTCACTTAACTGTTGTTTAATTGATTCATTGAACTGATCCATTCATAGTAACCCAGCACAACATACACCAGAGGCAAGGGAGCTAAAACGGCCAATTCTTCACTTCTGAGTGGATTAAGATGTTGTATAGTTTCTGGGAGTTTGAAAAGCATCTTTTCTTTTTCTTTTTTTAAAATTTTTCCATTGATTTCAGAGAGAGAAGAAGAAAGGGAGAGAGGGGGTGCTGGGGAATGGAGAGAGAGACAGAGAAGCATCAAGTCATTGTTTCGTTTAGCTCGATTTAGTTGTGCACTCATTGATTGCTTCTTGTGTGTGCTCTGATCAGGTATCAAACCCACGATCTTGTTGCACCAAGACAAAGCTTTATCCATTGACCCACCTGGCCAGGGTGAAAAAGCATCTTTAAGTGCAGGTTTATTGTTTTGTTTATTATTGTTAGATTAATGTGAAAAACACTAAAAATTGCAACTTTTGGAGGAAGAGTCACAGTCATGTGGCATTGTATGGCGGCCCAATGGGCTGTATGTTTTGGACGCACATATAGAGAGAAGTAGACAGGAGGGCCCACTGGGAAACCAGCATGTGTTGTCCGAGGGTAATGCGTCACACTGACACCACCATAAAATCCTAGGTGCTGGCTAAGCCTGCAGGTTTGGGGCCAGACTCCAGAAATGGACTCCCAGAAGGGTGATATGGAGCCCCGGAGCCCACAGGTTTAACCCGAGGCAGTTCTGAGGGGTAGTGGTGACCCAGAGAAGTGAGTCCCAGTTTTGTATTTTCCAAAGATACCTAGCGGGCATGGGTCGCCTCTGTCTCAGGACCACATTGGATCCATTCACTGGGAACGTTCTGGCCCCACCGTTCAATCCCACAGTCATTCCTTCAGCTTTGTATGTCCTCAGTGTCAAATTCCAGAGGCTTGGGAATCCAGGGCAGGCTTGTGAGGCCCAGACAGCAGGCTGTGGACGTGGTGGGGCCCATGTGGGGCAGAATGAATGACTCCTGGAGAGGGAGGCCTCAAAGGGTTGGGAAAATCCTGGCGCCAAGAGGTACCGAGCGGAGAACAGGACTCTGTTCTTATTTCTAGACAGGCTGCAGAGGCCCCATGCTGCTTCACTCTGCTGCCTCAGGCTCCACTGGGTGTGGGCAGGGTCCGTGCCTCCACATACTTGTTCCCACTCATTCGTTCCAGACCTCAACCAGAGGGCACCTGGGGAGGCTCCGATACCCTGCGACAGAACAAGTGTTAACGCAAGAGTTGGAGGGGTTGGGAAATGGTTTTTCTAGCCATCTCAATTTCCAGATGGGTAAGCCAAGGCCTAGAGAGGAAAGAATGACTTAAAGGGAAGTGAAGAGATGATGAACTATGAGTGTGGACAGAAAGGGGTTCTTCTCCATCTCTGCCATTCCAGTTGGGGGCTTTGAACAGATTAAATAGCCTCTCTGCCTCACTCTGATCATCTGTAAGATAGAAATAACAATATTCATACCTTAGTGTTGTTATGAGGATTCAACATGATTTTTTTTTTCAGTCAGTAGCCACTGCAGTTGTGATGCCCAGAGCCAGGCTCAGTGGTGGGACAGCCCAGGGCAGGCCCCAACTCCCAGCAGTGTTCTGGTCTGTGCTGGTGGCTGCTGGGCCTTCTGATGCTCTGCAGCCTGGCCAGGCCTTTGCTGTAACTGTGACATTTGGGATTGGGATGTGGGGCCGTGAACGGGTTCTGTTTGCTAACTTTGTATATTGCTTAATAAGGAAAACACGGCTTGTCCTGGCAAACTGGATCCGGCCATATATGGGGAAAACGAGTAACTTGAACATGGTCAAGGACGCAATTCTGAGTTCTTCTTAGTTCAAACAGCATCAAACACAACATAGAGTGGCCACTCTTCTTTGTCCAGTTTGGATTGGAGGAATTTCTGATTATAAATAGGCAACACCTTGCCTTGTGAGCTTTAGACATTGCTGTGAATTGTTTAGGGAGCAGATCCTTTCCACACTCGAAGCAACTTGGCAAAGAACAAGGGTCCGCAGTGGCTGGAGGGAAAGCGACTGTTCTGCAGCCAGCGGAGCAGACTGAGGCCTGCTCTGGCTCAGCAGTTCCCAGGCTGAGCCCCACGGCCCGTGGGCTGGGACAGGCCAGGCTGACAGTCAGTTCTCAATCAGGGGCCCTTCTGGCCTCCCTGCAGTGGGGCACCGCGGACCCCGCTCCCCCTTTCTGCAACTATCTGCTTCATGGTATCTGCGTTACCTCCATTCCTTAGCCAGCACTGACTCATTCATTCAGTGGCTCACTCCAGCATGCTCACTGTGCGAGGCAGACTCCTGACTTCTGCTGCTCTCTCCTCTGCCAGCTCCTGGCTCTGCTGTTGCCCTGGGCTCTGTCCTTGGTCCTTTTCTTTTCTCCCTCTGCACACTTTCTCATTTCCTCTTGGCCTGCAATTAAGAGCACAGCAGAGCAATTAGGAGGGGCCTCGGTGCCTGCACCCAGCCCTGGCTCTACAACTTCCTAGCTGTGTGACCTTTGGCAAGTGGCTCAACCTCTCTGTGACATAGTTTCCTCCCTGTAGACTGATGATGATAATAATGCTTAGCTCAGGGGTTGGGAAGCTTTTTGGCTGAGAGAGCCATGAATGCCACATATTTTAAAATGTAATTCCGTGAGAGCCATATAATAACCCCTGTACGTTACGCATTATCCAATAAAAATTTGGTGTTGTCCCAGAGGACAGCTGTGCCAGCCACCCGCAACCATGAACACGAGCAGTAGGAAATGAATGGATTGTAATACATGAGAATGTTTTATATTTTTAATGTTATTATTATTTTTTTATTAAAGATTTGTCTGTGAGCCAGATGCTGTCATCAAAAGAGCCACATCTGGCTCGCGAGCCATAGGCTCCTGACCCCTGGCTTAGCTCTAGAGTGGTTGTAAGGTTGACTGAGTTAATTTCTGTAAAGCTCCTGGAACAGTGCCCATCAGCAGGTCAGTATGCAGAAAGCTTAGGTGCTGTTGTTCTTTGCTTATGACTCCCAGGTCTCTCGCTTGATCCCCTTGCTGCCCTGATCTCCAGAGATGATGGACTTCCAGCTGCCGCCAGGACATCCTTCCTTCAGTTTCTGGTCAGGCCAAGCTCCCACTGTACGTCGTCATGTGCTTGGCACTCAGGAAGACAAAGGCCAGGCTGTAAGATGTCGAGGACGTGTGACCCAGCCCTGCATTGTGTGTCCTGCCTGTTAGGTAACTGGCGCTCCCCAGACCCACACTCAAGCTGGTGGTCTTTGTTCACACCCCCTTCCCAGGTCTGCTGCCTTTCCCATGGACGGCCCCCCTCTTGGGAGCCACTTAGGCGAAGGCCAGGAGAAAGAGACAAGAAAGACCCAGGTTTCCGGCCTGGGTAGAGGATGATGTCACTTAACCTGCTGCTGAAGTATGCCTTGATTCTTTGTTCCACTCTGTCCCTGCGGGGGCTGGCCTCCCCACGGCTCCCCACCCACGTGGTCTCTCTGGAAGGCCTCTTCTACTTCCTCTCACTTATCCTCTGGCCTCACCTGGCCAAAGCCAGGCTAGCCCTGTGTAAAGCGCCTCAGGGTTTCCCACCACCTGCTGCCAGGCTTCAGTGTGTGATGGGGCCTATGCCCCCGCAGCCTTGACCTCCTCTGCCACTTCTGCCAGGACAGCCCCAGGTCCTGGCCCCATGAGTGTTGACTTCCTCTCCTCGTGTTTGCTGAGAGCCCAGCCCCACAGGGTCCTGGGATAATGGGGTGCTGCCTCTCTGGGGAAGGAGGACTGGTGGGTACATGGACTGCCACCAGAGCACGGGGCCGCATGAGCTGCTGGCCCAGCCCAGGCTCTCTCTGGTTGAAGCAGACTTACTAAATGATTATCTCTGAGACTTTTTGGCAGAGCCCTGGTCTGCCCCCTGCCACCTCTCACATGCGCTCTTCCGTCGCTGCTCCTGGTGTGGTCGGAACAGACTCAGCCACCTCTCGGCTGGAACCCCTTCCTGGGCTTGTCCGATGGGTGTTTTTTGCCTGGATTCTGAAGTTGACTTTGCCTGTTTCCCAGAGTGGACCTTCAGCCCTTCTTGAGCTGTCTGCAGTCCCTGCCCCAGGAGTCATTCTGCCCTCCAGCTGGCCGATGTAAGCACTTGCCCCTCTGACCTTCCTCTGTGAAATCCCTTCCCCAGCCCTACTGTGTGCTTCTGGAGGGCAGGGCTCTGCCTCCCCTGATCACCTGGCACACAATGGGTCCTCAGCCCCTGAGCCCTTCTGCCCATGTGACTGCCCCCTTGGGGGTGGGACATGTGTTTCTACCTGGACTTCCATTTTAACCTTTGTTTGAGCAGAGGTCTCAATGCTACAGCCTTCTTCAGAGAAGGCCTGAGGACCCCTGTGCTAGTCAGTCTGATCTCCCTAACTCCCTCACCTGCTTCTCTGTGCCCTGGGTTCCTTCTTGCCCTGACCTGTCCTGTGGTCCCCAGGGCTGAGGCCTGGTGATCTATGTCCATCTGCAGATCAGTGGTGGATTGTGAGCAAATAACTGGACCCAGGTGGTCTGTCAGTCTCAATCAGGCATGACCAGTCTGGCAGGTAGACCCTGCATATGTCTGAGCCAGAGTGTGGATCCCAGACTGAGGACTCTGCCCATGGGTTGGCCCGGCCCCTGAGCCACCGTATCTCCACCCAGATGCTGGGCCCTCCGTGTCTACCTGTTAATCCTGGGGGGTGGGTTCTTTCTGCTTGAAATGTTAGAGCAAAGCCACAGTACAGCACTGTATCTCCTCCCCACTTTGGGGAGGGCAGGAAACCAGGGTGTTTCATGAGTTCCCACCTGCCCCCAGAGCATGGAGGTTGTCCTTTCTGAATGTGTAGCCTCTTTTCTGGATGGGTCTCCAGATCATCCCATCTCTCACACAGTGGGCAAAGTTGAGCTATTCCAGCCTCCCAGATGGCATCTTACTCCTACTCTTGCAACATTTGATGATAAAGTAGCGGGCTTCCCAGCTCTCTGGCTGGTTTACAGGGTTACAGAATTATTCTATGACTATCATACCTTATTTGGCCAGTCTTTCCTTCATGCATATTTCGGTCGTTATTTCCCTTTTTTCCTTATTATAAACAAACGTCAGTGAACATTTTTGTGGATAAATCTCTTTGCAGGGTCAGAGGGCATGCACATGGGTCATGTGGACACATCCCCTCAAAGGGCACTCACCCTGTGTGACAGTACAAGTCACCACACCCTGGCTGACCTGCATTTGGTCATTGTTTTCACTCTGCCAGTATGTTAGTGGGAAAATTATATATTGCATCTGTTTGCATTTATTTGATTTTTAGTGGCCATTTTGTATTTCTTATTTTATAAATTGCTTGCTCATGTCCTTTGCTCTTTTTTTTCTACTGGGGGCTCGTTTTATGGAACTGGAGAGTGAGAGGCTTTTGAATGTAAGGTATAGAGTAACTGGTACTTGGTAGGCTCTTCATAAAAATTTGTTGAAAAGTAACTATTGTATGTCTTGCAAAGATTTAATCTAACTATATATATTTTCTTTTCTAAATTAAAAGTTTTAGGTTTTTATGTGGTTACATTTTTTCTCCTTTCTGGCTCTTTATTATTATTATTATTTGTTTTTTTACAGGGACAGAGAAAGAGTCAGAGAGAGGGATAGACAGGGACAGAAAGACAGGAACGGAGAGAGGTGAGAAGCATCAATCATTAGTTTTTCATTGCCGTTGCGACACCATAGTTGTTCATTGATTGCTTTCTCACATGTGCCTTGACTGCGGGCCTTCAGCAGACCAAGCAACCCCTTGCCGGAGCCAGTGACCTTGGGTCCAAACTGACGAGCTTTTGCTCAAGACAGATGGGCCCACCCTCAAGCTGGCGAGCTCGGGGTCTCAAACCCGGGTCCTCCACATCCCAGTCCGATGCTCTATCCACTGCGCCACCGCCTGGTCAGGCTATTATTATATTTTTAATGACGTGCTTAGAAAGCATTCTTCTTCCCTGCAAGATTTTAAAACTATTCACTCAACTTCTAGAAGTTTTGAGGTTTTATTACTTATATTTGAATCTCTGCTCCATCTAGAATTTGTTGTAGTTTAAGAAGAAAGGAGTGGATCTAACTGTTCCTTCCCCTGCCCTTGCCACCAACGAAACATAGCACTCAGTTGTCCTCAGACCATTTATTGAACCATCCGTGTCAGCTCCATGAGTAGAAGTGCTGCCTGTCACAGACCAAGTCCCACACAGGCTTGCATCTGCTTATGGGTTTTTCTCCTGTTCCACTGGTCCATTGTATTCTGGTTGTAAAAGTGCTTTTGATAATAACTACCAACCCTGAGTTTCTACTGTATTTTGGGTACGTGACATACTTTATCTCAAATCTTCCCAGCACCCCACAGGGTATAGTGTAATGTTCCCGATGTAACCATGGCTTGCCAGACTTTCACAAGTTCAGAAGGTAGTTAGTGGGATGAGTCAGGAATCAAACCCAGGGATGCTCTGAGCCTGGGCCTTCCCGCTGCTCTGTCCTGCCTCATGTGACCCCTCTCCCCAACCTCTGGGGCATGTGGAGGAGGGGCTTAGAGAATATCAGGTAGAAGGAACTGGGCCTCCCTTTACATTGTTGATAATAGAGGTCATGAGGAGCAGAGATTTGCCTAAATTGGGCCTGGTTAGAGGACCACAGTGGGGCTCTCAGCTCACTGACCTTGTCTCCCCAAAACAGTGTCATAACAGAGCTGATCTGTTGGCATGGTGATGGGATCATCTGTGCTGCTCTCAAAGCCATCACATAAAATTCCACTGCAGATGTGGCTGGCTGGCAGTCTCCTCCTAGAAGTCAGTGGGTCAGGCTGGTGCCCAGGTGAACTCTTGCCCATTGCTGGGCAGATGGGAATTTCATGATTCCTTTGGGTTTCAGAGTTGTAGTATAGATGAGTCCTTAGAGGTCACATAATCCCCTCCTGCCATGTTTAGACCAAGAAGCTGATGTCAGAGAAAGGACAAACTTGCCCAAAGCACCCTGCACCGTGGTGATCTTGGGCACACTCTGAAATCCACACCCTGTAATGAGGTCTGTTGAGTAAGAATTACAGCTGGAACAGCTCTTGGCTGCCAGGGCTGGAAGTACTGGTGGGCTGGCATCCTGAGCTCCTCATCTAGGCCTTTTCTATTCCTCTGGTCCACATAGCTGACATCAGGGGAGTCTTCCAAGAACATGATAAACATCACTGTTGAGGTTGGCACCTCCTGGTAGTACTTTCAGTGCCCTAAGTATTGCTTGCTGGCTGCTTCCCAGGGAGAGGCAGCTGGGCCTCAGATCTGAATAAGCACCTTGGCTAGTGATGCAATGCACACACACACATGCACACGTGCCCAGAGCTGTTAGTCTTTGGAGTGGATGTGTCCCCACAGTGCTGTCTGAACCAAGTCACAGTCACTTGGCCAGGTCTGTGGGTACAATTTCCCATCATAGCCTTGGGCAGTCTTCTACTTAGTGCTTTTGCCTTGGACCTTCTGCCCAGCTGGGTTGACGTCTCCCTTTCCTTCCACATATCAAAGATATGGTTGATCTTTAAGTCTCATATTCAATCTTCCTCAGGCCCTTGTGCAAAGTCTTCTCTCCCCAGAATAGTCTGAAGTTCCCATACTGTCCTTCTTCCGAACACTGATAGCTTTCTTCTGTGTCATTCATGCCTTGGGACACCCCTTCTCTCAACTTTCCCTTACAGCTTGTATTATTATAACTTTTCATGAGATGAATCCTTGTTGACCCATGAGGCAGCGTTCTCGAATTTCATGCCTTTTCTTTTTTTTTTTTAATTTTATTTTACTCATTTTAGAGAGGAGATATAGAGTGAGAGAGAGAGAGAGAGAAATAGAGAAAGGAGAGAGGAGCTGGAAGCATCAACTCCCATATATGCCTTGACCAGACCAGTGCAGGGTTTTGAACTGGCGACCTCAGTGTTCCCAGGTTGACGTTTTATCCACTGCACCACCACAGGTCAGGCTTTTCATGCCTTTTCATATTCTCATGAGTGTATGGCACATAGTAGGCTCTCTGGAAATGTCGGTTGCCTGGTGGATTTGAAGTTAGCCAGTATGCAAACAGAAACCAAAATGCTTTCAGGCCTAAGCAGGCATCAGGGGCTTGCCTGCATGTGCTGGTGGCCATTCAGAGGCATGGAGTGGGCTCATTCAGCCCTGCAGAAGATTATAATGCAAGAGAAAGAAGTATCGAGGACTAGGGATTGATGAGATCCTATGGGTCTGGTGTCAGCAATCTGGCCATCCTTTACACTCCTGTGATGTGGGAAAGGGCACTTGGGCAAGGGGGAGGGGGGCGTGGAGCAGCATGGTAAGCAGGGCACGGTTAGGGGAATTCGACTGCCCTCTTCACCTGGAAGGCTTCGTAGGGGAGCGGCTGGGGTTTGGAATCGCAGTGGGATGTAGTTCATTCTCTAGAACTGTTTTTGGGTCCAAACCTCCCCCATCCAGTCCTAGGAGCTCTCAGAAGGCTGCACCGGGAGCCGGATGCATTTTCCCCTTAGGTCCTCAAGCGATACTAGGTGCTAATGGAGGGCCCCTTCTTAAGAGAGAAGCACATGGTGCTTGCCTTCACTTCTTTGTTCGTTCAGTGCTGGGCCTGATGATGTGATGCTGAGCTGCTATCAGGCAGAAAGAAGCTCACCTTGCTAGAGCGCTTGTGAGTGTCTCTGGTGTGGGGGACATGTTGAAGGTCATACTCTCTTTCGTCCAGGAAAACAACCAGGCTCCTAAGGCTGATGTGCCGTGGCCTCCCTCTCAGGCTCGGTAGACTGCTGCAGCTCTCTGCTTTTGTTTTCTAGAACTTCATCCCACCCTACTGCACCACTCGTGTTTCCCCAGCATGCTGGCCACCTCACACTGCCACACTTTCGCTCCTGTTTATTCCTCGGCTTGGACCCTTCCTGCCTCCTCCACCTTCAGTCTGACGGGGTCTGTCATCCTAATTAGACTCCTGAGTAGAACCTTGCACGACAAAGAGCATGGGCTTTGGAGTCAACTAGATGTGGGTTTAAATCCTGGCTTCACCACTTCCTCGCTTGGCATGTTACTTCTCTGGGCTCATTTACAATACACTTGAGAGCGTGGACCTCCCAGGACTGTCGGGGGGACTGATTCAAGGATGTGCCTGCCTTTCCTTCTTTCCCTGCTTCGACCACTCGGGTCTGCAGGTGCCTAGTCCCCTTGGATTTTGTCACAGGGAAGCCTTGTCATCCAACAAATATTTTACTGAATACCTACTGAGTGCCAAGTGCTGGGCACTGGGAATAGTTTCTGTCTGGGTACCTGCTACCCAGGAACTGTGCGAATTCATACTGGGTTCCCAGAGGAAATGGTGTGTGAATGGAGCTCTGGAGGCTAAGAGGTCACCTGGAAAGGATGGCAGGGAAGAGAGTTCTAGGCAGAGGGAAGCAACGGACTGAGTGGAACCCAGTCAGTCATGAGCTGTGTTAGAGCAGTAGGAAGGACTCTATGCCAAAGTGGGGCATAGTCACATTTGGACCCCCAAAAGTGGACAGTGGACTGAGAAGGAGCAGGGAGACCAGTGAGGCCGGGTTGCTGTCCAAGGGAGAGACGTGGCTGGTTGGGGTGGGGCTGTGGCCATGGCAAGATGCCAAGGCCACAGCAGCAGGTGAGTTGATGGACAGGACATGGGCAGTGGGGGAGACGGAGAAAAACAGTGACTCCCAGGCATGCAGCTCTTATGGCTGGATGTATGTATGGAGAGTGTGTTAGGGACCAAGGGAAAACTGGTCCTCAGCTCATATCCCTATAGGTGGGTAAGCTCCCTGCAGCAGTGATGGGCCCTCAGACTCGAGGCCTCATCTCTATAGTGCCCAAGAGGATTCTAAAAGACTTGTTTCTGGTTGAGGTTGGAAAATTAGCCCTTAGTCTCCTGTCAGTCAGCAGACTTGACCATGAATAAGTCAAGGCGCTCTGTGTTGGGGAGTTGGCCATCTCCTCCTGGGGTCGGGCATCTCTTGGTGGCTCTGTGCTGGGGGCTGGTGTGCCTGGCTTCCTGAGTCTCAGGCAGAGTCCGCTGGGGTGGGGCCCCCACCGCATTGAGGGAACATGGGAAGCCTCCCTCCCGGCTGTGTTGTATCTGGTGGAAACATTTAGAATATGTGAATGTAAGTGGCTTCTGGAGAGAAAGCTACAGTTTCTCCTCTTACGGGGGAAGAGCTTGGCTACCAGAGGCTCCCAAATGTTCTATGTCACATAATGTATGTTTTAGGGCGAATGAAAAAATATGTAAAATCATTACCCAGAATGTTCCCTGCTTGCTTAAAGGGGGCTATATCCTTTTTATTTTTTATTCTTACTGTTTTCAAATTTTAGGCCAGAATTCCCTTTCGGGCAATGAACTTATTTGCCAAATTGGGGCCCAGAGGGAGCCCTTATGGGGACTTGTAAACTCTATCTTTTGAGGAAATCTTGGGGCTGAGGCCACATTCAGCCCCACATGTTTACACAATAGTCTCTCTCAACTCTGAGGGCCATTAGAGTTAATTGGGTGAATAATCTATGTTTAAAAAGTCCCCAAATACTTATTTACATAATCCACGCTTTGCCCAAGCCTGTTCAAGCCTATTTGTGGGATCTGGAGTGGATCCTGACCTTAGTCTTCCTCCTGTGCCTCCAGCATGTCTCTTCTTGGGGACTGTCCCTTGGTGCGGATGGGTCAAGCAGGCTCTTGTGATGGTGTGTATATATGGATCACAGGTTGGGGGCCTGATGTCCTGATGGGGTCTGTCAGCTATGTCATCTTCCTGAGTCTTTGCCAAACACGTTTTGAGGATTGCTGGTCCTGGGAGGTACTACGTGAGAAAAGGTTCCATGACCTGATGCGTTTGGGAAGCACTGTGTCTTGTCTCATCTCTTGGAGATTTGTCATGCACATTATACCAAGACTCTGAGAAGTCCTGCAGTGAAGAAACTGACTCAGCTTTCTCTAATCTAGCTTCCTTCAGATGTCTCTGAATCTAGGCAGCTGCCTGCCATAATCCTGATGAATAGCCCACAGAACTAGCATTCTCTAGTGAGCACATTGGGAGACCGAAATTCCACTCCCTTTATTTGCAGGGGACACGTTGGATTTCGGCCACCTGCCCATACATTGTGTTTGCTGCCTTGGGTTGAGGCCAGTGTGTACAGTTTTGTTGGCTGTGCACATGCAACCCCCAAGAATGCTCTTCATATAACCAGAGCCCTGCCTGGGTCTTTGAGCATGAAGGAGTCTAGGCATTGGAGGTGGGCACACAGGGGGTCGCACGGAGATACAGCATTTGGGTGCTGTGTTAGTTGCTGGAGTCCCCTCTGCAACATGGTCTCCATGGATCGCTCCAGGTACAAGCATTTCCTGGGCCTAGAACTTTGGGTACCAGGAAGGCTGCATCCTGAGGCCAGAGCCTGCTTGGGACAAAAGCTGACCTCTCACACTAATGCTCAGAGGCTACTGTGAGTAGTTCTGCTCATCAGTCATCACAGGGTTGTCAATCTTGGCTGCACATTAGAATCACCTGGAGAGATTAAAACACTTCCTGATGCTCAACCAGCACCTTGGATTTGTTAAATCAGAACCTGGGTGGGTGGAAAGCCCCGCCTGCATGGATCCTCAAGCTCCCCAGGTGATTCCCATGTGCAGTCATGAGGGACGTGGAGAGCAGCCCCACAGGATCTTATAAGGAGAGCTGGTGCCGGAGGAGGGGGGTAGCAGAGTTTGTGGTTTTACTCCAGGGTGGGCCACACTGTGTCTGTTTGCTCCTGAGAACCAGACAGCCCCACAGTCCTGCTCAGGCAGTTCTCGGCAGTGCAGCAAGCCCCTCGGGTAGGAAATGGAAGCTTCTTGCTGTGGTTCCATCCGAGTGGCCTTTGCCAGCGGGCGAGGAGGAGGACCGCCAACACTACTGAGCATCCTGTGTCCAGGTACTGTACCGTGCATTGCCTGAGTTAACCCTCACGTTCCCTGCGAGCTAGGATTTCCTTTTATAGATGTGGAAACTAAGGCTCAGTGTACTTATGGAATGTGCTGCCGATCACACAGGTGTTCTTACGTGATGGCGCAGTGATTCGGATCACCTGAGGGGAAGAGTACCTGTGGTGTGGTACCTGTGAGAGCCATCCTGTTCACGGGGCGGGAGCAGTGTGTGTGTAGGGGTGGGGGAAGAGGCTGTGTGTGTGTGTGCATTCACTGACGTCAGGGTTGGAAGGGTTCTCTCCTGGGCCAGGGGGTTGGGGTGGCCCTGAGGAGGAACAGGGTGCTGGAGCCAGCTCCCATGAGCCTGTTGTGCGTATTTCTTCCCATCTCCAAATTCAGTGACATTCTTTTGGAAGCTTGAAATGGCCACAGTGTGAGTATTTACACCATAGAGATAGGCAAACACTACAGTCAGGTTTTTATTATTTATTTTCTCCTTGAGCTGGCTGTTAAACATTTGCGGGAATGTCACTGGACAGAACCCAAAACCCTAGGCCCAGCTCCTTTGGGTTGAGAAGGGGGAGAAGCTGGCTCTCAGGGAGAGAGAGCCAAGCGAGCACTGTTTGTGTGTTGGAGTCAAGCAGTGCATGAAGGCAAATGAAACGAGAGGGGATCAAACTTCTGTGAGATAGGGTAATCCAGTGGGGAAAGCTGGTCGGGGCTGAGTACATGTTCATTTCTCTTAAAATTGAAATTATTAAAACAAACAAACAAACAAACCAGCAGAGACTGGGATAGAGATGAGGGAAGGGCAGGGACCATTCTTGAAGACCTGAAAACTGACAGGGAAGTTTTGCCACACCGGGGCAAATGATGAACTCAGAGAATAGAGCTACAGCTTGCAAACCAGGGCCAGAAAGCCATCTGTGCGTGTGTCTCCTGAGCCTGCCTTTTGGAGGTGGTGGGCAGGCGCTGTGGCAGGGAGATGGTTAAATCAGAATAACAAGGGGTGATTTATCTCACAGCCCCAACGTTCCCTTGCGCACTGCTCTGCCTGGCCCCACTAATGCTCCCAAGTTGCAAATCTACCTATTTGTCAAGTCCCTCTCCACTGCCTGGCTCTCTCTGGCTGCTTGCGTGGTTTATTAAAGAGGCGTTTGCTACCTGTCATCTCAAATGGCCTCCTTTATCCAAAACAGAATAATAGAGATATCTCCCTCCAGGGACGCAGGATGCAAATGCCCGAGGACAGGTTGCCAATTTGCTGCGTGTATTAGGGGAAGGAAGCTGTCAAGGGAAACGGCTGGGATCCAGGCTGTTCTAACAAGCTCATTTCTGGGTTGAGGGGAGACCTGGGCTGCTCGAGTTTAGATTACGTGGGCACGCGCCTCCGCTTTCCTACGGACAGCTGTCAGCAGCAATCGTTTCTCCCTGGGAAACAAAATTGGCTTTTCTTTCTTCTTCCCCTCCCCCATCCCTTCCTTGGGTAGTGAGGCCCTGCCAATAACTGTCAAGGAGCCGTCCGGCTGCGGAGCTGCCTGTACAGAGTAGAGTTGCGGGCACTGCCCTGCTCTACCATGGGCTGGTCCTGGCTGCAGGCTGTGAATGCGGGTCCTGCTGGTGCAGCCTTGTTTATTGGAGGCAGAGCGGGAGAAGGGTTGTTTCCTCCTCAGAACGGGAATTTAATCAAAGCAGGAATCCTGTCTCAGGGGCACCCCGGCAAAGATGCTCCTCTAGGCCCTCATCGTCGAGGGATACGGGGCCCTCCTTCCTGCCCGGGGATGACCCCACATGACGGTCTTTGGTTTGACTCAGGTTCACACTTCAGAGGGGAACTTCCCCGGCTCTGGGACCATGCAGCATGCCACTCTGGGTCCAGTGAGAGGACTCGGGTGCTGGAGAAGGGTGCTGCCTGCTGCACCCGCCAGAGAACGTCAGTCGCCTCCTCGATTCCTCATAGAAACCCTGTGCACCCCCACCCCCTAATTTCACAGGTGAGGAAGTTGTGGCTCAGGGCCTTATTGACAGCTGGCAGGTGTTAGGCTTTGGACTTGAACCTGGGACAGGGCAGTTCCAGTTCCTGTGCCCACCAGGCTCTCCTCGGGGCCACCGGGGCCACACTTGGCACAGCATTTGCAGGGCAGGGAGAACTGGCTTCAGCTTCTTCTGGGTCATTCTACAGTGTCACATCCCTGTGGGCTCAAGGCTGTTCAGTCACCCTGGAGGGGATGGCAGTGACTCCTGACTTGGGGGAACCGAGGCCTCCTGGGTCCCTAAAAGTTATGATTGACAGGACCCCTGTTCCCTACCATGTCCTCCCCCCACATGCTTCCTCAAGACTGGGAGACCCGGGGCAGGGCTGTGAGTGCACAGAAGTGCTCTGTGAGTGTGCCAGGGGTTTGTCCTGGAGTTGGGCAGAGGTGACCCCGTTTTTGGAGGTATCTGCGGCACCCGTACAGCAGCCTGGAAGCCAGAGCTGGCTAAGGAGGGCAGAACACATGGGGGACTGGTTTAGGGCCGAGCCTCCCTCGCCTGGGAGCCAGAAAGCACCTGGGGTTTTGGAAGTGGACCTCAGGGTAGGGTTCCAGGCTCTTGGTCTGAACTAGGGAGGCCATACTGAGCTGTGGGCAGCACAGGGCTGGACATTGCTCTCTGCACATCTGGTCGCTTCTCTGTCCTCTCACATGGTTTTGGCAGGTGCTCAGTTACTGCTTGTGGCCAGCCTGACCCACACATTTCTGTTCCATGGTGTCCTCCTCACCCTCTTGGGGCCTCTCTCAGCCACCTACTGAGTTAGGGGCCATGGAGGAGGTGCCAGTGCCCTGCCTCATTGACAGTCCCAGCCCTCCATGTGCCTACCCCTCATTTCCTTCACAGGTATCCTGACTGTCTCCCCCGGTTCACCTGGCCCTCTCCTAGCTCCTCTCTGAGGCTGACAGATTGGCCAACCCAGCCCACGGTTTTGTTAGTAACCCCATTTTACAGATGAGGAAACTGATCCTCAGGTCAAGGTCAGAGCAGCATTCTGACCCCCAAAGTCTGTTCCTTTTCATGGCAGGGCTGCCTGTTGCGGGTAGCAGAGGTTTGGGTTTAGGGGCAAGGGCCCTGTAAACTTGGAAGGTCTTGCCAACCTCGGGAGTCCACATAACTTGACTGTCTAGGTGTCCATGAAGAAGGTCTAAGATGACCCATTTGGTCACAGCTCCGGGTTGCCTGAAGGAGGGGGAGGACGGGAGTGGGAGGAGAGGGACCTACAGAGCATGGGCACTGGGGCTCAGAGCCTTTGGGGATGGGCTTTTGCTCCGGCCTTAGCCTCCATGATGCTGAGCTGCAGCCGGATTTGCCCGCTGATGGGCCCCAGGCTGTGGCTGTGTGCTGGCCCGTGGAGCCACCAGCGCCTACCTGCGATGCCCTGTAGGGGCTGTGCCACCATTGCGAGCCAGCCATATACAGTGATGCCCTGTAGGAGCTTTGCCACTGTTGCCGGCCAGCCACATACCTGGCAAACCTGGCATGATTGTCCGGGCTCTGTGGCAGGTTGCAGCTGGCTGTGGAGTCCAGCTGAGGCCAGAGTGCCCACAAGCATCTGCCTGGGTTTCCTTATACACAGTTCTTGCTTCCCAGAACAGACCATTAAAAAGGCAGCCTCGCCTGACCTGTGGTGGAGCAGTGGATAAAGCGTCAACCTGGGATACTGAGTTCACCAGTTCAAAACCCTGGGCTTGCCTGGGCAAGGCACATAGGGGAGTTGATGCTTCTTGCTCCTCTCCCTCTTTCTCTTTCCTCTCTAAAAATGAATAAATTTTAAAAATTAAAAAAAAAGAAAGGGCAGCCTCCAGGGCGAGGGAGGACAATCCCAGAAAGAAAAAACGAATGTGTGTAGGATTCTACCCACAAATGACATTGGTGTGCTTGATGTTGTACTCTGAGTAGAACCTTGTGTTCCGCCCTGAGTCTCCCTGAGCCCAGCTGTGTCATCCAGGGCTTGATGCATGGCAAGCGATCACATAGTCGTCGGAGAAATCTGTCCGGTGGGGATGGTAATAGTTGCTGTCCTGGAGGCTTGTGAGGGATGGCATGAGATGAAGTGTGGGAAAGCACTGGGTATTCAGCGGGCACGAAGCAAGTGCTCAAAGCTCTTCTTTCTGTAGGTGGGACTGGCGGAGCGTCGTACCCAGCCCTTCCCAGCGTGCCTTTCGCTTGTTCTAGCGTCTTCTCTCATCTGCTTTCCTCTGCTCCGGGACTCTGAGGCCTCACTCCGGAACAGACACTATAGTTTCCCTTGGGAGATGCCCCAGGAGCGAACATCATGGAGGTCTCTGGGCAGGCATGTGAATGCCAGAGCTGGGAAGCCCCAGAGGCATCAGGGAACCATGGAACGGAGCAGACAGGGCAAGCAGACGGACCGTAGTCTCATTGCAGCCCGTTGGCCTGCCAGCTGCGTGGTCTTGGGCAGCCCACCTCCCCTCTCTGAGCAGACTCCTCAACAGTTCCTACCTGGTGGAGCTCTTGTGAGGTCAGACTGAAGGGCCTTTGAGAAGTGAGAAGCTTTATTTACCTTTATCTGTTACCACATACTGCTGTGTTAGGACAAGCTGTGTCATTCGTTATCCAGTCTTGTCCTGAGGAGGGGCCCCTAAGGTACAGAAAGAGCTAAAACTCACCTGCTCTCCCACAGCAGGGGGAGGGAAGGGTTTGGACCAAAAGACAGGCCTCTCGCCTTGGCCTGGGTGCTCGCCCCACCGGAGGTGGATGGAAGGCAAAGGTGCACCCACGCTGTCAGTCATCACCCCCAGTTCTGAGAGCAAGCCCGCCCCTGCCCACGGTGATGAGGCTCAGTGTCTGAGGGCCCTGCTCTGTCAGAGCTAGGGCCAGCATGGAGGCTTTCTCTGGAGCCTTTGATACTCTAAAGGGAGAGGAACCCCTCCCACTCATCCTGCAGTCTTCTCTGGGGCCTGGGTATCCCCGGCCAGCAGACGTCCTATGTCAGTGCCCAGGGATCAGGACTTTGGGAGAAGGTGTCATGGTTTGTGTGTTAGGGGACAGTCCACCCCAAATAACTCCCAGATTTAGGCCTGAGCTGTGCAGGTGAAGGCAGGTAGGAAATTACAGCCACTTGGGGCTCTCTCTCCCAGGGACTTGATTAAAGCCGAGGAGTGTTGGAGCCTGAATAGCTGGGATAAGTGCCCTTTGATATGTTCATTTGGTTTTAATTTTGGGGGGCACAGGGCAGTCCCAGCTTGTTTTATTTCTGCTTCCTTTTAGCGGCTTTCCCTGGGCTTCTATCCCCTGCTGCCACCCCCGCCCCTGCCGGAGTTTGTGAATTTCAAGGTCACCTGAAAGTCAAACTTTACCACGTTGGTGATGAAATGCAAGCAGATGTGGCTGGTTTGGCTGATGGCAGCCACACCCTGAGAGTTGTGCTGGGTCCTGTGGGTGATGCCTGGCAAAATGAACACAGTCTGATCGTTTACAATTCTGGGTTTCCAATTCGGAGATTCAGGTTTCTAAGTGAGTGCCAATCAGGCCTGTGTTTCCCGAGAGGGCCTGAGAGGAGTGATGCTGGCTGGGGAGGTGTGGCTGTGCACCCCGCATTCTAGTGACTGAGCACACGGAGGGGAGGGGCGCCTGCTCGGGCGCTGGCCTTTTTCACGTGGTGCTGGCTATGCCAAGGACATCGTCTGCTGATCCTCCTTTCTGGCAGGAGGGATTGGTGGATTCTAGTGCTGGTCACATCACATGCCCCTCCAGTTGCCCTCTCCCCCTTGGAAGTGGGTTATGTCATTGGCTTGCCCTGTGACCAGCACTGTGTTGTGCTGACCTCAGGGAGAAGGTCAATTTTCGGCTCGGCTTCCTGGTGTCACCTACACCCCTCTGTGACTCAGAATGTGGCCCAGCCGGCTGCCTCCTGCTTCAGCTCTGTGGTAGACATGGTCGGTGGTTAGAGAGGAGCAGCCTCTGGTGTCCCCACTGCTCCTGGCACCGCCCCTGACACTGCCCGTCCAACACCTGAATGGTCTCGCACTGCTCCCAGCGTGGGATGCGTTGAGGGACTGTGGCAGCTTTGTCCATGGCACACCTGGGAATCTACCCTCCCAGTGGCATGCTGGCACTGGCTTACCAGGGAAACCCAGAAGAACTTTTGTTGTCCACCAGTTCTTCCCAGCCTAGCTCCCTGCGCCCAGAGCCTCTCAAAGCCCTGCCGCAGGTGGGAGCAGAAGGCTGCAGGGTCCGAGAGGCAGGCGGCTGAAGAATGGGTGTTTGGGAGTCAGCCCTGGCGTGGACAGCCAGCTCCATCAGTGGTCAGCTGTGGGACCTCAGCCAAGCTCCTTGGCTCCTTTAAGCCTCAGTTTCTTTGTCTGTAAGAGGGGATGATGGTGCCCTCCTCGGAGTTGCCGTGAGAAGGAAATGGTGCATGTAAAGTGCCTGGCACAGAGCCTGCGGTGCAATCATGGCCCCGATTATAGCTGTTGTCCAAATCTGGCCAGAGAGGTTTGAGGAAGCTGTGCGGAGAGGAACCTGCCTGGGCTCCCCTGTGGCCTGCTGGGATTCTGTAGCTGCAGAGCCCAATTACCCAGCCTCCCTCTCAGCTGAGGCATGCTGCCTGGTCCCCAGGGGCGTTGTCCCACTCGGCGGGGCGCAGAGGCAGATGTGGATGGTGAGTTAGCCTGAAATCACCCTCTCTGTCCTGCCTTTTTTGAATGGCAGCATAGTATGGAGAAGTGACATGTAAAAAAAAATGTTCCTTAAATTGAGGAGCTGTCCAAAATGGGGCTGGTTTTCATAGCAGTCATTTTGGGAAGAAGAAAGCCCGGAATGAGAAAATTCTGAATGCAGAACAAAGCAGAAGAGCCTGCCACAACAGCACGTGTGAGTCAACCCAGAGCGTCTTTCAAACAGCCTGCCTTGTTAAAATCAGTCCCTCGGTGCAGGAGGATTAGCGCCCTGCAAACTTCCATTCCCGGCCCGCCTGCATTTTCACTTTCCCTGCTGCTCATCTTCTTCCTTTCATACCTGGGGGGATTTCCTGCACATAATGGGGGCCATTCCTGCAACTAAAATGATGGGGAGGTATTTTTGTTTTGTTTTGTTTTAGG
This sequence comes from Rhynchonycteris naso, assembly GCA_037038555.1. Classification (NCBI taxonomy): domain Eukaryota; kingdom Metazoa; phylum Chordata; class Mammalia; order Chiroptera; family Emballonuridae; genus Rhynchonycteris; species Rhynchonycteris naso. The sequence goes on from CM073003.1 coordinate 96,862,712, forward strand.
CAGAAAAATAGTAACTTGGACAGCGAATACAGAGAGGCAGAGACACTATCTGGAGCAGCTCTGCTTGCCTTGTCCCCCGCCCCGGGTATTTGGGGAAGAAGCAGGCAACCTGAGGGGCCCTGGCAGAGGTAACGGTGTGGGGGTCCCCAAGGGTCCCCATAGGAAGTCCTGCCTGGTTACATACTCTGCAGGGTTGGGGCCTCTACCCTGGGGTGCTGACTACCAGGCACAACTGCTCACGCATGCCGCCCCGGCGCTTGTGCAGTGTGCAGTCCCCAGAGGACTTGCTGACCGTGCACTGTCCAGGTCACTACCTGCCATGTGGCTTGTGGGCTGGGGCGAGTATGTCTAAGATGAAAACAGTAAGGCCACACCTAGGAGAAGGTTCAGGTCCTCCCTGCCCCGACTGTTCCCTGCTGCTCTGGGCTAGCTGGAGCAAGATTGGCCGGCTGGCCTGGGTCCTAGAGCTCAGAACCTTTTCCTCCCCTTGTTTGCTGAGCCTCCCCAAGCCTTGGCGCTCATTATTCTCTGCTGGCGGGTGAGTGGGAGAGGCCACGCCAAGGGGAGGGCCAATTACCAGGGCCTCACCGCCACACACTGCCTTGGATGTGTTTTCTCAAATGGAGAAGTCCTCTTTGGGGAGAGGCAATTTGTGGGGAGCTCAGGGCAGCATAATTTATGGGCCCCCTCTCCCAGTTTGGAGTGAGGCGGCTGTGGTTTAATTTAATTAGCTGGGTTTAAGCTGGGCACATCACCAGAATGGGCCCAGAATCCTGGTAAAAGAGGCACATTTCTGAGCAGAACTCAGTTAGAGAGGACAAGGTCTAAAGTTACTTTACTCATTTAAATCCTTTGGTTAGAGATATCTTCCAGTTTGAAACTCAAACCCACTTATTTTTCTTAACAAAAATCGAGCCCACCAGCTATAGTGTTCTGCTTATACATTTCATAGGAGTAATTGAATGGAGCTCAAATCATCATATTCTAATGCTCTCCGAGGCAGTTCCAGCCGCGCCATGTTTTTCCTGCAGGGAAGCGAGCACGTTCACAGGGCAGGAGGCAGCTGCCGGCCTTGTGCACTGCCGACAGCCCTGCTCTGGGTGCCTTGTTGGTCGAGTTTCAGGGGATGCAGACCACTGGGCTGGGCTATGGAGGGGTTTCGAGAAGAAGGGGGTCAGAGTAGCAGATGCTTCCTGGGTGGTACATAGCTCTTGGCTGGGCATGGCTCTGTGTAATTTGAATGGATGATTAGGGTAAGAGCTTGAAGGGACCATGCAGTACTAATGCTTTTGGTGGCAGCAACGATAATAATAATTGGGACCATCCCCTTATTTTATAGCCGAGGGGAATTGAGGTTCTGAGGGGCTATAAGACATGCTGCTCCTGACAGACCCCGAATCTAGTTTCCCAGACATCCAGAGCACAGAGGGAAAATTCTGGAGATGCAGTTCAGGGGCAGATCCCTTGAGCAGGCACGGTCGATGCACAGGCTCTGGAGGTGGGCCTGCAGAGGTCTCTCTCACCAGCTACTCATCTTGGGGAAGCATCTCTCAGCCTCACTGTAAGAGGGGGTCCTCACCCCTGCCCCGATGCCCTATGATGTGTTTATGACATGGGAGAGAGAATGAATGGGGGGAGAGGGCCTGGCAGAGTGCTGTTGGGCTCTTTGAACCGTGACCCCCAGAGTGCCCTCACCTGCAGAGGGACAGCTTCTTAGCTCAACCCATGCATCTTTTTGAGTCCAAAATGACCAGAAAGATCGGAATTGCCAGAACCAGGGGCGGGCTGCTGACTGTGGGTGGCCTGGATATGAGCCCTGTGGCTTTCAGATACGGCTCTCATGTGAATCTGTGTGGCCGAGCAGTGTGCGCTGTATTTCTGAGTGTCCCCTCAGTGGTTCTTGCTTGTCAGCCCACAGGGACAGGCCTTCAGGTGGGCTACCTGTGAGGGTTGCGGGGCTATGTGAACAGAGGACCAGTCCTTTTCTAGCCAATGTGGCCACAGAGGAAACGGGATTTATTCCCGGGGGGGGGTATATATGTAAGCATTCCCTTACCTCCCTCCCTTTCTTCCTTTCTCTTTCCTTTTCTTTTGAGAGCTCGTGTTAGCAGTGGTGATGCTGGGGCCTCAGATGCCCTTTGTTTTGGTTGCTGGTGGCAGGCGCTGGACACACCAGGAACGCTGTCATCCTCACAGGCCAGCCTCGGAGGCTCAGGGGGTTTGCCCAGTGCCATCAGAGGGGCTGTGTGGCCCCTTTCAGCACATGAAATGATGACAAAAGCAGTCAAAGGGTTCCAGGAGGCCATTGTGATCCTGCTCCCTCAAGAGGGTTGCTGGTTAGACATCGGTTACTTAACAAAGCCAATGGTGCCTTCATTCTTCAATCCCAAAATGTGAAGTTGACTACTTCAAAAAGGCAGAGTGAATATTATTCTAATATTTATCTTAGCACAAAACTAACATTTCAGGGCCTGTGCCCATAATTCAAATGTTGATGGGGAACACATTGTGTGAATGTGGTGCAAATATATACAAGGGAGAAGTTGCTTATATTTCATAGGGAAACATGAAGTAAACATTTTTGAATAAAATGGCAAAGACTTGGGTTGTACTAGTTGCAATTGCTCAGTTTAACATATTTAACTGGCACTTCTTAGGCACTATCATGTGGTCCAAGAGGTTCAGCAGGGTCAAGGTCAAGTTGTTTTCTTTTTAATATGCACTATCCTTTTTTTTGTTTATCTTTTAAAATGTTTTCCCCATTAATTTGAGAGAGAGAGAGAAAAGCATCAACTCATTCCATTTCATTGTGCACTCATTGATTACTCCTCATACGTGCCCTGACTTGGGATCAATCCCATGACCTCAGTGTGCTGGGATGATGTTCCATCCACTGAGCCACCTGGCCAGGGCAGTCAAGTTCTTATTTCTAAGGATGCCTCTCAGAACCTGAGCGCCTGATTTCATGCTCCTGGTGTAGCTGGGCTCTCACTGTTCTAGAAGTTAGTTTGTGGCTATGGGGAGTTCAGTGCAGCTCCTTTCTCTCTCTACATGTTTGCTTCCGCACAGAGACTCACTAGTGGTCGGGGCCCTTATAAAGGCTCGTGGGAAGCTGAGAGAGGCCCCTTTTAAGGGTAGTTGCCTTTAGGCTGCTTTACGGGGGTCTCACTCAACCCAGAGGCTCTCCTTCCCTGTGGCATCCCCTGTGAGGAAAAGAGAGGTGTGAGCCCCTGTGGTCTTGCTCTAGGAATTCTTATGCAATGGAAACCAAGGCTGCTGCTGGCATCTTGCATCATGCGGGAAGGGCTTGCAGGCCTTATGTAAACACTTGGGTCCTGTCTGTACAAATGTGGGGCCGCGACACTGGCAGGCCCTGTTTCTGTTCCTACTGCAGCATGTGGACGTGTGGGCACTCGCACTTTGGAATTCTCCAGCCCATGTGTCTGGTTGGGGAAGCAGTCCTGGGGGTCCCAGGTGATGGGTCTGTAGAGTTGGAGGGCTTTTGTGATGCTGCATACCGATTCCTGGGGCTCCAGTTTCAGTGTTAATTCTATCTTCCCTGCGAGCAAATAGCCATGTGACTTATCCAAAGTGTCCTTCCTTCACTCAGAATTGTCCCCATGCATCTGTTTATGATCACCATCTTGTTTCTCCCAAGTTTCATTTCCTCACGGCTGTGCTTTGTATTTTATGGGCTTCCTGAGGTGGCAGAGCCATGTAGGCCTTGGTGCTTCAGTTTCCGGGGGGACGGAGGTAAAGACATCCAGAAGCTGGGGGCGGGGTAGAAAGGAACCTGGAATTTCATTGATTCAGCTCAGCAAACACTGACCAGGCGCCAGTATTGCGCCCAGAGCCACGTGATGTGCTGGGAGGCAGATGGCAGGGCAGAGAGGGAAGTGGAGTTGGGCCAGTCGTGGCTTCGAAGGTACTGCATGAGTAGGACAGAAGTTAGGATTTTACAGAAATTCAGAGGCCATTTGTTTCAGAGGCAATGCTCTGGGGCTAGTGGTAATAATTGAGTTCAAAATTAAAACATAAAGCTAACACAGTGCTTCCAAATATGCCAGAGGCTGTTCTAGGTACCTTATGGGTATTAATTCATTGAACCCTTGTAACGCGTCTGTGAGGTGGATATTATCACCCACATCTTACAGAGGTGAGCAATGAGGTCTTGTCCAGGGTCAAGCAGCCAGAGTGGCGGGGCTGGTTTCTGACGCAGGCAGTCCAACTGCAGGCCACGTGCTGCAGGCATGCGGGAGGAGAAGGAAGTGAGTACTGCTGCAGGACCTATTTCTGCCCCAGGCCTTTCCTCAGGGACTTGGTGTTTGGCTGAAGACTGTAACCTGGACGATTCCCGTTCCCCTCCGTGCCCTGGTGTAGATAGGGTGATGTTCGGTGCTGAGAGAGACAGCAGGCCAGGACGCGGCTTCTCTCTTGCAGGGCGTCTGGGACTCGGGACCTTGCCGCAGCTCAGGGCCAGCTGGCCCTGTGAGGGGCGTGTGGGGCGGAGCAGAGAGCCTCACACCAGGTGGGAGGCCGGGCTGGAGCCAGAGTCCGTGATGGCACGGAGGCCATGCCGTGCCTTTCCTCCTGGCTGTTTACAAGGGCCACTCCCTGGCAAGCAGGTACAGGGGTGGGGTTCAGCCAGTTCGCACCAGGGCGGCAGAACCGATGCCTAGTTTTTTGTTGAGTTTGGTGAACTGGTTGTTAAAATGACACTTGTAATCAGGGTTCTAAGGTGGGCGCCTGGGCAGTCGCCCAATGTGGAAATCACAAATTTACATTCCTTGCTCTTGTTTAACGTTCATCTGTGCAACAGTGTATTCTAAGCCCCCGTAGTCATGTTCATTCCGTCCATAGGTGAAGAAAATAGCAAGTGAGGATGTTAATCAAGAAGCAAAATGGAAATATCTTTTACAGTTTTATTGGTTTTTTTGTCAGGTATTATTTAATATTTTTTCATTAATGTTTTAAAACTTGTAATCTAGTTTTGTGTATCTCTTTTATTCTTATTTAAGTATTAAATGCATGAAATAATAAACTACCTTTCGGTATATGTTTTTTCTTTTTTATACTTAAAATGGTCATTGGGGCAGAGAACCGGTTGTTAAGTTACTGGAACCCCACCACTGAGCAGATGTCACAGGGCATTTCTCCCCGGCTGGCTGATCCCACTGCCGCTCGTGTCCAGCTCTTTTTTGCACCTTGCCCCCACTGTTATCTAGTTCTGTCTTAAAATGGGGACAAGATGGCTGACGTGTGTCATCTGAGAAACAACTAATTGAAATCCCTTTGCACACGCTGGGTGTGTGTGGGGTGAGACCCCAGTGGGGAAGAGACAGGATGTATCCGTCGGCCCAGCAGGGGTGGGGGACGTGGCCGCAGAGGCATGTGATGGAGGAGGAAGAGATGATGGTGGTGGCATTGGAATGAGAGGCCAGTTCTGAGCGCTTTCTGAATGGCGGCATCGCCCAGGAAACCTCTGGAGCTTTAGAAGGTGTGTGATTTCGGGACATTTGCCCAAAGTGGCCCGATCCCTCCACTAAATAAGTGTTCCTCAGGGATCCTCCAGATTGGGGGCTGGGGAAAACCGAGTCCTCATGAGAAGTGTCCGTGGAGAGCTTGGGGAGCAAAGCGTCCTCCCAGCTTGCTGAGAGCGGACAGTGCGGCAGCGGAGGAATAAGCGGCGTGTGGGACCAGCAGTGTGCCAGGAGCGGGTGGAACGGGGGAGCTGCACATGTACTCTCTTCTGCCTCTCAGAGCCTTGTCCTTGCAGGGGGAGGCCACCCTTCCACTTCTTGGCAGGGTCCAGTCCTCTCCGGGAGCAGCCCAGTGACGTGTTGTGTGTCTGGTAGCTCCTGCTACCCAAGGAATGGCCGGAGGGGCCGCCTGGTGCAGTCCCTGAGCCAGAAAACAGTGGAGGAGGAAGAAATAGCAATGAGTGTTTGCTAAAGTGTCCAATTTCTTGTGTCCCTGAAATGGACGCATCAGTGTTGTGTTGATGCTGGGGAAGGACATAGGTGGTGCCTCCCACCTGGTGTGACGTGACACCATGTCTCAGCTGTGGGGGTGGAGAGGTCGGCTTGGGTGATGTGGTGACTGGTCTTCAAGGCTTAAAAATACCTGTGTTAAACACAGACAGGGGTGTCTCATTTTAGGTGACCTTTGAGAGAAAGAAAAACAGGTTTGTTTGTTTTTTACCAAGAGGATCACCTGTTGCCATGGAAACAACTGAAGGGAAGGAGGGATTTTTTGAGGGGTACTTGGTGATGGGACTTCCTTTGGGGGCATTGCCAGGGCAGATGCTGAGGGATGGCCCTGTTCCCTCTGTGTTCTTTCTGGGACACAGTCACTGCATGGCTAACCCCCTCAGGTGGGGAGTTTAGGTGCCCTCATGACCTGCTCTCCTTCTGAGCTGCTGGTCCACACCCCCATGTCTCTGCCTCCTTGCTGTTTGTCCTCCTCCAGGTGGCCCTGGGTCCCCAAGCCTCAGGCTGTTGTCTGGCACTGGGTAGTGATGGCTCTGGACCCTACAGGACTCTTTCCTCTAAAGTCGGGCTTTCCTAGAGTGTGGTCTGTGGGTGATCAATGATACCCATGATGACTCTAGGGGCCCCCCAAGGAACTGTTTTGAGGTTAATGGTTTTGATTATGTATGATGTACATTAGAAGATGTTGACCAATGTGGGAGATTTTAGGTATTAGTGCTCTCAGGTAGTAGAACCAGGGATGACCCTGAGTTGGATGGGTGGCAGCAGAGTGTGCTGGTGAGAGCAGGGCTCTGGTTCAGATCCTGGCTGCCCTCACAGACTCTGGGGTGACATAACTTTCCAGTCACAGGCTCCGGAGCTCAGGGGTGGGGCACAATTCTGTGAAATTATGCATTTGCCCATATATTTTATTTTGGGGGGCATTGTTCTGGACCCTAGTTTCTTTCTCTCTCGTTTTCAATTAGTGTGTCTCCAGTTTTATTCTATAGCTGTGTATATTTTCTCCACGGGCCAGAGAGTGCTTCTCTCTGTGTGGGAATAGTAATACCCATCAAAAGATAGCATTCTCGTATTACTACTACTGTTCATTCACCGTTACTGTGTATCCTTCTGTGCTTCACATGTACTACCTGGGAGCTCTGGGAGGTGGGAGATCTCCATTTTACAGTTGAGGAAACGGAGTTTCAGAAACTCTTTAAGTGGCTGTTGTTACTAGTTGTTAATATTTTTTAAAGGGACATAACACAGTTTAGGAAATGGACTCAAACTCAGGACTTTTTGATTCCGAAGTCCACACTCTTAATCTCTTTTAATAGCTTTTCTTTTCCTTCTGGTCTTCGTCATATCATGATAAAGCGAAGGCAGGAGAGGCTTCACGCTTGCCCGCCCCTGGGTCTCATCGCCCACAGTGAGGATGGTGTGTCTGGGGATTCGGGCACTTAGCCCTTTCCCTCGGGGCAGTGGCCACAAACTATTTACCACCTGTACAGACCATGCTAAATGTGGCCAAATGGTCAGGGCTCTGCTCAGGCTGTGTGTGACAGGTTCATGATTCTGACAGCTTCCCCTCTGTTGGGGGGAACGTGGTGATGGTGAAGCCCTCCCCAGGAGCCTGGCCTGGGCCCATGATGAGGTGTCCAGAGGGCTGCTGTCACAGCTGCAGGAACATGGACCCTTTTCCTGGTAGCAGATGCATGGCCTGCTTCTGACTCCCCGTGGTACCTCTTGAGGAACCCCTGACATTCTTTGGGAGCAAATGGCTGGTCTTTGTCCTTCTGATGTCTACTCAGGCCCTCTGCAGTCATCAATGAAGGAAGGATGTTGTGACGTTGCAGTGGAGCACACTTGGTGAGACTGAGTTTCATCCTGCTCAGCCGCAAACTTGCCGTGTGAACCTCAGCAGGTTATGCCCTCTCTCTCTGGGCCCTGCCTCTTCCTCTGTAAGTGAGGCGGTGACCCCTGCCCAGCCTCTGCCACAGGGTTGCTCTGAGGACTACCGAGATTAGTGAGTGAAAGGTTGCTGGTTGCCTTCGGACACCTTCCGTAACTCCCCCCACTGGGTTAGAGGCTGTGTGGACACACCACTTCCATAGTCCTCTGTTAGAGCTGTCATTACATTGCAGCAAAACTGCCAGTCTGAAACAAACAAACAAAAAACAAACAAACAAACGGCCAGTCTGTGGGGTTGTGTCTGCCTATCTGGGAGCTTTTGAGGCCAGGAACTGTGACTTGATCACTATGGATGGCACAGTGTTGGCACTCAGCAGTATTTGTTGAATAAAAGAGGATTGAATGAATCCACTTCTAACCTAGAGAATTGGCTGGATGGGCTCCTGTGTTTGTTTTGATCTCTCAAAAAACAAAGGACTCCTTTACAGAGGGGATTAAGACAGGGAGGAATCCAATGTGATGCTTCCTTAATGTTCTCTAAGTAGTCCATGGTGGATCTGGTATGGCTTGACCCAGAGCCCAAACTGTCTCCATGGCGGTTTATTTCATCCCATTCCTTGGTTTCTCTAAGCAGAGTTAGTTCTATTCTCAGTCCCCACATGGTTAAAAGATGGCGTCTGCAGCTCTACCTACCCCCACATGCTCTCTTTTTGGTCTAGTAGGACAGATGGAGAAGCTTTGTCCCAGCAATCCAAGTAGAGGTCCTAGGGTTCACTCTGATTGCATTGGCTTTAATCAGGTGCCCTGCCCTGAACCAGTTGCTCAGCCCGGGGAAGACCATGTCCTAATTGACTTAGATATTGGCTTGTGCTCCGCCCTCTGTGGATGAGAGTGTGGGAGGGATGGATCCTTCAATAAAATTAAGGCTGTTGCCGGAAGAAGGGGAGAGGGATATGGAGGGAAATAGAAGCTATTCTCATCATCCATAAAAACTCATGTTAAAAAAAATAATCTGTATCATGGCAATAATACTGGGTCCCTTCAAGCTATGAAGATGTTTTCTTTTTCCATTATCTGTTCGAGCCCCCTGCAGCCCCTGGTGCATGCACCTAGCTGGAGCCACATTGCCCCCAGGCACTGGCTCCTTGGCTTAGCTGGGGGCTGGCTCTCGGCACGAAGTTTCTCAGTGTTTTCTGGCTTATACATCTCTCAGTCTCTATGTCTCACTCCTGGGATGTCATCTGGGTGGGGCCTTGGAGATTCCAAATGTTCCTTTTGAGGAAACCAAAGCCCAGTGAGGTGAAGACTCTTCCCTGAAGGCACAGCCAGTCAGCGTCAAAACCAGGATCAGAACCAGGTGTCCTGGACCCATCTGAGCTCTCTTCCTTGTCCCTCCCTCCATCTCCCCAATTCTATGTTTTACTTTGAGAAGAGATTTTAGAGCCATAGACAAAGGCAGGAGAGACTCATGCAGGAGGTCAAGAAGCAGACTACTCTGTGGAACAACACTGTCTCCCACCGTGAGTGCCTGGCCCAGAGTCTGCAGCAGGTCTTCAGAGTCCAGAAAGCCTGCAGTGTGTTGGCCAGCCTTTGCATGTCTCTTCTCTGAACTGAGCGATCACGATTTCTAAGAGTAACCATTATCTGCCGAGTGTCTGGGGAATGCGTTTTTCACACATGCAGCCCTTCCAGAAAGATTTAGCTTGGGGATGAGCAGACGGGCTCTACACCGAGGGCAGATACCAATCATTTTTACAATTGTTTGCAACAGGAGAGGAAACATGAGCTTAACAGTTCTGTTGTGGATGGATTTGGGGGAGAAATGCGAGTGAATTGTCAACAGGATGGCTTCTGCTTTTATCCTGGGATTTGCTGCTGTTCCCTGCGCTCTGACTGCCCTGTGCAGAGCCCCAGGATTTACAGACATTCCGTGCAGGTGTGGCCTCATTGTGCGGTGCTGTCCCAGGGGCTGGGCCAGCATCTGTGCAGGAGACTGGCAGGTGTGTCAGGGAGGGAGCACACTCCTCAGGGGAATTTGGGAGCCCCCCCCCACTTCCCTCAGTTGGGGGTGGGACCCACATGAAGGGCTCAGACTGGAGCCAGCACCCACCAGCCTCCTGAGTTGGTCTAAGCCCTGCTAATGTTTTCAAAAGCCCTAGACAGCAGGAACCAAGAGGAACAGCCTTGTCAGCTTCCCGCCAGGAAAAAAAAAGACCCTGCTCAGAAATCCATTTGCGGGAAGTTTGAAGTTTGAAGCCCTCCAGCTGCAGACTGGCGGCCTGGGTGGTCGAGTGGGTGGGACGGGTGTCCTCGAGTGGAGCATGGGGCAGCTGGGAGTGAGGCCAGGAGGGTAGCAGTTGTACTGAACAGCAGTGGTGGGTTTGCCATCTGCCACACCTGGGTTCGAGTCTCCCCGGTGGTCCTGAGCCGGCTGCAAGGTCTTGGGCAAGTTACTTAACCTCCCTAAACCTTGGTTTCACTTATCTGTGAAAATGGAGATTATATCTTATTGGTTATTAAGAGAATTAAATAAGACAATGTGTGGAAAGTCCTTGGTACAGTGCTTGGTCCAATCAATGCAGGTGGTATTTGCTGTTACTAATAACAGTGGTGATGCTGAGGGTACTCCCCACTACTCTCCATCAACATGTCCACAACATACCTCAAATAAATACATAATCCATGCAGAAATAGTGTGCGTGCTTCTAGACAAGACCCTAGCCCTTCTCCTGAGCAAATGGCTACCTTTGAGCCCCTGTTTGATGGAAATTCTGGAGCATCACTGATTAATATTGATACAGATCATATTTCAAAATGATTTGCCACTTTCCAAATATCGGGCAGTTCTGAGTGGGAAAGGATCCCAAACACAGGCTGCATGATTCTTGGTTCCAGGAGGAGGCAGGTGGGAGCTGGTCACACGTGCACCTGGGGCAGAAAAGGTGGGACAGGTGGAAAGATTTCTCGAGGGAAGCAGAAATGTGGGATCCGGGATGGTTTCCCATACTCTACCCCAGTAACAATGAGAAAAGGAAACCAGGGTAGTGGAGGTCAGCCATGGCCACCCTCAGGGGTCTGAGTAGCTATACTTCTGTATACGTGACATGGTGGCTGTTTCTGTGCTGATTGTCTTATTCGATCTTATGGAAGAGGGGCGGTGCAGTAACTTTTCCCCAGATCTCACAGGAAGGAACAGAGCTGAGACTCAAATGCAGGCCTGTGTCCCACCCTCACCAAATACGCTTTCAGAAATGTGCCCTCCTCAATTTCCAGGAGTGCAAGGTGAATGGGTGTGTGTGCCATCTGACACTCAGGCACTGAGAGGCCCGGCCGGGACCTCAGCAGCAATTCTCAGAACGTCTCCAGGACCTGGCTGTGGAGAAAAGCGCCTGGGGGTTGGGGTCTCACATAACCTGGGCGTCTCCAGCTCCTGTGTGTTCATTCATGCCCATTGTGCCCACTGCATCAGGGCAGGGCCCTGGAGGCACAACTCTGCAGGAACTCTTCCCCAGTCAATACGCGACCCCACCTGATGGATGGTGAGACCACTGAATGGGTGGTCCTCTGTGGTAGAGAGGTGTGCCCATACCCGTGTGTGTGTGTGTGTGTGTGGGGGGAACCCAGGGAATATGGGGTTGGGAGAAGCCACTCTGGGTCGGCACACAGGTGGTGGCAAGCTCCTCCTCACTGTTAGCATCTGGGTCCCTGGCCTCTGTGTCGGGGGACATGTTCTCCTGATCCTCTGGCCTTTGTGGGCTTCTTTGTGGTGCTTACTGAGGTTATGGTATTGTTTTTAATTGTGTGATTGTTTGCTAACAGCAATCCCAGCACCAGAAAGTAAGTGGTAAGTGCCATGAGGCCAGGACTTGGGTTCAGCCTGTTCAGTGTTATATCCCAAGAACCTAGCGCCATGCTTGGCATTCAGTACTTCATTCATTCTTTCATTTACGCGATGTACATTTATTGAGCAACTTCTGTTCTTGTTTAACGCCCGGCGCTGTGCTAGGCCCGGGCTTCAGCCGTGAGTGCCAGAGCTGAGTTTCCCCCTCCTGGAGCTCCCCGTCTCGCGGTACATGTGGGAGCTCCACACAGGCCGGCTGAGCGAGTGACTGAGGGACAAGTCCAGGGACCTCCTGGCTGGGACAGGGTTAGGTCTGTTAGCTCCTCTGGACAGTGGGCGATAGGACTCCAGGGCTCACCCTCCTGAAGGGGGTCAGGACCAGAGAACTCTGCCCTGATGACAGGGGCTGGCGGGGAGCCCAGGGTTCGCTTGCCCAACCTGTTGGGGTTTCAGATTTGTTCCATCTGAGCAGTCAATTAATTAGTAATTGGAGCTACCCATCATCCCGGGCTCTCATGCCGGGCACCCCTCCTTCCTCCTTTCCATTCGCTCAGATTGAGCAGCTCAGTTCTGTGATATCATTTGAAATCTGGCCAAGAAGCAATTAATGTGCTGTTTGCTGACAAGGGTTTGCTGCTGCTCCGGGTGCAGGGGCTGGGGCTGGGGCGGCCCGGCCAGGAGAGGAGACTGAGAGCAAACAAAGGTGCGGACAGAGGTGCTGCTACTGGTCTTTGCAAAGCGCCACAGCCAGGTGGGAATGGCCCTCCCTGCCCAGACCAGCAGGATGGGTAGAAAGGGATGGGTTTCTGGGAATTCTGACGCAGCACCAGTTACTGAGCTCAGACCATGTGCTAGTTGTGCTGGGTTTATGAGCCCATTCAATTGCTACAACCCTCAGAGACGGGTGTCAGAAGCCCATGGTACAGGCAGGGAGACTGAGGCATAGGAACGAGAGGACTGGGCCCAGGTGTCCCAGGCAGTAAGTGGTGGGAAAGGATCTGAGCGTCTGGAAAGGCTGCCTGTCCAGGCAGGTACCCAGCAGGGATCGGAAGGGTCAGTCCCTGGGCCTACTGCCAGGTCACAGTGACTTGTTGGAGGACACAGGGCTTGACAAATGGCATTGCATAATCAGTGGCTGCCTCTGGAGTGGTTAGGAGGAATCTGGTGGAGTCAGGGCCAGCCTGGGGTGCTGCTGAGGAGCAGGCCCCCTTCTCTATCCCAGCTGGCTGGGGCCATGGCAGGGCCTGGGGGGATTCTGCAGGTGTTCCTGCAGGTGGAGGCCCTGATCTGAGGGGGTCTGCCTGGGCCTCTTTCTCAGTGGCTGGGATACCCAGTGCTCTGCCTCCCCACCCTTCTCAACAGCTCTGGAGCCAACCTGTGGGGTGTCCTGTCTGCCCTGCTGTTGACTCATCCTGGGTGGAATTATGTACAGAAATTAGTCAACAGAGGCCATTGCTGGGACCACAGGCAGCCCTCTGTGGGCACTATGCAGTGCCATGCCTGCCCCGGGGGTCTTTCCAGGATGTAGTATGGGCCCTCATGGGTGTACTTTGGGAGGCGCTACTCACTGCAGAAAAGTACGGCTTGTGGCCTTCCACACACACCCTGGGTAGAAGAGCAAGCTCTGGCCTCGGCCAGCCAGCCACAGAGAAGTGGAGACCCTGGAGCCTGAAGTGCTGGCACTTCCCCACCCAGCTTTGCCAAGCGCCCATGCCAGGCACAATGCTGGGTACTGGAGGATTAGGGGAGAATAACACATGGGTGCATTTGTCAGCAAACTCCCATAGTGGGGCGGGAAGAATCTAACAGAGGGATGCAGGCAAGGGAAGTGCTGGCCCCCAGGAGGCTCCGTGTGTTGATTTCCTTAAGGTAATATGGCCACCTGCTGAAACTGTCAAAGGGCATATGGTACAAAAGGTAGACAGGGGCAGCTGCATCCCTCCACTTGTTTCCGTCAAGGGATGGCTGCTGATGGGACACCCTGCCATGCACCTGCTCTACCCCGCCTTTCCTTCCCCAGAGGCGACCACCGTCTCCAGTGCATCCTCGGGGTCCTCTCAGAGACATGCTCGGTCAAGTGTTTGTGCATATATTTGATACTGCCAAATTTTTTCTTTTACATGTGTAACCATGTACTCTATACAGCAACATGACCGTTCCTTTGAATGCTTGGCGAATCTTGACACTCATTCCGTATCAGCTCGTGCAGAGCTGCTGCTTTCTTTTTAATGGCTGCATAGTACTCCATTATGTATATGGACCGTACATTTCTTTTGACCAGTTCCCCGTCAATGGGTTTTGCAGATGCCTCTGTCTTTGCTGCAATAAGCAGTGCTGCTGCAGCAGGGACCTCAGTGAGCATGTGCACCTGTAGGAGAAATTCCTAGAGGTGGAAATGCTGATAAAAGTGTACATGCCTTTTTAAGTTTGATCAGTTCTGCCATATCGGTTGCACCAATTTCTTCTCTCACCAGCAAAGTGCAAGCGGCTTTCTTCCCTATATGTGCACCTATGTGGAGCAGTATCAAATATCCTGATATTTGCCAGTCTGATTGGTGAAAAACTGTACCTCGTTGTGGTTTTGTTTTGCATTGATCTGGTTGTCTGTGGTTGAGCTCTTCTCCACATGTTAAAGACCAGGTGCAGCTCTGAGGCAGGTTTAATCAGGGAGCTACGTGAGTGGTGGCATGACCTTCCCGTCACGGGCAGTCAGCTCTTTCCAGAGGCCTGCCACCAGTTCTCGCTCAGCTCATACAATGGTCAGGGAGGAGGGCAAAGGAGACCTGGGGCAGGGCTGGTGGGGCTGCTCTGCCAAGTGAGGCGGGGGATGTCCGCCTGGAATGCTGTGATTTCACTTTTCATGGTGATGGAGAAATGGAGCAAGGGAAGAATGGGGGCGGCCCGTCTTTACCTGGCCTGGCAGGTAGTCCCACCTGGAGGCAGGAGGATAGGTGCTATGCTGTCTCAGAGCTTCGCCGCTGTTGGGACTTGGAGGTAGGATGGCTGCTGATGGGACACCTGCCATGCACCTCCTCTACCCCACTTTCTGCGGCCTCGGTCCTCAAGGCCCACTTGTGTGCTGCCTTCTTCACTCCACCCCAGCCTCACCACAGGGCAGCCCTGCCGCACTTCCCCCGCAAGGCTTCTCTATGACCACAGCGACCCCAGCTCGTCTGGTTTGACCACATTAGCTCCTTGGCTGACTCCTTCCCCTTCATGACAGTTCTATGTGTGGCACTGGCCACCTACCTACAAGCCTCCATGGATAAAGAACAAAGTTTATCCATGTGACCGATCTCTGCGTCCTGCTCTCCAAACTCAATCTCCACCCAAATTTGCCAACCCACTCTCCCTAGACGTACCGATTTGGCCTCTGTACAATCCACTCCCCTGGCCTGGGGTCTTCTTCCTTTGCTCCATATTTGCATCCTCTGGGATTGAGGTTAAGGGCCCTGCCAAGCAGTCATTCTCCGGCCATACTAACTTGCTCTCTTTGCCCATGGTTCACTCCAGGGTCACTTTCCAGGGTCCGAGGGACTAGCAGTGGTCGTGGTAGTTGTAGTAACAGTAATAGCGATAGCCACTACATGCAGTGAGTGGCAGACATGAGACTTGAACTCCTGGTCTGACGTTGGAGCCAGTGCCCTTAGACATCGAAGGTCTCACCTTACTCTGGAGAGCAAGAGTTGCCTCCTCAGCTAGGACATAAACGTTGTTGTCTTGTGCTCTAGCTGTGTGTGCCAGGCACACACCTGTCCCCCAGGCCGGGCCCTTCTTAGAGCAGGAACAGCCTATCTCTTGCAAGGCACCTCACGCATAGCCAGTACACAGTAGGCGCTCAGTGGAGAGGTGCTGGGTTTTTACATGGCCATACTCACATCAAGGGGACAGGGGAGTGAAGTCCTACCACATGGTCCGGAGGAGAACTAGAAACATTTGGTAGGCGGGACTTTGGTTGATCACAGCATGCGCTTATTTACTGGATGGAATCCTGGGGCCAGCAGTGAGACTGGTCGGAGAGCTGTAAGGACATCAGCATTGACTGACAGGCGACAGTACCACTAATGAACACTGAGAATGAAAGCTGAGGTTGGACCTGGACCCCTGAGTCCTGGTAAAATCTGAGTGGGAAGGCATTCCCAATGGGCTCTCTGTCACCCTTTCTTCTTTTTAACCGGAGATGACAGCCAGCAGAACAGGACATAGAGGATAACGTGAGGTTCTGCTGCTTCTCGGACGGTGGCTGAAGCCCATTGTTTAACTGGTGTAATGTGATGATGATGAGGGTTGCCATGGGGATCACTTCAGGCACCATCTTAAGAGCCTAGTGCAGGCGCTGGGGCATAGTAAGTGCTTAGCTCTTGGGAGCCATTAAGATAGTGCTGACAGTGATGATGGAAGTCATGCTTGGGAGAGAGAGCTTGGGTCTTGAAACCCCACAAGAGTCAGATCAACAAGACACTCTGGGTCAGCCAGCAGAGCATCCACTCGTCCCAGCTTGTCTAGGGACTGCTGTGTGGCCTGTAACACCCACATGGTAGCAGAGACTGGCCCTGCTGCAGCTGTCTTAGGCGTCTCAGGGGACGGGTTGGCAGGACTCAGTCAGGATGATCATTGTGCCCTCTTGGCCTAAGTAAATGACCATGGCATGGGCATACCTGCCCTTCAAGACTGTCCTGATCCCCAGCTGCTCTGGCTATTGCTGGAAACCTTGGCTTGAGGCTGGCTCATGGAGGGAAGGGAAATCGTTGACCATCTTGGGGCCTGGCATTTGGCCAGGATCTGCATTTAGCCCCGTGCCAGGCTGAAGTCACCAGGTGAGTCTGGTCACCAGACACAGGGGTGATGAGGTTGGAAGGAAGGTCTTTGGGAGACCAGGCAGCCATTATTGGCTGGCTTATCTGGATTAGACTTTTCATATGAAGGGAAGAAAGGAATCTGGTTTGTCGCAACTGGAGCACCAGGCAAGAAACACAGTTGGTGTTCCTGGCAATCCCCTGCGCTCTCCAAAGCGTATTTGTTGCTTTTCCGAGACACGTCCAGGTGCTCTCTATTATGGTAACAAGTGGTGACACAGAGCTTGACATGGGATAAACAGATTAAAAGTAACTGGATTTAGGCAGCTTGGCACAGAATCTAGTGTGCAGCCTGTCACTGCTCAGCTGAGGGGTGAAGGTAGGCACCATCAAAGGCACCCCTTTCCCTGGAGCCATGTGGCAGTTGGGGTTGGGTGTGGCTGAGTCCTTCTCCTCTGTCCCCACTTTCACTGCTCCACAGCGATGGGCTGCCTGAGGCCCTGAGATGGGGCGTGGTGGGCCCGGATGTGAGCGAGGCAGTTTATGTCTGTTTGGAGGAAGCTGGGCCAATGTTTGGACATCTTTATGGTTTTGGAAGCTTTTTGGCCTCACCCAGAGGCGTCATGGTTGCATCAGAATTGGAGGTTCTCTCCTCGGTGGCCCATGTAGAGAGAGAGAAAAGCAAAGGGAGAAATCCAGAGTGTTTTTGGACTTCAGAATGGGGGAAATAGGATGCATTTCTGACGTCCAGGCTGTTGCTTCAAGCCACCTTCAGCGTCTGGAAGGGACCCACACAGTGCACTTGGAGGCTGATCTGGGCAAGGGAGAGAGGTTGGAGGACATGAGTCTGACATGTGCAGGGTCTCCCGGGTGGCTTTCATGATTGGGTCACAAAAGAGCCAGTCGGAGGAAGGCTCACTATAGGTGGAAAGAGAAGAGATGCATGGTTTCTGACCCCGCCTGTACTCCCATTGTCAAGTTGAGTCTCTGCTTTCATTAGGGCCACTGTTGCCTGTCAGTCAATGACAGTGGCCCTACAGCTCTCAGGCCTGTCTCACCGTTGATTCCAGGATTCCATCCAGTAAACATGTATTTGCTATGGTCGTCCTAAGTACCCCCTATCAAATGTTTCTGGTTCTCCTCCTGACCGTGCAACAGGACTTCACTTCCCTGTCCCCTTGATGTGAGTGTGGCCGTGTAAAAACCCAGCACGTGATCAGCCTGACTCTCTGTTGGCACAGAATTGCAGAGAATAGCTGAGCTGTGTGCTTGGACCCCGGAGTGAGGATCAGGCAGAGCGGGAAACGCCGGCTGTCCCACGACTAGTATATAATGTAAAGAGAATGTGACCCTGTGTGGGGTGAAGCCATGGAGACTTCAGGGTTGTTTGTTATTGCAGCATAACCTAGCCCATTCTATGGTACTAGAGGGACAAGTAGGGGGGAACCCCTACCTAGCCTTGAATAAAGGTGGTGAATGGCTCTCTCACAGAGGACCAACCACACTGGCCTTCCTGTTACTTGAACAAGCCACTCTTATGCTCTCCTTAGGTCCTTTGCACTTTCTGTTTCCTCTGACTGAAGCACTTTTGCTTCAGATTTTTGCATGGAAAACACTCTCTGTCATTCAGATCTCAGCTCAATGGCTGCCTCTTAGATTTTTTCTGACCATTGAGTCTAAAGTGCTACCCCAACCCCACTGCCACTTTATCTTCATAGCACTTACCATATTTGCCTACTTGTTTATTATCTGTCTTCCCCCGCCAGAAAGTTAGCTCCACAAAGGCCAGGGCCCTTAGTTGTCAGGTTCTTATCTGTGTCCCCAACATGTACAACAGTGAGGCTCAAGGTGGGGGCCTATGTGTATTCAATGAGTAAATGGGCTGGAAGTTGTTAGGGGTACAGGGATCCATTGCCAGATTCTAAGGGTGGAAGCGTAAATCCACACAATGGAGCGGGAGCTTAATATTTGTAGGGAGAATGAGCTCTGGTTCGGGGGTGGGTGTGTGTGTGTGTGTGTGTGCCATCTCAGAGTCTGGAAGAAGCCAGTGTGATCCTCAAGGAAACCATGCCCCCAGCCAGCTCTGTCTCTGCGTGGAGAAAGAAGGCGCCATGGTTCCTCTAGGGAGGAAAGCGTTATTAGGAAGGAGACTTGCGCCATTCCCTGCCACTTCATCTCCATTCACGTACGTGCACCAGGGTCTAGTGAGCTGAGAGAGGAGGCATGACTGGCTGGACAGGCCTCGCAGAGCCTTGTGACAGATTTAGCAGGTGAGAGAGACTGAGTGTTTATATGTGTGTATGTGTGTGTGAGAGAGAATATGAATGAAAGAATGAATGAATGAATGAATGCTGGACACCAGCAGGGTCAGCTTTGTAAGTTTTCCACCCCTGAAGGATACTTTGCCCTGCTCTGCCCCTTGTAAGAACCAAGTCTTTCTCAGAACGTCCCAGCCGTGGACCTTGCTGGGCACCTGCTCTTCTCTGTACCTGGCATGCTCTTTCCCATGTGGTGGCTTGCTCTGGTGGCTTCAGGTCCACTCTGAGTTTGGTCTCCTCTGTGAAGTCTCCACTGACCGCTGAAAGTAGGCAGCACCCTTCTCCGTGCTCCTCGGCTCAGCTTTGTGGGAGTGCTTACCTTGCTGACCCAAGTCCCCTTCTCATTTGCTTCCAACCAGATGGGCAGGGCTGGGCTCTTCTGTCTCCTCACTCGCTGCCTGGCATGTGGCTCCTGTCCTGTCGATGACTATTGATGGTAAGGGACTTGGTGTCTCCAGGTAGCATGTGGCTCCTGTCCTGTCAATGACTATTGATGGTAAGGGACGTGGGGTCTCCAGGTAGCATGTGGCTCCTGTCCTGTCGATGACTATTGATGGTAAGGGACTTGGGGTCTCCAGGTAGCATGTGGCTCCTGTCCTGTTGATGATTATTGATAGTAAGGGACTTGGGGTCTCCAGGTAGCTGAAGGGCTCTCAGCAAGAAGGGGAGGCTGTCTGACTGTGTGTTCTTGGAAGGCAGCCCCCAGGCTGTCCTATGAGAATATGGACAGACAGATGTCAGCTCGCTCAGAGGAGGAACTTCCTATCGGAGAGGGCATCTAGGGACCCGGCCAAGTTGGGGCTCCTTTGCAGCTCTGAAGGGTGTGAGCAGAGGCAGCGTGCCCCTCCACACCTTTTTATTCCAGAAAGGAGGTAAAAGCATGGGATTTTTCAGTTCCCTGTCAGAGATTTTACTGGGCCCTGCAGACTGGAGTCTGGAGAAGATGTGACATGAGGTAGCTACCAAGGGACCGGGTTGAAGTGTTGGGGCGCCAGGGTGTCAGGGGTCCCAGGCCTAATGGATGCTGGTGAGCTGACCTCATGGAAAGGAGGAGATGAGCAGCTTTGCCCAGCTGCCTGGCACGCTGTGGATGGGGGAGGAGGGTGCCCAGCCCATGCCCAGTGTGAAGACACTTGTTTCATATCCTCTGCAGCAGGTTGGGCTGTCCCATGTCACACCCCAGCCCTGTGCCCCTGGAATCTCCACTCTCCTATGTCCTAGTGGGGTTTCCCAAGGGAAGCAGACACCCTGTTCTCCTCAAAGGGCTGAGGGTCCCTCTGGCAGCTAGATGGCCCCCTGCAGTCCTATGCCTGGCTCAGGTTTCTGGGCGGTCCTTAGAGCAGGCGGAGGAAGAGATGCCCCAAAATGGCAGGTTGTAGGTGTACACTGGGGAGCTTTTGCTAAGCGCCTCATGAGCCACGTGCCCCAGGCTCGGTGTAAGGCTGCTGTTCTTGCTCCTTGGGACTCCGTTCTGCTGCTGCTGGCTTTAGGAAGGACCGCATCCCTCTCACCGTGTTGTCCCGATGGATTGTGGACAACCCATTGGATGCATCTGTCCTGACCTGCCGTACTCAGCCCAGCCCTAGTTAGCTTTATTAGCCTCAGCGGCAGGACGTCCATCTCCTGCCTCAGCCCTGACCCTGCTCTTCTATTCCTTCCCACTCTTGTCCGGCCTCCGCTGCCCCCTATCAGTACCTCTGTTCCCACCTCTGTAGCTTTGGCTTGCTTTCAACATGTCTGCAGCAAACCCTTGCTGTGCACGGCTTCTCTAAGGGGGGAAGTATGATACTGATCTAGGACACGTTAGCTGAATGAAGGCACGAGTCCCCATCTCCCCTCGGATGGCAGGGCCAGTGCTGCCTTGTCCCCGTGCCAGCTGTAGTGCTCAGCCCAAGGCCTAGTGTGCAGTAGAAGGCCAGTCCAGATAACTACCAGTCCAGACGAACCTAACTGGTCCTGTGGGAGGTGAGACATGGATGGGTCAAGGCCTCTCGCTCGGGACATGGGCTGTATGCCCATGTGACCTCTAAGTGACCCCACCGCACCTCTGTTGCTCAGCTGCTGACTGTGGTTAGTGGGTCTGGCTCATCACCCCGCTTGCTGGGGTGTGGTGAGCTGAGGGACTGTCTGAGCTGGTTTTTGAGGTGGGTGACACAGTCCTGGCAGAGCGGGAAGTTGGGGGGGGGGTGTTGCAGAGTCTCTTGTCCTAGCTGGACATTACTGTTAATAGGGGTAAAATAGGGTTGCTTCTGTCCGCACCTGTGTGTGGAGTGGGGTGTTTGTGGGGCTGGCCAGCACTTGCCTCACCTTCTGAGTCCTGCTTCATTCCTGACCCATTCAGAGCCATGTGCTGTCACTTGGCGGGACAGATAAGGTCCTGGTCCTTATGGGGGGGGGTGTCATACAGACTCGCTCTGAGAAGGGGCGGAGGACTTGGGTGGGAAGGGTATATCTCTCTCCGAGCTGAGCCTCCCTGTAAATCATCCCTGCTGGAGTGGCAGTGACCACTCCCTCAAGGCTGCTAAAGCTTTTGGGCTTTGCAGGCACCTCACAATTTGGTGAGCCCAGCTGTGCTGTGACTCAGGATAATAGCGCATCAACTACTGTAATTACAATGTATAATTCTCAATATATTAGCACAGTGTATTATAGTAGATATATTTTCCAGCTTTATGGCGCTCACATACATGACCTTGTTTGATCTTAGTTCTCAGTATGAATGAAGCTTCCCAGCACTGCCATGGTCCCTGTCTCACTGTGTCCCCTGCACTCTGTGTTATCTGAAATTTAAGTTCATACCATTGCTACTTGCTGCTGGAATGGAGGCGCCATGAGGGCATGGGTCTTGTCAATCAGGGAGATATCGCCTGTGTGAGAATAGGCCTGGCACAGGGTAGGGACTCAATAGGTGTTTGTTCAGTGATTGAATGAATGAATACATTCCAGCTAGGTTTTCACAACTGTCAAGTGAGTTAGTTGCTATCCCATGTTCCCAATGGGGGAGATGAGACGAAGCGAGAGGCATGTGTTACTCAGCTGATAGGTGCCAGCAGTGCTATTTGAACCCCTCCCCCATGTACATAGGTCAGGGGGATACGTATGTCACCTGGTGGCAGTGAGTGTGGGTAGACCCTGGCACGCGTAAGGGCTGTGCACATGCAGTAGTCATTTTATTGCACGTGGCATGTTGAAATGGAAAGGCTTTGCAGGAATTTTGCTTTATAGGCACATAAAGGCCTTTATTACCCTTTATTGTGGACATGGGTCGAAGGAAGATTCTACTCTACTTTCTACCAAGGGGTCTGTCCCAGGGCCCTCTGGAGGCTGGAGCTCCTGGCTCTGCTCTGTGGAGGCTGGACCCCAGGGCGGGAGAGATGCTGGCTATGGGCAGGGCTTGAGATCTGGGGCAGCGTGATATCCATGGGGTGGCAGCGTCCCTGGGTGAAATGCCAATTTAGGTTGCCTCGGTGGGAAATGTGACGTCATGTAGCTCATTAAATCCTACAGGAGCACAGAGGAGAGCTGCTTCCAATTACTAGGATGAAAACTCATGGAATAAAACTTCTAGCCTGGCTGCTCTATGCTCTAGCGGGGGGGCTTTTGAGGCATGATCAGGTTTGCCAGGAAGTGTCGGGGCAGTCATATGGACTGTCTGGTTGGGTTGAGTAGGGGTAGTCTTTGCTAATCCTTTGTCCCCTTGGCTTAGACCAGGAAGGGGAAATGGGGCTGAACAGGAAATTGGACAAGGCCTGGTTGTCAGAGACCTGAGACAGGACTCTGGAGGCCCCTTGTGAGCTTTAGACCTGGGGCAAAGCTGCGATGGGACTTGGGCTCACTTTTGAGCAGATGCCTGAATGTCTCGCCCTCAGGCAACTTGGTGAAGCTCAGGCACCATGACTGTGGAGGGGGAGGCTCAAATGGGCTTGACTTCTCATTTTGCCATGGGTCCCTAGGACAGATGTGCAGTCCTGTGGTTGTGCAGGCCATGGTGGTGATCACACCAGTCCATCCCATGCTGCCACTCCTGATCAAGGGGGTGGAATTGGCTTGAGTTGAGAGCCATAGGTTGAGTCCTGGCCCTCTGAGTGGGTCAGAGCCTGTTGCTTGTGCTCAGGAGCAGGTCTGGCTGGTGTCTGCCTCTTGCCCAGCCATGCCCTGCAGGTCTCTCATGTTAGAACTCAGTCTCACAAATGCTGCCTGAGCACCACTCGCCACTGTCCAGCCACTATGCGCTCAAGGGAGTAGATCATTTGGTTAGGTGCACAATCCACTCTCAGGTGATATCACCTGGATGCCCCCTGGATCAGGACAGTAACCAGTATCAATACTCAATACATGTTAATAATGAGTAACAACCTAGGAGATTGATACTGTATCATCTCCATCTTATTGGTAAGGAAGCGAAGGCTTGAAGAGGTGAGGTGACTGGCCAAGGACACACAGGCAGAAGGTGGTGTTCTTGGTCCTTGGGACTAGAACCAGGCAGCATAGCTTCTGCCAGAGCTGGTGCTCAGAGGATCAGCATTCTGCCGCCGTTGAATGCTTTGGTTGAAGCCGCTTTTCTTCTAGGACTTTCAAGCCTTCCCCTTCTGGACTTCTCACATCATTCTCTGTAGGTGAGGAGGTCAAACATTGTCTCACTTGGCCAATGAGGAGAGAGGAAGGCTATTTGGATGGTAGGGCTCAACACTTGTGCTAATCGGCACCTGTCTGTGTAACATGGTACCGGGATGATGGGTGTGGTTTGGTTGAAGTAGTTCAAGTCCTTGAATGCCAGTGGTTTCTTTTGCCTGGAGTCCCCTTGGTCTCAGGGAGCTGGCTGTCCTATGTTTGGAACCCAAGGAGATGCTAGTGGTTCCCTGGGCTCATGGCTGCCTCGGTGGGGCTTCTCTTTCCGGGACTGCCCATGCAGAGGACCACCCAGGGTGTCAGTTAGCAAGGTCTCACTGGCTAAGGCATGCAGCCATGGACAGAGCAAGCAGTGGGATGCTCAGGGCTCGGTCAGCCAAACTGGACTGTTCCCTTGGATTGTTGTGTTATATTTATTCCCACTAATCTACTTCTTTTGCTTGTTTATACAGTGCAAAGATCTAATAAAATGTATCTGAAGCCAGAGCAAACAAGGGACATTTTGGAAAGAAGCGTAAAAGGAATGACATCTTGGAATACCTAGGTAATCTGAGTTGCTCTTCCTGCCCTGAGACCCTGCCTATGAAAGCTCCATTTCTCCTCCCATTCCCTGTAGAAGTGAGACTTCTTGACATTAAGCAAATGCTGGTGTACCGCCTCGGGGGTGGGGGCCCAGGGGATTGTACATGCGCTGTTGAGAGCAGGAAGCTGGATGCTGGCACCGTGGCTCTTCCATCTAAGGATCCCTGAGGAAGGCAGGCCGATTCCACCACTTACGTGCCAGGACCCCGGATGCTGAGGCAGGGGAATGTTGCAATCTAAACATTTACATTCTGAAAAATGGGAAATCATCCACTTAGATATAAATTAGCCAGAGCCTGACGGGTTTATTACACCCTGGAATGCTTTCATGAGGCTTTCCGAGGGGTCTGTGTAGCAGGCCCAGGTCTCCAGCTGGGCTGGCCTGTGGCGTGCTCCTAGGGGCACCCGCCGGAATACACAGGCTGGGCTGAGCTGTCCTTCAATTCCCATGGCCCGTAACTGATTCCTGTGTGACATGGGTAACAAGGAAGCACAGTGCTGCACCCTGAACAAGAGGTGCCCTGAGCTACTAGCATCTTGGAGCTGATGGGGTGAGGTTAGTCAGGGAGGAGGTGGGGGAGGAGCCAGATGTAGAGGCCCAATGGGAGGCTGTGACGAGAGTGGGGCAGGACAAGCATGCTCTGTGATAGACTTGTGGAGCAGGAAGAGGGCAAGTAGTGAAGCAAGAAATGTCCAGGAGGGAGGGATGGAACATCCTGGGACTGGAGTTTCAGACAAGTCTTGGACTGTAAACCCTGGGGCCGGGCTGGGTGTGAACTCAGCCGGCTGGTGGCCAGTTTAACTCCCAGCTCATCTAGAGTGGACTGAACAACCTGTGGCCAAATTCGCAGGGATGAGTGCCTGTTCCCATGCCAGGAAGTTTGGACGATCTTAGGGAGTAAGTGGGAAAACATACAAACATAAACAACATAATTATAACAAGTTAGGAGCATATTTATATTTTTCCCTTATATATTATATACACTATATATTCACGCAGATTACGTAGATATGCTTAGAACAAATGCTAAATAGATGATTTTGGAGATAATGATAAGTGATCTATGACAGCAGTTATTTCTGGGCGGGGGGTTGGAGGTAGAAGCCTGCTTTGTACAGGCAGAATCTTATGGGGGGGCTATCTAGAGCACTGGTTTTCAAAGTAGCTTGCATCAGAATCACCTGCAGAGCTTGTTAAAACAGATTTCTGGGCCCCACCCACCTTTTGAGTTTCTGATTCATTGGGTCTGGGGTGGGTCCTGGAAATTTGCATCTCTCACAAATTCGAATGTGACTGCTGCTGTGAATGGGGACCCACACTTCAAGGAGCATTGATCTAGAAGGTGATCAGTGTGGGTGAAGGGGAACCCTTTATATAACTTCCTTGGCTCACCATTCAGGCCTTGGTAGAAAGAAAGAAGACTCTCTGGTGTCCATTGAACCATTTCCTTGTTTTTAGAAAGAGCCAGACCTTCTATAATGTGGGCAGAGCCAGTGTGCTGCCACAGAGCAGCGACTGGCTTTGTGGGTTTAGAGTTCATTCAGCAGGCATCCACCACTGTCCTCTGTGCCCAGCCCTGCGTGTGACGCGTCTTAAGTTTCAGGAAAGACTCCTGGCCAGGATGTTTCCAGCACAGTTTACTCTAATCAATGTTGGGTGAGCACTTCCTTTTCCCCAGCTGGGCTGCCCTGAGTGGGGACCTGGAGGAGAAGTGACAGGGAGGCTAGTCATCCGCTCTACCCTCCCCATGCCCCGGCTCCACTGTAACTGCTTTGGGCCCCTCTGGAAGTAAAGTGTTTCCTTAAAGCCTATGGGTCACTTGGACACCCAGGTGTGTGTCAGTCCTCTCGGGCTTCCCCATAGCAGATTCCCAAAGCCTGGGTGTCTTGGTAGCCCGACCGCAGCCCTGCTTCCTGCGGCCGAGCTTCGCTAACCTCCCCTCCAGACTTCCCACTGCCTGTTACAGAGTCTATTTTACATCCACTTACCAGCGTTTTCACTGAAGAGTAAAATCAAAGCTGGACATTGGATACCCATGAATGGTTCTTCCTACTTGCAAGTGGGCCAACCCCAGGGTCGGAACAAGGACAAGGAAGTGGTAATTTGGTGTGTAGCAGAAGGGACACCAGAGGTTAGTCAGGCCACCTGGGTTCCTGTTATGTGACTTCAGGCAAGTCCTTTCTTTTCCCTGGTCTCAGTTTCCTCCTGTGTCAGATGAGATTGATAAAGCCTGTCCCCCTCCCCTCCCCTGGTGATACAGTGCCAGGGGTACAGTGTCTCAGCTTTCCCTAAACATGTGGGGATTATTGAGGGCATCTGAGCTGCTGGGCAGACTGCTCTGAAGTCCTTTGGGGGGCAGGTGACCCTCTGAGGTTTGGGGGTAGAGGTGTAGAAGCCTCGCGGGGGAAGGGCAGAAATTATCTCAGAAGTGCAAGGTGGGTTTGAGAGACATGCCGAGTACCTGGAATTGCATCCCCACTCCGCCATGCCCCCCACCCCCAGGGAGGAGGCCAAGATTCCTAGCCTTTCTGAGCTCCAGGTTCATCGGGACACGAGGATAAATAAGAACTCCATCTGGTCACCTGGTGATGTAAAGCCCACACAGCTCTCCCTGTGAATCAGACCCGGTGCTGAGATCCAGTGAATGGTGATGACGATGGCAGGGTTTATTGGGATGGCTCTGGTATCAACCACAGGAGAGTGAGGTAACACATTTGATTAGAGGACTCAAACTTCCTACATCTCCAAATCATACTGTGCTTGGTCCTTAAAACTGGCTAGTACTTAGTAGCGACAAGGAAAAATTCAAGGAATGTTTATTAGGCTGAGACTGTGAGGAGGGCAGTTTGGCTCTTCTGGTGCCTAGTAGTATTTAATTTATCTTTTATTTTTATCGAAGGACTATATAGTCATAGCCAACCAGTAATAAACTTATAATGAAAAGCAGCAGCCCAGTGCCCTTTGCTTCCCAACTTTGGTTTCTGCTTTCTAAAGAACACTGTTTTTAATTCTTTTAGTTGTTCCTTTTGTTATTTACTGTATTTCTGAATAATAGGCTTATATTATCTTTTAAAACATTTTTTTTTCAGTTTTCTCATTTTTTGACTCTCAATTATGGAAGATGGGGATGAAATTTTCTCTATCTCAGGTTTCCCTGACCAAACAGATGTGCATCGACTTCCCTGTCTCCCGTTTTTCTGACACGTGGCAGCACGAGGTTATACTGTATACATGTCTGCAGTGGAGTGACCATAACCATGGTGTCGACCGTGATCCCGGTTTCTTCCTAATGGGTTTTTTCTTGTCCATGGAATGAGATACCTGTAACTGTTTTGCTTTTTTATCCGCTTGGTTTTCTATTATTGATCCTCCTGTTCTCTGACTAAATGGGACATATTTTCTGTGTGTCCCAACGCCTCATTTTCAAGAAGCAACGTATTCCAGGCTTTTCCTGAGAAAGGGTTCATGGGAAGCAAAAGTTGGGAGATCTTGCCTGTCTGAAGATAACTTTGATTTTTACACTTGACTAATAGTTTGGCTGAATATAAACTTCTAGGTTGAAATTGTTTTCCCTCAGAAACGTGGAGATGGCCCACTATCTTCCAGCATCCCAGTCCTTAGAATGTGACCATTTTCTGTGCCATGCCGCATTTCCTCTCCTTCCCCTCACCACAAGCTATGCGGATCAGCCCTTGGTCACATTTCCATTGCTTAATGTTTTTTTTTAAATGTGTTGTTTTGGACACTTGTGGAAACTTAAAATCTAGAAACTGCAGCTGTAGGAATTTGCCTTACATTACTTATTTGATAAAAATTGCCACTTTCCATCCATTTTCTCCTTTCTGGATTTTTTATTTTTAATGCTGAACATCCTGAACTGATTCTCTAATTAACTTTATCTCCTAGTTTTCATCATTTTCATTGTTTAGAAGCAGTTCTCAAAGCTTTTGGTCTCTGTTGGCACTCTTAAAGATCGCTGAGAATCCCTAAGAATTTTGTTTACATGGGTCATACCAATTGACACTCATCATATTAGAAATTAAACCAGCAATTAAATATTTTTTATTAAAAATAAAGCCATTACATGTTAACATAACTAGAAGAAGTTATAAAAATATAAATATATTTTTCAAAGCAAAATTTTAGTGAAAATATTGACATTGCTTTGTATTTTTTGCCATTCTTTTTAATGTGTGGCTTAAGAGATAGCTATATTTTCATCTTAGTCCTGCATTCAATATGTTGCATGGTATTTTGACTGAAGTATGTGAAGAAAGTCTGGTTTCATTCAGATGTGTAGTTGAAAAAGAGGAGTATTTTTACTTGCCTTTTCAGATAACTGGATATTTTCCTTTGAGAGTACACCAGAACTCTAATAAGTTCTTAAAGGTTACTTTCAGTCTGGAATCTGAAATCTTAGTGAATTTCTTTCTTTTTTTTTTCTTTTAATGAGAGAGAGGGACAGACACACAGGAAGGGAGAGAGATGAGAAGCATCAACTCATAGTTGCAGCACCTTAGTTGTTCATTGATTGCTTTCTCAAATGTGCCTTGACTGGGAGGCTCCAGCTGAGCCAGTGACCCCTTGCTCAAGCCAGCAACCTTGGGTTCAAGCCAGTGATCATGAGGTTTTGAACCTGGGTCCTCAGTGTCCCAGGTTGACACTCTCTCCACTGCGCCCCTGCCGGATCAGGTGAATACTTTATTCTGTTACATTAACATCATTGGTCTATCTTGTACTGTGAGTGAATTTTAACCTATGCCTGATTTTGTAACATCATTCACCAATCATTTGGCAAATATTGGTTCACTGAGTTATGCAGATTTTTAAAAGGTTAACACATTTCTTTATATAAAATTAGATTTGTAAATATCACCACTGATCTCAGTGGAAAAGTATGCTCTGAGGCTACTGATAGTAGTAGATCGGTTTCCTAGAACTGTAATTTTGCTTGAAAGCTTGAATTTTGTTAGTAACAAATATTACCAGTTGTCTTTTTTTAATTGAAGTTGTCTTACCTTATTTTCAAGAGAAAACTTGTCATTTATTTTTACTGCGAGTATGTGGTGGTGAAGAACACAGTGACGACTGACCCAGCTGTGCCAGTGCCTTGATTTCTGCCACGGCACCAGGAGTTTAATCCATAGTTGCTCTTGCACCATCTAAGTGTCAACACAGTGCAAAAGGCATATAATGGCTTAGCATTATTACAAGGATAATTTTGGTTTCATGGATCCCCTGAAAGGGCTTCAGGAACTCTTAGCATCTGAGGAACACACTTTGAGAACTATCATTCTAGACTGTTTCCATTTTTATTTTTTTATGTATTGCATTTTCTTTTTTTTTTTTAATTAAGTGAACTTATTGGGATGACATGGGTTCACAAAACCATACAGGTTTCAAGGATACAACTCAACAAAACACCATCTGTTCACTGCATCATGCGCCCACCGCCTCAAGCAGAGTCTCTTTCCATCCTGATCCCCCGCTTTGCCCCCCTCCACCTACTGCCACCCCACTTTCCCTCTGGCTGTCACCACACTGTTGTCTGTGTCTGTCCTAGACAGTTTACATTGTTATCTTACAAACTTCAATTGGATTTCTTACTCTTGCTTTTCTATTTTTAATTTCTTAGAGCTCTTGCTTTTTTCTTTGTTCTTTGTAACTTTCAGTTCTTATTTGATATGTGCTCTAAGTTCTCTTATTTTGCTGAAGATCATAATTCTAGATTCTATGGAGGGTTTTTTTTGCACCTTATATTGTATTTTGCTCTGGGTTCCTTCTGATTCCTCTTGGTCGTAGTGCTGTCTTCTTGTGTTGGGAGGCTCTTTGCAATGTCTGATGATTTTTGGCTCATATTGAAGACAAGGCACCAACATCCTGGTTGGAAGTACCCTGGGCATGGGTGGGACTTGTTGACCAATGGGCTTCCCTGTAATGTGATTGGATAGGAGCCAGCTCTTCTGCTGGGGGACCCTCAAATAATGGTATTGTTTATTTTCCACAAGCTGGTTGGTGTCAATGAGGAGTGTTTCAGCTAGACACATGCAGCTCTTGGTGCCAAAAGAAGAAAGGGGACTGAGGGTTTCTGCTGTCTACATATCGATTTTCATAGGATCCCTGTTTTCAGAATGGCACCTCATTACTTTCTTCCATTTTGCTTCATGCCCCTGAATCCAGAGCATAGACCTATAATCTTTGGAAAGTTTGGAAGAGAAATAATTACGTGGGTGATGAGGATCAGGGAAGGCACGGATGGGGAGTGCAGCTGCTCCTTTTGAAGACTAACCACTCTGTTTTCTAACCAGCTGTGCCTGTGATTTCAGAGGCACCCGCCACCTCTAACCTGCTTGCCTTTCTGAGATTCTGTGCAGACAGTTGCTTGCTTCTTGAAGGTTAGATGTATGCAATAATTTTTTTAAACTCTGTGTTAGGCAGTGTTGAGGACACTATAAATGGCCCCAATTATTCCCTCCTCCTGGTGCACATGCCCTTGTGCATGAGTAACAGGCATTTGTGCCCCCCCCCACCTTTCCTTGAGTGTGTAGGGACCTGTGACTTCCTTCTACCTAATAGAATGTGGCAAAGGTGACAGGATGTCACTCTTATACATAAGATTGTAACATCAGCCTTGCTAGAAGGCTCTCTTCCTTGTTGGCTTTGAGGAAGCCATGTGAGAAGCCTGCATGGCAAAGAGCAGATGGCAGGCTCCAGCCAATCAGCAGCTAGGAACTCAGGGTGGCCTCTGGCTGAAAGCCAGCAGGAAACCCCCAGTCCAGAAGGTTGCAAGGAACTGAATTATGCCAACAACCATGTAAGATTGAAAGCGCTCGATCCTTCTCCATTTGAGCCTCAAGATGAGACTGCAGCCCCTGCAGACACTGTTTTTGCAGCTTTGCAATGCTGGTATGTACCAGTAGATAACTAAAGCAGGCAGTATTCCAGGGCCATGTTGAACTGGACGCTTAGCTCTTGTGTGTTATCCTAGTGAGTGGATAACTTCGTATAGCTGAATATTCAGCCCTTGAGGAAATGGAACTTCCAGACAGGAGTCTGTTGTCTAAAGGCTCCATTTACATTCCCCACTGGTGTTTACAGAACTCAGGAGACTGGATAGGTTCGGAGAGGGCCTCCTTCCTCCTCCTGACGTCCTCTCCTCCTATGTTGTGCGATTGCTGAGGCCTGGGAACCTTTGCACCTGCCCCATGGACTCTGCATCCCCAGTTGTCATGTCTGGAAGGGGTCTGCAACTCTGCTATCACCTCCTCGGTGGGGTGTGGGAGGCTTTGCAGTATTTAACTTGAAACAACTAGAATTTAAAGTCCAATTGTGGATAACAGAATTACAAAATGAAAGAAGGGTGTTTGTTGTTGTTGTTTTGTTTTGTTTTTAATTAATCTTATAGACAGGGACTGAGGGAAGCAACATGGAGCTGTGTGGCAGGTACACTTAACCTTGAGCCTGAGATTCACTGCTCATTGTCCTCACCAGCTGATTCATCTTGCACAGATGTTGTAACCTTTCTGCCCTCACCGTTTATCCATCATTAATTCACTTACCCAGCAGTTATGAACACTGTTGTGGGCCAGGCTCTGTACTAGGTGTCAGGACTAGAGAGATGACAGTTTTTGCTCTCAAGGATCTTGGTTCGAGGTGCAGTAAAAGAGACCAAAACAGACAAATCCTGGACAACAGAGCTTGCATATGGGGGACCTGCAGACGCATCCTAAAAATTTGGACTTCTGACTTCTCTAGACAAGTGGGGAGATTTGGAAACAGTCACCAGGGGTTCCCCTCTTTAAATAGGTAAGGACCTAAGTCTCTATTAAAAGAGAGTAAGAGAGAGGCTGGGGGAACTGTGTCCTCAGGGAAATCAGAGCATGCACAGGCTGGACATGTCCTGTAGAGGTCCACCTTGGGTCTCCTGAGTGTGTGACCCCAGCCACTTGGGATGCAATTATCGAGTGGGGCCATAGGATCCAGGGTGCTAAGTACCCCCTCCACTCCTTTGGGTTCTTCTGAGGAGCAAAGGGCTGGCCAATACCTATGGAAGCCTCAGAGTCCTCTGTAGCAGTTACCCGTCCATCAATTTTGAGGGCTGGGCACTGAATTGTTCTACACCGCAGTTCACATCTTGTGCCCAGCACCTTGAGTGTAGGAATTATGTTTGAACATGACCAGAAAATGCTTATAGAAATGCCTGTTGGGTCCAGGTGGCATGGACCCTTGTTGCCTGAACTTTTCTGGCCAAACATCAGTTCCCTTCAGAATCAGGAATCCTCCCCCTCCTCCTGGTTACCACTGCTGCCGCCATCTTGTAGCCCCAGGGACCTCATCATCTTGTGGGGCCATGCGGACTGCCTCTTCGTGGAGGGTCCCGTCAAAAGAGACTTTTAGGAATGGCACCCTGGTGGGCTGGAGCTGACTGAGTGTCCCCACCCTAGACCCGCCCGAGGCAGCTCTGGGGAGGGCTGGGAGCCTGGCCACTTATCTCACACCATTAGGCTTACGGCAGTGCTGCTAGCAGACAAAGGCTCGAAGGGGATTAGGGGTAATTACTAGGCCAACTCTTTATTCCCAAGCTTTAATGAGCCCAGCCACTGTAATTGTACCTGCTGGTGTTAGGCTGCTCCCTTCCATCCGAGGGGCTGGCCCTGGGCTGGGGTGTAGGTGTTGGAGGGCTGGCCCTGATGCTTGCCCACCTATTGCTGGGTGGCAGTTGGAGTATTAAGTGGCCTTAGGTGAGTTCAGTGTGGCATGGCAGCCTGGCAAGGATGACAACACAGCTCATCATGGAGAAAACAGAGCCCATGGTGTGCTAAGGACCTTTTAAAGGGGGTACAACGGGCTCTTCACCTGGTTAGGTCCTGAGCTGCTCAAGGGCTCTTGATCCTCACTATGGAGTTATCCCTGTGGCCTGAGGAGCTATGCGTGGGTCTATAGGGGCTGGACTTTCTGGGGGGCAAGGCCGTTGAGGATCTTCCCCAGCTTTGTAAGGTGGGAACTGCCTCAGGGATGAGGGAAGGATGGGGCTTTGGCTCTGGGGCGCTTTGCATGGGTGGGGGAGCACCAGCCTTCGCATCCTGGGTGCACTGGGTGGGGGCAGGGGCTCTGGCAGACCTGGCTGTGGCCATGGGCACAGGCTGGAGGGACTTAGGGTTCTCACTGATGGAGCTCACCCCAAAGCCACAAAGGAAATACTCTCCTGCTCAGGAAATCCCTGCTCTGCCCCTCTCCCCCTGAGGAGCCTTTGCATCCAAAAGGCTCAAGGAGAGAATTCAGCAGAATGCACTTGACAATTCAGACTATGCATTCTTTCAGTCCTTTCAGGGAGCCTGTAAGGCGATATTGATGGCTGTGTTTTTATTTCTTAGAATTATTTTTCTAGTCATTCACGTGAACTCAGAGCACCATATCGGTTTTCCACCATAAGTAAGAGGATTAAAAACGTTGCATAATGCAGGACCTGAGTTAAGTGCTCAGGCCCCGGCCCCTTGTCACATTGTGTAATTGGGGGTGATTGCCAGTGCGGGGTCGGAGAGAGGCGCCCACTCTGGGCAATGGTGTGGTGGCGCTTTCACGTGGGTCGGAGGGGTAGACCTTGAACATCTTTTCCTGGGCATCATCTGAAGGGGGAGTATGATGTTGCTTTGAGGGTGCCACAAGTGTAGTGGGAGACAGGAGCAAGGCTGACTCTCTGGGGACAACAAAGCCTGGTGTCCCATCCTTCTTGGGCTCTTCTACTCCCTGGCTGCCCCTTCTTTACTTGGGGGATGGAGGGCCGACCTGACTGAGATCTTTAGCGCCTCTGAGCTGACTCTGGCGATGGCTTTGTCCAGAGGTGGCTTTGTCTGACACAATGCAGTTGAGGTTGTTTCCTGGGGGCAGGGGTTGGAGTGGCAGCTGGGTGGAGAGCTCGCCTCCCATCGGCTGTGACATTTTCAGGCCAGCAGCCGCAGTTTCACAGCACACCGTTCTCTGGATCTTGCGCAACACGGCTGCTGTGTCTCAGTTGCACAGATGCTGCTCAGGCCAGAGTGTCGCTTACCAATGGGGGCCGAGATGAAGGGTGGGAGACCCTCAGCGGGCCAGGCAGTGACTGAGTCACAGGGAAGTGAAGGCATTTTCGGAACATTGTTTTTTGGGCATTGAACAAACTGTTCCTGTGTTTTTTCCCTGCGTGGTCACCATTCTGCCACATGTGCTACCTGCTGTTCCCAGGTCGGATGCCGCCTTCCTGGGGTGCATGGTTTGAGGTGGAAAAACAGGAAGGAACTTGGCTGTTCTTCCAGAGTTCCTGGCTGAGTGGAGGCGCAGGAGAGGGAGGGGGTGTGTGATGAGCAATTGGGAGCCTTGTGAAGTGCCCTGGGATTCTGTCCGGGACACTCGGGGTGCTTTGTGCCCTCAGCAGTGGTCTGGGAAGAGAGCGGTGGGCTTGGCTCCCTACCCCTAGACAGTTCTCAGTCCTGCCTTATCTTCTATGGTCACCACTATCCCCAAGGAAGGGAGAAGAGATTTGGGCTCCACCACAGCCATGGCCCTCTGTTGAAGTCAGGATTTCTTTCCTGGGACAGAGGGACCAAGAAGTCGAAGATGATGATCTACAGGAAGAGGGTAGGGGGAGATCTTTTAGGGTAGGTACAGATAGCTAGGATGTAGTAGTGGCAGGTCATACCATAAAATGCCTCAATTGAGAATACTTGTCTTTTTTTCCTACCCTGATGGAAATTGACCCATTTTCAAGTTGAGGATTCTCTTGGGGGCAGAAGCAGTAGCCAAAGAAGAAGGACAGGAAGCAGAGACTAGGGATGTCGATAATCTGCTGGGCTTCCAAGCAAAACTGGAGTGCCTGCTCTCAGGCCCACCTGAGAGCAGGTGTCAAGCCCTGTGCAGCTCCTTGCTCCCTGGGTCTCCTGCTGCAGGTGGCTGACTGTAGCCCAGACGCAGACACCTGTCCGGCAGGTGTTGCACATGGAACCTTGTGCTTCTCCCCTGGGGGCTGGGGAAGAGGTGAGCAAGATGTCCTTGCTTTTCAGAAGCTTGCTGGTTGGTTGGGGTAGGGATGGGGTTAGGAAGGAGGATGTGTACACCTGAGCCCTTTCCTGGGCTCGTGGCTCCCAGGTGGATGTTCAAAGATGCCTGATTGCAGGCGTGGCTGACCCGGGGCCAAAGACCACTCATAGGTCATCTCACCAGGGTCCATTTCTGAGGACAGGTTAAAACAGATTATGTGGAAGTGTGTGTAGAAATGTGTGTGTGGTTGGCTTCCCCAATCCATATGCTTAGTGACATTCACATTTTCGATCTGTGATCCTGTTTTTTTCTGGGCTCTAGAGGGTTAGGGATGAAAGAGGGACCCTTGGTTTCCAAGGCCCTGAAGTTAGATGGCTGTCAGCTAGATTCTGAAACCTCCCAAGTTCTTAGTGATTTCCCTTTGTATGTCATCCCCCAAACCAGAAGGCCTGTGGGAATAAAGCTCCCTAAAGTATAAGCTTGGAATTCCCTGAAGAAGAAACTTCACAGAACTGTTTTTGGTGGTGGGATCCAGTTTTATAAATGCAGTTAGACTGTCTCTTTAAAATTGAGATTCTGTATAAGAAAGCTGCTTTGGTTAAAACAGGGGAGGAGACCA
The DNA here is from genome assembly GCA_037038555.1 of Rhynchonycteris naso. Classification (NCBI taxonomy): domain Eukaryota; kingdom Metazoa; phylum Chordata; class Mammalia; order Chiroptera; family Emballonuridae; genus Rhynchonycteris; species Rhynchonycteris naso. The sequence goes on from CM073003.1 coordinate 96,898,391, forward strand.
GAGCTCTAGAGTCAGTCAGCCTGGGTTCAGTTCCTGGGTCTGCCACTTGCTAGCTATTGTGACTATGGGCATGTTTCTTAATCTCTCTTAAGTCTCCCTTCCTCATCTGTAAAATGGGCCTAATAGGACTATACTTGATAGGTTTGTTATGAGGATTATACTAGTTAATCCATGTGGAGTGTTTAAAACAATGACTGGCACATGTGCTATAATGTTGACGATTATTAACAGGGAAGTCCTGAGCTTTCAAAAGCCTGCAGCAGACGTCTTCAAACTTTTTATAAAAACGGCCCACTTTTGCAGTGCTGGTCAACCTGGTCCATACCTCCCACTAGTAGGCATTCCAGCTTTCATGATGGGCAGTAGTGGAGCAACCAAACGGCACCGCGATTGGCCCACCAAGAACGCTGGACTGCCCACTAGTGGGTGGGAGGGGCCAGGTAGACCAGCACTGCAAAAGTGGGTCGTTTTTATAAAAAGTTTGAAGATGTCTGCAGCATCCAAAGAAATTCATTCTGATGATGAGACCTGCAGCCACGATAGATGTTGGGAGAGAGTCTAGGATGGAGAGAGGGCCTTCCTCCAAACTCTCAGGGTCACCGCCAGGTCAGACCAACCCTGGTCTTGTGGGTAATGACCTTGTTTGCAGGTGAGTCACAGTGGAGATCTGCCTCTTTCCCCCAACTCTTTGCTAGCATTGAAGTGGAGCAGGATTAATCAGGGTGTTGAGTTGTGTCATTCTCCTGCCTCTGCCTGGGGCGGGAAGGGTGACTAGCTCTCAGCTTGGGCTGTGGCACAGTTCTGGTGAGATGAGGGGTGGTGGCCCAGCTAGGAGACCTGTTTAGAGTGGCTGTGAACTGACAGGACATAAAGACAGAGTTGAGGACCCTTTCTAAGGAGGGGACCCTGGCACCTTGCTTTGCAGGAGGAATTAAAAAATAATAAGTGGCATCACCTTTGTTGTTAGCTCACCCCCCCCCATTGGCTCTTATTGAAGATACTGAGGGCAACTCCTTTTATGCCCATTGCACAGATGGGGTAGGAGAGGCCTAGAGAGTTGAAGATACTTACATGGCTGATTCCAGGTCAGGACTCGTGGTCTCCTGACTGCTCTGAAGTGTCTGTAGGTCTTCCTCACGTTGGCCTCAGAGGGGATCCTGGTTACGATGGAGAGAGCAGGGCCAGGGTAGTGGGGGCAGCTTTGGCGTGAGTGTGCTCTGTTTGTTCATTTCCAGTGGAAAGGCTTCTGCCTGCTCCTGCCAGACTGGGGCTTCTCTAGTGCCATGTTTAGTAGACACTCAGAAGTTTATTGAACAAGAGAACAGTGCTTTGAGCTATTTCTCAAACATGATTGAACCAAATCATGACTTCTGCTGCACAACCAGCAGAGCGGTATGTGCTGCTGCAGTGTAAAAGCAGGTCAGTTTCCATCAGGGTCAGAAGGAAGACAAGTACTGTCAACTGAGGCATCTTATGGTGTGACCCACCACCACCGCATCCAGGTACTCTGCACCCGCCCTAAGTGATCGCCCGCTACCCTATTCCTGTAGATCAGTGATTTTCAACCGCAAGACTTTTTAAAACATGCAATATCTGACTGTTTAGTCAGGAGCACTGACCTCTTTTCCCCTTAGATTGTCAAATAAAAAAATGACAACATCCAACACAATAGGGTGCGAATGTCCTGTCTTGGGCCACAAATATGTTATATTATAGAGCAGTGGTTCTTAACCTTTTTTGAGGTACCAAACCCACCAGTTTCATATGCGCATTCACCGAACCCTTCTTTAGTGATAAATAAAATATGATTTCTTTTTCCAAATTCAAGACATAGGTATATGTTTTTTTACTGGTGCACAAAATGAGCCGTGCATGAATGTACCTTGCTCAAAGAACAAAACCAACAAAGTGCATGAACTCACAACAAATTTCGGTATTACTTTATTCTGGCCTTTGCGGCAGAGGCTTCTCCGAACCCCTGAGACCAACTCATTGAACCCCTAGGGTTCGATAGAACCCAGGTTAAGAACCACTGTTATAGAGTTACATCTTATTGGTCACGTTACATAATAAAGTCACATCTGATTGGTTAATTCTTGGAACCAGAAATCCTTTTATATGAGTATAAGCATCTGATTTTTTTAAAAGTCACTTTGGAGCAAAAAGTATAGGTAATTACTATTGTTATTTCTTTTTGTAAATCAATCAAGATTATACCAATATTTTGTCAGGTCAGCTGAAAAACGTAATAAACTTTCTGGGGTGCAGTGGAATTTGAATAATAAGTTTATATGTGCCATGAGATGAAAAAGGTTGAAAATCACTGATGTAGGTTATCATCTTCAATTTCTTCTCTTTTTTTAAGTGAGCGAGAGAGAGAGTGAGGGGGAGAGATGAGAAGAATCAACTCATAGTTGTGGCACTTTAGTTATTCATTGATTGCTTTCTCATGCATGCCTTGATGGGGGAGGGGCTCCAGCTGAGCCATTGACCCCTTGCTCAAGCCAGCGACCTTGGGGTCATATCTATGATCCTGCACTCAAGCCAGCGACCTTGCATCCAAGCTTGCGACCTCAGGGTTTTAAACCTGGGTCCTCGGTGTCCCAGATCAACGCTCTATACACTGTGCCCACCACCTGGTCAGGTGTTATATTTGATTTCTTGGACCCCTGTCCCAGGAAAAAAACCCCGAGTTTGAAAATATGGCTGGTCTTCCAGAATGTTCTTTACTGCAACTGTATAGCAGACTACAACTACTGTCTTCATCTGGGGGTTATTCTTGGTGTTAGCCTGGTATTGCAGATATGGTGGGGCTGGTGGGATGATGTGCCCTCTGAAGGACCTTCTGAGTTAAAGGGTTAGTGGCCTCAGCTCTGTAGCTTCCCACGTGCTCTTCTGTGCTTTGCTGTGGGAGCTGCCAGGACACCTCTTTGCAGTGAAAAAGCCACTTTAGCTCGTCCTGGCTCTGGACCCCTCATAGACCTGTCTTACATGTACAGACCCAGTCAGGGGACTCCACCTGCCGTCTGTGGAGCTCAGGTCTTCCTTGGCAATGCTAGGGAAGCTTCAACTGAGGGAGCTCCTCAGAGAGAAGAAGCCATGGGCTGACTTTATTTGATAGGTAAACCGAGGCACTGGAATGACTTTTAGAATGACAGTGTCAGGACTGTAAGAGTAACACAATCATAGGAGACTGCTGTGTACCAGACACAGGGAACCTGGGACGTAAGCAGCCTCGGCTGTTCCCCACGTGTGCTGCCTCCTGCCAGCAGCACTTTCCCAGGGCAGACCCCACACCGTGCCAGTTCCCATCCTGCTGACAGGCCGCAGAGTAGGGCTTGTGGAGCCAGCCCCCAAGGTCATGAGGACAGGGGAGCCCGGTTGCCAAATCCTGTGCCTTTGCTCAAGGTGTCAAACTAGATTTGCTCATCCAAACTAGATTTGGTTTGATCATGGGAAAATTTCAAAATTGAATGAGATTTCAAAATAATTATTTCACAGATATTTCAAAATTAGCAGACCTAAAACCCCATGCTGTCAACCTGTCTTGGCCTGAGTGAGGCCAGGACACTGTTTGGTTCCTCGCCCCTGCCCCTCTCCCCAGTCTCTTGCTACAGCTCTGTAGACTTGGGCCCCAGGGGTGAGATCATGTCTGATAGGGGGAGCCCAGGGCGTACTGGGGCAGCATCCTTTGGTGGTGGCTGGGACAGTGGCCTTGGGCACCAATCTCCACTTGGCTGACTGCTGTTGGAGAAGTCCTTTTTTCCTGCAAACCTCAGTCCCCCTACCTGAACAATAGTGGAGATGGTGGCTTCCATCAGGTCTCTACCAGTCCGTGGTTCCAGGCTCTGTCCTTACATAACACTGTACACATTCCCACTTCTGGTTTAAGCCATTGCTCTTCCTAGCTTCTACCTGGCTCAACTGGAACAAAGCCAACTTCTCTGGGGTCCGTACCTGCCTTGTCCACTTACACACAGTGCTTTTCCTTCCTTTGGGCTCTCAAGGGCCCAGTTCTGGGCACAGACCCTGCCTTGTGCTGCGATCTGTGTGTGTCCTTCCCCGTCGGGACTGGAGCTCGCCAGAATGGACCCCAACTATTTTCCTTCTTATATCTTTCCCATGGCCTCTGCCGTGGTCTGTGGACATTTTTGGAGACCACAGACATGACAAATGACTCAGCAGAATCAAAGGGGTCAAGTAGCCCATGGGTGATATATTTTCCTTGAGTTCTAACAGCTTTCCTTGGCTGGAGATGGGGACCACTGGTGTCCACTGCATAGGTTCCCATTGTACCCACTGTTCCCTAGTCTTTTCCGGAGACAGGCTTAGTGTGGGTCTGATGGGGATGGCGGCAGCTCAGCCACGGCTATGGGTTCACCCTGCTGGCTGGGCTGGCATATATGCCAATTACGAGGATGTGGCCCTTCTTCCCGTGCTGGAAATGGGCCCCAGAAAGCTAGCATGGCCTCTCCTTCTGGAGGACAGGAGGAAGCATGCACCGCAGAAACTGTGAAGTCTGCAGGTTTCACTCAGTTGGTATTTGTCATCTGGCAAACAGTCAAGTATCTGCCATACCTGTCCGTGTCAGTGGCAGCCGCCACGGCAAATCCACCTGATGAAGTATCCAGTCAAGTTTTGGCAATTCCGAAGGTGTGGCAATCTTGGTTCTTGCAAGGGGCCAGTGGAAAGCGTTGCAACAGAGGCCCTCTGCTGGGCCTGCAGGACGCCCCAGGAGGGAGGCGTAGGGCACCCTTGACAGTTGACATCTGTGTCAACAGCGCCCAGTGACACACTGGGGGAGGACGAGCCTGCGCTTGGCAGGCCAACAATGGGCTGATTGATGAAATGAACTTTCCCCTCAAGGGGGCCACTACTGCCAGGGTGCCTGAGCTGAGAGTAGTCTGCCTGCTTCCCCCCGGGGGCACCCCTGGCCAGCTCAGAGCAGGGAACCAGAGTGGGTACTGGTCTCTGATGGAGTCATTACCTCTCCCTGATCCTCCTGGAGCCTGCTCTGGGGTGAGGGGCAGGCTGGTGGACAAAGACCTGGTGGCGTGGGGGTGATGAATGCTGTGTGGGTGGGAGTGGCTGGGCTCTGGGGGGTAATGTCTCCACATTGTCACCACCTGCTGGGGGAAGCCTCATGAGCTGCTGGGAAGGTCTGTTTGTCCTCCAATAAAATGTAGCTCACTTTGTGGGGATTGCTCCCCTGACACGTTGGGCACACTGCACTTCTGAGTTCAGTTCAGTATTGAGGATGAAGATTTTGGTCCTCCTTCTTGCCTCACCCTTCCTCCTCCTCCTCCTACACACACACACACACACACACGTGTGCATATACACGTACTGCCTTCCCTCCTGGGGATTTATGATTTATGTCAGCTGGGAGCTCAGACCGCCCAAGGTCATGGTGCTGGGAGACTCTACCTACAGATGTGCCTATTGAGGCCTAGAAGGCCTCAGGCAATGGGACCCTCTAGTTAACTCTGCCAATAGAAACTGTTCCACTTTTTTTTTTTTCTGTGATGTATCCTCCGATGAAATAAGCCAAACAGACTTAAGTCACTCAACAGGTCCCTCAAGACAGGTCACTGACTCTCTCAGGGGTTCACTGTTTCTGTCTACTCAATGAGGGCAGTAATGTCAGCTCAGTGTGGATCTCAGGAATGTTGAGCGAGTTCCCAGAGAGCAAAAGGAGAAAGGTTCCTTTCAGAGCTGGTCAGGAGACTGAACTGACCTTCAAAAACCCAAGTTTGTTCATTTCAACTTCTATTTAAAACCTTTCAATGCTCCTTCAGTAGTAACTTTTAGTAGTTGCTCTCAGGATAGACCGAAATGCTTATCAGAGTCCTGTCCCTACTCATCTTGGTTTTTTAATGTCATACTAATACCCCTGGCCCTTGTTTTCTGTACTCCAGCCTTGCTGGCCTCTTTCCACAACATCTAACATGCAGAGACTCTGTGGCAGGATAGAGCATGGAGCCCATTGGCCCTTTGCTGGGAAAACCTTTCCTCTCATATCTCCTCTGTCTTGTTTTTTCTACCTCATTAACTCCTGGCAGTCCTTCAGTTCTTTGAGAAGTTGTTCTTGTAGATATTTTCCATCTTGTTTTTCTTTTATATACTGTAAACATAATTGTCTTATAGATTGTGAGAAGATTCTATTATCTGAAGTGTTTGAGAATTTTTTTTAGTTGTCTGATTTACGGTGTCTTATTTCCTTATGTGCCTGGTTATTTTTGATCATGTGCTGGTCATTTATTATGAAAAAAATATTTTAGGGGTAGTTGTTTTATAGATTTTCATTTGCTTCTGCTGGAGGTACCACCAGTTAATTCAAACTTGAGATCCATTGAACTCTCAGATATATGAACCATGAGCTGCAGGCCCACAAGAGAGCTAGTTTATTTTTGGTTCAACCTCACTCTGAGAATGAAGCCCTTTAGAGGCTCAGCTTTACTGTATGTGGTGAGTTAAACTTCTCACTGTGGGTGGGACCTAGGCTTTGACTTTTGTCCCTGTCATCCTAGGAGGTCACCACAACTATATTTCAACTTTGCATCTGTTTCTTTTGGATCAGAAAAAGACCTCAGGGCAAAAGTAAATTTGAATGCTTAACTTGTCTTTCTATAGCCTCCCCTTTTGTAGATTTTAGCCTGGTAATTCTTCACTATCTTATTAGCTTTTTGATTAAAAATATTTTATTCAGTATTTTAATTTAATTTTTTAATCAAGGTATAATTGACATACAACATTATATTAGTTTTAGGTACAGCATAATGATTCAATCTGTGTGTATTGTGAAATGATCACAATAAGTCTAGTTAACATCTGTCACTATACATGGTTCCAACTTCTTTTCTTGTGATGAAAACTTTTAAGACTTACTCTTTTGGTAACTGTCAAATATATAATATAGTATTGTTAACTGTAGTCACCATGCGTATATTACATCCCCAGGAGTTATTTATTATTCAGGATTTGTAAAGTATCCTCTTTGAGAGGTCAGTTCAAATTAACTGGCTCCCCTTATGAGAGCCAAAGTCTCTTGATATAATTGTAATTTCCCCAAGGCAGCCTTCTCTGACTTTTGGCATGGGTGTGGGTTTCCCATTATATCCTCTACTGGCACAGTGAGCTTCTCTCTTCACTAGTTCTCACAATGTTTGACTTATGAGTTCATTTGTGTGGTTATTTGACTAATACCTTTTTTCACCTCTAGATTGTAAATCCATTTAGGTAAAGTCAGGGCCCATGTCTGTTTTGGTCACCCCTGCATCCCTAGTACCTAGAGCAGTACCTGATATGTAGTTACTACTATTTATTATTGTTATGACTTCTGCTTCCTTCACTTGGTCCATAAAGCTTGTTTTTGTGCAACATTTTGCCATTCTTTGAACATGCACCTCAGTTATCTCTTACCTTATGTTGACTAGTCTCTTACTAGGATGACTCTGACATTTATGTGAAGATTAGGAAGATGAAGCTTTAAATTTGGAGAGTCCTGGTTTTATTCATGTTCCTTCCTAGCTATATGGTCTTGTGCAAGTCTCTTAAGTTCTCTGAGGTTCAATTTCCTCATCTGTAAATTGGGAATAATATTTATGTTTATTTCATTGGGTTGCCATGGGGATGACTGAAATGATACCTGTGGGTGACTGTCGTGGGTGAAGTGGATTGACACGAGGCATCCATTCCACCCTCCTCCTAGTGTGTACCTTCCTGTATACAGATGGTGATAAGACAAAGACTATGTCTCAGATCCCCTTACAACTGAAGTCTGATGCAAGAAGATCCTACCAGTTAGATGCCTTTGTGCAACATTTGGAAGGCAGAAATGAGGTGGAGATTATCTTCCTGCTGCCTTGGCCACAACCCTGGCAATGGTAAGCACGCTGTGACACTGTGGACTTTTCCATGTCAGAGGTAGTGTCCAGTCACTAGTTTTGTAGGTATTAAGAGGCAGTTTTGGCATGCTGTGGTGACTGAGCAATTTCTATTCAAGGAGGTGGCATGATCAATGACAAGCTTCAGGAGTGACTGGAGCTTGTGGGAAGGGTGAAGGATATTGAATGCTTACTATATGTAAGGCACTGTACAGGGCTTTTTTTTAAGGTAGCAATTATATTATTTAACATAATCTGTGATTAAGAAATTGTTCTATTCTGTGCTTACCAATATGGTAGCCACTAGCCATTAGTTACATGTGGCTATTGAGCATTTGAAATGTGACTAGTATGACTGAAGAACTAATTTTTAAATTTTAATTAATGTTCATTTAAATTAGCAACATATGATTAGCAGGGATCAGATTAGACAGAACAGCTCCGATAATTTTTAGTTGTCTGAAGTCTCACTGTGGTGTAATTAAGACAATAATGAGGGAGGGGTTTGGAGTTGGGCAGACCTGTCTCATCACACTTTCTGTAATTATCTTTGCAGCTGCTTCTCTCTGACCCTGGCCCCATCCTTGAACATTTCAGCTCCCTCTGCTGTCCAGCCATTGGTTAACACCACCCCTGTCAGCCTGGTTATAACTCCTGCGCAACTGTCTCTTCACAGTTGGGGCCTACTATCATCAGTTCACGATTTTAAGGGAGCCAGTAATAGATCGGGGAGTGTATGAGGGAGCAGAAGCCTTAATGGTCCAGACTGGTACCCTCTCAGACTCAACCTCTGGATGCTGGCACTTGTGATGCCATTCAGCCCCTTTGCCCACCGTGGGCTTGGCACAGTCTGGGAGCCTGCTTCCCAAGGTGCTACCACAGATCACTTGTCAGCTCAGAGCCACTGGGGTTTGTCCTCTTGGGGTCTCCTTTTCTGAGCTACCTGCATAATCACTTTTCTTGGCACAGATAAAAGCAGGTGGTGGAGGTTGGCAGGGTTGTGCAGTAGGGACTTGTGGCACCGGGGATGCCAAGACCTCCTGAAGTAGACTGCTCATATCTTAGCCCCTGCTTGTGGCCCCATGGGTGGCCTGGCAGAGCTGAGGAGCTGTATGTGATGGGGAACAACCTGTGGTTGGTGAGGGCAGGGATCCTGGCAGAGGCCGGCCAAACATTTGCCCAGGTAGAGGTTTCAAGTGTATGGTTTAGGGGATGTGCCTGAACTAATCCTGTTATTAGCTGGATTATCTCTTCAAACTGAGAACCAGCTTCCGTGGGTCCCCTATGAAATGCCTAGTCGGGAGCCAGCGTGATAGGCTGTACCCAAGGTGTGTGCCTGGTATCAGTGAGCCTTCTGCCTGCATGAGCCAGGCCAGCTTCTGCTCCTGGCCCTTCCACCAGTTCATAGTTTCCTTCCATAGAGCAGTCCCTGGGCACTAGGTGGGCCTCAGGCCTGGAGCTAGGGACCGAAGGTGATTCTAGGGACTAAAGGTGAACTGAAGAACCAGGTGCAGCCTAACAGAGATGGGGACAAATGTTGCAAGATGGTAAAAGCACGGTAGGTGCAGAGAGATGGGGACATTCAGGATAAAAGACTGAGATGGGTCTGGAGAGGTGGGTGGGACCAACAGATGTGGACAGCCTTGAGAGTCCTGCTAAGGAAGTCATGAGTGGATAAGACTTGAGCAGAGACTCGAAGGAGGTGAGTATGTTATCCATGTAGACAGGGGCAGGGGCTTCCCTGATGGAGAGAAGCACCAAAGCAGTGTGCCTGGAGTAGAAAGGTCACCGTGGGGAGCAGCAGAACGGATAGAGGGTAGGCAAGGGGGTAGAGAGCAGATACAGCTGGGCTTCTCATCCTAATACCTTGGGCTCTCAGGGGTGTCATGGATAGAGTTGATGGGGTTTCTGAACTTGAATGGAAAAAAATACCTTTATTTTTATTAACCTTTAACTGAAATTTAGCATACCTGTCTATTAAGGTTATAGGCAAAATCCCCGCAGAAGTAGAGAGTCAGCTGTCCCTTTGTCAATAGTAGAAATTACAGATTTTTTATTACGTGTTAAAGCTATTCTGCTATCTTGAAATATTCCTGCTTATCAGCAGTTCAAAATTACAGCAGCCACAAGATCTTATGATTTAATGTACACACATCACTGTATCACAGTATTTTTAAATTAACAATTTCAATGTAATTGGCTTCATTTGTCATGCCATGTGACTTTTATGCATGTCTAACATTTCTCAAAACAGAGTCCTTTGGCTTCAGCAGATTGCCAGCATCTATGGCACAAAGACAGTGCAAGGCTCTGGTGCGGGGTCTGAGAATTCACCTGAAAAATTTTGAGTGAAATGAGAAGCCATTGCAGGCTTTTGAACCTAGACCTGTGATCTGATTTACATTTAAAAAACTTTTTTTTTTAAGTGAGAGGAGGGGAGATAGAAACATACTCCTGCATGCATTCAAACTGGGATCCACCTGACAACCCCCATGTGGGGACGATGCTTGGACCAACCGAGCCATCCTCAACACCTGAGCTTGGACCAACTGAGCCATCCTGAGCACCCAGGGCTGTTGCTCAAACCATTGAGCTACAGGCTGCGGGAGGGGAAGAGAGAGAAGAGGGAGAGGGAGGGAGGGAGAAGCAGATGGTCGCTTCTCCTGTGTGCCCTGACCAAGAATTGAACCCAGGACGTCCATATGCCAGGCCAATGCTCTATCCACTGAGCTAGTGGGCCAGGGCCCATTGTGGATGTTCCATTGTGCCAAGACTGGCAGGTGTGGGGTGAGGCTGTTACAGTGATGTGGGTTAGGGAGGGCTCAGGCCAGCACAGTGACAGTAAAGGTTGCGAGAAGGTTGTGAGTCTGCATGTATTCTGAAGGGAGGGCACTAGGAATTGCTGCTGGATTGGATGTGGGATAAGAGAGAGATAGAAGGGGGGGGAGAGACATCAAGGATGACTGGCTGCAGTGGTCTAGCTGCTCTGTGAATTGGGGTGGCTGCTGCTCAGGGTTTCATGGAGAAGATGCTGTTTGAGCTGGACATACATGGTGGTTGGTGGTGATGCCGTGAGTTTTGCAGAGATTGTATGCATCTCATATGTCTACGCTGGCAGCTCTGGAAGCTTGCCTAGGACCCATCGCAGGTCCTCATGGTACATCAGTCCACGGCTGGAGTGAAGGTGGAGAGTCCACGTGGTTTCTCAGGCTTCTGGCTTCAGTCCTAGGAGGATGGCTTTGCCATGACTGAGGTCCTACCACTCAGGGCAGAACAGAGGGCAGAAGGCATCTGGTGATTTTTGAAGCCCCAGGCTGGAAAGGCCTGTGCAGAGAGTGAGGGAAGCTTGCTTCGGTTCCTTGGTTCTGTTTAGCTGGGGTGGCTGATTGATGACTGCGGGTTTAATAACTTGGTATGCCAGGGCTTCTCCATGCAGGGTAAATTTGGTTGAGATGTAAATATTTTATATCAGAGTATTAACTGCTTATTAAAAGTGCATTGAGATTTATATGTTATGTGAATATAACTATGGACATCACAGAGAGGTAATTTGCTCGCTGGAATCATCTCTAACAGAGCTGTTAATCCGGAAATGTGTGTCCTGCAGTCAGCTGGCCTTAGGTAGAGCATTTGACTTGTGTGATTAAGCAGAAGTTAAGCACAAGTATAAATGCTGCTGAACAGGCAGCTCCGTGTTCTGGACCCTCTACGTGCAGATCTCACGGAGCCCCCAAGCCCTGACTCGGCTCCTCTGAGATAAAAGAGGGAGCGGTATGGCTGCAGGTGTTTGTGGTTGTTGTTGTTGTTGGTGGTGGTGGTGGTGGTGTGTGTGTGTGTGTGTGTTTGGAGGCTGATGGTAGGGGCAGGTTCTCTCCTCCACCCAAGTCCAGAGTCTAACTGCCCAGGTGAGGGGAGCACAGATGGTGCCTGCAGCAGGAGGGCTGTGCTGTGTTGACCTCTTCTTACTGTGACCTGGAGAGAGAGGTATGACCCTGGGAACATTTCGGAGTCTGATGTGAGTACGTGATTAAAGGACAGGTTTTTTTTGAGCTGAACATCTAGAACTTTCTGCGTATGAAATATGTGTTTGGTACAAAACCTTGAGCAGGTGACCTGTGGGAAAACAAATACTTCTTGAATGTTAAGAGAGTATTGAAATTGGACATCTACCTGCAAAAAAATGAAACTAGACCATCAACTTACACCATGCACAAAAACAAATTCAAAATGGATAAAGGACTTAAACATAAGCCGTGAAACTATAAGCATCGTAGAAGAAAACATAGGCAGCAAGCTCTCCGACATCTGTAGCAGCAATTTATTTGCCGATTTATCTCCACGAGCAAATGAAATAAAAGGCAAGATAAACAAATGGGACTACATCAAACTAAAAAGCTTTTGCTCAGCTAAAGACAATAAGAACAGAATAAAAAGACAAACTACACAATGGGAGAACATATTCGACAGCACGTCTGATAAGGGGTTAATAACCAAAATTTATAAAGAACTTATAAAACTCAACACCAGGAAGACAAACAATCCAATCAAAAAATGGGCAAAAGAAATGAATAGAAATTTTACCAAAGAAGACATACAGATGGCCAAAAGACATATGAAAAAATGCTCAACATCACTAATTATTAGAGAAATGCAAATTAAAACCACAATGAGATATCACCTCACACCAGTCAGAATGGCGCTCATCAGCAAAACAACACAGAACAAGTGCTGGCGAGGATGTGGAGAAAAGGGAACCCTCCTGCACTGCTGGTGGGAATGCAGACTGGTGCAGTCACTGTGGAAAACAGTTTGGAGATTCCTCAAAAAATTAAAAGTCGAACTGCCTTTTGACCCAGCTATCCCACTTTTAGGAATATACCCCAAGAACACCATAACACTGTTCGAAAAGAAGAAATGCGCCTCCATGTTTGTGGCAGCATTGTTCACAATAGCGAAGAGCTGGAAACAGCCCAAGTGTCCGTCAGAAGATGAGTGGATTAAAAAGCTTTGGTATATATATACTATGGAACAATATTCAGCCATAAGAAATGATGACATCGGATCATTTATAACAAAATGGATGTACCTTGATAACATTATACGGAGTGAAATAAGTAAATCAGAAAAAAAGAAAAACTGAGAACAGCATGATTTCATACATAGGTGGGACATTAAAGTGAGACTACGAGACACGTACAAGAGTGTGGTGGTTACGGGATGGGGGGAGGGAGGGGAGGGTGGGATAGGGAGAAGGGGAGGGACACAGGGAAAACCAGATAGAAGGTGACAGAGGACAATTTGACTTTGGGTAATGGGTATGCAGCACAATTGAATGATGGGATAATCTGGAGATGTTTTCATTGTACATATGTACCCTGATTTATTGGTGTCACCCCATTAAAGTTAATAAAAAATAAAAATGAAAAAAAAAATCTTTGGTACATATATACAATGGAATACTATGGTGCCATGAAAAAGAAGGAAATATTACCTTTTGCAACAGTATGGAGGGACCTGGAAACTATTATGTTGAGTGAAATAAGCCAGGAAGAAAAAGAAAAATATTATATGACCTCACTCATTTGAGGAATCCAAGGAACACTGAGAACTGAGGAAAGGAATTGAGACAGAGGAGGGATCAAAGGGACCAGAGGAAAAGAAGACAGAGGGAAAAGGGACGATAGCATGGGATAAACCTGAAGGGAAGGGGGGAGGGCGCTGTAGGGAGGCCGGAAAAGGAGATGTTAAGGGGAATATGGGGGAGGGGGATTGCAGTCGGGGTCACCCTAAAATCTATGTAAACACAATTAATTAAATAAATTAAAAAAAAAGAGTATTGAAATTAGGGGGCACTTGGAGTAAATCCCACCCATCCTTTTATCCTTCCTTCCTTCCTTCCTTCCTTCCTTCCTTCCTTCCTTCCTTCCTTCCTTCCTTCCTTCCTTCCTCCCTCCCTCCCTCCCTCCCTCCCATCCATCCTTTCATTCTTTCATCCATCCTTTCATCTGTCTATCCATCCTTTCGTCCTTCCTTCCTCCCTCCCTCCCTCCCTCCCTCCCTCCCTCCCTTCCTTCCTTCCTTCCTTCCTTCCTTCCTTCCATCCAATATACTGAGTGCCAGGCATTGGGGATACAGCAGTGAGCAAAATAAAATCTGCCTGCCTGCATGGAGCTTAGATTCTACTGAGGAAATCAAATATCAGAAAAATAAACAAACATAATGTATCTAGCGATTAGGCTGCACACAAGAGTAGTTTTATCAACCAAGTCAAAATGATTTCTGTATCCTTTTCTGTTACTTACTTTTTGTTTTAAAATAGATACATGTAGACATGTCTTAGTATGTCCTTAACAGTCATAGCTTGGCTTTTTGGAAAATGGCAGCTCCTGGCTCTCTAGCTAGCTCAGAAGTGTCCTTTTACTATTCTGCATGGAAATATCTCCACGTTTCACTGTGTCCTATATTCTCTGATTCAGAAGGCAGGAGAGTATGTGACACACTTTTGTGGTAACTCCAGGCTGCTGTCATGCTTGTTAAAGGCTGTGATCTAGGGATAGTCTCTGAGAGTAGGGCCACCATTTGCCACACAGTAAATGGTCCCCAGGGCTATACTTTCTGGCCCTTGGGTCTGTCTTTATAGTTTCCTCTCTCTGCCCTGCTGGCAGGCTGCCCTCCTCGCTCCTGCTCTGTTACCCTCTCTTTATACCCAGAAGCCTACAGCACTCACAGGAACAACCCAATGTCTGCTCATGTCTTCAAGAGGGAAGGCTAGTTAGCAAACTGACAAGCATTTTCATCATTTTACCTTGACGTTCCAAGAATGGTTGTCAGTCAAGTGTTGGGCAGTGGACAGAGGCACATCCATGTTAAGAGTTGAGGGACCTCTACTGGCCAAGACACCTGTGGAGTTGGCACCGTGGGTGGCTCAGGGGATGATTTCTGGGAGGGAGCTGGTGAGCAGGCGGTTCTGGAGGAGTAGAGGGTCTGCAGAACCTCAGGGCATCACCTGCCTCTGTCGTACTGTGGTCCCGAACTGCCGAAGGGACCCGTTCCTGCTGTGACGGAGCTCCTAGCGTATGGTCCTCCCACTTTTCTGGGGCATTTAAACCTGTGCCGTCCAAGACAGTGGCCACTAGCCACAGGAGGGGTTTGAATCCTTAAAATATGACTGGTAGCACTGAGGAGGTGAATTTTCAATATTTAAAAATTTTAATCAGTTTAAATTAATTTTAAAAACTAGAGTAGCCTGACAGCAAGGAAGAGAGGAAGAGTTATAAAAAGCAGATCCAGGGACTCACAAACCTATTAGAAAACTTCTAAGGATTTTTGAAACAACTTAGGGAGGTAAATTTACTTTTTATAACTATAAAATGTATAAGTCCTAAATATTGATCAAGTATTTCTGAGGAAAATCTACCATCTGAATTGACATGTGCTGTTAGTGTAAAACAACCACTAGAATTAAGACATAATATTAAAACAAGAATGTACAGTGTCCCATTAGTGATTTTTAAAAAATATTAATTATCTATTGAAATCATATTTGGGGTATGTCAAGTTAAATAAACTATATTATTGAAATTAGTTTCACCTGTTTCTGTTACTTAAAATGTAGCCTCTAGAATGCTAAAAATTATGTATGAGATCTGCTTTATAGTTCTATTGGACAGCACCTAGCTAGACCCTTCTCTGACCCTTGTTCAGGTCTGAGTTGTTACATAATTTGATGGGGTTGAGAATACCAATTATTGGACACTTCTGTGCACCAGACTCTGTGCCAAGGCCTGTATGGTTTCAGTCCTCCCAAGAGTCATCAGAGGTAGACAGTATTATTTAAACTATAAGGATTCTAAGACATTTATAAAATATAAAACTTTAAAAATATATGGATATTGAATCTCAGAGTGGTGGAGTAACTTGCTCAAGGTCACACAGCTAATGTGGAGCAGAGCTAGAACCCTAAACTTACATATGCCTGGCTTAGCCACTCCTGTTGGTCACTGTGCCATATTGCCCCATTCCAACCCTTTGAATTCAGTGCCCATCTTGCAGTTCAATATTCCAGAGCAGGATCTGTAAGTGACACAAGGACCATAAGAATCCCAAAATATGCCCTTGGCGTTTTCCTTGGGGCGTCACTTTGGAGAGGACGTGAGTCCTGGCATACCAGGTGAGCACCACCACCCTGTTCTGAGGGCACAGCCTTCAATTCTAGCAGCTTAACTGAAGTCCACATCCCAGCTGCAGCCTTGTCCCATTGGTGGCAGTGTTTTTACACTGTGAGCTGTCATCTTTATTTCACAAATGAACAAACAGAGCCTCAGGTGGGTGAGATGACTTTTCCGAGATCACAGTCAGAACTGCGGCTCTGGCTCTGAGTGGAGAGTTCTCTCCACTAACTAAATCTGGCTCCAGGTAAGGTGAAAGTTCACATAGGGCTTGTACTTTAGGGGAAGTCCCAGAATATCACCTTCGTGGTACCTGAAGTCATTGCCTGTCACGATGCCAAAAATGCTGCCATTAGGACACTATTTCCTTTAGACAGGTCAAGTTCCGAGTGAGTGGGTTTCTGAGAAGGTTTCCTTCTGACCGGGCAGAGGGCAGTGGTGATGTAGCAGGGTGGAAGTGGGTAAGACAGGGCTGCTTAGGACGGGAAAGGAGGCAGGAGGTGAGGGGGTCTCCCCAGACCCACGTCTGGCTTTCACTGTGCCATTCCTGAGGCTGGAGACGTCTTTCCTGGAGGCCCCTGATTTTCTTTGGATGCCTGAGAATAGATGGCTGCTAGGTCAGACTTCCTAGGAGAAAGCAGGTCCTGGGCTTGCCTGGATCTTATCTCTGAGCTCACGTGGCATTTGGAGCCCTGGGCTGTGTCCTGACACTCCCATTCACTCCCGTGGGATTGGAGGTGGTTGCTTCACCTCCGCGACCCTCAGTGTCCTCACCCATCACACTGGGCTTTCCCTTGCAGGGCGAGGGTTATTAGCACAGAGCCTGTGAGACGCCTGGCGACACAGTCACGGGGCTCAATGGCACGAAGCACCCGTTGTTCCTTGGGACCCTCCCTGACCCTCCATGGGAAATAGGGGGCCCAGGAAAAAGCTGCAGCCAGGGGTGGGGGTCCCAAGCCTGAAAGGCAGGAAGCAGGGCCACAGAATTCTCTCTGGGTACCAGTCTCATGCCAAGTTCAGGTGGTTTTAGTTTCCTCACATAAAATCTGGTGGCATCACCAGGATTACAGAGATTGCTTCTGCTGAGTTAGAGGGAAGAGACCCCCACGGGAAAGTGTATCCCTAGTGTCGCCTTCACGCAAAATTAGTTTCTCAAGGGCCTGGCTTGCTGTTCTAGACAGCTTTCTTGAAAGTATCAGTCAGGCAGGGGCCAAGGAGGGATTTTTTTTTTTTTTTTCTGGTCTACTCAAAGTCACTAAAGCAGCCTGGTCTCCCAGAAGAGATGACAAATTCTGGATTGTGTAAAATACTTTCTGCCCAGGAAGTATGTATAAAGATCTTCCTTATTCCTGCCTTCGAGGTTGAGAAAGCAGCCAGCCCTGCCAGAGAAGGCCCCAGGGCCGGTGCCTGAGGCCCAGAGTGGCCCACGCGGCCTCCCGGGACCCACAGCCAGCCCTGCAGGAGAGGCAGATAGATGCTGATGCCCACCTGTGTCCAGTTGGTGCTGAGCATAGTTTCCGTTCTTCCCCCTTCTCCATGGTCACTGGGCATCAGAAGTCCTCTCCTGGAAAGGACCAGGGGTCTGCTTAGGCAGAAGGCATATGCAGGCCCGTTTGTGTCCCCCAACCCTTACCCCAGATTGCTGTTGCATCAAGTCAGGACCCATCTTGAGAATAAAACTGTACCCAGCAACTGAGCAGAGAGGCCCCTCCTCTGACCTGAGGTCCAGGTAAGGGGGAGGGTGGGCAGACTGAGAGGGGATGGTGCTGAGCCTGTGGGCTTTAAGAAGCTGGCCTCCTCGATGGTCTGGAGATGGTAAGCCCAGGCAGCTCCCTGATTCTGCCTGTGGTCAGGGCGACAAGCAGTAAAGCCTGGCTCCTTCTGCCTTTGAACTGAGTGCTTTTTCCCGCCTGGGAGCTGTTTTCAGCTGTCAGTTCCCAGGGATTAGATGCATGTTTAGGCTGGATGAACTCATGAATGAAAATATTTTGCTTTGAGGTTTCAGCAGTGGAGCCCTTCATGGCGGGCCCCCCTTTCTTGCCTCTCCTTTGCCTAGCACCTCCCACCAGGCCCACCCTAACGGCCGGGGCTGGGGCCCTTCCCTTAGCACCCAGGCTGCCCCGTGATAGTTTGGACAGGCTCACTGTGCTGTGATGAAACCAAACGAGCAACGGCCTCTGGGCCAGGTGAGCACTTTTTCCCTGACCCACAGTATCATCTTTAGCTCTTCCCTTGTGAACAAAGGCACGCTGGGTGGGGGGAGCCGGCCCTGGGTTTGTGTATTCACCCAGCTTTGATTCTGGGCTGTGAGCTTTGAGGATTGTGGGTCAAGTGGTTGGAGAACTGAGTCAGTCCTGTCACCTTGGAAGTGTGGTATCATGGAAGAGGCAGGAGATCAGTGTTCAAATCTCAGCTCAGCCTCTTGGTTGTGTGACGTTGAGAAAGTCGCATAACTGCTTCATGTCCCCAGTTTACGGGTGAGGACACTGGCATTCCCAATCTCCTTGCTGAGCTGCTCTGAGGGTTGCTACGTGTGAGGTGCCAACCCTTGTGCCCGGTGTTGGATCAGCATTGCATCACTGTCCATTTCCTCCCTGTTGTTGGGCTTGGCTGGGCCAACACCTACTGCATGTCTGCTCTGCCCCACATTCATGGAATGAGGAAGACCCAGGGGAAGTGCTTGCGGGGCCTCAGTGTGATGGATGAAGTCATCAACTTCCAAGTGAATTCATGCTGCAATTAATAGACTAATACTCTCGCTGGCTGGGTTACACCCATGGCTGGTTCCACCGTATCATCTTCATCGTCACACGGCTTTGGGGCTCCCTGGAGCCAGTGGTCAGTGGCCGTTCTCCAGAGGGCAGTTGTCTGCTACGTCCTGCTGCAGGAGGTTGCTGGGGCCGTCTTGGAAAGGGCATAAGCTGGTGGCTTTGCTCCGGGGTGCAATGAGTTATATTGCTTGGTGAATAGATTCACTTGAGGATCAAAACGAGCCTTGGGCTGGTGACTTAGCTCGGCGGGGTGGGGAGTGGAAGTGCACACAGGAACCTACGTGGGTGCCAGTGCCAACTCCTGCGTGTGTGTTGTGTTTGGGGGTGGGGCTGGAAATACTACAGGGCTTGTCCCATCTTGACTTCTGATCAGTGACTCTATCACTGAATAATTGGTTTGCAAGTATTATTCTACATAAGTACAATATGTTAAACTTAAGAAAAACTGAAACAAATATATTTGAATAGAGGTAACCACTGTTAACATTTCGGAATCTTATAGGTTTTTTTTCTGTGTACGTATATGTGTTTTTTTTCTTACCAAACAGTAAGACCCTTTTATTTTCTTCTTTTTTGTGACAGAGAGAGGGACAGATAGGGACAGACAGACAGGAAGGGACAGAGATGAGAAGCATCAATTCTTCGTTGCAGCTCCTTAGTCTCCTTAGTTGTTAATTGATTGATTTCTTATATATGCCTTGACCGGGGGGCTACAGCAGAGTGAGTGACCCCTTGCTCAAACCAGCGACCTTGGGTTCAAGCCAGCGACCATGGGGTCATGTCTATGATCCCACACTCAAGCTGGTGAGCCTGTGCTCAAGCCAGATGAGCCCACGCCCAAGCTGGCAACCTTGGGGTTTTGAACCTGGGTCCTCTGCGTCCCAGTCTGATGCTCCGTCCACTGCGCCATCACCTGGTCAGGCAAGACCCATTTTTTCAAACTTGTTTTCACTTAGCAACATATCATGGTGAATGTTGCATGTATACCTCAGTATGTCCTGGTGGTCCTTCACATTCTACACCATTGTGGGCGAGGGCTGCACCGTGGCCCATATGGGAATGTACTTGAGCTTTCGAAACCACTCTCTTATATTTGATTATATAGATTATCTCTGAGTGTCAACCTTCATCAACCACACTGTGATGGACATCCTTGTACAAGCATCATTCATATAATTGTAGCACATGTGCTTAGAAGTTGAATTTCTGAAAAACTATGTTTATTCAGGCTTCTGAGACCTTTTGCTAAGTTGCCTTCCAGGAAGTTAGTATTAATTTGTATTCCCACTAGTAGCATTTGAGTTTGTTTTCCTTTACTATCTGCAATGTTGGGTATCAGATGCTTAGTTTAAATCTCTCCTCTGCTTTACTAGAGAAAAAATAAATACCTTATTGTTTTAATTAGCATATTTTAATTACTTGAGACAGTAAGTCTATTTTTTTGGTATATAACTGGCCCCTTATATTCATTATTATCTGAATTAGCTGCCTACATAATTTTCTCATTCTCATTAAAGGCTTTCCTGTTGATAATTTATAAGAACTCTTTATATATTAAGGATAACATTTCATATATTTTTGAGTTTTGAATATTTAAATATTTACCAAACATCCATCTACTCACTCATTCATTATTTATATATTCAGTCATTTAGAACTGCTTGAAAAATTCTAGACTTTATTGGGGATGGATGTGTAGTGGAGAATTAGCATGTCCCTTATGTCCAAGGAGCTCACAGTTCATGGAGTAATCAAGTCTGGTCCTAACCAGGAGGGCAAGGACAGTTGTCCCCAGGGCTGATTGGAAGATGGGGAAGGAAAGGTTAGTGTGGGCAGGTCGGAGCAGAAGGGTGTCCTGGAGGTGGCACTGGGAATTGGGTCTTAAAAGTGTAGGCTTCCGGTGTGGGGTGGGGAGGGCACTCTAGGTGGGGCAGACACAGCTGAAGCATGAAGGTGGGACTGAGAATAGCCTCATAATTGGACTAGGATTGTGACTGGCCAAACACAGATTTATTCACTGTGGAGGGAATAGCACTCCTGTTGAAGAGGGAGCAGGAATGAGATGGGAAGGGGAGTCTCCCCTTTTCTCTCTGGGTCTGTGTAGGACTGAGCCAAGTGGAAGAAAAACAGTCCTTTCCCACTTCTGCATACATTCCCTGGGTCTGGAAGTTCCTAGAAGTTTCTAGAGGAATTCCTACAGTGAAGGGGGCCAGTTATGAGGTGAGCTCTCCTGGGTCAAAAGCCACTTTGGGTCCCTGTGAGGTCTATGAGTGTGCTGAGTCCATTTTAAAGATGAGGAATTGAGGTCTAAGAAGGCAAAGGGACCCAGTGTGAGGACCTCAGGCTGTGGCCTCGGAGAGGTTAAGGCAGTGGTTCTTAACTTTTTTGTTGTTGTTGTTCTTAACCTTTTTTGAGGTACCGAACCCACCAGTTTCATATGCGCATTCACCGAACCCTTCTTTCGTGATAAATAAAATACAATTTTTTTTTCCAAATTCAAGACATAGGTATATGTTTTTTTACTGGTGCACAAAATGAGCCGTGCATGAACATCACCTTGCTCAAAGAACAAAACCAACAAAGTGCATGAACTCACAACAAATTATGGTATTACTTTATTCTGGCCTCCGCAGCAGAGGCTTCTCCGAACCTCTGAGACAGACTCATCGAACCCCCAGGGTTTGATAGAACCCAGGTTAAGAACCACTGGGCTAAGGCATTTAGGGTGATGTGAGGCGCCCACTGGCCTCTGGGCCTGCTCTAGTTTGCTGGGGCATGAAGGAAAGGACTGGGCTGGTTGTACAAAGACCATGGTGACAACTGGCCATGCAGATAGGGGCTCACTCTGCAAAATCAGGGCAGGTAGCCTGGGACCTTCAGCTTTGGCTGGGCCTCCTGAAGGCCAGGGCCCCTCCCAGGGAGATCGGTCAGCTGCGGGTGAGCAGGGTGTCCAGGCTGGACACATAGGCATTGTGGGGACTGTGACACAGAATCTGCAATGTGCACTGACTGTGGACAGCACTGCCGGAGGGCCCAGCAGGCACTGGAGGAGCAGGCGACAGTGGGCCTGGCCTTGTGCAGCCATAGTATAGCTATAGGAGATGGGCTGGGCCCCTTTAGTCCAGAGGTCAGGAAGTGGTGTCTGAGGAAGTGGGGGTTGTGGGGTTGTTCCCTCAGCTGGTGTTTATCAAGTCTGGGGAAGAGGCTAAAGCAGCCTCTGCCCTAGGGGTCATAATCCTGTGAGGATGGCTGGCCCAATGGGGGTGGTGACCTGATGACCACTCTGACCACAGGCACAGAGCACGGTAGGGGCAGAGGACGGTGGCATCAGAGAATGCTCCCAGAAGGAAACCACATCTGTGTTGAGGCTTGAGGAGAAGTAGGCATTAGGCAGGGGAGGGAAAGGAGGCCATGTGTGAGGGCCCAGAGTGTCCGGTGATGTGGTGGGATGTCAGAGGCTGGCTGGGGGTGGCCTCTGGCAGTCCTGGAAGACTTCCTGGGGGAGGGGCCAGCCTTGGGAGAATGCACAGGGGTGGCCCAAGGAACCAGGCAAGGTGGCACTGAAGGAGGGGGCATTGCCCCTCCTGTGGTGCTATTGGTGGTGTCTTGGAGCTACCCTCCGCAGGTGGGTGTGGCAGATGGGGACAGGGGAGCCTTCTCTACTCTGATTATATAATCCTGTTGTGTAATGAGTCTCTCAAAGGCTGGAAAAATATTTCTCTGGATTCAAAAGTTGATGCTGTGACCTTTGCCCCCCACCCTTGTCAGGAGGGCCTGAGGGCTCTAGGGGAGGTGGAGCCAGAAGTGCCCTTGCAACCCCCCCTCCCCCAGACTTCAGCTCAGAGAGGAGCAGGTCCCTGCTTTGTGAAAGCCAACTCCCACTATGTTCCTCCCTATTGCCTCAGGGTGGACAGCCAGACATCTCCTCCAGGCACACAGGCCCTTTGAAGAAGGCTGGCACTTGTGCTGCCAGCTGCATGCCCAACATCTCTGCCTGTGGCTCCCTGTGCACACAGGTTCGCGTCCTGGGCCTGTGGCTCCCTGTACACACCTGTCTGACTACCTCCCCTCCGCTGCCATGGAAACTGATGCTCTTATCTCCACACTTTGGCCTGTCCTGCTTTCTCTACCAGATCTCCATCTCATTTATTTAAGGACTATTCATCCTTCCAGGTGGACAAAGACCACCTCCTCCAAGAAGCCTCCCTAGCTTTCCTAGCCCTCTTAGGCAGAACACAGCTATCTTGGCTGGTGGTTGTCACCACCCATTGTCGCCCTTATAGTTAGTTGACTTGGCTTTGCCAGCACAGAACTACTAGACAAGGGGCTCTTTCAGGCAGCATGTGCCTTCTTCGTGTGTCCTCTTTGGGGTTTGGCCCTTGCCCACTGTGAGGGCTCCGGACTCTGCTGAGACGAGGGAGGTGGGGTCAGGAGACAGTATTTCCTCAAGTACTGGCAGCTGCTGCTTAGTGGGCACCTGCCCACCCACTGTTCTAGAGTAAGTGCTTGTGGAGTAAGAGCCGGGGTGGTGGGAAGTGGTTTGGAGTGTAGGCTTGGGCGAGGCCCCTTTCTGCTCTTGCTTGCTTGGTAATCTTGGGCAAGTTAGTTAACCTTTCAGAACCTCGGTTTCCTCATCTGTCTAATGGAGACAAAAATATGCTTCAGGGGTGCAGTGAGCATTAAGAGGTAATGGTATGTAACCCTCACAGCCCCAAGACTGTGAGGCTCTCATGACCAGGTCTCTACACAGTCATCCTGGTAGAAATAATGGGAAAGTTGTCCCTTTATTGTCCTTTAAAGGAAACTTGACAGTTGGGAGCCCCTGTCTTGTCCCCAACAGAACACGCGAGCCCCTGTAACCTGCTGCAATTCCCTCCCACACCCAGCCTTGCCTTTCTCCTTGCCCTCTTGCCCAACTTTCTGTGACGTAGATGGGCCCACCCTCCATGTCAGCCTTCTCGAGTCTCATCCTTCCTCTGTGCTGCCTGCCAGGTCCTGGTTCTGTGACATGAAGGGGCCAGCACAGGCTTGCAGAAGTAGAAGTCTTTTAAAACAGATGGACTGGGGCACTTTCATGGGGATGGCTGGGCCATCTCAGATGCTCCAGGTCCTGGCCCATCGTTAATGCTCAGTGGACGTAAGGCTGGAATTCAAGAAATGTTCATGGAGTACCTATTATATGCCAGGTACCACATTTGATTTTAATCTCTAAGAAACTCTGAAGGAGGTGGTGTTAGCGCCACTGGACGGGATGAGACAATCGAAGCTCAGAGCACACACACTGACCCAGGCCGTCACCCCCATGGATGATGGTTAGGTGTCAGCTGGGTGCCAGGCTGAGTGGGGGGCTCTGCAGGGTAAGGGAACCCCTTGAAGTCCTACCCTCTCTCCTGGGTGACCATTTGGATGAGCAGAGAACAGGGTGGAGGCAGGTGATGGGCAGATCCTAAATGTGCAGGATTAAATATTTACATTAGGCAAAGATGAGGGTTAAGTGCCCCAGAGGCAGGCAAGGGAGGAAACTGCTGCTGGGCCGACCCCATTCAGCTTCTAGAGAGCTGCAGGGGAGGGACCACCTTTGGGGGCTAAGAGGAACCAGTGAGAGACTGGGGCCGGAGTGGGAGTCGGGGGCTTCATCTCTGGTGAGATGTCGGGGGGGGGGGGGGGGAGCAGGAATGTGGGAGCCACATAGTTTTGTGTAATTAGGTCGGCTCCTCTGCAGCAGCTGCAATTAGCTACAGCCAGGAGACAGCACTTCCTGCAGCCAAGGTCACTTCTGCACCTGGGGCGGCTTACCTGGGCTCCTGCTGTCCCAGCCCGGGGCCCCTGTGTAGTTTCCGGCAGAGAAAGCTAGGAGGCAGGTGGGGCTGTGGGGACTCCAGGGTCAGGGCTCCCACCTCACAGCAGGAGGAGAGGATGGTCCAGAGGTGCCCTTGCAACCCCCCCTCCCCCAGACTTCAGGTCCAGGCCCTCCTCCTGCCACTCAGCCCTATTTATATCTTCTCTGAGGCCCAGCTGGAGGGGCCTGCTGCTTCCTCTGCTCACCTTTCAGGAGGCTGTTTCTGAGCTTTTCTCACTCTTGCTGCCCGTGAGTAACACTGTCAGTGTCCTGGAGATAATCAGCACCCATTACTGGTCAGTGAATGCAGTGAATGCCTTGTATGCCTCCTTCCATAGGAAGCTCAGTGGCAGGACTAGTTTGAGAATTTGGCTTTTTTTTTTTTTTTTTGAGGAGCCCAGCCTATCCTGCCTTAGTAAAAAATGTTAAAAATGAGATGATGAATGCTATCACTATTTCTTTCTTTCCCCCCTTAAAGTGAGAAGCAAGGAGGCAGAGAGACAGACTCCCATATGTGCCCCAACCAGGATCCACCTGGCAAGCCCCTTATGGGGGATGCTCTGCCCATCTGGGGCCGTTGCTCTGTTGCTCAGCAACCAAGCTATTTTAGCACCTGAGGACGAGGCCATGGAACCATCCTCAGCGCCCAGGGCCAACTTGCTCCAACAAAACCATGGCTGTAGGAGGAAAGAGAGAGAGGGAGAGAGAAGGGAGAGAGGGTGAGGTGGAGAGGCAGATGGGTGCTTCCCCTGTGTGCCCTGACCAGAAATCAAACATGGGACAACCACATGCTGGGCTGATTTTTCTACCACTGAGCCAACCTGCCAGGGCCTGTTTTGTTTTTTAAATTGGATTTATTGTGGTGATGCTCGTCAAAGTTATACAGGTTTCAGGTGCACAATTCCACAACACATCATCTGTACACTGTATTGTGTGTTCATTCACCCCTGCCTCCCAGTCAAGTCTCCATTCATCACCATTTATCTCCCCTGTAGCCCCCACCCCACTACATTGTTTCTTTTTAGTATCCAGGCAGTATTACTTTGTTATTGTTGCTGACAGAATCAGGTGAATAGTCTCTATCTTTGTGTTCTTTACCAGCCCTGCCTGTATCTCTTCCTAAAATTGTGAGAGAGTAGATGTGAAAACTTGGAGGCAGGAGAGCAATCATTTCCATTTTTCTCTACAGACAGGAAAAGCGGGACGTTGGAGAAGTGAGGTGTTTGCCCAGGGTCACATGAGGAAGCTGACAGTGACCCAGGGCCACCTATCTGCCAAGTGCTCTTACATCTCAGCTGGGGTGGAACTGAGGGTTAAAGCTGGCACTCCGGCTGGTGTCAGGCTGGGGCAGAGAGGGTGAGTTGCCTGGTGGCTGTCACATGGTAGGGGAAGTCACTATGTTGTCCACTGCAGTCCCCAGAAAGGTAGCATTGCTCTGCAGTAGCCTGGGGCTCAGTTGTGGAAGGTTTAAGGGTCCAGCTTGGGGACAGGTAGCTGCCCTCCAAGGCCACTGTCTCAAGGCTGGACGGAGTACCTGGCTCTTCCCTCCTCACTGTGCACCCCCAAGCTGTAAATGGTCTAAAAGTCCTTGGAGCTGGACCCTCTCCCCGGCCTTGTCTGGAGGAGCACAGGGCAGTGAGGGTACTGGCCGCTCTCTGCGACAGCGCACGCTCCCTGGGGGTGAGGCCTGACCTCACCCCTGCTTCACAGAGCACAGGGAGGGCTAGACAAGGCTCTGTGTGGTAAGTGGGAATTCCTTAGTATGTGCCTGTCTCCCAGTGAGTGTTCAATGGTGTTAGCGGTCATTATTCCAATTTTAAATACTATTGCCAAAGACAAAGACAGCTCTCTGAGGTGACAGGCCTGGCCTGATCTGGGGAGACACTGCTCATGAGTGGCAGCTGACCGTGGCCTCCAGCCCTCCTCTCCTGGAAGCTTGCGCCCCTCAGAGGCCCACGCCACCTCCAGTAGAAATGAAACTCGAGTGGATTCTCATTCTCCACAGCGGTTATGTTCTAGAAAGTCTCCGCAAACAGTGTATTAGCAAATACTGAACTATACAGCTCCTGGAGAAATACCAGGTTCGGTACCTGTGGGCCTCTCGTCACAACATAGTCATCAACTGATTATATAAATTTGTCTGTGTGTTTCTTCTAAAAGATGTCTTCTTTTTAATGTATATATGCATATAATATATAAAATATGCACATATATAATATGTATACATGCATATAATTATATGTATACATGCATATTATGTATTATATGCATACATATATGTATGATTAAGTATATGTATTTGATGGATTAACCTCAAAAGTGCAGTTAATATGTAATAACACTATATCTAACAGGTATTTTCTCTGGTGGGTGCACAGCAGCCTTATTGCACTTAAGAACACTAGACAGTGTTTCAGCATTGCACTAGGGGGCATTTTAAGCAGCAAAATCACCAACAAAAGGCACGAATGTGAAGAATGTGGCACTGCTTAGACAGTGGATAGGCGCTTGTGTGCTGTGCGGGAGCTGGAACAGGAAGGCAGAAAGTCGCTTTGTTTGACCTCAGCTGGGAAGGGCACCGCAGGAGACTCACATTTTTCCCTGCTCTGTGCATGTCCACATGTGACCATGAAAGTGAGTATTGACTTGTGGGATTGCTAATAAATTTTAGGAGGTAAGCGAATTGCATATATGGAATCTGTGAATAATGAGGATTGGGGTGTATGTAGCTGATCCAAGCTCTGGCCCAGCCCAGCTGTCAGGGGCTGCTTGAAATTAGGAGGTGGTAGCAGGGCCCTGGAGCCACAGGGAACATAGAGAGAAGGGCAGTCCCCAGATGACCCCAGGAGCAGCTGCTGGCCCGGCCCTGAGCAGAGGGAGGCCTTGAGCTAAGCTGTAGGGCTTCGTCGCTGGAGTCCTGATGGGCCCTCCATGCACTGCACTTGAGCTGTTTACAGCGATGTGTTTATGGGGATGGGTGGGCTATGTTTATTTTTATTTCGGGACATATTTTGAACCTATAAGTAAGAAGAAACTTATCTTTTCAGGATTTTCATTTTCTATCCACCTTCTGTATACTGTACCTGTAGGTTCCGCAGAGATGAAAATCTCACTGGAGGTGACTGTATGTTTGGTTGGGAGCCCAGACATCTGTGTAGATGGAAGGGAAGAAGGGTGTGAATAAGAATCCTAAGTAGGGAATTCCCCAGGCTTGGCTCAAGGGGGAAAGTGAGGGAGGGTGGAGAGTGGAGAATAGGGCTAGAAAGGAGCAGGGCAGCCCCCCACCCCCCATCTCCTAGGCTTCTCTGAAGACTTATCTGCTGAGTTTGAGATCATGGAGGGTCCCTGGGCTCCACTAACCTCTGATTCAGGTGGCGAGGCCCAAAGAAGAGCCAGTCACAGCAGAGCAGAGCTGCGGCTGGACTCCAGCCTCTAGGCCCTCAGCCCAGGGCTCTCTCCACACCAGCACAGCGTCTGCATCTGCGTGTGGTGAAAGACTTCGCTTCCTTCTATTGTTCAGGACTACCTTGAGTCCTTGGAGAGGTTAGGAACTTGGGTTTTGAAGTCAACGTTAGAATATAGGCTTAGTCACTCATACTGGTTGTGTGATGTGGGCAAGTAACTTAACCTCTGTGCCCCAGTATGTTCATTTTAAAATGGGATTGACAGTATCTATTATTTAAGATTGCATTGAGGATTTAATTCGCTAATTTTATAAGACATATAGACTAGCACCTGGCACAAAATTAGAGCTCTGTGTGTTTGTTAAATTGCTGTGTGATTTGGGGCAAATTACCCTTACTAAGCCTCAATTTTATCATCTGAAAAATGGGAATAGATAATACCCACCACAAAGTTTTCGTGTGGTGACTCAGCGCGACTAGTAATGAGTTCAAGATGCTTACTGCGGAGTAAGCTTTTAAAAACCGTCAATAGTTTTTATTATTGGTGGTATTATTACTTGGTAACCTTCTTCCAGCTCAACTGTCAGTCTCCTGACCTGATTCAGATGAGAGAAAAGAAAAGATGGGCCAGGAGAACAGGACATGACCGGGCTGCGAGGTCTCCATGCAGACGGGGCCAGAGCTGGCCTCCAGTCCTCCTGCTGGCCAAGACCCTGAGACGAACTGGGCGGACAGTCCTGGGGATGAGCGGGGAGCTGTTGTCTGTCCTCTGAGCTGCACCCGCAGGGCCTTTGAGAACCTGCACTGGTCAGAAGTGGCTCCTTGGCTGAGTCTCGGGCCTGGGCTTTTGTTTGAGGGTGGCCCCTCCACCTGCCCAGGCATCTGGGCAAACGTGTGGTCAAAGGCACTGCCCAGGAGTATCACTGCCATTTTTGGGGAAGCGGGTGCATGCACAAAACTCTCTTCTGAAGTTCCCCTGGAAAGCGCAGGGTGCACTTCACAGGAAGCGTCAGCACAATTTTCTAATCAAGTTGAAGTCCGTGGCCCGTAGTTAGAAACAATAAATGAAACGCAATTTGAGCCGGCACTTTGCCTGTGACTCTGTTTCTGGAAGTGGGTGTGGGTGAGAAGCTGGTCTTTCTGAGGGAAGAACTTGACCCCCGACCCTGACCATTTAGCCCCCAGCCCCACCATCAGCTTGCAGGGGCGGGACCCTAGGACTTGATTTTGGGTAATCATTCCAAATCCTGATTTTGATCTGCCGGGTCAAAGTCCACACTTCTTTGTAAATCAATGCACACTATTTAGCCGACTCTTTGTTTTTTCTCCTTCCAGCTCCTTCTACCTACCATGCTTAGAGTTTAGTCTTGAGATCATTGTTTAACCAATATTAAACCATTCACGTAGTTTAAGTGTTTACTTATGTGCTTTGAATCATAGCTTGCAGTAAGAACAAGTGATGCCCCTAATCTGCCTTCACTACACTCCCCAATACCCTAATTATGTAATTTAGAAAAGAACATTTCCTGACAGCAGTTTCTCAGTGCACAGCAACAAATGCCGACTGGGGACAGGACCAAACAACCTGGTAATAGCTAGCACATGGAGCCCGCTGCCTCGGTCCAGGCAGCCCTGGCTTTGGGCGGACGCCCGTCCATTTGGGTTAAGGCTTTCAAATGATGGCATATTAGTGCCAGTAGAAGCAATCCCACATGAAAAGAGCTGTAGCTAATAGCCCATCTCCAGTCGCTCTTAGTTTGCAGAATAGGTCGTCACTGCAAATTGTTATTGACTCAGACTGTCAGGAACAGATATCTCACCCAGCCGGTGAGACTGACGCGGCCAAAGACGTGTCCAACAGGCCAAGGTTTAGACCAAGCTGTTCTTCACGTCCTGGCCAATGCCACATTTTATGCTGTAGAAGCTGAGCCTGAGTGTTCCTAATATTTTCTTATTGTTGTTTTGGGGGTAGTTTAGAGACAAACATGCCAACTCAATCAAGCTGAGTGGTGTTTGAGGGGTGCTGGGTGTCAGGCTGTGTGGTTGGTGGAATCCAGGGACTCGGTATATATACATTGTTGTAGCGTCTGGTCAATGTGGCTATTTGGGACAGGAGGGGTCGTAAATTCCTTTCTTCTTCCCAGCCTGCCAGTGTCAATGACTGAGCATCCCAAGGCCCCTGCCACTTGTGACACGAGTCCAGCATGACCTTCTCTGGCCACATGAGGCCCAAATGCTCACTGACCCAGCTGCTTCTATAACATAAATGGGAAACTACCCTTTCTGCTCCCCTATCCCCATGGAGACCTTGGTCCAATAATATTCCGTTGTCATAGAAGCCTGGTGGATGGCTTGGGAGCTCACCTGTCTCAGCATGTGGGGCATTAGTGTGCTATGAGTCCCGGGGCGGTGTCCAGCAGCTGTGGGCCAGCGCTGCCACGTGGTCACCCCGCCGCCTGGGGCCTGCGCTCTTGAAGGTCCCCGAGGACGGCTAGGGGATGACTGCGGAGCAAACTGAGCTGTAGAAATTTTAATTTGGCTGTGAGTCCGAAACCATGTGTTAGCCTTTCAAGAAGCACCAGTTGCTATGGTGATGGAAGCAGTGCCAATTGCAAGAGTTGTTTTTGTGGTTAGGGTGCCGGCCTTAGACAAAGAGATCGAGGCCGAGCTGACAGCCTCAGTTCTCCTCCCTTCTGAGGATTGGATGTTGTCACGATCTGACCTCAGGAGGAGGGGTCATAGCCTCCTATACTGGCTGTTTTGACCTCACATTATTTTGGGGGTCCAATGGCTTGGTCAGAAAGGAGCGATGTCCTGCTGTTCCTAGTAAGAACTCACAGGTGGGCTTACCAGTGGAGGAGGGGCTCTGCAGTTAGGGCAGTGACTATAATTTAGAATTCCTCTTTCGTGGGGCAAAGTCACGATACAGTGTTCTTATGGAATCTTCTGCCACCCAGAGCCTGGCCATGGGCCCATTGGGGTCTGCTCCTTCAGGCTACATTTTGGCTTGGGTATCAAATATTAGCTCCTCCGAAAATTTTCCTAAGTGACAGAATGGAGGCCTTTTCTGTAGCTAGGTGCTCGTGTAGCTCGTTAACTCTCCAAGTGTTTTACAAATATTTATCCACCTTAGGTCATTTGCAATCCTAACCCCTGTCATCCCACCTCAAGGTTGTCCCCCTTCAGCCCGGTTGCCCAAAATGAAGTCAGAAGCCTTGGACTGGGAATTCCACGCTGGCGGATTTTGAAAAGCGGGCCCGAATGGTTTGTTTATTTCTCTGGTCTGTCCTTCTTAGAGTTCCAGAATGTGTCAGGACTTCCCAGTCCAGACATGCAAAGCCCTTTGCCCTCCCTGCCAGAGGTGAGAGTATTTTACTTATGAATTCATCTTAGATCACTTCTAAAATCACTTCAAATCAAATTAATACTCACTCTCTGAGATTATGTCAAAGCATCAAAATAAAGAGGGCATGAGCTCAGAGTGAGGTGTTTGATGACAGGTAACTGGCTCCCTTTGGCTCTTCCCGGCTGCCGAGGACGAGGAGAGGAGCCTATGGCGTTTTGCTTTCTGAGATCCCTGAAGTACCTCTATTTCCTGGTAAAGAGGCAGGTCCCTGGGATACAGAGGCCTAGGTCCTTTTCTGGGGGACTATGCTGAATGTCATTGTTGTTTTCCTCAAGACACACCCAGATGATTCCTGGGCTCCTGCCCCTCCCGTTTTCCCAGCAACCCCCTGCCCTGAGTTGCATCAGGGTTGCTGGCCTCAAAGTGGCCGAACCTGAATTTACCTCGGCCCCTGGCCTCAGAACTTCTGACTAATGAAGGCTGACCCCTGGTGAATTGTCAGAAGCCAGACTTGCCTGCACTAAGACTGTTCTGCTGATAAGATAGGCTTTTGTGTATAGCAGGCAGGAGGGTAGCAGCTTCAATATGGTCTATATCAAGGTGTTACTAATCCTTTGGCTAATGTTTGCCAAATAAATAGCCTCATTAGGAAGGGCTATAAAAGTCTGATAAGATTCTTCTAATTATCCCCAAAGCACAAATACTTGGGGTTTCAGTTTAGCATAATAGCAGAAGTTGAGAAAAGACAGGAGAACGAGTGTGAATATTTTTAAACAATGGTTTCCACCTTCCTCAATCCTAAAGCAGCCACATCGAGCATTCCATGTTTTGCTCCTGCAGAAGCAACAAATAGGGGAGCAGAAGGAAAAAAAAGACAATAACATATTTTAGGTTATATTTCACCTTTGGAAATCAATATACAATCTATTAAAGCTACAGTTTTCCATGAATGATAAATGTAATTACCTCTCTCTTGTCATAAAAACGTGTCCTTATTAAATGTAAATATTTAAAAATGATTGAAATATATTTGAAGGGCACTTTACAGCTTGATTTTATATGCTGACATCTGGGTTGCCTTTCCTAAAACACTATTTCGTGGAGAGTTATTAAATTAGTATTTTGAAAGGACCAACACTAGAGTTGTTCCTTGTTTCGATTTTAATTCCATACATATTTAGATTTACTGGGAACCCGGAGAGGGTTTGCATTGGGCTGATACAATGAATGTTTGTGGGGCTTGTACACATAGAAGCTGGGATGTTATTTCTAGAGAGAATCTTTAAATATTTGGGAACCACATCTCCACATTTATTTTGTACCCCTGCAAAGTATAAGAGAAGAAGAATCAAGATCCCAAGATTCCTGGCTATAAATGTTTCATTTTCCAATTCTGCTTTTAAGCAGGAAGATTGTTTTAAATATTTACTTTACTTTTAATTGTGCATAATTTGAAATAGCAAATACGCAGTCGTGTATTTTTGTTTTTGAGATTTCGTCGGAGGTTATTTAGTTGAACTCTGAGAAATACACAGTATTTCATTTCTGAACTCTGAGAAATACACAGTATGATCACTTTTTTTCAGCTTCATTCTTTTAAAAATTCTCATTTTTCATTGTCTCACTCCACGCCTATTTTTTGGAAAGGTGAGATTGTCCAGTTCTGTGTTTTGAGAGAGTTCCAGAGAATGATAGAAAATGTAGTATTTGGAAACATTCCTAATTCCAGACGGCAAAAGGCCCCTGCCCCAAAATGTGAAAGAATTCAATATTTGGTGGCTCAAATATTTTTTCACGATAAACAAGTAGTTCTGGAGTGACTGCGTCCCTGAGCTCCGCATAGGAGAGCAGCCATCCGTGCAAGCCGCGCAGCTGCCCTTCAAACCCACTTGACTCTTTTCTTTCACTACGTTAAATCCTTGAGATGTGTGAAGATGTTATGATAGGCAGTGGGTCAAGTGATCTGCACATGTAGCTTTTTATACATTTTTCTTTGCAAAGGAAAATTTTTCTTCCAATCCATTCCCCCAAATAAATGGTTTGTAAAAACAAAAGTCTGTTTGTTTTGAAATGGCACACAAGAAACCGTGTTATAACAATCTCTCTCTCTGACTGAGTTCTGCCTGAGAAAAGAAATTGACCTATCGTCAGCGATTTCCCTCATGATAAGCCCTTAAAAAATAAAGTTCTCTCTTGGGAGAAAATAAACATGGGTGAGGTATAGGTGTTTGTAACGAGGCGACCTTTATTCACTTGTCCAATGAAACTGTTTAACCTTTGTTGTCCTATTTCTCCTCTGGCCATTTTTCTTTCTTTATAATTCTTTTTTTTCTTTATAATTCTGTTCATGCAAATTCCTGAAACATCAGCATTTTAGAAATTTGTTGGTTTTAATTACATAGCTACTTCTTGAATGAGCAAATGTGCCATTTTTTTTTCTCCCAAGTGAAGTAGAAATTTTAGAATGGTTTTGAAATTTAATTTTTTTTGCCAAAACTCTTGGCAAAACGTGTGGGGTTTGGGAGTATTTTCTCAGTGCCACTGAAGGGGAGCCAGTGAAGGGGGGGACACGCGGCGATCAGCAGTCAGTGAGTTGGGACTTTTTAAGGAGGCATTATTTTCTTATGTGAATGCCTTTGTAGATTCCATCGACCTTCTGACATCAAAGA
The DNA here is from genome assembly GCA_037038555.1 of Rhynchonycteris naso. Classification (NCBI taxonomy): domain Eukaryota; kingdom Metazoa; phylum Chordata; class Mammalia; order Chiroptera; family Emballonuridae; genus Rhynchonycteris; species Rhynchonycteris naso. Next base: position 96,932,474 of record CM073003.1, read on the forward strand.
GCGTGCAATTAATAACGGGCATCTGGAAGGCCGATCACATGCTTCCAATGTGAAAGCGGGGAACGGCAGGAGAGTCAGCCGCGTTCAGGTATTAGCTTGCAATCAGTTCTAAACAACAGCAAGGAACTTCTCTTTTGTGCCTCTTACAAATGCCAAGGTTCCCACACAAAAGGTTCCCATCGATGCTCTCCTTCTGGTGGTTGAGAGAATAACAAATGATCTCTAGACCTACAGTGTCAGCACTGATTCATATCACCTTAATTTCTTCACTAAATTCAAACCCAATGTTGTGTGAACTTTTCCCTTGCAGCCCAACATGGACGCGGGGTGACAGGCAGCTGCTCTTTTTATTTGAGTCTTAAGTTAATCGTCACAACTTTGCCCCTTTATTTGTATGCATTTTCCAAAATAAACACATATTTTCTAGTACTAGGGTAATAGACACCGTCTGCTTACGTCCTGACTGCTTATTTATTTCCTGTTTTACGGTAGCCTGCTTGTCTTTTCCAAAGCAATATAGGTTCCCCAAACCCAAGTAATACAAGATATGCAGGTAAGGCTGTATTTAAGCTCCACAAAAATGTTTCTGAGAAATATGGCGCTTTGGGCTTTAAATACTCCAGCAGATATAAAAACCTGCAACTCTTTAACAACAACTCTCATTTGAGTAGGTCACAGATAATAAAGGAACGCTTGTTTCTGGGAAATTTAAAAAAATGACTTGGAGGGGAGGAATATTTATTTGCCCTCTGCATTGGTCAAATGACGGGTGGATATTAAAAACTTGTAAACAGACAGATGCAACCAATTCCCTTTCATTAACAAACGTTGCAATTTCACAATAAAGTAAATGCATGAAAACATGCTGACACTTCGGAGAAGCTGAAATTGTCAGGGATCGAGCTGGCTTTAAAGGTTAGAAAATGATATTCTAATCAGTTTAAGAAACATGTTTTCTTATAAACCTTTAGAGAACCAACTTGAATGTTAAAGGCTCCTTTGGCTGTTCAATGCGTACATTTCTGTAACGTTTGGCCCTTGACTAAATCTTCCCAGTCACCAGCCTTGTTTCCCTTCTAAGTACAAGCTGCATCAGCCGCACATTTTAAAATTAATTTGAAGCAAGAGCTATAGTGCAGTGCCGTCAGCAAATATGTTATAAGCTTATTATTTAATAGTGATTCCTGGGTAAGGCCATCATCCCCTTCCTAAATCCAAATATAAAAGCTGAAATCATATTTGTTAAAACTGTCATTTTGGATTTGTGGCCCAGGTTGCCTTCCTGAGTCAGGCTCCAAAGCTGCTCTCAGCGGCAGGCCCCGGTGCCCCCGACGCTAGAGCAGAGCTGCCTGTGGCCGGTGGCTCTGACACTCATTGCTGCCCAAACTGCCTGCTGCCCCCAAACAGAGCTCCAGCCCAGCCGCTCACGGCCTTTCCATGTTGTAAAGTCATTTGATTTATTTGTTTGGTTTTTAGAAGCACTGCAGAAATTATTTCCTACTGGCAGAGCGGGCACTTGGTGTTACACTACATTAGTTTCACATCATTAGTTTAGGGTTCTCAGACTTAGAATTGTGAAGTGTATGGGAGGCTTCTAGAAACCTCAGTTCTGACCAGAGCAGAACCAATTAAACGAGATGGATTCCTTTCACTGTCTGTAACGTGTGAGGCCCTGCTTCACAAAACACGGCGTTGCTAACCGGGTTCCCTGTTAGCTTAGGAATCTGGTGCTAGAAAGTGTTATTCATAAAGAAGAAAAATTCCTCTCTTACTATTTTGCTTATCAATAAACGTAATTTTATCATCACTGCTTGTAGCAAGAAGCCAGGAAGGGGCGCTGAGGACAGCCAGGATGGTATCTCTGGGTTGGCTCTCACCTCCACCAGCCACTTCCCCCTCCGGACGCCTGTGTTTTACAAGTAATTGTAAACCTGCCTGTGGACAGAGGACAAGTCTGGATCAGACTGGCCCTGGTCTGTGGTCTGCCCTGAGATGCCAGGCTGGAGTGGGCACTGCAGGTTCCTGGGGGAACCGGCATGGAGGCTGGGCATTGGGGGATAGGTTACCCTTCAGGGGTCTAGAGCAAGCCAAGTAAGCCCCCAGGTGAGACTCAACAGGGCAGTGCCTTCTCTGCTCAGGGGCTAACAGGAAAGACTGCTAGCTGGCTCCCACGCGCCCACTCCTCTCCTCTCTCTGGCTCCTCCTTCCCTAGCGTTTCTCCTGTCTCCTGTGTTTGAGCCAGACCTCAGCCTCTGCAGCTGGCTGCTGCAGCCAGACCAATCCTGGTCCTCAGGTGAGTGCTTCCCAAAGCTCTCCTGCCACCTGTTGGCCGCCTGTGGTGGTGACGCTGGGAGAAGCAGCACTTTTGGGACCGGCCCCGCAGGCCTGGCTTCCAAACCCTGTATAGAATTGTTAATGACTTCTCTGTTGCACGGCTCCATGGCTCCACGTTCCAGCCAAGCTCCGCAGGCTGGCCAACCTGAAGCCCCCTCAGGCTGGTCCCCCTGTTCTCTGAGCCCCCATCTGGCTAGGACACCACAAATGAGCCAACCTGCCCAGGAGTATGATGTCCAGGACCTGATTCTGAGGCAGCCATGGACCAATTGAGGGTTGACAATGTTTCTGAGAGCAGAAGCGAGCCTGCCCTCGGTCCTCCTATGACAGTTGCCCTGGGAGGCTTGGTGTGACTGAGTGAGAGACTTGGGCGTGTGCCCCTAACAAGGTGGCCCTGCTCTGCCATGAAACAGTGAGCAGAGGGAGTGAAAACCAGCCTGTCCACCTTGGCCGCAGGGCAGAAGGTTCTGCCCAGGTCCCTCTCACTCCTTCATTGGGGAGTTCCCAGGGTGTTGATGGACTGGCAGCACCAGGGACTTCAGCCAAAGGTCAGAGAGAAAGAGAAGGGCTCCAGCGTGTAGGACAGGGCAGTGCCTTCTCACTGGGCTCCATGGGCCTTTCACTGCGCAGTCAACCATCCCAGAGATCACGCGTGAGCCATTCTGCTCTGTGGAGGTGGATTCCTAGGCCTTCAAGCTGGGAACACACCCCAAACAGTCTCAGATTCACTCATGCAGGGGGCTCTAAAAGGCACTCTTTGACAAAGGGGGGCTCTTGTTTGGTGGCTGTTTGGGGAGATTCAGTCACATTTCTGAACCAGCTGAGGGCAAAACTAAACATCTCTCCAGGTCCTGAATGGACCAAATCTGAGGAGTGGGTCAGACCTAACTTTGAACATGTGACGTGTGATTTAATAGCACTGAGGGCAGAGGACACGTGGGGTCGTGATGCTTGCGTTCATGTTTTGTGGAGGGGGTCTGGGGCCATGGCTTCCCCGAGGCCCTGCTGGAGGGGACTGAGGATCACAGCTGCAGTTGGCCCACAGACCAGCCCTTGGCCCATTGGAGACGCAGTGTTTTTCATTCCATGGTAGTTTTATACACAAAGTCTGCGTCACTCCTGACTCTCCCGCCTACAGCATGCATGAGCATTAAACATAGTTTCTGAGGTCCAGCAGGGCAGCATGGCCAGATGGCTTGGAACCTTCATTTTGCCAGCACAGTTCAAGCTGTTTCCTTCTGTCCAACTTATGCTTAACGCCAACACCTTTCTCCACCCATACAGGGGAGTTGGCCCTGGAAGCCGAGAGCGCCTGTGCTTAGGCAATTGTCTCCCAGCTTATCTAAGGCCAGCGTGTTCTTGCCTCCTGGTCTCTGAAATCCTGGAGAACAACTCTGGTGTCTGGCCAAATGGCTGTTGAGAACCCAGCCTTGAAAAGCTATTTTCTTAGTCAAGGGGCTCATGTGAGTCCTGGTCTCGGGGTGATTTAGTTGTGTTTTTTCAGCTCACCTCGTAATTTAATGTAGAAGAAAATGTTTGGCATGTCTCCTCGTGGGTGCTGGTTACCTTTGGAGATGTTCTGTACAAAGCGATGCCCCAGAGTCAGAAACCTTGTATGCCGGACCTGGGCTTTCGGGAACCTCCGAGCGGCTCAGCGCCATCTCGGGTTGGCCAGCTACGGAGGGAGAGAACTCCTCCTCAGCCAGGAGTCACATTTTTATGGAGAGGGAGGAATGTTAGAGAAGTCCGTAAACTCTCAGTCCTCCCAGCCCTGTGAACATAAAGAAGGAAAAGCCCTAGCCAGCCACTTATTTACTTCGAGCACAAAAGCGGCCTCCCTCCTGTCCCCTCCCTTTTCTCTCCAGCCCCTCTGGCAGGAGTACATTACTGGGTACACACCCTTTGCACATACTGTTCCCAACACACGTGTAGGGGGCCTAAAGGTAAGATGCACTTTTAACACACCTGATACTGCTGGCCGCCATTGTGCTTGGAGAGGTCGCCAGCCAGCTGCATCTGTCCCCCCTTCGCATGCTCTGCAAAGGAATTCTGACAGACTGGCTTGTTTCTGTGGCGACACAGTGTTCTAAAATCGGGCCATTCAGTGCCTTGCGAGAGTTGGGGGCACCTGTCTGGTGAGCAACCACCCTTTTCAGGTTCATAGAGTTTAAAGCTGCTCAGCTGAGAGAATGATTCGGGGGCGGGCAGAGACCTTGGGAATTCCCTCTGCTCTCCTTCAGCAGCAAAGGATACAGGTTTTCCCAAGGCTCCCAAATGACCTTACCCAGCAGTCACCTACTGTGCTGATGCTGTTCCTTTAGCCTGTGTGGGCGCCTTAGAGGGGAGACAGATGACTGGGCGGCGGGCCATTTCTCCAGGTTTATGCATCTGGCATTCCAGGGCTTTCCCCAGCGTTGTGGCAAACAGAGAGAGAAAATACTTTATTGGCAGTAATTGTCCATCACCGCTGACAGGGGCGGCCGTGCTTCCGCACCCCCGGCAGCTTGAAGAAACTCAGATTTTGACCTTTCCTGTCACTGGGTGGGAAATGACCCTGAGCCTTTCTTAGCCTCCCTCCCCAGTGGCTGCAAATTCATTTGTTTTAACCTTCCCTCTCCTTAGATAACAGATCCCAGAGGTGAGTGGTGTGTGGAAGTCTTTTAAGGGAGAACATTCCTGGTTGGGAGATCGAGCTGTTCAGGAAGATGTCGGCGCTTTCATGGGTCACAGATCTGAGACATGATGAGGCTGTAATGGCACTATGGATTTGGGGGGCTGATAGAACACCTCCCCTCCCAGAAAACCCCCAAACAAATGCCAAATCCTGTGATTATCAGTTGGGAAATTCATCCTTGCGTTTATCTGCAGAGGAAGGAGAAGATGAAATGAACTTGGAGACAGTTAACTGGGTCATTTGTTGTCAAGCAATCACTTAGAGAGCTCTGGCATTTGCTCTGGCTGTTGAGTGTCATTGCTATTAGCTACTTAATCCTAGGGAGAGGCCCTGCTCTGGGTCACCCCTGTCTTAGAGATAAGATTCAGCCCTGCTTTTCTTTGCTGTGTGATCTTGGCCTGGGCAGTGGAGTGTTGTGTTGACCCCAGTAAGCAGACCTCCGCAATCAAAGCCCTTGTTATTAGCTTGAACCCAAATCGCATCTTGACCCCAAATGAGATTCAAGAGCATAGGAACAAGTACTTTGGGAAGAACTAAAGGAGATGACAAAGCTATCATCACGGACATCAGGCCCCTCTCCCTGACTTTCCATGCCCCCTCCTCATTCTCTCTCCCTCCCTAACCCCTGCGTGCCCCATTGGAATCATTTCACTGGGCTGTGGGAGAGGACATTGTGAAATCCCAGATTTGCTGGAACAACTTGAAGACATGGAAAAGGCAGACTCCTCGCTTGGTCTGCCCTGTCTTATGCCAATGCAATCTGACAGAGCCGTGGGCGTACCAATGCCAGATATAATTCAACTAAATAAATCTTTAAGAATGTAAAATAAAAGCACTGTCACATTTTCCTTTTGTTTTCTGCACAAAAGCCATTCTCAGTCTATGAGTGGTGTCAGATGCAATAATCCAGACTAAATCTCCAGGAAGAAAAATGCATCTAAATGTGAATGATCACTCATTTCCCATTTCCCATTTCCCCTCCCTCACCCATTTTTATATTGGCTGAGTCACTGGGTGGCTGCTGACAGCGTCTGTTGGCCGGCCAAGATTGGGGGAGTGCTCACAGGGCCTGGGTTGCGGCCAGATCTACACAGATCATTGACCACCTGCTTAGGAGAGTTTTGGGGTTTTGCCCTTTGGACCATGTCTGTGCTGGCCAAGGGTCAGCTGAAGACCACACCCTTTAATTCCAGGCCTCCACAATGGCCGGCGCTTCTCCAGGAGGTCCTGTGGGTATGTTCTTTTAAGGGCCTCCCCTGTACTCATACATCCTCTTCGGGCAAATTCAATATGGTGAGTGTAGGGCTGCCCTGCTGGACTGCTCACTGTATCTTTTCAGGATGTCGCATTTGGAGGCAGGCGATTTACCTGCCCTCATTGGTGATGTGAGCTTTAATTTCCTGGTCAAAGCATTGTCTGGTGACTGTACTGTAGGGTTACCTTTTCCCTTGTAACCAATAACTGATCTGTGTGGGAGATGCTTTGACATGCAATATCCTGCTCCGTATTCGGGTTCATCCCCACCCCCACTTCAGCATCCATCAGTGATTTGCCCCAACTTGTATTTACTCTATTGGTCACTAAATGGTGACTTTCCAGTGACACTATTTTCTCTCCTTTTATCACTTGACACTTTCCTTTGATGAAGAGCCTTCCTGCCTGCCTGCCTTCCTTCTTCCTTCCCTCCTTTCCTTCCTCCCTCTCCCTCCCTCCCTCCCTCCTTCCTCTGTCCATCTTTGCCTCCCTTCCTTCCCACCTTCCCCTCCCTCCCTCCCCTCTTACCCTTCCTTCCTTCCTTCCTTCCTTCCTTCCTTCCTTCCTTCCTTCCTTCCTTCCTCCCTCCCTCCCTCCCTCCCTCCCTCCCTCCCTCCCCCCTCCCTCCCCTCCCCTCCTTGCTTTTCTCCATTCTTTTCTTCCCTCTTTTCCCTCCTTCCTTCCTGGCTTGCTCCCCTCCTTCCTTCTTTTCTTCTTCCCTTCCTCCTGCCCCTCCCTGCTTCATCAGTATGGTCTCTTAGACTCCTGTTGTACTTAATGGGTAATAGATTGCCACCATTATTTATGTTGATGCTCCAGTTGTTGCAGATGTAGCCAGTGAGACCCATTCAAACTTGGCATCCTTTTGACCTGTTACCATCACTATTTTTAGCTAATATTCCAGCTCTAACTGGATGTTCCAGGCTTACCTTGTAGCTTGTCTTGGAATCAAGAGCTCAGAAGTCCTTTCAGAATTATAAGACTTTTGCCATTCAATAGTTAATCCTAAACATACATCACTCACCCTACTCTATGGTCCCTCTTCCAAACTTCTTCTTTCACAGCATGATACGGTCTGTGAACACACACTGCATTTAGTGTCAGGTCTCTTTCAAACAGCCTCTGATCCAGAACGATTCTTCAGCCTTTCTCCGTCTTTTGTGGCACTGCTGTTTTGTTGAAGAGCAGGCCAGACTGCAGTTGCTGCTCAGCTTGGGTTTGTCAGACTCTAGTTTTGACATCAACCATTTCACTAAGGAACCCTGGTTTCTTTTTCTCTGCGGAATGATATTTAAAGAATAAGATCTTGGTATATACAATGCTTCTGAAGTGCTTTAGATTTAAGACCCCTTAAAATCAAGGAGATACATATTACACACATATACACTCATATAGCCTAGCTTTGAAATGTATAAATACATGCATACATTTGAAACCATATAGACCTTGGCCTGTTGGCTCAGTAGACCGTCAGTCTGGCCTATGGACATCCTGGGTTCAATTCCTGGTCAGGGCACACAGGAAAAGTGACCATCTGCTTCTCTTCCCCTCCCCCTCCCTTCTCTATCTCTGTCTCTATCTCTCTCTTTCCCTCCCAAGGTCAGAGCAAGTTACCCTGAGCACTGTGGATGGCTCCATGGCCTCACCTCAGGTGCTAAAATAGCTCAGTTGTCAAGCAACAGAGCAATGGCCCCATATGGGCAGTGCATCCCCTGGTAGGGGCCTTACTGGGTGGATTCTGGTTCATGTGGGAGTCTGTTTCTCTGCCTTTCCACTTCTCACTTAAGAAAAATTAAAAAATAAATAAAATAAATAAATAGAAACCATATATACATATATGTATACATATTTGAAATTACATATATTATACATAGACATATATATTTTTTTCCATGATATAACCCCCAAATCCATCCCATCCCCATCCCCAATTTCTCTTAATTGCCTCCCCACATCGCATATTTAAGTCTCCCTTCCTCCCAGTGAGAACCTTGGACAATATCATACCTTTACTCATATCTTCAATCCTACAGTATACATAAATAGCATAAAAACGGCTGCACCCAAACGACTATGGAAAACAAGCCTAATTAAAAAGAGGTCATGTTAAGTTTGCAGTTTGTTGGGCAGATAAAATATATTATGCTCACTTTGTTAAAGATGGCGCTGCACATGTGCAAGTTTTAAGAGTAAGCTTTCCCCCACACCCTTGACTGATTGGATGATGTGGGGTGGTGCACTCTCATGAGGAATCCTCCCAGTATGTCTCAGATAAGTGACTTTGTATCAGAGACTTCCTTGTTTGTAGATTGGATTAAGGGTTTGGATTCTACACTATAAAGTGGGGCAGGCCGGGAGTTTGCTCTCTCCGTTCCTGAGGTTAGCATTAGAGAGGAGAGCAGAGTAAGGCCATGTGGAGGAGAGGAAGCAGCCAAGATGGCGGAATGCTAAGGAAGAAGCCAGTTTGTGCAGAGTTTGTGTAGAGAGAAGGAGATGGAAAACAGAGGTGAATAAGTCTGGTGAGCTAGAAACCTTTTGATTCTAGGAAACTCGGATAAGTCAGTACCTTTGTGAGCACTGAATGTGTGGGTTTTGGAGCCCAGTGTGTGTTTTTGCTTGCCCGCCAGGTGCAAGCTAGAATTAAAGCTGATGGCTCACCAGTTTTTGACCCCATTGTTTCATTACTGGCTGTCCAAATCTAATGTGAACCTGCATGTGATGGTGGCCCTGGTCACCGGCTTTACACAGTTCTTTTTCCCTCTTGGCTGAGGGTATATTCCTCAATGTAGTCTCTTAGAAATGGCTTGGATTAGTTCTATTTTTTCTTCTTCTTTTCAGTGTGGTTTTTATTTTGGGTTTGTCAGAGGTTTTCTCATGATTAGATTTATTTGAAATACAGTTTGGTTCATTTGTTTCTATTTGCTTTCAATTTTAGTTTTTGTTCCTTTCCATCCTTGTTGATTTAATTTGGTTTTCGATTATGTAGAATATTAGTATGCTCTAAAAGCCAAGTATGCACTAAAGTAGACTTATAAAAGTGTCACTCCTTTCCTTGTTCTGTTCACTCTGTCTTCTCCCTGCTCCTCAGGGGAACCCATTTATAACTTTCTGGGTTCTTTTCTTTTCCCTTCCTTTACCTTACTTTACCTTACCCTCCCCTCCCCTCTCCTCCCCTCCCCTCCCCTCCCTTTCCTTCCCTTTCCCTTTCCCTTCTCTCCGCAAAAATCAGCAAATACATGTATGTTTTTTTATTTTCCTTCTTTCTTATACAAAAGGTAGGCTACTATATATATTGTTTTGCATCTTGCTTTTTCTTTACTTTCTTTTTCCAAGTGAAAGGAGGGGAGACAGAGAGACAGACTCTTACATGTGCCCCGACTGGGTTCTACCTAGTGACCCCTGTCTAGGGCTGATGCTCTGCCCATCTGGGACCATGTGGTCAACTGAGCTATTTTTAGCGCCTGAGACAGAGTCTCCATGGAGCCATCCTCAGCCTCTGGGGCCAATGCACTTGAACCAATCGAACCATGGCTGTAGGAGAGGAAGGGGGGGGGGTGAGGGAGAAGAGGGGAGAGGTAGAGAAGCAGATGGTTGCTTCTCCTGTGTGCCCTGACTGGAAATCAAACCTGGGATTTCCATATGCCAGGCCAGCCAACTGGCCAGGGCCACATCTTGCTTTTTTACTTAACAATATCTTCTAAAAATTACTCTGTAGCAATTCATAGAGCCCTTTCCCTTTCTCTTCCACAGCAGCATATTACTTACTCCATTGTATCTGTGTAACATAGTTAATGTGGGACCAATTTTCTGTGTTTGAGAATTTAAGCAGTTTCTGATATTAGGGTGCAATGAATAAACTTTATGTGTGTATATTCTAACAGTTGGAGTTGTATCTCTAGGGTAATTTCTTAGAAGTAGGATTGCTAAATCAGGGTAAATAAATGGGCAGTTTTGTTAGTATTGTCAAATTCTTCAGTATGCATTTCGATCAGCAATGTACAAGATTGTTTCCTTACAGCTTTGCCAACAGAGTGTATTGTAGAGATTTTGAAGTTTTGCCAATCTGATGAGTGAAAAATTGTGTCCTGGTGAAGTCTTAATTTGCATTTCTGATTATGTGTAAAGTTGAATATATGTTTTTTTCCTATACCCTGACTCTCCAAAAGGATGTTTCCCCCAGTATGGGGGGCTGGTGGGAAAGGGAGAATGGAAGACTGGAGGACAAGCAGAGGACACCCTCTTTCTGTAACTTCACAGCTGCAGCAGGGACAAACCAATTTCACGCTCGGAGCTGAGACGCCCTGGGGGTTATCTGACTCAATCATTTTACTCTAATATATGAAAAAACCAAGCCTCAGAGAAGTCAAGAGCTCAACTCAAGCCAATCAGCCGAGCCAGAACAGGTTAAACCTGAGTGCTTTTTTCCTCCTTTCTTTTTTATTTAGAAATTAAATTGAATGGGGTCACATTGATTGATAAGAGTACATAGGTTTCAAGTGAACAACTCTATAGCATTTGAACTGTTTATTGCATTTCAGAAGCATTTTTATGTCTTTTTGGTGATTTATGTCTTTGCTTACTTTTCTATAGGATTTTGGGGGGTCTTTTTAAAGAAATATTAGCCTGTTATTTGTGATATTTATCACAAATATTTTCTTCCAGTTTGATGTTTGTCCTTTGATTTTTGCTAGTGGTGTTTTCTGCCATGCAAAATTTAAATAATTTGTAGTCAGAGTGATCAATTTTTAAATTTGATTTCATCTGAAATTTGATTCATAATCAGAAAGCTTTGCTTACCAGGTTATAGAAGAATTCACTTGTGTTTGATTTTAGTACAGACATAATTTAGTTTTTTATACTTTGCTCTCTAGTCTATTTGGAATTTATTTTTGTATGTGAGATCTAATAGATCTAATTTAGTTTTTTCCTCCAAATGTCTATCCAGTGTACCAATACCTTGTATTATAAAATCTGTCTTTGCCTAAATGGTTTGAGATATCACCTTTATCATATTCTAGATTTTCACATGTAGTTTGGTTGATTTCTAGACTTGATAGTGTCTTCCATTAATCTCCCTCATTATTGCCGTCACCACACTGGTTAAATTATAGAGGCTTTGTAATATATACACTATCTGGTAGGTCTAGTTGCATTTCTAGTGTTTTCCTACTTATTCTGATACATTACTTTTTACATATGAACCTTAGTATCAGCTTGTTTAGATGCAGAAAATTTTTATTGGGCTTATACTAAGTTTGAACATTAACTTAGGGAGAACTGACATCTAAATGATGTTGAGACATCCTGACCATGAACAAAGGATGTCTGTTTTATTTGTTCAGGTCTACTTTTGTATTCTTTAGGAGTATGTTATAGTTTTTTAAATAGGTTTTCAACATTTCTTATTAGATTTATTCAAAAGTATTTTAACTTTTCTATTACTGTTGTAATTGGGGGTTTCTCTTCTGTTACATCTTATAGTTGGTTATTATTTGTGTCCAGGAAGGCTATTGACTCTTGTTATTGACTTTGATTTCATTGTTGATTTTATATCCTACTACCTTGCTTAATTATTTTATTGTTTGAGTTAATTCAGTACCTCTCTATACATGGTCCCAGTACCTTTAGGGGTTCCTGAGACCCATTTAGTGGATTCACAAGTTCAAAAACAATTTTTCTAATAATACAAAGACATAATCTGCCCTTTTTTTTTTTTGGTATTTTTCTAAAGTGAGAAATAGGGAGGCAGAGAGACAGACTCCCACATGCACCCGACTGGGATCCACCCAGCAAACCTACTAGGGGGCGATGCTCTGCCCATCTGAGGTGTTGCTCTGTTGCAACAGGAGCCATTCTAGCACCTGAGGTGAGGCCATGGAACCGTCCTCAGTGCCCGGGTCAACTTGCTCCAATTTAGTCTTGGCTGCGAGAGGGAAAGAGAGAGAGAGAGAAGCAAGAGGAGGAGAAGATAGTCACTTCTTCTGTGTGCCCTGAACGGGAATCAAACCCAGGGCATCCACATGCCAGACCAACACTCTACCACTGAGCCAACCAGCCAGGGCCATAATTTGCCCTTTTAACTTTAATTCTCCCTTAGTTGTGCAGTGAGATTTTCCAGAAGCTACACAATGGGTGACATAGCAGACTGAATGCTGAAGCAGGTGGGCAAAGGTTTCTTAATAGAAACCAGCTGTTTTCTATTAAGCTCAACACCAAGAGATACATAAAAATGTAAAATGATCTCATTCTTCTCACTGAAAGTTTCTGTTTATGCTTATTTTAAAAATATGCTATTTATGTTAACATTATTATTTTAATTAATAAATATTTAAAAATTTTCGGTCTCAATTTCTAATCTAGCAAATGTCAGTAGATTTGATTCACATAAACAGAACTCATTGAGAGCTTTAATAATTTTTAAGAGAGTAAAGGGGTTCTGAGATCAAAGAGTTTGAGAAATTGAGGTAGTTTTATCATTTACTCTCTAGGTTTTCTAGATATACCGTCATGTCGTGTGTGAGCCAGCTTTCCTTCTTTTCCAGGTCTCAAACCTCTAATTGCTTTCTCTTGTCTAATTACATTAGTGGTACTTACAGTCCACTGCTAATAGTGGAATAGGAGTATTGTGCCTGGTTCTTTTCTTCAGTACGGATGCCGCTAGGTTTCCCCATTAAATAATATGCTGAGATGCTGGTTTAGGACTGCGTGTGTTATGTTAACTGAGTTTCTTGCTCGATTTGATGCATTTCTATTGTTGTTAAATTTTTCTTGGTTTTAGAAAAGTTGTGGGTTTTTTTTGTATTTTTCCGAAGTTAGAAGCGGGAGGCAGTCAGACAGACTCCCACATGTGCCTGAATGGGGTCCATTCTAGCATTCAGAATGGCTGCAATCGGAGCCATTCTAGCGCCTGAGGCAGAGGCCATGGAGCCATCCTCAGCACCTGGGCCAATTTTGCTCCAATGGAGCATTGGCTGCGGGAGGGGAAGAGAGAGAATAGAGAGAAAGGAGAGGGGGAGGGGTGGAGAAGCAGATGGGCGCTTCTTCTGTGTGCTCTGGCCGGGAATCGAACCTGGGACTTCCACACACCTGGCCAATGTTCTACCACTGAACCAACCTGCCAAGGCCGAAAAGTCTGTATTTTTGATCTGGTGGTTGCCTTTGTATTTATACCTTTTGTATTGCCCTAACCGCAACCCCACCCCCTTTTCTTAAATATGTACTATCTGATCTGTCAGATTTAAATGATATCCTTTAACTCCCACTTGTTATCTAAATAATAATCAGTGGTTCTATTTCTCTTTTCCCTTTCTCTCTCTCTCCACTTTGTTATCATTTTAAAAGTCATTCTTTCTACTTTGTCAGAACATTTAATGTTTATGTACTCTTCTGTTACTATGACAACACCCTTATTTTATTCTTAGCTCTATAACTATATATGTTTAATGATCACTCAGCCCAATTGCTGAAATTCCCTCAGTTTTCTCTTGTTTGAGTAAACCTAGGTTGGTTGAACGCTGGATGTAAAATATTTAGCCTTTACTCTCTTTTCTTCAGTGTCTTGAAAATGTTACTTCACTCTTGTCCTGTATGTTGTCCTTAGGCAGTCTGATGTCAACCTAAATTTGTTACCTGAATAAAATCTTGACCTTTTAATTTACACGTCCTCAGGATTCTTTTTTGCCATTAGAGATGAATAGTTTTACTAGGATACATCTCAGACTTGATTGTAACAGGTCAATTTTTTAAGGGACACAGTGGACCTTTTCAATATACTGATTTAGGATTTATATTTCTGGAAAGTTTGCTTTAATTGTATTTCTAAATACTATTTCAGGTTTTACGTCTTCATGGACTCCAATTTTACATATGTTGGACCTCTTTTGGTTTCCTTCCATTTCAACTACCTCCTCTCTGACCCTTTTTAAAGTTCTTTACAACTTATTTTCATTCTGTTTTTTGTTTTACACTCGTTCTTCAATATCCCTTTTCAAATTTTCATTTGAACCTATCCTCTTTGGGGCCTCTTGTAATCTATTCTTAATTTTATAAGATAGTTTGGATGTTGTCTTAAACTTTTTCCTGAATTCCATCAACTCTTATTGCATCTGTTCCTGATTTTGAAGGTCATCTTCTACTGTTAGTTTTTATGTGTGATTCTACTTTTTAAAAACATCTTCAAATGTTTGTTTTATAATATTTATTTTAGTCTGAAATGTTACTTTATAGTTTTCTTCTTCATGGTTGATTTTGTGGGCAAGGGGATTTTCATTAGCTGAAATGTCTTGGTTCATATTTAATCTCTTTTTCTTTAAGTAGCTTAGTATGGGGTTAGTCTGGTTCCCTTCCTCCCTCTCCCCTCCCCCCCTCCCACACACTCTTAGGCATTTTGTGGAGTGAAGTGCAGTTTATTGAATGGATGGTGCTAGGAGAAGGGAGGGGGAGGGCTTGGTGTATTTTGTTTTTATGATTTGTTTTTTGTAGGGCGATGAATTTTTCCCTTTTACTTTCTTCTTTTTCTTTACTGCCTCATCTCTAACGGCCCACACATCTTTATTTTCTTCTCTTCCTAGAAGCTGTATTTCTCTGACATTGCTACCTCTGACACCATTCACTTTCAGTTACCTTCTCTGCAGTCAGTGTTGTGAACTACTAAGTTTCAGACTTATTCTCAATACTTCACATTTAGTGTTCTTTTCCAACTTTGCTCAGGTATAAACAACAAATGTTTTGCATTTAGGGTTATACTTGTCCTTTCAGGCATGGGTCTGTCTGTGTTTCATCTATGTCCTCCATGCTCCTTCTTTGTTTTTCACAGAATTTCTTAAGACTCCCCTTTCCTGCTCTCTGAACCCACACACTTGCAGCAGTGGTGTGCTGTATTAGAATTTGGTGCTTACATGTAACCAAGTGTTATCTAGCTCCTAGTAATGCTGAAAACATGGTTATGGATGGACTTATTTTTTTCCTTTTGTGGACCTTAGTTTTGTAGTTGTTTGTTGGTTTTGGTTTTTTTTTAGATGTGAGGAGAGGTTTGAATTTAGGAGACCACTATTGCATTCCAGACTTATTGCTGTTTAAACCATGAAAATAATTGATTTTCAAAGAAACTTTTGTCATTTTTAACAGACACTTAAAATTTCTTAGGTTAACATATAGTGCTGTGATATCACCACTAAGTGTGTTAATCATGTTTTTACTTACGAATTTCAGTGGGAGAAGTGCCCCCTGGTGGAAGTTTTTAGAAATTTTTCCATAGAGAATAGGATGCAAACTTCTGGGAGCGAAGAGGCCCTTATAGCAAGAGCATTGCTCCTCCTAAAAACACTTATCCTGTGGAAGCCATTTCACTTTTAATGCTGGTATTCTTTTACTATGCCTTATGGTTCAAGAACCCTAGCTCTTATCCTGTTTGTTGGTCATTGGCCTATATTTAAGTATTCAGTAGTTATTTTTAAGCTTAAAAATATTCTAAGCTCTTACATTTTCCTCTTGATGAAGATGAATTCAGTCTGAACTGCTGTCTCTTCATCTTTATAGGTGAGAAGAGCATTGGTTCTTATAAGCGGCTGCTAACAAGGGAATAAAAAAGCGAGTTTGTTTTTTCTAACTGAGGCAACCACATATCCATTGCTTCTTTGGACTGCTGATTTAGTGTCTCTGTTAGTGGTTTCCTAGGGCTTTTCTTACTCAACTTCCAATAGGTGTATTTTTTTTTCCATAAAAGAATCTTTATATAAACTGAAAGCAGTGTAGCAAAGATTTCTTTTTCTTTCTTTTTTTTAAGTGAGAGGAGGGGAGATAGAGAGACAGACTCCCGCATGAGCCCTGGCTAGGATCCACCTGGTAACTCCTGTCTAGGGCCAATACTTGAATCCTCATCACCTATAGATGATGTTCGGACCAACTGAGCTATCCTCAGCACCCAGGGCTGATGCTCAAACCAATCGAGCCACTGTCTATGAGAGAGGAAGAGGGAGGGAAAGAGAGAGAGGAAGAGAAGCAGATGTTCGCTTCTCATGTGTTCCCTGATCAGGGATTGAACCTTGGATGTCTGCACGCCAGGCCAACACTCTATCCACTGAGCTAACTGGCCAGGCCAAAGATTTTTTGAACAAACCACAAAACTATTAGCCATACAAGAAAATAACTTGACAAATTAGACCATGTTAAATTTATAAACAATTTCTCTTCATCAAAAGACACCATTAGGAAATCGAAAAGGCAATCTATAGAATGGAAGAAGGAATTTATAAAACCTATGTCTGATAAATGATTTATATCCAGAATATATAAATATAAATAACTTTTACAAATTGATAAGAAAAAGAGGACAACTCACTAGAAAAATGTACGGAAGACCTAAAAAGATACTTCATCAAAGAGGATGTCCATATGGTCAAAAATCCATGTGAAACAGTGCTCAGCTTCATTAGTCATCAGGGAAATGCAAATTAAAACCAAAATAAGATACATCACATCTACCAGAATGACTAAAGTGAAACAAACAAAGAAACCGAGAAAATATCCAGGTGTTGGCAAGGATGTTGAATACCAGAAATCACATACACTTTGGATAACTGTAAATCTCTACCAAGATTAGACATGTGCCTTCTTATGACCCAGCCATCCCATTTAGGTATATACCCAACAGAAGTCAGTGCATATGGACATCAAACGTTACAAGACATGTATTAGAATGTCCATAACAGCACCATTTGTAATAGCTTCAATCTGGAAACCACCCAGATTCCCATCAAGAGTAGAATGGATGAATGAATTATGGTATAAATTACACAGTGGAATACTGTATTGCAAAGAAAATGAAAGGTCTACAACTGAATGTGGCAACCTAGAATAAAGCTTACAAATACCAAGTGGTACTTCGGCAAAAATTAAAACAAAAACCTAGGCTGAGCAGAACCTAAAAGAAGATGCTCCAATGGGAGGTATTCCCGTGGCTCTGTTAAGAATGAGATCTCACATTTAGGACAGGTTGGCCAGGACCTCCAGTGCTGTCAAAGACCCCGACCACCACAGGGGCCAGCTTGGCCACCTGGCCAGCCTCTGAGCCATGGTGCTAAGACAGATGGGAGGGGAAAGGCCTTGACCAAGACACAAACTAAACATAGGGATAGTCTCCTCACCCTTAGAAGCCCTAACTTTAAGAATGCTTTTGTTTTAAATTAATTTTTAGCCACCAGGCAATGTAGAAATAGTTTCTTTATAAATTTTAAAAATCACAGGTGAGCCTGACCTGTGTTGGCGCAGTGGATAAAGGGTCGACCTGGGAATACTGAGGTTGCCAGTTCAAAACCCTGCACTGGTCTGGTCAAGGCACATATGGGAGTTGATGCTTCCAGCTCCTCCCTCCATTCTCTCTTTATCTCTCTCTCTCACTCTGTGTCTCCTCTCTAAAATGAATAAATAAATTAAAATAAAAATCACAGGTGATACGATGTCTTGGATTTGCTTGAAAACAATATGGGAGCCCGGCCAGATGGCTCAGTGGCGCATGGTCCCGGAGCCCAGAGGTTGCTGGTCTGAGTCCCCAGTCAGGGCACATAGTGGAGCAGCTCGATGTTCCCGTCTCTCTATCTCTCCCCGACTCTCTCAAACAAAACAAAAGAACATTATGGGGTGGGGAGTCTGTGGCCATAGTTGGAACAAGATTGCTTATAAATTGGTGGTTGTTGAAGCTGGGACCATTTGAAGCTGGGACCATTTTTTTAATTTTTATTTTTTTAATTAATTAATTTTTTTACAATGACAGATAGAGGGTCAGAGAGAGGGATAGATAGGGACAGACAGACAGGAACTGAGAGAGGTGAGAAGCATCAATCATCAGTTTTTTGTTGCTGTTATGACACCCTACTTGTTCATTGATTGCTTTCTCACATGTGCCTTGACCGCGGGCCTTCAGCAGACTGAGCCACGCCTTGCTGGAACCAGCGACCTTGGGTCCAAGCTGGCGAGCTTTTGCTCAAGCCAGATGGGCCTGCGCTCAAGCTGGCGAGCTCGGGGTCTCGAACCTGGGTCTTCCGCATCCCAGTCCGACGCTCTATCCACTGCGCCACTGCCTGGTCAGGCGAAGCTGGGACCTTTTAATAGTATTTTCTCTGTTTGCGTGTGCTTGAAAATGTCACAGTAGAAGGCAGCCATACTGCACACACAGTTCCTGAAGAGGCTGACGTCACTATAGGTGACTGAACCTCAGATCCTGGTGTTTGTTCCTCTCTCCCCACTTCCCACCCCAGTTAACCACTGTTATCAGTTTGGGCTCTGTCTTAGGAGGGAACAGATGGCGCATTCTAAGTAGGATAATTCGAGGAGGTTTTAATATAGAAACAATGAACAAAGTTGTGGGAGGGGGACCCACAAGCATAGTGCAGCACCCCAGAGCTTGCTGCAGTAGGAAGCCATTCTCACCGGAAGGCCCAAGGAACCAGAACTTGGAAGAAGAGAGTGTGGGTACCTTGGAAATGAGCTGTGACTTTTGGTGGAGGGATGAGGCCAGTGTGTAGAGACTCCAGGGAAGGAAGTGGGAGAATAAGTACTCTATCACATTCTCCTCCATTCCTTTGCTCTTCTGCTGGTACTTGCCATTGGCTGGAAGGGAAGGAGACCCACTTATGCAGTTCATTCATATCAACTGTCCAGGGCACAGAACAGGTGGAGAAGGCTGGAGAGTGGTTCTTCAGGGGCTCATGGGAGATATATTAGAGTGTGGGTCTTGCCAGATGTTTTTCTGTGCATTTGCACGTATTTATGAATCTAGACACAATAATGTGGTTTTGTTTTCATTGTTTTTTCAGTGCCCTTGGGATCATATAGCATGCCTCATTCAGCAACTGGTCGTTTTCACTCATCAATGTCTTGATGTTCTATCCATGCTAATACAGAAAGATCAACATCTGTGTGTGTATGTGTGCACGCGCACGTGTGTGGAATACCATAAGATACACACATGCACGCACATGTGCACACACAATTTATTTTGCCATTCCCTCTTGACTAAAACCCAAGTTGCTTCCCTCTTGACACCATCTTGTCTTTACTCTAGGAGCTCTCTTGCAATCTTGGGAACATCTGGGAAGTCGCCATATGCAATATGTCATTTGTACCCATGGAATCTTATGCTTGGCTGAAAGGCTTTTTTGTGATGTAGTATACGTATATAGTTTTACTGTTCAAACTGTCCTGATTTGGGGAGCTGGGACTGATGAGGAGTCAAAGGAGAAAGGCAACAAGAACTGGATCAGGCGTTGGAAGACTTGGGTTTGAGTTCCAGCATTGCCACTGCCTTGCTCTGTGATTTGGGGCAAGTTGCTTATTCTCTCTGATCCACAGTCTCATCTGCAAAGTGCAGATGATACTCATGTCAGCTCCACCTATTCCACAGAGTAGTTGTGAGGGTGACCTGAGACAAAGGATGGGAAAGTGCTTTGTGAAGATCCACACAGCTGCAGATGTTACCTTTTGCACTCTTGACTTAGAGTCTGACCAAGAAAGGAGTTTTTGGTTAGAGACGGAAGCCAGTGACAGTTCCCTGTCAGTGTACAAGCCTTATGCTCCTCTCCTCCAAGTTTCTTTCTGCAGCCAAGCTGATGGGAATGTTGCCAAGAAGCAGGTGATCTTCCTGCAGCCATCATCCTGTGTCCTGTCACATAGCTATGGTCTGACTCCGTTTCCCTGAATGACAGGCCTGTGCTTTGGGGCAATCTTTTCTATGGGGCTAATTTGCTATGGGAATTTGACTCCTTTTTCCTGGAAGATTGAGTTGCTCTTGAGAGTGAATTTTTCTTTCTTTCTTTCTTTTTATTTAAAAATAATTTTTATGTTTTCAATTACCATTGGCATATATTAATATATTAGTCTCAGGTTTATAATCCCATGATTAGACATTATATAACTTACTAAGTGATCATCTTGATAAGTCTTGTACCCATCTGACACCATACATAGTTATTAGAATATTATTGATTGTATACCCTATGATGTACTGTACATACCATGACTATTCTGTAACTACCAATTTGTATTTCTTAACCCCTTCACCTTTTTCACCCAATCCCTAACCCCTTTCCCATCTGGCAACCATCCAGATGTTCTCTGTATCAATGAGTCTGTTTTTGTTCTGCTTGTTGGTTTATTGTGGGTTTTTTTTTTAGAATCAGTTGTTGATACATATGTATTTATTGTCCTTTCATGGTTCATATTTTTGATCCCTCTTCTACCTCCTCCACCTCCTCTTTCTACTTTTTTTCTTCTTCCTCTTTTCCTTCTCTTCCTCTTCTTAAAGAAGACCTTTTAACATTTCATATAGTACTGGTTTGGTGGTGATGAACCACCAAACCTTTAGCTTTTTTTTTTTTTTTTTAATAGAGTGAGAGAGACAGGAATGGAGGGAGAGAGTGAGAAGCATCAATTCATAATTGCATTCACTTTGGTTGTGCATTGATTGCTTCTTATATGTGCCATGACTGGGCCAACCCAGTGTCCCCTTGCTCAAGGCAGTGACCTTGAAGTTTTTCACACCAGTGATCTTTGGCCTATAGCTGGCTAGCTTTGGGATCATGTGGATGATCCCCTGCTCAAGCCAGTGACCTTGTGTGGATGAGCCTGTACTTGGAGCCAGTTACCTTGGGGCTTTAAACCAGCTATTTCAATGTTCTGGGTTGGTGCTTTATCCACCAGTCAGGTTTCTTTTAGGTTTTTCTTGTCTGGGAAGCTCTTTATATGTTCTTCAATTCTAAAGGATAGCTTTGCTGCTGGGTAGAGTAATCTTTGCTGGTAGGTCCTTGCTTTTCATCACTTTTCTTGCCAATCTGTTCTGGCCTGCAAAGTTTTTGTTGAGAAATCAGCTACCAGTCTTATGGGAGCTCTCTTGTAGGTAAATAACCACTTTTCTTTTGCTGCTTTTAAAATTCTCTTTGTTTTTAACGTTTTGTGTTTTAATTATGATGTGTTTTGGTGTAGGTCTCTCTGAGTTCATTTTATTGGGGATTCTCTCGGCTTCCTGAACTTTTATATCTATTTCCTTCACCAAGTAAGGAAAGTTTACTGTCATTATTTTTTCAAATAGGTTTCCAATTTCTTGTTCTCCCTCTTCTCCTTCCAGCACCGCCATGATGTGAATGTTGGTGTGCTTGAAGTTTTCCCAGAGGCTCCTCACACTATCCTCATTTTCTTGGATTATTATTTTTTTTCTGTTCTGATTGGATGTTTCTTTTTTTATTTTTGCTTCCTTATATTCCAAATTGCTGTTTTAATTCTCAGCTTCATCTACTCTACTATTGATTCAAAGTATATTATTCTTCATTTCAGATGGTGTATCCTTCATTTCTGACTGGTTCTATTTTTATGGTTTTCATGTCCTTTTTTTTTTTATGCTGTTGAAGTTCTTCCATCTAGTCTTGTGACTGAGCCTTGATTGCTGTTGGTAATGGGAGGGATTTACTCCCAGGCTAATCAGCTGCAAGGACTGGTTGCAACCACTGACCTCTGACCACCTTGGAGGATCAGCAGTGCAGAGGCTTAGCCCACACTTACTTCAGCAGGGCTCTGGTATCTGCTGAGTTCATTCCTTGAGTGTGTCACTGTGGAGGTATTTGGGTGGTGCTTCGACATGGTCTACTGCTGTCCACTGGGTGCACTGACTCTGAGGTGTCCCAGGAGGTGCAGGCCAAGGTCAGCTGCCACCTATATTCTGTGAAGGGCCACCTGGCAGTTTGCTACAAAGTGATCTGCAGATAGCTACTACCTGTGCTAGGCTTGGAAGTCCCCAGGTGGGGCCAAGCTGAGAATCAAGGCCAGCTGCTGCTAGTGCCCCGCCCAGGGTCACTTAGTGAGAGGTATGGTGCTAAGGCCAGATGCTGCTTGTTTGAGATATTCTAGGAAAATATGAAGCATGAGCCAAGACAGGCCATTCAGATGGCAAAACCACTTTAAATAGCTTGAGTGGGCCTGAAAGTAGGGGTGTGGGGCCTCAGAGAATCACCAGGGTGGATCAGTGTAGTCAGGTTGATGGAGTATTAGATATGGTACCCTTGCTAGCATTGTGTATGTGTGTGTGGCATCATCACAGGAGCAATGGCTTCTGCTGGCACTTCAGTCTGGGAGAAAGCTGTCCCTCCTGGGTCTCACTTTGATGCTGGACAATTCAGTTCCTCCCAGTATATCTCTGCTACCTTTTAGGCTGCAGCCTCAGCATGGGAATTCATAGAAAATGAGTCCAAGTAAGTCTGTGTGTGCAAGCTCTTTAAGAGGAACTGCCTGGGACTCCAGCTGCTCTCTGTCTCCCTCAGCCACAATATTTGTTGGTTTTTACTGCCAGAAATTATGGAGACTTCTCTTCTTGGCACTGGTAACCTGGGCTAGGAGGGCCTGGCATGGGGCTGGACCCCTTGCTCCTCAGGGCGGGGACCTCTGCAACCAAAATATTCCTTTTAATTTTTATCTACCACATGTGGGTGTGGGACCAGCCTGTTCCACATGTCCACCCCTCCTCCTATCAGTCTGATGTGGCTTCTTCAATTCCCTAATTGTAGGACTTTTATTCATCCAGATTTTAGGCAGTTCTGAGTGATGGTTCTTCCTTAGTTTAGTTGTAATTTTGATGTGGTTGTGGGAGGTACAAGTACCAAATTTACCTCCGCTGCCATCTTGATCGGAAATCTTGGAAGTGAACTTCTTTATTCCTGGTTGGAGGACCAACAGCTGGTCCTTCCCTCTCCTCTGACTTGATCAGAGGCAGGCCACATGTGCCAACATCATCACCCCACAAGAGTAGGATGACACATCAGGGACTAGGTCTGTGTTTCTGTTTCCAAAGCTTAAAAACTCACCTTCTCTGGAAATCGTCCTCTCAGAACAAAGCACAGTGATGTTTCCTCAGCGTTTCCAGGTGGCCTGTGTAGGGCCAGAGGCCGCCGCCATCATGGCCATGCACATGCAGGTTTTCATTGGATTCGGACAGACCGTAAAGAAACAGTGGAGCCAAAACTGGTGGGCCATTCTGTTTATTAAAGTCTCGCACCAGCAGACAAGCAAACACACAGGGAAAACACTTCCCTTTCACTCAGGGCTCCCAAAGCCACTGACTCATTCTCCAATTCCACAACCAGGAGAATCTTCTCTGGTTCCTGCTAGAATCAAAGGACCCCACAAAGCTCAGTAGGGCTCCCAAAGCCCCTCAGCTCTGGTTCCCCATCTGCGCACCTTCTCTTTCCCTGCCAGCATGGCTTTTCACTCCTTTTCCTTCTGCTCCTCTTTGCAAACCTGGCTTCTTTCTCAGCACTCTGTCTTCTCTCTCTTTTCAAAACTTTCTGGCACAAAAACCTGTCCTCCAGCAAACATTAGCAAAACAATGGCCCTTCCCAAGCAGAAAGGTAATTTGCAATTTCACAGACCACATATACTTAGCGCTGCCCAGCCCCCAATGAAAACTATAAGCGAGCAAACATAAAAATCATATTTTACAAACTTATTTGACCAACACCCTGTAAAGCGCATTTCCAGTACTAGTTCTTTTAGTCCTCACAAGACCTTTAATTACCATTCTTAACTTCTTCTTACAGATGAGGAAACCTAGGCCCAGAGAGTGTAAGCCGTTTGTCCCAGGTCACACAGTTACAACGAGACAGAGTTAGGATTCAAACCCTAGTCTTTCTGACTATGAGGGCTATGTCCTCAGCCACTCCCTCTGGCTTCAGCCAGCTATCCCTGATGCCACTCTGACCTTGGTTTCTTAGAATTTCTATGTAATTTGACTCACAGTATTTCCTATCCATTGTGCCTTGTTTCCTAGAAAATCGTGACTGTGTTTGTTTCCTGCTCTTTATTTCTTTCCCAGAGGAACAGAATTATGTATACAGTAGGAGCTCAGCAAATTTCTTGTGAAAATCTCACTGGGTTGCTGTTGGCAGGCCCAGCATACCAAAAAGGCGGTGTTAGCCCTTTATGGAAGTTATCAGGAAGATGAATAAGGCTTGCAATGCAAACCCCTGGCAGGGCTAACTCAGACCTCACAGAATGGCTCGCTCTGGCCTTTGAAGAGCTGAGAGCTATTTACACCCCACTAATGGATCTTGCTGGCTGTGCTGTGTAAATACTCTGGTCTAAGGCCACGAATGAGTGAGGACAGGAGCAGGAAGGGAACCCCCTCGGCATCCTCAGGATGGGATTCATGGGTGTGGGAAGCCGATGTGGGAGCAATGACTCCCGTTTCATGGGACACCACATATAGCTGGCCTGTGCATGATACAGAAAGGTTTTCAGTTGACACGTATGTGGTATATAGAAGTCTTTCCCGGCATGAGGTTCTTTGCATAAATAAATGGTGACCAGCTGTTACTTTTCCTGTTAGCATGACCATCCATCATAGCTTGTTTCAAATATAAGTCTGGGAAGGAGAAGCTGAGACTCCCATGAAAGGCAAATATTCCAATGATAATCCAGCCCAGTCTGGCACATATCTGCCTAGAGAAACTCATAAACTGGAAATGCTGGCTAGGATCCATCCAGGGACTAGGTTCAGAGTCTGATGTTCTCTGTAGATGCCTCCGCCCCAGGGAACAGGGAACACTTAATGAGCCCAGGCTCCCATTGGGGGCCTATTTGGTAGAACCAATGTGGTGTCAATGGCTGCTTCCCTTGGCTGGGTACCTTTCCCATCTGTAAAGCCAGTATCTGTGGCCACCATCACAGCCACCTGGCCAACGCAGGTTCACATTTGATTCAGACAGTAAGGAATGAACAAAGCCCAAAACTGGTGGTCCATTGTCCTTTATTCTAGACTCGCACCCAGCAAGCAAGAAAAAACAAACATGCTGGGCTCCCAAACCCACTCATTCAGTGCTCACAAAGCTATTGACTCATCCGAGTTTTCCTAGGATCAAAGGCTTCCACCTCACCAGTCTTATTCACCTCTGTTCCCCATCTCCTTCTCCTCCACAAACTGGCTTCTCCTTCCCCCATTTCACCATTTTGGCTGACTTCTCCACGTGGCTACCCTGCCCTGCTACACCATGGGCTCTTCCTCTCTACAAGAATGTAATCACTCTACTCAAATGGCCTCCTAGCTCCTCCTTTTAAAGCCTTTTGGCGTGAAAGTCCCTCCCCCAGCATGAAAGGCAATCAGCCACCCCACATGGGCAGTGGCCATCTTTAATAGGGTGAGCAAAATATATCTTATCTGCCCATCACCATCTCCTGCCACTGACCTTGACTCACAATGGATCTTGAGAAGGGCTAGGTTGGCAGGGAAGGGAAAGGTCTCCTCTCCTTGGGCCCACCCACAAGCTTGCTCATGGTGATCATGGCCCACTGGCTGTTACAAATGTCCTGGTGCAGGGGTAGCAGGTGACAGGTCAGGCAGTGTTACCATCAGTTCGTGGTGAGCTCTCCAGTGCCACACTGCCTGCCTGCTGCAGGTCCAAAGCCACTATGGCATCTTGTTGGCTCTGAGGGAGGCAGGGGCCTGCCCTGCCTGTACCCCACCCCTCCTGCAACCAGGGGACTCTAGCACTCTCCTCATTCATTTTGGATCACTATTATTATTATTATTTTTCTCTTTATCTCTCTCTCAGAACTCATTCATTCATTCACTTACCCATTCTAAATAGATATGCATATCTTCAGTGTTCCAGGTACTGGGAATATAGGGGAAAACAGGGCAGGCATGATCCCTGATTTACCAGAACTCACATTTCATTGGAGGTGAGAACACAGTCAGATAAAACAAGAGTAAAGAAACTAAAAGATAATGGCAAGTTGGGAAGGGTGTTGTTAAAGAAACAGAGAGGGGATAATAGGAAGGACCTGTGTAGATAGAGTAGCTTTTCTGACAAGGGGACTATTTTTATTTTTTAATTTTTTTTTTTAATTTAGTGAGAAGCATCAATTCTTCATTGTGGCACCTCAGTTGTTCATTGATTGCTTTCTCATATGTGCCTTGACGGAGGAGCTACAGCAGACCACCAAGTGACCCCTTGCTCAAGCCAGCGACTTTGGGCTCAAGCTGATGACCTCGGGGTTTCGAACCCGGGTCCTCCGCATCCCAGTTCGATGCACTATCCACTGCACCACCACCTGGTCAGGCCTGACTTTCAAGGTGACTTTCAAGCTGAGACCTAAAGAAAGAAGGAATCTGCCAAGTGAAGAATAGGGGGAAGAGCATTTTAGAAGTGAGACTAGTATGTACAAAGGCCCTGAGGTGGGGCAGAGGTTGGTTTCCTTGTGGAGTTAAAACCCGTCATTGTGGCTGCTGTGTGATGAGTGCAGGCGAGCTAAGATAGCCCATGGTGGAGCTGCAGCCTTGTGACAGTGTGGTGGGCAGAGGAGTTTCACGGGGCTCTATCCAGGCAATGAGTTTAATGGGGCAGGGTGGGATGCACTGAGAATGTTGCTTTATGTGCATTTGTTACATTTGTCCATAAGCATTTATTGAGGGCCTTGTGCTTGCCAGGCATTATGCTGAGTGTTGAGGCAGATTAAATTTAGTTGGATTGTCCCCTGGAAACAAAGAGAACCCACAGGGGTCTTTAATTTTGGATAACAGGGTGACACACAGGAGCAAGGCAGCAGTGAGTTCTCTATGCAGTGGTTTCCCAGCTACCAGCACTGCTCTCTCCAGAACTGCTGCACCTGCCAGCCTGGGCTCAGGCTCATTTGGGTTCTGCCTGCAGATGTGGCCCATGCTCCACACCTCGTAGGTGCATAGCACCCTCAGACTCTATGGAGTGTGAGCCAAGGAGACCCTTCTGTGGGGGAGCGGCGGTCTGCACCAAGGCACAGAGAGCGCAGAGGCCTCAACTGGATTGCAGGTGCGGGAGCAGAAACAGCACCTCCTGAGGCTGCAGCATCGGGGCTTGCTGCCTCTCCTCTGTGCAGATGGAGAAATTGAGTCCCAGAGAGAAAGTCACAAAGTTACTTGACCAGCTGATAATTGTATTTTCCATTTCATGTTCGAAAAGTACTTATGGAAAGAGATGCCTTTCTGTGCACAGCTCAAGTACCTGCTTTTAGTGCTGGGCAGATGGCCAAGAGGATCTAGTTGCTTTGTCCTGGGGATCCCTTGGTGTGTACCCCATTTCCATTATTGATGAGGAGTAGCGTCCTGTCTGCACCTCATATTTTTGGAGGGATCATTTCCATCCTCTGTTTCTTTGTTTTCCCTGCAGGTTCATGTCCAGCTTTTATAGCTGTTGGCCATACCAGCCTCCGCTTAGCAGTGTGGAAAATGCCGTGGATGCCTTTTCTGCTTTAGGGTTTGTGGCCTGGGTTCCAGCTGTTTGACTTTGGAGAAGTGACTTAACTTCCCTGATCCTAGAGGAGAGGGAGAGTCAGATGGTGGTTCCTGCAACAGTGACGACAGCCTGCTTACCAGCTGCTGATTCCTAAGCACCTTCCACGATAGCTCAGGGATCCTCACACCTAAGTGTGCACCACCTTCCCCGGCAGGGCCATGCGGGCTCTGATGGCTGGCCTAACCCCAGACGGTCCCGTTTGGTATACCTGGGCAGAGGGGCAGAGTGTCTGCACTTCCAATGAGCTCCCAGGTGCCACTGGCCAGGCCCACAGTTTGAGAATGACTGCATGGGCTCATTTAGTTCTGTCATCACGACAACCTCTGTGCTTGTTGTTATTGTCATTGTCACTTTGCTGGTGAGGGAATGAAGTAACTTGCCCAGGGCCACACAGCCACCAGGTGGTGACACCAGGATTCAAATCCAGGTCCCTGCTGTCTGAAGCTGTTGTCCTGGGTGTGTGTGTCCCCTCGCACGATGCCTGCCTGGCAGGGACGAGGCGCTCCGCCAATGTTGGCTGTGGTTCCCTCACCTCTTCACACCAAAACAGGCCTTTATCCAAGATGACAGTTGACACCAAGTGGTTTTCATTATTATTTTGTGATAAAGCAGAAAACCAGCTAATACTCTGAAAACTTGGATAAGAAAATCCAGAGTTGAAAGGATGGGTAACTGGAGAGGTGCTGAGTCATCAGAAATCACTGGCCTCCAGGGCTGGGGTTGGGGGACTGAGGACTCACTCATCCATGGCAGGGCCTCAGCCCGCAGGAGGGCTCCTTCCTCCGACACAGGGGATGGCTAAGGGCTGCCCTTTTGAGGTGGGGGTCGGCCTGCTGCAGCCAGCCCTAGCCAGCAGAGAAGAGTCACGTGTTATCTTTCTTTGCCTCTCTCCCCAACTGGGGACAATGTGTGAGCCCCCCAAGCTTGTGCAGACAGGGTGGGCACAGTCTCAGAGGCCTGGGTTCCAGGGAGGCAGTGGGAGCTGTAGGTTGGACTCATAGGAAGGAGGGATTCAGACAGTGGGGCGCAGGGAGGGCATCCTGGCAGTGGGTGGTTGGGAGCCAAGGTGCAGGGGGTGGAGTTGCAGATAGCACCTTTGAAGCACATCCCTGGGCTTTGCCTTTCTCCTGATGCAGTCCTAGCTCCCCAGGGATGTTTGCCCCATGTACGCTTAAGTTCACTCGGTCAGCTCAGCGGTTGGCCGCCCTGCACACCCAGTGGAGGCGTTCAGACTGTCTCCTGTGGACATAAGGAAGCAGGGGCCGCAGAGTTCTAGAAGGAGGAAGTCGTCCCCTGACCCCCATCTCAGCCTGAGCCTTGGACTTGCATGGGAGCATGTTGCCTTTCTTTCTGAATTCTCATCCAAACTTTTCTGCGGACTTTCCATGTGAATTCTCTGGAAGCCAGATTATCATGCAGACTTCAGCCAGGCAGTTGCCTATTTGTGCTCCCCCTTTGCTGGCAATACAGACTAAATTTAGGGAGAGCTGTAGTCCGCATTCCAGCTCCCCCAGCCCGAGCAGGCCCTGCTTAAGTTGGTACCTTCAGTCTCCGTGAGCTCAACCCTAAACTCTCTGGGTCTTAGCTGGATTAAGGGCCTAGATTGTTGCTGAGGAGGAAGGAGGTACCTCCATAATTGCTGTTTAAATCTACCTAACAATAGCCACATGTGGAGCCCGATTTGAGGGTTATTAAATCTGAGCCCATTCTTCCCCTAAACATGCCTTTGTTTGCATAGCTGGGCAACCAGGGTATGAAAAAGAGCTGCAGAGTCAAAGGGGTGCTTTCGGGGGCCCCATTTCCAGGAAAGAGTGGGCTCTTGGTTTGGCAGAGAAGCCTGGTGGCGGGAGTCTCTCAGCCCTGGCCTGAGCAAGCCGCTCTCTGGGGCACCAGGACCTATCGCCACGGAGCTTCTCTGACCATGAGCTCAGGTCCCAGATGGAGCAGCTGCTTCACACAGTTTGGGGGCCTCCCCCCAGTCCCTGCTCCCGTGTTAGAGGATCTTGTCTCTCTGCATCAACCATCTGCCCTCTCAGGGGCAACACAGACGGGGGTGGGGGGTGGGGGGAGGGGAGATACTGTGGAGGGACACCTCTACACTGGCTTCATCAACCATTTGGGGACAGAGGGGCACATACTTCTCAGCTTTGCCCACAATGTAGGGTGAAGGCAGGAGAAGTGTGTTGAAAGGCATGCCATTGGCTCCCAGCTCTTTCCTTGGGGTGAGCTGAGGTAGGGGGAAAGGCAGGTCGCCCAGGTGGTCCACTGCACAGGTGATCTGCTCTGCACTGTGAGGCTTGTGAGCAGACTGAGTTGCATGGGCTCATTTTGATCAGTTGCTTTTTTGGAGACAGGTGCTCATGTGTATGTGAGATAGAGACCTGGGCTAGGAAAAGGCCCGGCATGAGCCTGGAGCTGCCTCGCGGGGTGTGTTCCCTGGAAGGGTGCAGCTAGGCTCCTGGAGGACTCTCTTGTTTGGGTGCTGTGACGCCACCTTTGTAAGCAAAGGTCCAAGTGGCTCTAGGGCAGTGGTTCTTAACCTGGGTTCTATCGAACCCTAGGGCTTTGATTAGTCAGTCTCAGGGGTTCGGAGAAGCCTCTGCCACGGAGGCCAGAGTAAAGTAATACTGTCATTTGTTGTGAGTTCATGCACTTTGTTGGTTTTGTTCTTTGAGCAAGGTGATGTTCATGCACGGCTCATTTTGTGCACCAGTAAAAAAACATATAGCTATGTCTTGAATTTGGAAAAAGAAATCATATTTTATTTATCACTAAAGAAGGGTTCGGTGAATGCGCATATGAAACTGGTGGGTTCGGTACTTCAAAAAAGGTTAAGAACCACTGCTCTGGGGCCCAGGAGGCAAGATAGCGTTATTGGCTGAGGCAGGGGTGGATTTGACTCCTGCGCTCTGGGAGGGAGGGCGCACACCTGCTAGCCACCAGCGCCCTCTCCGGAAGAGCCCGAGCTCAGAGCTCAGGGCAGACCTGCTTCCCTTCAGAGGGAAGCACAGGCATGGGGCACGGTGAGTGGTCATCCACGGGGAGCGGAATTAAAACCTTGCAAAGCAGCGTCTTTGCAAGTGACAGATTTTATTTTATTTTTTGCTTTAAGTTATCATCTTAAACAACTTTGTAACCCAGCTTATTAATACTGAATGTCTAGAAAGGAACCTAAAGCATAACAAAAACAAAGGACAAAGAGGGGAAAGTAACAGTCGAGTCATGGATAGCAGGAGAGCATAAGAAATCTTGCAGACTAGTAGGCATTTCTTCTCCGGAGGGGGAGGGAGCGAGAGCCCTCATGCAATGCATTGCAGGGTGCAAATGGCCACAGCATTTCTGGAATGCACTCTGGCATTAATGTATGAAATACCTTGAAAACCGGCACAAAGCTTTACCTTTTGTCTGTTTTCACACAGCTCTGCTTCATACAGCATTTTTCCCCATCTTTTTTTCCCCTTGGTAATGAGCAGCAAATTTTTCTTCTTTGCGTACAGTTGTGTAATATATTTGTTATAGCTTTTGAAATTATATATAAAATGTAATTAAATATTTATATTAGTTTGTACTGAGATGCTATTTATGGATCATTCCTGCCCTGCCTGTAGTCCATGTTTCTCTGGTCTCTAAGAGCACCTGTGACCAGGCTCCTCTCTAGAATTACAGGCAATCATGGGGATTGGGTGAGGAAGAGGGAGAAGAAAGAGTGTGGGCGTTGGTGTGGATCAAGGGTTCAAATCCCAGCAATGTCCCTATCCCAGCAAGGTCGCTGCCTCCCTGTGTGGTGCCAGCTCAGTTACCTAACCTCTCTGAGACTTGGTGTCTGCACCTTCCACATGGGGCTCCTGCTTACCTGGGGGCACTGAGCGAGGATCAAATGAGGGAATTCTGGCAAAGCCCCTGGGCACTGGAGCTGTGCATGGGGGGTGCTTGGTGCACGGAATGATTTTTGCCGGGTGGATGCGGTTCCTGTAAAAGGACTTACTCACCTGGGCCAGGGAGCGTCAGCAGTCCCTCGGGTCCAATCCCCTGCTCCTTGGCAGGGCTGTGTTCCAGGTATTCCCAAGAAAGCAACTCATCCCAATCTCAGAGACCTCAGGGGAAGGAGAGGCAGACTCCTGCTTACTAATGCATTCCGGTGTCTCACCCTTGGAGCCAGGAAGTCCTCCTGAGTGTCTACACTTAATCCCCACCGCTTGATTGAAGCTTATTTTCTCTTGCTGCTTCCTTAGGGGAAAAAGACTGAGATTTTCCTCATGCAAGATGTCTGGCTGCTGGGGCAAGCATCTCTGTCTTACGAGGTGATTTTATAGGGAGATAGAAGAATGTTCAAGGGGAGGATATGGAAGGAGAGGGCTGTGGAGAGAGAGGCGTAACATCCTGGGACTTGTCCCTGGACAGCCCTTGGAAAAGGAGCACACCTCTGTATAGGCCCTGCCCTCCCTTGGGACGTGGATTCTCATCTGCACCCTCCAGATCTCCATGTGGCTATCTCAGGAATCTCAGCCTCACTCTGACCCATCTGCCCCAGCGCACCCACCTTGCACTGCTCCAGGGTCTCCTACCTCGGGGCATGTATGTCTGTCCATCCCTTCACACAGCTGGACACCTGGGAGATATCCCTGACACATTTCCTGTCTAGCCCCCCAGTCTGTCCAATCCAGCCCAAGTCTTGTTAGTTTGATATGTTATAGCTCTTGAATCTCTCCACTTCTGTCCATTTTCACTGATGCCACCTTAATCCTGTCCCTGTGGTCTGTCACACAGACCGCTGCGAGCTGCCCACCCACTCTACCTTGCCCACCCTGGTCCTTTTTTCACTCATCAGCAGAGTCCTCCCTGCAAACACAGACTGACCTTTACACTCCTCTGCTTGAGAGTGCCAATGGTGTCCCGTTGTCCTCTGTATAAGGACTACACTCTTTGGCATGTCCTGTGAACCCTTGTCTGTTGTCATGTTTCCCTGGCTCCCTGCTCCCTAGCCACTTTGAATGCCTTCTGCCAGTTCCTCAAACATACCACGTTCCCTCCTACCCTGGGGCCTTGACACATGATCTTTTTCCTGCCACTTGGGCCATTTTCTGCCCCACCTACCTTTGCCTCATTAACTGTCATTTATCCTTTAGATGGTAATGGCTACTTCAGAAAAGACTTTTGATAAAGCCTAACTCAGGTGCCTTTATTAAAAGCTCTCCTAGACCAAAGTTCCTTTCCTTCGGAGTCCTTAGGTTAGTTTACAGTTAGGAGTTCATGGGCGTGGCTATTTGATTGACGTCTGTCTTGACATCCTTCTACACTGTAAGCTCCCGGAGGGCAGGAATGTTGTTGGCTTTGCCCTGTTTCCTCCAGTGCCTAGCGCAACGCCTGGCATGTAGTCAGTGCTCCATCCACACCTGTGGAATGAGGGTTTCTCTCTGAGTCTGGACAAGAACCAGAGCTTATCCAGCCTTCCCTTTGGGAATTGTCTTGGAGACTGTGCCCACTTTTCTTGGCATTTATTCTGTGGTCATGCCCCCTTCTCCACCCAGATCATCTGTGTGGGCAGGTTTGGTGTTTAGACCAGCCATGAGCTGTTCACCTGGTGCAGTGTGCAGGGCAGTTGTCACGTCCCAGCCTATGAGTAACTTTGTGCTTCTGAGTGGCCGGGCTACTCAGAATCTTTGTGAATAGGATTAGACCCAAATGCTAGTACAAGGGCTTTTGCTACTGACAAGAACCCAGAGGGAAAGAAGAAATAATCCTTTGGTAAAGCAAATAATTACTAGGTAATTTGTCCCTTTTGTGACTTCAGTTTGTTGTATACACTAAGAGAGCTTTGTTAGCCACCTGTTAGAGAAATGAGTGGCATTAGTTTGCCAAATTGTTGTGGGAGTCGATCCAGAGTCCCTGATAGTGATGGTGGCTTCTCAGTCAGCTGGCTCCCCTCTAAGTCTCAGAAGTGATGTAAAGGGCATTTGATGGCTCCCACAAATAAATCGTCACTGTTTACTAACTCCCCAGTGAGTTGAAGAGCTAATTCTCTCTCTGCCTCCCCCGCTCTGCCTCCATACCCTCAGGTTCCCATCTCAGACATGTAATGCCCTCTGGTAGCTCCAGCATGTCCAGATTGGTGGGTGGAAATGCCAGTTTGATGGGCATGTGGTCTAGTGTGAAGGTTGGCCTGGTTTTTGTTCTGCTTTGGTCACTGGTTCTCTAGGAAGCTAGAGTGTTATCTTACCTGTCTGACCTTGGTCTCCCCTGCCTGATTCATCTCTCACAGGGGCGTGGGGCTCACTCTAAGGCAGTGGGTTAGAGGTGCTCTGAAAAGTCTTAACACCACTCAAATCCAGAGAACACTGAGGACTGAAATATACCAGTGGGCAAAAATCTAGTTTTCCAATCTAGTATGATGAGTTTTTAGCGCTTGATCTTCTCTTCTAATGTGTGACCTTCTTGCACAGATCCACCTTACTTCCCTGGGCCTCAGTTTCCACACCTGTGAAGCCAGATGGATGGGTTCTGGGCTGGCACATAGAACTAAGTGCTGTCTCTCTCTGTCCCCCACTGTGCAGGCAGACCTCGCTGGCAAGCTCTGGAATGCAGTCCTTCTCAGTGGAGCAGTGTGGAGAGCCCCTAGTGCTCATCTATCCAGCTCTGGTTCGGGGATGATGTTGGTTGCAGTTGTGGGGGTGCAGACAAAGCAATCCAGGCTCAGAGAGGTCGGCTGGCCCAAGAGTTGGAGGGTAAGTGCATTTGTGAACTTACTGCTGGTTTTGGCAAGGTTGCTTGGGTGTGTTCTCATGTTTAAAACATACTAAACAGGCCCAACTTGGGCGCAAATAGACCATTTCTATGTTTCAAAGACGTCACCTTTTTCTCCTTGACTTTGACCTCTGACAGAGGTTGCCATGTTTGCATTTGTTTGCCTGCCTGCCTGCCTCCCTTCCTCTGGTGAACGTGGCACACCCCACCAGGATCCTGCCAATCCCCACGGGGCCAGATCCGTGGTTGGTCTGCGGTCGGTGGTGTCCCTCCCTGAGGTCTGAGCCCTCACCCCTCACTGGAACAGGCATTCAGGGCTGTGTGCCCCAGGAGGTGCCATCCTTTGGAAGCTAGCTGGTTTTCCATCTTTTGAGGCGCTTTTCTGCCCAGCAGAGCCCTAGGGGGAGGAATGAGGACAGATAGGTATTTGGTGGGAGGGGAGCAGGAAATTAGGTGAGTGGTTCAGGGCTCTCCCTCCCTTCCTGCCTCCAGTGTTGGCTCCCCCACAGTCACAGGCATCTGGGGATCTGGGGAAGGAAGGGGCCTGCCAAATGGGGCCTGAGCCGAGTTCAGTCAGGCAGGGGAGCAGGGTGGGCAGTGCGCGTTCAGCTTGTGCGCCAAAACTGAGACACCCAGCTCTGTATACTGGGAACTGAGCTGGGGCTTGATATTGGGGATCTGCCTCCCCATTCAGAACCAAGCAGTCAGAGGTCCCATGGGAGAGACAAAGGTCCTCTCTGGTCTCTATTTTGCTCACATCCCATCTCTATTTTACCCAAGAAATTGATGTATTGAAGACATTTTGTGGCCAAGTGGGCCCGACCCCAAATGTCACCTTCATGCCCAGGGGGTCCAGATGCCCCTCCTCTGCTCCCCAGGCATGTCCCAGGGATCACCTGCCACTCCTTGTGGTGCCTGGGTCTCTCAAACAGGCGCTGTCTTCTGCTCTGGTTGCGCGGTTTAACAATACGCCTGGGGCGAGCTCAGAGGCGAGGGTAGGAGGAGAGAAAGAACTCTCTTTTTTTCTTAACTGTCCTCAGGACGCTGGGAGCAGGCTTGGAGGATTCTCACTAATCTAATCTCTGTCAGAAAAGGAACGATAAAACAATTCAGGCTTTAGAAGCCAAATCCCCTTCCTGCACTTACACGGGCTCTGTATCGCTGCCTTACAATTTCTCCTCCTTTGTGACGGAGCCGGGGTTCAGTGTCTCGGTCAGGGTTTCAGTGGATAAGGATTTCATATTTCACTCTTCCATTTTTTCATATTTAAATTTGCTTTACTCTCCAGTTTGACTTTCCACTGACCCTTGCAGAATTGGCGTATTTCAAGGAGGGGGAAGAGATCTCATTATAGGAAATGAGAAAAATGGAGCCGAGTTTTAAAACTTTTAATGACTAAAACATAGTGTTCCAAGTCGGTATTGCATTGGGGTTGAAGTCACTGTTTGGTTACAAGTCTTTTAGGTCTAAACGGGGTTGATGACATCTGTTTAATTTTAGATGTCTGGAATACATTCTGAAAATAATGAAATCCAAATGTATGACCAAATTAGAGAACAATTTCTATCTGCGATGAAGAAGTTTTGAAAATCAGAGCAAACATTTTGACCAAACAAAGCTTTCAAAGACCAATCAAATCTTTGGTCATCTTGCTTTGACTTGTCCCTATGGGTCTCTCCATGGTTGAGAGAACTTTCCTTCTCTTTGTGTGTGAATCAGATGTTATTATGTAATTTTATACCCATTTTCCCTGTCCTTTCTCTGGGTGTGTGCTCTGCTCTGTGCTGTCAGCCCTGGAAGGACCATGTGTAAGGGAGTGAGGACCCTTTGCAGGAAGGCCCCTGTGCAGCAAAGAGCTTGTCAGAAACACGGGAAGGCCACGTGACAGCTGGTACAGAATAGGCCGAACAGTGTGTGTGTGTGTGGCGGGACCCCGGGAGAACTGGCAGTGATGGGGCAGTACTAACCTGGGCATCGAGACAGGCAGGTAGCAGCTCGGACTCTCACCTGCCCTGGGTGACTGGGCAGGTCCTGGACCCTCTCTGGGCCTCGCTTTTTCCTTGTGTATGAGGAGCTCAGGGATTCCAGGAGGCTGGTAGCGCTGTCCTCTCTCCGGGACGGTTCTGTGGCGGTGTGGGCCTCTGCTGTTGGTCTGGGCGCTGAACAGTTTCCCCTGCATTTCCCGGAAGCCCAAGGGCAATGTGAGACTACTCATATGCATGTTCTTTATTGTCCCCATCCCAGGAGGTCCTATAAGGGTGGTATCAGCAGTCAGACATTCCTGTGTCCACTCTGTGCTGCAGGAGTGGGACCAGTGTCCAGCCATCTCCTCCAGCCTTATGGAGGCAGGAGTGAATGATGGTCAAGGTTTTGCTTAACATCCTAAAACACTTGTCTGCTGGGGAAGGTAACTGCGTACCTCTTGGGTTTTGGTGCCTTCCAAATATTTATAGACTCTTATCTCCCTGCCTTGTCCCAGCACTCTGATGCTGGCCCAGCTCCTCCCCTGAGAGCCAGCCCCTTCTCTGTGGAATGCCCTCACCCTCCTTACCAATGCTGCTTGGCCAGGCTCAGCCATCGCAGGGTCAGCTTCCTGAACCACAGCCCCATGGACCATTGTGTGCATATTTTATCCATGGCTTGGGCTTTTCTGCTGGATGTCCCAGGGATTGGAAAAGGTGTCTCAAGAGCTTGCTCTTAACCAATGGTCACAGACAGGCCTGGGAATGGGGGTTGTGAGCCTGTGATACCCAGGCTAAAATGGGTAAAGCTTTGACTGGGGAGGTAAGGCTTGGGCCAGGTGAGGCCTCCGGGCCAGGCTGGGCTCTGCAGCAGTGAGCAGGCTGAGTTGTGGGCTGCTGTGGATACGTAATGCACAGATGGCTAATGCTGCGGGAACCTCATCTACCCCTTTGTGAGGCTTTGGGCAAGTTCTGCATGTCTTTGGGTTTAGTGTCCCTGTCTGTAAAGTGAGGCCAGCAGTCCTTTCCTTTCCCCATTGGGCTGCTCAGAGGTCGGGGGGGGGGTAGGGGGTGGAGTGAGCATGTACTTTGTCGGCCTGGAGGCACCATGTGAATGGGTTGGGGGCACTGGTTCCTGGGAAGGGCATTCAGGACAAGATATCGTGGCACAACACTGAGAGAACAGGACTATTCTGAGCTGGATGTTTGCCTGTGGCTCAGGTACACCCTGTCAGGAAACCATGCTATCGGGCTCAGTTCCTAACTTTTTGTCTGGCAACAAGGGTCTGAGTGGACCAAAGTTTTGCCAGTGTAGCTGCAATTAGAGCTCTCAGGTATTAGACTTAGTCATGCAATTAGACTTGGCAGGTGTTAAGTGTAGTTTAGTGTTCTAACTGGAGTGCCGAAACGTTAAGGCAGCGGGGCTGGGCTGGCCACCCAGATGCGTATCGGAAGGGAGCCCAGGAGCCAGGCTTGGTGCTGTTGTTTTTTCTTTTGTTTTAATGGACTTTAGTTCTTAGAGCAAAATTGAGGGGAAGGTACAGAGAGTTCCTCTGGACCCACTGGCTCTACACATGCATAGCCTCCCCGTTATCAGCACCCCTCCACAGGGCTCATTTGTTACCGTTGTGAGCCTACACTGACACGTACTGCGTCTATCAGGGTCCACACTGATGTTGCACCTTGAATAGGTTTGGACCATCGAGTAATGACATGTATCCACCATCATAGAATCCTACAGAGTGATTTTCCTGCTCCCAAATCCTCTGTGTCCTACCTGCTCATCCCTCTCTGCCCTTTACCTGGTGACTGCTGGTTTCTTCTCATTGTCTTCCTAATTTTGCCTTTTCCAGAATTTTGTACAGTTGGAATCATATAATATGAAGCCCTTTTCAGATTGCTTTCTTTCGCTTAGTAACATGCAGTTAAGGGTCCTCCATGTCTTTTCATGACTTGTTAAATCATTTCTTTTTAGCACTAAATAATATTTCATTGTCTGCAGGACGTCTTGGGTGCTTCCAAGTTTGGGCAGTTCTAAATGAAGCTGCTATAAACATCTGTGTGCAGGCTTTTGTGTGGACAGACGTCTTCAACTCATCTGGGTAAACACCTAGGAATGCAATTGCTGACTCGTACAGTAAGAGTATGTTTAGTTTTGTGGGACACCACTCCGCTGTCTTCCAAGGTGGCTGCAGTGTTTGTGTTGTCACCAGCAGTGCAGGGGTTCCTGGGCCCATGTCGTCCCCAGCGCTGGTGTTGTCAGCGTTCTGGATCCTGGCCATGCTGATAGGTGTGCAGTGGGATCTGATCGTTGTTTTCATTTCTATTTCCCTAATAACACCTGATGTGGAGCTTCTTTTCGTGTGCTTTTCTGTGAGAGGTGTCTGTTAAGGGTTTTGGCCAGTTTTGTAATTGAGCTCTTGGTATTCTTGTTAAGTTTTAAGAGTTCTTTGTATATTTTGGATAACAGTCCTTTACCAGACAGGTCTTTTGTAAATATTTTCTCCAAGTCTGTGGCTTGTCTTTATTCTCTTGAGGTTCTGGGTTTCGGCTGCCTGGGACACCGTGCCTCCTCAAGGGGTCCCATGTGTGGTCCCTCTACCTGAATGACCTGATAGTGCTCCACGGATGGGGGACGGGGGTGGGAGGTGGTGCCTGGCCCTGGCTGCCACAGAGGGTGCGCTAGCTGTCCTCTCGGTGCCTCTAGCATCTAGGATGGATCGGTGCCCTGACTGCTCCACTGTGAGAGAAGCTTGGCCCCCTTTCAGGGGGGAGTACAGGATTAAGTGTAGTGTCATCATAAGTGGATTCTGTTATTTATAATACCACCTTGTCAGGAATAAGCTTGAGGCCCTGTCACGCCCCCAGGAGGGAATGCAGGGGAGAGGAGGTGAGGATGTTAGAACCTGTTGGTGGGATTAGTAGAGACAGCGTTGGATTCTCAGGCTTGAGATCTGTTGGCCACACTTGGCCCCAGTTCCAGGAAGAACGTGTGTAGGGCCTCTGTCCTCCATGGGCCCAGTCGTGGTCCATATGCTAGGGGCAATAGTATCAATAACACCTCCACTTCATTGCGATTGAGCACGTGCTCTGTGCCAGGCCGTCCTATCTCATTCAGCTTATCCTGAGAGGAAGGTGTTGTTCCTATGCCCATTTCCCAGATGAATGAACTAGGGATCAGAGAGGTGAGAAGCCTTGCTCAGGGCCCCTGGCCTTAAGTGAGGAGCCAGGATTTGAGTCCTGCCTGTCCGGACTACAGAGCCCATGCTCCCGAGCCCAAGGCTGCCTGCTTGGCAGTTAATCCCAAGGCTCACAGCAGGTGTGGTCCAGAGCAGCAAGAAGTGAGTAAGGCTGGGAGGAAAAAGAAAGCCACTGTGATTCCCTCTCCCCTTCACTCTCAACCCAAACCCCCCTGATCTTTACCACGGGGACATTGGGCCTCGTGGGAAAGGCCAGTTCTCGGGAGAGGTTAGGTGGGTGGTGGGAGGAGGGATGAAGAGGGATGAGGAGATGGGAGCAAGCAGTTATTCATGTCACGGTGACTAAGCATCAGGTCTGAGCCAGATGCTATGCTAGATGCTGGGGCTACAGCAGTGAACATGACAGACAAGGTCCCTGCCCTCCTCGGGCTCACATTCTGGTGAGACACAGCCAATATACACATAAACAGGAAAACTGTCAGGTGTGACAGGTCTACCGGAGGGCATTAAATTCGGGCAATGTAATGGAGAGCTCTTTTAAATCAGATGATCAGGGACAGCTTCCCCAAGGAGGTGACAGTTTAGCTGAGATCAGCAGGACAAGGAACCAGCTGTGAGAAAATCAGGGGAGAGCATTATAGGTAGGTGGAACAGCAAATACAAAGGCCCTGGGGTTGAACAAGTCTTGTGTGTTGAAGATGCAGAATGGGCAAGGCAGCTGGGTTCAGGAATCCAGAAGGGAGTGGTAGACAATGATAGGGGTGAGATATAATTCTGATTCTGTGGGCTCTATAGGTCATTATCTAAGAGTTTGGGGTTAATTTCAAGTACAGTGGGAAGCTGGATGGTCACAGGATTAGATTTGTGTTTTAAAAAGATCCCTTTGACTGCCAGATGGACAATTAATGGTAGGGAACAAAAGTAAAGACAGGAAGGTCAGAAGGCTAGTACAAGGCTAGAGCCAAGATACAAAGGATGATGGTATAAGCTGCGAGAATGGAGAAAGGTGGGTGGGTCCAGGTATGTTTTGGAGGTAGAGTCAGTAGGATTTTCTGATGAATTGGCACTCCTTCCACCTAGTTGCTCAAGCTGAGAGTTAATTCCCGATTTCCTTCTTTCCCTTAGCCCCATAGCCATTTGCTGAGGTTGAGGGAAAGCTTTGCAGAAGGACAGGCTTGGGGAAGTGGAAATCAGGAGTGCAGCTTGGGACTTGTTGAGTCTGGAGTGTGGCACTGAGAGGAGCGTGTGTAGGAGCTGGGGAAACACATTGTGTGTCACTGGTGTGACAGTGTATTTAAAGCAGTGGTTCTTAACCTGGGTTCTATCGAACCCTAGGGGTTCAATGAGTCGGTCTCAGGGGTTTGGAGAAGCCTCTGCCGCAGAGGCCAGAATAAAGTAATACCGTAATTTGTTGTGAGTTCATGCACTTGGTTGGTTTTGTTCTTTGAGCAAGGTGATGTTCATGCACGGCTCATTTTGTGCACCAGTAAAAAAACATATACCTATGTCTTGAATTTGGAAAAAGAAATCCTATTTTATTTATCACTAAAGAAGGGTTTGGTGAATGTGCATATGAAACTGGTGGGTTCGGTACCTCAAAAAAGGTTAAGAACCTCTGATTTAAAGCCGCAGGACTGGATGAGATGGTGGATGGAGAGAGAAGAGAAAAGGGCTGGGAGGAATCGGTCAAGGGTGACTGGGAAGGTACAGCCAGGAGTGGGGGGAAGGGAATCCAGGGAGTGTGGCACCCTGGAAGGAAGGGTTTTGGGGGGAGACTGCTGGGAGTGGGCTTTGAGCACCTGCGCTGTTGGAGACGTGAGAGCCAGTGTAGTGTGAGGCAGGGTGAAGCCTGAGCAGGGAGCGCAGAGGGACCGAGCCTGGGAGGAGATGTCAGGTCTGTTCAGCTCCCCCACAGCTCTTGAAGTTTTGCTGAAAGAGGAAGCAGAGAAATGGGTGGCGTCTTGAGAGGGATGTGGGGGTCAAGGCAAGGTTTTGTTTTGTTTTTAGACACAGGAGAAATTAAAGCAAATTTGTGTGATGGTATGAATGATCTAAGAGGGAGGAGAAGTCTAATGGCCCAAAGAGAGAGGGGACATTGACAGGAGTGACATCTTTGCCAGAGCACGGAATGTGGGACTTGGTGATAGAGGGAGGAGCCGGCCTTGAACGTGATCGGGGATACTTTCTTCAGGCCTGGTTACAAATAGTGAGGCAGAGAGAGAGTGTATTTAGTGGAACTATTGATATGATTACCTGACCCCCAGAAGTCTGTCCTCAGACTAGACCTCTCCCGTGATCCTTCTGCCCATCTGCCCCTTGATGTCTACAGCCATGTGCCTCTGAGCACACTTTTTTTTTTTTTTTTTTTTTAACAGGGACAGAGAGAGAGTCAGAGAGAGGGATAGATAGGAACAGACAGACAGGAACGGAGAGGTGAGAAGCATCAATCATCAGTTTTTCGTTGCGACATCTTAGTTGTTCATTGATTGCTTTCTCACATGTGCCTTGACCGCGTGCCCTCAGCAGACCGAGCAACCCCTTGCTGGAGCCAATGACCTTGGGTCCAAGCTGGCGAGCTTTTGCTCAAGCCAGATGGGCCCGTGCTCAAGCTGGCGAGCTCGGGGTCTCGAACCTGGGTCTTCCGCATCCCAGTCTGATGCTCTATCCACTGCGCCACTGCCTGGTCAGGCTCTGAGCACACTTTTTGTTCTTACCTGTGCACCTCATTTTACCTACTTTACTGTCTTCTGTGATTCAGTTCCTTTTGCTGCCTATCTCTTGTCCCCTTCCTCCAGGGAGCCTTCCCAGATTACCTTAGCCCACAGTGCTCTCTCCCCTCAGCTACTGGAGTCCTGATGAACCAGAGCCCCGAGAGACCTCTGGTCACTAGGACTCGAGGGCCAGCAGGAAGGGTGCTACCTTGTCACATCTGATGTGCCATTGTCGTGAAGTCCTCTGTGGCTAGGGAACATGCTATTAGTTAGTGGAGTGAGAGAGAAAAGACTGAGTGAGGGCTTAGCTTCTGGAGTCTCACTGATCTGAGTTCAAGTCAGAGGTCCTTACTACTTGTGTGATCTTTGGAAACTTAAAAAAAAAACCACTCTTGGAGCCTGTTTCCTCATCTGTAAAGTTATGTTAATAATAGGACTTATCTCACCAACTTTT
This sequence comes from Rhynchonycteris naso, assembly GCA_037038555.1. NCBI lineage: Eukaryota > Metazoa > Chordata > Mammalia > Chiroptera > Emballonuridae > Rhynchonycteris > Rhynchonycteris naso. The sequence continues at coordinate 96,975,108 of CM073003.1, forward strand.
GGTGAAAGTTAAATGAGATACTGCATGTAAACCGAGCCTGGTGCTAGCACTCAATAAATATTATCGTCATTGTTTTATTCATATGTTATTTTTGTCCCCACCATGTTTTCAGCTGGACCTCAGTTAGGGAAGTCACTTGACTATCCCATGCCTCAATTTCCTCATCTGAAAAATGGGGTTGATAACAGTTTGATATAATAGCTGGCACATAGTCGGAGTTTGAGAAGAGCAACTTCCTGCTGCAGGTGATGACAATGACAGTAATTGTCACTGTACATTCCCGCTTGCCCTGCTGACCCCCACGGGGACTGTGGTGCTGGTTCCTGGAGGTTCCATGTATTGGCAAAGGTGAAACTTGCCCCTCCCCTCCCAGGCTCAGAGCTCCCTCTGTGGCTCCTCACACTTTCTCATAAACCCATTCATCTCTGGCTGTAAGATTGCAAGGCTTCGAAATAAATTTTAAAATTACGTTCTCTGAACCTTTAAATGTCATTTTAAGTACCCTAGTGAGTTAATGAAGCTCAGGCTATTTAGGACATCTTGGAGAAGTGTGGCTGACAGTACCTTTTTAGTTTACATAAAAACAGAGAAACACACATGGACCCAAATATATATCTGTATAATTAAGAATAAAAATCATAATCCCCTAAACAGGCTGTGCTGCTGAGCATCAGGTTTAATAGAGGATTAGGAAGAGGAATTAAAGTTGCCCAAGGGGTGCACCAAGAGACTTCAAACACCTTCCAGAAAACAAATTAACGTGGTTTTCAGAAATCATTTACCAAAGGCAGCAGAGGGTTTTCCTCAGGCCTCCCTGCTTTCTTTTGAAATGTACTTTTAACACTTGTATAAACAGTTTGGGCCCATGACTTGGGGCTTCCTGTGCTGCCTTCATTAGCTGGTGTCTCTGCGAGAATTTGCCTCATTATCTGGACGATTTGATTTCTTGGCTCTGCTGCCGCTGGGCGGGCCTGAGGCCACTCTCTGTTCTGTCCCCTTCCCGTTGCCTGGTGGTGTGGAAACAGATGGTTTGTAGCTCACCTGTTTCCACATCTTTTCACTCAAGTCTGGCTCCCCAGAGGTGCCCTCAGCTCCCTGGGGAACTGGACTTCTCAGGCAGGGGCAGCTGCTGGGAAGTTGGAGCCTGGACCTACTTCAGGGTCATCTGAGAATTTGACAGAATTGACCTTCAGTGCCCAGCCTCCCCTGGCCTCTTCATTTATTCCCCTTCCCCTTTCTTTGGGGACATCTGCAGTGATGTGTGTGGCCTCTGCAGGTACAGAGTTCCCCATCACTGGAGGTGATCAAGCAGTGCTGAGGTTTTAAGGGAATGTATGGCCCTGGATGATCACTGGCATTTCTAGAACCTGGGATTCTGTATTGTCCGTTTTCCAAGTGGAGTCAGAGCAGGGTGTGCTGACGCTTCCCTGCCTCAGAGCCGACTCTGGGAAGCACTCACTGTGTGCCTGTCCCTGCTTGGAGCACTTGTTTGCTTGGAACGACCCAGGAGGAGGTACTGTGTCCCCACTTTCCAGAGGTGGAAACCGAGGCCCAGGGAGGTTAACCCACGCAAGGTTACAACTAGTAAGTGATGAATAGTGACACCTATTAGCCAGCGGCTGGGGACCTGCTGAGCTCTTCACAAGCTGGACTCAACCTTGCCTGTTTTGCCAGGAAGCTGGGTGAGTGCAGCCCAGCCCTAGTTCTTGACCTCCTGAGAGGTCAGGTGACTTTAGTCCCTCTCTGCTTGTTCAGGGGACAAGTGTTGATTTGTAGAATTGCCTTTCCCACAGAAAGCCAAGCTCCCCTGGACCGGCCAGGTAGTGACATCCAGGCTGGGCTGATGGGTGTACCATCTTCTAGAAGTTTCCTCACTTTTGTAAATGGACTGGTGGTTGGAGGTGAGCTCTCTGAGGCTGACTCACCCTGAGTTCACAAGAGGGCACTTGCCCACATTGTGCCTCCACTTCCTGACAGTATTGGGCAGGAGCCTGCAGGCGCCCCTGAGGCCAGGAGGGAGCTTCCTTATCCTGATCAGGGGTGTTTTAGCAAGGGAGGGAGCACGGATTTCCCCGCCTGTGGGTGAGGACACAGAGGACCTGCAGCCTTCGCAGTCCCATGATCCTGCTTCTCACTGGAGCTGCATATTTGTCACCCACACCGCTGCCTGTGCTGCTCTCACAGGGGGCTCTGGTGTGAGTGACATCACTGAACTAGGTCACCAGGAGTGGGCTGCCCAGGAAGGAAAAGGCGAGTTCTGCTGGGTTCACAGGTCCAAGTTCACCAACAAGGTGGGATTTAGGCCAAACCTCAGGGCAAGGGCGAATTTTTCTTGGCAGAGAGGTTTTTCTGTCTTTGAGCACATGGGTGGAACACACACTGTGCTGAGCTCGTCACACCCTTGCTCTTGTTTCACGCTCATGATGACCCAAGCTACCATCTGCCTACCATTGGTGAGGGGAGGGAGGGGAATCGGCTTGCTAAGGTTGCCCAGCTAGATCTGAACTCAGGACAGGAGGCTGCTCATGCCCTCTGGGAGAAAGCCTGAGCACAGCAGGCAGGCCTGGAGGACCTGGTGGCTTTGGTGAACAGCTGGAGGGAGAGAGGAGGTGGCAGAACATGCGCTGGGGTTGTTGTTGTTGGTGGCTTAAGGCTGAGGTGACCAGATTTTAAAATTGGTAAAGCAGGACACCATTTAAGGGGGTGGGGTGGGGGGGTGTTCTTGATTAAAAATTTGGTCTATATGGAGCAAAAAAAATTTTCATAGAATGCAAAAATAGTATTGTAATATATATATATATATATATATATATATATATATATATATATACACACACACACACACATATATATATATGTATATATATATATTTTACAGGGACAGAGAGAGAGTCAGAGAGAGGGATAGATAGGGACAGACAGACAGGAATGAAGAGAGGTGAGAAGCATCAATCATTAGTTTTTCATTGCCGTTGCGACACCTTAGTTGTTCATTGATTGCTTTCTCACATCTTGCCTTGACCACGGGCCTTCAGCAGACCGAGCAACCCCTTGCTGGAGCCAGCGACCTTGGGTCCAAGCTGGTGAGCTTTTGCTCAAGCCAGATGGGCCCGCGCTCAAACTGGCGAGCTCGGGGACTCGAACCTGGGTCTTCCGCATTCCAGTCCGATGCTCTATTTACTGTGCCACCGCCTGGTCAGGCTGTAATATATATTTTTAAATTTCAACATAAGTACAATTTATAAATATAATACATTAAAAATTATGTATAGTATTATTTTATTCTTTGGCATATTTTTCATTTGAGTGAATTTTTTTTAGTAGATTGCTGTCGTTTAAAAGGTCATGAAATTTTTCATAAGAATTTGTTAAATTATATTTCACACATAAAATGGCTTTCAAAGTCTCAACACTTAATTGTGACTTTTCTGATATCCACACTTTATTTACCATAGAAAAAACGTGTTTGGTTGCAGCATTAGTTCCTGGTAAAGACAGCGCGTATTCCACAATTTTTAGTGCATTATTGTACGGAACATGGTTTGTTTCCAAATGATGAAATATTTTTAAGCATTTGTTCTCTATTGTGATTTTTGCTGATGCCCAATATTTAACCTTTTCCTTATCAATCTATTTTTTAAATAATATCTCATTAAAAAGATCATTTTCGGCAATATTACTATATGGGAAATTTTGAGTGAGTCAGAGGGATCGGGTTACACGGTCCTGAAACCGATGCGGGAGCTGCAGGAGTGAGCAGGGGCAGCCAGGGCAGAGCCGCCCACGAGTGGTCGCGCACACTTCCCACCTGGACTTGTCCTTGCAGTGGCCACGCTCCTTGCGTCCAGCCCCGCTGCCCGCTGGAGACCAAGCGGCTTGCGCCTCGTGGAGCCCGGAGCCTCACACCGGCGTCCAGGACGCAGGCCTATGGGTAGTTAGGAGACTTGACAGCCGCCGCCCCAGCAGGTACGCCCCACCCGAAGTTTTTTGTTTCGGGGCCCCACACGGGGCAGCCAGCTCTTGGGCAGTGCGGGCGCTTCCAGGTGGAGGTGGGGTCTCCCTGCTGAAAACCATATATTCCCTTCCTGTTCTCCCGCCGTTCCCTAGCTTTTCGTGCATTCTTCCCAAAAATCGGGACTTTTTTAAAACGCGGCGGGACGCAGGACAAATTGTTAAAAATCTGGACTGTCCCACCAAAAGTGGGACGTCTGGTCACCTTACTTAAGGCCCAACTTAGTGGTGTACTGGTCAGTGTTGAACAATCAGCTTTCCAGGAAGAAAAAATCCCTGATCTGAAGTGTTTGCTGATTTCCATGGTGTAAATGTTCTCACTTTGGCCGATTTCAAGCTCTCAGTATGATGTCACTGAATGTGACGTCCTCAGGAGCCAGTCTGAGCTGTTTTCAGCGGCCTCCTCTCTCTGGCTCTGGAGTTGGGCTTGTCTGGGAGAGAGCAGCAATGTGACAGGAGGGGCTGTGGCCCTGTTAGGACTCTTTTTAAAAATGCAACTCTGGTGGTCTAGCATTGGGAAAGGGGCTGTAGGAAACAGCCCAGTAGGAGGCCACTGCTGACCCTTTGAGGTTCGAGGTGGCAGGGCTTGGGGCAGGCAGGGTGACTGGGGTCCTTGGAAGGAAAGGCCCAGATACCCCACTGTATTGGAAAAGTAAATGTCTTTCCCTCTGGGTCTCTCGCTCAAAAACTGCACATCTCAGAGGGTGGCTTCTGGAGGCGGCCAGTGGCCAGCGGACACTCCCCATTCTCCCTCACCCCCACCCCTGAGGTCAGGCCAGGCCAGCAGCTGTTCACATGGGAGTGCTCCGCTAATTTAACAAAACAACAAAACAATATATAGTCATTCCCTCAAGAAAAGGCCTGGGAATTTTCATTTAAAAAAAATAATATTTTCTTAGAAATAAACCCAGTTGTGGAGTTTAGGGCAAAAGGGGACATCAGAGTCAGTGCTCAGTTGTGACAGAGGCCTGCCGAATCGCTGGGACATCACTGGGATCGGGGAGAGTTCAGCAAGATCCTCCTGCCCTGACCCCAGGTGGGCAAGGGGACCACGGCCAGAGAGATGGAGATCAGGGCGGCCCAGGACCAGCAACCAAAGATTCCTGAGAAGAGGTGATTTCGCTGCACTTCAAAGTGTGCGTAGGATATGGAAGCGTAGGGTGTAGGCGAGAGTCCGATAGTGTCTATGTGGCCGTCACTTGCCTTTTTTCTTCTCAGACCCACTCCATGCTGCATATGGTAGCACAGAGGCTGGCCCTGCAAACTACAGCTCCCAGGTTCCCTTGACAACCCTCATACAGTTAGGCTTGGCCAATGGGGGGCACCAGCAGGAGTTTGGAGGGCAGGAGGAAGGGAGAGGAAAGGTCACCTCTTTCCATCTCTCTGGCGTGGGTGGCACCGTCCCCTGAAGCAGCTGTCTCCTCCATGGCTTCAGTTGTCACTTATTTGATCTCCTATGGGATGACCCTGGCGGAAGCACTTTCACCTGCTGCTCCTCCAGTCCTTGGGGTGGTGTTGGCTTTCTCTTGCTAAGGCTGATCCCTGGATCACTGTCCGCTGCTTGTCTTCCTTTTGCAGCCCCACCAACTTCGTAACTATGTCCCTGATGGCTTACTAGGCGTGGGCTATGGGTTCTTATTTCCTGCCTGGATCCCCACTGATTCAGCCTGCCTCTTGTAGTAGGAAGGGGTGAGGAGCAGGAGAGGTCTCCTGGGGGTGGGGAGATGCCTGATGCCTGCTGGCCTTCCAACTTAGACTCTGTTTGTGCGGTCCCCAGACCCCTGAGGCTTTGGTGACTTCCAAAGCTGACACTAGGTTCCCTGTCTGCCATCTTACCAGGGATGTCTTCTAGAGGCCAGGTTCTTGGCTAAAGTAGTGACCCATTCGCATGCAGTTCCTTTGTTAATGGGGTCAGAGCTGGCCCCTTGAGGCCCTGCCAGCAACCGCGTGCTGAGTGGCTGGCTTGTCAGCTGGCCCTTGCTCACCCTGCCCTACCCAGGGCGGAGGGCCTACTGACCTCTGGCCCAACCTCCCTTCCTATAGCTTCTTGGAAGCCTGTATCTGGGTGTGAAGAAAAGGTGGGGCTGGAATTCTGTCCTATGAAAGGGAAACACTTGCCCAGGTTATGCACCAGGAACAGAAAGGCTCAGCTCCCATAGACTTCCAGGCCCCAATTTGGCCACAGGGCTTCCAGGAACAAAGCTGGAAAATCACCAGTCTGGTCCCAGCTTTCATTTCATGTGTGAAGAAAGAGAGGCGAGCTGCAAGGGCTCTCCCAGAGTTGCTCTGAACCAGTGACATAGCAGGAGCTCGGGCTGCGGTCCCCAGCTCAGCACCTGGTGGGCCCTGCCCCCAGGACCTCAGTGGCTTTGGGAGGCATGGTGGAACAGGCAGATGAAGGCACGTGGTGAGGGGAGTGGCCTTGTTGAGAGGTCGGCCTGCAGTGGAAGAGGCCTCAGCGGGCCCAGGTGGCCATGATGCGCATTTCCATGAACTGCTGCACCCAGTGGCTCCCTTAGAGGTCTGCAGAGGTCTCCATAGAGCCCAGGGGCCCTGGCTGCCATTCTCCAGGCCCAGAGTGCTCGTGCACAGATACCTGCCCTGGGTGCGGCCGCAGAAAATCCCCAGCACACACTGCCAAGCTGGTGCTGAGTTGCGCAAGAGCCATGCAGCCGTGGTTGTGCTTGTGTGACTTTGTACAGAGCTGAGAGTGGTGTGCTCTCTGTGGGAGAAGGCTGACTCAGCAGTGCCGGGCCCTCGGGGAGGTGCCAAGGGCAGCCAACATGTCAGGGACGCCCCCTGATAGAGGCAGCATGTGCAGAGTCCTGCAGGGAGCCACAGCAGTGGAGAGCAGGCAGTGCCCTCTGCCCAGGCTGGTGGCCTGCTTGTGCACCCACCGAGTCCCCACACCCGTCCCACTCCCCCAGCCCCTGGCTGGCGAGCACCTGTAACACTCAGCACATTTGCCAGTTCTGGGCAGCAGCCTCAGGGCTGCACACCTTTGACGTGTTGGGGACCTAGAGACAGGCCAAGCAAGGACTTCAGTGGGTAATCTCATTTGAGTGGGAGATAGTGTATATATTGCAGAATGTCCCCAAAAAGCCATCTAGGGAGGACAGGTGGCTGCCTAATCATACAAGGCCTTCAGTGACTGGCCTGCCTGGACCTTAGTTTGTGGGAATAGGGAGCCATGGAAGGTTTTTGAGCAGCTGGGGGTCGATGCCAGAGGTATGCTTCAGGAAGCCGAGAGGGAAGCAGACGGAGCGCATGTGTAGAGCCGGGCGGGGAGGGGGGGACAGGCTGGGCGAGGCCACACAGTTTGTAGACACCCCCCCTGGCGAGGGCTGGCTCAGGGCAGTGGCCGCAGAGGGACAGCCGGGTTTGGCCATGCTCCCTCAGCTGGCCTTCACGGTCTGAGGAGAAGCTGCTTTCCCTGCTCAGGAGGCTTAGACTCAGGAATGGGAAGGGGTGGTTGAGAGTATCCTGTCACCTGCCGACTGGCCCCACAGGCAAGTTCTTTGCGACCCATTGAGTTACTAAGTTATTAGGCGCACCGAGGCCCCCTCTGAAGGGGCATGATGAGACCACCGGCAATGTGGAAGAGACCCAGTTACCACATCTGCCAACTGGGAACATCTGGACTTTCGGGGGTAAGGACCAAGGATAGGTAGAAGGCCGAGCATGGCGCCTGGTGCATACATAGAAAGTGCTCAGGCACTGGAGGCAGAGAGGCAGCGACTGGTCCACGTGCTGTCTGATGACCCCTCCCAAGGGTCCAGCCCAACACCACACCCTGAGGATCTTCCCAACATCCTCCCTTCCAGGCCCCGTCCTTCACAACCTCTCTGAGGGGCCCTGGGCCAAGGAGGGGCGCCTGCCCGAGCCCCTCCCCACTCCAAGCACACCTTCACTTCTCACCGTGCCTGTGACTTAGATGAGGCAGGAACCAGCCTGCCCTTTTTACCCACTGGGGTCACGGGGGGGTCATGGCCCGAGATGCTACACCCTCAACCATGGGGCGGGGCAGGATTGGCTCCCCCTCAGCCTCCTGGCTTGCTGAGTTGGAGGGAAGATTTACCAGGGGCTGGGTGGCCTGACCAGGCTGCTTACACTTGTCATTTCTAAATCCCCCTTCCTTTAATGGCAGTAATTGTCGGGGAGATTTCTCATAGAAAGCCTTTTTAGTGAAGAGATGGGGAGAAATGTAGACGTTAACTGCAAAGTGTTTCTGGGAAGAGACCTGATTTCTCTCCCATCAAGAGTGGGGCTGTGGGTGGGGGGTGGACAAGCCCCTCTGCCTCTTGGGACCCTGTTCTCCTTTTGGGGGTACTTGAGCTGAAAGTCAGGGCCTGCTTGTGGGCATGCTGAGGCCACTGGCAACATGGAAGAGCATGGAAACTTCCCTAAGGTCAGCTGAGGGGGAGGTGGGCACAGGGCCAAGCCCTGGGGGCCCTGGCAGGGGTGCTCCCTCCCTGGGCAGGGGGCGGTGCTGCTGCTGAACAAGTCCTGGGCCTGTCCCTCTCTGCTGATGCCATGACCTGGGTGACCTGCCTGCTGCCTCCAGCTGGTGGGGCTCCCAGGCCTTTGTCTCTGTAGATTCCTGGCTTCCACCTCACACCTGAGCGGTGAGTGGAAGTGACTGACAGAGCAATACTTTCTTGGCAAACAGGCCACTTTGTGCTTCTCTTGGAGACCGTTGAGGCAGGAGGCTACGTTTACTAGGGCGGAGGTCATGTGTGTGCATGTGCTTGAGTGACTGATCTCCGGGAGGGTAAGATTAAGGGGCTGGCCGTCAGCTCAGACAGGCAGCAAGCAGCCTGAGGTTTAGTTTTCTAGCTGGGCCTTAGAGTCTGTGAGAACTGCTTCCTCCAGCGTGTGGAAGAGCCGATGGAGGTGAGGTTACCTCCCTGCACAGTTCCTGCACTGAATGAAGAACACCCTTAGCAAGGACAGGGCTGACGGAAGGCATGGATGAGAAGAAAGGTTGTTTTTGCTCCAGGCTGGATGCCCCGGGAAGCCGAGTCTTAGGAGAATGTCAAGTGTCATGGTTGTGCAGGGGCCTGCGTACAGGCAGGAGATTGGGCGAGCCGTTCCCTTGACCAGCTGAACCTGGGGTCTGACCCCAGGGGTGACTGGTCTTGCCATGCATCCTGAAGATGGGTGGCAGTTCAAGATGAGCCCTTGGGCAGGGTTCCAGGTCCAGCCCCCTTGCTAAAGGACTCCCCCTGCAGGCAGCCACCAGCTCTGTTGCACACGACTCAGAAGTCTCCCGTGAAGCAGAATCATGGTGCTCTTGTCCATATTGGTAGGGGAAACAAACCCAGACTCGAGAATGTGGGTATAATGTACTCAAATATAAATTTTTCTTTCCCATAAGCTTTTTTTTGAGAGAGAGAGGAAGAGAGAAGTGTTGGGTAAGGGAGAGATAGAGAGAGACACACCAACTCGTTGTTCCACTTAGTTGTACATCCATTGATTGCTCCTCATACCTGCCCTGACTGGAGCTCAAACCGGTAACCTTGGGGTTGAGCCCTGTCCCCAGGATCAAGCCAGCAACCCCAGGATGGAGCTGATAACTTTAATGCTCTGGGATGATGCTCTGTCCGCTGTTCCACTGACCAGGACATAAAACTCAAAATTAAATCTTTGGTACCCACAGTGTCATCATCTCTGGAAAACGCTTGCAGGTGCCAGAAATTATGGAACCATTTGAAAACTGTGAGTCCAGTGAACTGGTTTGCAGGTCCATGCAGGCATTGCTGGGATTGGAACTTTAATAGTCCCTGGTGGCCGGATAGTTACATGTTCAGTTGGTGAGCTCATGCCTGGTCATGTGCTGGAATTCTGCATATCTGTGCCTGACTGCGTTCCATGGGGGTGCTAGTTACAAGTGCCAAGGCCATCAAGTAGTCTAAGATCAGGGACCGGGGCCCTGTGTCTTAGTTCTCAAAGGTCTGCCTCACCATTTTGATAAAATTCTTTCAGAATTTATATGATCTGATCTATATTATCTAGGTGCCCACCTTGTGAGCTGGTATGGCTGCATGACTTAAGAAACCCTTCACACGTCTTTATAATTGTGTTGGCATATTTGATTGTCACGTGTGCTTCAAGGGAAGGACAAACACAGACACGCTTCATGGTACAAAGGATATTCATTTCGGTTGCATTAGTTCAGATGGAAGAAAGGGAGGGCAGAACAAAGCACATGCCATGGGCAGTGCCAGTGCCAGGGGACCTGCTTGCTTGTGGCCAGGGTCACATTCCTATGGCAACCAGTTCTCGGCTTGACACATGGCAACTCGCTTAAGTTTGTTGGCTGTAACTGTGCTGGGAAATGATTGAAGAAGAGATTGCTAGAATTAGGATTAGGAGATTAAGAGTCTATTTAAGGCAGATTTGGGTATCACCATAAGGCTAATGTGGCTTCCAGTGAGCAGGACAGCTCGGCAGAGTAAACAAGTAATCCTTCATTAAAATTGGTGCTGCAGGCTTATGTGTAGGGTTTTTGGTTTTGTATAAAGCCAAACAAAGCCTTAAAGTTATTACTGCCACTTTGTTTGCCTACATCTGTTTGCAGGCATTCACTCTTTGTGTTAGTATTAATTAAATCAAAATACAGAAGCAGAGCTGGCCAGAGGCCACATCTCTCTATGGTTAAATCCATTCTTGGCAATTTAACTTTAGCAAAACCTATCATCCTACATGGTTAGTATTTAATTTGCAAATTTGTTTTAGCTTTTCACACCTTCATGATTGGTAAATATGAGGCGTTTTGAGCTCTGATGTTTATTTCTATGTATGTATTCACTTACCAGCATATTTATTGAGCTCCTATTGTACAACAGGCACATTCTAGGTACAGAGGATGTGACAGTGAACAAAACAGGTAAAGTGCCTGTCCTCATGGAGTTTATACTCTAGAGAGGAAATATACTCTAGAGAGGAAAATAGATTAAAAAACAAACAAAAACCAACCAACCAAACAACAACACCAACTCACAAAGGAGTAAAAATACAACCTATTACATTAGGTGGCAATGAAGAAATGGTTGTCTTGGTTAGGGGGTAGAGCTGATGAGGAACAGCCCTTAGAAAGGCAGGTCAGCACAGGCCTCTAAAGAGGTGACATTGCCCAGAGACCTGAGGGAAGAACGCCGATCAGGAGGAGAGGTTCTGGTGTAGGGAACAGCAGATGCAAAGAACCAAGATGGGGGTGTGATTGGTATGTGTTGTATAATATTGTTTTAATTATGGTGTGAATAAAAATTCATTATTAATACATGGTGAGGCCAGGCACTTGGGACTTGGAGACCTACAGCAAGTAACTAGTCTGGTATGGGGACACAGGAGGACCCCAGACCCAGATAGAAGAATAGCCCATGCTGGCAGAAGGGTTCCCTCAGGTTTGCAAGCTGAGAGGTGGGGACAGCATCACGGGCTAATGGAGGGCGAAGTTGCTAATAACACCCCACGTCATATCCTGTCTACCCATGTTGTGGCCATCCAGAGCAGTGGTTCCCAAGCTTTGGCATCCATCTGAATCGCTTAGAGGGCTTATTAAAACCAGACTGCTGAGCCCTGCCCCCAGCTTTCTGATTCAGGAGCCCTGGGGTGGGGCCTGAGAATGTATTTCATCCAAGTTCCCAGGTGATGCTGCTGCCGTTGGTCCAGGGACCACGCCTTGAGAAACACTGCTCTAGAGCAGCTGTGAACACTGCACTGGCACCTGCAGAGTGACTGTGGGTTGAGAATGAGGATTGAAGCCCTCAGTATAGGACCTGCTCAGATCACACAGCTGGCTCTCTGGCTCTGTGGCCCTGCTGGAGAATTACAGCCATGACTCTGGTGCCTTCAAGGGTATGGCCAGTTGGAAGTGCCCCTTGAGGAATGTAGGCACATGTATGTGACAGACATTGCCCATGTGTCAGCAAGTCCTTGCCAGCTGCTGTGGCCACTATGGTCAAGAGCCTAGGGGTCAGGGAACTGCACCTGAGTTGTGTGGGATGGGGCATAGTCTTGGTCCAAGGCCCTGGGCAGTCAGTATCCAGTCAATAGGGGCTGACGCTCCATGGTGGCACTGATATCACCACCTGGAGAGGCTCTTCCCTGCTCTGGCATCCCGGGGTCAGCAGCTCCTCTGTGCTCTTCTTCCTCTTGTCCTCTCTGCCCTCCCTGAGTCTTGTCTGCCAACATGAGTGTGTGTGAGGACCCTCTGAACATGGTTTGGTGCTCCAGAAATGTGGGGTGATCGTATTGGAGATGAGTCCCCGATGCCTGGCTTGATTTTTCCGGGGAGGCCTTCTGCCGTTTCTAGTGGTTCACCCTTGGGTGTGGGCTTGATCATAGAGGAAGAAGGAAGGAGATGGGAGGCAGTGGGCTGTGCTCGTGGCCTGGAAGCATTGAGGGAGCTGATGGGAAACAGCTGAGCCAAAAGCACTGCACACTCAGAAAATAAATCGTGGCTTCTGAAGAAGCTGCAGAAAATTGATTTTTCGCAGCTTCCGTGGTCATCCTGAAGGATTTGGTGGGGTGGAAACTGAGCCCAGTCCATTTCTTATCTCTCTCTGCTCTGTGCTACTGGGTCAGATGTTGAAAGAGCTTCTCCTAGAGGCAGGGGGCCTGGGTTAGCACATCATTTACAGCTCCCACCACCCTGTGCAGACGGGAAGGGTAGAGGGCACGTCTTCATCAGCCTGACCTCTGCATCCTGCCGCTTCTTTTTGTTGCTGCCTTTCAGGCCTGTTGCCACAGATGTGAAAGGTGCATGTGCTCATGCACCTGAGCTGGGGTTGAGGCATTTGCACAGGGGTGCAGCTGTGGGCCTTTGGTGCCCAGGGCATGGTGGGACAGGGCTGAGGTGGGTGCCTTGTGGAGCGCACCCTCTCCATGTCCATTCTTCCGAGGGTGCTGGCGAGACAGTAGCCAGCTAGGTCAGGTTTGGTGTGGCCTCACCCCCGGCACTGGGCAGGACCTCATCTGGGAACGAGGGCTGACCTCCGGCATGTTTCCCTGCATGTGTGGAGAGTGGGCTTAGCACAGCCCCGGGGGAGCGAAGATTCCCACAGCCGGGGAGGAAGCACAGCCACAGGCTGACAGTTCCCGGAGCTCCTGTTGGCAGTGGATGGTTTCATGGAAAACTTGGCCACGAGTCAGAGCTATGACCTTTCAGCCCAGCAGCTAGCACAAGGAGTAACTCCGCTTTCCAGAGACGTCCAGTCTGGGCGGCCACAGTTCTCCTTGGCCAGGAGTCCAGGGGCAGAGGGCCAGGCTCTGCCTCTCTGGCCCCCAGCCTGCTGCTCAGTAGGCAGGAGGGACTCATCCTTTCCTTCCTATGCTGCTGAGACCAGGCCTACAGCGCCTCACCTTTTACCCACATGTTGGGATAAAGAATCAGAGGAGCCTGGGCTCCATGTGGTTGCTTTCTTTGAGGTTTGAAATTTGGAAATGGCTCTGGCTGGCTGGCTCAGTAGATAGAGCCTTGGCTCAGCATATAGATGTCCTGGGTTCGATCTCTGGTCAGAGTACACGTGAACCATCTGCTTCCCTCACGATCCTGCTCCCCCTTTTCTTTCTCTTCCCCTCTCGCAGCCAGTGGTTCAGTTGATTTGAGCATGGCCCCGGGATTCAAGCATGGCCCCAGGTGCTGAGGATAGCTCAGTTGATTCGAGCATCGGCCCCAGATGGGGCTTGCCAGGTGGATCCTGGTCAGGGCACATGCGGGAGTCTGTCTCTCTATCTCCCCTCCTTTCACTTAAGAAAAGGGTGGGAGGAGGAAATGGATCATCTTTTCTGGTGGTCCTTGCTGATGTGACACATCAGTCCTCTTTTCCACCCCGAATACTGTTGCTCTGTGTCACTCGAATGTCCTTGTTTTCCTGACTTACTGGAAGGAGCTGTAAGTGAACCTCTGGTAGAAGATGGGAGTCCAGCGGGGGCTCTGATGCTAAAACCCCTGAGAAGTGGCATGTGTTTCTTCTTGTTCTTTTTGCAGGGCAGCGTGTTCCCCACACCTGGCAGCCCTGGTGCTTGAGCTCGGGGTCGCCCTGGGGACGTGGGCAGGGGAGGAGGGAAGAAAAGGGGAGCATGGGACAGTTTATCAAGATAGAAAGTAAGGATACTTTCTTTAGGTAAAAAGTGAAATGGGATCCCAGTTGGAAATAATAATAACGGCATGGAGATCATTAATTTCCCCTTATACAGCTTATGTAGCATTTCATATAATATGTTAATAGTATAATGTTACTAATAATCATGATTATTAAAGGGTAGCTAACTTTTATTAGCCTTTGATTGGAAGACACTGCTAAACACTTTAATATTTGTTATTTCATGTAATTATCTCAAGAACTTTATGAATACTTATTATTTCTATTTTAAAGTGAGGGAAACAGAAGTTGAGAGTTGACAATCTTGAATGAGGTCCACTGGGGCAAAGCAAGGGTGTTAGAAGCTCGGGCCCCAGACTCAGACTTAGGGTGTACTCTGGGGAGACCACTTCCTGGGTGCTAGGTTGTGCTTGGATGTGATAGATAGCAGGGAGCACGAAAGCTTTCACTATATTAATGACGAGGACAGTGATGCAGGTAGTGGTCAAGGGCAAAGGCTCTGGAGCCAGACTGCCTGAGTCCAGATGCCCAGATTACTGCCTAGCAGTTGGGTCACCTTGGGCAAATGACTGCTCTCTGTGCCTCAGTTTCCTGGTCTGATGTTGTGAGGATTAAATGGTTAATACCCATGAAGGGCCTAGAAGGGTGCTGTCAGTATGTGTTGGCCATTGTCCTTATCACTGTCACCCTCTGTATATTCCCCAAGTCCACACTTGGGAGGTGTTCTGTGGGTTAGTACAGAGACTGGCATGGAACGATGCCCAGGAGATATTCCCTGCATGAAGGAAAGGAATTCACCAGGTGGGTTGGTGGTCTCTTGTAGCCATTCATCTTCTCTTGAAAGGACCCTCCAATAAATGTGTGGGTTTATTTCTGGGCCCTTGATTCTGTTCCATTGGAAAGACTATATCATTTCACTCATATGAGGAATAGAAAACAAAAAAAGTAACAAGCAAATAAACAAAACAAAAATGAGCAATAGATAAAGATAACAGAATGGTGGTCACCAGAGCGGAAGAGGGAGGGCAGGTTGGGTCAAGGGTCAAGTGTATGGTAATGAAAGACTAGACTTTGGGTTTTGGGTACTTAATATTGAGTATACAGATATTGGATTATAATGCTGTGTACCTGAAATTCATGTAATGTTATTAACAGATGTTACCTCAATAAATTAAAAAAAAAAAAAAGAATCCTCTCTACACTACAGGAGGCTGACCCACAAGTGGGCCTGAACCTACTTCTCATGCACACTGGCTGGCACACTGCCCTGGGTCTGCTTGGTGGGCGAGGGTCACGGTCCTGGGCGAAGGTCACAGCGGTGCGTGCTGGAGGCATAGGCCCCTTAGGGAGGTGGGAGGTGGCCGACCCCAGCTCTCCAGCCTGTTCAGTGGGCTGTAGGGATACCCGCTGTTTTCTGAGTAGTGGGGGCTGCTGAGTGTGGGTGTGTGAACTGGGAACCCCGAGCCCCCCCCCCCCACTCTCTTGGGAGGGGGCTTCCAGAGAGCTGGGCCAGCTAGTGCAGCAGGCTGCAGAGCCTGTCAAGGTTAACAGAGAGGCCTTGGCTGTCCCCTAGGAAGTCATTCAACTTCTCCCCTGGCTCAGGCCACATTGTTTCAAAGCATGTGGTATAAACTACTGACCACTGGGGAATTGCTTGAATTAACAAACTCATTTTTCCCGAGACCTGAGGTTGAACTTGAGTGAGGAGTTCAGGGCTCTTTTGCAGAAATCCAATAGATCAGGAGAACTCATGTTACAGCATGTTTTCAACCTTGATCAAATGCACATTTTGTGTGGTGGGGCCTTCGCCACGCCTGCACGCTTCCAGCTGCACAGGATTGCTCAGCGTTGTGGCTGACCAGGGCAGTGGCTGCACTGGGGCCAGGCTTTGGGGGAGCCAGCCTCCCTCCTGGGTTGCAAGGAGCTTCAAAAAGTCCCTCTCTTTCCCCCTCCTCCCCAGCCCTTTCTCCCCCGCCCTTCCTCCCCCATACCCACCTGTCTGAGTGCCATTACTAAGAGGTAGGAGGGTTTTGCAGGAACATCCTGGTTTCTGGGCTGAGTCATGGGGCCTCAGCTCAGCTCTCCTGTGTGTCTCAGCCTTTGAAGACCTGCTGGGCCTGCCCCCTTCTTCCAGCCGAGTGCCCGGCCACAGGGTCCACCGTAGATCCAAAAGGTCAACAAGGAGTTGATCCCTCTCTCACCGTCAGCCCTGCCACCCACATCCAGGTCTGAGCCTAGAGGGGGAGCTCCGTGAAGTGTCCAGTAGGACAGGACGGGAGCCGCCCCTGGGAGAGGGATTTGTGATATAGGCCGAAAACCACAGGGAACAGTAGATGTCAGGATGTGGGGAAGGTGGGGCTCAGAAGGAAGTTCACGTAAGCAGGTAGACTTCCTGGAGGAAGCGGGTGGCGACTGGAGGCTGAAGAGAGAACAGGTTTTGTCAGACTGATGTGGAACTTCCCAGAAGACAACATTGCTCCCCAAACTCTGTCCTCTGCTACCTGGACACTGGGGGTTCTGCTTACACGAGACAGTGTGTAGGTGACTCAAGCTAGTGGTTCCTAAACCTAGCTCAACATCCCGATTACCTGGGGCTCTGTAACATTTTAGCTGCCCAGCCCCTACCAGACCTGCCCACTCAATTGCCCTTGAGTGGGGTCTAGACATCTGCAGTTATGAGGCTCCTCCAGAGGGTTACAAAACTGGACCAGATTCCAGATTCCTTCCCACTACATGGGTTGGCTCTCCCCAGCCCACTTCCCTGCCTGCCAATGGCTGGCTGGGGTTCAGGGGCCTCATCAGTGGAGAGAAGTTCGGTGGACTCTCCATGGGTTTCTGTGTACCTGTGGTCCAACAGCAAGCTCCCAGCTCAGCGTGGGCTACAGGAGGCACATCTGGATCGCGGTGGCTCCGGACCCTGGGGCTGGGAGATGGTGGTTCCGCTCCTCCCCTGTGCCAGCCTCTGTCCACCTGCTCGTGCAGGGCTTTCACCCTTCTGCCCCTGGCTTCTGTCTCTTCAACCCAGGGAGAACCAGGGCTTCAGGAAATGTCATGATTTGTTCTAGCCGTATCAGCTGCTACATTGCAGCTCTCTGAGAATTTCCTCCCTCAGAGTTCCAGGGCAGGGAGTAAGAATGGCCTGACTCAGGTCAGTGATAGTCCATGAATTGTTGCTTCAGGGGGAGGTAGGAGAGCAGACAATACAAATTGTGGCTGCCGTGGACAGGCAGGGCCTGGTCATGACCAGTACAGCGAGTTTCTGTATATAGAGGTAGAATCTTCTGGAGGCATCTCTCCCAGGATGAGCTAGGTGGATAGCCATGGTCTCAGGTACAGGCAGGAAAACTGAAGGTTAGAAAGGGTACCCCACTGGGGCATTGACATGCTGAAGTCTTCGTTTTCATTTTGGGCGTGCAAAGATTAGACTCCAGAGGAGCACGGGGTAGGGGGTGGGGGTGGTCGGGTGGTGATAGTGGTAAGGGTGGGAGGTAGTGATGGACCTTCTCATGGCCAAGGCGTGGCTTCCTCCTTGTGTGTCCCAGAGCAGGCAGTCAAGAGCCATGGCCTTGGATAGCTTCTTGTGTTGGGGAGCTTTTATGACAGACCTTCATCTGAGCTCCTCCCTGTGGCATTGGGTGAAAAGTGTTGTGTGAGCTATTCTGTGAGAGGGTCCGCTCTTCTGTTCCTTCTCCCCTGGGCCCCTGGCCTGGTCATGGGAAACCCACTGCTTCCTGAGACTGTTAGTTATACCAATTTCTTGTGTCATCAACTGTGATGAGATCTATGGAACAAATGGCCTTTTTAGTTGTGTCAAAGGAGGTGTCCTCAGAGTCATTGTCCTCCCTAGCTGCCCAAAAAAGCGTGTGCAAGCCAAGGGCACGGGGATGTAGTATCAATGCACCAAGAGAGGGGTCGCTGTGCTGGCTGGGTGGGCACCTGGCTTAGAAGAGCACTCAGACTTGGCCCAGTAGAGTTCTGATTTCCTCCTCCTGGGGGTGGAGGGAGCCATGTGATGGAGGGACAAAGAACCTCCTTCATTTTATGGCCCTTGGGATGTCGTCATGGCTCACGCCAGCTTAGGCCCATGACCAGACAGTTAGTTCCCTTGCGGCTTCCTGTCAAGGTCAGGTGAGCCTTAAGAGATTGTCTTAAAAAATCAGACCTAGCAGTGACTGCCACTGTACCCTGTCCCGAGCAGCTACCATACAAAGTATTAGTTATGTGCCCCAAAAGGTTAGGATGGAGACGTGCCCATGCCCCTGGTTAGATGATGGCACGATCATGCCAGTGGGGGTGCGAGTGCTGACAGTGGGTGCTGTTACCCCCTCTCCATCTGCGCTTCATGTGGACGTGTGTGTGTTAACTTAGGTGGCTAATGGGCTTCTTTACTGAGGGTGACAGTTATATGTTTTAAAAAGTCCGTTTACTGAATTTAAGCTTCTCTGGACATTGTGAGGTCTAATCTGTACCTGGCATGTGACTTGGAGGGAATTGAAAATCCAAAGGACCCCATCTGCTGGGTCTTGAGTGGGCTTGGAGACGTGAGCTTTGCCGAATGAGTGGGCAGGTGAGTGATCGCGTGCGATGAGCGCAGGAGGGAGGTGGAGAAAGGTACCACTGAGCCGAGCAGGTGTCTGTTCAGTTGGTGAACCGCAGCGAGGTACTTTTCGGTGCGTATTCGGTAGACGGCTTTTCTTATTGCCAAGTGTCACAGTAAAAATTCTCTACGGTAATAAGATTGCCTTTGTAGTTTTGAAGATCAGAGTGTTTTCAAATTCTGTTCTCTGTTTTTATGTCAACTGTTCTGAAAGTGGGTGGGTTTTTTTTATTTGTTTGTTTTTAGCTAAAGACTTCATCAGGTTGAGAACCAGTGATTTCCCTTTTCCTGGTGCTGTGTTGTGAGCCTGAGTTCAGTGTTGTCTCTGCTCCTGGGCAGGACTCTGGCGTGTCCACACATGGGCAGCTGTACTGGGTCTCTCCTCTGACCTGGGAGGGTACACTCAAGTCCCCGAGCCTCAGGTAGGCCCCAGATTGTTGGAAGCAAGGTTTCTGCTGTTCCTTCTATGCCACAGCAGAGCCTGGGTGACTCAAGGAGCTCTGGTCCAGAAGTTCTCCCTGATCACCAGCCCCTCCCGGGCCGCCCAGAGAGCACCTACTCCACACCTCCCTAGGGCTCCCAGCTGAGCACAGCCACACTGTGAGTCCCAGGGGCCAGGCATGGACCCCTCTTTCCTGGGACCTTTTTGTAACTCATTGCTGGGCATGTAGAAAATAAAAATTGATTGAGCGCCTGATAGCCCTGTCCCAAACAGCACAATGTGAGAAGGTGGAAAGCTTTACAGTGATATCCGAGACCCTGGAAGGAAGATGTGAGAAAACAGAAACTTCCAAACCAAAGGAGCCTGAGCTTGACTCCCGGCTCTACCCCTCACTGACCATCCAAGCCTGGCCAGGCGATGACTTCCAAGCCCAGTTTGCTCACCTGTGTAATGGGGGATGATGATTTCTACACATCACAGCTTGTTTTCACAGCTTTGTGGAAGTGATGATTATTAAGTGTTGTGCTCAGTGTACATGTGTGAGAGCAAACCACTAGCAGCCCGGCTGTGAGTCCTGGCGCTGTCCTCCCCCGCCCCCCTCCAGAGGAGGCTGAGGCTCTGAGAGACCAAGTGACCACATGGCTTCCTCTGGAAATGATGCACCAGTTCCTCCCCCCTAGTGATGTCCCACATCACAGGCATGCAGCTGAGCCTGTCAGTGGTGACTGTGTGACCAGTCCTCTCTGCTTGCTGGCAGACCAACCAGCAGGGGGTAGACCACCTTGTGGGTTGTGAGTGCTGCTCCATTTGTTGGGGCTACAATGATTGCAAGGCCGCTCTCCCAGCCTGGGTTGAGGGGTTTGGAGAAGGAGGGCTGTAGCTGCCCCCTCCCCTAGGCAGGCCCAGAAGCCCACCCCACCTCTTGATTGCTAGCAGGCCTCAGGACTGGCCAGGCTGTGGAGTGTAGCCTGGCCCTGACCTTGGGCCCCAAGCACCCCCAGGTGCCCTGCCTGTCATCCACAGCCCCGTCAGGGCCGACTCACTGGGCTCGGGGACTGCCCCGTGTTCCTCCGAGTCCCAGGCCGAGAACACTGAGTTATGTAATGCTGCTGAGCCAACATTTATGAGTCGCAGCCAATTTGCCGGCCTTGAGTTACATTGTGCAGATGCTCTGCGTTACGGTTGGCTTTTGTCTTGGAGGCCATAAGCAGATAGCATAACTCCGCTTACCATTAGACATTTCGCAAATCATCTGGGCTCGAGCATGCTGCAGCCAGACAGTTCATTTCTGCTGCGAATGGTATGATTTGTAAAGTAATAAATTTCCCGTCTCTCTGCCAGCAATAAAGTACAGCAAGCAAGTGAGACCAGAGCCCTCCAAAAATACACTGGCTCCCAGTGAGACCTGGAAGAGAGCACCGTCAGGTCCACCTCTCACTGCTCTGCCTTCCCTGGATTCTGGGAAATCAGGTCTGGGCCATAAATCTCCTCTACCATCTGGGTGACTCCAGGCCCCAGCACGGACTTGTGATTAGCCTGCATAATTGGCCCCTACCATGACACAGGTGCCACTTCTTGGGCCTCTCTCGGTTCTGGCATTAAAGGGAAGGGGTGACAGATGTCACTCAGACTGGAATGATTGAAAGTCGATGACCTTCCCTCTCCTCTTTGTGGTGACACTTGTGTGTGCTTGGGATTGAAGCAAGGCTATTGGTCTTGGGAAGTCGGTGGCAGGCGGCCAGAGTGTGAGCTGGTGAGAGCTGCAGAGTCCCAGAAGGATACAGGGGCGGCACTTTGCTGAAACACAGGGTCCCTGCTGTGAACGTGGCTGCTTTGGGGGAAAGGTCAAGGACGACATTGGGAAGGAGCCTTAGGAGGACTGGGTTCCACTTTTTGTCTTGGAGGGAGGTCAATGGATGGTGGACACCTGTGGTCAGCAGACATTTCCGCTGAGGCAGGAGTTGTCAACAAGACCCCAGGATCCAAAATGCCAGCTGTGGTTGGGCACTCCAGTGCAAGCAGGTGCAGTCCCCATTGGAGCGGCCCCTGCCTTCTTGACCTGTGTGGTGGCTTCTATGTCCCTGACCTCTGCCCTAGATGATCATGAAGCACGGCTCAGCTCCAGCGCTGTGCTGGTCAGCGAGGTCGCTGTCTCCTCTGCGGGGACGGTAGCCCTGGAAGTGGGCCGCCAGGAGGTGAGCATCCTCATGCTCAGACCCCTCATCTCCTTGTTTTCTTTTGTCTTTTTTCTTTTCCTCCTTCCCCACCTCTGCCTCTGCCTCTGCCTCTGCCTCTGCCTTTGACAGTTGCCCTTTTGAAATCTCATTTTTAAATGAACTGCCCTTTAACATTTAGGAAACAGACAAAAGTAGAAAAAGAAAGTTGCTGCTTGCCATCACCCAAATGCAGTCAGAGCGCTGTGGTTTGCTGTGTCTCCTCTCGGCTGAGGTTTCTACACCGGGTTCTGGCTGCCAGAAGGGCCCCCACCCTCTCAATGAGGGCAGCTCTGTTGCCTTGTGGATACACTGGGCTTTCACGGAGTTCTTTGCCTGGGCCTTGGGGCTGGTAGATAGAGTCACTCCTCCCAGTGGTAGGCAGAGGCCTGAGCAGGAGAGGTTGCTGTTTATAAAGCTGCTTCCCGGAGTCAGAGGCCAGCCTTGGAGGTGGGCTGGTCGGAGCGTGAGAAGAAGATGTGGCCTCATGGACGTCACGACCCTGAGTGTGGCCTTCAGGGCCTCTCTGGTTCTTCTGTCTACACCACAGCCCCTCCATCCGATAATCCTACCCATTCATCTCCTCCTAGCTCAGGTTTAGGACCCTCCCTCAGCTGCACCAACCCCTGCATGGTGACCTCGGGCCATGGACCTTGCCTCTCCGAGCCTCAGACTGCCCTGCGCTGGGGTGAGCACCTGTGCCGTGTGCAATGATGGTGAGGACCGTAGGAAGTGATCCAGCATACCGAAGGTTTCAGTGAATGCTGGCCAACAGTGTGGTTCAATGCCTGCGCCAAGCCCGGGGCCACCTTGTCACTCAGTTCCAGGTGGGCAGTGCCCAGCCTTTGCCCTGGTAGCAGCAGTCCTGAAGGTGGTGGTGTTTGCAGCCCCGGGACTGGAGCTGCCAGGCCAGGAGAGAAGGTTATTGGGGAAGCAGAGTCCAGCATGAGCATTACGGGGGAGGCTCTTTGGCCCTTTGGAGGAGTCTTTGGACTTTCACCTGTGGAAGAGTGACCAAGCGTGGTCGGGATGACCCCTGGGGAGGAGGCTGCTCGCTGTCTCTTTGGGGAGCAATGAGGCCTGGAGGCTGAGAGTGTAGTCAGAACCCAGTGCCCAAAAGAGCAGAGAATAGAGACTACAGAGAGAGAAACACTGCTGTGGATGCTGGGAAGGCCGGCCTGATCCAGTGCTGAGGCCCTGGGGACGAGGGAGAGATGCAGGACCAGCTGCCCCCTCCAGCCTGGGATGCAGGTATGCCGCACCTGGCCCCGGGGACCAAGCCTGCTGGCCAGGCTCAGGCTGTCTGGGCACAACAGGGGAGTGGGGGTGGGGCGCTGGCAGAGGACCCCCTGGTCAGTAGGGTGTCATGGACCACTCCCCTTCTTCTGGCGCAGTGTCAGCAAAGGTGTGCTACAGCTCTGTGAGGAGGCATTAGAATGGGGACACTGAGGTTCAGAGAGGTTAAACAAGTTGCCCAACTTGTCCCCGCTAAGAAACTGAAACAGGGATTCAGTCACTTCAGAATCTTTTCTAGACCATACCTCGGTGCAGGCAGAGCCAGGACCTGGCCCATTTCCTGCTGACTGCCCGGCGTGCAGCAAGGTGCCTGGGACACAGCAGGACTGAGCAGATAGGCCCACGAGTGTGTGGTTGGACCCACACCACAGTCCCTGGTGCTCCTCCTGGAGTTCCTTCCACCCAGTGGGAGCCCCTCACGCCTTTCAGGGGCGTTCTGTTTATTGGCTGGGGGTAGACCCTAGTTGACAGCTCTTTCCCTCAGCTCTCTAGACCCTTCCGGCCCTGAGTCACATGTTTTCTTTGGGTTTTGCTGATTCGTAATTCAAGTTTGCAGGGGAGGCAAGAGAGTGACTCATGCTGATTTAATAAGCCCACGAATATTCTGGAGAATCGCTGATAAATAAATGGCCACTGGCAGCCACTTCCCTATGCCTGCCATGGGCCTTTCCTAGTGCTCAGAAGTCACCAAGTTAAACAAGTCTACAGAAAATTCAATCTCTGCGTTATTTTCCTTATTTGAGCTAATAGCACCAGATTCCTTTCTTCTGGCTCTGTGAGGTGCCCTGGGGCTCCCCAGCCTGGGTCCCGTGGGAGAAAGGAGCAACAGCTGTACATTCAGCAAGTTCCTGAGGACTGACAGCGATGAGTTCCTAGGACCTCTCAGAGTCTGCCTGGTGCCTGGGGAACCAGCCAGCTCTGTACGCCACCCCCCCTAGGTTCGATGAGTCGGTCTCAGGGGTTCGGAGAAGCCTCTGCCACGGAGGCCAGAATAAAGTAATACCGTAATTTGTTGTGAGTTCATGCACTTTGTTGGTTTTGTTCTTGGAGCAAGGTGATGTTCATGCACGGCTCATTTTGTGCACCAGTAAAAAAACATATACCTATGTCTTGAATTTGGAAAAAAAATCATATTTTATCACTAAAGAAGGGTTCAGTGAATGCACATATGAAACTGGTGGGTTCGGTACCTCAAAATTGGTTAAGAACCACTGCTTTAGAGGGACCAGAGGGAATTTCTGACAGCTAGCAGGTATTGGTATGAAGGTTAATCCTATCCATTTATGGTTCTTTCTGACTTCCCTGGGACCTCTGCTCCAAGCACGCAAGCAGGCGGGCTGGAGAAAAAAAGTCAGACATGCACTAGGGCTGTACCTGTAAGTGGTGGCATCCACTTGGTGGTGGCAGTCTCTGATTTGGGAGCTGTAGGTCTTTTCAGAAGCTCCTACAGTCCAGAGAGGGCTGGGCATGGGGGAGGATGGCCCACTGTAATGGAGGGGCTCCATTCAGATGTCAGAGACCTCCTAAGTTTGGTCCCCTTTCTATAAATTCTTTGGTGTCTGTTTCTGTATTTACTCAGTCTCTGGTGGTAAGTTAAGCTCAGTGCTGGGTCCAGCCAGAGATTAAGTGTTCAACCTTCATGACTCTGGTACTTGGTGAAACTGTAGCCCAGACATGGCCAACATACGGCCCGTGGGCCAGATTCAGCCCGCGCAATGAGTTTATGCAGCCTGCGGTTAAATTTTTAATATTCTCCGCTACTTTAAAGTCTCAGCTATTCAGAAGTGGAAGTGTCTTTGATTATTGGAAATCGAGATATTTAAGGAGATAATGATACGTGGAAAAGAATTCCGTGGGTTACTAATCTAGGGTTAATTTCCAATAATTGGTCTAATGGATTCACGATACTTCTTTATATTTTAAAATAATTTCATTATAAAGATTTGCAACTTTTGTACTCGTCTGTACTAGATATGAACTGTTTGACGTTTAACGGCGAAGTGAAACCCACATTCTTTTAGGTGGAGTTTGCCAGTGCGCACCCAAGGTCAAACAATTTGTTATTTTTGTGGTCAAGTGTGCTGAATCAAGTGGCATTGTAGCATAGACAATAGCTGCAGTTGATAACTGAAAATGTGTGCAGGCTCTTTGTAAAATGAAATGATTGTTTTATTTGCGATATAACCCCTTCAAGCTCATTCTATTAATTAAATATTGTTTCAGTTGATTGCAATACAGTTTGGATATTTATAAGGTATGTAATTATATTTTTATTAAAATAATATTGTATATTAAATTTTTTTCACTCATATTTATTCATAAACAAATTACATAATAAAATTTTGTTTACTTAAACGAATTGTTTTTGTATTTAACATTTTTAATTTTAATATTTCATCCAGCCCGTGAAAAAAGTTTTCTTTCTATCCTGGCCCAGGGGGCAAAAACTGTTGGCCACGCCTGGTGTAGCCTCTTTCCTCTCCTCCTTACTCCTATTTATCCATTTGTCTGTCAAAAAATGTTGATTAAATGTGATCACATGTGTGAAGCATTTAGCATCATGTCCAGCTCAATAACTGTTCGTTTTTATTAACATAGTTAATACTCCTGTTATTTAACATTTACTGCATGCCAAGCCAAAAAGACGAATAATGGGACAAATTGGTGACCATGCTATGTGACAGCTAGAAATCATGGAGGCAATCTAGCCTGAGCCCTCCTGCTGTGGATGGGCAGACTAAGACCGAGAAAGGTGGAGACTGACGGGTCTCACAGTGAGGGTGAGCCAAGCCCAGAACCCAGGGCGCCTTCTGCCAAGGCATGTGGCAGTTAAGCTGAGATAGGGTGGTTTGAGGAGGCTTCCTGGAGGGGGCGTGTTTGGAGATGAACCTTGCAGTGAGAGCAGCCGGAGAGGCGACAGGGCAGTATGGCCTGGCCTCGCGTGGTGCGGAGGAGCGGCTCCAAGTAGACAAGTGTGCAGGGAGTGGGAAACGCACCACGGCCATCTCGGTCCTGAGAAGGCCTTCTTGTCCTCTAGTCATTCTCTATCTCACCATCTCACCACCGGCAGGCCTTCTTTCTGGCATGTACAAATGCACCGTGGCGGGGCTCAAAGCAGTTTTCCTCCTTCGTGCTCATGCTCAGAGGAACGTGTGGGTCCAGACTGAAAGTCACAGGCCAGACATAGAAGCTAAACACATCTCTGCTTAAAAAAGACAGCCATTCCATCATAATTCGCCATTAAGCCCTTCCATTCAAGTTACCAAAACCTTGGTTTAAAACCACAGACATTTATTATCTCACTGTCCTGGAGGCCAGAGTTCACAATGTAGGTGTTGGCAGGGTCGGTTCCTTTTGGGGGCTCTGCAGATATGTCTGTTCTCTGCCTGGCTTGTAGCTTCTGGTGGCTGCCAGCAGCCCGGGGCTCTCCTGGGCTTGTAGCTATAGAACTCCAGTTCCTGCATCTATCCATATGCGGCCTCCTCCTGTCTCTCTTCTCTTCTTAGAAGGACACTTGTCATTGGATTTAGGCCCAACCAGGATAAGCCAGGGTGGTCGGTCTTTAGTTACATCTGCAAAGACCCTTCCCCAAATAAGTTCACTTGCATAGGTTCCAGGTGGACATACCATTTGGGGACTCACCATTCCAGTCACTACACCCTTAGAGCAGTGTGAGGATATGGCTTGAGAGATAAGTGACGGTGTAACTTTTGATGGGCTAACAGGATAATTCTGGTTGAGACACTACAAGGGGGATGGGCATTGGGCATAATAGAAAAATTTGCAGAAGCATTTCGGCCTTGGATGTAGGTGTTCTTTTGTTTGTTTCTTTGTTTTCTGAGGCTGAAGACTGAGGGCTTAGCTTAGAGGTGATAACAAGGCACATCTGGGCATCCAGCAGGGCCACCATGTCCACCATGTTGGGGACAGACCATTGTGACCACAGCCTGCTCCTAGAGTGCTCCAAAGCACACTGTCCAGTAGAACTTTCTGCGATGATGGAGATGCTCTTTAATACCTGAGTGTCTAGAATGTGCCTGTTGAGCTCTTTTTTTTTTTTTTTTTTTTTTTTTTACAGGGACAGAGAGAGAGTCAGAGAGAGGGATAAATAGATAGGGACAGACAGACAGGAATGGAGAGAAGTGAGAAGCATCAATCATTAGTTTTTTGTTGCAATACCTTAGTTGTTCATTGATTGCTTTCTCACATGTGCCTTGACCGCGGGCCTTCAGCAGACTGAGCAGCCCCTTGCTCGAGCCAGCGACCTTGGGTCCAAGCTGGCGAGCTTTTGCTCAAGCCAGATAGGCCCACGCTCAAGCTGGCAACCTCAGGGTCTCGAACATGGGTCCTCTGCATCCCAGTCCGACGCTCTATCCACTGCACCACCGCCTGGTCAGGCTGTTGAGCTCTTGAAATATGACATGTGCAACCGAAGGACTAGATTTTTTTCTTCAATTCCATTTAAGTTAATTAAACTTACATTTGACTAGACCTGTGGGCTACCACATTGGTCAGTGCAGCGACAAAGTCTTGATTTGACCCTTTCCCTTTGCGTTCTTCATTTCACTATCAAAAATACACTTCATCATAGAAAGGCTAAATTTATATTTTGCTTTTTAAATGTATGCAATGCTTAACGTTTTAACATTTGGCTGAGAGGCAGAGGCCTGATGGACTAGTTTTAGACCCAGGGTAAGAAAGCATGGTGTACTCTGAGTGATAATTCTGGTTGAGACACTACAAGGTGGTGTGGAGAAGAGCTGTGTTTTCTTGTTGACACCCTTGTAGGGGACAGTTGCCTGGCAGTTAAGCTGGGAAAGCAGCCAGTGAGGTCACAGTGAAACCTACACTCACAGCAGCGAGGAGGTTGCCAACCAGCTTTCCTCGGTCAGAAGGAAGGGGTGTAAGTCCATGTCAACTCCTCTGCCCCATCTTTGGGGGGGTCTATGAGTTTGGGGTTCTTTGCTCTTTTTCATGGCTTCTGGAAGGCCACAGATGAAATTTGAGTCTCTTAAAGTTATTTCTTCCCAAATTGCTTCATGTGTTTCTGGTTCCCCAGATGAATATTGCATACTGTCTTGCTCTCGAGTCAGAATATTTATTTTTGCACACTGTTTAGACACGATCTTAAGCAACACTTCTTTTATTTACACGTTTGCATGTTTTTGACCCTTCTGGATGAAAAATCAAGTGTTAGCCTGAGAGCAGAAAATCTCAAAGGAGGTGGCCCCTGGGGTGAGGGGGTCTGCTTTGGCCGCACACGTGGGCTTTCAGCTCATCTTTCCTCCTCTTCTTTCTGACATGTGCTAATCAGATACGGTGGCTCTGAGGCTCGCAGCTTGATCTGCTTGCCGCCTCTGTGGTGTCCAACATGAGCCCATGGGTCCAGGCTGGAAGTCACAGGCCAGGCACAGAAGGAGGTTTTGGTAATACAGGTACATCAGGCCTGTTTTAGGTGGAGAGACTGGGAGAAAGACAGTGCTCAGTGTCATGTGAACACTGCACTGTGTGCATGTAAGACACAACAAATGAGGGATTTAGAGGTGGGAAGCCTGATGAGTGTTGCTAGGCAACCTTCCGGCTGGGTCTGGAGGGAACATAATCTCGAGAGCAGCCTGGTAGGAGGGCTTCCTAAGGACAAGCTGAACTTCAGAAATGGCATCTTCTGTGCCTGCACCTGCCTGGCCTTCCTCTAGATGGGGGTGGGAAAGGTCAGCAGAGCCATGTTGTTATATAAACTGCTGGGGTAACTGATGGATTCTGTATTCGTTATGTCCTCTTTTTCCTATGTATTTATTTGTACCCTACCTTGTATAAAAGAGGATTTGAGGTGGTTTCAGAACTACAGATGCTACAGGAGGATAAACATTAAATAAAGGAAGAACCTGAGCAAAGAGAAAAGAAAGGTAAGAAAACAGGGGTGTAGTCAGTCATTCAGCAAGTATTTATTGAGTTTCAACCATGTTCCCGGCTCTGTGGAGACAGCAGTGAAAAAACCAGCCATGGTTCTTGCTCCCCTAGAGCTTACAGTCTAATAGGAGAGATGTTCTTTAAAAAAGGCCACTGGCCCCTTGCATTTAATGGGGGGTAGGCTGCAAATTAGACTCCGAGCCTCCTAGTGGCTAAAACAAGGGTGGAACACAGCGATAAGGGCTGGGTGTTTTCTCAGTGTTTTTTGGATAACATAGAACAACAGTAATGCATTTTATCCTTTTGCCCTGATGTGCCAATCATGGCACAAGGCCCTTTCATGTCTGTGCAGGTACCTTCTCTGACCATCACCCACTTTACTGCCAGCCTCCTGGATGGATCCAAAGAGGTAGTCCACATGTCCTGATTGGCTGCCCACAAGTAAAGGGTTTGAGCACCTCAGGCCCAGTAAGGTCCAGAGCTCTTCCCTGCACTCTCCCAGTCCACGTCTTAGGCCAGACTGCCTTTGGCTCCTCTGTTGTCATTCACACCCATTATTATTCTGTCCTTTGTCCTCACCTACTTAGGGCCCCCCATAGATTTTTTTGTTTATTTGTTTGTTTTAAGTGAGAGAAGAGAGAAGATAGTGAGACAGACTTCGGCATGTATCCTGATCAGAATCCTCTTGGCAAACCCCATCTGGGTCAATGCTTAAATCAATTGAGCTATTTTTAGCACCTGAGACTGATGCACTTGGATCAACTAAGCTATCCTCAGTGCCCGGGGCCAACACTTGAACCAATCAAGCCACTGTCTGCAGGAGGGTAAAAGGGAGAGAAGGGAAGAGAAGCATATGTTCGCATCTCGTGTGTGCTCTGACCAGGGATAGAATCCAGGATGTCCATACGCCAGGCCAACGCTCTATCCACTGAGCCAACTGGCCAGGGCCCATAGTTTTTAATGTGGCCTTTACTGACAGCATCTTATTTGATTCTCCCAGCAACACTTGTGAGTTAACATAAATTTTAGCCATTTCACAACAAAAGGAAACTGGCACAGGAGGGCTAAGCAATTTGTCTGACATCCCACAGCTTTCTGACTATACTTCCATCTCTATCTTTGGCTTCCTCGCATTTGGTATTCATTATCGTGCTTTGTATAGCGGGAGCCCAGCTTACTTATAGACTGTAGGAGCCTCGTTCTTCAGCCCTGTTATTTCTGAGAGAAGCAGACAGAACTTTATTACTCCTCTCCACGGGCAGACCAGGACCATCTCTTCATTCTATGGAAGTGTGGAGTGGGCAGATACTGGCACCTGGCAATTCATCCTCCCAAAGCAGCCCTTTTGTTCATTCATTCATTCATTCAACAAGTAGTTCTTGAGCATGCCAGGCACTGTCAGTTAGTGACCCATCTTCCCTGCCCTTGAGGTGTTCAAAGTTTAGTCGAAGGAGAAGGGTCAGTACGCTTGTGTTCAGAGTGCAGAATGAGAAAGGTGAGTTACAGTGATAATCATCATCAGCAGAAATAAAAACACAAAAAGGTTGAATTTGTCCACAACCATTCATGTCCTGGTCCCAGAAATCCCCTCATCCTGAGCACCCTCTAATAAACTCACTCCATCTGAGCAAAGTCCACCTTAAAATGCAAAGGTTCAGAAGGCAATTCACTGTGTCAATTAGCTATATAGAAGCAAGAAGGGCCTCACCTTCCTTGTTCTTAGAAGCATGCTTCTATTAATGCAACCTTAATTTGTAGCAGCCTAGTGGTATAAGGGAGACCCTAGAGCAAGTAAGCCTGCAATACCAGCCTCTTGTACAAGTGATTCCTTCCTAAGTGCTTGGAGCCATGGGGCCCCTTCTCCCTGAGGAATGCTGAGGGAATCCTTCCTAAGAACACAAGGGCAAGTGCCTTATGCATGCCCCATTAATGAATGCCTCCCGTTCTCAGGTTACACAAGTAGTGCTCTTGGATGGATTTCAGTGTTTTGATCCCTCTTTTAAAGAAAGCAACCACAGCTATTTCAATTATGAATTTTGAAATACCCGTTGTAGCCATTGGGGTGGGAGATGATTGGCCCATTGTGTTATCATTCCCTGCATCTCTCAGAGATAGAGACCTGCATAAGTAAAACCATATTTCTACTTTCCAAGATCCAGGCTACCAACTGCAGGGACTGCCAGGCAGGTTCAGGAAGCAGCACATGGGGAACATTCTCAGACTTGGTAAGTGGCTGGCCCCACTGATAGAGGAGATTAAGGTGCTTTTGATCTCTTCGCCCCTAATGGCAATGTTTCTAGTTTTTAAAGTGACTTGGGAAAGTCTTTCTTTGAACAGCCAAGATATTGCTTCAAGGAGAGCAAGGCCTATTCTAGACAGCTTGTCTGGGACGTTCTGCTGCTGAATTGTAAATGGTGTTATGTGAATTTCCCCTTTTGCTTCCTTAAGAGGCTGGGTGTGGCCTTCAGTTCCATTAGTTGGTGATCCAAAGCGCAGCAAGACTCCCTACTCCCTGCAGGAGTTTGCAGAGGCCTCCAGCACTTCAGGGGCTCTCCCCGTGCACAGGGGACTATCTGCAGGCTGGTCCTGCTTTGGCACTGCTCTGCTTCTGCACTCTGCAGTCTCTACCCAGCCTTGGCCTCCAGCCCGTTTTGTCAGCTGGGTAGACTGGAGGAAAGCTCCTCCTGAAGGCAGTGGGGCAACATGAGGGCATTGTAGTGAGATAAAGTCTGGGAGCGACACTTCCTTGTGGAAGACTCATGTAAAAAAGTGTGTATGTGTGTACATGCGTGTGTGTTGCTCTGGCCCTGGATGCAAGGAGAGCTATGTAAATTAGTCAGCACTTAGATGTCAGGTCATCCATGAAAGACCATTTCGTTTAAACATTTAAACGAAATGACATGGAAGTTAAGGTTATAGATCTAGAATCTAGATGGCTTGGGTTCAAGTCTTGGTTTCCCCAGTTATTAGCTGTGTGGCCTTGGGTGAGTTATTTCATTTCTCTTAGCATGAATGTACTCATATGGAAAACCATATCTAGTTCACTGAGTCATGATCAGTGAAATGGTGCACATATAAAAAACACTACCTAATTTTTCTACTGGATGCCAACCAGTGTTTGTTGTTGTCATTAGTCTTATAATATTCACCCCTTCTTCTATTGTGCATATATTTCCCTTATTACTGTTCATAAGCTCTATGTGCAGAGTGATGGAACCCAGGGAGAAGGGTAAGACTTCATTTCAGTTTTATTCAAGAAGAATAAATGCACAAAAAGTAAAATTGTATCTAAAAGCATATAAATACATACCAAAAGAGGAAGGTTGTTTGTCATTGATATTCAATAAGAACTTTTACCTAGGATGTGAGGAGTTGCAAAAGAATGTTGCTTGACAATAAGAATAAGCCAAAGGGGTGAAATGAGTGGGGAGGTGATCGGAAGCAAACAAACAAGACAACAAAACCAGGTAGTTATAAAATTATGCATTTTTAAGTCTGTCAGAGAGCTGAGAATATGAGAACATAATGAATTAAAACTGAGAGTGATAGCCCCTTTAAGGAGAGTGGTTGTTTCACCCTGGGCACAGCAGCAGGAGGAAGAGTCATCATAGAAGCAAGTAAGAAGAAAACAGCTGAATGCTAATGAATTTTTAAAAGTCAAGCACAGGCTAGCATAACAGTTTAGAATTCTTGGAAGCCAAAGACACAAGAGGTGTCTGATTGCTTTCTTTTGTACATGGACCTCCACTACAAGCTCATAAGAAAGACTGGGGACAGCCTGACCAGGCGGTGGCGCAGTGGATAGAGCGTCGGACTGGGATGCGGAAGACCCAGTTTCGCAACCCCGACCTCACCAGCTTCAGTGCAGGCCCATTTGGCTTGAGCAGAAGCTTGCCAGCTTGGACGCAAGGTAGCTGGCTCCAGCAAGGGGTTGTTCGGTCTGCTGAAGGCCCGCAGTCAAGGCACATGTGAGAAAGCAATCAATGAACAACTAAGGTGTCACAACGGCAATGAAAAACTAATGATTGATGCTTCTCATCTCTCTCCGTTCCTGTCTGTCTGTCCCTATCTATCTATCCCTCTCTCTGTTCCTGTAAAAACAAAAAAAAAAAAAGAAAGAAAGAAAAGAAAGACTGGGG
Source organism: Rhynchonycteris naso (assembly GCA_037038555.1). Lineage (NCBI taxonomy): Eukaryota > Metazoa > Chordata > Mammalia > Chiroptera > Emballonuridae > Rhynchonycteris > Rhynchonycteris naso. The sequence goes on from CM073003.1 coordinate 97,007,825, forward strand.
ACAGAGCAGGAGAAGAGAGAGAGAACTCTCTGTGGTGCCAGTATGCAGAACCTGTCTGAGTCTGAAGTTAAAACGGCAGAATCAACGAAAGCCCTCCAATGCTCCTGAGTGCTTTCAAGTGGTTATTTGCCACTGGAGGAGGGTGGAAGTGCTGAGAGAGCCTCAGCCCTAAGGCAGAGGTTCATAGGCCTTCCTAGCACTGACGCTAGAGCAAGAGAACCAGGGGAAACCCTCTCGGACACTGCATGGGAAAGAGTCAGTGGTCATCTTCTGCTTGATGAGGGCCAGAAACCTGCCCAAGCTCTGAGTTCTGTACCAAGAATGAGACAGTGGCCATCTGCTACTAGGGGAAAAGCAGGAGAGATGAGTGATTCTCTCTGAGGCACAAGTATGTAGAGCTACCTAAATAAATTCTCCTGAATATTGGGCTTTGCACTGAGCACCAGGCAGCAGTGAATCTGCATGAGAGGGGCAGGAATGCTGACAGAACCCTCTTCTGTAGTGCAGAGCACTCTGAAGTTGTAGGTGGTGTAGGATAATTCGGAGAAGCTCTATTATACTAGATTTCTCTCTAAGTGTGGGGAATGATAATCTATCATGAGAGAATTTAAAGCATATAGTACACAGAATATAAGTAAAGTAATAACAAAGTTCAAACCCAGCTCAAGTACAAATTAGATTCTAACTCAACTTTCCACATTAACAGTCTGATAGAAGAAGAGAATTCTCCATTTGGGGGAATATTACTTTAGTACCTACTATTATTTTGCATACAATATGTGCATTCAATATAAACTTATGATACCATACATACCCCAAATGGTGATAGACCACTTGCCAAAAGATAAAATAATCAATAGAACCAGATCAAAGTTGGCTCCAATGTTGGAATTATCAGACAGCAATTGTAAAATCACTGTAATGAATATGTTAAAAGATCTAGTGTAAAAGGTGAGCAACAGGTATGAGCTGATGGAGAAGTTCAGCAGAGTATGGAAACTATACAAAGAGACCTTAATGGAAATATTAGAAATGAAAAAGCAGATGTCATGCATGAAAAATTCTGTTAATGGACTTATCCAGAGATTGGACACAACTGGGCAAAAAAAAGTCAATTATCTTAAAGATATATCATTAGAAATTATCCAAACTGAAACAAAGAGAATGAAGAGTGAAACAATTAAATAGATAATCTGAGAAATATGGGACATACCAAAAAGTCTAACACACATGTAATTGGAGTCTTAGAAGATGAGAGAGAAAGGAAAGAAAAAATATTTGAAGAGATAGGGACCAAACATTTTCCAAAATGAATAAAAGCAAAACAAACAAAAACAACTCCAGGTTAAGAAGCCTAGTAAACCACAAGCAAGATCATCAAATTGCTGAAAACAAAGGCAAACAGCAACAACAAACCTTGAAAGCAGCCAGAGAGAAAAGATTTCATAAAAGGAACAGATGCTAAGAATGACAATTGACTCCTCCTCAGAAATAATAGCAATCAGAAGACAATGGAATGTTATCTTTGCAGTACTGAAAGAAAAACAAACCAACACTGTCGACCTAGAATTCTATAGCTAGTGAAAATATGCTTTGAAAATAAACATGAAGCAAAAACATTTTTATGCAAAAACTGAACGAGCCAATTTCTAGGGGAAGCAGGAAATGCTAAAAATTATATAGGCTGAAAAAATGTTGCAGATGGAAACCTGATCCAATATAGGAAGCACTTGTATCAATGAAGAACACCAGGAAGAGGAAATAGGTCTATAAGTAAAAAGCACCTTTAAAATTCTTAAAAGATAATCATTTAAAGTAAAAATAATGACAAAGGAGCAAGGAGGTTTACAGTCTTTTAGAACTAAAACCTATGGCAACGGGAGCACAATGATGGGAAAGGGACGGCCATTATATTCTTAAATTGTTCATGAGATAAAAATATTTCTTTTGAAAGTTAACTGGAATGGATTAAAGGTAAACATGCAATCTCTAGAGAAATTACTAAAAAATAATGCAAACATTTTTACATATGTCTAAAATGTCAGCAAAGGGGATGAAATGAAGTGCTAAAAATATTTGTTTCATCCTCCAAATTTAGGATAAGACTTAACAGAAAAAACAAAAGTCATCAGGGCAAATAACAAACCCAAATTTGGTAAGTTTAACATCAAAATATATAAACAGTTGAATTAAATGTAAACAGACCAACCTTCCAATTAAAAGGCAGAGATTGTCAGACTGCATAAATATGTAAGACACAAGTATATGTGGTTTACAATAAATACACTTTGAAGTCACAAACAGGTTAAAAGGCAAAGGTTAGGAGAATATACTTATGCAAGCACTATGCATAAGAAAACAGGTGAAGCTATACTAATATCAGAATGAGCAGACTTCAAGATGATAAAAACATAAAGGGGCATTTTATAATAATATTAAGAGCTAATGAATCAAGAAGGCACAAAAATCTGAAATTTGTTTGTACCTAACAACAAAGCTCCAAAATACAGTGTGTCCGTAAAGTCATGGTGCACTTTTGACCGGTCACAGGACAGAAGTGCACCATGACTTTACAGACACACTGTATATGAAGCAAAAATGGACAGAACTAAAGCAGAATCATAGCTGCAGAATTTAAGACCCCTTTCTCAGTAACTGATCAATGGAAAGATTAGTGAATATAGGGAAGATTTGAACAGCATTGCTGGTAACCTGATAATAACTGATATTTATACAACGTTCCACCCAACAAAAGAAAAATGCACAGGAAATATTATTCAACATGGACCATAAACTGGACCATAAAATGAATCAAAATAAAATTCTTAGGCTTTCTAAGGAATGCATTTCTAAGTATGTTCTTTGAACAAAATGGAATTAAAGTAGAACTCAGTAACAGGTTACCTACAAAATTCCTCAAGTATTTGGAAATTAAACAACATGCAACTAAATAACTATGAGTCAGAAAGGAAATCACAAGGTAAATTAGAAAATGTCTTTAAATTATGATAATAAAAACATAACAATAAAATATGTGGGATGCACAAATTTTAAATGGAAACATGTAACATTAAAGGCTTATGTTAGAAAATAAGAAAGATATAAAATCAATGATTTTTTTTTTTTACAGGGAGAGAGAGAGAGTCAGAGAGTGGGATATAGATAGGGACAGACAGATAGGAACGGAGAGAGATGAGAAGCATCGATCATCAGTTTTTCGTTGCAATACCTTAGTTGTTCATTGGGCCTTTACCGTGGACCTTCAGCAGACCGAGTAACCCCTTGCTCGAGCGAGCAACCTTGGGTCCAAGCTGGTGAGCTTTTGCTCAAGCCAGTTGGGCCAGCGCTCAAGCTGGCGACCTTGGGGTCTCGAACCTGGGTCCTCCGCATCCCAGTCTGATGCTCTATCCACAGTGCCACCACCTGGTCAGGCTAAAATCAATTATCTTTATCACTACCTTAAGAAGCCTAAAGTCTTAGACAAGGTAATAATATAAGAAAAAGAAATAAATGACATTTAGATTGGAAAGGAGGATGGGCAACTCAGAGGTGACATGATTTTATACAAAGTAAGTTCTAAAGGATTTTTATAAAAATGAGTAGAAGCTCTGGCAGGTTGGCTCAGTGATAGAGCATCTGCCTCACATGTGGATGTCCTGGGTTTGATTCCTGGTTAGGGCACACAGGAGAAGTGACCATCTGCTTCTCCACCCCTTCCCTTTTTCTCTCTCTCCCTCTCCCAGAGCCAGGCTTGATTGATTCCAGCGAGTTGGCCCCAGGCACTGAGAATGGCTCCCTGGCCTCTGCCTCATGTGCTGAAAATAGCTTAGTTGCTGAGCAATGAAGCAATGCCCCAGATGGGTAGAACATGGCCCCATATAAGGCTTGCCGGGTAGATCCTGGTCGGGGTGCATGTGGGAGTCTGTCTCTCTGCCTCCCCTGCTCTCACATAAATAATAAAAAAATGAATAGAAATAATTTATTTTGCAGTACTGAAGGGTATATCAAAGTTATGATTTCACATACTAGCAATGAACAATCAACAATGAAAAATTTTAAATAACATAGCATAAAAATTAAATAGGGATAAATTTAATGAAAGATGCATGAAACTGAAACCATAAAACATTGCTGACAGAAATTTAAGATCTAAATAAATGAAAAGATATACGATATTATGGATAGGAAGGCTCAATATTATTAAAGTGTCAATTCTCCCAAATTGAGCAATCCCATTTGAAAACCCAGCAAACCATTTTTTCTTTGACAAAAATGATTTTCGAGTTCATATGAAAAGGCAAAGATCCTACAATAACCAAAACAATACCAAAACAATATTGACAAGTAGAACAAATATAGGAGACTTGCCCCACCTTGTTACAAGAGTGACTACATAGCGACAGTAGTTAAAACAGTGTTTTGATTAAAGGATAGATAAATAGATAAATGGAACAGAATAGAGTCTATTCATAGTCCCACAGATATGTGATCCAATGGTTTTTGACAAGAGTCCAAAGGGAATTAAACAGGGAAAGAAAATCTCTTCAACAAATGGGATGGGAACAACTGGATCTTCATTTGAGAAAAAAATAAAGAACCTTGACTCCTGGCTCTTATCATATGAAAAATTAATTCAGTATGGGTCATTGAACTAAATATAAAGCTAAAGAAGTAAAATTATTAGAAAAAACAAAGAATATTTTTCCAACCTTCAGGTAGGCAAAGATTTTTTAGAGAGGTCACAGAGAGCATGAGCCATGAAAACAAAACTTGATAAATTGGATTTCATGAAAATTAAAAATTTATGCTCATCAAAGGACACTGTTAAGAAAATGAATAGGCTAACACATGTGTTAGTTAACCTATTGCTAACACATGTCTGACAAGGGACTCACATCAGGAACATATGAAAACTCCTATAACTCAAAAATAAGATGACAAGCAATCCAATTAAAAATTGGCAAAAATGTTGACTAGAAACATCACTAAAAAAGATATACAAATGGCTAGTAAAAAAGTATCAATATCATTAGACCTCCACTGGAAGTTATTCACTAGAAGGGTTAAAGTGAAAAAAATTGACAATGTGAAATGTGGGAGAGGTTGTGGCGGAACTGGAACTCTCATGCATTGCTGGTGAAATGCCATGACTACTTTGGAAAACTGGGAGTTTCTTAAAAAGTTAAAAATACATTTATCCTATGACACAACAATTCCACTCTCAATGGTTTACCTGGGTATATTTTCACAAAAACTCTTGCATGGGAATGTTCATAGCAGCCTGATTCATAAAATTCTGAAACTAGAGTGCAGTTCAGATGTCTGTCAGTGAAGAATGAATGGCTAGACATTGTGCTGTAGTCGTACAACAGAATACTGTACCAGGCACGTAAAAGAATGAACCACTAAAACATATAGTATCATGGATGAATTTCAAAAATGTGATGAGTGAATGAAGTTAGACACAAAAATGTGCACATCGTGTGGGTCTTTTATAAGAAATTCTAGAAAAGGGAAAAGCAACCTATAGGAAAAACTAATTTGATAGACATCAGATTAGTGGTTGATTCTGGCGATGGAAAATTGAGAAGAGTGTGGGGAACTTTCTGGGTGAAAGAAATGTTCTGTGTCTTCCTATGTATTCACCAAACTGAACAGAACACTTAATCCTGATCATTTGACATTATATAAATCATACGCTAATAAAAAAAATGTGGAATACAAAATTATTTCTTTTGCTGGACTTCAAATCACAGTTAACAGATATGAAGATACTATATTTAAAATACCCAGTGACATAACTATTATATTATGATGGAAAAGTGCTATGATAAAATTAATGGGAACCTAATTTGAAATGTCTAATGGGAGCTACAATTGAAACCCATTATCTAGCGGTATCTTTTCTAAACCCAAACCTGCCCATTCAGCCTGACTTTGGGAGAGTGCTGGGGGCAGGTGAGAGGCGGCCCCTGCCGGCCTCGTGGTGAATGGGCAGCGTCCACAGATAGGTACACCAGTGGTATCTGTTTTTTATCTGCTTCTGAGCTGGAGTTTATGAAATACTGTTCACCAGACTTCAAAAGCTGAAGAGTCATTCTGGTTATCTCTTTGAGGAACCCAGTTTATCCCTCTCTCCCAATCTGTGACATCAAAGACTCGGTTTCATTGCAAAATCGTCTGGCACAATGGCGTCGGGCTGGCTCTCTTGGGGGGTTAGGAACGATGATGACTCAGAGCTCCTCTGAGGAGCCTCTCACCCACCTCTTTCCGCCATGTGTCTCAGCCTGGGGGGCTGGGCTCCTGTGGAAAGGGGGCCCAGCGGCCTTGCTCATGGGGAAGTGGGGTTCTGCCAAGACTTGGGGTTAAGCCCTCCATCCTGCTGTGGGAACAAACCTCTCAACACAAGCCAGAGAGAGGGGAGTGTTTATTTGCTGGCTCACTCGCTTTTTTTTTTTTTTGTCACTAGTAATATATAGTTTTCATTGACTGGGGAGTAAGTAACTTCCCTGAACCGACAGAGGACTGACTGGGAAGGGTCAGCTTCCCTTCCAGTCCTTCCTTTTCCATCCCTTTCTTTGAGGACATTTCTCTACCAGGTTCTACGGTGAGCGTCTATTTCTGTTTGTTCTACATTCCTAGTTTCCCTTGCTAGAATACACTTTGTTTTCCTAAAATAATAGAAATAGTAATTTGTATACAGATCTTTAAGGACGTTTGTTGAATTTATTTGGAGACAAAACTGGAAGGAAAGGTTGCTTCCCCACTTTGTGCCTCTACTCCCTGGTATTAATTTTGGAAGTTAAAAATCTGGTTGTTGCTTCTTGTGCTAACAATTTCATTCTCACTAAATCATGCCACAGATGCAAAGTTTCCATTGAATTTGGACTCAAGTATTATGCTCACGGAGGCAAATGAAGACCCTGGCTCCGTAAATCTTTTTTGTTTTTTCCATTTTTATTTTTAAATGTAGCTAGATTCAAAGTTTATGTCCATTTAGCTGACCTTTTCAATAGCAAGAGCTCTTTTATAAGGCAGCAGAAGTGAAAGTTATCAGCATGGCTGGATAATGTAAAGTATTTATGAATGAACGTGCAAAACCCATTCTGGGGGTGTAAAATGTGGGGCTGAACTCAGGCAGAACTGCTCGTGACTTGAGCCTTCTTCACAGTAAAGCATAATTCATGCTGCTGTTAGCCCTTAAAACAGGAAATAATATACCCATTTAACTTAATCACAATTTATATTACATGTGCATATTTCTAAACAAATGTTGTAGATGGAGAGTTTGGTAGCAATAATATTTATGAATTACACTTTTAGTTAGCAAAGGAAATGTGTGACCTCTTACATTTGGTTTGACATTTGAATTTGGTGTTCAGTGGATTTGACAGGAGTGATGGATTCTCATTAGCTCAATGTATAAACAGGAAATGCTTCCCCGGTGAACGGTTATTAATGTGGGACATCCCTGAATTTGAATTTTTAGTTGCTGTTTCTGGCCTAGACTGAAACTTATCTAATTTCTCTCTTAAAAAAGAAAAAAAGGTAAAAGCCAGATTTTAATTTTTGGTCTAGCAAACCTGAACCACACAAACGCCACGCTCTGAAAAGGAGAAAGTGGTTGAAGAGCCTGGTGACAAGGAGAGGCCTGGCTGCGTGGCCCCCACATGGACTTTGCTTGCCTTCTTTTTAAATAAGATAACCTATAGGAATTAGAACATGACGTGGGGGCCGATTGGAGTAAGCTCATACTTAACCTTTAGCCATACCAGGATTAAAGCACTTCATGCAAAATGGGGATCATAGCACATTTGCGCTGTGTCTTAAGGCAGCGATTGCATCAGGAGTTTAACTGGGTACTGTGCTCTGACACCATGAACCAGGAGCTGGAGGGGAGGGTTCCCGAAAGCTAGGGAGAGGCACCTGACAAAGATGGGAGGGAGGGGAGCCCCAGGCCAAGGGGCCAGCGCTCACTGTGGGCCTGGGCTGGACTCTGTGCCTTCACAGTAATGCTTAGAATCTAATTAGAAATCAGTGAGAAACCCGGAAACTGAACCTGGCAGGCCCCTAATCTGAATTTCAGGTCTTCAAGGGGGAAAGTAGTGTTTTTATTGTTTTATTGTTGGAGGTCAAAGTTTAAATTTAGTTTATATCAGATTACCAAAATATGCTTTCGATAAGGTTAGATTCTCATGCTCGGGGAGAGTCGGGCTGTAATGAAAGCAAACAGGGCAGAAAATAATCCCATTACAGATGAACTCTTCACTGGAGCCTCAAACATTTGGGAGCCATAATAACACCACTCAGCTTGGAGATAAAGGCCGAGCAGGCAGGGCGGGGAAGGATCCTATTAACATATCCCCTTCCCACCCTGGCAAGCCTTGCCTCTGCTTTATCTCATAACACTTTGATAAATGACTTTTTAATTAATTAGCTTTTCTTTTGCTTCCCGTGTTAAAATTTAAGCCCTGAGAGGGTAGGGATTTTTGCTTATTTTATTCACTGCTCTATCCATGCTATGTCGATCACAGCCTGGTTAATGAAAAGCCCTCACTAAAAATTTGTTGAATGAATGGAGAAACCTCAGTTGCTCTATGCAGAAAGCAAAGATTTTTTAATTTAATTTTATTCAATTTATTGGGCTTACACTGGTTAAAAAGATTATATAAATTTTAAGTGTACAGTTTTATAATATATCATCTGTATTCTGCATTGTGTGTTCACTACTGAAACAAAAAACCCATAGACACAAAAGCAAAGATTTTTAAAACTAAGGATTTTGAAATGAGGGTAGGGAGCTGGCCCCTTTGAGTTCTGGGAGTAGTGATTGCCCCACAAGGAGGAAGGTGTCATTATTCCTGTGGGTTCTGAAAGGGAAGCATGAGTCTCAGATTGAGGGTGGACCAGCTCTACACCCATGAGGGCTGGGGCAGCCCACCTGCCCTGGTGCCCAGGACCTTGCATGAGCTCGCTGCCGAGTGGGGACTCAGTGGCCAGGTGTGGAGCTGGACAAAATTACTAAGGGGCTGAGTTAGAAGAGCCCTCAACTGTGTATCTGGGAGATAATATCTGCCTTGTCCCCACCCTCTGGGGACAGTGAATCAGTGTAGCTAGCAGAGCAGGGCCACCCCAGATCCCACCCCTCACCTCCCAGGCCTGGTGGTATTATGGCTCTGCCAGGCACCAAGAGCTTGTGCAGAGACCAACTCTGTGAACCAACATCAAGCAGACACTTATGTCCTGAGTCCCACTTTGGCCAGGTTCTGGTCAGAGAAGCATGAGCCAGACAGATCTGAGCAGCTCACACACTATCCTGGAGAGCAACGACTGCCTGCTTCTGCGCTGATATGCAGTGGATTGAACCAAGGTGGAGGTGGCTATGAGAACTGACGGGGGCCAGCCCAGATTGAAGGCCGCTCTGCGACCCTCCATGTGAGCCTCCCTTGCAGGCCTGTGCTCCCTGATAAGGCTCCCAGACGTTTGAGAGCCCACCATTGTCCCAACCCTCAGGGCAGAGAGCAGTCCCCCAAGAGTCATTCCCCAGAGAACCAGTCCCCAGAAGGGAAACTAAACTGGTCCTTTGCGGAGGCAGCGTTCAGAACGCTGGAAAACCAGTTTGCCAGTGCCACCTTCTGAGGAGCAGGCGAATCATCAGGCAGAGCTCAGGACAGGTTACTGGGCACCCACAGTGTGCCACCCCTTTCCCACACCCTGACCTCTCATTACCAGTCTCAGGTGCCAGAGGGACCTGTGGTTCTGCTGTAGCTCTCTCTTGCACTCCCCTAGTCCTCCGTTCATCCAAGTCTTTTCATTTGCAAAACCTTGGGAGCCTCTACCATGAAGCCCTCCCTGAACACACCGATTCTGTCAGTCTGTGAACCCTGTGGATTTTTCAGTCATTCCCTAAGGGCTGCATGTATGCTGTCTCCCAACTCGGCTGTAAGCTCTGGGAGTGTGGGCAGTGCCACGTCTCTGGCCACTCCTCAGTGTTCATTAGGAACACCACCGTGTTTATTAAGCATGTCCTGCAGTTTGGCTACTGTTGGGCAGATAAAATATAATATGCTCACTTTGTTAAAGATGGCGCTGCCCACATGGAAGCCCGTCACCCAGGTGATATTATTTGCCTTTATGCTTGGGATGGGTGAGGGGGAAAGGCTGTAATGTAAGCAGGCCAGGTCATTATGGCCTAAGGCTTGGTTTTAAGAGTAAGTTCTTCTCCACACCCTTGACTGATTGGATGATGTGAGGTGGTGCGCTCTCCTGAGGAATCCCATTATACAGAGACTTCCTTGTTTGTATAATTGGATTAAAGGTTTTGATTCTACGGTATAAAGTGGGAGAGACCAGTAGCTTGATCTCTCAGTTCCTGAAGTATTAGAGAGTAGAGCAGAGTAAGGCCACATGGAGGCCAGGAGAAGCAGCCAAGATGGCAGAGTGCTGAGGGAGAAGCCAGTTTGTTAAGAGTTTGTGCAGGAGGAGATGGGAAACAGTGGTGAATAAGTCTGGTGAGCTAGAAACCTTTGATTCTAGGAAACTCGGATAAGTCAGTAGCTTTGTGAGCACTGAATGTGTGGGTTTTGGAGCCCAGTGTGTGTTTTTGCTTGCCCGCCGGGTACAAGCTAGAATTAAAGCTGATGGCTCACCAGTTCTTGGCTCCGGTGTTTCATTACCGACTGTTCGAATCTAATGTAAACCTGCACAGGTCAGGCGGCTGTGATGGTGGCCTCGACTACTGGCTTTACAGCTACCACTTCCCCTTTGTCAGTGAACTTTGTTTTTGGAGTGATCAAAAATTTTCCATTTAAAAATATATTTTAAAAAGAAACAATATAGAGGCATATAAAGAAAAAGTTAATAGTTTGTGGTCCCCTTTTCAATCCTGTTCCCTGGAATTTATCGGTGTTGACAATGTAGGGTCATTTCACCCACCTCTCTCTCCACATACAAACTTAAATAAAAATGTATGTATATATGTTGGGGTTTTACCTTTTCCTCTTTTTTTAAAAAAATAAAAGTTGGCTCATACTAAGCACAGTATTCTACATCTTCACATCGCTTTTCAATTAACACCACAACGTGGTATTGTGTTCGCCAGTAAATTTGCTGACCAGGGCCTCCCTTATCAGTAAGGGGCGCAGGCAAATTCAAACCTTCTGATGTACATGGATAACTTTAAAAATGTTAAGTAATATAAAGGAGAAATTAAATAAAATAGACTCATTAATAAAACCACAGATGTGAAAGAAGAATGCATTATAATTTGAGTAATTAAAAATGAAAAAAAAATCAAACTTGGCCTTTTTCTGTTTTAGTAAGTGTAAGTTGTTATTTCTTCTTTCCCCCTCAGTAGCTGCATAATTTATATCCATCCAGTGGAATAGACACAACACAGTTGATTCAATATTTTAACTGGTGGACATTGATTTTGATTTTAGATTTTTTGCTCTCTCAAACATTGCTGCAATAAATATTCTTGTAGGTATGGCCTATAGGCCATATTTCCAGAAGTGATACTGAAGGTATTTTAAATGTTAATAGATGCTGCTACATGTCTTTTTGAAAGATTGGAGCAGTTCATCATACCCTAGGGAAGAATGAGCGCTCCTGTCTCCCCACACACCTACCAGCAGTGGGCATTACTGTTTTGATTTTGTCAATCTGGTAGGTCAGATTTGTTGTTTTAATTTGTATTTCCCTAACTACCAGCAAAGTTGCATCACTGTTTGCTGGCAAATTACATTCCCTCCTCTTTAAATTGCCTTTTCATATCCTTGGCCTCTCTCTCTCTCTGGTGTTTCTTTTTCTTTTTCTTATTAATTTGCAGGAGTTCTTTATTAAAACAGCCTATAAACCCTATGCCATATGTGTTGCAAATTCTTTCTCCCATTTCTTCTTTTAATTTTGTCGATGACAAAATCTGGCTACCTAAAAATTAAAAACTCTGTACTGCCATGTAGTAAAATCTCTTTATGACTCACTTAAGAAGACCTCCCAACGCTGAATTTACGTCCACATTGTCTTAAATTTTCTTCTAATGTATTTTATAGGTTTTTTTTTCATTTAAATCTTTAATCTATCAGGAAGCCATCTATGTATGATGTGCAGAGGGTCATAGCTTTTTTAAAATAGATGATGTTGGACTAACTGACTACCCACGAATGAGAGAAAACAGAACGTCCTTCGTACTGACGATATCTGTGTCATATATGGAGTTACTCTACCCTTATGATATATCTGGTTCCCAGGCTTTGCTTTCAGAACTTCTCCTTTGGGATGAAAGACAGCACCCATTGTCCCAACAGCATACTGAGAGCCCATGTGAGCACTGGGTTGCTTCCCAGGTAAATCTCTCTTTGCTTGACATTGAGCTGTCAGCAGCGAAGGAGAGAGCTTGGATTACACACTCTCAAACTCAGGCCTATGCAACCTCTCAAAGAAGCAAATAACCCTTCTTTTGGCTTGGAGGAGGGGGGGGGGAAGAACCAAAATTTGAATTATGACAACCTCAAGTGGTGTTTTAAATCACCAGACTTCTTACATGCTGGTGACAACAGGGTCCCAGCGTAAGAGGTCCTGGTCAGAGGCACTCTTGTCCTTGGAGGCTGGGGGTGGTGTCTGTCTGGCTTTCTTTCTATATCTACTCCCGTGCTGAGATTTTCTTTAGGCCAAGTTTCAGCCTGGAGCAAATTTTTTATGGCTGTGAGCTAATCCCCTAGCAAACCCTGGTTTATATAGAAACGCTGACACAGTGCTAGCTCTGGTGATTCAACTGGGGCGGCTGGACTATTTACGGCTCCCTGATGCCAACAGGGGATAATTCTCATTTAATAGTTCCAGTTTCTGTTGGGACAGGGATCCCACTTTTTCTCCCCAGTGGGGTGGTGGAACTTTTTGCCGCAAGACCTGAGCAAGTGGGCAAATGCCTGTTAAGGGGGTGGGGGCTGCCTTGGGGGCAGCTGGGGCTGCAGTAAGTTACGACCAAGGGGGGCTTTTCATCCTGGGATTGCAAGGTCCTTAGAAACAAATAAATATTTTCATCTCCTATTTTGTCTCTGGGCAGTGGGCCCAAAAAACGTCTTGGTTCTTCTCAGTGAAACTTGGGAGAAAAGCTGGGGATGACTTAATTCCTTTTTCCTCTTCCCCTTTCTGCACTTATTTCTTGTTGTTGAGGGTCTGGAGCAAAGGTCCTGAGCAGCCACTGTTCGTGGGCGTGAGCCAGGCGGAGGTGGACTTGAGGACCTCCTGGGGTAAAGGGGCGCGTGGCAGACCCTCCTGGGCCGGCTCAGGGCCTGTGCCCAGTGTGGAAGCTTCCAGACAGGGGCTGCTGGGGTCGCAGGATGGCTGGGGTGCTGATGGGAGGTGGCCCGCTCTCAGTTTGGGCCTCTTTTCCAGTGTCAGCAGCTAGGAATTCCGGGTGCTAGTTTGAGCCCTAGGAAGAGCTAGCAAGTACCTTGTTACTCCTTTCGACTGTCTCCTGTACTTGAGAGTCAAATCCAAAAAAAAGTTGTGGGAAACTAGAACATAAAATTGATCGTTGTCACCACGTTGAGGCGTACAGTTTGGCGGCATCAAGTGCATTGACATTCTTTTGCAGTCATCACCCGTATCCAACTCCAGAACGCTTTTCACCTTCCCAGACCGAAACTCTGAGCCAGTCACACTGATGCCCGTTCCCTCGGGGACAGATCCCTGCCCCTACAGGGTGAGGTGATTTGGAACCCAAGCTCTGATGGGTCTAGGGCAGGTGGTGAGGAGTTGGAGATGGAGCCTACAGATGCCATGTTGTCTGGCTTCTTCCTTCACCCTTGCCCAGTGCCAGCCAGCAAATCTTGCTCTCCCTGCTACCCGAGGTTCTGTCAGAGTGGCTCTTGGACCCCAAGAAGCCTCCATCTCTGTGAAGGAGGGGCTCTCCCTTCATCATGTCAGGCCTGTCCCGGTGACATCTGGAGGATTAGGCAGGTGCATTTCATTATCCCCACTTGTCAGAAATGACGCTGAGAGCAACATGTTACTAAGTGGTCGAGCTGGGACTTGAACTGGGCCTGCTTGTCTCCAGAGCCTGTACCCTTACCAAATTCTGTATATTTATTGGTAAGCTCTGGGGCTCCTGGATTGATCTCCAGGCCAACAGGGTCATCCCAGGAGCACTGAGCATTGCATTCAGATCGGCCCCACATAACTTGTGGCCTTTGAAGTCGGTGATGTCAGAAGTGGGGCAGCCTTGTCTTTTCCCAGCTTTTGTGGGAGCGGTCCTGGATGGAAGCACTTAGAGATGGCAGGCAGACACAGGATGGGCCGGGCCTGCCCTGATAAGGTGGCCCACGGTGGGGGAGGCTCCCGAGCAGCCAGGGCTGTGGTTTCTGCATGCGAGTGAGTGTGATTTCTGGCAGAGCTGGGGAAGCTGCGAAGACAGGCTGGCGGCCACAGGATTTAGTGGTTTAGCTTTGTTGAAATTCTCAACTTCAAGGACTTCCCCTGGTGACTGAATGTTGTCAGGCTAATTAAGAGCAAGCTCTGCCTGGCCCTGTAGCCAGCCAAGGAAAAGAAGGAGAGAAAAAGGAGGTGAGGGCTGCCAGGTGTCTGGGAGAAAGGGCCTGGTGTCACCTCCAATAGATGGGGGCCCACCTTTGACCAGCAAGACAGATGACGAGGAAGATGGTAGGGGCAGGGCCTGTTCTTTCTTTCACATCTTCTCTTCTTGGGGGTTCCCTTCTCAAAGGCCCCTCCAGGCCAAGGAGCCTACCTGGGGCTGGGAAGAGTAGGGTTCTCAAGCCTGAGGGTGGGGGCTTCAGCATCCTTGGATGGAATTCATCCATTATCTCACTGCCACAAATGAGTCTGGCTGGAGGCTAGAACTTGGACGCATGTCTTGTGGAGGATTGTGGGCCTGGACTGAGGCAGGGAGGTGCTCCTCGGGGCCATCTCTGTAATGCTGGCACCTGACCAGTGCCTGCCTGTAGAACAGGTTCAGGAAATAGGACAGTTCTCATTAACTGGTTTAATTGTCCCAAACCCCTGGGATAGGTAATGAGTACTATTATCATCCCTATTTTACAGGCGAGGAGACCTAGGCTCGGAGAGATTTCCTTGACCAACGTTACCCAGAATGTATTTGAACCCATATCTGACTCCAGAGCCTAAGCTCCTAAGCACCAGTTATAACGGGCAGAGATGTATGCTTGGCCATCCGTCCTCAGACAGATGAAAGGGACAGGCCTGAGATCTGGCTTCAGTTCCCGCAGCATATGAGGCTGTCTGTGCACAAATGGGTCCCTCAGCCAGGGACAAGGCAGGAACAGTGACAGGAAAGGGTGGACTCAGTGATGCTTACTGGGCCCTCTGGGGGACAGTGCTCTTCTAGTCTGGAGGGGCCTCAAGAAACCCATTACCCTGTGCACAGTGCCGAGAGAACAGAGGAAGTCTTTCTCGAAGGCAGGGGCCACATGGGGAACCTGCTCACACCCTCCTTTCTACCATGCTCATGGAAGGCAGAGAGAGGTTAATGGCTGCGTCTCTGGGGACAGACAGACTGTGTTTGTGTCTCAGCTCTGCTCTTTACTGCCTGGGACACTTAGGTAAGTGACGTTACCTCTCTACGCCTATTCTTTGTCTATAGCAGTGGTTCTTAACCTTTTTTGAGGTACTGAACCCACCAGTTTCATATGTGCATTCACTGAACCCTTCTTTAGTGATAAATAAAATATGATTTTTTTTTTCCAAATTCAAGACATAGGTATATGTTTTTTAACTGGTGCACAAAATGAGCCGTGCATGAGCATCACCTTGCTCAAAGAACAAAACCAACAAAGTGCATGAACTCACAACAAATTACGGTGTTACTTTATTCTGGCCTCCGCGGCAGAGGCTTCTCCGAACCCCTGAGACCGACTCATCGCACCCCTAGGGTTCGATAGAACCCAGGTTAAGAACCACTGGTCTAAAAACACAGTGTACATACCTTAATTAAAAATACTTTATTGCTAAAATATGCAGAATG
The DNA here is from genome assembly GCA_037038555.1 of Rhynchonycteris naso. Lineage (NCBI taxonomy): Eukaryota > Metazoa > Chordata > Mammalia > Chiroptera > Emballonuridae > Rhynchonycteris > Rhynchonycteris naso. The sequence goes on from CM073003.1 coordinate 97,023,828, forward strand.
CTAAGCATCATCTGAGCCTCCAGCGAGAAAACAGTGTAATAAGATGAAGTTGCCCCTCTTAGAAAATGTCTGTTAACACAGTAAGATACAATTTTCACCTTGCAGGCTAGTTGAAGTTTTAAAAAATTTCTAATGCCTTTTGTTGGAAAGAGTGGGGGGAAACAGGCATAGTCACATATGTGGGTAGGGAGTGTGGATTTTTTTCAATTTGTATTTATTGATTTTAGTGAGAGAGAGAGAGAGAGAGAGAGAGGAACATCGATCTGTTTCTGTAGGTGCCCTGACCAGGATTGAACCGGCAACCTCTGTGCTTCGGGGTAATGCTCTAACCCACTGAGTCACCCAACCAGGCCAGGAGTGTGAATTGATGCAAGACTTTTGGAGGAAAGTTGGGCAATTTCTATTAAAAATGCACCACCACCCCCCTTTCTCTCTCTCTCTCTCTCTCTCTCTCTCACTCTGTATCTCCTCTCTAAAATGAAAAAAAAAAAAAAAAAAAAAAAAGCCTGACCTGTGGTGGCGCAGTGGATAAAGCGTCGACCTGGGAACCCTGAGGTCGCCAGTTCAAAACCCTGCACTGGTCTGGTCAAGGCACATATGGGAGTTGATGCTTCCAGCTCCTCCCCCCTTTCTCTCTCTCTCTCTCTCTCTCTCACTCTGTATCTCCTCTCTAAAATGAATAAAATAAAATAAAAAATGCACCACCCTTTCAATTTAGCTTTTTGCATTAGGAATTTATCATATGTATATATTCATAAATGAATGTAATGATATGCATTAAGGATATTTATTACATTCCTGTTTATTATGGAGAAAAATTGAAAAGAACCATAAACATCCACTGGTAGAGGACAGATTAAACTAAAATAATGTGTACAGTGGAATACCCTGCAGCTGTTGTAAAGAAGAGAGTGGGTTTATGACATATTTTGGAGATTGTAACATATAGCCAAGATATGTTCAATACAGAAAAAATAAAGTGCAGATCAATATGCATGGAGCACTCTCATTTTGATTAAAATAAATAAAAGGTATATGCTGGTATATATGTTACATGTATAGAACATACCCCAGGGAATGCATAAGAGATTATCAAAGTGATTTCCTTAGAGGTCCTAGGAGACTTACTCTTTATTACCCTGACTTCTTTGTATTGTCAGAATTTCTTATTTCTGCATAAATTACTTTTATAATTGTAAAGAAAAAAATCAAGCCAACTGAAGCTATTCATTGTAGTTAAAACATTTTTATTTAAAAGAGGAATTTCCATTCCAAGTTGTGTGTGTGTGTGCGCGCATGCGCACACGCTTGGACTAATAAATGTTTTTCCTCTGAAATCCTACTAACTATTCAAAAAATGGCTTACAGAATGTTACTTATTTAGATGGTTCAAGAATAAACCAGAGTCCTATCATGCTTTGGTCCAGGCAAAGCGGTAGCCCAGGTGTTGGGTCTGAGCTAGTCGAAGGGCCAGGGAGCCCTCTCCTTCCCGAGTGCTTGAAGAATAGGTGGGCTGGTCCTGTGTCCTTATCGCCCGGTAGAATTGGGCTAGGCCTGGGCAACCTCACCCCTTTGCTGATTAGCAGGTGCACTCCCGGGCAGAGACCACACAGTAAGGTGCTCCTGAGGGGAGGTGTGTCAAAAATGAGTCCTCCAAATGGGTGAGTACATCATTTCCTGTGATGGCCATCAGGATGCTTTCATGTGTACAGATTTGGGGCATAATCTATGCTATGCCTGCCCCTGAATCCTTAGTAGCTACAGGAGGCTCTGTTAGGAAGGAGTCCGAGGTGGGGAACCTTTGGAACAAGCATGTGCGGGGGGCCTGTGGTCTCTCATAATTGGAGAAGTCAAGACGACCATGTATTTTTCTCTCTCATTCCCTCTCACCCCTTTCCCTTCTCCTTTTTTTCTATTTAGAGTTTTTATTTGTTTTTGTTTTAAATTCCATTTTAAAGTAAAAGTTATATTTGCATATAGTCCAATGAGTCAAATAGGCCCTAGCCAGTTGGCTCAGTGGTAGAGCATTGGCCTGGCATGTGGATGTTCCAGGTTCAGTTCACGGTCAGGGCACTCAGAAGAAGAGACCATCTGCCTCTCCACTCTCCCTCCTCCTTCTCTCTCTCTCTTTCTCTCTCTCTCTCTCTCTCTCTCTCTCTCTCTCTCTCTCTCTCCTCTCTCCCACAGTCATGGCTTAATTGATTCCAGCAAGTTGGTGCTGGCCCTGGGTGCTGAGGATGGCTCCATGGCCTCTACCTCAGGCACTACAAAGGCTCTGGTTGCAATGGAGCAATGACTTCAGGTGGGCAGAGCATCACCCCCTAGTGGGCTTGCTGGGTGGATCCCAGTTGGGGTACATATGGGAGTCTGTCTCTGCCTCCCCTACACTCACTAAAATAAGTAAATAAAGATAAAAATAAAGAGTCAAATAGTTCTAGAGTCTAGTTGCAAACACATAGACACACAAAGGCCCTAGCCGGGTAGCTCAGTTGGTTGGAGCATCATCCCAATATGACAAGATTGCAGGATCTGTCCTCAGGGCACATGCAGGAGTCAACCAATGAATGCATAAATAAGTGGAACAACAATAACAAAAAAATCAATGTTTCTCTCTAAAATCAATTTAAAAAATTAACCTCATACATACATACTAATATTCCTAGATCTCTCCAGCTCTCATTTTCTATTTCCTAGAAGCAATTACTTTTAGTAATTTAGCTGATTCTTCTTTTTTATATTATTTACCTTTATATCTCTAACTAAGCTGCTTATGTCTATGCTACTGAAAGTTTTCATTTTTGGCATTGTCTATTGACTTCTTGCTTTGGTAGATGAGAACTTAACTCCTTTTAATCATTACCTACACTTCCTATCTTTCCAAAAATAGTTACAGCATAATTTTACTAGATTAATATTCAGTGATTAGATTATTTTGACCCTGAAAATACTATTTACATCTGAGCTGTGATGACTTGTACTTTCCAGCCAACATTTTCTCTCTGAAAAATTATTTTTGCCTCCTCCCCAGGTTTGTGTGTGTTTTTTTGTGACTATGCCACTGACTCAGCACCAGAATCTTCCTCCAGTTGAATAAAATTCATTTCAAAGTGTTTTTTATAGTCCTTATTCTATCAACTTCATCTTCTTGAGAAAATCTCTCCTGAATCTTCTAAACTGGGTTGGTGCTTTCTACAGCTTTTGCTTGGGTTTCTTCACTAACATCCCTGATTCCCTTGGTTTTCTTTCTGTTGGATCTTCTGTTTGCTGAATCCTGTATCCTCCTGTTTCTTTGGTTTCTTTCTCATTATGGTGGAGCAGATTATTTTCCATCATTTACAAAGAAGTAATTGGATTTCTTTTGAGACCTTAAATATCTGGAAATGTATTTCTTTTATCTTCACGATTAGTTGATAGTTTGGCTGGATATAGAATTCTAGATTAGAAATAATTTTCTCTTAGAACTTCCATGGCCTTGTGCTGTCTTCAAGCTTTTAATATTGCTAAGATGGCCATTATATGAAATCAGTTTTTCCCTTTCCCTCGCTACCCTAAGAGCTTTAACCTTGTCTCTGTTTTGAAAATTCATGATGCAGTTCTTGTGTGGATATATTTTTACTCATTGTTCAGGGCATTTAGTGAGTCTTTTCCATCTTGAAACTCATGCCCTTCCATTCTGTTTATTACTTCTGAAAGTTGTTTCCTTGCTTATTTCCTCTCGCAATCCCCACCACCACCACCTTTTATGTTCTACCTCTACACCTCACTGAAGCTCCTCTCACCCAGATGTTGGAGCTACTGAGCTGTTTCCCCAGTATCCTTATTTTTCTCCTCTTTCCATATTTTGTCTTCTATTTTCTAAGCCATTTATACTGCTCACAAAAATTAGGGGATATGTTATCACTTCATATTCATTTTGAAGTATCCCCTAATTGTTGTGAACAGTATATTTATCTTTGAAGTTTTTATACGTTTTTGCTCTGCCATAATCTTTTTTTCACTTTCAAGAACCCCTTTCTCTTTTTCCTACACATCCCTTTTAAAAATAGCATTTTGCTCTTGTTTTATAAATGTAATATCTTTTCTGAGAGTAGTCTAGTTTCACTAAAGTTTTCTCCTCCTCCCCTATTTGTTTTGGTTTCTGTATTTTGTATTAGATCATTTCCTCAAGTGCCTGGTGATTCTTGATTGTCTGCTCACATTTAAGAGTAGAGGTAACTAAAAACATGACTTGAAAGCTCTACGCACTTGAGTGGGTCTGTTTGTTTAAAATATGCCCTCATGTAGCATAATCTATTCTGGGCTGTTTCCACAGGGAATCATCAATGTAGATGTCTTTTGAACTTTTCCCTTAGACTAATCAGATTGCCCAGAGAAATTGTCTCCAGTCTTCTGCCTGGAGATTATGTCTGGCTACCAGCATTCTGGGAGCTCAAGAGGGGAAAACAGCTAGCCACCTTCTTGTTTAGTATGTGTATTACTCATTATGTGTTTGTCCAAACTGTCATAACAAAATACCACGGGCTTGGTGGCATTAATGACAGAAATTAATTTTCTCACTGCTGTGGAGGCTAGACGTCCAAGATCATGACACCAGCAGCCTTGGTTCCTGGCGAGGCCTCTTTTTCTGGCTTTCAGAAGGCCACCTTCTTTGGATGACCTCACATAGTGTTTACTGTGTGCACACAGAGAGAGAGAGAGAGAGAGAATATTCTGCTGTCCTCTCCTCCTCTTCTTTTAAGGACATCAGTACTATTGCAGCAGGCCTACAATTTATTACCTCATTTAACTATAATTACCTCCATAAAGGTTGTATTTCCAAACATAGGCATATAAGGGGTTGGGGCTTTACTGTGTGAATTTGAGGGGGCAGTTCAGTTTATAACAGTATGTGAAATATCACTTAATATTTGTTTTCATTCTGGTACTTCCACTTCATATTGTGCTCAGTAATCTCAAGACTGCTTCCTCCTCTCCAGGAAATAATTTTTATGTTTTCAGGTGGAGTAGCTCCCTGAAATGAGGAGGGTATCTGAAGGTTGGGGAGTTATCAAACAGATTATAAACCAATATTCCTCTTTCTGAATATACTCTCACCCCAAATTGCAGAAGTAATGTTGCTGCCAATTCCTGACCAGTAGATTTTTGGTTATCATTACTGTGGATTTAGGACTAGGTTTTTCAGATCGGCTACATTGGCTACCACTGGTCCAGCTTCCATTGTATCCTTGCTATTATCTTCTGTTCTCTTTGTCCATGAGGATTATAATATAAAAATATCTTCTTGTTAGTTAAGTGGGGTTTTGGGAGGGAGTCGAGGTAAATGTATGTTTGTTTAATTCTCCATCTTTAACTGGATGCCATATGTCTTCTTTCATTGAAAGCCAGTGGAAACCCATCTACTGAGTTAACATTGATTCCAGGTTTACTTCTCCTCTAAGTCTGGTATTTTTACAAAATGTCACTCTCACATCCAAAGATGTTTGATTTTGGTGCACTGATTGGTTTTTGAGGATTAATAGTCTGACATCACTTGACCAAAGAATAGAGAGCATATCCTTAGCTTATCACAAATATGCAAAACTTTTTAATAAACTCAGAAAGTGATTTGCGTTTTGAGTTGAACAAAGCTTCCACATTTTCCTGAACACTGTTTCCCTGCATTTTAAAATGTGATATATTTCCAGGAGAATCTAATCCATATGTTTCATATTTTTTTTTGCTTTTAATGCATCATAATACTGCTTCATAAAGCACCATTTAAGTTAGTATCCTTTATTAGCTTTTTCCTTAAGTAAGCCTTTTTACCTTAGCTTTTATTTAGAACCATATTTTTTTCAAAACTTTTCAACCACAAAGTTGAACTGAACCCCCAGCGATCTGAGTTTCATTTGAAATTCTGACTTTTGTTGAGTTCTAATTAGGGCAAACCCAGGTTTACTCAAATCTTCTGGATTCTGTTTCCCAGAGGAGCATATCTGCACCCAGACCCCACTTCACAAAGCATCATGTCCATGGCACTTTGGGCCAGAAAGCACATACTGCGGCGTCACACACACACCTGCATACCTCTCATTGCGGAGTATGGTGCCAGTGGGTAACAAGAGTAGAAGGAGATTCGCCTTTCCCTTGGGGAGCTCGCAGTCTAGTTAGGGAGACCTAGAAAGAGGGAAAGAACCTACCATTTCTTCACTGCCAACTCTGTACCAGGTGATGAACTAATTAATCCCTTTTCTATCAATGTCCTATTTACCCAAGGATGAACATGTATTTTACCTAAATTTAATCCTCATAATAAGCCTTAAGGTAAGTATAATTATTATCCTCATTTCTACAATAGGGTACTGAGACTTGAAGGATTACTTCGTTTACCCAAGATCGCACAGCTAGTAAGTGGTAGAGAGGCTGGTTTGGAATGCAGGCAGTGTTCCGAAATGTGAAAAGTAGAAAAAGGATTAGGTACCTGGCATGAGTGTTCAGTGATGGCTGGAATTAATGTATTGGGGCCAGCGGTACCTAATGGGAGACTGGGAGGAGAGTTAAGTGAGCAGCCACCTTAGGGAAGATGTCTAGAGGACACTATTACCCTCGAATCTGTCCCAGGCTGCACTGCCAGCACATCAGTTCGAGTCACTATCATCTCTTACTGCATAGCTCCTGGATCCTGCCAGCTGTGCTGCCCGCTTCCTTCTAGCCCCGTCACTCCCCTCTCCCCACACAGCAGCTGGCATATTTTTTAATTCAAGGTATATTATTTATCTACAGTGACATGCACACTACTTCAGTCTGTAATCTGGTGAATTTGACAGATGTATGCGCCTGAATAACCTTCATCACAATCACAATACCACAGTTTATTGATTTTCTTGTTGAAAGAGATTGTTGTTAAGGTTTGACAGGAGCTGATACAAACATTGTTGGACAAGAGATTTTGTGGACCTGTATTTTTGTTCTTTTGGGTAAGAGTAGAGTTGCTGGTTATAAAATACAGGGTGGGGCAAATATAGGTTTACAGTTATGAGTATGCAAAATACAGAGTTTATTGTTGCATTATAATTTATTAATTACTGTATTGTTTTTCATACAAACAACTGTAGACCTACTTTTAAACACATTCTTTTTTTCCTGTCTTTTTTTATTATTTCTTTTTCTTTTTTTTTCTTTTTATTTATTTATTTTAGAGAGGAGACACAGAGTGAGAGAGAGAGAGACAGAGAGAGAGAGAGAAATGGGGAGGAGCTGGAAGCATCAACTCCCATATGTGCCTTGACGAGACCAGTACAGGGTTTTGAACTGGCGACCTCAGTGTTCCCAGGTCGGCGCTTTATCCACTGCGCCACCACAGGTCAGGCCATAGACCTACTTTTGCTACATCCTGTAGATATATGCTTAATTAACATCACAAAAAGTGCCAAAAATTTTCGAAAGTTGTTTTTGCCTGTCAACCAGCAATATATGGAAGTTCTATTTGATCCTCTTCCACTAGACAGTGCAATGGGTAAAAATTAAAAAGTCTGAGAATATCCAATGTTGGAGAGGCAGAGTAGGTAGAATAACTGGATAGGGGTTTGGGAAAAATAAAGCAAGACCCTTCTATTTATTTCAGGTCAATATTTGCATATGGTGTGAGGTAGGAGTCAAAGTTTATTTTTCCAATGGCAATATTCAGTTGTTTTAGCATTATTATAATTTTTTGTTATCTAGTACTATTTCTTCTTTTGGTTATAGTTCACACTCAACACTGTTTTATATTAGTTTCAGAGGTATAGCAAAGAGGCCAGAAAAGTATGTACTTTACGCAGTTGTCCCCCACAATGCTTCAAATACCCACCTGGCCCTGTACGTAGTTATCACAATTAATTGGCTATTATTCCTATGCTCTAATCTCCATCTCTGTGGCTATTCTGTAACTATCAATTTATTTCTTTTTTATTTCTTTTATTTTTTATTTTATTCATTTTAGAGAGGAGACAGAGAGAGAGAGAGAGAGAGAGAGAGAGAGAGAGAGAAAGGGGGGAGGAACTGGAAGCATCAACTCCCATATGTGCCTTGACCAGACCAGAGCAGGGTTTTGAACTGGCGACCTCAGTGTTCCCAGGTCGACGCTTTATCCACTGCGCCACCACAGGTCAGGCTGTAACTATCAATTTATACTGCTTAATTCTTTCGCCATTTTTACCCAGACCTCCGACATCCCGTCCACCCCCCCAGCCGACATAGCACTGTTTTTTTTTTAAAAAGATGTTCCTTCTTCAGTCAAACTGACTGGGCTCTTTTGTCAAAGATCACATTTGCGAATCTATTTCTATGTCATTCATTCTATTCCATTGATATATTTGCTGATCTTTATGCCAACCCTGTCTTAATTATTGTGGGTTTATAACAAGCCTTAAAATCAGATAGTGTGAATCTTCCAAATTTGTTCTTTTTCATGATTGTTTTGCCTAGTCTAGGTCCTTTTAATTTTCAAATACCTTTTTAGAATCAGCTTGCCGATATCTGTAAAAGAGCTTGCTGGGATTGTGATCAGGATGGTGTTGACTTTATAAACAATTTAAGGAAAATTGACACCTTAATTCCATTCAGTCTTTCAACCCATTAACATGGTATAGCTCTCCATTTATTTAAGGCTTCTTTAACTTCTCTCCTAGCTCATATTTTCAGTGTAGAGGTCTTGCACATCTTTTATTTACGTATCCCTAAGTATTGTGTTTTAAATACCATTTGTTTATTGCTTGGTACCTGGTTAAAACAATGCAATTGATTTTTGCATTTTCAACTTTTATTCTGTGGCTTTGAAAATTTTTCTATTCTAGTACTGTGGGGTTTGGGAAGGAACATATTTCTTACAGTTTACTATATAGAGAATCATATATCATTAGGAGAAAGTTTTATTTCTTTCTAACTGATCTTTGTGCCCTATTTATGAGCTTATTTGCTTTTTTACTTATGTATTTAGCTTTAATGCACTGAAAAGGTCACCAGTATAGTGTTGAATGGAATTAGTGAGAATGCGTATTCTTTCCTTGTTCTCTATCTTCGGCTTGAAAGATTTAAATATTTCACAATGAAATGCAATATTAATACTGTTAGCTGTCATTTTGTCATAGGTGCCCTTTGTAGTAGGTAGTCTCTGAGATGGCCCCAAACATCCCCCTCCTTTTTGTCATACCCATGTGTAATCTCCTTGAATGTGGGCTGGGGTTTATTGACTTGCTTCTAACGAAAAGAACACAGCAGAAGTGATGGCATGTCAATTTAAAGTTAAGGTCATAAAAGGACTGTGCCTATCATCTTGAGTCTCACTTCCCCTTGCTAGCGCGCTCCGAGGGAAGCCAGATGCCAGGCTGGGAGCTGCCCTATGGAGAGGCCCATATAGAAAAGGACTGAGGAAGTGTCCAGCCAAAAGGTAGTGCAGAACTGAGGTCTTTGCCCTACAGCTCATGAAGATCTCAATTCTGTCAACAGTCATGTGAGTGAACTTAGAAATGTATGCCCTGCCAGTAGGTGTTCATAGGAGATGGAAGCCCCAACTAACAGCCTGACAGTAACCTCATGAGAGACCTTGAGCCATAGAGGCTCAGTTAAGCCACACCCAGATTTCTGACCCCAGAAACTGTGAGATGATGGTTTGTTATTTCCTTTCATTCCTGGTTTACTAAGAATTTCCACACCTAATTTAATTCACCTAATGAATTGAAACCTAATTTTGTCAAGTGCTTTATTTTTGGTACCAATTGAGATGATTATATCCTTTATTCTGTTAATGTAGTAAATTACATTGATTCTCAAATGAGACACACATGGTCATAATTATTCTTTTTATATATTGTTGGATTCAATTAGCTAATATTTTCTTAAGGGTTTTTGCATCTGTGTTTGAGGGATATGGTCTATTATTGAGCCATAATTCATATACAGTGTGTCCGTAAAGTCATGGTGCACTTCTGTCCTGTGACCGGTCAAAAGTGCACCATGACTTGACGGACATGCTGTACTATAAAATTCACCATTTTAATGTACAATTCAGTGGTTTTTAGTATATTCACACGATGTACAACTATCACTTCTATTTGATTTTAGAACATTTTAATCAGCCCAAAAAGAAACTGTTCCCATTAATAGTCACTCCTCATTCTTCCCTTCCCCAAGCCCCTGGCAACTACTAATCTATTTTCTGTCTCTGTGACTTTGCATATTGCGGATAGTTCCTGTAAGTGGAATCACACACTCTGTGGCCTTTTGTGTCTGGCTTCTTTTAGTTAGCATACCATTTTTAGAATTCCTCCATGTTGTAGCAGGTACTTCACAGTATTTCCTTTCTTTTTATGGCTGAATATTACACAGTGTGGATACGCCACATTTTGTTTATCCTTTAATCAGTAGTGCCCATTTGAATTATTGTCACTTTTCAGCTATTATGAATAATGTCACTGTGAACATTTGCACAGAAGTTTTGATGTGGACGTATGATTTTAATACTCCTAGGGATATACCTGGGAGTGGAATTTCTGGATTATATGGTAAGTCTATGTTTAACTTTTTGAGAAACTGCCCAACTCTTTCCCACAGTGACTGTATCACTTTCCATTTCCACCAGAAATATATGAGGTTTCCAGTTTCCCTACATCTTCACCAATACTTGTTAGCGAAGTTTTTCTTATTATTGCCAATTTAATGAGTATAGCATCTTATTGTGGTTTTGATTTGCATTTCTCTGATGGATAATGATGTTGAGCATCTTTTCATGTGCTTATAGCTATTTAACTATCTTCTCTTGAGAACTGTCTCTGAGCTTCTTTGCCTAGTTTTTTTTTTTTTTTAATTGGGTTGTTTTTTTGTTATTGAGCTATAATACTTTTTAATATATGTATATTCTAGATAAAAGTCCCTTGGTGGATATATTATTTCTGAAAATTTCCTCCCATATTTTGGGTTATCTTTTCATTTTTCTTGATGGTATCTTTTGAAGCATGAAAGTTTTTAATTTTCAAGATACCTAGTTTATTTTTTCTTTTCTTTTTGTTAAAGTCATAACAAAAGACTGCTTCATCCAAAGTCATAAAAATTTATACCTAAGTTTTCTTCTAAGGACTTTATAATTTTTTGCTCTTACATTTAGGTTTTTGCTCACCTTAAAATTAATTTTTAGCCTGACCAGGCAGTGGCGCAGTGGATAAGAGTGTTGGACAAAGGTCACTGACTTGAAACCCAAGGTCACTGGCTTGAGCAAGGGCTCACTCACTCTGCTGTAGGCCCCTGGTCAAGGCACATATGAGAAAGCAATCAATGAACAACTAAGGAGACAAAAAAGTCACAATAAAGAATTGATGCTTCTCATCTCTCTCCCTTCCTGTCCCTATCTGTCCCCCTCCTCACAAAAAAAATTTTTTTAAATTTTTATCAGGAGTTTTAGTAGGAATCCAAATTCATTATTTTGCCTGTTGATAATGTGCTGTCCTAGCATCATCTGTTGAAAAAAAAACCTACTCTCTCTTCCACTGAATTGTCTTGACAACATCCCTTGTCAATAATATCAGTTGACCATAGATATATAGGTTTTTTTTAATGGACTGCCAGTTCTATTCGATTGGACTATATGTCTGTCTTTATGCCAGTACCATACTTAAATTTTTTTTAATTTATTGATTTTTAGAAAGAGAGAGGAAGGGAGAAAGGGAAAGAGAAAGAGAGAATGATTTATTGTTCCACTCATTTATAATTCCCTGGTTGATTCTTGTATGTGCCCTGAACAGGGATCAAACCCACAACCTTGGCATGTCGGGATGATGCTGTAACCAACTGAGCACCCAGCCAGGGCCACACTTTCTTGATTTACTGTAGCTTTGTAAAAAGTTTTGAAATTGGAAAGTATGAATCTTCCAACTTTGTTTATTCCTTTTCAAGATTGCTCTGGCTATTCTCAGTCCCTAGCATTTCCACATAAATATTAGGGCTAGCTTATCAATTTCTGCAAAGAAGCAGAAGGAATTTTGATAGGGTCTATGTCGACTATATAGATTAATTTAGAGAATATTGCCATATTAGCAATACTACATCTTTTGATTCCTGATCATGGGATGTTTTTTCCATTTATTTAGCTCTTTGTACATTTCTTTCAACAATGTTTTATAGTTTGTAGTGCTCTTATATTGACTTTGTATTTTTTTAACATCAGGATGGTAATGCTGTTTTCAAAAAGTTACTTGGAAATTAGTAGGATTGGCATTATTTTTTCCTTTAGTATTTGTTAGAATGTCCTAGTAAAACCATCTGGGCCTGAAATGTTGGGAATATTTTAAATTATGAATTCAGTTTTTTAAAAAGATATAAGAAAATATACATCAAAAAGTCAATTTATTGTATGTTAATTTAAAAATAAAATGAAAATATGGTTATTTAACTTTCAGATATTTAATTTTATTTATATTTTAGTGTATTATTTTTATTGCCAAGGTTATTGGCCCATAGTTGTTTGTAATACTACCTTAGCCACATTTAAATGTTATTTTAAGTCTCACTTTAAGGTTATTAAGTCTGTAGTAATGACTCGTGTTGATAATTGAGTCCTTTTTCTTTAAAAGTCTAATTAGTTTAACTTTTATCATTTTAGACTATTCACCTTGGATTTCATTGGCTTTCTTCTATTGCTTATTCATTTTCTATTTCATCAATCTTTGCTCTTATATTTATTCTCTTTATTCTTCCTCTTCCTCTTCCTCCTCCTCGTCATCCTCCTCCTTCTTCTCCTTCTTCTTCCTTTTTTAAGTGACAAGAGGGGAGATAATGAGCCAGACTACTGCATGTGCCCTGACTGAGATCCACCCAGCAGTCCTCATCTGGGGCTGATGCGTTGGGACCGACCGAGCTGTCCTCTGTGCCTGAGGCAGATGCTCAGACCAACCAAGCCACTGGTTGCGAGAGGGAAAGAGAGAGGGAGGAGGAGAGAAGCAGATGGTTGTGTCTCATGTGTGCCCTGACCGGGGATTGAACCTGGATGTCCGCATGTTGGGCTGATGCTCTGTCTACTGAGCTGACCGGCCAGGGCCAGTTTTAATTTTCTGTGTAGAAAATCATGAAATTTTATAGGACAGTTTTATTTCTTACTTTCTACTTGCCATGCCTTTTATCTCTTTTTCTTGACTATCGCACTGGCCAGCACAGTGTGCTATTAAATAGATGTGGCAAGAAAGAGCATTCTGGCCTGTTCCCAATCCTAAGAGGAAAACACTGTTTTTACTATTACATATGTTATTAGTGGTATAATTTTAAAGATGACTTTTATTAAGAAAATTTTCTGCTATAATAATAGTTTGGTGGTTTTTTTTCAGGGACAGAGAGAGAGTCAGAGAGAGGGACAGACAGGGACAGACAGACAGGAACAGAGAGAGGTGAGAAGCATCAATCATTAGTTTTTCATTGCCGTCGCAACACCTTAGTTGTTCATCGATTGCTTTCTCACATGTGCCTTGACCATGGGCCTTCAGCCGACCGAGCCACCCCTTGCTGGGGCCAGCGACCTTGGGTCCAAGTTGACGAGCTTTTTGCTCAAGCCAGATGGGCCCGCTCTCAAACTGGCGAGCTCGGGGTCTCGAACCTGAGTCTTCCGCATCCCAGTCCGACGCTCCATCCACTGCGCCACCGCCTGGTCAGGCATATAATAATAGTCTTACGAGAGCTTTTATCATAAATAGATTTGGGGGGGGTTATCAAATGCTTTTCTGCATATAGTGAGATGACCACTTGGCTCATTTCTTCATTCTGCTAATACAGGACATCATATTGGTTGCCTTTCAAATGTTGATCCAGCCTTACATTCCTAAGATAACTTGGTATAGTGTTATGATGTACTCATGTTTTTATGTATTGCTGAATATGCAAGTATTTTGTTGAGAAATTTTACATCTGTGTTCATCAGAGATACTTTTCTGTAATTTTTTCAATTGTAATATATTTCTCTGGTTTGAGTATTAGGGTTATAGTAGCCTCATAAAATAAGTTAACAAGCATTGTATTCTTTTCTATTTTCTGGATGAGATTGTGGGGAATTAGTATTATTTCTTCCTTAAATTGAACATTTGAAGAAGTAAAAGTTAGTATTCTACTATTTCAAGTAAAATACAGAAGTATTACAACCATAAATATATTATTAGCCTCCCTCTTTATGTTATAGTTTTCATAGGTATATATTACGCATACTATAATATAATATAATATATTATATTAACCCTTCTTGCTTCTCTTCCTTTATTCCTGAGGATCCAGCTTTCCCTCTGGGGTTATTTTTCTTCAGTCTAGGAAACTTCCTTCATATATTTAGAGCAGTTCTGCTGATGAGAAATTCTCTTGATTCCTTTCTCAAGTAAAGGAACCTAAGAGAATTTACTCATTTCTGAAGAATATTTTCATTAGATATAGAATTCTGGATTGACATTTATTTTTCTTAATCTTTGGTATTTGGCAGTTTGATTTAGGTATGTCTGGGTGTGCTATTCTTTGCATTTGCTCTGTTTTAGGTCTATTTAACTTTTTTTTTTGAAAATTTATGCTTTTTGACCAAATTTGCTAAGTTTGATATGTCTTCAAATATATTTTTTTCTGTGCTAATCTTTCTTCCTCTCTTAGGGACCCCAATGACATGGAAGGCCTTTTGAAATTGGCACTCAAGCCTCTAAAGCTCTGTTCATTTCTTTTTCTTAATAAATTTTTCTCTGCTTTTAGTTTGGGTAATTTCTATTGATCTGTGTTCAGGTTTGCTGATTATTTTTTCCTGTCCTTTTCACCTTACTATTGAACCTATCCAGTGGTTTTGAAACGTTCAGATGTTGTATTTATCAGCTTTAAAATTCCCATTTGGTTCTGTTTGTTTGCTGGACATGTCTATTTTTCCATTCACTTTAAGAATATTTATCTTTACCTCATTGGGGTGATGAGCTCACTGCTTTAAAAATTGATAATTCTAACATCTGATCTGCTTTAGGGTTGACATCTGTTGATGCCTTTTCCTTAAGAATTGGTCAGATTTTCCTGATTCTTGGTATGTTGAGTAACTTTGTATTGTATTCAGGGCATTCTATACATTATGTTGCGAGGCTTTGGATCCTGTTAAAATATAGAGGATGTTGATTTGCTTGAGTGGGCCATCAGCCTGGTTAGGTTCACATGACAAGTTCTGTCTCGCCCACTGTGGGCAGCCTCCTGGATGCTCTCTGAGTATGTTCTGCACCCATGCAGCCTGGCGAAGTGCATTTGGGGTTTGTGTCGGTTGATACATGGAATTAGGGGTCACCTTTTCCTGCTCCGTCCTCCATAGGATTTCTCCCAACTCTCCAGTTTTCAGGGGCTCCCTGCCCTGGTCCTCTGGCTAGACAGTTGGGGTTTTATCAGTGCTTGAGCCACTGGCATTGTTGCACAGTTTGGGATGGCAGGGCTCGTGGAAAGGAGTGAAGTGCATATGGAAAAGAGGAGAAAAATAAAGCTCTTAGCAAAATAGGGCCCCCCTCCCCTCTCAAAGGGACAGGCTTCTGTCGGGAGCTTTCTGTACTGCATTGGCATCACTGGCTGGCATGGCCCTGACTTCTCACGCTCAAGTGGCCTTGAGGCAGGGCTGGGGGAGGAAAAGGTGATTCAGAACAATGAGGACCCTGCATGATCTCTGGCTTTCAGATGCCACATTGGCCCAAAAGAGGACATTTCTTAAAGTGTTTGCCTCTGAAATTTCCCAGTTTGATTCACCCTTGGGTTGAAGCAAAGTGATAAAGGAAAAAAATATTTTAAAAAACAAAACAAAACCATAACTCATTATCAGTGTACTGATTGTACTTGAAGTTGGACTTTCCTCCACAATCTACTTGCTGTTACTTTAAAAATAGTTTTTCTTCCAGCCTGATGGTGGTGGCACAGTGTATAGCATGTCACCCTGGCATGCTGAGGACCCAGGTTCGAAACCCCAAGGTCACTGGCTTGAGTGTGGGATCATTGACATGATCCCACAATCGCTGGCTTAAGCAAGGGGTCACTGGCTTGGCTAGAGCCCTCCCACCCCTGTCAAGGCACATATGAGAAGCAATCAATGAATAGCTAAAGTGCCACAACTACAACTTGATGCTTCTCATCTCTCTCCCTTCCTATCTTTGTCTCCCCCCAACACCCAGCCCTGTTTTTCTCTCTCGCTAAATTTTTTTTTTCCCATTGATTTGAGCAAGAGACAGAGAGAGAAGCATCAACTTGTTGTTCCACTTAGTTGTTTCATCTAGCTGTGCATTCATTGGTTGCTTCTTGTATGTGCTCTGACCAGAGATTTAACCCACAAATTCGGTGAGCAGGGATAGCACTTTTTCCACTGAGCCACCCAGCCAGTGCCCTGCTGTTACTTACTTATGAGGAGCATCAGGCAGCTGCTCTTCTGAGTTCTGTCCAACATTGACAGTCATAATTAGTGGGAGAGGCTACAGGAGGCTTACTCCATCTTGGTAGGAACCTTGGGGACCTTGTGCTTTCTGCATTTCCCAGCTCACACATGGGCCCTTCCACCTGCGTGGTACATGTGGACCCAGAAAACTCAGGCTGACGGAAAGGAAGATCCCATTTCTGTATAATAAGCGAAATATTCTTGCCTCCCAGATTCACACAGGGTGGGTTCTCTGCCTCCCAAGCAGCCTGTTTCTTTGATCTCTGTTTGCATTAGGTAGGGCATTGGGAATTAACCGGCCATGGCCTAATTGTTTTCTGGGGCAGACAGAGCCAGAAAGAGTAAGTACAAGTCTAGTCTCTGGTATTTGTTAGCTTTTTGACATTGGAAGAGTAGCTTTACTTCTCTGAGCTTGCATTTCCACATCTATAAAATGTTATATAAAATGCCTGATGTGGGCGCTGTTAATTCTGTTAAGAATTACTTATGTAGTAGCTGCCATGTCAGACATTGTTCTGGGCACTGGACCTATGGTAATGAAAGAAAAAAGCAGGCAAAAATTTTACTCTTTGTGCATCTTATATTCTAGGGGTGGGTGGGGAATCATGAAAAATGTAAGTGTGGGAATTAGATATAGTTTTTTAAAAGCAAGACTAGTAAGCAGTCAGTATATGTGTCTCGCCTACATGTGAAGCATTGTATGGCGCGTTCCTCACTGCGCAGGTGCCAACCATCTTTTCCCAGGATCAGTCCTGAGAATTAAAACGAGCCCCAGTTATTTGACTTAAAACCTAAGTGAAGTATTGGCTTCACTTCTCCGATGATCTAGTTATGTGTGTCCCTCCTGGTTACGTCCAGAAATGGAAGTGCTCCAAATCTCTTCCCAGCAGAGCCGTTACATGTGAGAGACGAGGCTTTACCTACAGGAGGTCACTGGGGACAATGAGGTATGGTGTTTGTTGTTTTTTAATCTCAAAACCGAAAGGTTCACTCTTGTGGCAACTGTAGTGAAGAAGAGATAAGCTGTGTTCCCTGCTGTCTTGGGCCGGCAGAATCACAGTTTACGTTAGTCGTTTGCTGTGTGTACAGCTATTTCTAAAGCCCTTTTCTATCCATGATCTCATTTAATGCTCACAATCTCCCTGGAAGGAGAAGGAGAAGTGAGGGCAGAGGGAGAGAGAGAAGAAAGGGGGAAGATGATAATGGTGATGGTATGATGAGATTAACAGTTACGTGTATGGCCACTGACTGAACTACGAGCAATGCCTCATTTTAGTAGATGAACAGGACTAAGATCATGAGGTCCAGGCACTCAGTGGCAGGGACAGGTGTGGATCCCAGGCCCACCCCAGTGCTCTCTTCACTGTCTTCTGAATTTGCAGAGATAGGCAGACTTAGGGTCCTATTAGTCGTATGACTCCAATTGCCTCCCAGAGTACCCCCTCCTCCCTTCCATCATCTCGAGCACAGAAAGGTTCACAGCAAGACCCTCTAGTGCACTCAATCCTGGGTGGTGCCTTCACCCCCAGTGCGGGCACTCGGGCTGTGGCTTAGTTGTCCATCACATAAGCTGGATAGCACCCAGGGAAGTGTTCGGCTGGGCATTTTAACCTGGCTGATTCAATGGTGCTATTCAGAAGCATGACATGTTGACTTGGCTGTTTTGACACTGGAACATTTTGACACGGTCTAAAGAAAGAACATTATAAAATTTCAGCATACAATGTTTGTTTTAATACCTAATGATGTGAAGAGTTGATGTCCTTGATTCCACCCCTGTGCTCTGAATATGAGGTCCTAAAATGGGGAGGCTCTGGGTTAGGGTTGGGTGGAAGTGAGGAGGATTTGATTAAAGCAATATATAGATGATGTATTATAGAATTGAACACTTGACACCTATACATGCTGTAAAACCAGTAGCCACAGCCACCAACACAGCTGCCTGAGCCGTGCAGGTTCACATTTGATTTGGATAGACGGTAATGAAACAACGGAGACAAGAACTAGTGGGCAGCTTGCACCTAGCAGGCGAGAAAATACACATAGTGAGAAACACTTCCCTTTCCATTCAGGGCTCCCAAAGCCACTGACTTATCCGAGTTTCCTAGAATCAAAGTTTTCTACCTCACCAGCCTTATTTACCTCTGTTCATCATCTCCTTCTCTCTGCACAAACTGGCTTCTCCTTCAGCACTCTGCCATCTTGGCTGCCTCTCCTCTGCAATGCTAATTTTAGGAACTGAGAGAAAGAGCCCCTGGTCTCCCTTATTTTATAGTGTAGAAATTAAAGCCTTTAAGCCAGTATACAAATAAGGAAGTCTCTGATACAAAGGCACTTATCTGAGGCATAAATGGGATTCCTCATAAGAGTGCACCACCCCACATCATGCAACAGTCAAGGGTGTGGAGAAAAGCTTAGTGTTGAAAAGATCTTAGTATTAAAAGGGTGGGAAAGGCTCAGTCTTAAAACTAAGCCTTAGGCTATAAGGACCTTGCCTGCTTACAGCTTGTCCCTCACACCCAATGCAAACTATAAGTGAGCAAACATATACAACATATTTGCAAGCTTATTTGACTGACACATGCATATTAACCAATGTCACTCCACTGCTTCCCCCCAGGGTTTTCCTGGAAGGGCACTTGGATGTGGTGTGTGGACACAGACACTGCTCTTTCTTAGTACTGCTTCTGTAGTGTCTTGGGATTTTGCTTGCTCGTCTTTGGATTTCTCAGTTTGTGAACTGCATTTGTAAAAGCAGGAACTCAAATTGAAAGGCTGTCTCAACTCACGAACATAGACAAAAGCGAAGTGGTTATCGGGGAGGGAGTAGGGAAAGGAGGTGAAGAGGGACAAATATATGGTGACGGAAACTGAGCTGACTTTGGATAATGGGCACACAATGAAATCAGCAGTTCAAATCCTATAGAGATGTTTACCTGAAACCTATGTATTCTTATTGATCAATGTTACCCCATTAAATTTAAGTATTAAAAAGTTAAAGAAAGAAAGGTTGTCTCAAATCCCAGCTTTATAGGAGAGTTGTCTACCGAGAACATGAGCTTTCAAGTCAGGTGGACAAAGGTTTAGCCTGGCCTCTACCACCTTCTTAATTGATCAGGTTAACTTCTCTGAACCTTGGTGCTATGAACTGAATTGTGTCCCCCAAATTTATATGTTGGAGCTTTAATCTCAAATCTGATGCTATTGGGAGGTGGGGTCTTTGGGAGAAAATCAGGTTTAGGTGAGGTCATAAGGGTGGTGCTCTCATGATGGGATCAGTGCCCTTACAAGAAGAGACACCAGAGGGTTTTCTCTCTCTCTCTCTCTTTTTCCTTTCTACGCAGCTCTCTCAGTCATCTCTCATCTCCCCCCCAACCCCCATAGGAGCACATGCTGATAAGACAGCCATCTGCAAGACAGGAAGAGAGTTTTCATCATAACCCAACTATGCTGGCACCATGATCTTGGACTTGCCAGCCTCTACAACTACGAGAAAGTTAATTTCTCTTGTTTAAGCCACCCAGCCTATGGTGTTGTTTTATGGCAGCCTGAGCAGACTAAGACATTTGGTTTCTTCATTTGTAAAATGGAGGTTATACTATCTCTACTTTGTAGACTGTAAAGAATTTGAACAAATTGTATATGTGACTAGTAGCTTGCATCCATATACTAGACATTTTTTAATATCATCACAATTATTATTATGATAATTATAAACAATAATATTAGGGTGTAAAGCCAGTAGCCAAGGCCACTTTCACAGCAGCCTGACCCATGCAGGTTCACATTAGATTCGAACAGCCAGTAACGAAACACAGGAGCCAAAAACTGGTGGGCCATCACCTTTAATTCTAGCTTGCACCCGGCGGGCAAGCAAAAACACACACTGGGCTCCAAAACCCACACATTCAGTGCTCACAAAGCTACTGACTTATCCGAGTTTCCTAGAATCAAAAGCTTCTAGCTCCCCAGACTTATTCACCTCTGTTTTCCATCTCCTCTCTGCACAAACTCTGCACAAACTGGCTTCTTCCTCAGCATTCCGCCATCTTGGCTGCTTCTCTCCTCCACGTGGCCTTAATCTGCTCTCCTCTCTGATACTAATCTCAGGAACCAAGAGAGAGATCAAGCTACTGGTCTCCCCACTTTATACTGTAGAATCAAAACCTTTAATCCAATTATACAAACAAGGAAGTCTCTGTATAATGGGATTCCTCAGGAGAGTGCACCACCCTACATCATCCAATCAGTCAAGGGTGTGGGGAAGAGCTTACTCTTAAACTAAGCCTTAGGCTATAACGACCCAGCCTGCCCACAGCCTGTTCCAGAACACACATTAATATCAACGAACTTCCATGTGGGCAGCGCCATCTTTAACAAAGTGAGCATAATATATTTTATCTGCCCAACATAGGGGCTCGATATTCCACTGAAATGAATTACCGAGATAATACAAGTTTACTTTCTTAGGCAACAAACTCTAAATCAAACACATTTCTAGACCAAATAATGCACATGCCATCTTTCCTGCCTTCTTAAATAGTATCACAAAGGCAATTCCTTATGCAGAACCTCAGTAAGAGTATGGTTTTGAGAAAGTTTTGTTTCATGTATTTATCCATATAGCTTAGGAATGTTCTGAAATGTGTGGTCACGTGTATTTCCGTGGTGTGTGGTGCTGGGCATTTTATGCACTTCCTTGCCTTCTGTATATCTTTGTTGATGAGGTGTTTCTTCAGGTCATTTATCGATGTTTTTCTTCAAACTCTGTTCTACTTTATTTTTAACAAGTCATTAGCCTTTTCATTCAGTCTGTGTGTCACCCTAGTGGTTACTATTTTTATAGCTTTATCATTTCTCCACATTTTAATATTGTTAACATTTGTCTTAAAAAAAAAAAATCTAATTTAGGAGTTTCAACCAGGACCAATTCTACATAAACCTGTTCCTTCCATGGGGAAAAATTTAAATCTTGAACTATAATTCTTTTAAAATTAATTTATTTGAGGGGGATAAGATATTTCCTCCCCCCGTCCCTCAGTAGCATACATCACGGTGTAAATTTAAGGCATACAGCATCACGGTTTGATTTGCCTATATTGTGGAATGGTTGCCACAATATAGAAACCAACAAAAAATTCTCCTTGTGATGAGAACTCTCAGGGTCTACTGTCTTAATGCTCCTGTGTACCTGGAGGCATCATGTCCTACGTCACATTCCCAGTGCTTATGTGTCCTGTCCCTCTACCCCTGCCTCTGGTGACCACACATCTGACCTCTTATGCTATGAGTTTGGTGTGTGTACATGTGTGTGTTTTAGATTCCACATACAAGTGGGATCATATGGCATTCATATGACTTTCTTCACTTAGCAAATGCCTTTAAGGTTCATCCATATTTTTGCAAATGGTAGGATTTTCCTCATTTGTTATGGCTGAATAATTATCTTATCTATATCTATCTATCATCTATCTCTTTAATCTACAAATAAATAAAACAACTTCTTTATCCATTCATCATCGATGGACACTTAGGCTGTTTCCATGTATTGGCTATTGTAAATAATGTTGCTATGAACATAGGGGTGCAGATATCTTTCTGAGTTAGTGTTTTCATTTCTTTTGGGTGCGTTGTTAGGGGTGGAACTGCTGGATTATATGGTAGTTTTTTTTTTGTTTGTTTGAAGAACCTTCATACTGTTTCCCATGATGGCTGTATCAATTTACATTCCCACCATCTGTGTACTAGATTCTGTGACTACACTTTATACAAGAACAGATATAAATAGCTGATAAGCGTATGACTATATGTTCAACGTATTTATTTAGCAGGGAAATTCAGTGAGATAACTCATCTACTAGGATGGCTGAGAGTTTAATGATCGACGACGCTGAGCAGAGGCAGGAATGTGGAGCAGCTAGAGGGCTTCTGCATTGCTCTGTACAGGGATGCGAGTTATACAGCCACTTTGAAAAGGAGTCGGGCTGTGTTTTACAGGGTTAAACACATGCTCACCATATAACCTCACAATTAAACTTCTTGATATTTACCCCCAAATAATAAAAAAATGCAGTCAGAAAAAAGAACTTGTACATGAACAAGCTCTTTGCATTATTCATAATAGCCCTAAACTGGAAACAACCTAATGACCATCGGGTGAACAGATCGTAGTATATTCATACTATGGAATATTACTCAGCAATAAAAAGAAACAAAACATTCATATACACATCAAATGCATGAATCTCAAAAAACATGGAGCTCAATGAGAAGACTCTATGTGGGTTTCCATTTGCATGCAGTTCTGGGACAGGTAAAACTGTGGTCGCAAAACACATACCCGTGTTGGCTGAGGACCAAGGCTCGGTGGAGGGGACTAACTACCCAGGGACAGGAAATTGTTCTGGTGATGGCAATGTTCTATATCTTTTTTGTGGTGTGTTTACATGAACGTAGACAACCACCAAAGTTAATCAAACTCTATCCTTAATATAGGTGAGTGCTTACTGACTGTAATTTATACCTCAATAAATCTGCAGAATAAGAAAATATTTTAAATACAAAAAAGCTGACATTTTTTATTGAATTTTTTTTATTTTTTTATTTTAGAGAGGAGACACAGAGTGAGAGAGAGAGAGCGAGAGAGAGAGAGAGAGAGAAAGAGAAAGGGGGGAGGAGCTAGAAGCATCAACTCACATATGTGCCTTGACCAGACCAGTGCAGGGTTTTGAAATGGTGACCTCAGTGTTCCCAGGTCAACGCTTTATCCACTGCACCACCACAGGTCAGACCATTATTGAATTTTTTGAGGTAACATTGGTTAATAAAATTATATAGGTTTCAGGTGTACAATTCTATAATATATTATCTGTGTATTATGTTGTGTGTTCACCTCCCCCAGTCAAGTCTCCTTCTATCACCATTTCTCCCCTCTTTACCCTCTTCTACCTCCCATCCCCTTTTCCTCTAATAATCACTATACTGTTGTCTGTGTTTGAGTTTGTTTGTGCTTTTTTTGTTTTGTTTTTTGCTTATTCTCTTCACCTTTTTCACCCAGACCCCTCTCCCTCTGGCAACTGTTCGTCTCTTCTCTGTAACTATGAGTCTGTTTCTATTTCGTTTGTTAGTTTATTTTGTTCATTAGATTCCACATATAAGTGGAATCATATGGTACTGGTCTTTCATTTCTGAGTGCTAGCGAAGACATGGAGTAATGATAACTATCATATATTGTTGAAGTGTAAAATTGTATGGCCTCCCTGGGAAATCGGTTGGCAGTTTCTTTTAGAGACACACTTAACTGTATTCCATTCCTAAGTATTTACTCAAGAGAAATGTAAACATATGTCCACCAAGAGACTTTCAGATAAATAATAATAGTTTCACTAGTAAGAGCCCAGAACTAGAAACAACCCAAATGCTCATCAGTAAGTGAATGAATATACAAACTGTGATACATTCATAACATGAAATATTATTCAGCAATAAAAAACAACTAGCTACTGGCATATACCACGTCATGGATGAATCTTGAAAATGTTATGCTGAGTACACGAGGAGTGTACCTTTTTTTTTTTTTTTTTTTTACAGAGACAATGAGTCAGAGAGAGTGATAGATAGGGACAGACAGGTGGGAACAGAGAGAGATGAGAAGCATCAATCATTAGTTTTTCGTTGCGACACCTTAGTTGTTCATTGATTGCTTTCTCATATGTGCCTTGACTGTGGGCCTTCAGCAGACCGAGTGACCCCTTGCTCGAGCCAGCAACCTTGGGTCCAAGCTGGTGAGCTTTTTGCTCAAGTCAGATGAACCCGCGCTCAAGCTGGCAACCTCAGGGTCTTGAACCTGGGCCCTCCGCGTCCCAGTCTGACACTCTATCCACTGCACCACCGCCTGGTCAGTCTGAACTTAGATATTCTTCTGATTAGGATCCCCAGCCTGATTTTAGGTATTCTGGGTTGAAAATAGAAGAAAAAAATTTAAACTACTTTTTTTTTTTAAAAAAAATTGTAGTTGGAATGTCAAGTCCCATTCATGGGGACTTTTCGTCACCACTGTTTAACATGAATCCGGTACCTCTCTGGGGGTTCTCTCTAATGGGGTTGGTTCTCTGCACTGAGCGGTGATTCAGGGACAGGGAGTGCATGTTTAGTTTTAAGTACTCATCTTGCTTTCTGCAAGTGCAAGGTTGTCCCTCTGACTCCTGGAAATATGAAAAGGGCTGGCTTTCCATCCAGGGCCACTGGGTCCCTTGTTTATCAGTCCCTGTCTGTTACACACACAAGAAACTTGAGGCCCTTTAGATAATTTCCATGGGGGAAATCCTTGTTATTTCAGTGATCTAGTGATAGTCATTTCTTTTTTAAGTGTTCTGCTTTATTCAAACAATTGATCCTCTGGCCCACTTTGGGATGGTGGTGGAGATGTACCATGTTCAGACATGGATGCTTCTTTTAAGGGTCGGGACAGGTATTAATGGTGTGCCAGCAATGCGCCAGGCACGGGGCTCAGCACCTTATGGGCATAGTATTTAATTTTACCTTCTCAGTATTCATGTCAGGCAGCTCATAATCTCCATCTTCCACCTGTAGCTGAGAGTCAGCTTGGGTAAACAATGTGGCTCTTAAATTGTGAAATTGGATTCAAACCTGGGGGCTTACCCCCAAACCCATGATCTTTGTGCTACATCTCATTACAAAAAAATAGTTATGGCCCAGAGATGGCTAAGGAAACAGTCCCTTTTATCAGGTCTGAAATGCCACCCAGCCTGCATTTGCCCGCAGTGGATTGCCTGTGTCTTCCATGGTGGCAGTGGTGGGATTCAGCCTGTTCCCACCAGTTCGGCAGAACTGATACCTAATTTTGTGTTGAGTTTTGCAAACCTGTTGTTCAAATAGCACTTGTAATCAGATTCTCTCTAAGGTGGGCACCTGGGCAGCCACCCAGAGTGGAAATAACAATTTTACATTCCTTACTCTTTTTTTTTAAGATTTTTTTTTTAGATTTTATTCATTTTAGAGAGAGGAGAGAGAGAGATATAAAGGGGAGGAGCAAGAAGCATCAACTCCCATATGTGCCTTGACTAGGCAAGCCCAGGGTTTTGAACCAGCAGTCTCAGAGTTCCCGGTTGACGCTTTTATCCACTGTGCCACCACAGGTCAGGCTCCTTACTCTTTTTTAATTTCATCTGTGCAATAGTATATTCTAAGCACCCACAGTAATGTTCATTTCGTCCATAGGTAAAAAAAATTGTAAGTGAGGATGCCAATTAAGAAGCAATATGGAAATGTCTTTAATAGTTTTATTGCTTTTTGTCAGGTATTATTTAATATTTTTTCATTAATGTTTTAAAACTCTTTCTTATAACATAATCTAGTTTTGTGTACCTCTTTTATTGTCCTTGTTCAGTATTAAAGGTATGAAATGATAAACTACTTTTCGGTGTATCATTTTTTTATTCTGAAAATGGTCACTAGGGTGGAAAACCAGTTGTTATATTATTTGGACCCCACCACTGTATAGCAGGTGTAAAGACCACAGCTGGGACGAGCTACTACCATGTTGCCACCCAGCAGCAACCAGCAGGGCCTATCTCTGGAGCCCCTGAGAGTCTGGCTTGATGTGATTCCCCTAATTTTGCAGAATGTGTGCCTCCCAACCTTTCAGAAACTGGGAAGATGCCACAAGTTTCTTGTGAAAAGACCAACTGAAAGTTCTCAGGGTTTTGAGAGCTTGTGTTACTCTTCCTCTATCAACACATTTTACACCAGATTGAATTCCTCCTCTTTATGCGGGAATTCAGCCCTGTGCACCCGAATACCACCAGAGCATTGAATAGTAAGAGAAAACATGTCTTTCATTTTTTGTCCTGCTGCCCCTGTGATGGTAACAGGTGGCAAAACCAGGCAGGTGTGTAATTCTGCACGGATCACCCTGGTTCCATGGCCTCCCTGTGGGTAGGGTCTGCTGAATTGGGTGGAGCTTGTTGCTGAGCAGAAGAAATGCTTTTGTGCATGTTTGAGGCTGGAGGAAGGTTCATGGCCAGGTCACAGCTCCAGCATTCTTTTCTGGGCTGCAGGGGCAGAGGCAGCAGGGCCCCATGGGAGAAGCCCAGGCAGGCAGATCTTGGGAGGCAGAGCTGCAGCTGCTGTGTTTGGTTTCCCTTTGGTCCCAGGGACTTAGATAAAAGGGCTGCTTTTATTGATTGGGGATCCTGGGGGAGGTTGGGGGCTCTAGAAGCCAGCCTTTGACGTTTTGTTTTTCTAAGCAAACGTTTATTGAGCATTTATTGTGTGCCAAGCATCACGCTAAATGCTTTTCATGTATTATTAGGTTGAATCCACATGACAGCCATTTGGCAGAGGAGGAGACTAAGGTTCAGAAAGGTTAAGAAACCCACCCAAGGTCACACAGCTTATAAGGGTAAAGCACATGGGTCCTGGAACCCTGTCTTGCTTGGACCATTGCAGTAGTCCCTCACTGCTTCTCTTTTGATCCTGCACCCTACTAATTCATCAGCTGCTCTGTCACCAGACTGGTCTTTCTAGAACCCAGCCTTGCTCTGCAAAGTTCATGCTGTAATCTGAGCTCCGCTATTCCTTCCTGCCAGAGTCCCACTGAACTGGGCCCATTGACCCTGGGCTCCCCTTCCTCACACCTGCTGTCCCCCAGAACACCTGAGCCCAGGCCTCCTGCCCTTCTCTCAGAGCCGTTCTCTGAGGTCCCTCCTGCCAACCACAGCTCCTCTGCCAGCCACTCTGGCCCCTGGCATGCTTGGCCTCGGTCAGGTGGGATTTCAGAGGGCAGGAGGTGTATTTTGTTTGTCTTCCCACCCTGCAGCTTGCCTGGGAACTGGCTCATAGTAGGTGTTGTGCTAATGCTTGTTATAATGGCTGGTATGGAAAAACCTACCCTTTTGCCCCTTTATCCTTAGTACCCAAGGTGCGTCATGGTGTCAGGACTCTTCTAGACCCTTCCCCAATTGGAATGGGCCTCATCCCTCACTCATCCCTCAGGGAGGGCTGGGCTGAGTGGCCCTTCCCTACATAGAAGTGAAGTCGTAGGAAGAAATTGGCTGGTGATTTGAGACGAAGACACTGGCTCTGGGTGGGCAGGCTGGCAAGCTAGAGGCTGAGGCAGAAAAAGAAAGATGACCCCAAGGACCACCTTCCAGAAGGTGGAATGGGGCCCGGCCCTGGACCAAGGATCTGGCTGACTCTGGACAGATGTGGGAGATGCTGGATAAGGTATGGGGGTGGCCAAGAGTGGATATCAGACCCACAGGGACACGGGAGAGGGCCGGTGGGGGGACCTCTGTGAGTGCAGGTGTCACCTGGCTAGCAGGAAACCGGAGGGGACGGACTATCCAGTCTGAGATCACAGAGACAGGAGTACATTGGATGCCACTTGCTAAAATGAATTAGGACCCAGTTGGGTATTCAGGTTGCACAAGACCTCAAAGAGGTATTACTGGGGGATCAGCATTACCCACTCTAGTTAATGAGCTGATAATGCTTCCCTGGGAACCTTTCACTGAATCCTAAGGGGAAAGCTCTGGGCCTCAGTTTCCGCACCTCTGGCGTGAGGCCTTGGCCTTGTAGCTTTCCTGCCACACAGGTGGTGGTGTCCAGGGAAGAGAGACTCTTCCGCCCTGGGGGCAGTGACAGGGGGGCTGTCCGAATATGCATCACTGGTGGATCCTCGACATCAGCAGTCACTCTCGGGACCAGATTGAGCACGGCTGTCAGCCAGTTAGATTTTATTACAGGTTATACCGACTCTGCGTGTCAGTGAGAGTCTCTGGGTGGGGCAGTCTCTTGCCACGGCTAATCTACACGCAGGGCACAGATGGGTCTGCTTTAATCCTAGCAACCCTCAGAGCAGGGTAAGGGTGGAGGTTGGTATTCTCATTGGTAAAATGGGCTTGATGTGACTCGGACAGGGCAGGTGACTGTCCCAAGGTCATACTGGTGAATGGCAGAGGGAGAGTGCAAACCTGGCTTGGCTCACTTGAGCATTCCTGCCAGTGCTGCCCTGCCAGCAGGCCTTGCTCTGACCATGTGGACAGAGTCGGGAGTCTTACACGTGTGCATCATGGGACGATGGGCTGTGGCGCCTTCTTCCCGCCCCTTCCCGTGCACAAGATCGCAGACTGTACTGACCGTGCTTCCTTGCATCCACCCCTTGGTGATGCTGTGTGTGGTGCAGATGGGTCTTCTATTCTTGACCTGATTGCCTGATGTATGACCAATGTCACTGCCCACTGCACCTCATACTCACTCTGGAAGGCCCTGGAGGAGGCAGCCCAGGGCAGCATTGATTTGTTTATAGTTAGTTCCCAAGCTCCATGGGTCAGAAAACAAAAGAGAATGACCCCTCTGGTGCTGGTACTGGCTCAGGGGTGCAGGCTGCCACTTACAGAGCCCACTCATACCATGGTTACATGGAAGAGCCCACTGGCCTGACCTATTCAATGACTATGGCCTGTGGCTTGCTGACCACATCTGTGACAGTGCCAAGAGGCAGGACTGGAGTATGGGTGACAGCTCAGGCCTCAATGTCAAACAGCCCAGAGCTGATGATTGTGCCCTGGCTCCTGTGGGAGGTGCTTAGGCTCAGTGCCTTCACCTGTGAAACAGGGAAGGCAGAGACATGATCCACACTCACAGTGTGGGGCATGCGAGCCCCCACGGGCCCCCGGGTCATGGTGAGCGGCTCCTAAGTGCTGGAAGGAGTCGTGGGTTACATTCTGGCCCTGGTAGAAGTGGCTCCTCCCAGCCCCCCTCCCTCACCCCCCCCCCCCCCAGCAGGCTGAGAGAAGGCCGCTGGTGTGCTGACCCCTCAGGACAGGTTCCTCCACGAGGCCCTCTGCTCGGC
The DNA here is from genome assembly GCA_037038555.1 of Rhynchonycteris naso. Classification (NCBI taxonomy): domain Eukaryota; kingdom Metazoa; phylum Chordata; class Mammalia; order Chiroptera; family Emballonuridae; genus Rhynchonycteris; species Rhynchonycteris naso. The sequence goes on from CM073003.1 coordinate 97,053,113, forward strand.
AGACACATGGAGAGTGTGTTAAGGCCAGGCGTCTATTGTTCAATCAATCAGGCTAATCTGCCTGCCCCTTTGATAAGGACAGGGATCAGGTTTCAGGGAGATTTTCCCGGGATTACTTCCAGTAGCCACTCAGTCTAGACAGACCTCTCAGTTACAGGGGTGCAGACAAAGGCGAGGACAGAGGACAGGGAGTGCTGGCCCGCCATGAGGTGGGTCCAGGGCCCTGCCCGCCAGCTCCCTCCTCTCCTCCCCTCCAGCCTCTGCTCTTTTCCTGGGGGGGTTAGGGCAGGGAAGAAATTAGCTCACTGGCCAGGGGGTCCCCGGTCAACCCCAGCAGGAGTCCCGAGACCCTGGCGTGAGCCCAGGCAGGACACTGAGTGGCTGTCATCCATGGAGTACTCACAGGTGCCAGAGGAACAGCTCACATTTTACTGCACTCAGTCCCTGCAGAGATCTCGTGAGGCAGCCTCTCTTGTGCCCATTTTAGAGACAAGGACACTTAGGCACAGGAAAGTGAAGCTAGAAAATGGTGCAGCAGGGACAGGAGTCGAGGCCTGAATTTGGGGCCACCCTGGGGATGCCGGGAGGGACTGGTTGGTGAGGTAAGGGCTGTCCCCGGTGCTGAGGGGACAGGCAGGAAAGTCTACCTACATGCCTCACTTCCAAGTTCCCAGCCTGGGTTTGCTACTTCTTGCTCTGAGACCTGGGCAAGTCACTTTTGGACATCAGTTTTCTTATCTGTAAAATGGGCACAATAACTAATCTGCCAAATAGGGGTACTATGTGAGTCACTCAAGAAGACATGTATGAAATGGTTTTGGAAACTGTGAAGCGCCGTGCTAATATTCATCACTGGTTCCTAGCATGCGGCCTGCTGCACAGCTGGCTGGCTGGCTGGCTGGCTGGATGGATGGATAAATCTGGATAAAGCCTCTCCTAAGATAGAATTGTGAAGTCTTGCTTGTTCACCTTCCCCATCTCCCTAACAGCCCTGCCCCTGGGAAATGTGGGGAGCAGCCCAAGACCAGAAGGAACAGGGAGCTGCAGTTACGGCCCCTCCTTCCACTTTCTCTGGAAGACAAGTGGGAGACATGGCCTGCCCCCACTGGCATCCTGGGACCTGTGGTGTGACCCCTCCCACTCAGATACCGCTGTGAGGGCCCTGCTCGGGCTTTTGTAGCAGAGCCTTGACGAAGTGTCTGTCCTTCAGGGCCAAAATGCAAACTTTGGTCGTGTACTTGTGTGCATGGGAGAGAGAAGGATGTGAGGTGGCAGGCATTTCCTACCTTGGGTTTCAAACAGGTTCTGTGTTACACCTGCCCCGTGCTCTGCAGCAAAGTTAAAGACCTGGCTCAGGAGAACAAAGCACCATTCATTTAATGGATTAGTTTTTCCCAGAACAGCAAAACCAAAAATCAAAACAGAATAAAAATAACAACATCAAAACCTACAAGTGTAATAAAAGGCCCTCAGGCATTGCTCTTCTGTACAAATGGCTTCTACCTCCTTGTGTTTTTTGCTTTGAGGGCCTCAAATCAGAAATTGACCTTGTCCCTGAACCTTGGAGGGAGAGGCTGCACAGAAATTTCCTTGGGGGCTGACATTCACACCCCTTCCCTGGTATTGTGCAGTTAGTTATCCATCCTGCAGGCTGCATTCCTCGGTCAGAGTGGTAGCGACCCAGGGAGCATAGGGAGGTGAAGAGGAGGTCTCAATGGCAAGGGATCCTGGGGAGAGACATGAGGAGCTCATGGGTTCTGGGTATCAGTGTCCTGACTTCGAGTCTGGTGCCACCATTAGCCTGCTGTGTGACGTAGGCAAGCCAGTTAACCTCTCTGAACCTCTTGCTTTCTCATCTGTGACACAGAGAAATGACAGGACTTACGTCATGAGGCCCTTGTGAAGGTTTGTCTGAGGTGCTGGGCATGAGCAGGCTGTGTGAGGGAGAGAGGCCTACAGGAGGGTTCACCCTCGAGAGGAGGGGCATGGGAAATTGTTGGCAGGGCCTTCACTGTGGGTTCTGGAACTGTCTGACGTGCCCTGTGTAATCGGCCTTGGGTGCCTCGACTCATTTCCATCTTCACAAATGCATTAAAACTGCCACTGGGCTCAGAACCAATGCCAGTTGGACTCTAATAGAGTTTTGAATCTCCACCAAGCCATGCATGGCCACTCCCAGCAAGATGAGCAGGGTGGTAATGAAGTCAGCATGTGTTCCTGGATGGTGACCGTGTTGCTGGCATCTCTGGATGTGATAAACCTTAATCTCTCCCCACTCCCCACGGGCCAGCGATGTCAATGAAGGCGGTGGGAGCGTACCCACGGCTAGAAACCAGGGACATGCATCACAGAAAAGAAAGGGTCAGCAGCTGGCCACGTCTCTCTGTAGAGCGCTGAGGGAATCCCTTGACAGCTCTGTGCCTCAGTTTCCTTAATCTGTCAAATGTGATGATTCCTATTCTGTCTACTCACTGGGCTGTTTCGAACACCACATGGAAATATGTACTGAACAGATACTTAAATACAGTGTGTCCGTAAAGTCATGACCGTGTGACTGGTCAAAAGTGCACCATGACTTTACGGACACACTGTATATAGAGTCTCGCACAGACGTATAGAGTTGTTACCGACGGGAGAACACGGTGGTGTACGGTAACCACTGGCCACGGATGAACTGCAAATTTTTGGAGCTAATTTTTAGGTTTCCGAGGTCTGTGCCTGACTTGGAAAGTATGTCAACCAAGACAAGTGTTTACATTTCTAGGAGCCCATACTCTGTATTTTGTAATTAATTACATGCCCTTCTATCTTCTTAAATAGAGCAGAGCAGACAACATTTAACTTTTTCTTGTTGAGTGGGCCATTATAAACATTATCAGCAAGGATAGCTATTAGAGGCCAAACACTGAATGTGTGCTCTACCCGTATTATCTTATTTAACCCTCATCACAAACCCAGGAGACAGGCATTTATTCTGTTTTACCGTAAGGAAACTAAAGCTCAAAAGAGTGAGACAGTGTGTCCTAATCATACAGCTGTGTGGGAGAGGTCTGAGCCCTTGAAATCCATTGTCCTCTCGTATTGCCAGTAAGTCAATTACAATTATTTGGCTTTTCCCCTCTTTCTCTCCTTCTCTCCTTCCTTCTTCAGTAACTTAGTCAAAATGCTACGGGGTGTTAGTGCAGTGCAGTGAGATGCCTGGCAAATCATCTCCCCAAATAAAACCAGACATATTTGTCAGAAACAACATTTCAGGGCGCTAGGAACTGATCAAAGCCATTCATTTCTGGTAAGAATGTAAAATGGGTCCTGGCTGGTTGGCTCAGTGGAGAAATTGTCAACCCAGCGAGTGGAAGTCTCACGTTTGATTCCGGTCAAGGCACATAGGAGAAGCGACCATCTGCTTCTCCACCCCTCCCCTTCTTCCTTCTCTCTCTCTCTTCCTCTCCCGCAGCTGTGCCTCGACTTGTTTAAGCAAGTTGGCCCCGGGCGCTGAAGATGGCTCCATGGCCTCACCTCAGGTGCTAAAATAGCTTGGTTGCCGAGCAATGAAGCAACGGCCCCAGATGGGCAGAGTATTGCCTGGTAGGGGGCTTGCCAGGTAGATCCCAGTTGGGACAAATGCAGGAGTCTCTCTCTCTCTGCCTCCCCGCCTCTCACTTAATAAAGAATGTAAAATGGTACAGCCACTTTGGGAAAGTTTGGCAGTTTTTTTTTAAGTTAAATAGAACCTTACTCTCCAACCCAGCAGCCACTGTTAGGTACCTGCTCTCTTGGTTTTCTGTCATTGCTACAATGAATCACCATAGACTTCATGTCTGAAAACACAAGAGTATTACCTTACAGTCCAGGAGGTTAGAGTTCCAACAGGGTCTCGCTGAACTAAAACCAAAACGTCAGCAGGTGCACTACTTTCCAAAGGCTTAACAGAGAAACTTCCCAGCTTCCAGAGACCGCCCACCTTGCCTTGGTTCCTATGAATTTCCCTCCATTGCCAGTGCCAGCAACAGAGGGCTGAGTCCTTCTCACATTGCATCACTTTGACCTCCTCTTCAGTCTCTTCCACTTTTAAGGACCCTTGTGAATACAGGCCTACTCAGATAATCCAGGATAATCTTGTGTTCTTAATATCAGCTGGTTAGCAACCTTCATTCCCCCTGCAACTGTAATTCCTCTTTGCCATGTAGCATAACATAGTCATAGGTTCTGGGGATTAGGATATGAGCATAATGTAAAATAATTCAGGATAATCTTGCTTTCTTAAAGTCAGCTGATTAGCAAGTTGGACATGTTTGGAAGCCATTATTCTGCCTACTACACTACCCAGAATAAATTAAAATATGTGCCCACACAAAGACTTGTATGTGAATGTCCGTATCAGCATTATACATAATAGCCCCAAACTTGCAATGATCCAAATGGATATCAACTGGTTAATGAATAAAATAGTATGCTATATCCTTAAACGGAATAATACTATTCAGCAATAAAAAGGAATGCTGATACATGTTACAACGTGGATGAACTTCTAAAACATAATGTTGAGTGATATAAGTCAAATGCAGAAGATAGATTATATATTTCCCTTTAAATGAAATTTCCAAAAGAGGCAAATCTACAGAGACAGGAGAAGGGGGATTGGCGACAAATGGACACTGGGAAGTTTGTGGCTTGATGGAATTATTTTAAAACTGAATTGTGGTGATGGTTACAAAATTCTAGAAATTTACAAAAAATTATTGAATTGTACCTTTAAGTTGTATTAATTTTATGTCAGTAATTTATAATTCGCTATAGCTATTTGAAGGAAAGAAAGCATTTGCACAGCTCCACATAAATGTTGCCAGAAGAGGTTGAGAGCCACATGAGAAAGGTGGTCGAGTGTGGTGGTAGCCGCATGGATTTGAGAATTTGGGTATACATGGGGGATTGAGCAGATATGCACATATGGTAGGGATGATGGGGGCCAGTTTTCTCACTATTAGCAGAGGGAGTTACAGGTAAGGAAGGGGGAAAGCTAGAATGAATGTTGTTGAACTGGAATTGGAGTCATTGGTATAAACTCATGGTTTTCCAGATAGATAAATACAGAAATTAGCATATCGGTACATATGATACACACAAATACCGCTGAGCTCTTTCCATTAGGATGGCCAAGAACAAGGACACATATGTAGCAAATAGCACATCTACTTGCTCAGGTAAGTAATGATTTTGAGTACCATTTTTCACTAAAAGGGATCAAAACAGAAATATGGACGTCAACTTGAAGGGGCTCCCACTGGCGCAGTCTGGGACATTTTGGCATTAATATATATATTGATAGTAAGGGGTTAGAACTCACTAAACAGACACCTGTGAGGTCACACTGGTTTAAATAAATGTGGAAGAGGAGAAAGCTCCTCATTAGAGTAGAATGTCTACTGATCAGAATTGATAGGGTAAGAAAAATCTCCATTTAGCAGTCGTTATAATAATTAACTCAGGCCAAGCTAACCAATTTAAATTGTTTCAAATTAAAAAGTAAAATAAACAAATCTGTAATTGAAAAATTAAGTTTAAAAATGTATTTGCATGAGATGATGCACCAGGCCTTGTCCTGTGCTGTTGTTCAGACCGCCTCCGACACACGGTGCTGTTTGTCCCTGCCCGGAATGGTCTCTGCCTACTTTTCTTAAACCTCCTTGGCATCTGTTCTTCTGGTTCTGCATTCTTTCTGTCTTTGTTGCTTCTTCAGAAGACTGGTGAGCCGACTGGTGACCAGGCTGCGTGTCCCCTTCGCACAGCTGTGTCTGAGCATGCGTGTGCAAGTGAGCGGGGCATCAGTGAGTGGGGGCTTCCTGGGCTCCCCCCTCCCGTCCGTGATGATTGTAGGACTTCATTGGAGCAGATCTCTTCAGTGGGGTGCAATGCACAGAGCTGTGGTGTGGCTGGGCTGGAGGGGCTGCCAGGTGCCTGCCTTCTTCAAAGTTGGCACCCAGAGCCTCTGGAGGCTCAAGTGTGGGCATTTGGGTTGAGAAACAGGTGTGTGTGTGGATGGGGGTCTGGCCATGAGGCCAAACTCTGGGCCTCAGCAGAAGGACCAGCGACTGTGTGGTTGAGTGGCTCCCAAACGCTCAGGGTCTTCACCTGGCCCAGGGTCTTCAGATGTGCTTTTTAAAATCAGCACTTATTCCCAAGGGTCACAGCAGCTTTATCACACAGGCCTGGATTTCGGTCTTTGCGCCTGGTTGTGGTTGTCAATGCCAAAGAGACCTTGGAGCCCATGGTGCCCAGTGGCATGGGCTGCTCTGAGTGGTGGGAGGAACGCCCAGAGGAAAGCTCTCTAACCCAGGGGCTCAGCGTAGAAACCGAGATGCCGGGATGGGCGAAGTGACTGGAGGAGGACATCTGGGAGGCAGAGGTGGGTAAGCAGGTGGTTAGGGGGTGCCCCACAACTTCCTCAAGGGGCCTGGCCAGCGCAGAAAGCCGAACTGTGGTGGGATCTGTGCGCCTTCTTCAGAAATGCCCCCGGCTTCAGTGTGGTCAGAGCAAGCGCTAAAGTCACATCTACACCGCGTCTGTGAAAAGAGAGCGTGCGACTAATTGGCAATGGGCTTTGTGGAGATAGCTAGCTGTCGGGCTGTGCTGACAGGTGAGGGTGGACGCTGGGGCGGTCAGCTCAGCGTTTGCTTGTTATCAGACCTCAGGAATCTTCCATGAGCAGGCCAGCCTTGCTCATGGGGGACCTCCTCCCGTAGTCTGATTGATCCACACATCCCCAGACCTTTTAACAACTTAGAGAAACAAACCAGCACTTTATCCAAAGAGGAATTCAGCACAATTACCACAGGATTTGGGCATTTCAAGGCTGTTATAAAGGAGGGTGGGTCAAAAACAGAGAGGCAGACAGATTGAGACAATGATGCTCACCTGCCCAGCAGTGACACGAGACTGCTGCCGGGGTCCCGAGCAGCCCTTCTGCACCCGGGCTTTGGTTTCCCCAGCTGCTACCCAGGTGTTCCCCATGGTCCACCCACTCCTGCCCGGTACCACTGTTGATTCCAGGCTTGGGCATCGCCCCAGGCCAGTGCATACGACGTCTCACTGCAGAGCTCTTGATCCATTCAGAAACAAGGAGAAACTATAGGAATGATTCTAAAAAATTCTCCTAGAAAGTAAGAACTTCGCAAAGATGGTTAGCAGACAGGCCTTCTGAATTTGCAAAGAGATGTCCATTTCCCAGATAATCCAGACCAGGACGTGGCTGAGAGATGCTAGCTCTTTGAGGGGGATGCCAGGTGGCCCTTACTCCTGCCTGCAATCCCTCCCTTCTCCAGCCCTCCCTGAGTACACAAAGGACTTCCTTTGGCCTGGCCCTCTGTGGGCTAGGATGCCACAGGGCCTGGCACTCAGGAGCCAGCAGGTAAGAAACTGGCCACATGCATTAGACCGACTCCCCAGACCACTGAAAACATTGTGATGCCACCCCCTCTCTGCTATCATCAACGTAAACGAAGAAACAACACAAAACCATGATGCTGAAATAAAACTAATTCCTTTGGAGATTTGCTGATTGCAAAACATTAGTTAAGTTTCTTGACATTGAGCTTTCTTACTGATTTACGGGCCTGCTTTGCTCCCAAGCATGGGGTATTTTATATAATAGTGTTTATGGCTGTGGGCTTTGGAGTCTGAAAGAACTGAGATTTAAGCCCAGTTCTGTCTCTCTCTACCATGTGACTTTGGGCAAGTCATTTAACCTTCTCAGTTCCCTTGTTTTCAAAAAGGGGAGAATGGTATCCTTTTCACAGAGTTGCTGGGGCTACCGTTTCCTGAGTACTTGCTATATGCAGGGCACCAGAGATCTAACCTTCACAGCAACTGCACGGTGTGTGTATGTGCGGAGGTAGGGAGGTATTATTGTTCCTATTTTATAGATAAGTTACAGACCCAGATAAACTAAGTGACCCACTCAAGATCACAGCCAGTAAGTGGCACAGCTGGGACTCGAACCCAGGTACTCATTCACTTGTCTGCTTTCTTAAGTACTAAAATAATGCCCACCAAACGCCCAATCAGCAGTGACTGATGTGAGCATCACTAGTCCGTGCTTTGCACACAGTAGGTGCTCGGGACAAATGAGAGAATGAAGAAAGAGCTGTGCGTGATGTCTGCAATCCTGACTTCCAGCCGTGTCTCAGGCAGGAAAGCGTGACTCCCACAACCTTGGCTTGAAGGCAGCCGAGGCAGATGGCATCCTTGGGGATTGTTCCAGGGTGAGGCTGGGCAGGAGAACGCCCGCTGGGGTGTTCCTCTTCCTCCTGGGTGGGCAGGCATCTCTGCAGTTTGAGCCCAGATCTAGATCCTGGAGGTGGACACAGGGTTGCTTAGATTTAAGGGGTAAGTTCAGAGCAGAAAGGAAGCTCTTTTAAAAATGAAGGGCAGCATGAGTGTTGAGCCAAAGGAGGATGGTTGGGAATTCCTTGTAAAACTTTACAGCTTCCGCCTTCCCCTCTTCTAAATCTTCCCATGAAGCCGTGCGGCGGGGGCCGTCTCAGCTGAGCGGGGCCAGGAGCCACCCATTCGTCCTTCAGTCAGGGGAGGAGTTTCTGGCTTCATCGGTGCCTGTCATGGCCCTGGTGGACAGTGACCTGCTAACTGGGGGCCCTGCTCCAGGCCCGTAGGTGATGAGAAATGGCCACAGGTGCCCGCAGGAGCTGGAGCGGCACCGACGCTGCCTCCAGGCCTGCTGGACCCCATCTGGGCAGAGGAAGCTCAACTGTTGTCCCTTTATGTGTATTGACTTAGTGGAGTGTAAACATGTTAAAAGTTCACTTTCTCCTTTATAGGAGTCTATAAAAAGGCTCTTAAACTGGAGTCCTAGGGCCTCAGCAAGACAAATGTAGAATTGGGGCGGGCACAGTCTGTCTTTCCACCTTCAGCACGGAGGTGTGAGTCTATTTAGGATGTGGCTTCAGCTTGGAGCCTGGCATTCTGGCTCGGCCAGCGTGACCACAGTGGACTCACGCCAGCAGGCACAGGGTTCCGGCTATCGCTCTGCCCGAGGCTTGCAGGCTGCTGCAGTGAGTCCCTGGAGAAGGCTGGCTGTGAGATCGAGAGTTCCCCTTGCCCAGAAATATTTTCCTGGGCCTGCGGAAGTGTGTGAGATCCCAGGATCTCTAAACGAGCAGAGGGTGAGAGGAAGTGTCCCAGATCCCCAGTAAGTGGCCAACTGAGCTCAACCATTGTCTCTGGTGGCTTGGGTCTTCGGGTGGCTAATGGGTAAGAGGGAGAGGATATGAGGCCCTTGATGAGAAAAGGACACTGGGCGTTGTACCTCAGCTGTTCTTGTTTGCCCTGTAGAGCTGCAGAGCCACTGTGTGCCTTGTTGGAGCCAAATGCTCCTTTATAGACTGACTTGGCAAGCAGGTGCTGAGCCCTGTGGGTGAGCCCCGGAGGCAGAGTCCTGGCGTTGGAGACTGCATTTGCTTTATAAGCTTTGGTTTCTTCATCTGTTAAATTGGAAGGTTGTCCCTGTCCTGCCTGCCAGTCTCTTGGGATTATCATAAGGGTTGAGTGAGAGAGAGTGTTTTGGGGATGGTGGCAAAGGTATTCTGTGGCCCAGAGGAATCAGTAGGAGGTGACCCGGCACTGAGTCCAGAACCTGGCACTTCTTGGTTCAGTGAATGGCCGATAGATGTATGACCGAATGAAGGGGCTAGGGGTTCTCTCCAAGAACCTGGTCTGCTCTCTGTCCCGTGTGTGCCATTGGTGTGGCTTTGGGCCGAAACACCAGGGCAGCTCCTGCTTGTAGGCACACTCTAGGGCCTGACACCTGATGTCCCTTTCAGCCCTGACCTAACCCCTGCAGAAGGCCATGCTCCTGAAGGTTTGGCAGCACAGCTGTGACCTCCATCCATTGTCTCCCCTGTGGTGTCTGGCCCCAGCTGGGCCCTCTGGGGAGCCCCCGTGGCCAGCTGTGGCCCTCACAGGCCTGTCTAGGGCATGGGATCCCATATAGCAGCCAAGGATTTGAGGAACCCCCAGCCCAGGCTTAAACAAGTCTAAGCTTTCCCGAGAGGAGCAAGTGTTTAACGCTGAGTGAAAGACAGGAAGGCAGACAGACATCCTGTGGGAAAACACAGTCACCTCTCCGGGTGCGCATCTGCCAGAGAACAGGACAAGGTCAGGCCTTGCTCTGCACCTGAGAGGCAGGCTGGCTTTGCCCCTCACCTTGCTGGATAGAGTTCCTTCGTCTCCCTGAGTCCATTTTGTCATCAGTAACAGGTCACTGATTATAGAGTATTGGAGGGGAGGAATTAAATACAATAATGACTGTGGAGCACCCAGCCTAGTGCCAGGAACATAGAAGTATTCGATACATGGATTATTGTTTCCACCATCATGATTATCAATCACCGTCATTGTCACTATTGGTGGCACAGAACCCTTTGCTGGTGGAAATGCCCTGGCCATGGCTTCTCCACACACTAAATTAAATAGTGTTTGAAGCTTGGGGTGTCTCTGAAGGGCTCCCTGGACTGGTCTAGAACAAAGCCACCCAACACAGTGGCACTTAGAGCAAATAATAAAAATGAGAAACTGAATTCTTTTTTTTTTTAATTCATTGAGAGGAAGGAGGGCAGAGAGACAGACTCCCACATGCACCCTGGCAAGAATTCACCCGGCAAGTCCATTAGGGGGTGATGCTCTGCCCATCTGAGATGTTGCTCTGTTGCTCAGTAATCAAGCTCTTCTTAGTGCCTGAGGCAGAGGCCATGGAACCATCCTCAGCGCCCAGGGCCAATTTGCTCCAATCTGGCCAGGGCTGCAGGAGGGGAAAAGAGAGAGAGAGAGAAGGGAGAGGAGGAGGGATGGAAAAGCAGATGAGTGCTTCCCTTGTGTGTCCTGACCAGGAATCGAACCTGGGATATCCACATGCTTGAATTCTTAAATAGCCATGTGTGGCTAATGGCTATCATGTTGAACCACAGAGTTCTAGAAGTTTCCCTGCAGACTGGATATTGCCTAGCTCCTCTCTGAGCTGTGAGAGCCCCAGTTTGGGGGGGGCGGGCTGCTGAGGACGCCAGCACCCTCAGCTACAGACAACAGAGGGTGTGTTGGAATACTCGGTACTGATAACTGCCCAGCTGGGTTTCCTGGAACTTGGCCTGCATGCAGATGAGCTGGATACTCAAACGCTGACCATAGCCGGGTTTTAATTACAGCAGGTCCATGGCTTCTAACCTGGATGGGAATCAGAGCAATAGGAAGAAGGGATTCCTGTTTATTAAGCACCTGTCCCCAACACTGGGCTGCCAACTCTATTACAGATGAGGAAATGCCCTCAAGAGGTGGGTGACATGCCCAGCTCTTTATTTCCTGCCAACTCATCAGCTCCCCCACATAGAGGACCAGCCGAGTTTTATACTGCTGGAATGACAATCTGCAGAGCTTCTAGGTCACAGGCTGCAGAGCAGGGCTTTTCAGCCTGGGGCCACTCTCTCTGTCCAGCCATCTCCTTGGTGCTTCCCTGATTACGAGACCTCTGTCTCATTATTTGTTCCTAACAATGGGTGGCCAGGGCAGATGGTAGCTGCCCATTTTACAGCTGCAGGGATGAAGGCTCTGAGGGGTCAAGGCACTCAGGGGCCAGCTGGCTCTAAGCCTGCCTCTCCCGCTACTCATGTCCTCCCTGCCTCACTTGGACTTCTTGTGGCCACTCTCGGAGAGGACAGGCCACCGCTGTGGGGCACACCCACATGGGCTGGAGGCTGGGCAGGGCCAAGAGGGGTGGCCCTGCCTCAGCGGGCGGGTGTATGACGGGGGGTGGGGGGCTGACAGCTGACAGCATTAATAGGCACATTGTCCCCTCACTGCTGAGTGCCGCCCGGCCACTTCCTCACATGCCGCGCTGGATGAGCTCATGTCTGCGGTGTGGGGCGGCCGGGCCTGGCTGCGGGGAGGCGGCCGGCCAGCTCGGCCCGGCGGCGAGGCCTGGTGGAGTCGTGAAGCAGAACGTTGTAATGAGCGACGCCGGCTGGATTTATGGGGTTGTGCACGTGGGCCTGGCCTTCCTGCGAGAGCCTCCACATGGGAACACAAACAAGTCCTGGCCCAAGAACGGCGCGACTGGGTCTTAATAAGAGCCCACTAATTACTGGAAGGCCCCGACCAGGTCCCCAGCCTGCGGAGTAGCAGAGCAAGGCTGCTTCCTGTGTCTGTTTAGGCTCCACTGGGTTCCTTGGTCTCACTGGGAAACCCGGGGAAGCCCCAGGCATGCCTTCCTAGCTCTATGGCATCGAGTAAGGTGCTGATCCTCTCCTCACTTTTCCTCATCTGTTAAATGGGATAATGCGCCTTTGGAGGCCTTGGTGAGGCAGCATACCAGAATGCGTGAGTTGACTTGTTACCCGTTCCTGGCTTTGAATCTTGGTCCTGCCAGGTTCCTGCTGTGTGGCATGGGCAGGTCACTTCATCTCTCCAATCCAGGCTCCCTCACAAAGAGAACAGGGACACTAATGTTCACGGGATGGGGTCATTAGGATGTAGTAAGGGAATGCATGCAGACTTCTCAGTCCACTGAGAGCTCACCCCTCTGCCACGGTCAGTGCTCGGTCACGTCTCTGGCTGTGTGGTTACTGTCATTGGACAGTCTTAGGCCTCTCCAAGGCCCTGGGCCATGCGACTCTGCTCCTATGCTGTGGTGGTCCAGGCAGCAGAGGACTGGGCATGCATCCCATCAGGGCCATGTTGGAGATGCACGAGGGCCACCTGTCTGCCCCTGTGACCATAAGCCTCTTTCCGCTGGCACAGGAGCCTGTTGGGACGAGGACCCAGGCCTTGGATTATGCCGAAAGTAGAACCTGGTTCTCCTGGCCCAGGCTGGGGCCATGAGAACTTGTCTGACTCAGGCTTGTGTGTTGCATCCCCAGGACATGCTGTTAGTCCAAGGACACCTGCCCTGTGGCCAGTGCTCTTGCCTGTACAATCTGTGCACCAAGCTCACTGGCACAGAGACGAGAGCTCACTGGCGGCTGGCGGCCCTGACCCACGGGTCTCTCTTGCAAACATTTTCCTTGTTTATTAGCACTATGGATTTAGCCTTGAGCCAGGAAGGTCTCAGGTCCAAGGCCTTTTCAAATCAAGAGCCAGGCAAAGCAGAAGCAGCAGATGCCCTGAGCGCCAGGCTGCGGTTAGCAGTATAGCGAGAGGGTGTGAGCGGGGACCTCGTGCCAACATCAGACCTCACTCTGAGGCCACCATGTGCCACACAAAGCGAGTGAGCCAACGGGATGGTACCCCTGGCTGATTCCACAGGGCTGAAGGGTCAAGAAGACCACGTTCTCCCTAACCTTCCTGCTGCCTTCTCTAAGTCAGGCAGTCTGCCTGCTGACTGGTCTGTGAGGTCCTGGCGGGCTCCACTTGACTCGTGATTCACACAGCCACTGAGAGAGCTCCTCTCCTGCCCTCGGCCCTCTGGGTGAGGTGTCATGGGTGCCATAGGGTGCAGGAGCCACTGTCCCAGGCCTGGGGAATGGCAGGGGTTCCTTTGCTTGCTCACTGCAGTCTGCCCAGAACCTAGCACAGGGCCTGGCCCAGAGGGCTTGGGGAATATGTGTGAATGAAAGACACTCACTGTCTGATGGGGAGACAGCCATGTCAGCACACGACAGCTGTCCAGGAGGCACAGTACTGTGACTGGTGGATGTGCAGAGTGTACTAAGAGAGGGCATGAAGCCTGGACAGAAGGTTCACCAGGGAAGGCTTCCTGGAAGAGGTGAAAGGGAGATCTAAGAGGGGAAACCTGAGGGGCTGGGCAGCATTGCAAATAAGTGGTGGCAGTATCGTGTTCCAGGCTAAGGAACTGGCATTTGCAAAGGCCTGAAAGCAAGAGCAGAGTGGCCCCAAACAGAGCTGGGAGAGGTGGAGAGACGCACAGAGGGGTACAGTGAGGCCAGCGCAGATGACCAGCCTTCCCCGAGTCCCAGGCCTATGAAGACCTCGGAAGCAGCTTCTGACCTTCCATGGGCCCTCATTTTCTTATCTGTTTTACAAGTGGAGATTCAACACTGTCACCTAGGGCGTTGTGGGAATTGAGCCGGCAGTGTGCATGTGTGTGTCTTACACACTGTAAAGGGCTGGGTGTGGCGTGGGGATGGTTTTGGGTTGCTGCCCCAGAGAAGCCCTGGGGTGACCAGGGACCCATGAGGAGGCACAGAAGTCAGGCAAGGACCCCATGGGCAGTGGGTTCCTTGGGTGTCATCTTAAAGAAAGTCATTGATACCCTTCAATTGTTTGGATTTGCCCATAATTAAACCCTGAGGGGCTGTCTGTGGGTCTTGACAAATACATCATAAGGGCTTTGGTTAAGTAGAAGTTCCTCGAAGCTGCCCCTGCCCTGGCCCAAGGTGGCATTTCTCTTCAGAGCATGTGCCGCAGGACCAAGTGCATTCTCCACTGGGGTTCAGAAGCCACCTCAAGATGGGAATCTGTAGCCAGTACCTACGGGGGACCTAATGAGAAGCTGCCAGGGTTCAATTATGCACCCGGCCCAGGCTCCGTGCCGTTTGACTGACAGCTCATTACCCAGTGCCATTTTGGGGCAGTGGAATTTAATCTCCCAGATGGGACACAAATCAATTTGCCCACGTGCCGCAGCTGTGTCTACATGAACTCCGTGCTAATTTGTTCTCTTAAGCTTAGGGAGCCTTGTCGTTTTTAGGTACAGAAACATCAGGTTTCCCAGCCAGCCTGGCCAGGGTATGTTGAGGTAGGCACATTGAGAAGGTCAGGCTGAGATGCTGAGCAGGGAGGTACCATCGGCCTGGCCCAGAGAAAGCTGGGGTTCTCACCCAGGAGGTGGGGCTCGTTGATGGGAAGATAGTATGTGAGAATTGGGGGGGGCATGACATCCCATGTTGTTGGGATCAAAGTCACCTGCCCAAAGGCTTGGCTGTCAGGGATTTCTGCCAGCAAGGCACAGGTGACCTGCTTGAATGCATCTAGGGCCGCATTATTCTGTCCTGTGGTTGTTCTGGGACAGTTTTCTGCCCTCTGTAAAGTGTGGTCATCACTTACAGCCAAGACAGTGAGTGACCTTTAACTTGTGACATTGGAATAGTTTGCAGGGCAATCTGAGGTCTCTTCCCAAGTGAGCACATTACCTGTGGCATGTGTTCTAGGACAGCAGTGCTCCCGTACCCTGCCATGGGAGTGGGGCTCCTACAGACTCATGGGTGCCCCCTCTAAGTATTCTCAAGGGGGCTGTTAGCATATTCACATTCATGGGTGAAACAGGCCAATGAGGGCATTTCCCAGGAGGAATGTCAGCTGTTTGGTAGGAGATGGGATTCAGGCTGATTCTGCTCAAGTTGGAAGGATGCTTCTTTGCATGTCCCTCCGTTCAGCACTCTGCAGCCATAGACGGCTCTAGAGCAGTGGTTCTTAACCTGCATTCTATCGAACCCTAGGGGTTTGATGAGTCGGTCTCAGGGGTTCAGAGAAGCCTCTGCCGTGGAGGCCAGAATAAAGTAATAGCGTAATTTGTTGTGAGTTCATGCACTTTGTTGGTTTTGTTCTTTGAGCAAGGTGATGTTCATGCACGGCTCATTTTGTGCACCAGTAAGAAAACATATACCTATGTCTTGAATTTGGAAAAAAAAATCATATTTTATTTATCACTAAAGAAGGGTTCGGTGAATGCGCATATGAAACTGGTGGGTTCGGTACCTCAAAAAAGGTTAAGAACCACTGCTCTAGAGTCTCTTTAAGGTGTATATGAGTGTGTGTTGTATGGACTCATGGCAGGAGTGAGCAAGTGTGTGTGTGTGCATGGGTGCACACAGGTGTGGGAAGGTGTGTATGTGTGCATGGGTATGTGTGCATATGGGTGTGCATGTATATACATGAACATGCTGTGCATGTGCATGGGTGTGGGAGGGGTGTGTGTACATGAGCATGTGTGCATATGTGTGAGCATGGGTGTGGGAGGGGTGTGTGTATGAGCATGTGTGTATATGTGTGAGCATGGGTGTGGGAGGGGTGTGTGTATGAGCATGTGTGCATATGTGTGAGCATGGGTGTGGGAGGGGTGTGTGTATGAGCATGTGTGCATATGTGTGAGCATGGGTGTGGAAGGGGTGTGGATGAGCACAGTGGGTGTGAGAGGGGTGTGCATGAGCTTAGGTGTGGGAGTATGGATGTAAGTATATGCATAAGCAATGGTGTGCATGAGTGCAGGAGAGGGATGTGTGTGCATGGATGTGCATGGGGGTGTATGTACATTATGGGTGAGTGTGGGAGGGGTGTGTGTGCACATGGATGGGCATGGGTTTGTGTGTATGTGAGTAGGGTGCATGTGCATAGATGTGTGTGTGTACAATTGCATGTGTTTGCATGCACACAGGTGTGGGAGCAGTGATGTGCATGGGTGTGTAGGGGTGTGGGGATGTGTGCGTGGGTGGGTAGGTGCAGGCTAAGGGAGTCACTCTGGTGGGGAAGAGGAACAGGACGAAAGTGCCCTCTGTGGAGAGGGTCTCTGGGACCCTCCTTCCCGGGGTTGACAAAGCAGTCCCTGCTGGGCTGGTTTGTAGGGGTCAGGGAAAGGCCAGTCTATTCACACCTTGCTGAGGTGCATGGAGGGGCGGTGATGGGGGCTGGGATTGAGCAGTTTTATTGCCTCGCCTGTCAGGAGGGTCATGTGATATTATTTTGATATGGGCACCCCCAAAAGCAAACACAACAGGCAGGTTATAAATAGAACAAAAGGGAACCTCACCCCTGGCCATTGAGTGTTTCCCTTTCTTCTCAGCCCATGGTGGGCCCAGGACCCTCCTCCTACCGCCAGCGCCTGCAGGCCAGTGGCTCCAAGGCGACTCCCAAGATAAGGTTGGCCTCTGGCACCTGGCCGTGAAAATTAAACACTGAAGTTGCTAATGAATAAATCGGCCAGGCCACCACCTCTGCCTCTGATGAGGGGAGAGCAGGACCACTTGGGTGACTGACGTGCAGCCTGAGTGACAAATCAGGGAACGAGAGGAGTTCCTGCCCGGGCACTGACTAGCCGATCCTATCTCCATCCTCCCAGAAAGGCCTATGCAAGCGCAGCAGTCTGGACCAGCATGAGGAGGGGCGGGACTGGATGAGAGGAAATTACTGCCCATCTCTGGTTTCTTTGCTTTTTTTGCCTTCTTTTCTCTGTTGGGGCTAACTGTAGCTGTGACCAGTCACCTGACCCTGAACAGGAGGAGGGAATTCTTCCAGATAAAGAAAGCCCCGGATGGACAGCTCCACACACATGCTGGAGACAGGGCTGGGGAGCAGAGGCCGGGGCTGTGGGGCTGCCTGGCTGGGAGCGGCTTGAGGCCTGGGCTCTCAGGGGAAACTCCCCCAGCTGAGGCGGAGATGCCTGGGTGCCATCTTGCTGCTGATCTCCTATCGCCTTGCTCTCTGAGCCTAGAACATTCCAGCCTTCCCCACAAAGTCCAGCTCTAGGTTCTCTGCTCAAGAAAGCCCTTCCTGAGCACTCTGAGCCAGAGAGCACGCTCCCTCCTCAAAGTGCCCGTTTGGCAGGCACCCCTCCGCTGGACAGAGGCTGTGTCACCTGCCTTTGTAAGAGGCCCTGATCTGAGGCTGCATTCATAAGGAGGACCAAATAAATCCTTCTCGGCCACTGGATTGCTTTAAATACGCGTTCTGTTTGCCACTTAACCAACAAGTTCTGTTTATGCTGCCAGGTCCGACACACAGGACACCTATCAGTGAATAAACAGGAGGTTCTGCCTAAGTGGGCAAGGTTTAGGGTGTATACCAAAGGAGAAGGGAGAGCTTTGTTTGTAGTCAGACAGCTGGGCTCCCCTCCCGATAGCTGTGTGACCTTGAATAATACGCTTTACCTCTCTGTGTTGTTTTCTATCTATAAAATGGGGATCATGTGACCGACCTCACAGGGCTGCCATGAGAAGTAGATGAGATGGTGGGTGCCAAGGATGGGTGTGCACGCCCGCACACAGCAGTTATTACTGTCAGGTTAGTCCTAGTTAGCGCTATGGCACTGTGTTACATCTCAGATGTCGTTTACAGGGGCTCACGGAGGAACAGTGCAGAGATCGTCTGGATTATTCAGGGAAGAGCCCAGCTGCCAAGGGCAAGGACTGCTTTTTAGAAACAAGTGCAGGGTGAGGGTAGGGGGATGTTGTCTGCCTTGCGCTACCGTCAGACCACATGGGGGTTGCATGACCCATGGTCAGGGCTGGAGGGCTCTGGAATTGGGACTGCAAGTCTCCTGACACAGCTCACAGCAGACAGGAGCGTGGCAACAACCTGCACACTAGCCACCAAAGAATAATTTCATTTATGGTAAATTCTACTAACTAACTGCAAACTTGTCTTTTGAATAGAGCGAGGCATGTGTATATTTCAAGCGGTTCCTTGCAGCTACGCCAGTTTTTAAAGTAATGAGCTGTTTTCTTTTGTCCTGTAAACATGAGGCTGACATCAGAGAACAACTTTTGATCCCAGTTTGAAAAAACACCGGGTGGTTCGGAGATGATGGGAATCTCAGGCAGCTGGTGGGCTCTTTCCCTCAGTTTCATTGAAAAGAATTTCTTCAAGGAGCCACAACTCAGGGGCACGATGCACTTTGGATTATTGAAAGTTTAGAAACACTTAGGTGATTATGGTAAATATATCATGTAAATCCTGACCAATGCAATTTATTTTGTGAAGGCACAAGCGCAGAAACCAGGGGTCCTTTTCTTTTTACTTCCCAATCCTTCTAGCGCCATCTAGTGGACAGACAGGCTAGATGCAGGATTTGCTTCTCTGGTGTTCCTTCTCCAAAGCTAAGGAAATGCCACTCACCTAGAAGCCATTTAAACCTCAGTGCCATCTGTTTCCGTCTCCGAGTCAGAAACACCACCAAGGCCAAATGGAGTCTCTCTGGTTGCTGATTAGAGTGGCCCCAGGGGTCCTGCATCACTGTATCTGAACCTGGTAGTCAGACTAGCAGTGTCGCTTCTGACATAGGCCGGTTAGTGACTGACTGCACTTCCCCCGCCCGACCTCTGTTCTCAGCTGTGAAATTGGATCTCACAACAGGACCTGTCCCGGGGGGTCACCACAGGGACACAATGAAATTATGCCCTTAAGGGACTCAACATAGTGCCTGGCACACAGTAAAGTGACAGATCTCTAAACGAGAAATGAAGAACATGTACTCTAGCCCCAGTAAAGATCTTGGGTGAAAATAATTTAAGTCTTAGAAATATTTAAGGAGAAAGTTGGAAATACCATCTTTCAGACTTAAGTTGGAAGTAGCCACTTTTTCACTGAAGAGGTTGGTTGTGTGATGGCATGGGACACCCGTCTGGAGGTCTTGGGCGCAGCGTGGGAAGGAGGAACGATCCTTTATGTTCATCTACAAGCAGTGTGCTGTTGTGTGTCTCCTCCCAGTAAGGTCTGCTGTAGAAGCGGGCACGTTTCTTTCCAGAGCCGTGATGGCAAACTTATGACACGCGTGTCAGCACTAACACGCATAGCCATTTTCGATGACACCCCGCCGCATACCAGAGAAGTATGGGGCCGCATGCCGAGAAGGACGTTTCATCCTCGGCTCCTGCACGGCCAGGTGCAGTAGCCGAGGATAAAACATTTGCTGTAGTGTAGACACTCTGTGCCGGAGGTCTGTAGGCCAAAACAACAGAACTCCGGCACAGAATGTCTAGTTCTGGGACTTCCGGTTAGGCCGTTCTTCTCGAAGTGACACACCACCCGAGTTATGCTCAGTGTTTTAGTGAATTTTGACACCACGCTCTAAAGATTGCCCATCACTGTCCCAGAGAGCTGCAGTCTCCTGTGCATTTTAGGCAATTTTAGATGAAGACAAAAGTACATTTTGAAGCAAATGGTGTCCGTTTTTTGCCAAGTTTAGGTAAGAAGAGTTTAGATACTGTGGTCCAGCTGGGGCCTTTCTAAATAACCCACATCCCGGAGCACCCACTGCCAAGGGGAGGCATGGACAGCTGGCAGCACATCTTGGGTATCTTGGTGGTGGCACCTTGCCTTTGGAAAGCTGCTGGTACCATGGACACTGTCCTGTGAGAACAAGTCCAAACAACCCTGGAAGAGGCCTGGAGGCTTCTGCAGCTCCATCTGGCAAGTGACCCAGGGGCACTGGGCCCAGCTGTGAGCTGGAGAGATGGGCAGGACAGAGCTGGGCTCTGAGTCTGAAGATCTGGGCTCTGGTACCAGCCTGCCACTTGCCACCGCTTTGTGTGTCTGCATCGTCATCCACGAAATGGGGACAACACCCTTGCTGTGTCACAGGATGAACAGAGACTTTATGGGAACTCCCTCTAACAGCCATGAGGGCCTGAAGATGCCCCCCGCCACTGCAGTAGCCACTGCAATGCGTCCTGGGGACGGGCTGTCCACCCAAGGCCCCCGTCCCGTGGAGAGAGAAGCTGACTTAGGACTCGAAGCCACAATAACATGATGCCAAACAACAGTTTAACATTTTACTAAATCAATTCACACAAATTCCAAATTGCAAATATAATTAAGGACAACAGATTCTGTTCTGCCTTTTAAATCTTTCATTTCCAAATATGTCATTAAGACAAAAAGTAAACAAAAATTAAGTCTGCGGCATATTCATGATTTTTCTTCTCGAGGGAAAAAGAAGGAACGTTATAGTAAAAAGAACGCCACTGGGTGTACAGTAAAGCACCACGACACACAGTACAAACGGGCCTCCTGGACTCTGCGCCCGCAGGGGACACTGCTCGCCCCTCTGCTCTGCGTCAGGCAGGGTTTCATTAAAATAAAACAATAAAATCTAGGTTACCCTAAAGTCAGACACAGTCTGGAACACAGTGCTTAACAACAGTAATGCCAACTATCAGTGCTAACGTAAAAACATTTTAGAAGGTCAAAAACAATTAAACTGGAAACCCAAACCTTATCTTCCCTAGATGAGCAAAATTGAAAATGAAAGGGTTCCTGCCTCCCAGTAGGAGTGAGGGAATTTTTTCTTTCAAACTGGAGGCAGGGGGCACGGTGCGGGCTGGTTCTGCGGGTCCTCAGCCTAGTTGGCGTCCAGCTTGGCCATTTCCTGCACATAGATGCCTATACTCTCACTGTCAAAAAGCACGAAGTACACTGTTTTGATGGAAGAGGACATTGTTGACACGAAGTAGCTGGAGATGGCTTTCAGGATCAGCTGAGCTGCCGTCTGCTTTGGGAAACCGTTCCTGCAAGACAGACAAAAAGGCCTCAGCCACTAGGGAAGCCACAGTGGCCATGCGATGGCCCCTGTCCACCGGCCACTGCTCTCCGGGAGGCTCTCAAGGCCACGCGTGCCACAGTTTGCCTCGTGTTGGGCCCTGTGCTGCTAGTACGCAGGCATGAGAAAGCCTGGCGTCCACCAGACAAGGGAAGAACAAGTGGGCAGAGAACTATGACCTGCAGAAGGTTCTCTGCTCAGAGAAACAAGGCATGGCAGTTGTCTTCAAATGACAACGAGCAAGCAGAGAGGATACTGTTCTGTGGAATGCGGTGTGCATTAAGTGCAAGGCAGCATGAGCTCCCATGTTTCTTTTCCCAGCACCACTGTGACTAGCATGGGGCCTGGGACACAGCCCAGGCCCTCAGAGGCTCCCTATAAATCTCGGCCCCAGGAGAAGGCTGGAGGCTGGAGCTTCTCCAGGAAGCTCTCCTCTCTGTCCACACTAGTACACAGGTCACGCCCTTCACATGCCCTTCAAGCTGCAGGAGCCTACTCCCAGCACAGAGCAGGGCCAGGGCGTCAAGGAGTTGTGGGTGCAGGGGAACAACTCCAGGCCGAGTGGGCTCTTCATCTCAAGGGATAGCATCCAAGTCTCCAGGCCAGACTGGTGTGAATGCAAATGCATTTTCATTTCAAGTAAATGTCATGTGACAGTTGGGGGGTAGGGCCTCAGAACTTAAGCAAGAATCTGAAATCAGGACTCCTCACTTCATGAGAGTCCAAGACTGGTTGTCCCTGGTCAACACTGCAAGTGTAGGACCCCGGTGACTCGGGGACAATGGAAGTAACGCAGCACCTTGCCTAGTCTGTTAGAAATAACGTTAGCTTTGGAGCCTCCGGTCCTAGATTCAAACCCTGTACCCCGGATTACATTCAAGGGTACGCAGGCTGAGAGTCTGCGGCCGGTTTGCAGGAAGATTTCTTTATCAGCAGATATACAGCCTTCAGTCTGCTCTGAGCCTGTGGGTCTGCTGGTACTCAAAGTGCTGGACCAACTTGCCATCAGCTTGGGCACCTGCCACCAGGAGCGAGGTTCCTTAGAACACTCCTGGACGTGCTGAGTGCCGGGAGTTCTCACATTAGCTGCTTCCCTCAGTCACACCCATTCTACTGTCGGGGCTCAGAGCACTTCAGGTGCGCAGGAGAAAACCTGTCGCTTGCCTTTGATCACAGTACTTCACCCAGCTCGACAACTAGACCCATAATAACTTCTGGATGCTTTAGAAGTGAGGCTTATTTTTAGAACACAGGGGTGTCACCCAGGCATGTTTCCAGCCTGTACAGGGGAGCCTGTGGGTGACAGAGGGGTGCAACCCAGAGCCCAAGTTCCTTCACACGCAGGTGGCTCCTCCTCAGGCACAAGGCACACCTGCAGGGCTGCCAGCACACACCAGCCCACAGGTGAGGATGGGTAGAACAGCACAGCTTCCCCAGAGGAGACCCTGGGACTGTTTGCCACCGGAGTGGGAGCAACCAACAGGTGAACTGGGATGGAGGGTGGTGGCAACAGTCAGGGAGAGGTGGCCCCCACGTGGCAGGTCGTTCCCCTTGTGCCCTTCCCCACTCTGGGCTTGGCCAGCTCCGTGTGGAGGAAGCCGTTCCCCCGACACCTGGCACAGGTGCCTTGACTGCTCTCACAGGAGGGGTACATGGGGCGCAAGGGCTGCTTTCCCACACCAGCCCCACTCCTGAGAGGGCCAGGCAGGCAAGCTTTTGGGGAGCGGTGTGCAGGCACAGGGTCACAGTGTCACTGGAATAGGGGCCGATTTTTAGTGTCTCACAAAGAGCGTTTATTTTCCTGCTGTACCTACAGCTGCTGCCCAAGGGCTGGTCAGGTGACTGAGCCCATTGGTTTCACCCTGGTGAGAAGAGGCTGAGGGGGAGGCAGCGGGTGCCAGAGGGCAGGGTGGGAGCCCGGCCAGGCACTGCAAGAAGCTTGCAGTGGGGCTGGGAGCTCCGGGGGCTTCTGGACCAGGCAGAGCAGTCTGTGGACGTGACCCGGTCGGGTGGGGCGGTGAAGAGTTGTTCTCTACACTGGAAGCCCCAGATCATGCTCTACCAGCCCCGAGCTCCCCTTGTGAGGGAGCCCCCCTGCCCTCCGCCCACTCCTGCACAGCTGGGCTGGTGGGAGGCCTGTGGAACCCCCTGGGAGAGCAGTCTGTACTGTGGCCTGGGGGGTCACAACCTGTCTCCTCTTGTGTCGCAGAATGGGGCATGGCCCTAGCCCTTTGGCTCTTGCTGACAGGGCCTTCCTGGGGCACCAAACACATGCCAGTCACCTTGCCTGTACCCAGCACTCTCTGACCCACAGTGACGCGCACAGCTTTCCACTCCTCTGCCTGGGGCCCTTGAGAAGGGCTGTGTGACTCTCAGCAAGGGAATGTCCTTCCCTGTCCCCTACATCAAGCTTTCAACATGAGCCTGTGTGAGGGCTGAGGGCCCGTGGAAAGGTAGGTGCTGTTCCACGCAGGCAGTGGGATTCAGCAGGTGTGGGGACCAGACTCCGGGAGCCACTGTTCTGCGTGGAGTCCATGTGAACTTTATCATCTGAACTCGCAGGGTGGGGAGGCGGGGCCCAGGGCGGAGTGCCGCCGTGCCCACACCTGCATGCCCTACTGCGAGCCCGGTGCAGCCTGTCCGGCCGGTGGCTGTGGGATGAGCACAGATCTGATCTGTTTCCAGGAAAATGTCTCGCTGATGAACCTGTTGCTCTGGGCTCGACAGCCATAGCCTAAAGAAGAAACCCAGCCACGGAGGTGACCACACTGGGCCACCAGGCTGCTGAGAAGGAATGCAGGTAACGGCTTTGCTACTGTTTCCTGGTAGCCCGAGAGTGTGGCAGATGGATGTTCATGCAGATGCTCTCACACAGACTGCTTTACACAGAGCCCTGTGCCTTCCACACGGGGCGGCTGTGGCGCACGCAGTGGCCTGCAGCCACGTGGGATGTGTGCGTTTGGGCCCTCTCTCTGTGCCTTGTTTCCCCGTCTGCTGCAGCGAGGTCAGTAATCAAAACACCTGTGACCTGGCGAGGCTGAGGACCAAACAAGACAGTGCACTGAGTCCTCCATCAGTAGTGTTGTC
Source organism: Rhynchonycteris naso (assembly GCA_037038555.1). Lineage (NCBI taxonomy): Eukaryota > Metazoa > Chordata > Mammalia > Chiroptera > Emballonuridae > Rhynchonycteris > Rhynchonycteris naso. Next base: position 97,077,468 of record CM073003.1, read on the forward strand.
TGTAAGCTGGGTGGTCTCCAAGTGGAGAGAGAGCTACCTCACCACCCCAGGCCCCGTGACGCTTGCTGTCATCGTTCCTGTCCGGTGCTAGTCCTGTGGCATCTGGCCCCGAGAGAGCTGCTGCCTGGATGTACAATGCCCAGTCCTTTGGAGGGCTGTCGGCCACGGCTGCTGGCTCGGGTGGGCTCCCCGAGAGCTGCCTGCCTGCGGCGCCTCCCTCGCCGCTCAGCATGGCAGCAGGTTGGGTTCCCCTGCTGACTGCAGAGGCACAGGCCCTCTGGATGCCACCCTTCCCCCCTCAGGCCTGCTGCCTCTTGTGACCGTCACTGTGTCCTATGCCGCACTGTCTGCCCTGAGACCAGATGCCACCTCGTCTGAAACAGCAGAGCCAGCAGAGACCAGGGCAGACTCTCGAGGGTCCAATTCAGGCTGGACTCTGACTTGGACAGGGGCATTAAGCTAAGCATAGTGTCCTCTACTACAGAACGGGGAGCTCGAAGGTACGTGGGGTGATGGCCACAGTGCCGGTCATGTGGACGCTGCTGCCCCGAAGTGGCGCCCTTCCTGTTCCTACTGGGTCTGACCCAGTCAGCTCTGGTTACGGCACGTCTTAGGTTCCTCTGCGGCCAAGCGCTTCACACGCTGCACAGACTTTATCTTAGACTTTGACCTTTTCTTCTTGGCCTTGTCTTGAGCAGATTGAGGAGTACAGGTGTCTGAGCTTCCCCTGAAGTCCCTCCAGTTCTGTCTGGGGCAGCCTTTCCTAAACTGGTGGTGCATGGGGACGCCACAGGATGTTTCTCCTGAGTCGGCCTGCTCAGGGATGACTGGGGACTGGACACTTTGGTTGCATCCGTCCCGTCTGGATGGCAGAAATCTGGGTTCACAGGGCCACTTTGCAGAAGAGACCGCTGCTTGTGTGGGCATCACCTCACATCCCGGCTCCTGGTGAGCTGGCCCTCCAGGACTGGGCAATGCAGGCCCAGGAAACCCTGGCCCAGAGCTGTGCTGAGCAGGCCAATCAGGGACCAGTGGGGAGAGGCTGTGCCATGGGGCTGGGACAGGGCCAGGGCCAGGGCCAGGTGAGAGAGAGACAGATTGGAGCTTGCCACTGAGGGCTAGTAGGAGTAAATGTGGATTTTAGATGGAACCTGGTTTTCTTGCTGGGCCAGGCTACCTGTCTAGTGGTCTTGGCTGTTTGGGAGATGGGCAGGACTGCATATGTTGGAAGCTTGGATGATGTAGGGAGAATGTCACTCTGTGTGAACACTCCTGCTAGGATTAGGTCTCCCTCACACTGTGATCCTGGGCCCCTCCATTTTCCCCATGCTGTCTGGCTTTGAATAACTGCCCATAGGAAGTCCCAGCCGAGGGCCATTCCATCCAGAGGTCAACACCAGGCTGGCCACCAGGTCGTGAGCTGAGAGTGGGGGGCTACAAAGGGAAGAAGCCTACATCTAGAAGGGGATGATGATGGGCCCTCTGTCCCCCAAGGCTAGAGGGGCCGAGGTAGCACAACCCCGAAAAAGGCCTCTCACTCCAGGGCTCACATGTTTTGGGTTAATAATTCATCCAGTTGGCTTCTGTCCTTCCTATTTCTCTTCTAAGGCTCATGCCGAGGGGCAAGGAGGCTGGTGGCTGTACGGGCAGGTCAGGGAACTCCATGTGGTGGTTCCAAGGCTCTCTACAACCCACTCACACAGTGTGCGAGCCTCCGGCAGGGTGTGAGGTGAGTCTGTTGATCAGCGGGGACAGCGAGCAGGGGTTCCACATACCTAATACTATGAGCACTGAAACCAAGGGCCACCAGTCAAGTCTTAGCCCTACCAGGTGTAGGATGTGTGACTGCAGGTGAATGATTTAACCCCTCTCAACTCCCGCTTCATTGCCCTGGAGTGGAATTAATAGCAGTGTGCGCCCCGTGGGCAGTGTGAGAGACTGCAGATAAGGAGTCAGCACAGTGCCTGGGGCTCAGGGAATACCATAAATGGTAGCCTGAAAAAGACAAGCTGGGCAAGCTGGCCTGCCTTTTAAGTTCATAAACCTAAGGAGCGGTTAATCAAAGCCCAACAGGCTCTTCCCTGCAGACTGCCCTTGGAGTGGGGTCGCTCCCTAATGTCAAACAGAGCTGAGGGGGTGGGGGATCCATAAATACTGTGACCAGAAGGCCCAAGGACAGGATGTCCAGATGCCAGAGGTGGCTTCCCAAGGCCGGTGCTACCCTCCCAGGTCTCATTTATACCCAGAGGGCAGCTGGGCTGGAGGAACGGCACGCAGGGTCATCCTCCTGTGCCCTGAGACCTGGGGCCTCAGCTGAGAAAGTGAGCCCACTTTACCAACATGTTTGCATTTATAGTGTTTTAATTCCAACATGACTCTTATGCCAGAGACACTGGATGCCACAAACAAGCTGTTTTATTTCCCCTCCTAAAACCCACTGTGATTTACTGGCCAGCTCTGGTGTAATCCCATTCTTCCTCATGAAAGAGCGGCAGCTGTTTACGCGGCGCTGTGGGCAAGGTCTGCCTGGCAGATGTGCGGCCGTGCACATGTGCTGACCCAGGAATTCTGCCCTCTTAAAAGCTTTCAATTGATTATTTCTTAAAACTCTTTACTCCATGAAAAATGTAAATTGTTTGTAATACAGATGTTCTTTTATGAGAATTACTTTTATGCTTCAATTAGGAGTTTCCCAATAACCATATGAAAGAGCGTGAAGTTATTACCTCTAATAACGGCTCCTATTGCTTCTCTCTTTGGAAACACCTTTCATCAGTGTAGATCAAAGTGCCTCCGAAGCACTAATTAACTGAACCTCAGAACTGCCTATAAGGAAGGGCAGTCCCATAGCCTTGCTGATAAGGCAGACCAGGGGCAGAGAGGGTGACTCATTTACCAAAGGTCACACAGCAGTGCAGTGTCAAAAAACAGCTCTTCTGTGGAAGGTGGGAAGGTTGGAAAGGCTGGCTATGCTCTGATACAAAAGCATTTTGTATAAAAAAAAAACAAAGCCTGAATTGACTCTGGGGCTGACACGGATGCCTTGGAGCCCAAGCTGCCCCCCACGGAGCCCTGACCTCTGTGGGTCCTGAAAGGGGCAGGTGGCAGAGACCCAGGTAAGCTCACAATCTGGATGGGAAGGCCAGGTGCATCCCCTGCTGATACAGAGTCCTGGCCTGTGGCCCCCCTCTTGGGCCCAAGATGCTGACAGCCGCAGCTCTGAAGGCCAGTTTCCCTTTGCTCACAGTACGCAATCCAGACTGAGAGTCCTCCAGAGGCCTGTGACTTAGATCCTTCACAGGGAGGACCCTGGTGAGGTGGCCTGGCCGCACCAGCTCCTCACGTCCTCATGAGGGCCTCTCCCGTATTTCTAGAGCAGGCCGAGGATGCTATGTGAGGGCTCTGGGCTCTGAGTGGGGCTAATTTAAGTGCCGTCACTCAGCTGGTCGGTGGCTGAGCCAGGACTCAATCCCAGGCCTGACCGCACCCTAGAGCTCAGTGCTGCTCTGGTAGGCAGGGACCTGGTGACTGGTGGCCAGAATCTGGTGTGTGCCACCTGGGGGTGGCTGTAGCCTGCCCCCGTCAGCTGATCAAGGACGACACTTCTTCAGCGCTGTCTCTCTGGGCTGTCTGAGAGGCAGCTGCGAACCCACCTGGGGATGATGAAGGCTGGGAGTGGTGTAGGCCCAGCCTCGGCTCACACTCACATTCCTGCCCACTCAGGCTAGCGGGTCCCACGGCCTTGTTACAGGGCAGAGAGACAGGGAGAGCAAGCATGTCTGGGGCGGTGAAGGATGCTGGGGAGACAAAGGTGAGAGGCAGGGGGCCCTGCCCACAGAATGCTGTGGTGTAGGAACAGGACTGCAAGGTAGCCATAGACAGGTTCGGGGAGGGGGGCTCCTTTAGTCGTACCCCTGCCCCATACCTCCTCTATCCTCCAGAGTTCGCGCTCTGAGCCATCGTCTCCAACGGGCCAGTGCACTCGGGTTATCATATGTGATGACACCTGCTGTCACAACAGAAGTTCTACATTGTTCTCAGGCTCCCTGTCTCACTACGTCTCTTCAACTGTCCCTTCTTCTGGCCTAGCTTACAGCCAGTGTTTGAAAGCAGCTTCAGGTGACCTTGTACACAGTCAGAGCTCCACGGTTATGGGTTCAATATGCCAAGAAATACACCTGTGAATGCTATGGTAACAGGCCGGGGCCCTCACCTGCCACTGCCAATGGATGGAAACGCGATGGACTTCAGCTTCTTATCATCTGCCAGGGCCAAGCAGTTCTTCACTGTCTTTTCCAGAAGTTCCTCACACTTGTCTGCACCCCAGACTGGACTGTTACAGTGGATCACAAACTTGGCGGGCAGGCCGTGTCCTGCACTGACAGCAGCTGGAGGGGACGAGACAGCAACGGTGAGTTTTGTCCCTCTGCAAAGCACACAGCACAGATGCCAAACACAGACCCACTGCCCAGCTGCAGTGCACCTTCCTGGGCCTTCGGTGGCCTGTGTCTGGGGAGGGCCGTGGCTGCCCACCGAGCCTGGATTCCAATTTAAACTCAACCTGGAAACTACTCATCAGTTAGTCTTTTCACTCTGGAGAGGCCAAGCCAGCCCCAGCCTTGGAAAGTTGGCATCACCATGAGGATTTAGCCAAGATTGTAGCACCCTCCCAGAAAGCAGAGCCATAACCGTCTAATTTGACCCAACCGTGTCAGGATGTTTGCAGCCTCCTGTTAATTGCCTTTGGAGTCTCTGAGCCCCTTTCCTCAAGTGCAGTCAGTTGCATATAATTACAATGTAGCCAAACATCTCCCAGACACAGTTCCAGACCAGCTTGTTAGGAAAGCAGCCCAACAAGCATGTCTGCTGCCCTTCCTTTCTGGTTCTAGGATGGAACTGTTCTCCAAGAAGGGCTTTCCTCCAGCTGCACCTTGCCACAGCGACCCGCTCTCCGCCTCTGGCCCTGGCTCTGCTACCCACGGATGTGGAACAAGCCAGCCTCGTGTTTCCCAGAGCACATGTCAGGGTTCCCATCCCCAAAGATGTGATGCAAACAAGGTGGTTCTCGTGCCTAAGGCTTGGTGAGTGCCGCCTGCTAGGCTTCCACACGGGAGCACACGAATGTCCCAACAGCACTGCGACAGAGAGACTCCCAAGCTTTTTGGTTTGAGTGTGTCCTAAACCCATTTTGTGAGGAACGCCAGTCAGCACTGTCCAAGGGGTGCTACGGTTATGTTACCAGTAGCTACTGAAAAATAGTGATTTGTGGGTAGTATCTCACGGTGCAGGAGAAACAGCTTTGAACCAAGAGTCACGGGTCTGTGTCTTTGGCGATGCTTACTGACTGGTTCGAGCAGCCTGGGCTGAAGTGTTGGCCCAAAGAAACCTAAGACTAGGTAGGGGTTTAATTCATTGGTCTGTCCACGCATATCACTGCTAAATAAACTATGCATGGAAAAAAACTGGAAAGAAACATGTTAACAGTGATTATCTTTGGGCAGTGGATCAGGGTTATATTTTATAATCTTTATATTTTAAAACCTTTTCTAAAATAAATCTTATAATCAAGAGCAAAGTGTGTTTTGCTATTAAAACAAGCCAATATATCTTGAACCACGCTAGATCTGATGGGTTCGCTGAGTCTGGTGCACGGCAGCACCAGGACCACCAAACAGGCTCAAACTGGGGTACCAATGGGAAGGGCCCTGGGCTGCTCAGGGGAGTCCCGGGAAGGGGCTGAGAAGGACCAGGAGCCCCTGGCCAGGGAGCTTATGTGGAGTGTGACCTTTCTTGTCCCAGGTAGAACTGGCTGGAAGAGTTTGAGAATTGTGTCCCCACACTATGCCATGTCCCTTGTGTGCAAAGCAACAGGCAGAGCAGAGAGCATGACATGCTCTTATTCCCACCAGCCCCAGGGCTAGCTCAGGCTGGCAGGTCATGTGTAGTCACTGGGCACAAGGGGTTAGGACGGAGGGACCCTCTGAGGAAGGGCTTGTGTGAACATCATATGCTAATCATTCATGCCTGTATTTCATTAAGATTCATTTTAAAAACAGTGGGTACTGGGGACCATCTAGCAAGAAGGGAAACAGCAGGCCTAGCACCACACAGCTGTGGGCGGAGCTGGCCTCAGCGACTGTCCGGACTCCTAGGCCCTCAGGAGGCCTCTGCCCACCCTAAATTCCAAAGCCCAGGCCAGCAGCAGTGCTCTGCCTGTCGTCCTTAGCACTGTCCTCCCGCATCGGAGTCCCCGTCTCGGGAAAGGTGTGATTGGCAAGTGAGAACTGTGTATTTATTTACATTTTCCCATTAAAAACACAGATGGCTGAATAAAAAGGGTTAATTTGCATCTCTCACCAGCAGTTTTGCAGATGGCTCCATATCATATCTCTAATTCTCAGATCTTAAATTTGCCAAACCTGGCTTCTGTAATTCCTCAAAATTTAAGATTTAGACATCAAACATTTAGAAGTTATTTTAACTAATAAAGAAAAAAATTGGAAAGGCAATTTTCACAACCCATAAAGCTCTCCTGACAATTTGCATGTGACAAAAGTCTAAGTTGTGGTGCTGGCTGGTTAGCTCAGTCAGTTAGAGCGTCATCCCGAAACACCAAGGTTGAGGGTTTGATCCCTGGTCAGAGCACATACAGGAAGCAACCAATGAATGCTTCCCTCTCTCCCCTTCCTCTGTCTACAATCAATCAATTAAAGTCTAAGTTATAAACCCAACAGGCTTTCCCCTGCCTCCATTTCAAAGACGCGTTTGCACTGCCACAGCTGAGTTCCATGTTGTCCCATAAGATGGTTTCCCTAACTCTGTGTGCCACACCCACAGATGCCCTGTGCCTCCTGACCTTACCTCCAGCTACTTCCAAGGGCCCGTTCTTTTTCCGAAGCTCCAGAACAGCTTCCACAAACTCCTTGCCACCTTTTTTCTCCAGCGTGTTTCCTAGACGAGGACAGGGCGAGGTCAGATTGCCATTCTGGTGTCTCAGAGCACACACAGACACTTAGCATGTCAGGTGATTACAGACTTTTTATGATCTGACCAGCTAAATTTCCATATGGCTGCAAAACAGGAGCTAAGCCTCGGCTGAGTCACATGAGTGAGATTTAGAAGGGATTCACCATCGACCAATATGCTCTAGTACTGCAGACCCAGGACGAGCTGGAGATGTGAGAGAGATGAGAGGTAGCTGTTCTTGGGAGCACATGCTATGGGCTTTTTACTGGCTGAGAAACCAGCTGGTGCTAGCTTCCAGGCCGATACCTCCCCTGGACTGTCTTCTCTGTCTCTGGGGGGTACCCACCAATGAGGAGGTTTCAGCAGAAGCATACCATGCTCCCATCAGGCAGCGGGCCCAGGAGAAAGTGTTTGGATTTGGCCACCTTTGGACCAGCATTAATACCATGGCTCAGTTCCTATTTTGCAGCTTTGACATATGTGAATACAAAAAAAAAAAAAATGGCCTCAGACAGAATTCTCTTAATCACACTTACGATTTAGAATCATTTTAGGTAAAGGAGAACATCAGAAGCAGAGCTTAGAGATGACCTTGTATTATATCACAGCTTATAAAGCAGGATGACTTCACTGTTCCGGGTCAGACTTTTTTCTTTTAATCCAATGGAGCGAGGAAGTTCTTTATCTTGTGCATTAGGGTACTTGATAATCAACGTCTGCTATGGAAGCCAAGCTCTCAAACAAGATGCCAACACGGGTCAGGGCCGTAGGTTAAATGGCCCGTAGGGGGCAGCAACCAAAATGAGAGACATCAGCCTTTACAGTTTGGCCAGAATGGGGTCTTGGTCTTCCCTAAGCTCTGATTCCTCAGTTCTGCACATTTTAAAGTACTTTTCCTCACGAGAGGACAAAATACTCCCCTTAAGATTCACTATTTGTCTTGGAAAAGTCAAGGTGCACCTGGCCAATTCTGGGACGGGACAGTTAGGGTGCATTGGAATGCACCAGCCCATATTCTCTCTCGAGTCTCCCTGTAATGACTAAGGCTGGTTTTCTTAGAGACCCAGCCTCATCTGCATGCTTGTTCTGGAGCATTAACTGACCCCAGGAAGTTTCTAGAAGAAAAATCAGACAGCCTGGGCACTGTTACTAATAAGACAGTCCCAGGGCCTGGGGCAGGCACTAACCTATAAGGTACCTGACTCTAGGAGGTCTGGAGTGCATGAATGAATGTGACTAGTAGGCCGTTACCCACAGGAGCCCTCAGCTGTCTAGGAGGAGGCCTTGGCAATCAGATTAACTTGGGATGGGTGGCACCCAGCATCCCTCTTCATTAGCCCAGACTGCCCTATGTATTCCCGTCTTGGAAAGCAGTAAAATAGGTGTTTAAGCGACAGAGGCAGCAACTGCTGAGTATTTCTGACAAAGTTCAGCATCAGAGACAATGACTGAATGGGTTTAAGGGAGCAGGGGCAGGCCCTGTGGCCAGACCCTGCCCACCAGGAAGTGGAGGCTTTGAGGATACAACCCAGGTGAGCGAAGCCTGCCTACAACTTCATCTGAAATATCCGTGAAACTGAGAAAATGAAACCAGTGGATCCCAAATGCTGCAGCCCAGCAGCACCTGGTCTAGCCTTCCCTCCTCACCCAGACTCCAGCTGAGGGCAGGAAACAAGCGTGCTCAAGGCAGGACTATTTCAGGGGCTCATTCTCCATCCTATCTACTCTTTGGGGAGATCTGGGAAATTTGGTAGGGAAAATAAAATCAGTATCGCATCACTTAGTACCACCAACTCCTTTCTAAACTACAAAACATTTATGAAAATGGGCTGATTTACAATTAAAGGTGCTTTATCTTAGGAAGAGTGATTACTTTAAAATTTTATAATTAAATCTTGCTTTAATTAGAAGTGAAATTTACAAGTTAAAATACACATAGATAGCATTTCCCAAATTTAAAAACTAAACCCTAGATTGCAGGCAATCCACCCAGTCAAGACTTGACTCCTACACACACATATGTATGCACATGTTCATGTAGACACACGTGTACTTTTTAACAAGAAACAGGCCCATTTCAACTGTATTGTCAACACTCTTAATGTGAGACGCTTGCATTTTAGGCTTAACTTCAGGGTTAATCATAAAGCAATTGGCTTATTTGCCCCCAAGCATAAACATGTGTTACTCCCATGAGAACAAGAACATTATTTCATGCTTAGAAAGCAGGCATAAGTATCAGTGTTCAAAACAGCCTAAGCGAAAATTTAGGCTTGGACAAATGTCAGGCTAAGCCTGTGGTCTATTTCACTGTTAGAAAGAACTTTGATGGGTAAAGTTAATCACTGGGCTAAGCATTCCTGCACTCGCATTCCTTCTTCCAGCAGTCTTGGGACTCGGAATTCACGCCAAATGTGAGAAATGGAGCGATTACGTCCTGGCTTCCTCGTTCCCCTCTCACGCACCACAGCGGGAGCTGGAACCAATTGACAACATGTATGAATCTGGTCGATCATTGCTTTAGTGTCATAAAGGAAATCCGGGCTCAGTCTTAGTTTGGACTGGTTCACTGAGTAAAGCACTGAGGCAGGCTTAGGAGACCTGGGTTCTGGTCCTGGCACAGTCTTTCCTCCTCAGCCAGTCAGGCTGTTGGCCCTGCTAAGTTTTTGTCCAGCTGTGACAGTGGCAGTAAGTGATGTGATCTTGGGCCAGTTCTTGGACCCAAATTACTTATGTGTCAATTAGGCTGTCATGTTTACCCTGTGCATCTTAGTGGGTTGAGCACAAGCACGCCAGAGGGAAAAGCATTACCTTTGTCATTATTCAGGAAGGAATGGACTCCTGGGGGGTGGGGGGTGGGGTGACACAGCTGACTGCTTGTAACACTGAAAGCCTCTAGCTCTACCCCCTAGTGTGGTTAATCCTGTTGAACACAGGCCTCCCCAGGCCCAGCAGGTCAGCCAGCTCTCCTTTCCCTGGGCCCAGGGGAAATATTTTTACCCAGGATGTGTCATAATTTCCATTTCACCACAAGTCCTGGATGGCAGGATGAACCCAGGCCTTGGTCACTCCTGGCTGAAGATAAGTCCTTAGCTGTTCATTTATTTTCCTCCCACCAAGTTTTCCTTTGGTTAAGAAAGGAACTCTCTCTCTCCTAAGCTGCCTGACTTAGCACTCTTAAATTCCTCCAAAATCCTGTCAAAGGGGAGTTTAATTACCTACAGCCTGATTTCATTTTGGCCTGGCAGACTGCGAGTCATGACTTTCTGCCCAGTCTGTCTCTCCATCCATGCCCATGATTCACTATGTATAGAAGAGCAAGGGCCCACTGCACAGTGGCTGGGCAGCCTGCCAACAGCAGGCCTGCCAGGGACACGGAGCAGAGCTGGACAGTCAGGCTGCTAAACCACCATACCCCCAGTGTCCAGTCTGCCCGTGAAGACCCTGAGAGCCTCATCCTTCAAGATGACCTCCCCTTGCTTTATTAGGAACGTCTGCGTTCTCTCTGGAAGCTGGTGTTGCAATCTATACTCAGAATGCTCCTCTCGTGACCAACACATCTACTTTAAAAATCACACGTGAGAGCAAGACCATTGGTCAGCACCAATCACGACGCGCCGGTCACAAACCAAGATGCTTTGCTTATTACGTCATTTAACATAATTCTCATTATTACCACTGTTTTTAAGATAGGGACACTGAGGCATCAGGGAGGTAAGTGACTTGCCCAGGTCCCATAACCAGTAAATGGTGCTGTCAGGATTCAAGCCCGTCATACCTAGCTCCCACACTGTGCTCTCCCTGCCATCACACGGCTGCCTCGTTACGTAAGCGCGTCACACAGTTTTAAAGCAGGGCACCCTCTAGCCTACTGTGGCAGCACCAAGCACTCTCGGGCCCACCCGCCCTCAGCTACTTAGCTCCAGGAGCCAACCGATGAGGTGTGTCCGCTGCTAAGGGAGGAAGGGGCTTTCTGGGTCCAGGAGAGTGTTTCTCAAGAGTGGTCTACAGACAGCGCATCAGAATGAGGTGATTTTTGTTCCTGGAAGGTCTGAGGAGCCCTGAGTGTGGGAGACTATTTTAAACGTGCCCCAGTGAGCACCCGAGCCGCTAAGGCCATTTTCAGGAATGAGTGTGCTTCTGCCACAGCGAGAGATGTGGGGGTCGGGCACAGAGGCCTGTGTGCAGCCATCCCTGTGTGTCCGGTCCACAGAAGACACAGAAGTGGTCTTGGATGCCATTGGGCCGACCTGGTTGTGTTCCCTTGCAGCTGAAGTCATGTGTGAACCCAGTCTCCATCAAAGCTGTGCCTCGTGATGCAAATGAGGAAGTGAGGCTGCTGAACCAGTTGCCAAACCAGCAGAGCGCCCAGCTGTGAGTTGCACAGTGCGCCCTGCCGACCGCTAGCCGTATTTCTCATGTTCATGACCCGGGGACGGGAGACCTTGGGAAGGTCAGGACAGCTGGAAGTGTGAAATGAATGCAGCCTGCATAGCTGTCAAAGGATCAAGCTGTCTGCGGCGGCCGACCGACCATGCACACACACACTCGGCAGCACCCAGCTAGGCATTACCTACTTCACCACCGGTGTAGAAGTCAGTGTTTGTCGGGTGAACGACAGCATCACTGTCGATCGAGGCAATGTCAGCCTGTACAACTTGCAACTATAACAGGTAAACAAATGTATATCAACTGTGTTGGACCGAGACCCACGCACAGGCACATTCACTAACGCCCCATGGCAGGGCTGGCCTACCTGGTCGATTCCAACATAGAAGCCCAAGGGGCCCGTCCACGAGGTGTGCGCACATGTGGATGGGGGTGAGGAGGAGGAATATCAAATGTGACATGTTGAAATTAAACATTTGAATGACAAGTCCCAAAAAAAGAGAAACACACACATGAGATCATTTCAAAGGCTAAAAGAAATAACAAAACAATGAATGTCCCATTTCACTTCTCAAAAGCCTGTAAAACTGGCACCCCACTGAAAAGGCTACTACTAAACATGGTGTCTGTTTAAAAAAAAAAAGTGGATTATCAGGCCAACCAAAACAATAAGTTTCTCCATTTTTTCAGCAGCAGTCAACTTCCCAGGTGTAATATTCTGGTGACATTCATCAGTCCGTCTACCTTTAAGACACTGCTTTGAAAACTGAGAAAACAGTAGAGGTATTCACAGAGGACTGCCTTTGTTTTTCCCCTTCCAGGAGTAAAAGTATCTTTCTAAGCTTATGTCTTATGTCTAGGTCATCTTATTTTTATGTACTGTATTTTACATATAATATAGAACCCTTGCGTTTTTAGCTTGTGGCATCTGATGAAGGCAGTTAGAAAACAAGTTCGAGCAGGATGCTCCTGAGCCCTGGTTCCCACGGCGCAGCCGCCATGTGCCCGGTGTGTGGGCCAGCCGGGCTCCACACAGCCCCTCTCCCAGGCAGGGAGGCTGCTGCCTTTCAAAGGTGACGGTGGGAGCCACAGGCCCACAGAACATGCGGAACTCAACATCAGGGATGAGGCTGCCCTGGTGTAGACATGTGCCAGCCTGCTGCCCTGGCAAGGCTCACAGCTAAGAGGACAGGAGACAACTCCTCTGTGCAAAGATGAAGCACTGAGGGGGACATCTGACGGGCCACTCTCGGCTGGCTCCAAAGCCTCACCCTCCTGAGAGGGGGACCCCGTGGCTTGGGAACAGGGCTTTCTTCTGTAGGAACTCCCCGGGAAAGGAACACTGTTTACTAGCATCCTCTAGCCAAATAATTCTTGATGATGGCACTCGGTCAAATACTGTTTTCAGCTGTAAAACAATGTTGAAGAAGTGACAATGGCTGGTAAATTTGGGGGAAACCAATTGGCTGGTAGATTAGACAGCCTGAGTGTGCACTGCAGCTGCCTCTCTTCCCCGGTGCTCTCCGACTTCGAGTGTCACTTCTAATTAAGGCTTAAATGGAGAAACTATCATTTTGTAGTTACCTGAGATTTTTCCAATCTGAAAAAAAGAAAAAAATAAAACAAAACACATTTTTAAAAAATCCCCCCCAAGTAACCAGCAGTCAGTGTGATCATTATGGAAGAGAATTTAGATGGCAACACATTTACAATCAAGGGGAAGAAGGCAGCCAATTGCGCTAATGAATCACCGTCAGGTCACTTCCATTTGGAATGGCTCCGAGTAAGTGGACATTCAATGTCTACACCCAGACGTTCATCTTAGATTCGGGAATTTGGCTTGACCATCTGAAGTTTGAGAAGATGAAGAGCCTAAATTCTGGGTTCCATAACTTTTCATCTGACAGCTGGTGGCGCCAAACCCCATCCCCAATTACCTAGGTCATCTTTAAGGTCAATGTCAGCATTGGTAGGATTGATTATGGCCTCCACCTCAAAGCCGGCTAAATTACTGATCTCACTGTGAATAAGGTTCAGCTGAAAAGAAAAGCACGAGGTGGGAAATAACAGGACAGCCAGGAATTCAAGAGAAGTGAACCCTGGGACACAGATGAAGGGCAGTGAACACTTCAAGTGCACTGGGCACAAAGGGAATCAGGAGTCACTGGCTAAAATAAATCCATTTCTAACAAAAGACTCAAATGTCGCTCAGGATGCTGAAAGGAAGCAAGGTAGCCTGAGGGCCTTGAACCTGTTGGGTGATACTCAGGGCAAGAGAGAGACATGAACCATATTGGCCGGGTGGATCCACCACCCTTTTAAAAGAACCTGTGATCTGGAACCCAAAGAAAAGCAGCTGTCAGGAGCCCGAATCAGAGTGCTCACTCCTGGGAGGGGTGCTGCGTGACAGCCCTCTTTGAGCACGGGGATGGTGCAGAATCTGTTTGGGCGGCTAGTTTGGGTGAACCCCTTGTAGCTCTGCCATTCTCCTTCATGTGGCCATGGGTCTTTAAGGCTGTCCCATTACCGTGCCTACTGGTTGGCTCCCCTGCCCTGCTCAGGGGTGGCAAGGAGGAGAATGGTCTGCTGCTCAGTAACATCTAATATGACACGTACACTAGTCATGCAATGCTGAAGGTCTGGAGAAACCCAGGAAGAAAACATCACTTTCCAGTGAGACAATGTGTCTTTTAAATGCTTTTCACCTTGTTGGTGAGGTTAATGTGAGGCCCAATGGGTTGAGCATTTTCTTTGAGTGAGTTTTAGAGTACCCAACCAACTGGCTCTTTCTAAAGAGTTCCAGAATGTCCCTCTCCTCATTGTCATGTTGCCATAGCAACCCTCAGTATGTGAGCAATCCCAAATTCTAGACTCAATTGTGAGAGGGGCAAAGGGAATGAAATTAGCTGGCTAAGGACTGCTATCCTGTATATACTCTTCCCTTCCTATTCTTAGGTTCGAGTGCCTGCTGCAGAGGTAAACTGGCTCACTCGGTCTCTCTCAAGATGCTTCTTCTTCAGTGACAGTTCCTAACAGTTGCAGCAAAGAGCAATGCCTGAGAGCCCCAGAGCAGCTGGTGCCCCCGACCACCTGAGATCCAGGCTGTGGAGCTGACAGCAGCTCACAGGGTGAGCAGGGCAAGAGCCCTTTGTCCAGGCTCTCACTCCAAGGACACCTGGCAGGGAGGCTCTTGGCAACTGAGCTTCAAGTTACTGAATTTCTGGGGCGCTTTTGTTGAAAACAAAACCTGACACTCTAGAAGTATCAGAAATAGAAATCCACATTTCTGATTCCCAGAAGCAGTCAGTATATTCTCAAAAAAGGGACCAGCTTAGACTAAAAGTCATGATCTTTTATGAGAAAGCTGTTGTGGAAGTAAATTTGGTCACATGGCCAGTAAGAATTCTGGCTACTCCCTGACACAAGGCAGTGAGTGGTCCAAAGTTTTAGTTTGGTCTCAAAGATTAGAAAGAAACAAGTTTTCTCCACTTGGACCTTCCGCGGTGTGGTGCCCAGCACTGCAGGGTGGTTGAGGGGCCAACCCCCATCTGTGGGGCCCAAGGAAGCCCACTAATGGTGATCTCACACAGCTAAGCTCTTGGGAGCACAGGGCCCTGGCGCCCGTGAAGAGGCACAGGAGATAGACAAGCATCAGGGTCAGAGTGCTAATCGCTGCGCTCAGGGAGAAGGTATGGGTGGGCACAGATGGGGTCTCGGGGTAAGGCGGTGAACATTCAGGACTCAGGACAAGGTAAAAGGTTTGATTACTATATCATGTATTGCATTTGACTTCAAACAAATTCTGTTTATAGAAACTCAAACCAATGCACTGTCTCATTAGAAAAGAAAAAACAAGCCCCGCTGTGAAAGTGGCCGAGGCTGCCGGGGGAGGAGGAGGAGGAAGAACAAACACTGCACTTGCAGTGGTGTGCATGAGCAACAGCTAGGAGATTCCTTTGTTTGTTTAAAGACTGTACGTGTTCAAATCCTTAAAATTCACACTTTTTTTCCAGATGCTTCTGGATTAGCATCCAGAAATGCCTCACTGGAAAACCGGCTATTTCCCTGGACTCCAGCCCAGCTCGCCAGGAGGACCCCAGCAACCTGTGGAAGCCTACCTGAGAAGCACCCCGTGTTGGGGAAAACGGGCTCCCTGGGGAAACTAGAGGCTCATGGCTTCGCTGAAGTGAGGGGTGGATGCCCACAGGACTCCAGTTCCTCGGACCCCAGTGCACCTGACTGGAAGCAGCCTGGCTCTTGAAGCACAGAGTGCTGTATCTCATGGAGCCTGCCCAGCACAGGGATCCCAGCTAACTAGGTGCTGGTTCGTTCACCATGCCTGGATTTTCCCACTGTGCTCTGCTATGCGCTAGGCTCAGCAGAGTCTTCGGGGTCAGGCTAAGCCACAACACAGCTTTGCTGCTATTGAATATGTACAAATACATATTTTTTAAAAATCCTCTTAAAGTGTGTGCATGACGGTTGGGGAGAGAGTCTGTGTGTGGATGTTTGCTTGGGAGAGGAATAGGGAGGAAAGGGGACAAATTGCTTCAGACACCCTAGAAAGACTAAGGAGTAATCAGCTTGGCTTGGGCAGGCTGGACCAGTGGGCAGAAGCCAATCATGAAGTGATCATGAACAAATATGGCAGCTCCCCTGGGTAGGGGAAGAAAACCCATGAACACGGAGTATGAATGGGGCACATATGCATGTCTGAAAAGTATGTGATGTCCAGTGGACACACATGAATAGGTCTGGTAGGAGCTGGAGAGATGCCTATTTCTAGGAGGTCCCAGGGCCTCCCTACTACCACCCGGGGTCAAATCCAACTGGACCTCTCAAAGGGGCAGGTGGCTGTCAGTAGCACGTGACCACAGGGGTACCTGTAGGCTGGGAAACCAGATTTCTGCTAAACTGTGAGAACTGCCAAATTTAATCTGATTTTCGAGGAGGGAAGAGGGTTATTAATGATTTTAGAATTTGAATAAAGAGACTACTTCTTTGTCTCAGCATTGTGAAAGATAGAAAATTGTTTTAAACCATAGCATAGAGAATGTATAATATCTGTGAAAACTGGTGGCCACTGGAGGGAGTGACCAAAGGGTACTGCCAGTTACAGAGCAGAAGAGGGTCCCACTTGGCTATGGAGTTGAGGGCTTAGCCAAGTGTCCTTCAAGACCCCTTCCACCATGAGACCCAATTATCCTAACCTCTGCTGGCTTTGCTGTAGCCACCTCTGATGTCCACAGCATCCAAGTCTTTCTCTAAGTCATTACATCCACAATAATCCCTGTTCTCTACTCATGATATAAACTTGTTAAGAGTATCAGCCCCCTGAAGGCAGTGAGGGGTTGCCTCCTGCCCGAGGGCCATACATTGCCTAAGATAGTGCCCAGTTTTCTGTAGGAACACAGAGTTGTAACTGAACACCCAATATCATGGCATAATTCTGAAATAAAATGAACATCCCCCCCTTCCCTTAAAGCAGAACTAATGAAAATGCCAGCTCAGGAACCAGGCCTGTCTTAGACGTGAGGCAGCCAGAGCCATACTGACCATCCTGAAAGGGAGGTTGGCACCCTCTACTTAGGGGCATCAGGAGATGGCCTGCCTTTGATGGGAAGGAGCTGGTGGCTTGGAGCTACTAGATGGACATCCAGAATGCTTTGGCATGACCTACTTGTCTATAGGAAATAGTACAATCCTATTTTTTTTTTTACATAATATGATCAGAAATTCAATTTTAGGAAATTAAAGTGGTTGTTAATGATTATATGAGTGGTGGTGTGGTTAGTCAATTCTGTAATTGTCAATTGTTGGTGTCTTTCATTCCCTTACAGTGGACAAGGAAGGTAAGGACTGACCGATCTTATTTCCCTGTGCTAGTCACCTGAAATACAACCTTTCTCTGTCCCAAATCTACCTAAACTAAGGAGGATGGAAAGGGTAATATCTTCCATAGAATTGATTCTAAATTCCTCCTGGAGAACCATGTTTTCTCTGTGGCCCACCTAGACCCCACTCTCCTGTCCTTGCCCCTGGGATAAAAGGGCTCCTTCATCTGTACTATGCTGTCTACCTTGCACATATCCCTGGCCTGAATTTCCCAGAAGCCTCAGATCTAGTGGTGGCACCTGGTATGTTTCCAGCTAGAATATGTCTAACAAAGATAAGGACACATGTAGGCACAGCTGGAGGCCCAGGAACTGAGTCACCACTCTTAGTGGCTTTGTCAGTTTTCTAAACTGTCTCAGAACCCAATTGTCAGCCACAGGGTGAAAAGGGCTAATGGCTCTTTCCTCCTCATTGCTGCTTCAAGAGCTACTTCTCTTCTTAGTTTCCTGGGACCCAGGAAGAGGTGTCTGACCTGAGAGGGAAAACCCACGAAACTCCACCCCTGCCTTCAGTGGCCTATAGTGGTGAGGCTGCCACCTGACAGTTAGGGACGCATGAGGACTCACTCACACCTTCTTCCACTCCTCCTCCCAACTGCTTCAAATAATACTGACCCCACCAAGAAGCCTATATCATTTACTACCACTGACACACAGATTTATAGAAATACACACTGGAAGTCCTTTTTTTTGGAAAATAAAATAATCAGGCTTTTATCTCTCTTAAAACAGGCTATAAATCTCCATTGAACTGCTTAAGAAACTCTTTTAGCTGATTCAGGTTCACAGCACTGTTTTGTTTTTTAAAACAGTTCAATGATGTGTGTGAACACTGGGTAAAATCAGAGAGTAATAAGGTGATGTCTCCTGAGACTTCAGTATGTAAAATTCCTCATCAACAATTACATCCCAGCCTCCTAGGCCCGGCCGGCTTCACCTGCGAGTAGCTTAGCAACCATGCCTTACACAGCCGTGGGGAGCACAGTATCATCTTTCTCCACCCCAGCTGCTTGCAATATTCAAGCCTTGGTTTCACTGTCACAGGTGGAAAAATAAGACTCGCAGGACACGGGATACCATAGTCATTCTCAAGTGCCCTTTTGAAACATTCCCTAAAATCCAAGTCAAAATTAATATCTGTAATAACATTTTAAAATGTTATTGTGCTTTGTGTAACAATTCATGTCAGCTTTGTGACTCTTGCCCCTTTTGTGCTATATGACATGACTTTCACCTGACAGTAACAGTCAATAAAGTGCCAGAAGGACTGCTTCAAAATAATGCTCCAAACTGTAAACACTCCATCTCCTCTGCGCGGAGGGACCCGGCTCCAGGAAGGGCTGCTAGCACACTGCTTTCTAACACGGGTGCCCAGGCTCGAAGTGCTGCTGTATTTTGTGATGCCGCAGAATAAAGGGGGAGCTGCTTACTCTGCTAACGGTCATCTGCAGCGCTGGAGTTGGGGGTCCCTCATCCAGAGTGTGAGAGTCTTGGTCATTGAGTGCATTTAACACAAAGGACAGTCTCACGGTAGCTGGGTGTTTTGCTCTCAGCACTAACACTTCACTCCGTGCTCTGAGAAAGAAGGCGGGTGGCCATCTGGTTCTGCACGCAGCCCCTTCTTACGGTTGATCATTCTACACTGGGTTCTAGCTCAGCCAGTCTTTCAGAGTCTCCCTCCAAAAGGCAAGACATCAAACAGGCACATTTGTTTCATTTATCAAACCTGCTTCTTCCATTTTCCTCTATGCTCTATGTATTAAATAACATTAGATGACATGTCTGTAAATGACTAGAGTATCAAATACTTCTCTATAGTTTCTGGACTCTCCCCTCCCAACCCTGAGTGGGTCACAGTCAGTACTAGCTGGATTTGTACTTTCTGATACTCCGTGCCTGTGGCTCCTGGCCATGAGACCAGGTGTGCCCTGATGGAGGAGAAGACAGCGCTGCATGGCTGCAGAGGAACTAGCAAGGTGCCTATAGCCTTTGCTGCCTCACTGCCAGGGCTCACGTACAGCAGAGCCCCAACGCCAAGATCAAGGGGGGAAATTTCCATTTGTAGGGCTGAGTACTACAATTTTAGAAATATTTGAGTTCATCCAGTGAAGGCTGTGAGGAATTCTGATTTGAAGTTGGCTTTGGGGTAGCAATAGGAGGTAACAAGAACACTGGAAAGTGAGAGACCAGGGTCAGAGCACCCAAGGGTGAGGCAGGGGAAAGAGTGAGGGTGAGAGTGATTTCAGGGGCTGCACTGGCCTACTTGCTGAACAGGCTTCCAAGTCCTGGCTGATGAGCTGCATTAGGGATCTGAAGCACACAGAGCTACTCCTAACCACAGGGTTTTCACACTTTCATTCAAACTAAAGCAATCTGGGTGACAGGTCATATTAACTTTCAATATCTTACCCAAAGGATGTGTTAGAGCAGGGGTGCTCAATACATCAATCGCAATCTACTGGTCGATCGCGAAGGAAGTGTGGGTAGATCGCATGATATTAAAAAGACATTTGTCTTTTGATTGGCATACAAGGTAGCCAATCTGATGTCTGAACTTTTGACACCCTACGCAAGCACCCCATTAAACCGCGCTAACTTGTTCAGTTACATTGCTGCGTAGTTAGCCTTCAATTTATTTAAATTAAATACAACAAAGGGTATAAAAATGAGTGCCGTAGCTGGTCCGAGTAAGAAGCCTAAAACCTACCACTTTCATACAGAATGGGAGGGGATTTTTTTCACTATGTCATATTCTAAGTGTGTTTGCCTCATCTGTCTGTGTGCCATTGCTATTCCAAAGAAGGGAAATGTGGAGCGGCTTTTTCGGACTGTTCATAAAAACTATGACATTGACTTTCCTCCGAAAAGAGAGCTGAGAAGGAGAAAGGTGAAAGAAGAATACACAATATTAAATAGTAATAATAGTAACTTAAATAATGATAATATAGAAGAAATAAATTTGTTTTGCATTTTTATTGTAGGTAGATCATTTTGACTTGGTCATCTTATAAATAGCTCACAAGCTGAAAAAGTGTGGGCTCCCCTGTGTTAGAGGATGTGCAAGGAGACCCAAGTGATTGCCTGCACTGCTGAGTTGAAATCTTTTAAATACGTAAAAAATATTTTAAAATATTTCAAAGCCCTAGATCTTAAGATTATTTTTTCCTTTGATAAATACATACAAAATACAGATATTGGTTATAAAGTGTAAACTGTAATGGTTATTTGCTGGAGCTGAGTCCGCAGGAACTGCATCACGAGAGCCTGAGTGCGATTAGTGACAGGAAGGGGTGAGGGAGGAGGAGCACCCGCAATGAATGACGTGAGCAGGACTGTGTCACTGAGATGAAAAAGAAAGTTGACAGTGAGGTTTTAAAAATGATGCAGCTTCAGAACCAAGTAGTTAAACACATTCAACCTAGACACAATTTACCAGGGAGGCCAAATCCATGCCTTTAAATTAAGAAAAGTTTAATTCCCTTGTTCTCCACCCCCCTTTTTAGTGTTAATAGAAAAAAATTAACTCTCATTTTCAGGTCTTACAAGCCTATGCATCATTTTTATTTTCAACAAAAGTGAATCATTTTTTACAAAACCATGGTGTCCTGGCAAAGCTGCATCACTGGGCCGGCTGAAAATACATTGCCCGTGGTTAACAAAACCCAACAACTGGCTGGAAGAGTCATCAGGTAGCTCGGTGCATGCCTTCCATACCTCTAGAAACAATCCCGCCCCAAATCAGGGGCTCAGCCTTCAGTCCCCCTCCCCCCACAACGACTGGGCTGCCTGCTAGATCTTTCCTGTTCCAGGACCCAGTTTTAACTTCTCACCGTCTTTCTGGCCAGAGCCTTATGACCAGGTTATCCCACATAAGCAGCCCCTTCCAGAGACTAACCCGGGGTCCCGAGCTCCCCAGAAGCCCTGCCCTCTCTTTACCACCAACTCCTCCTCCCGCCTGCCAGTCTTCTCCCAGGGTTTCCGCCATGCCCTCTCGGAGGCCCCTCCACAATACCCTCCCATTCTCTCCACTCTCATCCACGAGACCAGGAGTAACCTCTGGGAATCCCCAGGCCTCCCTGCCAGTAGAGGTGGCCTGTACCCCTCTTTCCCAGACCCTGAGAGCAGACCATGGCCGCACATCTGCCTACCTTCTGGCCGAGGAAGAGGCTCTTGGTGGAGAGAACGGTGAAGCCGTCTGCGGGCGTGCCCTCAGTCGTGCTGTCGGCACTGGCTGCTTTGCTGACTTCTCCCTGCTTCTTCTTGCACAAACAGAAGAGTCAGTATGGGCCCGCACAGGCAGAGACCACACAAATGGGGGCTTTTCAAACAAGTCAGCAGCTCGTAGGCCTTGCCCCCAACACTCAAGAGAAAACAGGAAACTAAACCACCAGCACTTGTCAGATTTTTCTCAAAGTGGGGCTGCAGGCTTATTTTGAAGTCCAAGAATTCTATGAGAAATGTTAAATTTTATTTTCAGCACTTTATCATCTAAACAAATTAGCTAGTCAGGGGCAAAACTCTACTGTGATAATTTAGTACAAAACCATTTTCATAGATTAGACTAAGTTAGTGTCTCTTAATTAAGGTCTTCCTTTCTAGTTATCTGTACACTATTCAAGTTTGAGGGGGAAACAAATTGCTCTGGCAGTGGTCGGCAAACTCATTAGTCAGCAGAGCCAAATACCAACAGTACAACAATTGAAATTTCTTTAGAGAGCCAAATATTTTAAACTTAAACTATATAGGTAGGTACATTCCTTATCGAGGTAGCGCCCGCACGTGGTATTTTGTAGAAGAGCCACACTCAAGGGGCCGGACCCGCATGTGGCTCGCGAGCCGCCGTTTGCCGACCAGGGGGCTAGGGCATTATATTTTCAAAGAGCTGAAAAGCAGCCCAAGGACCATAATCTTTCAACTCTCCCTGGTTCAGGAGGTAAGACTCTCCCACTCTCCTTCATTAAAACCAGCCTTGCCTGACCAGGCAGTGGCACAGTGGAGAGCATCGGATCGGGACGCAGAGGACCCAGGTTTGAAACCCCAATGTCGCTGGCTTAAGCGTAGGCTCACCAGCTTGAACGTGGGGTCGCTGGCTTGAAGCCCAAGGTTGCTGGCTTTAGCACAGTGTCACTGGCTTGAGCAAGGGGTCACTTGCTCTGCTGTAGCCCTACCCCCAGCCCCCGGTCAAGGAACTGCAATGAAAATTGATACTTCTCATCTCTCTCCCTTCCTGTCTGTCCCTATCTGTCCCTCTTTCTGTCACAAAATAAATAAATTAAAAACAAACAAAAAACAGCCTTGAAGAAGGATTGCTACAGTGGCTATTGGTGAGCCCATCGGTCTACCTGGAGACCCCTCAAACCCACTGTGGGCATGGATCTTGGTATGTGAGCATCATTCAGTCTGAAGCATATGTACCCTGGGCTTCCCAAGAGCCTTTCAAGGGGTGTGATGCATGCAGAGTGTTAGTTTCCAGATCCTCAACTTTCTAATGCACATTTCCTAAAATTGATCTGCCTAAGAGTGATCTCTGCCTAGGGTCAAAGTTTCATGCTAGGTCTCCCTGAAGAACCACCCTTCTCTGAGGAATGCATCTTTCCAGCCTTTATGTATTCTGATTAAAGATGGGGCTTGTATTAAAAATGGCTATTTTGAGTCATTTGGGGATTTTCTGCATTCAGATACATTGTAGAGTAAAAACAGTGGGGACAATGGCAATTTTATTTAGACACTGAACATTTTCCCTTTCCCTAATTGTTATCAGAAAGTACGTGACTCCTGAAGGAGGAGGACTCAGCAGAAGCAAATCAAGAAAGTAGAACTTCTCTGCTGTCGTCACGTCCAATCCTCACAGCCTGCCAGCCTGTGGGCCAGTCCCACCCACTGTGCCCACAGCAATCAAGGCTCAACTACAACTGGAGAACACACAACCCACACAAGGAACACCTGGCTCAGGTGACCAGGGAGACAGTGCCACTGGGCCCCACAGGAGAACTACTACATAAGGTCACTCTGCCAAGACTGGGAAGTGGAGCAGATCTATTTAATATGTAGAAACAAACACAGGGAGGCAGTCAATGTGAGGATACAATAAAGCATGGACCAAATGAAAGCACATAAGGAAATTCCAGAAAAAGTGCTAAATGAAACAGAGGCAAGCAATCTACCAGATACAGAGTTCAAAACAATGATTATAAGGATGTTCAATGAATTTAGGAGAAAAATAGATGAACTCAGTGACAACTTACACAATGAACAGAAACCATAAAATGAACCAGTTAGATAGGGGTGGTCAACCTTTTTATACCTACCGCCCACTTTTGTATCTCTGTTAGTAGTCGCCCACCGGTTCCACAGTAATGGTGATTTATAAAGTAGGAAAGTAATTTTACTTTATAAAATTTATAAAGCAGAGTTACAGCAAGTTAAAGCATATAATAATAATAATTACTTACCAAGTACTTTATGTCAGATTTTCGCTAAGTTTGGCAGAATAAATCTTTATCTATCTTTTTATTTATACTTTGGTTGCTCCGCTACCACCCACCATGAAAGCTGGAATGCTCACTAGTGGGTGGTAGGGACCAGGTTGACTACCACTGAGTTAGAATGAAGAATACAATAAATGAAATGAAGAATTAATTAGATAGACTCAAAAGCACATTAGATAAAGCAGAGGATCAAATCAGAAATGTGGAAGACAGGGTAGCAGGAAACAATAAGAACAGCACAGAGAAATATAAATGAAAACCATTTAAGGGACCTCTTGGACGGCATAAAGCATACCAACATTTGGATCATGGAGTATCCAAAGGAAAATAATAAGAGCAAAGAATTGATAATCCTGTGTGAAAAAATAATAACTGAAAAGTTCCCTAACCTGGCAAAGGAAACAGACATACAAGTCCAGGAAGCACAGAGTCCCAAACAAGATGAACCCAAAGAGGTCCACACCAAGACACATTGTAATTAAAATGCCAAAGATGAAAAAAAAAAAAAAAGCAGCAAGAGAAAAGCAGTTACCTAGAAAGGAGCTCTCATAAGACTATTACCTGATTTCTCAACAGAAACTTCGTAGGCCAGAGGTATTGGCAAGAACTATTCATAGTGATGAAAAGCAAGGACCTACAACCAAAATCACTCTATCCAACAAGGCTATCATTTGGAGTCAAAAGAGATAGTAAAGAGTTTCCCAGACAAGAAAGAACAGTCCATCACCACTAAATGAGTATTATGACAAATGTTAAAGGGAATTCTTAAGAAGAAAAGATCAGAAATATGAATAAGAAAATATAAGAAAAAAAATTCTCACAAAGGCAAACACATAATAAAAGTAGTGGATCAGCCAAGTATAAAGCTAATACAAAGGTTAAAAGGCCAAAGTAGGAAAATTATGTGTAACTTCAACAATAAATTAGAGGGTACACACACACGAAGCAAAAAATATATATGTTTTCTTAACTGTACATAGAACATTCTCCAGGACCAACCATCAGACAAAAGTAGACTTAAAATAAGGGCTATATAACAAGAAACAAAGAAAGGCATTTTATAAAGATAAAGGGAACAATCCAAAAGAAGACATAACTCATAAATATCTATGCATTCAATCTAGAAGCACATATATACATAAAGCAAATATGGATGAACATAAAGGGAGGGATTGAGGCCCTGGCCGGTTGGCTCAGTGGGTAGAGTATTGGCCCAGCATGTGGACATTCTTGGTTCAATCCCCAGTCAGGGCAGACATGAGAAGCAACCATCTGCTTCTCTTCTCCTCCCTCTTCCCATTCTCTCTTCCCCTCTTGCAGCCAAGTGGCTTGGTTGGTCAACCTCTAGCATTGAGGATAGTTTGGTTGATTCGAGCATAAGCCCCAGACAGGGGTTGCTGGGTGGATCCTTGTTGGAGTGTATGTGGGAGTCTGTCTATCTCCCCTCCTCTCACTTAAAAAAAAAAAGGGAGATATTGATAGTAATATAGTTATAGTAGGGGACTTTAACACCCTACTGACATCAGTTGATCATTGAGACAGAAAATCAACAAGAAAACAGTGACCTTAAAAGGCTCATTAGATCAGATAGATTTAAGTGATATTTTTAGGACATTTTACCTCCAAAAAGCAGAATATATATGTTTTCTTAACTGTACATAGAACATTCTCCAGGACCAACCATCTGGTAGGCCACAAAACAAGCCTCAATAAATTTAAGAAGACTGAAATCATATCAAGCATCTTCTCTGATCATAATGGTATGAAACTACAAATCAATTACAAGAAGAAAACAAAAACACACAAACACATGGAGGTTAAATAACATGCTATTAAACAATGAATGGGTTAACAATGAGATCAAGAAAAAAATTAAAAGATACCCTGAGACAAATGAAAATGAAAACACAATGGCCCAAAAATCTATGGGACATAGTTGAAGAAGTTCTAAGAGGGGAATTTTTTTTTTTTTCATTTAATGAGAGGAGGAGAGGTGTAGACAGACCCCCGCATATGCCCTGACTTGGATCCACCCAGCAAGCCCACTAGGGGGCGATGCTCTGCCCATCTGAGGCCCTTGCTCTGTTGCAACCAGAGCCATTTTTTAGCGCCTGAGGCAGAGGCCATGGAACCATCCTCAGCGCCCAGGGCCAACTCACTCTAATCGAGTTTTGGCTGCAGGAGAGGAGAAGAGAAAGAGAGAGAGAAGCGAGAGGGGGAGGGCAAGGAGGATGAGGAGGGGTAGAGAGGCAGATGGGTGCTTCTCCTGTGTGCCCAGACCGGGAATCAAACTGGGACATCCACACACCACGCTAATGCTTTACCACTGAGCCAACTGGCCAGGGCCTAAGAGGGAAATATACAGTAATACAGACCTTACTTCAGAAATTAAGAAACATACCATATAAACAATCTAAATTTACACCTAAAGGAACTAGAAATAGAACAACAAGTAAGGGCAAACTGAGTGAAAGGTAAGAAATAATAAATATCAAAGCAGAAATAAAACAATCTTTAAGAAATAATAAAAATGATCAATGAAATGAAGAGCTAGTTCTGTAAAAAAAAACTGATAAACCTTTAGTGAGACTTATCAAGAAAAAGGGCCCAAATAAAATCAGAAATAAAAAGGTAACATCTGATACCACAAAAATAAAAAGGATTATAAGGAAATACTACAAACATATGCCAAGAAATTGGACAACCTGGAAGAAACAGAAAATCTGAACAGACCAATAACTGCTAATAAAATCAAATCAGTAATCAAAAAACTCCCAACAAACAAAAGCCCTGGACCAGACTGCTACACAGGTAAAATTTACCAAACATTCAAAAAAGAAAATAAAATAATGAAAACATATAGTTCTCAAATTATTCCAAAAAATTCAAGAGAAGGAAGGCTTCCAAACTCATTTTATGAGGACAGCGTTACCCTGACCAAAACTGTATAGGCACATTCAAAAAAATGAAATGGATCATGTTTATATACTATATACAAGAATAAACTCAAAATAGATGAATGACTTATAAATATAAGATCCAAAACCATAAAACTTCTAGAAGAAAACATTAACCAATAAACTCTTTGACACTTCTCTTAGTAATATTTTTTTAACGCTTCCTCAAGCAAGGGAAACAAAAGAAAAATAAATAAATGGGACCACATCAAATTAAAGGGTTTTGCACAGTAAAGGAAAGCATCAACAAAATGAAAAGACAACCCACTGAATGGAAGAAGATATCCACCAACAATATAAAGAACTCATACATCTTAACATCATAAAAACAAAATGTCCAATTAAAAAGTGTGAAAGGACCTGAACAGACATTTCTCCAAAGAGGACATACAGATGGCCACAGACATGAAAAGATGCTCAACATCATTAACCATCAGGGAAATGTAAATTAAAACCACAATGAGATACCACCTCACACCTGTCAGAATGGCTACCGTCAATAAGTCCACAAACAACAAGTGTTGGCGAGGATGTGGAGAAAAGGGAACCCTGGCCTGACCTGGGGTGGCGCAGTGGATCAAGCATCGACCTGGAATGCTGAGGTCGCCAGTTCGAAACCCTGGACTTGCCCGGTCAAGGCACATATGGGAGTTGATGCTTCCTGTTCCTCCCCCCTTCTCTCTCTCTTCTCTAAAATAAATAAAGTCTTAATAAACTTAAAACAAAAGGGAACCCTGTGCACTGTTGGTTGGATTGTAAATTGGTGTAGCCACTGAGAAAAACAGTATGGAGGTTTCAGAAAATTTAAACTAGAACTACCATATGACCCCACAACTCTACTGCGAAGAAATCCAAAACACTAATTTAAAAAGATATATGTATCCCTATGTTCACTGCAACATTATTTACACTAGCCAAGATATAGAAGCAACCCAAGTGTCCATCAACAGATGACTGAATAAAGAAGATGTGGTACATATACACAATGGAATATTGTCTGCCATAAAAAGAATAAAACCTTGACATTTGAAACAACATGGATGAACCTAAAGGGTTTTATGCTAAGTGAAATAAATCAGACACAGAAAGACAAATAACATGATTTCACTTATATTTAGAATTTAAAAATAGAATAAACAAATAAAATAGAAACAAACTCATAGATACAGAGAACAAATTGATGGTTGCCAGATGGAAAGGGTGGGTGAGGGGATGAGTGAAAAAGGTGAAGGAATTAAGAAGTACAACTGCCAGTTGTAAAAATAGTCACAGTGCTGTAAAGTACAGCATAAGGAATATAGCCAGCAATATTGTAATAACTATGTACTAGGTCAGATGGGTGCTAGACTTCCTGGGGTGATCATTTCATAAGTTATATAGATGTCTAATCACTACACTGTATACCTGAAACTAATATAATGTTGTATGTCAACTGTAATTGAAAATAATTTTTTAAAGAGAGCAGGGGGTAAGAAATATTAAAGATGGCTATGCCTCCCTGCAGGACAAATCTGGACAGTCAACTCTGGTCAAGGCCTGTTACGCTATCCATTTGCCCATGTAGGATTTAAATTCATTAGCATATTAACATTTTTACTTATATTCAAAAATAGGTCTAATTTTGCTGAATTCTTTAACAATCAGGACTGCTTTGGCCTGGAACACTTTCCATAAACTAAATTAGCTAAATCTGAAGCTCCAAAGTTTTAGTATAAGTGATAAGACAAAAGCATTTTATCAAGTAATATGGTAATAGCAAAGACGTAGTAAAGTTATGACTATTTGGTTTTCCTAATATTTTGGGTGTATCAAATTTGACTTGTGAAAGAGAAACAGGTATAACCCACAATTACATGGTAAGTCTTTTTAAAGCTTTTTAAATATACTTCCCAGGAAAGTCTGGATGACAAAGCCTTTTGCAAGTCAGATGTTTCTAATTCTGTGCTTTCAACAAAACTGAAGAAATACCAAATTGAGTTAACAGCTGATATATCATTAAAGAACAGATTGATGGAGCTTAGTTAACAGTAATGTATCAATGCTGGTCTCTTAGTTGTGACTAATGTACCAGGGTTATGTAAGATGTTAACAAGGAAATTGGGTGAGGGACATTCAGAAACTCTCTGTACTGTCTTTGTAACTTTTCTGTAATTTAAAAATGCTTCAAAAATAAAACATTTATTAAAACAAATTGATGACAGATTAGTATGTGATTGTTGGCATATAACTCAGAGTTTAGATTTTGTAATGTTGCCATTACAAAATCTTTTTCATTCCTACTTTTTGTGAACAAGATTTTCCAGGCACTTATAACCTATAAATATAAAAATATAGGATGCTGAATGCTGCCTCATTTTAGCAATAAGTACCATTTATCTTAGAAAAGTTAATTGAAAAACTATGTTCATCTATCCCAAACAGTTTCAAAAAATTTTATTTTTTTTCTTAGGTTAACAAGATTTGTAAAATATCTGTCAGTTTAATCAATTGTGTATTATTAATAAATGTAATTATCTAAGTAAGCCTGTAAAATCCTTTAGTGATTTTATGACATATTTTCAAAATAAATTTAAATTTACATATATTATTTTTGCTGTGAAGATCAATAAAATACTAGATGTATAAAAATGTGTTACATTAGGATAAAATTTGTGGACCAAGGAAAGGGAAATAAGGGCTGTAGGAGAAAAGTAATGTCAATTTTCCAACTGTAAAACAAACAAAAAAACCTATTTGTATATATTTTTAAATGATAATAGTATATCAAATCTTCACATTTAGATTTCCTTGGATACATTTAAATGAATGATGAAATAGTTTTCTTTTTTAATGCCAATTTTATTAAATAAAAAACTTTTATCCTTTGCAGATATTTAAATTTATTATGAAAAGTTTAGGCCCTGGCCAGTTGGCTTAGCAGTACAATATCGACCCAGTGTATGGAAGTCCCGGGTTTGATTCCCGGTCAGGGCACACAGGAGAAGTGACCATCTGCTTCTCTACCCCTTCCCCTTCTCTCTCTCTCTCTCTCTCTCTCTCTCTCTTTCCTTCGTGCAGCCATGGCTCGAATGGTTCAAGCAAGTTGGCCTGGGAACACTGAGAATGGCTATATGGCCGCTGCCTCAGGTGCTAAAATATGGCTCCAGCTGCAATGGAGCAACAGCTCCAGATGGGCAGAGCATCGCCCCCTAGAGGGCTTGCTGGGTAGATCCCAGTCAGGTCGCAGGCAGGAGTCTGTTTCTGCCTCCCCGCCTCTCATTGAATTAAAAAAAAGAGAAGAAAAGTTTAGCTGTCAATTTTGAATGTGTGAGATAAAAAGATTTTCAAAACTATTTAAGGAGGTATGTAGGCGAATAAGTTTGAAAACCACTGTTCTGCCAAGTGCACACCACACCTGTAGGAGGTGCTCAGTCAGCACCGAGGGAGGGATGCAACTGATAAGTAGATAAGGATTTAATACTCCTGCCCAAGTACACTTGGATTTTAAAAGGTGAAAAAGCCCTAACTGACAATTTCAGGCTTCTGGGAATTTGAGTTGGTTTTATTGGGAGGAGCCTGAGAGCTAGCTTCCCTGTGTCCTGATACAAGTTGGCGGCGGCCTACACAGGCAGAGTATAAGGCTTAACCAGTGATAATTAATATTGGTGATTTTCAGTAGTGTATTTAGGGGTAGGCAAAAGTAGGTTTACAATTCTTTGTATGAAAAAAGACATACAGGTTATAATTATTACAGTAGCTTTATTAACTCAAAAGAATGTCACCATGGCAAAAATAAATAAAACCTACATTTTCCCATCCCAGTACACACACACACACACACACACCACTATGGAATATTATTCAGCCATAAAAGAAGAAAATCCTTCCAGGAAGCCCAAAGAATTGCAAATAAGATAAAGCCAAAGAATAGACACACATTATAATTAAAATGGTATAAGTGAGATAGAAGGTGATAATCTTAAAAACAGCAAGAGAAAAACAACTTGTTACATACATGGGAATCCCATAAGAGTATAAGCAGATTTTTAAGCAGAAGCTGCAGGCCTAAAGGGAGTGGCATGATATAAAGTGCTGAAATAACAAACAAACTACAAGTCTGACCAAGAATACTCTACCACCCAGCAAAGTTGTCCATAATTGAAGAGGAGATAGGAGTTCACCACTAAAGCAGTTTTATAAGAAACGTTAATAGAACTTCTTTAAGTTGAAAAGAAAGAGTGCTAATTAGGAACACAAAAAGATACAAAATAAATCTTACTGATAAAGGTGAATACATAGTAAAAGTGGTGGACTAATCAGTTATAAAGCAAAAGCCCATATAGGTACATGAAGGAGAAAGAGAAAGGTATCTAATTATAACACTAAAAATATCAAATCACAAAGAGAGCAAGAGAATAAGAAAGTAATAGAGGAACTACAAGAAGCCAAAAAACAACAAAATGTCAATAAGTACATACCTATCAATAACTACTTTAAATGTAAATTAACTAAATTCTCTAAACAAAAGACTGAGAGTGGCTGAAGGAATAAAAACACAAGACACAAGACCCACCTATGCTGCCTGCAAGAGACTGACTTGAGGCTTAAGAACACACACAGGTTGAAAGTGAAGGGAAATAAAAAGATTTTCCATGCAAATGGAACCAAAAGAAAGCTGGGGTAGCTATACTTACATCAGACAAAATAGATTTAAGACAAAGACTACAATAACAAACAATGAAGGGCATTACATAAAGATAAAGGAGTTCATCAACAAGAGGACATAACATTTGTAAATATTTGTACAGCCAACACAGGAACACATAAATATATAAAGCAAATATTAACAGATTTAAAGGGATGTAATCTAAATAGAAAGTAATACAATAATAGGAGACATTAATACCCTACTTTCATCAATGCATAGATCATCCGGACAGAACATTAATTAGGAAACATCAACCTTAAACGACAGTTTATACCAGATGGAATTAACAGATATGTACAGAACATTCCATCCAAAAGCAACAGAATATACACATTCCTCTCTAGTGCACACAGTTCATTCTCTAGGACAGACCATATGGTAGGCCACCAAACAAATCTGAACAAATTTAAGACTGAAATCATATCAAGCATCTCTTCTGACCACAATGGTATGAAATTAGAAATCAATTACAAGAATACTGGAAAATTTACAAATATGTGGAGCTTAAACAAATGATAGTAAACCAATGGGCCAAAGAATAAATCAGCCTGACCAGGCAGTGGTGCAGTGGATAGAGTATCGGACTGGGATGTAGAGGACCCAGGCTCGAAACCCCAAGATTGCCGGCTTGAGCACAGGCTTCTCCGGTTTGAGTGTGGGCTCACTAGCTTTAGCGCAGGGTCACTGGCTTGAGCGTGGGATCATAGGCATGACCCCATGGTCACTGGCTTGATCCAAAAGGTTGCTGGCTTGAAGCCCAAGGTTACTAGCTTGAGCAAAGGGGTCACTCGCTCTGCTGGAGCCACCCCCCCAACCCCGGTCAAAGCACATATGAGAAAGCAATCAATGAACTAAAGATGCTGCAATGAAGAACTGATGCTTCTCATCTCTCTCCCTTCCTGTCTGTCCCTATTTGTCCCTCTCTCTGTCATACATACACACACACAAAAAAGAATAAATCAAAAGGGAAATAAAAAATACCTTGATAAAAATGAAAATACAACAAGCTAAAAGTTATAAGATAAGGCAAAAGCAGTTCTAAGAGAAGTTTTAACAATAAAGTTCTACTTCAAAAAAACAAAAAAAGTCTTGAAATAAGCAGTCTAACTTTACAACACTCAAGGAACTATAAAAAGAAGAGTGCAAAGTCAGTGAGAAATAAATGAAAGAGACAAAAACATAATATAAAAGATCAATGACACTAAAAGCTGGTATTAGAAAAAACTTAAATCCATAATCCTTTGGCTAGATATACCAAAAAATAAGGAGAGAGGACTCAAAATCAGAAATGAAAAAGGAGACATTACAACTAATATACAGAAATATTAAGAATCATAAGAGACTATAAACAATTATATGTAAAAAAAATTGAACAACCTAGAAGAAATGGATAAATTCCTAGAAACATACAATCTACCAAGACTGAATCATGAAAAAACAGAAAATCTTAACAGACTGAAAACTACTAAAAAACAAACCAACAACAACAACAAAAAGGCTTATTTTGAACCAGTAATCAAAAAGCTCCCAACAAACAAAAGTCCAGAACCATGTGACTTCACTGGTGATTTCTATCAAACATTTAAAGAAGAATTATATGTGGGATATAAAACTGAGACTCATGGACACAGGTAAAAGTGAAGTGGTTACCAGGGAGTGGGGGATGGGGGAGGGCAATAAAGAAGGACAAATATACGGTGATGGAAAATGATTTGACTTTGGTGATGGACACACAACAGTTCAAATGCTATAGAAGTGTTTACCTGAAACCTATATATCTAACTGATCAATATCACCCCATTAAATTTAATTTCTAAATAAAAAATTTATATAAAAGAGTATCAAATCCTTCTCAAACTCTTCCAAAATATAGAAGAGCAGGGAACACTTCCAAACTCATTTTACAAGGCCAGCAATACCCTAAATACCAAACCAAATAAAGATGATATAAAATAAAAAAGGAAATTACAGACTAATATCCCTGATGAACATAGATGCAAAAATCCTTAACAAAATATTAGCAAACCAAATTCAACAATTCATTAAAAGGATCGTATATTATGACCAAATGGAATTTATTCCAGGGAAGCAAAGAATGGTTCAACAAATCAATGTGATACCCCACATTCACAAATGAAGGATAAAAATCATATTATCATCTCAATCGGAGCAGGAAAAGTATTTGACAAAATTGCAATATTCATTTATGATAAAAAAAAACTTTCACCAAAGTGGGTACGGAGGGAACGTGCCTTAACATAATAAAGGCCACGTACAACAAGCCCACAACTAATATCATACTCAACCATGAAAAGCTGAATGCTTTTCCTCTAAGGTCAAGGAAAAGAAAAGAAAACCCTTGCTACTTTTATCCAACATAGTATTAGAAGTCCTAGCTACAGCAATTAGGCAAGAAAAAATAACATAAAGGCATCTAAATCAGAAAGGAAGTAGTAAAACTATCACAAAACCTTAAAGATACCACCAAAGAACTGTTAGAACTTATCAACAAATTCAGTAAAATTGCAGGATACAAACCAATACACACAAATCTGTTGTGTTCCTATACACTAATAATAAACTCTCAGAAAAATTATGAAAACAATCCCATTCACAATTACATCAAAAAGAATAAAATACCTAGAAATAAACCAAGGAGGTGAAAGATCTGTATTCTGAGAACTGTAAGCCATTAATGAAAGAAACTGAAGACATGAATAAATGTAGAGATATGCTGTGCTCATGAATTGGCAGAACTAGTATTGTTAAAATCCATACCACCCAAAGCAATCTACAGACTCAGTGCAATCCCTAATAAAATTCCAATGACATTTTTTCACAGAAACAAACAAGCAATCCTAAAATTTGTAGGTATCATAAAAGACTCTAAATAACCAAAGCAATCTTGAAAAATAAGAACAAAGCTGGATCCCTGGCTGGTTGGTTCAGCAGTAGAGTGTCAGCCCAGAGTGTGGAGGTCCCGGGTTCGATTCCTGGTCAGGGCACACAGGAGAACTGACCATCTGCTTCTCCACCCTTCCCCCTCCTCTTTTTCTTTTTCTTTTCTCTTTCTCTTTCCCTCTTGCAGCCAAGTCTCAAATAGTTCAAGCAAGTTGGCCCTGGGCACTGAGGATGGCTCCATGGCCTCGCCTCAAGCACTGAGATGGTTTGGTTGCTGAACTATGGAACAGTGGTCCCAAATAGGCAGAGCATCAACTGGTAGGGGGCTTACTGGTGGATCCTGGTCAGGATGCATGCGGGATTCTGTCTCTGCCTCTCTGCCCCTCACTTCACTAAAAAGAAAAAAGAACAAAGCTAGAAGCACCATGCTTCCTGATATTAAACTATATTACAAAACTATAGTAATAAAAAAGGTATAGTATTAGGATCAAAACAGACACATAAATCAATGGAACAGAATAGAGAGCCTAGAAATAAGCCCATTCATATATGGTCTTTAATTTAGACAAAGGCATCAGAAATATACAATGGGGAAAGGATAGTCTCTTCGATAAAGGGTGTTGGGAAAACTAATATCCATATGCAAAAGAATGAAACTGTACACCTACCTTACACCATACCCAATAATCAACTCAAAATGGATTGAAAACTTGAACTAAGACCTGTAATCCTAAACCTTCTAGAAGAAATCATAATAGGTAAGCTCCTAGACTTTGGTCTTGGCAGTGATTTTTTTTTTTTATTAACACCAAAAGCAAAGGCAACAAAAGCAAAAATAAACATGTGGGACTACATCAAACTTAAAAGTTTCTGCTCAGCAAAGTAAAAAGGCAACTTATTAAACCAGAGAAAATATTTGCAAGTCACATATTTAATAAGAAATTAATATCTAAAATATATAAAGTACTCATACAACTAAATAGCAAAATAACAAAAACCTAATTTAAGAAATGGACAAAGGACATACATAGATATTTTCTCCAAAGACTACATACGAATGGCCAAGTACATGAAAAAGTGCTCAACATCACTAAGTATCAGGGAAATGCAAATGCAAATCATAGTGAGATATCACTTCACACCTGTTAAGATCACAGTTATGAAAAGATAACAGATGACAAGTGTTGGTGAGGATGTGGAGAAAAAGGAACCTTTGTGCACTGCTGGTAGGAATGTAAGCTGGCACAACTACTGTGGAAAACAACATAAAGGTTCCTTGAGAAATTAAAAATAGAACTACCATATAATCCAACAATTCCACCTCTGGGTATTTATTGGAAGAAAACAAAAATGTCCCATGTAACATTATTTATAATAGCCAAGATATGTAAACAACCTAAGTGTCCACTGATAAGTAGATAAAGAAAATGTGATATGTAATTTATATATACTATATATGTTATATATTACCGGTAGATGTGTGTTATAGTATAGTATATAATGTTTATTATAACTAGAGGGTAGGGCAAAAGTAGGTTTACAATTGTTCATATGAAAAATAATACAAGAAATAAATAATAATACAAGAATAAACTCCCTCTATATATATACACACACATATATATGTACAACATATACATACTATATATATATATATATAATGGATTATTATTCAGTCATTAAAAAAAAGAAAATCCCATCATTTGTGACATCATGGATGGACCCTGAAGGCATTATGCTGAATGAAATAAGTCAGACAGAGAAAACCAAATACCATATGATCCCACTTACACGTTGGGATAAAAAACAACAACAAAAACCTAAGCTCACAGGTACAGATAGATGGGTGGCTGTGGTGGTGGGGGGTGAATTGGCTGAAGCAGGTCAAAAGGTACAAACTTCCAGTCATACAGTCAGTAGTCAAAGGGGCGCAATGTACAGCATGATGACTACAATTAGTGACAATGTATTGCATATTTAAAAGTTGCTAAAAGATCAGATCTTAAAAGTTCTCACCACAAGAAAAAATTTATAACTATGTATGGTGATGTATGTTCACTAGACTTCTGGTGATCATTTCATAAGAGAGTTAAGTCCTCACTTAATGCCATCAATAGGTTCCTGGAACTGCAGTGAAATGACATATAATGAGAACAATTTTACCACAGAGTAATCTATATATAAACAAGACTAAAGTTCCTATGGCATTTCTCAATGTTACAATGAAATATTCAAGCATCTGCTAGATATAAAAATATCAAGCCATTATGTTTTATACCTAAAACAAACAGAATCTTATATGTCAATTTATCACAATAAAAAAACCCTCATCCATAATATAACAAGAAGTCATTAAAATGGACAAATAACCCAATTTTAAAAAACTGAATATAACACTTGCATAAAAGAAAATACACAAAGGGCCAAAATTCAATTGAAGATATACTAAAGCTAATTGGTCATCAGGACAATACTCACACCAGAATGGCTAAAATTTAAGTCTCAAAATACCCTGTTTGGCAACAATATAGAAATGGAACTCCTATATGCTGCACTGGGACTATATACTTTCACCACCACTTCGGAAAACTACCTGGCACTATCTACTAAAGCAGAACATAGGAATACCCAAGACACCATAGTTCCACTCATGGGTATACTCCCAACACAATGCAACAAATGTACTTTTGCATCAGGAATGTTGGTAGAAGCCTTAAGCTGGAAACAAATCTCTCTCAATAGTAGAATAAGCACATTTTGGTAAATTCAAACAGTGAAATGCACAGGCTTGGTGCTGTTTGCTACATACAACCTAGATGAATCTCTCAAACACAATGGTAAGTGACAAAGCAAGACAAAAATAGGAAAATATACACCCCTGCAGAATTGAATTTATTATGAAGATAATAAAGGTCCCTTAAGTTGTGTAAATTCCATCTAAAGCCCTGTATCTAATTTTATATTTATGGTTTTGTATTTTAATTAAATGGGGGTTCTCAAAATTGTTTAAGCTTCAGACCCCATGAACCTCTTTCCTCATGATGGAAAAAGAAAAAGTTGTGGTGTGTGTGTGTGTAATAAAATATTATTCAGCCATAAAAATGAAGGAAACCCTGCCATTTGTGACAACAGGGATGACACTTGAGGGCATTATGCTGAGTGAAATAAGTCAGAGAAAGAAATGCTGTATGGTCTCACTTATATGTGAAATCTTTTTAAAAATGTAAAGAAACTCAAACACATAGAAAAAATAAGATTTGCAATTACCAGAGGTTGAAGGTTGGGAGAAGGAAAATTGGATGAAAGTGGCCAAAAGACAGAATCTTCTAGTAATAACATAAATAAGAACTAGGGATGCCATATAGAACATGACTGACTATAGTTAACACGGCTGTATGATGTATCTGAACATTGTTAAGAGAGTAGATCCTGCCTGACCAGGCAGTGGCGCAATGGATAGAGTGTTGGACTGGGATGCGGAAGACCCAGGTTCGAGACCCCGAGCTCGCCAGCTTGAGCGCAGGCCCATCTGGCTTGAGCAAAAGCTCGCCAGCTTGGACCCAAGGTTGCTGGCTCCAGCAAGGGGTGGCTCGGTCTGCTGAAGGCCCGCGGTCAAGGCACATGTGAGAGAGCAATCAATGAACAACTATGGTGTTGCAACGGCAACAAAAAACTGATGATTGATGCTTCTCACCTCTCTCCATTCCTGTCTGTCTGTCCCTATCTATCCCTCTCTCTGACTCTCTCTCTGTCCCTGTAAAAAAAAAAGAGAGAGAGAGAGAGTAGATCCTAAGTGATCTCATCACAAGGAAAAACATGTTTTCTTCTTTTTAAAATGGTTTTCTTTGAATCTTTGGTATTTTATGCATTCGAAATCTTGTCATGAGAAGGGTCCTGAGCTTCTCTGACTGCAAAGGTGTCCATTAGAGACATGTTAGGACTCCCACAAGCAAATTCCGTCTAGCCCTCTCTGGCAGGAGCCAGGCGTTCTCCCACCTCAAGGCGCACTCACTGCCCCGGCCAGGAGCTCTCCCCCAATCATTTGAATGCTCTAAAAGCCTTACTCCGTCAGGTCTCCGTTCAAGTGTCACCTTACCAGAGAAGGCTCACCTGACCACCTATGTAAAATCGCACTGCCCATCCCATTGCTCGGCTTCATTCTTGTCCTTGCACCTGCTCTCCACCCCCACTGTTCTACAATGACTGCCCCCTCACTTGACCAAAGCTCACTGAGCACGGAAGGAGGGGAAGGTCCTTTCACTCACTGCTGTACCCCACTGCCATGAACAGTAACGAGCACATGCAGACTTGGGTCAGTATTGATCATAAGATGCATCGTCTTTAAACAACCCCATTGTAAAAGTTAAAAGAATAAGACAGATTTTAAAATTTCTTACTGAGGTGAAATGCTTTGTATGTGAGCAATAGCCATCAAAGTTAAAAAATACCCAGCCTCAGCAAGTTTACCTAGAGGACTTTATCCTATAGACACTCTTGCACATGAGCAGAGACCCACTATGGTGATGGTCCCTGTGGTACTGCACGCTGGCATGAATGCTAGAAACCACTGCGAGTCCATTCGCAGAGACCTGGGTGCACTGGTCCTGCATACTATGTAAGTAACCAGGCTCACACATGGGACACCACCGGCATGCCACACGCGCAGATATGGAAACACTGCCAAGTTAATAGCAGCAGAAGCTAACATCTGTGACACTGTTATAAGCACTCCACATGAATTCTCTTTTAAGCCTCACAACCACCATTTAATATCAGAGAGGTCAAGTCACTGCTTAAGGTCAGAGCGCCAGGAAATGGCAGAATTGGAATATAAAGCCAGGTGAGCACCCTTAACCTCTATGCACCACTGCCAAAACAGTGGGTAACATGACTTATATACATATATTTAAAGACAGGTAGGATGGGGAAGGCTTTACATAGCTATATGCTTTTCTGTGCCCAGATTTTCTGAAAGGATACATAAAAATGGATTATAGTGACCATCTGGGGGGCAGTGGGAGACTGGTAGGAGTGTGATTGTATTACTGCATACTCTTGCCCCGACCAATCCTCACACATACAGCCTGGTCAAAAACACATCATGCAAATATTCACTGAGTCACTGAATTCTAAGTCTAGGATGGACCCCATCATTTTGCTGGTGGGGGTGTAAACTGAGGCACAGACTTGCCTGAGGCCACCCAAATAGGAAGAAGAAGCCCTACATCCCTGCCAGGGCTCCAGACGCCTGGCTGCTGGTGATTCTGTTGCCTTCTCCGTTCTCTCCTCGTTCCACTATTGCTGACTCAGCTGTCACAACTGGAGACTTTCAAAAACTTCCAATTACATAGAATTGGGGGAAAAATTATGATTTGGAAATCAAGGGTTGACAATTGAAAAATACCAACTCCCTTTTACTGCAAGTACTTTTGCATGTTGTAAGGCCCTCTCTGTCTCTGGAAAGGTTATTTTCAGAACATTCCACTTAAACCTGGAGATGCAGGGTTCTCTGCTGTTTCTGGGAGCTGACACCACAATTTACATTAAACAAATGTTTTGAAAATTAGCTGTTCACGGTTCCAATTTCAGCTTCCCCCAGGGTTTAATGTTAGCCAAATACTTATACAGTAAGCAGACAATGTGTTTTATTGTGTAGAAGTAAAACAGACCACCATAACAGACTTCCTGCTTTTGTAATCAAGGGAAAAAGTGGAGCATTCGAGTGATTATTGGCATATGGTTATTAGAAACACTGAGTTCCAAATATAGCTACTAGAAGCTAAACACACACACACACACACTCTCTCTCTCCCCAAATTTCAAGTACAAAAAGAAAGAAATAGCCTTCCTAGTGTTTGGTCAGTTGGAAAGTTCAGAAAATCAAGGGCAAAACTACCAGGGGAGGAATTGGGGTGACAGGGAACAAAGTTCAGCCCAGGGCCATACACAGTGGAGTCAGAGAGGCTGTTCCAGCAGCGAGGCTGCAGGAACAAGGGCCATGGCTCTGGCCACAGCAGAGATGGAGGACAGTTGTGCCATGCTGGGCCCCAGAGCCCAGCACCGAGGGTCCTGATCCGTGATCAGCCAGCTCCCCGGGGCACATTATCAGGAGATGATACATTTGGCACCTTTGACTTCTTTCTTAACATTTAAAAAGGGTTACACAGGCACTTTCCCCCTGCCTTCTCCATCCTGCTCCTCCCCACCAACTGCAAATGTTGAAAGTGGGTAAAAAACAGTTCTGCTGATTTTATAGTTAGCAGGAATAAGAAGGGAGCATTCTGTGAATTCCGCGCCTGGCTCCAAGCCTCTTCCAGGACTTGTGAACTAGCTGGAGTGCAACCGTCTGGAAATAAACTTAGGATGCTCTTCAATATCGAGTTTCTCTCTCAAAAAACTGGGAATGATTCAGAGCCTAGTGGGGTGAGATGGGGGCGCGTTGGGCTGGGGAGGGAGAGTGGAATGGGTGGTCTGTTGGGAAGAGAAATTTATATTCTGATGTTTTCAGGGAAGCATCTGTTTGCACCCAGAAGGATGTACAAAAAAAGACAACTTCTTCCACCTCAACTAAAGAAGGCCTGAAAAGAATGTGGATGGGAGGTCAGAGGTCAGAGACAGTGGCCCCACGTGATGAAAGCCACTCAGTCTGAGTGAGGCACAGATAGGCCAGGGATGACTCCTGAGGAGACGCCAAAGGACAGGGCAGCCTTAAGATTCCATTTATTAAAGACAAAGCTTTTAACTGCAGTGCACCTAGTTTGCTGGCCCCAGAGGCAACTGTGACAACTACTGAGAGGCAGGGCCCAGTGACGAAGGAGCACACTAATGACAGGTTCTCTCACCACAAAAAGATCAGCACTCAGGACCTCATCTCAGTCCAAGCTGTGTCTAGCAGAAAGAGCCTAAATAACGCACCTATTTTTCTCTTTAATGAGGCAATCACTCTAAAAAGCAAACTGGACTGCCCCTGCTAGAACATGCTCAGAGGACACATAGCCATGGCAATGTAACATCGGTCAGGGAAAGTGGGTAGCTGGCACCTCTGGGAAGGACTTGATGTTAGCTGTCTGCTCCACAGGGAAGCTCCTGTGCTCCCAGGTCACTTCCCACAGGCATGGACATCCCCTGAAAAGCCAGGCACGAGGTCCTTCCACCCTGATCATTCCAGCACCCTCCACACATTCCCCTTGACTGCAGGAATCTAGCCCCCTCCCCTCGATGTGTCCAGACTCTGGCCACTTAAGTAGGATTAGCCCCTCTGTAACCAGCTCTCCCACATGTTCCTCTGTGCTGCTGCAGCCCATCAGTGGGATAAGCACTCAGCAGGAAGGGCCTCCTCCTGACCCCACTACCTGCACTGACCTGCCCTGCTCCACACGACCCTGACAAATCACATACCTTGGATTTCCGAGCTCCTTTCTTGCCTCCTGCTTTCTTAGACACTGGCTTCTTCTGGGATGGAGACTTGGCCTTTTTGGCTGGGGGTGGTGTGATGATGGCTTCCAATTTCCCCTTGGACCCTCGTTTCTTTGCTAGCAACTCTGGGTGGATGTTTGGTAACACCCCGCCACTGGCTATGGTGACTCCTTTTAGCAGCTTGCGGGAAAACCAAAGTAGCAGATGGTGAGCCAGACCACATTGCCCCTGACCTTCAACAATCAGCCCAGCCCAGCCCTGCTTCTGATTTTGGTTGGTAGAGCACATCCCCTCTATGGCATCTATAAGGGTGCTGACGGGACCCAGGCTACACAGGGGACAAGTCCTCAGAGTCCCTCACTTCAGGAAAAACTTCCATGGGGGGGGGAACAGGAAAGCTGCTAACAGTCCAAAATGTAGCCCACACCTCTGATAGCCAGCCAGACACCAGCCTCCATCTGCACAACAGCTGTCTGTCTCTCGGGCAGTGGGACTGGGGTGGGGCAGCTAGGGCGGGGCATACCTGATTCAGCTCTTCGTCATTGGCCACGGCCAGCAGGATGTGCCGGGGGGTGACCCGTCCCTTCTTGTTGTCTCTTGCAGCATTGCCAGCCAGCTCCAGAATCTCCGCTGTGGGAACAGAGGACAAGAGCACATGGTCGTGTTAGGGCATCACAGGGTCACATGCATCCTCCTGGCCCCCACTCATGTGCAGGGAATAGGTAGTTTTGGTTACACAACAGCTACTGAGGTGGGAAGATGCAGGCACTCTTCCTGGCACACTTTGAGCCAAATCACACAGGTGTTGATCCAAAACCCTGGTCCAACCCCTTTGTTTTGGAGATGAAGACACTGAGGCTTACAGAGAAGAAGCCACCAGCCAAAGGTCCCTCAGCAAGAAGTGGTAGAACTGAGATCTGAACTTATTTGCCAGAACAGGGCTGCCTGTAGTTTACATTCAGATTGTCACCAACACCAACCCTGATGAGCCAATGGTGTAGCCCAAGAGTGGAACATATATGCACAGACTGAGCAACGGGCCATGCATGGGTTTACAGGACTTCAGGGAACAGTGGCAGATTACAGGGGCTCTGTAGGAGTCAATGTTGACCACCTGCACACAAATCTAGGAGATGACTGAACTCTCTACCAAGTCAAAATCATAAAAACATGTATAAAACAAAAGTGGTGGGGTGTATATACATTAAAAGGGGGCTAAAGAGACATAACAACCAAATCCCATGTGTCAATCCCTCATCAGATCCTGATTACAAAAAGAAAGATAGAAAAGACATTGTGGAGATAGCTGAGGAGATCTGACTGTAGGCTGGCTATCAGACACTAGTGAATTATTCATTTCTTGGACATGATAAATGATATAACCAGCTTTTTATGGAACATCTTGCTCTTAGGAAATACATTCTCAAGTATTTAGGGGATGCAATGTCCTGATGTCTTCAATTTACTCTCAGATTATTCTGAAAAAGTCTATAGAGGTAAGCAATTGTGACATGTTAACAGTTGTTATATCAAGGTGAGGAGGTAAGAGTGTTCCTCTTTCAGCATTCTATGCACCTGGTATTAACTACAAAAATAGCTATAGGGACATGAGCCTGACGCATAGCTGGTGCAAGGCCAGGGTTTGTTCACCCATCTTTCAAGGCAGGCTCTCACCAAACATGACAGCACAGCACCAAAGTTGAGGAAATTAGGAAGTGCTCCCAGTCTCCTCCCTGGTAACAGTCATCCTCATCACCTCATTTCTCACTTCTGCAATTCTGCCCATGCCACAGTCCTAGAATGCCACCCTTCTTGCCCATGCTCTGGGATCAGCTCAAGTCTGATGTCTCCCTGGTACTAAAGAATGGCAAGCATTCTAGGTTATGTTGTGGACACTGGGTATCTCTGGCAAAGTCAAAATTCAGTGTAACTATAAAGTAGGGAAAAGAAATTCTAGCTACATGAAAATCGTGTATTTCAAATTTACACTATTGCATGGTATTTATTGTTAAGAGGCACTAAGAGATGAACCCAATGCAAAAACTGCTCTGTGTGTAAAGTTGAAGAGCCGCTTGGCTACTCCTGTAAACTCTCATATTGGTGGGGATGAACAATCGGTCACACCTGGAACAGCAGGTTCCCCCTCATCCCACGGAAGGAATTCACTGACTCAATAGTCACCACACTGATAAAACAGGACACCAGAGACACCTGTCTGCTTGCTGCTCCCAGGTCAGAGCCCCGCACCTTGGATTTCACTGTGACAGTCACTAGAGTAGGCACGGGGAAGAAGAGGAGAGAATTGGTACGTCTCCCATGCTCACCCATTAGTCTCAACAGAGCCGTTCCCTACTCAGTCTGTCTGGAGGGGTGGGAGGGATGGAGCTCCCAGCAAGGTCATTGAAGCTTCCCTACAGTGCTTGTGGAAATGTGTCCCAATGCCCAGCAGAGATGCACTTACTTACCCCAAGCAGAAAAGGGAGCTTGGGAGGCCTAAATGACCTTGGACTGCAGGTGCTGTGAATGCAAAAATGCCTTCCTGGGCCAGCCCAGCCATGTTCAAGGAGCAGCACATCTGCAGTGCTACTGTACTGAATGGCCTAGAGGAAACCGAAGCCAGAATCTGACCTGATATGAGCACGCACCCTGAGAGGAAGGGCTCAGGAAAGAAAGCCAGTCACAGCTGTGGCTGGGCTGGGCTGGGCCTGGGCAGCAGGAGGGCTAGAGGGGGCAACTGTAGTGTGGAGCTGGAGCCCACCTGGCTGGCTTCCTGGCCCCCACCATCCCCTTCCCTC
Organism: Rhynchonycteris naso; assembly: GCA_037038555.1. Lineage (NCBI taxonomy): Eukaryota > Metazoa > Chordata > Mammalia > Chiroptera > Emballonuridae > Rhynchonycteris > Rhynchonycteris naso. The sequence continues at coordinate 97,121,961 of CM073003.1, forward strand.
CCCAGCCTGCCTCCAGTTTCTGAGGCTACAGGGAAGCATGGGCCATCAGTATCTGCAGAGCCAGAATATGCAGAAGGCAGGTTGATTACAACCTTTTTGCCATAATGTGCTAAGAATACTTTACCTGGCCTCAAAGAGACAGAAACACTCACAGTGGGGCCCTAAGCCCACCCCTTTGGCAAGAAAATCGTTTGAAATGACAGTTTCTCAGGAAAGTGGAGGGGGCCAGTTTCCTCCTTCTGCCTGGAGTGTTAGTGCAAGGCTCTCCCCAGAGAAGGCACAGCGGCCGTTGGTGGGCAGAGGAGAGGAGGGATGTGGTCTTTTTATTTTTGGCAGTGCTGCTCTGTTTGTGCAGGGAAGATGATGATGATGAATGCAAAGACCTCGAGGAAGGAGTAGCTAGACTCTGAGTGTGTTTGGTCCCATTCTGAGTAGGGAACAGGCAGTATATAACAGAGAATTAAAGCAATGGGTGACCTATAAGTAGCACCCAGGTTGAGAATTCTCAAGATCAATTCTCCAGGAATTCACCAACTTCCATGAGCTTTCTTCCCCCATGAACTCTCACTATGTGGCTGAAATTTCCAATGGCCTGAGCTTCCACACTTGGGAAATTACAAGGACTGGGCTCATTTATTGCTAATTAAGCAGGAGACTCAGGGATGGCAGACTGGATCCACTGGGAGTGACACTGAGGCAGAGCGGAGGGGCTGGAGGAGGGGTGTGCAGTGGGATCAGGAGTGTTTCAGCTCCTCGGAAAGAGCTGGGCAGGAGTGTCATTCTGCTACCTTCTTCACCAAGGAGCCAGAAAACCCAGGACTCCATCCTTTCTGAAAATCCAGCTCACCTCTGCACTCAGCCCTGTGGGACTGGAGGGAAGGTGTGTCAACTGGAGATAACAAAGAGGGGCAGAGAGCCAACTGCAGCCAGAGATCAGCAAAAGCCTCTTCTTCCATTTACTCCTGCATGCTTGCCAGAGGAACAGTTACCATAGTAACCGCTTCATCAAGGGAAGCAAAGACAGAGCACCTCAGAGACACACCTTCTCTGAGACGTGTGTGCCCCACCCTGCACTGCAGCAGGCGGAGCACTGGGCATTTTACAACGGCCTACAGAGGAGAAACCTGACTGGTAACAAAAGCAGGAACCCAGGGCACGTCCTTACTCCCGCCCAACTGTCCAGCAAAACCCGTCCTTTGTCCTCGGCATGAGTTTAGAGCCTAGTCATAAGGGGCTCTCCTGGCTAAGAAAGGGCTGCCTGTTGCAGGGCAGAGGGGACGTGCAAAATGACAGCAACTGGACAGGATGGAACAGTCCTCGTCTGCCTTCCAGGGCATGTTTGGGAAGGAGAGTGAGTGCCTGCTGCTGCGGAACTGGGACAGGGTGTGCCACCAGAGATTCCTGATTAAGTTTCCTTCCTAGTAAGTGATCTGGGCTTTGCAAATGATAGCAAGGGCTATGTCATGGAAGCCCAGGCTCAGGGCTAGACACGGGTTCCTGCCACTGCACCCCAAGCCCACAGGGATGGGCCCCACCCCAGCCGCCTCCTGAGCTAGGCCAGGGCCAGCATCTGCTGAACGGACCCTAACCTTCCCAGAGGAGAGGGTCTCCTGCCACTGGGACAGCTCATGCTTTAGAAGATTTTGTGTATCTCTAAAAAAAATTTTTTTTAACCTCTGGCTGGTTCAAGAGAAAAGGAATTCTGAGAACCAGGAAAGCACCAGATCAACAGACACAAATGCTTTTCTCCCCAGTTTTTAGAACACCGTTGGAGGGAGTTTTCAGGAGCCACAGCCCTGGGGGCTGTAACCAAAACGAGTGGAATCCATAAGAAACCACAGGAGAAGACTGGAAAGAGCAGCTAGGGGAAGAAGCAGACTCCTTACTAGATTCTCCACCCCTCCACCCAAGTCTTCCTGGCCAGTGACAGTCTCTTTATGTTACCAGCGATCAACACTAGGCTGGTTTGGGGCCCAAAGTACTTGGGGTCGGCTCTGGAGAGAACCCTAAACGTGGTAAGCTTCCCTAATTATAAATACTGACAAAGGGACATGCTGAATGAACAACACTGGCCAACGCATGTGCTATTTTTTTAAAGATGATTTTGTTTGTTTGTCTGAAGATCAAATTTGCAAGACACCTCAGCATCTTTGGCTCCCACTCCAGTCTCTGGCACGTGGCGAGCCACTGGCTGCATCCTTTGTGCTGGCCTGGACCAGCAAGGTGACCTCAGAGCAGCAAGCCCTGCAGAGGCTCTCCTGGGCCCAATCCCCCAGCCTCACTGAGCATGATCATTTTAAGGCCACTTGACAGATTTCTCACAGCCTTGAAGCACGGCATTATCTGGCAGCCTTTCCAGCTACAGACCAGCTGTCTGAACGTGAATACCTTCGGCAGGTCTACTTTCAAAGTTCACCCAGAGACCAAAGGCTTAGAGTCTTTCTTTCCCTTCAAATATCTTGAACTGAACCATATCTGTTGTACCAAAGCATTCTGTCTTCCTTTCTTTTGGGAGATGAAGTCATGGTTTGCAGAATTAGACTCCTAACAGCTAACAGGTGACGTGTACAGGCTGCGCCAAGCTCTAAACACAAACCTTGCAAAGGAGAGAGTCAAGGGCTTCTACAGAGCTTTTTGAAGCATCTCCTCTAACAAAAGAAATATTGAGAATAACAACCAGAAATCAAAGAAAAGCAAATGTTCACGTAATCCCAAGGAGAAAACAGATATTTGCTACAAAGCCAACAACATGACAAGGAATCTGTTTATTGTAATTTCTTTCCAGTCACCAGGCTTCCATCAGCAAGCAGTTCACCAAGTTCAGAACTGCTCTATACCATCCCTGAAGGCCTTGACCCAATCAACCCCAATCGGAGTGCTGCCAGGAGTTTCCTGCGTCCTGACTGCACCAGTTTCCACTAATTCCCTCCGCGGCCCGGAGTCCACCGGCTCACACCCCACCTTTTCAGGCGATGAGCAAGCAGCAGGTCTGAAGCCTGCTGAGCCATCAACCCGGAGCATGGGTTGATGAGGTAAAACTCTCCAGCCTGCCTGTCCCAGGGGCCTCCAAGGAAGCAGGGATTCTACAGAGAAAATAAAACTACAGAAGTAACTGAAGGTGGTGTTTTCTGTGCAGAATATAAGGTGTTTTACAATAATGAGTCATTCTTTTGCTTTTCTGCACGTTACAAATCTGACACAAATGTGTCCACTGCTGTTGAGCGCACATTCCAGACCCCTCCTAAGGGCTAAGGGTCCACGGGACAGCATCTAGTACAGTTCCTCGCTTTCCCCACAAACTCTCCCAATAAGATAGAAACGCAGCTTCAATGGGGAGTTTCTAAAGTCAGCTAATTACTTTTTGTATTTCACAGTAAAAAAAAAAAAAATTGCATTATATACATTAACAAAGAGGAGATAGGATCCTTGGCAAACATCACCTTCCTCTAACCCACCAACATAACCCTGTGCACGAATACCTTCCCCATCTGGAAGGCCTTCCTCTACATTCTCCACGTCTTGAGAGCTCTGGGGAAGCCACCTCCCCAGTCTGTCTTCAGCGGAGGGCAGGAGCCACCAGCGCTCTGTGGTTAGACCTGGGGCTGTTGTCAGACAGCTGGGTCTACCCAGCTCCTGCACAGAGTCGTGAGATGTGCCAGGCACACCTGAGCATCAGTTTCCCACTCTTTACAAGGGGGATGATAACAGGTCACCTCTAGGCCTGTGAGGACTGATACTAGCAAATTACATACTGAGAACATGGGGTACACGTAATATACTATGACTGAGGACACAGCCACACATGTGATCTTATAAAAAGTATAGCAGGCTTGATTTCTTGGGGAAGGAAAATAGATTTTCTTTTCCTCAGTTTCCTCTATCAGAATAACTGGCTGGCTGGGTAGATGTGCATGAGAGCTAAGCGGAGGAAGAGAGAAGCAATATAGGAAACCTGGTGTTTCCTCTTTGCTGTTACACTTAACAGTTTACATGTGTTTGAAAAATGCACTTGAACCCGATTAACCTCAGTGCTGCCAGACTGCCTTGATAAAATGCAGCACCCAGGGCGGCCCCACAGGCAGTCCCGCCTGGGATGGGGTCTAGGGCTTTTGTCTGACCCAGCGGGTGTACTACGGCAGGGGCAGGACCAGACCAGCTGCTGAGGCAGCACAGGTCAAGGCCCCAGGGAGGAAGGTGGCAAGGAGGTGCCAGGGAAGGCCCAGAGAAATCTGCTCTAACCCGGGGCCTGGCTGACAGCTGGGCAGGGCCCTCTGCCCCACCAGTCACTTGCTTTCAAGGACTCTAAATTGAAATACAAGGAAATAGTTAATATGTATTTTTGTTTTGATATGGGAAATCACAGCCATTTGTTCTTAAGTCATCTCAGGAAAAGGTGAACAATCAGAGATGTGTGCTGAAATGAAATGACTGGAAAAGTGTCATGTAAAGAGGAAACTCACTTAGAGAGCCCTGACGCGGATGTTTCAAAGGGAAACCAGTGTCAGAAGGATGCACCCAGTGGTGGGCAGCTTCCCGCGAGAGTGGAGTGGCGCCTGTCACCTGTGTGTACACACCCATCATAGGATGCGGCACAGCTCTCCCCTGGAAGTGGGCGGGGACTAGGTCAGAGGGGACATTTTGCTCTAACCTCTTGTCTGCTGTTGGCGTATATCTGTTGCAGTTTATCTTTTCCAAATGTAACATGAAAACACAGTGTATATGCAAAGAGGCAGCTACGCTGTATGCCAGTGCTCTTCAACAGCCAGTCTGCAGGCCAGTCTGCCAGAAATCTCATGCAGGTCCACAGAAGAGTTCGCCACCCTGATGTTGTATGAAGACTATAGACCCAATGATCTTAGCTGAATTTGCTTATTCTCAGAGTGATTTCTGCCTTTGTGGTCCCCAAAATAATACTATTTTCAACAGTCTCCAAGTGTAACAAGGGTGAAAACTGCTGCTATATATTACTCCATTGGTCTTCTCAACTATGTGTCACAAGCACCCTTCTGCCCTAACATTCGTCCCAGTCTGCTTAATCCCGTTTCTTTAAAAAGTGCGGAGCATATGAAGACTCTTTAGGTTATTTTCTTGATTGTTTTTAGAGCAATCTTAGTGTCCTAGTCAGAGAGGCCCCCAAAAGGAACTGCCACTCCCGGGGTCCATCGGTACCAGCCCAGCCCAGGCCCTATTTGCCCAAGTGCATTACTGATGCTGAGGGACACTTTTCTAAAGATTTGCCTAAGCTCTGTCACCCAGGATTGCACCTCCCCTTCACTAAGGAGACAATGAAAGGACACTGGGCAAAAAGCTTCTGGCCCTGCAGTCCATCCTCAGTATCTCTGAGCAACCCTTCAACACCTGGCCAGACACAGCTTTCCCTTCTCTGAGGACTGTGGCTCCTCATGGAGTCCTCAGGCCACCTCTGGTCATGAGTGCTTCCCCCCAGGACCTCACTTGTCCTGCTGCTGCTACGGCAAAAACCTCCGACACTGACCAGACCGTCCCTTCCCTACAGCCAGCACGTCACTCCAACAGATATCACTCTTCTTGTGCTCACGCGCATCTCATTCCTGCAAGCCCTCGGCTCTTCTTTCTGACTACTCAGCTTTCCAGGCCCATCCCTGCAAGACCCCGGCCCATGGCGGGCCACAGGAGTGTCTCCAGCCCTCACAAAGCCATACCACATGCCCGCTGGTGATGGGACTCTCGGGACCTGCCCTTTCAGGAGTCCTGGCCTCCACAGCCAGGCTGCGGGTCCATCAAAGACAGGAGCCAGCCCTAGAAACTAGGCATGTGCCATCCTCAGGAGATGCCCACTGAAGACAAAGGAGATGCAAAGTGGGTTGAGTGATCCTGAGGCCTAGTTCTCTCCTTCTCACTGCTAAGGTTTCTGCAGGAAGCTCTTCTAGAAATGAATTATTGTGCTGAGTGACCTTGGAGAAGTTATTTAAACTCTCAGAGCCTTAATTTCCTCCTAAGCACAATAAGTAGTTTGGGAATATGGTGAGTTATCAAATGTGAAGCACTCAGCTAGTGCCTGGCACATAGCATGCTCAATATATGGCAGATGTTCTTCTATTCAACTGCTCTGCTTTGCCTAGCACTCAAAGCACCGTCACAAGCACAAGTCACAGTCTGAATCTGGAGTACAGACCACCAGGGCCTGGGGCGGAGGTGGGAAGCAAAAAGCAAAAACAATTAAAAAAAAAACAAAATCAACACTTCTCAAGTTAAGTACCCTCATTTTCGAAATGAACAGCAGACACTGACTTTCAGCAGTCAATACCCAGATAAATGTAACCAAAGGCTACCTCTGTTACCAGTTACCACAGGGAGCACCAATCAGGACATCGATGGCCAGGGAAGTCAATAGGCTAGCCTTTTCCAGAGGCTGTAGATTTCCAAATGGTTCCTCCAAGCAAGAACAAGAAATATAAGCTCTGGCAGGAAATGAGCCTCCTTCTAGAAAGAGGACATTTATAAATGTCTTCTATAAAGGCCATTTGATAAATGTCCCCCTCTAGACAAATGGAGGCGTTGTCAATCCCATGAAAGGACACCTCAATGACAGGTGTCATTGCCAGCCCCTGAAGTACCAGGAAACATGCTTTCTGGCCACTAGATGGAAGGCACTATTAAAGAGGAGGAAGGTGGGTTAGGACATGAAGGAAGAAAGGGAGGGAGGGAGGGAGGGAGTGTGAGGGAAAAAGTGGGAGCCAGGGTCAGCGCTGCAGGCTGGCTGGGCAGCTTGGAAAAGTCAAGGAAAGTCTGTGCCATCTTCTTGGCACCAGAACCAGAGGGGGCGGTGGGAAGTGGCAGGGAGATGGAGGGAGGCTGGCTGTTGTTAATAACCTTTGGGTTGGTGTTCTCGCTAGAACTTATTTATAGCTCTGAGGAATGGCTTTTTACTGGGCTTTTTTGGGTTGACTAGACATCGAAGCCCTTTCAGGCAGGGAAAGAGAGCTAGCAGACTATAAATATGTTTTATAGTTGCTGATATTTTAAAGAGAAAATATTGGGAGAGAAGATATTTGTAGAATTCTTACCCATCTCCTACTCCTCTCGGTAAATAGTGCTTTTAAAGCCCTCCTTGATGGTCATCCCAGGGAATGCTGGGATGCTGATATTTTAATTGGTCGGGCAGCTCTGGGCCCCTCTGCTTTTCAAGGTATAGCTGACACATGCTCAGTGGATCCTGTGGCAAAAGTGGGATCAGCCCTTGAAATACAGTGTCTTTTGACCTGTTACGGACACACTGTACTTGGACGCCTTCCTGATTGCGCCAATGGCTGCCCTTCCACTTGCCTCTCCTCAGGCAGGCCCGGCCCACTGTGTCCTCATGTTAATCCTAATTACACTTCATTAAGAAGCCCAGGGTCTCATTCAGCTCTTACTGGCATCAATTTCCTGGTAGCACCTGACATTAGCAACACTCACCCCTTCTGAAACTCATTCTCCTCTAACTGATCTTATCCTTTAATAAAAAGCTACTTACTGAGCAGCTGTGGAAGGTCAGTCTTCCGGGGGAAGCTGAGTACACACTGGTGAGGGAGGGGTGGAGAGAGTGCAGCCCCAGCTCTAGGGTCACTAATATGGCCTCTGATATGCCTGCCCCACCCAAGACTCAATATAAATCTGTTGAAATAAACAATGGTTCTTTCCATCCCCAGCATCCACTCACCACCTTGCATGTGGTCAGAGGTTGGTAACTCTTTTAAGAAATAGGTAATTACAGATAAATTTCTAAACAAGTGAGTCAGACGTTGCAGCATTTGAGCGGTGATGAAGGAGGGGAGTTCAGAAACATTCTCCAGGGCACTGGTTCCATGTATTAGAATACTCAGTAGGTAGTGTCATCCCAGGAAAAAGCAGCCCCATGATGGCCTAGGACCCAGGCAAGCCTCACCTCACCATCTCAAGTCAGGACTCAAGGTTAGCAGAGGAGACTGGGGGGCTGAGGGGGAACAGGTTAGGGACAGATCAGCAATCCTGTCAGTGAAACTCAGATTCTCCAAACCAAGATGTTGGCTCAAATATAAACATCAGTCTCCACATCTCACAAGTACTCATTATCATGATTCACTATTTTTGATATTTCACTTTCTAGATCTATTTTTAAATGAATAAAGGAAATATTCTTAGAAAGATATCTTATATATAAGAAACTAATAACGACGATTGTCTCCTGGGAAGAGAATTGGTTCTGCAAAGGAGCAGGGGGGGATGTGTATCTCACTGTATGTCCTTTGTGGACATGTAAATTTTACTATTGATATTGTTAAATAAGTTTCACTTATAAAGAAAATAATTACTTTCCACGAAAGGAAATAGATAATGAAACAACTACCAGATATGAAAAAAACAAACTATATAAAAAGACAGAACAATGAAACAGAAAATAAAGTCCAGAAATAGCCCTAATTATATCTAGAAATTTCATGAATGGTTATGAATGGTAGGGTAGCATCTTAGATCACCAGGGAAAACATGGATTATTCAATTAATTGTTTTGAGATAACTGGGTAACTACATGGAACAAAATTAAGTTGATCCCTATCTCAACACTATATTTAAGGACAAATTCCAAAAGGATCAAAGTAAAAGTATAAAAATCAAACCATAAAAATAACTAAGCAAAAGAATGAAGGAATTCCTTTGTAATAGGTTTTCTGAATAATGATTCAAAATCCAACATAAAGAGATGCGTGAAAACAATTATCACATTGTATACTTTACATACATACAATTATATTTTTGATTGTTTAGTAAGTTAAAAAAAGTTATTCAGATAAATATATTGCTTTGTATAATGTATTTAAAGAAAACTCTGAAGAGAAAACAAGACGTTATAAAAAATAACCAAGCAAATTCAAAAAAGAACCAAACAAAACTTCTAGAAATGAAAAGTATCAAAACTGAAATAAAGAATTCAGTGACTGAATTAAATAGTAGATAAGATACAGCTGAATAGAGAATTAAACTAGGAGACAGTTCTAAAAGATAGATCAAAAGTAATTATCCAGGCTTTCGGTCAAGATGGTGGCATATGTAAGTATGGTACCCACATCCATCCTCCCATAACCACATCAAATTACAACTAAACTACAGAACCATCATTCAAAACCACCTGAAATCTAGCTGAACGGAAGTCCTATAACCAACAATATAAAGAAGCCACATGGAGACTGGTAGGAGCACAGATGCAGAACAGAGGATAAAAATCAGGAGGGATAGCTCATTTACAGGGGTCTCCCCTGGGGAGCAAGCGGTCCCAGCCCCACACTTAGTCCCTCATCCCAGAGTTCCAGAGCCAGGAAGAGAAGTCCCCACAACCTCTGGTTGTGAACACCAGCAGGGATTATGGCTGAATGAAACACAGAGCTGCTAGAGACCCACACAGTTCCTCTTAAAGGGCCTGGGTATAGACTTCCAGGGACTTACTTGCTCTGAGCTCCAGCACTGAGGCAGCAGCTTGAAAGGAACCAGGGTTTATGAGGAGGAACTGAATGGTCTGGCATCAGAGAGAGATCTGGGGGCATCTTTCCCTTAGACAGAAGTAATGACAGAGGCCAATGTTCCTTTTCTGAGACCTCCCCACATAGAGCTAGCAGGCAGGCACCATATCTAAGTCCTTATCAGCCTGGTTATCGCTGTTCAACCAACTTTGGTGATTGTGAGACCTCACCCCACCAACTTTCAGGCCCACCCAAGCTATTTCCAGTGGTTTTTCCATACAAATAGCCTATCTTGGCCCATGCTTCAGACTTTCCCAAAATCTCTCAAACAAGCAGCATCTGGCCTCAGTGTGCCCCATACCTCTGAGTGGCCCCAGGCTAGACACTAGTGGCAGCCAGCCTTGGTTCACAGCTTGTCCTCACCTGGGCAAATCCAAGCCCAGCACAAATAGCAGCCCTCTGCAGACTGCTTTGCAGCTCATGCCAGGAGGCCCCGGCAGAACACAGATCATGGCTCATGGCTGACCTTGGCCTGCACCTCCTGAAGGCCCCAGAGACAGCACACCCAGGGGACAGCTTTGGAACATGTTGAAGCATCACCACTCAACCACAACCACAAGTCATACAATCAAGGGGCACTCAGTAGGCACCAGAGCCCCACTGAAGTAGTAAGTCCTACTCAGTGGGGTGTGCCCCTGCACATCTGATCCTCCCTCGTGATCACAGCCAGTCCTTGTAGCCAACTGGCTAGAGGTAAATCCTTCCCAATTGATGTGCCAACAGTAATCAAGGCTCAACTGCAACAGGAGAGTATACATAACCCACACGAGGGGTGGACCTGGAGTGCCCAACTCAAGTGAACAGGGAGGCTGTGCCACTGGACACGATAGGACACCTACTACATAGGCCAATCCATCAAGCCTGGGAGACATAGCAGCTTTACCTAATATACAGAAACAAACACAGAGAAACTGCCAAAAGGAGGAGACAAAGAAACAGGTCCCAAATGAAAAAATAGAACAAAACTCCAGGGAAAGTACTACACAAAATGGAGACAAGCAATCTACTAGATGCAGAGTTCAAAACACAGGTTATTAGGATGCTCAGTAAACTCAGGGGAAGAGTAGATGAACTTAGAGCTTCAACAGAATAAAAAAGGACATGGCAACCATAAAAAAGAACCAGTTAGAAATGAAGGATGCACTAACTGAAATGAAGAATAATTTACAGAGAAACAACAGTAGAGTAGATAAAGCCGAGAATCAAAACAATGATTTGAAATACAAAGAAGCAAAAAGCACGCAATCAAAACAGCAAAAAGAAAAGAGTCCAAAAAGAAATGAGGTAGTGTAAGGAGCCCTGGGACAACTTCAAGCACACAACATTGGCATCATGGGGGTGCCAGGAGAAGAGAGAGAACAAGAAATTGAAAATTTATTAAAAAAATAATGATGGAAAACTTCCTTAACCTGGTGAAGGAAGTATACATACATGTCCAGGAAGCACAGAGTCCCAAACAAGATGAACCCAAAGAGGTCCACACCAAGACACATAATTAAAATGTAAAAGGTTAATACAAAAAGAGAATATTAAAAGCAGTAAAAGAAAAGCAGTGACCTAGAAAGGAGCTCCCATAAGATTATCAGCTGATTTCTCAACAGAACTTTGCAGACCAGAAGGGACTGGCAAGAAGTATTTGAAGGATAAAAGCAAGGACCTACAACCAAGATTATTCTACCCAGCAAAGCTATCATTTAGAATTGAAGGACAGATAAAGAGCTTCCCAGACAAGAAACAGCTAAAGGGTTCATCACCACCAAACCAGTATTACATATACAGTAAGTGTTAAAGGGGGAAGATAAAGGGAAGGGGAGGGGAGAGAAGGAGAAGGAAGGGGAGGGAAGAGAAGGAAAAAAGGAAGAAGAAGAAAGAAAGAAAGAAAGAGGAGAGAGAGAGAAAGAAAGAAAGAGGAGAGAGAGAGAATAAAAGAAAGAGAGAGAAAGAAAGAGGAAGGCTTAACCTGTGGTGGCACAGTGGATAGAGCATCAACCTGGGACACTGAGGAACCAGATTCAAAACCCTGAGGTCACTGGCTTGAGTGCAGGCTCATCTGGTTTGAGCACAAATTCACCAGCTTGAGCGTGGGATCATGTGATGTCATTGTCGCTGGCTTGAAGCCCAAGGTCGCTGGCTTGAGCAAGGGGTCATTGACTCAGCTTGAGGCCTCTGGTCAAGGAACATAGAAGAAGCAATCAATGAACAACTAAAGTGATGCAACTATGAGTTGATTTTTCTCATCTCTCTCCCTTTCTGTCTGTGTGTGTCTCTCTCCCACTAAAAAAAAATGAAAAAGAAAATGTATATGAATAAAATGGCAATAAATACATATGTATCAACAATTGAATCTATAAAGCAAAATAAACAAACAAGCAGAACAAAAACAAACTCATAGATACAGAGAACATCTGGATGGTTGCCAGATGGAAAGGGGGTTAGGGAATGAGTGAAAAGGTGAAGGGGTTAAGAAGTGCAGATTGGTTGTTACAGAACAGTCATGGGGGTGTAAAGTACAGCACAGGGAATATGGTCAATAACATTCTAATAACTATGTGTGGTGTCAGATGGGTATAAGATTTAACGGGATGATCTCTTAGTAAGTTATGTAATGTCTATTCATTGGGGTATACATCTGAAACTAATATAGTAATACTGTATCATGTTAACTGTAATTGAAAAAGGAAAAATAATTTTAAAAAAGGTAGTTACCCACAAAGAAGTCCAGAGAGGCAGAAATGAAAACTATGAGATGAACAGATATGGAAGATAGACTGAAACACTAACACGTTTGTGTTCCATATGGAGAAAGAGATTAAAATAGAGACACTGGAGTAACAACAGCTTAAAACTTTAGGGGTGAGATAAAGACATGTTCAAAAATAGAGCATGAAACAATTTATCACCAAAAGACCTCACTAAATGAAATTCTAAAGGATGTACTTCAGTTGTAAGTAAAGTGATCCCAGATGGAAGGTTGGAGATGAAAGAGACACACTTAGTTTTGGGAATATCTTTTCCTTTCCTGAACTCAACAGCGGATTTCCCACTGGCCCAAATAGAAACAGAACCCTTCATGTGGAACTTGTCTATACATGTCCAGAAAGGAAAGTTGCATGTTACCCTTCAAAGGGAAACTGAAGCAACAGAGACTCCTTGACCACTGAGGATTCCTAGACAATGCAGCTAATCTTCAAGAAGGCACAAAGGCTTCAAATAAATGGTGCTGGAACAACTGGACATCCACATGCAAAAAAGAGAGTTTAGACACAGACCTTATACCCTTTGCAAAAATTAACTTAAGATGGATCACATATGCAAATGTAAAACACAAACTGTAAACTCCTAGGAGATGACAAAGGAGAAAAGCTGGATGACCTTGGGTTTGGCACTGTTTTTAGATACAACACTAAAGGCACAATACATGAAAGAAAGAATTGGTAAATTGCACTTCATTAAAATTTAAAATATCTGCTCTGTGAAAGACATGATTAAGAGAATTAAGATGACAGTCATAGATTGTGAGAAAATATTTGCCCAAGAAAGCAATGAGGCCATCTTCTTCTCTGATCCAAGTGATACAGTGCAATGCTTGGTGTGTGTGTGTGGGGGGGGGAGCAGGGGGAACAGGGAGAGCTGGGGAAGCAGGAGGGGAGCTGGGGAAGCAGGGGGGGAGCAGGGGGAACAGGGGGAGCTGGGGGAGCCGGGAAGGGGAGCAGGGGGAGCAGGAGAGAAGGGGTGCTTGTTTCCTGAAGTGGGTCTCCTAAGGCACATGTACACTGTCCTGGACAACCTCATGGACTTCTCAGAAGGACTGGATGTAGACTAGATAAAACCTCAGTTTTTGAGCTCTGCAGCAGATTCATGTGCCCCTAGCAGAAGTGCCCCTTAGGCTGTGCTGCCACCTCATATCTGGAGTAGGTGGGACATTCTGGGGAAGTCCACCCCCTGGTGGTTTCCACACTAGCCTCAAGCCCTGGAGGTCTGACCCACCTGCCTCTGCTAACTGCTGGCCTTCTGGCACCATACCAGCAAGGAAATGTCAAAGGCACCTAGTCCTAAACCGCTTGCTTTTTCAAGCACTTCTTGAATGTCCATGCACCATGGAATCCTCTACTCCCCCTGGGAGACTGAAGGAGGCTGGACAATAGAGCATATTTGGGGGTCACGACCTTCATTATTTCATGATATGCTGATAGTGATGATCTTCTGTGTTTGGCTATCAATAAAGATCAACAATAGCAGATGCTAATAAAACAAATAATTACATTAAAATCTCTCTTTCATGCATGTACACATACACACAAAAGGCATTTGGGGTTAGCTGTGATATCTCTGGGTAGTGAGATTACAGTGAGTTTTTGCCTCTTGAATTTTCACACAAATCACTCACATACCCACAAAAGGGAATATGCAATTACATAGAGTATGTGCATACTCAGTACCCAGCACGCTGGAGTTTTAACTTCAGTATTTCCAACTTTTTTCCAGTTACAACCCTCTGGCTCATTAAAATCCTTAGTCCTTCCTTTATTGTGGTTTTTATTTTTAAAAGGAAATGAAGCTGCTGAAGGGCTTTGCAGAAGTGAGCGCCATGGGGAGCCAAGAGCCAGAAGGCTCTAGAAGGTGCTAGCAAGAGTCAGCTGGGTTCTGACCTGAAGTGTCAGTCTAACACAGAGGTGGTCACTCAAACCAGCAAGAGATGAAGGAATTCAGAGCCTCAGAGCTTCGAGCAGCCAGCTGACTGTCCTCTTCCTGTTCTATTTTTAGCTGTGTGAGTACAGGACACACTAGGGTGTCCTGGATAGGAGAGTGGTAAAGAGGCCAGGTAAGTGACAGAGCCAACTGCAGGCTCTGCTGCATTTACAGATGGGGCAGGATGGAGCGTGGCCCAGCGACTAACACCAAAGGGATAGGCAACGTTGGACCCGAGTTACAGATCAGAAAGCGAACAAGCCAAACCTTGGGGCGAGGACGATCTTTTTATTAGCCAGAACAAGGCAGCAAGGTATGTTTTTAACCACCACCATTTTCCTTGGGTTTTATGGTAGGATGCAGACAGGCACAAGGGCTGGGCCCCATCCACTCTGTAAAGGTCGCTGAGGGGACCCTGCTGATTCCCCAGCTCAGGAGCTGGCCCTGCAAACGTCACCTGTTGGTGAAGTACACACTGGCAGGTTCAGACAGGAGGCCAGGGGCCTGCTAGTAGACTGTGGAGGTTCTGGTCATGGTCACTGACAAGAAACCAGAGAGGGAAGACCAAGGTAAAAGCGAGGGGGACGGGCAGGGAAACTGGAAAAGGAACAGAGGGTTAAGAATCCGCAAATCCCAGTGTCACCATTATTTGTGGATTAGATACAATAAAGACAGAAGAAAAAAAAACGCTAGCCACAGCCTTATCCTGTGAGGTGGGAGGGAATATACTAACTACTGTGGCACTAGGTTTTACTTATTTATTTTATGGGCTTTTTTTTTCTTTCTTTTTTACAGGGACAGAGAGAAAGGCAGAGAGAGGGATAGACAGGGACAGACAGACAGGAGTGGAGAGAGGTGAGAAGCATCAATCATTAGTTTTTCGTTGCCGTTGCGACACCATAGTTGTTCATTGATTGCTCCCTCACATGTGCCTTGACCGCGGGCCTTCAGCAGACCGAGCCACCCCTTGCGGGAGCCAGCGACCTTGGGTCCAAGCTGGTCAGCTTTTGCTCAAGCCAGATGGACCCTGCGCTCTAGCTGGCGAGCCTGGTGTCTCAAACCTGGGTCTGCCGCATCCCGGTCCGACGCTCTATCTACTGCGCAACTGCCCGGTCAGGCTGTGGCACTAGAGTTTTAAACAGACCAGAGCTCAGGTATGCAAATAAGCAGACATCTCCCAATGGCCGCCACAGGAGGGCTTAGCTTTGTCAGAATGTGTCAAGACATTCAGCCTTAGAGCTGGCAGCCAGGGCACCCTCCTAATGTTGAGAAACCCTCTGAGAGGGGATTTGATTTTTGCATTCCGGCTTAAGTCCTAGGAGGTAACTGGTAGAACAAGGTGTGTGATCAGGCAATGTAACAAGGTTTCTGGACAAAAAAGAAAAAAAAGATCTAATCGCACATCTTTTTGGACTGGATGAACAGAAACCAGGCCTGTTCTCTCAGGGGCTGAGTAAAATGGCTCCAAAGGCACTTCCTTCCAGGGTAAGTTTCTTGGGCAGAGACTTTTGTCCTGTATCTCCGTGTCTGACACAGGCCTGGAGAGTGGGAGGCACCAAGTCAGTGCCTAAGTGACCCAACAGGACAAATGCACAGCTTCCCGGAGCCACTACCTCACTGAGCAAATACTGAAGCACTTTCTGTGTGCTGGGCCCTGGATGGAGGAAGAAGACCCAGGTCCCTTATCAACGAGTCAGGCTTTGTGCCTCAGTGCCAGAACACGCCAGACCAAAGTTCACTCGTTATGGTGGCTCTCGATTTTATTTCATTAGCACTGCTCATAGTGCATTCTTCATGGACTGAACCCACAGCAGTGTCCCCAACACTGTGCTGTGCACAATGCTTAGCAGTGTTCCTCGAAAGACTTCTGTGATAGAAGTTTGGGAACCACAATATTATCACAGTTCCTTCCCTTGGACATTCACGGTGACACCAGACCAGTGGTTCTTAACCTGGGTTCTATCGAACCCTAGGGGCTCCATGAGTCGGTCTCAGGGGTTCGGAGAAGCCTCTGCCGCGGAGGCCAGAATAAAGTAATACCGTAATTTGTTGTGAGTTCATGCACTTTGTTGGTTTTGCTCTTTGAGCAAGGTGATGTTCATGCACGGCTCATTTTGTGCACCAGTAAAAAAACATATACCTATGTCTTGAATTTGGAAAAAAAAATCATATTTTATTTATCACTAAAGAAGGGTTCGGTGAATGCGCATATGAAACTGGTGGGTTCGGTACCTCAAAAAAGGTTAAGAACCACTGCACCAGATTATTAAAGGCTCTGAAAAGTACTGCAGTAAAGAAAGCTACTTCTTGGTGGTTCCCAAAATGAATCAAGTTCCTTTGTTGAGGAACTCATCAAAGTCATTCATATATCCAACTCAAAGACAGAACGTGTCTCACTGTCTCCTCACTTCAGCCACAGAGCCCTATTTTTGGTGGACCACCTCTTCAATTTCACCAAACACCACAGTCCTGCTGAATACAATTTGAGTGATGCTGACTCAGTGTCTTGGACCCTTGACATGAGAATATCAAATCATAAATGTGCTTGCTCTTTCCTCTTCTCATTTACCCCTCCCGCCCCCCACTGTGGGACTTAAGTACTCAACTTATCCCTTAGAGCTGCCTACTCCCTTGTTGGTCTGATGGGGGTTTGTATGTCCCTCATCGTCACTGGAAATTCCTCTGGGGCAAAAGCCATGTCACGTGTTTCTTACTTCATGTCTATACTTTCTAATATTGCAGTGCTGTGCTAGGTACAAGGGAGAGACTCCAAAGAGGCCTTCTGAAGTGAACTAAAGTCAAGTTCCCTTTAAATACCAGTGAAGAAAAACTAGCACAGCACTATGGGGGCAAAGATGATGCCTCAAAGAAACTGCCTCAGTTTCCCCGTGATGCTTATTTTTCTCTATCATTTATTGAGGAATTATATGAATGCTGGCTAAATTAATGGGATGAAATAGTAATCTGCACAGCAATCCCGAAAAGTGGGGCTCCTGTAATTCCTGAGGCTAGAAGGGACAAGGAAGAGAGAATAGTGTGAAGCCCAGCCAGTCCTGGGCCCTGAGGAGACATCGGACAGCTCCGTATTCCACAGGAAGAGCTCTGGGGAGAGTACAGAAGGGCTGCAGAGCCAGGCGCACAGAGATCTGGGGCAGGAGCTGTCTGGTCACCAGACCCAAGCTTGTTCCAGATGTTGACTTTTCCTTTTAAGTTCAGCAGATGATAGGGCTCTGGACCCAAGAGGAGAAACAGATGGCAACTCCAAGTTTCAGAGCAAGATGCAAGCCCCTGACCTTCTCCCTACCTCCTCCCCAGCCTTGAGCAGACCTTAAGGACAAGTGCTTGCATGGTCCCTTGCCCCTGAAAACATGATACTCTTCAGGGGGGAGCGTGTAACTGGTGGTCCCCAGCTTGCAAGGTTGTTGCCTGTTCAGACACTCTTGTGCTAGTCTGGCCTCAGCTCTGCCCTAACACAGGCCTAGGGCTGGGGATGCTCGTCTGGCCTCAGTTCTGCCCTAACACAGGACTAGGGCTGGGGATGCTCGTCTGGCCTTAGCTCTGCCCTAACACAGGCCTAGGTCTGGGTATGCTTGACTCCTGGCTAATTGGAACATTCTTCAAGATTTCCACAAGTGTGCCAGGAGCTCAGGACAGAAATGGCCTTTGACACCAGAAAGAAGAGTTTTGGTAACAGGGTATCTTGATTACAGGTTTTAGGAAAAGGAGTCAAGTGGCAGCTTGAAACAAACCAGAAGGAGTAGGCCTGAAGCTGCCAAGACATTCTGTAGGCACTTGGTGAGGCCCAGTGGGTTCTGACCAACAGAGAGGACAACACACGAGTGGCAGTGACAGCTCCCACCGCCATCCCCAAGGGAAGTGGGCAACCCCTAGTCACCTCAGAAGCCAGAGCAGGATGACTGGGGACTCCTTCCTCTCTTTGCTCTAACCCTAATGGAACAGCATGTGGGCACACACACTGTGCAGCACAGAAGAGCCCTTCACGGCCTCCTCTCATTTTAGCCTCATAATGACCCAATGAGACGGTTACTGCTGTCCCCATTTTACAGACAAAAAACCACAGCTCAGATACGTGATTTGCCTAAAGCCACAGTTATGATATGGCAGCTGTGACAGCAAGGTCCACACTCTTAACCACCAAGCTCCATTGCCTCTACCTAATTTCCACTGAACATCATGGCACTTGAGGTGCTCCTCAGGGCTGGCCATCAAGGAAATGTCAGCTCCCTGCTCCATAGCCACCTAGGCCTAGGTGGGCCAGACAGCTCAGCAGTCCTATTAGCAACCTCTGACCATCCAGACCCTCCTCATCTCTTCACAAGGGCCTTCTGAAGGCCGGAGACCTGGCCCTGTCATTTTAAAATGGCCTTGTGTTGCGTGCCCTCATCACCATGCCTGCAACTGTTTATAGCTGTAAGGGTCTGGGCCTTGCAGACAGGAAAACAATCCCTCCACAGTGCCCTTCAGATGACAACTTGACAAGCAGGGCACTCTGGTTAACTGGTTAGCAAGCACCCTCCAGGAAACGTTTTCCAGCACCTAACCACGGCACACGTGCACCTGCATCGTCCCCATCTCCTCTGGCCTGCACCTGGCCCCGGACAGAAAGCTCTTTGGAGTGGGGAGAGGTCTTGTTCTGGCTTTAATCCCAGGGCCAGACACTGCAACTCTCGGGGAGAACCTGTGAACTGGCGGGTACTTCCCTCGTGCCTTGTGTCAGAGCATGAGGTCTGGGCTCTAACATGCTTGAGCTGCGTAGGGACTAGTACCCTGGCTTCTCTCGTCACACCTTCCCTGAGCTCAGAAGAGGCCACTGGCACCCAGCAGGTGCATAAAGGACCGAGGAGTAGATGGCAGAGCCCCTCTCCCAGCTCCCTCCGGGCTGGCACCATTTCCTTCTCGAGGTCTCAGCTGCTGTCTCGTCCTCACAGAAGCCTTTTGGAGCCAGTTCCTCTCCAGACCCCCAGCTGGCCGGGCCCCTTCAGCCTGTTTATGCCCTCCACAGCACTTATCAAAGTCCACAACCACCTGGGTTGGTTGGTTCTTTCTCCCAACTAAACTGTGAGCTCCGGGGAGCAGAGACCATTCCTGCCCCCCTCATCCTGTGCTCTCTTACAGAGCCTAGCACACAGTCAGTGCTCAATAAATCTGTGGAATGGACAGGAAAGGGTCTTCAGTGAGACAAAAGCAAAGAGCAGAACAGAAAGAGAGTTCATTTACCTTTCCTTTTCACTCCAGGACCAAAACCAAAGTGCTAAGTGGGAAGATGTCCAGGACTTCCAAATACCCACACACTCTCAAGTCCCAGTTGTAGGGGCTCAGGGCAGGCCACCTTCTGAGAGCGGCCAATGTGGGTGTGCAGCACTGTTCAACGGGGTGGAATGGAGCAGTGTTCTCACTGGATGTGGTGCCAGAGCTTAACTCCTATCCCATCATCAAACGACAGGACACAAGTGACACAGCAGTGACCAAGCATAGCACTAAAGGTTCCAGATATCTCCCAAAGTGCCCATCATGTAGGCCAGGTACCATGCTGGGGTCTGGCAGTAGACAATGTCATGCCAGGGACTCAGCACTGCCTGCAGGGAAAATGGTTCAGATTTAGCTGACAGCTTTGTGGAAGGTCTGGGTAAAAGTTAGAATATATGTAATATGGGTTAATGTGTTAATACCAGAGTAAGGAGTGGCCAAAAGATACTTTTCCAGCTCTACTAATGGGCTGCCCTGACCATTCCATCCCTTTTGTGACCACTACTGTGATAGCTGGGGACAGTCGCAATGCGTGTGGGTACAAACAGGGTCAAGGTCTCTGGCTGCCATGAGAACAGACCTGCTGACCATGACCTCATGAGCACTGTGCTCAGTTTCAGAGCCAGCCAGGCACAAACAGAGAAAACATACAGGTTTGCTATGTGGCACAGACACTACTTGCTTCAGATTTGATGGCTCAGTGGAATCCCTCATCCCACGCCCAGCAAACTAAACAGAGAAAGCTTGATGGAGGAAATAAAACTGATGTTATACTTGACTTAATGACAGTGTCTATGAAAACTCCAGTGATAAGGGCCCCATGGCATTTAGGAACCAGGAAACACAGACTGGCTGGGTTGGCACACTGTGTCAGCTTTCTCATTACAATCCAAGCCCCTCTGGCTCTGACAGCAGCCTGGAGTAGGTAGAGCAGGACTCTTCTGTCCATTTGAGTGATAAGAAAACTTGGGTCCAGGAGGTTAAGTGACTCACTTTAGGTCAACCATATAGCAGGTAAACTGCCAGGTTAGAACTAGAAATTATCTTCTGATTTCTATCTAGTGACTTCTCCCCTGGTCTCCCTGGATGACTGCTAGTATGTGTAACATAAATTCTGGACCTCTGTTTCTTTGTCTATAGAGTGAAGAAAAAAAAAATCAGACCTAGCTCACACTACTAGGCATGCCACCTGTAAAAGTCTCTGACAAGCAGAGGGTCAAAAGTCCCAGAATACACACACACACACACCTCACAACTATCACACACCAATTTTGACTGCATTTTTCATGGGCGAAGCCTTGGCCTTGTTTTACTGAGAGACCTGAGAGAATAAGAAGTGACCTTGCTCTTCTGCTGCCTCACTGTAAACTCTGAAAGAGGTACCTTGTCTTGCTAAGAATCAAGGGTGACCCCTTCTGCCACCTATGCTGATGGGTATGGAGCAGTGAGTGGTAAAGCACGGGACATGGGAGCCTCCTCAAGTCCTTATTGGTCATATGCAACCCCAGCAGTTCCTTTCATGCCTCGAGGCTGGTTTTCTCATTGCTAAAAATGGGGGTGGCATCCCTGTCCACTTGGCCTCCACAATCACTATGGAGCTGCCAATAAAACCATTAAGATTTTATCTGTGAAAAGGGCCAATGACCATCTGGAGAGATGGCTGATTCCAAGACTGTAACAGGGAAAGTCCATGGTGAGACCAGAGTGTGTCATGATGTTGGAAAGTGAGAAAATGTATGGAAACTGATGGAGACATGACAAAGGGACACAAGAAGCAGCTTGAGGGGCAAATCTGAGATAATTTCAGCATCAAATGAGTAACACATAATAGTACATAATCCACTAAGCTTAAAAAATCCATGAACCAACATCAATAGTACAAAAAATAAAAAGGGAAGGGCAGAAAGCAAATTCTTCTTTACAGAAGAGTGCCGATTAATAAATGCACAAGAAATGATAGAAATAGAAAACTCACCATTTTTTAACCACCACAGAAATAATAGATTCAGGTAAAAATCATTAGGGAATGCTAAAGCCACTGGTAAAAGACTGTGTTTCAGGATGTGCAGAAACCTGCAGGCACCAACTTAATCAAATGACCAAACTGAACATCACCAATGAAAGGACAAAGCCACATCAGGAGCTTCCTAACATTACACCAGAGGACTCGGCATCACTTATGAAATTCTCCTACTAAAACATTTCACCTGAATCAAATGATACCAACACAGACTGAATGACAGTGGGCAAAAGAATGGGCCTGGACTCTTCAAAAAGTTCCATGTCAAAACAAACAAAACAACAAAAAAGGTCCATGTCAGGAAAGAATATTTAAAAAGCCAAGGAATTAAGATTATATAAAAGACTAGGACAACTTCTGAGAATGATGGCAGCATAAGTAAACAGAGTACTCTCCTCCTCCCACAACTATATCAAAAATACAACTAAACTACAGAGAAACCACCATTCAGAATCACCTGAAATTTGGCTGAAAGGGAAGTCCTAGAGCTAGGAAATTAAAGAAGAAACCACAATGAAACTGGTAGGAGGGACAGAGACATAGAATAGGCTTGTGCCCCAACCATGTATGAAGGATAAAAATTGGGAGGGCCATCTCAGCTGCAGAGGTCCCACCCTCAAGAGCAAGGGGTCCTAGCTCACGCCAGGCTCCCCGGCCCAGGGTTCCAGTGCCAGGAAGAGAAGTCCCCACAACTTCTGGCTGTAAAAACTAGTGGGGATTGTCAATGAGGGAGACAGAGGCTGCTGGAGTCCCAGGCAGTCCCTCTTAAAAGGGCCTCATACAGACTTATTCAGACTCACATGCTCTGAGCTCCAGCACTGGGGCAGCTGCTCAAAAGGCACCAGGGGCATATGGGGATGAACTGAAATGTCCAGCATCAAGGTCAGATCTGGGAGATAGCTTTCACCTAGATAGAAGCACTGGCAGAGGCCAATGATCCTTTGATGAGCCCTCCCTAAACAAAATCAACAGGCAGGCACCATATCTGAAACTCCATCAACATAGCTCACACTGTTTGCTCTGACCTGGTGATTCCTGAGGCTCCACCCCACACAACTTTGAGGCCTACCCACATTGTTTCCAATGGTTTTTACAAACAAATGGCCTTCCCTGGCTCATGCTTCAGACTTTCCTAAAATCTCTCAAAAAAGTAACATTTGGAATCAGTATGCTCCATACCTCTTACTAAGTGACCCCAAGACAGGCACTAGTACAAGCCAACCTTGGTTCGTAGCTTCACCTGGCCTTGGCACCCCCATCTGCAGATCACTTTGTAGCTTATACCAATGACCCCTGGAAGAACACAGATGGTAGCTAACCTTGGCCTGCACCTCCCAGGAGGCCCCAGAGTCAGTGCACTCAGTGGACAGCTTCAGATGATATCAAAGCATGACTACCCAACCACCTCCACAAGCAATACACTCAAAGGCAAACTCAGCAAATACCAGAGCCCCACTGAAGTTAACTCCTGTTCTATGGAATGAGAACCAGCACAGCTAGTGCTCCATGGTGGTTGGAAGTCAGTTGTTTCAGCCAGTTCTTACAGCTGATTGGCCTGGGGTTAAATCCCTCCCACTGATGTGCAAACAGCAATCAAGGCTCAACTACAACAGGAGAGTATACAAAAACCCACATGAGGGATGTACCTGGAGTACCCAGCTCGGGTGGTGGACACTACTGGACACCTACTACATAGGCCATTCCATCAAACCTGGAAGACATAGCAGCTTTACCTAATACACAGAAACAGACACAGAGAGGTTGCCAAAATGAAGAGACAAAGAAACAGGTCCCAAATGAAAGAACAGAAGAAAAGTCCAGAAAAAGAACTAAACACAATGGAGATAAGCAATCTACTAGATGCAAAGTTCAAAACACTGGTTATAAGTGTGTGCAATGAACTTGGTAAAAACCTCAACAGCATAAAAAAGGACCCGCCATAAATGAAGGATACACTAACTGAAATGAAGAATAATTTACAGGGAATCAACTGTAGACAAAGCTGAGAAAAACAGTGATTTAGAATATAAAGAAGCAAAAAGCACCCAGTCAGAACAGCAAAATGAATCCAAAAAAATGAGGTAGTGTAAGGAGATTCTGGGACAACTTCAAGCACACAACATTGGCATCATGGGGGTGCTGGAAGGAGAAGAAAGAGAACAAGAAATTGAAAAGCTATTTGAAAAAATGACAGAAAACTTTCCTAACTTGGTGAAGGAAATAAACATATAAGTCCAGGCAGCCTAAAGAGTCCCAAAAAAGATGAATCCAAAGGGGCTCACAACAAGACACATCATAATTAAAATGCAAAAGGTTAAAGGCAAAGAGAGAATTTTAAAAGTAGCAAGAGAAAAGTAGTTACATACAAGAGAACTTCCATAAGACTGTCAGCTGATTTCTCTACAGACACTTTGCAGGCCAGACCAGAAGGGATTGTCAAGAAATATTCAAAGTGATGCCTGACCAGTGGTGGGCAGTGGATAGAACATCGACCTGGGACGCTAAGGTCTCATGTTTGAAACCCAAGGTCACCAGCTTGAGTATGGGCTCATCTGGCTTGAGCAAGGGTCGTTGGTTTGAGTGTGGGATCATTCACATGACCCCATGGTCACTAGCTTGAGCAGGGGCTCATTGGCTTGGCTTGAGTTCCTTAGTTAAGAAGCAATCAATGAATAACTAAAGTGATACAACGACTGGTTGATACTTCTTATCTTGCTCCCCCACTCCCCCCCAATTCCTGTCTTTCTCTCTAATGCACACACTAAAAAAAAGAAAAAGGAAAATATTCAAAATGATGTAACCAAGGACCTACAACCAAGATTGCTTTACCCAGCAAAACTATCATTTAGAATCAAAGGTCATATAACGAGCTTCCCAGAGAAGAAGAAGCTAAAGGAATTCATCACCACCAAACCAATATTACATGAAATGTTAGAGGGTCTTCTTTAATAATAATAAGAAAAAAAAAAAAGATTAAGAAAACATGAACAATAAAACGGCAACAAGTACATCTTTATCAACAACTGAATGTTAAAAATAAATTAACATCGACATAGACAAAAGTATGGTGGTTACCAGAGGGAGGAGGGAAGGTTGTCAGGCAGAATGGAGACCAAATATACAGTGACGGAAAATAGTTTGACTCTGAGTATATATCATGTGCCATGAAGATGTACACCTGAAATCTATGTGATCCTATGGACCAATGTCACCTCATTAAATTTAATTTTGAAAAGGGAAGGAAGGGAGAAAGGGAAGGAGGGAGGGAAGAAGGGAGAAAACCACCACTCAATTCAATCTCCCTAAAACTCTCCATCATTTGGAGTCTATCCGTAAAAAGGTTTTATGAAGTTGTGATGATGATATGCTATGGAATATTAATATTAGACATTTATAATGTTAAAAAAATGAAAAACAAAATAAATGAACAAGGAGAACAGAAACAGACTCATAGATACGGAGAACATTTTGACAGTTGCCAGATGGGGGGAAGGTTGGGGGCTGGGTGAAAAAGGTGAGAGGATTAAGAAGTATAAATTGGTTGTTACAGAACAGTCATAGGGATGTAAAAAGTACAGCACAGGGAATATAGTCATATAGTCAATAATATTCTAGTAACTATGTACGGTGTCCAATGGGTGCACGGTGTATCAGGATGATCACTTAGTAATTATGTAATATCTAATCACCGGGGTGTACACCTAAAACTAATGCATTAATGTATGTCAACTATAATTGGAAAATAAAAATGATTTAATTTTTTTTAATTAAAAAAGACATCATAGACCAGTGGTTCTTAACCTGGGTTCTATCGAACCCTAGGGGTTCGATGAGTTGGTCTCAGGGGTTCGGAGAAGCCTCTGCCGCAGAGGCCAGAATAAAGTAATACCGTAATTTGTTGTGAGTTCATGCACTTTGTTGGTTTTGTTCTTTGAGCAAGGTGATGTTCACACACGGCTCATTTTGTGCACCAGTAAAAAAACATATACCATGTCTTGAATTTGGGAAAAAAATCATATTTTATTTATCACTAAAGAAGGGTTCGATGAATGTGCATATGAAACTGGTGGGTTCGGTACCTCAAAAAAGGTTAAGAACCACTGTCCTAGACATAAGTAAAACTGAAGTGGTTACCAGGTGAGGAAGCCAGGAGGGGAAGGGAGTAAGGAGGGACAAGTATATGGTGATGGAAAATGACTTGACTCCGGGTGAGAGCACACAATGCAATATGCTCTCCTTCCCTTCCTCCCTTCCTTCCCTTTTCAAAATTAAGTGGAACTGTTGTTCAAATGCCATGGAGATGTTTACCTGAAACCTATGTACTCTTATTGCTCAATGTGAACCTATTAAATTTGATTTCTTAAAAAAATAAAAAAGACTATGTGAGACTCAAGAAACCAGAGAACCAAATGCAATGTATGGTCCCGAAATGGATCCTGGATAGGGAAAGAAAGCCAGTAAAATTTATAGAAGAAATTATTAGAGTAATTGAGAGAATTTCAAAATAAACCATATAATATATACAGCCAAAAATACATGCACATGTGTACACACACATAAACGGGGTAGAGGAACAAACTGTTAGCAACTGGTGGATCCAGATGAAAATGTTCATTGTACTATATTTGTAGCTTTTCTGTAGGTTTGAAAAGTTTCAAAATAAAAGAAACCAAAAGGTCTCTCAATCCCTGAAAAGCTGTCAGAACTGTCAGTGGTGTCACAGCTGACTGGGTCACTCACCTGTCAGGTACTCCAGGACGGCGGCCATGTACACAGGTGCCCCCACTCCAATCCTGTACTTGGGGTGGCCTTTCTTGATGTACCGCAGCATCCGCCCCACGGGGAAGATGACTCCTGCCTTGGCAGACCGGGAGGTTTTGGTGGACTTCTTCTTCCCACCCCGGCTGGACATGGTGGTGGCCCTGGAGCTGGATCAGTAAGCACACTGTGGAGGTAAGCAATACACCATCAAGATCATTGGGACAGCACCATCCCCCCTTCCCCTCACACCCTGGCCCCTGGAAGACACAGGACCTGCCAGCAGATGCCACTGCCTCCAGCCACTAAGCCCTCCAAGCCTAGCTGATGCTCTCTGGTGAAGCGCGGTGGCCCCTGAAGAAAGAATGGCTTAACTTTTCACATTTTATATCATGACATCAATTTTATCAGCCACTTTCATTTAAAGGTTACTCTGTCAGTGACTGTTCTTAAGTGTCTTCTTTTATGCTGCATGATGTAAAAGAAAATGGGGTTTCTTGGCTACGTTCTATACTCTTGTTTAAGAATTGTATCCTCATACACTGGAGACTGGGGCTGATAAATCTGCTGAAGTCTTCATAAAAGAAAAGTATGTCACCTGCCCCCAGAATGAAGCTTTAAAGCCAGATACCCAAGTTCTTTGATGAAAGCAGTGTCTCTACCTTACACAGTCCTTCATCTGTGAGCTATAAGAACAGCTCACAGGAGCTCAGTGGGTAGCCAGGTTGGAATAAGAGGCCCTCTGAACACGTCCAGTCTGCTGGACAGGCCTGCCCTTAGAGAAGGATTTTTCCTTCCCTGTTCCTCCTCCTAAACCCCATCCAAAATGCCACCCAGGCCAGAGAATGCTCCCTCTTCAACACCTCTGTGGAGCCCTCTCCTCTCCACCAGGTCATCACTACCTTAACTAAATGATCACTAATGTCTCCTGAAAAGGTCTCCGACCACTGCCTCCCCCCAATCCACCTGCCCTCCAAAGGCAGGGCTATGTCCACACACATAGATGTGAACATGCCATCGTCCTGGTCTCACAGTTCCTGGCTGCTGCTGCCACAATTCCCAAGATAAAAGCAGGACTCTTGGCCTATCATGCAGTGCCCTAGAAACTTAGCCCTGGGACACCCATAAACTTTACCTTGTGCTTCTTGAAGTCAAACATGGTCCTCCAAACGCCCTCCTGGGCAGTGGCTTGGCTGTGGCTAGGAACTTCCCCGTCCCTCACACTTTCTGCCCTCGGCCAAGCCTCCCGAATGCTCGGGTCCAGACACTCCATACTCTGGGGTCCCATGTGCTTCACAAAACACCATGATGGACACATACTCCCATCCCTCCTTTCAGACTGCAAGTTCTTGAGTCTGTCCCTGACTATACTCTTAGTGAAGCATCACATAGTAAGGTCTCAAGTGTTTGCTAAAAGCATTCAAGTCACCACACATTCACTTCAGGAACTATGTTGGGGAATGGAGACAGTGGTGTACAAGACAGAGCGATCCCTGTTCTCGCAGAGCAGGTGGGACAGACAAAAAACCCTACAATAAATAGTAATGGTGAAAGGCCAGCACAGGGTGAAGAGGCCGCTGTCCATTCTGGAGCACCAAGCAAGCCTTCCCTACAGAATATTTATGCTCTGACCATTGAACCAAATGGGAAATTCTCCCATTTACTGGTAAACTGAGGTTAGGCTCCATGGTATATCGGGCCCCTTAAGCTCCAACAGTCCGTGCCTCTATGCTTGTGGAGGCCAGTTAGAAATCCTTGTTACTGTGACACCCAACAGTCCGTGCCTCTCTGCCTGTGGAGGCCAGTTAGAAATCCTTGTTACTATGACACCCAACAGTCTGTACCTCTCTGCCTGTGGAGGCCAGTTAGAAATCCTTGTCACTATGACACCCAACAGTCCATGCTGCTCTGCCTGTGGAGGCCAGTTAGAAATCCTTGTTACTATGACACCCAACCCTAGATTTGCGATGTGCCATGGTCCATACCGAACATCAGTGTGACTGATTCCCAAGATCATCCCAATTGGCTGCCTGGTGGAGATGGCGAAAACAGCAGAGAGCAGCATTCCTAGGCACTGTTGGCAGCTGTGCTGACAGGCCCAACAGAATTAAGGGACTCAAGCCTGGGTTCTTGAAGAGGGAGGGAGCTGGAAGTCCCCTGGAATGAGAATCCTGTATTTCACCATTCAAGGGAACCAAGTCTTAACTGATCACTGAATGCAGGGGTCCCAGAAGCGTCTGAGTTTTTCTAAAACAGTTGGCTCCATTTCTTTCTGTAATGCGTTCCATTTTAAAACATTCTCTGCAAACAGGCACCTGTGCTCACTCTGAGCAGGCAATGATATGTGTGCATGCGTGCACATGTGCGTTTGCAGGGAAAGCTGTCAATGAGCAGGCAATACTATGTGTGCACGCGTGCACACGTGCATTTGCAGGGAAAGCTGTCAGTGGGTTTCTTAGCATTCTTTTGCTTTACTGCAAATGTGTTTCACAGACCATTTCACAGACCAACCCTACACTTTTGGACTAAGAGCTTTTCAGATCTAAATGTTTCCCCTCTTTCAGCAGGAGAGGCCTGTGGTCAGTGATGATTAATGCAGTTCAGCCCTGTTCTTACTAGAGCACAGACTTCAGCTGTGTCTCCAGGCAGCCCTGTGTGGGTATGTTTTGGGTTGCCCCCGTGGGAATCAGTGTCCTGCCTCAGAGAGGAGCCATTAGCACTCAGGAACCTGATGGTCCTAAACATACTTATTCCTTAAAAGTGATGCTCCTGGTGCTTCTCTCTGATTCTAGCCAAGAGTCTTTACATCATCTACATGCTGGTGACGCCCAGGTCTCTGGCCCAGTGCTTGCCTGGCTGCTGAGCCCCAGAGTTCTGCTCCGATTGCCTGACACAAGGGCCCACTTGCAAGTCCCATGGGCGCCTTTAACTCTTCTGGGTTTCTCAGTCCTATCAGCAGGAACATCATGCATCAAGCTAGCAAGCAAGTCAACCTGGCCCCGACTTGCCTGCACACCTCCACAGCATCCAATCACTAGCCAAGCCCTGTTGATCCCACCTCCATGACTTCTCAAGTCTCTTCCCTTTCTCTTCACTCCTCTCCACCTTAGCTCAGCTCTGCTTCTTACCTACCTCCTAGCAGCATCAGTCCCTTTCCATGGTCATGGCAGAATCTGTGCCCACTTTGCTAGTTCCCCATCACCCTGAGCCACCTACAAATGGCATCCTTCAACTACTTCGGCAGCACTGTTTCCTGCCACCCTGCCTGGCTCAGATGCCCAGGCCACCCCTGCCTTCCTGACATGTGATGTTGTGCCCAGAATGCTGTGTCTATAGTCTGTAACACCCTTTGTCCTTCTGCCAACCTGAACTGTGCTCACACAAGCCCTCTTCTCGGGTCTGACCGTGAACTGCAATTGCTCTCAGCTCCGTGTCCCCACAGCACATATACTGGCCTATACCTGTGTGCCTCCCGCCCCAACTTGACTGAACTTGATATCAGGTGCTTTAGTTAACTCATCTCTGGTGCCCTGGGTCCCAGAAAAGATCTAAAACATCATGGACCCTCAAGCGCCATTCTGCCGAATGAAGAACATCATCTTCACGTCTCATTTTGAGTTCAGCTGCTCTCTGATAAAGCAGCCCTAAGTCTTCATCCCTCGCCAAGGGGGCTGTCCTGCAGAGATTCTGTTGCTTGCCCTTCCGCATGTTCTTTCTGAAATTCTAACTATAGATCCCCAAGCTGCAGCCACAGCTATTAGAACTGACTAAGCCATGCAATCTCATGAATTCCAGTAATGTGTGATTTTAAAAACATCATTTAGGAAAATCACCTTGTAGCTTGCAGTCTCTAGATAAACCCAAGAATGTGCAGGTCTATCCTGCTCTTTAGAGGACCATGGAGATATGGACAACTATGGCGAGGCACCAATGTGGGCAGAGAGAGAGTGTGACAGAGTGGCTGTTGAGCACTGTGATTAAGAACTTGAATTCCAAAGTAAGGCTGACCGGACTCAAGTCATGGCCCTGCTGCTTAAAGACTATGTGTACTTGGGCACATGATATAACCCCTCTGAGCCTATTTTCTCAGCAGTCAAATGGAGATAATGTTAGAATAGACCTCAGAGTTGAAAACAGGCATGCATTTAAAGGTCTGACTCCTACTAAGTGAGTGCTCAGTCAAGTTAATAATGGCAACAATGTGCATAAGGTGAAACAAGGCCGCCTTCTTGAAGACCTGGCATTCAATATTTGTACTGATGAGGGTAGGTGCTGTAACAAATAAGCCCCTACAGTTTATTTCTCACTCATGAAAAGTCCACAGTGGGTTTCCATCATTGGCCAATGCTTCTCCATAGGATGATTCATAAATCCAAACTCCCATGCTTCCATGCCCAAGGTTACTGGGGAAGGGAAAAGGCCACGAAGGAAAACAAGGTGTTCAGGTACACTATTTCTGACCATGATCCATCAACTAGAACAGGGGTCGGGAACTTATGGCTCGTGAGCCAGATGTGGCTCTTTTGATGGCTGCATCTGGCTCACAGACAAATCTTTAATAAAAAAAAAATAACTAAAAATATAAAACATTCTCATGTATTACAATCCATTTGTTTTCTACCGCTCATGTTCATGGTTGCAGGTGGCTGGAGCCAATTATAGCTGTCCTCTGGGAAAACACCAAATTTTTATTGGATAATGTGTAATGTACGTGGGTCATTGTGAGGTCAGGAAATAAACTTCCCTCCTTTTAATCAAGTAGTCAGCTAGCTAATTGCAGAAACCCTTTTGACGAAGAAAATGGCTAAAAGAAATAAAGATGAGGAGTATAGTACTTTTCAGCAGAAATTGACAGAGGAATTCACCTTTGTGGAGAGAGCAGGTTCTGCAGTATGTCTAATATGCAATGATAAAATTGCATCGATGAAACGGTCAAATATAAAGCGGCACTTCGACGCATGCCATACTACATTTGCATTGAAATATCCAGCCGGGGACAGCAGGAAGAAAGCATGTCAAGAGCTACTGTGCAGAGTGCAAGCTAGTCAGCAGCAACTCCGTGTTTGGACCCAACAAGGTAACTGGAATTTGGCTAGCTTTGCTGGTGCTTTAGCAATTGTGAGAAATGAAAAGCCATTCACAGATGGGGAGTATGCCAAAACATTCATGCCTGATGTTGCCAATGAACTTTTTGACGACTTGTCAGATAAAGACAAGATGATCAAATGAATAAAAGACATGCCTCTGTTGGCAAGAACTGTTCACAATCGTACCATCATGATGGCAAATCAAACTGAGGCAACACAAGTGAAGGACATAAATGCAGCACCATTCTTTTCTCTTGCTTTGGATGAGTCAACAAACATAAGCCATTTATCCCAGTTCAGCGTGATTGTGAGGTATGCTGTCGGTGACACACTACATGAGGAAAGTCTTGCTGTTTTGCCTATGAAAGAGACAAGAGGGGAGGATTTATTCAAGTCTTTCACTGAGTTCTCTAAAGAAAAAAAATCTACCGACGGATAAACTTATTTTGGTGTGTACTGATGGTGCTTTGTGCCTGGTGGGGAAAAAGAAGATTCGTAGCACATCTTCGTGAACATGAAGAGATCCATCCTAAGTTTTCACTGTATCCTTACAGCAGGAGGTGCTTTGTGCTCAGATGTGTGGCGAGCAGCTTGGTGAGGTGATGTCGCTGGTCATTCGGGTGGTCAACTTTATTATTGCCCAAGCTTTAAATGATCGCCAGTTTAAAACACTGCTGGATGAAGTTGGGAATAATTATCCTGATCTACTTCTGCACAGCAATGTGTGTTGGTTGTCAAGAGGGAAGGTGCTCAGCCGTTTCACAGCTTGTCTGAGTGAAATCTGGACTTTTCTTAAAATGAAAAACATCAAGCATCCTGAGTTAGCTAACACTGAGTGGCTCCTGAAATTCTATCTTGTGGACATGACTGAACATCTGAACAAGCTCAATGTGAAAATGCAAGGCATTGGAAATACAGTCTTATCCCTTCAACAAGCAGTGTTTGCATTTGAAAATAAGCTGGAACTGTTCCTCACCGACATTGAAACAGGTCGTTTACTACACTTTGAAAAACTGGGAGAGTTTAAAGATGCATGCACAGCAAGTGACCCTGCTCAACATCTTGATCTCCAGCAGCTAGCGGGCTTCCCATCTAATCTCCTGCAATTATTCAAAGCGCGCTTTAGAGAATTTTGTGAGTGCACTCCTCTTTTTAAGTTCATCACCCATCCACATAAGTGTGCAGTGGATGCATCGATCTGAGTTACATCCCCAGTGTCTCCATCAGAGATTTTGAGCTGCAAGCTGCTGACCTGAAGGCCTCAGACATGTGGGTGAATACGTTCAAGTCACTGAATGAAGGTTTGGAAAGACTTGCATGATGACAGCAAGCAGAGTTGGCGAGCAAACGCAAGTGGGGCGAAATGAAAAAACTTCAACCTGTGGACCAGCTGATTGTCAAAACTTGGAATGCGCTTCCCGTCACATACCACACACTGCAGTGAGTATTGCTGTACTGACAATGTTTGGCTCTACGTATGCATGTGAGCAGTCTTTCTCACATCTAAAGAATGTTAAGACCAACCTACGATCACGTTTAATGGATGGAAGTCTCAACTCCTGCATGAAGTTTAACCTCACCACGTATCAACCAGACTACAAAGCCATCAGCAAAACCATGCAGCGCCAGAAGTTGCATTAATGGTAAGAAGTACTGTATTCATCATTGGTTAGCAACAGCATAACAACGTTATTAAAAAGAATTCAGAGAAGCCTGACCAGGCGGTAAGCGCAGTGGATAGAGCGTCGGACTGGGATGCGGAAGACCCAGGTTCGAGACCCCAAGCTCACCAGCTTGAGCATGGGCCCATCTGGCTAGAGCAAAAGCTCACCAGCTTGGACCCAAGGTCGCTGGCCCCAGCAAGGGGTTGCTCAGTCTGCTGAAGGCTCGTGGTCAAGGCACATGTGAGAAAGCAATCAATGAACTAAGGTGTCGCAACGGCAACGAAAAACTAATGATTGATGCTTCTCATCTCTCTCCATTCCTTTCTGTCTGTCCCTATCTATCCCTCTCTCTGACTCTCTCTCTGTCCCTGTAAAAATAAAATAAAAGGATTTGTTTAAAAATTAAAAAAAAAGAATTCAGAGACTTACTGTACTTTAAAAGTGTTGGTCTTACATAAAATGCACACATTTATTGTATTTAGTGTTAAACATATTGTACGGTTCTCACACAATTACATTTTAAAATATGTGTCGTTCATGGCTCTCTCAGCCAAAAAGGTTCCCGACCCTTGAACTAGAACTTGGTCGTATGGCCACATCTAATTGCAGGAGAAGTTGGGAAATGTCCTCCACCTGTCTGCTCAGAAGAAAAGAGGAAACAGCCAGTTCCCAACACATGACAAAACAATTTGAAAGCTGACCCTGAAGCCAGGGTCTGGATGATAAACCAAAGCCTGCTGGTCCCTGTTTGACCCATGTCTTGCACCCAGCTTCTTCTGATGAACAGTTCGACATCATAGAAAAAGTGGCTTCTGATGTGCTCGGCTTTTCTTCAGGGCACTGGCACTGTTCACTGGAGAAACAGCAATACTCTCTTGTCACACAGATAAAGCTATGTCCCTCCTTCCTGGACTCATTGACTAGGAGGACACCCGATTTAGTAAACCAGAAGCCGTCACCCCTGTAGAGGGCCACAGATGCTTTGAAGACAGTGATAGGTATTCAGGCAACCTTGGCATCTCTTCATCACATATGTTCACATATGTTAGTTTGGCTGCCTTTTTTACCGTTATCAGGCCAGGAAATGAAGATTCTATAGTCGATCCTGAAGGGATATCTGTGGTCTTTATCTCTAACTCCTCTAAATCAATCACAACAGACAGGAATCTTTTTGCAGAAACCCAAAGCTTACCTAGAGACACACTGTTGGAGAGGGGCCGTACAGAGATGACCTAGGCTTGAGTGAGATGCCAGTCTCTGGCCACAGGCTCCTCAACAAATGAGACATGACCCAGACAACATGAAGTGTCCTCATAGGACTGGACTAATTAGAAGCCTGGCTGTGAGGATCCTGTGAATTAGATGGACATGAAAACCACAAGCCCTCTGCTAGTAGGAGGGGCCATTAGAGGTGAGGAGGGAAAAGAGCCATCCTACCTAGCTACCTACCACATGACTCCACTACTCCCCAACAGGGACCCCGAATAGGCTCCTCACTGCTTTGCAAACTACCTTTATTCCCATCTCCAGTTTTGGCACATGCCACTCAATCTGGAACACCCTCCCCAGCCTTTTGTCCAGGATAATCCTACCTAGTGGTCCCAACACCTTCTCTGGTGATGCAGACCTTTCAAGGACTCTCTCCTCTGCATTCCTGCTTTGTGGCCCCCGGCCACAGGATAGGTTGGGCAGCCCGTGTCCAGCTGCAGCTTGCACACAAGGCCATGCTGACCTCCAGTACTTCTTGCCCTATTTCCAGCAACCAGGGCTCCACCAGGCCAAACTGCTCCCAGCTTTCTCAGTGGACATTCCTGCTGTGGCCCCTGAGCCCAGCTAAAATCCCTTATGTCCCTGTGCCTACCACCAATCTTTAATATGTTCAATTGCTTTTCTCAGTCTTACGTAAAATGCTCTGCAAATGCAGTGTACAGGTCTTTCTTCCCATCTAACTGGCTCTATCAATCCAATTTAATTAAACATTCTAAAGCCAACTACACTGCACTTAACACTTGTTACCGTGTATCATCACTGCCTATTCCCTTGTCTGTCTTGATGATGGACCAAGTTAGCTCTGCTCATCACTGTGTCTCTGCCTGCAACCTGGTAGGCTCTCAAATGCTGGCTGGTGACTGATCAGTTGGCATTTACTTTGGATAGGGTTCTCTTGACAAAAATGAGGGTAGCATTTCCAGAGGCCACAGGACTCAGAGATGTGAAAGTGGGAAACCAGTTGGGGATCTTCTCTAGGATTAATCATGTACACGCCTGGCTAATCCCTGTGGGAGCCCAGACCCTCAAAATCCAGAGAGCTTGTGGAACTACTTTGGGAATTCCCAGGGCAGGAATACTGCAATTGTCCTGATACCGAAGTTGGGAGCCATGCACAGGTCTTCCAACTCCCTGATAATTTTATGGCTCCAGTGACTTCTCAGTAATACAGTAACAGCTCAGTAATGCAAATACTTACCTTCCTCATAGCTATAAGAGACTGACCTCTGTAAAGCTCCAGCAGAACAAAGTCTTAAACAGAGCACTCACAAAATCACTGGAATGCTCAATCATGAAGTCTTTTATTTTCTAAGACTGTGGTCCTCAAACTTTTTGAAGTTGGAGCTCATTTAAAATCATACAAATAATTGTAGGTGCACTATATACAAATTTCTGAGAAATATGTTATAATAATTAAGTAAAATATTAAAGAAAAAAGTATGAAGTCCAAGCGCGCTTTTACGGTAATTAAACGAAATAAATTACAAAATTAAATTTATTCTGACATTAAAAAACATTTTTATGTTTCATTTTTTGAGTTATGCTTTTTAGAATTCATAAAAAAGAGGGGTTAAAAAATAAGAAAAATGACAAAAAATTCTTTAATATGTATAGATACAATCTTAGTAAGATTTAGTAAATTCGGCAGGTCCCGGTGCAAATGTGTTTTTTCATTCTTGTGTTTATAAGAAACATGAGCCAGGTGTGTCCTAGTGATTTATTCAATGTTTGGGCATATATTTGAAAAGCAAACTCTCATTTCCTCCTCAATACATTGAAGAACTCCTCTCTTTTTACTCTTAATTGTGTTGAATGCAGAAAACCCCCAGAATACATATCATCTTAACTTTACACCAAACAAAGGCTAGAAGAAACTTGCCTCTAGTCTTTCCGGGGAACATGGGGGGAGTGTAAACAATCCAGCACCACAGCTTAACAGCCCTTTGCAACCTAATCAGGCAAGTGAGGTGGGGGGTTGGGCAGACTGTCAGTTTACAGCCAATTCCCCACACCTCTGTCCCCCAAAAATCTAAACTCCAAAAATCCTATTGGTTTTTTGGCCCCCAATAGGCACATATTTCTCTGGAATACTATAGGATACACCTGGAAATCTTCTAGGGAGCACCAGGTGTGCCCTGGTGCACACTTTGAGAACCACTGATCTAAGCAATGAATGTGTACATCTTGATCCTGAACGAATATCGATTAGAACTGCTGGGAGCTACTAACCAGACATCCCTATCTCCAGCACCTGAGGGTGAAGGAATTTGAGTTATCAGTGCTCAAGTCACTGTGGCTGAGGAAGGATTGCTCCATTCTTTCTTTGCAGCTGGATAAATGCCCACGTGTCCACATGCATTTGTCAGCTTCCTATCAACTCTAATCACAAAGGCAAACCTGAGGCTCTTAATTCTGAAGCACAGGACATTAATCCCATTTACAGCATTCTCTTCCGTTTATTCCTATCATACCAAATGATTAACGGTGTCACTGCTGTCATTTCCCCAGAGGCATGTGGATATACTACACAAGTATCACTCACAGAGCTGGGGTTCACAAGCTACACTCTGATTGGCTCAGAACTGAGACCTGCTCTGGTACTCTAGCCAATCAGAAAAAAAAAATCTCTCTCCATTCATAAAACATTACATCATAAACTAAGCCCCAGGATTAGAGTTTACAGTCTACCCTGGTAGAACAAGGGACTGCAAACAGGGAGTAGAGGATAAATTGAGATAGGAAATAAATCTGAAACTGCACATTTTGTTCTAGCAGACATATCTCCTTCATGCGTTAGTTTTTAGTGGTGTGATAAAAACAACCCAGGCACAAGTTTTATTCACAAGTAAAAAACAGTTTTCAGGAAGCTAGTCTGGGATTAAGATTCTACCTCTACAAACTCTCACTATGGTGCGCTTCCCCAGCTGCACTAAAGGACCACTATACAGGGTGGAGCAAAAGTAGGTTTACAGTTGCTCATATGAAAAACAATACAATCAAAAAATAATAAAAAAAATAAACTGTTTTGCATACTCACAACTGTAAGCCTACTTTTGCCTCACCCTGTACCTCAGTGCAGTAAAGCACTGTCTGCCCTCTGCACCAGGAAACTCCTTCATACCTCCTCTCTTTTCAAGACTTACCAAACTAAGACGACCTGTACTAAACTAAGACAACCAATCCAATGGAAGACCACCAAAGGTCAAGCTAAAATGTGAGCTTCAGTAGGGTAAGGTCCTGGTCGGATGTGGCATCCAGAAGCCACTTGATATTTGCTGAATAGAGGAAAAGTTCCCAGTAAGAGTAAAGAACTTCTGACCATGTCTCTCTCCTACCCAGAGCCTTCAATAGCTTCTTACTACTGTCAGGATAAAGTCTAAATCCTTCAGTGTGTTTCTGATCAGGATCCTCTGTGATCTGGCTGTCTTGGCTCTCTAGCTTCACCTGATTCTCATCTTGGATCCAGCCATCCAGAGCCTCTGGCAGCTCCCCCAGATGGCCTCTTTTCTCATTGTTCTAAGATTCTGCACATGTGGTTCCCAGGCCTCAAACACTTATCCTGACAGGCCCTCCTTTGCCCAGCCAATTCTTACTTGGCCTTTCTGTGCCTGGTAAGGGCTTGCTCCTGGTTAGGTTACCATCCTGGGGGACACTATGGAAATGATTATAGTCTCCTGCTCTGGCTTCACAATGGCCGCTTGCCTGTCTTTTCCAAATGTCAGCTTCCTGATGAAAAGGAGTCATTTCTTGATAATGGTACTGTCCCCAGTGTCTGACCCCGAGTTAATTCTCAAGAATATTTATTGAAAGACAGATATGACAGGCTTAATCCAAGCAAACAACCTATACAACTCTTTGGTATGAAGAACTGACCCATTCAGGCTCACTAATCAGAGCTGAGGTGGGGCCCAACATACTGTAAAAGCTACTGAAAGTGGGGAGAACCCATAGAGCTGGTAAACACACTAACCTCTGTTCCTTCCCTGCCTGTATGCCAATGGAGCTCTGAAGAACCCAATAGCACACTCAAACGAGAACTGGAGGCTGCTGCAATTCTGATGAACAGCACATATTCTTGGGTTTTGTCAGCACAGGGTTTTCAGTGTGTTCTTGTTTATTTAAATAAATATTTAAGTGATTTGGGGCATCACTAGCTCTCCAAGTATTAGAGGCAGGTCCCAGAATATATGTATTCCAAGCCTCTCTTCAGGGAAAGAATGAGGGCTCTCTCCCAGATCTACCAACCATCTCCTGGACCAGAAGAAACGGCAGATTAAAATGCACCACTCCCTGGCCCATTTAGTACACACCAAGCCAGTGACTTACGATTGTGCATGGGATCTTCCAGACAACTCTCAAAGTTTAATAAAATGTGAGCTATCCCTTCCTCATTCTAAAGGCCTGCCTCAAACAATTTTCACTTACTTTAACCTTCTCAATACCTTTATCACCATTTCAATGGGAATAGAGTAAAACAAAATGAGAGACTGGAGAGACGCCCCACTCTCTTGCTAAAACTGTTTTGGGGGAAATTTTTAAGTCTTGATGTTTTGGGGGTTTTGTTTTTGTATTTTTGGGGTTTTTTTTTTAAAGAAAAAATAGGTTTACAAACATATACACATCGAACAGTCTCTTGTGCAAGACTGAGACGCTACTGCCCAACTTTGGTAAGGGACAGTAATTCCAGTTGCAAGCATGAGGTATCCATTTCAGAGCTCATAACTGCTCTGACAGCAAAGAGTACCCTAAAAGAGGCCTGCACTAGGTGGATTCCACCTAATTTACAACTGGGGCCTCCCACTCAAATCTAAAGCTGTTCAAAATTCCCCTGAGGCTTGGAGCAGGGAGCCTCGGAACAAAGCACTCCCCCCTCCCCCTTTTAACGGTAAACCCTCAAACCTCAAAGGTGGAAGAAAAAGAGAAGCTAGCAGGAGTGCCCTTCTAATTGTCTATTCTTATAGGATGTTTATTGAATCATTAAAATCTTACAAAGACTTCATGGTCATTGTAATTACTGAATCCAAGGTTAGTCTCAGCTGTTTCTACAGAAGCCTCTCACTTTCAAATTCAGGATTATTTCCCCTAATACCTTGTCTAAAAGAATCTTCCATGCGATCTACTAACAAGATCCTTGAATGAGCTGCGGACCCTGCAGGAGTGGAGGTGGGGCTCAACATCCACACACCTGTTGTCGGGTGACCGGGCCAGCAGCAACCTGCGCACTTACCTCGCCACTCCACCCCACCCCACCTCACCCCACCCCATCCTACCCTACCCATCCCCAGCGAGTCTCTTCTCTCCTGGCCTTTT
This sequence comes from Rhynchonycteris naso, assembly GCA_037038555.1. Classification (NCBI taxonomy): domain Eukaryota; kingdom Metazoa; phylum Chordata; class Mammalia; order Chiroptera; family Emballonuridae; genus Rhynchonycteris; species Rhynchonycteris naso. Next base: position 97,161,541 of record CM073003.1, read on the forward strand.
CCACCTGGGAGCCTTCAGCATACCAGAGTTTACCTTTCAAAAACTCCTAACCGAAAAGCAAACAAAAGGCCCACCAGGACCCCAGCGAGAGCAGCGGGGGTTCCCGTGGCCTCTCTCCGGCCAGTCACTGGACAACCCCTTCCCCGCCCTGGCTCCAGTCCCGCAAGTGTCCTCCACCCGCACCCCCGCAGATAAGAGCCCAGCGCCTGCACCGCGGCCACCGGGGTCTCGGGCCCACGTATTGTGCCGGGGCCGGCAACTCACGGGCCGGCGGGGCCTCACCAAGTCCAACTCCGCGCACACCCGCTCCCGGAAGCTCAGGCCCGCTAGCAGCGCCGCGGGGCCTCCTCCAGCCTCAGGCCGAGCCGTCTGCCCGCCCACCTAGGGAAGGGTCGCCGGCAAAGGGGCCCCAACTGTCTCCTTCCCACAAAAGCGCCCGGGCGCGGGCAGGAGGACGCGGTGGTGAGAAGTTGGCTTCCGGGTTTGCTTTTGAACAAAACCAAAGGGAATCCCACGCGGCCCCGGCACGGTCTGGGAAGGCGCTGTGCGCGCGAGGCCCCGGCGTGGGCCGCGCTAAGCCGGCGGCCAGAGCCCGACAAGCGCTGCCCGGTGCGCACCAGGCTGGGCCGCTCCCAGGCACCGGCGGCCGCTAGAGCACGGCGGCCGGACCCCGGCGGTGGGTCGGGGCGCGGGGGGCCCGCGCGGCACTTACGGGCGGCTCGGCGGCGGCAGCAAGGTGTTCGGTTTGCGCCCTCTGGGCCGCTCGCGCCTTTTCTCTCCGCGCTCCTCGCTGGCCCGCCTGCCCGCCTCCTCGCTTCCAGCCCGCGCTCGCCCCCTCCGCCGGGCTCCGCTGCCGAGTGAACTGGAACCACTCGCCGCGGCCCCGGGATTCCCACAATGCACAGCGCGCAGCTCGTCACATCCCATCCCGTCCGCGCGCGTCCGGCCACCCCTCCCGCGCCGCCCTGGCCTTGACCCGGAGCACGCCGCTGCGCGCACCGGGGCTCTCCTCGTTCTGCCGCCTGGACGTGGGTCGGTCTGTCCTCGGCTGTCCCGAGGCCCTGGCGTCCGGGCCCTTGCCCTCAGACACCCCCCCCGGACACTGGACGCAGGGGGCATCAGAGCAGAGGGCCCCCGGCAGTGCTGCTTCTCCAGCGCGTGTCTCTCGAGTGGCACTTACTGAGCGTCTACTGTATACCTGGCGCTCCGTACGGGACTTTCGCTGCCTCATTCCCAGAATCCTTCCCATTAACCCAGGGAGGGAGGCACAATTGCTTCCCTCCCCAACCGGTGCAAAACCTCCTGTGCATCTCACAGATTCCCCCACCCCGCTGTCTTTAGATAAAAGCCCCCAGCAAACCTTTTCTGTACCACGACCAACTACTGCACATCCGACTGCCCTAAGGTGCTTCATCATGAACCCCAGAAGCCTGGACCTGCTTTGCAGATGGAAGCCGTTAGCTTCTTCGATTGAGCGAACGTTCACGATTGAACCCAGTTGGGATTCACAGATGTAAACAGTGATTCTTTACCACTACACACGTGTTTTAAAACTGCAGACAAGCAGAAAGAGGAGGGGCCTCTGTAAAGCCCATCTGTGAATCCCTGAGTTAGGTTTCTCTCTTGAAGGCGTTAGTGCCCCATCCCGGGTACTTAAATAGGGCCCTCCTCCACTCGGCTCCTCCCATCTACCAAAGTGTATGGGGTGGAGGAGCCACCTGAGTATCTAGCTGTGGCTCAAATTTAGATAACAATACACACTCAGCAGAGTTGATGTGGAGTGTAAAAAGAACCGCTGCCCCTTCCAGCAAATCCCTCCCAATCCTCCGGCTGCTCCCTAGAGCAGCGGTGGTAACCTCGTTTCATCACCATGGTATTTTACGCAGGACTTCACAAAGCAGTATCCAATACATGCCACTCGTGCATTCATTAACTCAATTAAGTACTGAACTCATACTTTGGGCCATGCACCAATTTGTGTGATTAAGATAAAGCAGTGAACAGAACAGGCAAAATTCCCTGCCCGTCTGGAGGTTGCAGCCTAGGAGAAAAAGAAATCCAATGGGCAAAAGACATGATGTGGTAGATGTTAGAAAAGTGAAGAAAAATAAGGCAGGGAAGGAGGATAGGGAGTGTGAAGTGGGGTGAAGTTTCAAATTTTAGAGGAGACCTCCCTGAGAAGGTGACATTTAACCTAAGACCTGAAGGAATTGAGGGAGCAAACCATGTGAATTATCCTGGGAGGAGTGTTCCAAGCATGAGGAACAACAGCATGTACAAAGGTTTTGAGGCAGAAGTGTATCTGAAATTCTCAAGAAACAGTGTGTTCTTACTGTTGATACTTTTGTGATATGATAGCCCTGTTAACTAAAGCTAAAGTGATAATCATATTGCAATATATAAATGTATCAAGTCAACACCTTGTATACCTTAAACTTATACAATGTTATATATATGTCAGTAATATTTTGATTTTTTAAAAAAGGAACAGAGAGTGTGAGGTTGGAGTGGAATGAGTGAAGGGAAGACTTATAGGAGATGAAGCTGGAGAAATTATTATTCTTTGTGTCCCAAAATAAAGCATTAAGGATGTGTGAGGACCCGACCCAGGGAAGCTGCAGAGAGGTATCAGGGATGGTACGGAGACCACCAGCCCTGTTGCTCTGTCCTTCCCTGGGTCCTTGCGCAGGCCCCTCAGTTCTACAGATGCCAGCCACCAGGTGAGGTTTCTGTGAGCCACAGCAAGTCAGGAGGATGCCAGATTTCATATATTCACTCAACTGACACTTACTGAGGACTTACTCTGTGCCAGGCCTGTCCCAGGCTCCTTCCCATCAAGAGCAATGTTCTAGGTGTGTTGCCAGGCTATACCTGTATGGAGAGAGGGAGATGCCTGAAGCCTGCTGGTATAGTGGTGGTGGACAGACCTGAGGATATTTCTTCCCCAGGTCCTCAATGGTGGCCAAGGCCATACACAGAGGATGATTGTCTAATAAATCTCAATATGCAAGAAATAATTAACTCACCTCCACCCCAGCATTGGTTTCTGAAGTAGTTGATTTCATTGGTGACCCAGAAGTGAGTAATGTTCAAAGGGCTGATTTTGGTTTCCATCTTATTGCACACTCACCGCGTGCCGGGTCACACACATCCCATCATTTCACCCTCACAACAGCCTCAGCAGGCAGGCTATTTCTGAGACATTTGTATCTTCATTTTACAGATGAAGATATACAGATTCAGGAAGCCAAGAAACATGCCTGATATGACAGAGACTTACATACAAATTCCACTTAAGCACAAATCTACAGAGCCAATCTCGTTCATAACCCAGGGGACTGCCTATATGTAAACATGAAATACAGTGTGTCCGTAAAGTCAAGGTGCACTTTTGAACCGTCACAGGTTAAAAGTGCACCATGACTTTACGGACACACTGTATTAAAATTGTGCTTCATGGAGAATTCAGCTCTGCACACGCCCAAGTTTGAACAAACATAGCACGTCTGTCAGGCCCACCTTCCCAACTTCTCCATTAGAAACAGTGCCAAGACCCACATGACTTTATGGACCCATGAAAACATTCCAATTTATTTTAAAAATCAAAAGAAGAAACGAAGGTTAATTCTTTTAGGTCGAGTAAAATATTTTAATTTAATTAATATGTTTATCTTTTTACCAATACAATCATAAAGTGTAATTTTTATAACTTGTTATAGAGGAAGGAGCCCACAAAGGCATACGTATTTCGGGCTCACAAAAGTCTTCAGATAGCCTTGCAATTTCAAGTAAAAATGATGTTCTGTGGAAAAAAGCAGGTACTTTAGCCCACAATGCACTCACAACAAATGCTTTTCCTCCAGGCAACCATCCTGGTTTGTTACACAGAGGAAGTACGTCATGCTTCCTTTCCATGTGGTCACAAAGACTACATAAAAATGTGTCCTGAGGGGCCAAGGTTCAATAAAATACTTTCTACTGCTTCATCAAAGACATTTTTAAGTGAAATTGTTGGTTTCTGTTTGTTTTTTTTTTCTTTTCTGCAAGTGCTTGGCAATAAAGAATAAAATGATTATTAGTCCAGTTTGGCACTAGTGCTATGGTCACCAGCAGATTTGCCCACTTTTGTTTTTGCACCATTGGTGCAAAGATCAAGATGGTGAAAAGTTAAGTCTTAGTGTTATTATGAAAATTTTGGACCATGCAAATCCCCAGAAAGAGTCTCAGAGGATCTGCAGAGACCATTTTGGAACCACTGTTCCAAACCTCCTGGGGCTGTACCATCGTTTATTTAGCCAGTGCCTTGTAGCTTTTCTTTCAGGCTGTTTCCAATGCTATTATAAAAGCCTGAGGAATAGCCTTAGAGTTATACACCTGTGAACATCTGACTGTTGAGAATAAGTTCTTTGAAGTGAAACTACTGGATCATAGTTTACAAGCTTTAACACGGATAGTCAAATGGTCCTCCTGAGAATTCAGAGCAGGCCAAAGGCCAGCGGGCAGAACAGGCTCAAGTATTCCAGCATTTCCCCAGCACCTCTTTGCCCCACCCTGAGTTTTCACCAAGACCTTTGATGAACTGAGAGTTAAACAGTGGAGTGTCACATGTTCCTTGGTTTAGCGTGACTTTGGTTGTGGAGGGGCAGGGAGAGGGTCTCCAGTTAGTTCTAGGATTTTGATCAACACACATCAAACCAAGAAGAGGGAGCCTGTGTAAGGGAGTGTGTGTATTCCAGGAAAGAAAGCTTTTGGAAAATGTTTCCCTACTATCCTCTGCCCCACAAACCAACAGATGTGCTCTGCCATGGGACAGAGGCTTGTACCATCTCTGCAGGTGCAGCCTTTTTTCCAGACTTGATTACTTCAGAGATAAGTTCTCTGTCATGGATCTGCAATTGGTTGCAACATCTGACATCTGATGCTTTTCCTTGTTTTCAACAACCTCCCCATCCCCTCCTGTTTTTGCTAAGTAGTTAATGCCCTTCTCTCCCATCTCTTGAGAAACACAGGGGTATATTTACTCTTAACAAAGAATATCAAAGGAGCCAAGGAAAACCATCCTAGGGTGTATGTAGGAAGAAGGGGGGCTGTATTATGATTTTCAGTCCTAGAGGCATCTCTGGATTTAAATATTTTTTTCCCTGAAGTTAGAGCTGAACTGAAAATACAGTTTGAAGGATTTAGACTACCCATAAAGCAGTGTTACTCCGTGAATTCCTATAGGGTCCTTGAGAGCCTTTCATGGGGTCTGTGGGTCTAAACTGCTTTCATAATAATCATACTAAGATTTTTTTTTGCCTTTTCCACTGTTTTGACACTTGCACTGGTGGATGAAACTGTAAAACACACACACACAAAACTATTTTCATTTAAGAACTTTAAAATGTCCTTAATTAAGCAGACTTTTACATTTTTTGAAAGCTTGTATCTGCCATCATGTGGTTGACAGCATCACAATACTTAAAAACACTTTCCTGGTATGATTGGTGGTAGTTTAAGCTAACATGATTTTTTGATGTTGTGTAATAAAAGCTGTCAACATTTGGAAAGATCTTACATATCTTAATAATATATATATATATATGGTAGTATAACTTTGTGAACCAATGTTTTCCAAATAACTAATGTATGATGCTAAAACATCATGCATAGGTTTTAAAAATCCATTCAGGGCCCTGGCCTGTTTTTTCAGTTTTCAGTGGACAGAGCATTGGCCTGCTATGTGGATGTCCCAGGTTCAGTCCTGGTCAGAGCACACAGGAGAAACAACCATTTGCTTCTCTTCCCCTCCCTTTCCCCCTTCTCTTCCTCTTTCCTCTTCACATCCAGTGGCTCAATAGGTTCGAGTGGCAGCTCCAGGCACTGAGAATAGCTCAGTTGATTCTAGCATTGGCTCCAGGTGGGGGTTGCCAGGTGGATCCTGGTCAAGGCGCATGTGGGAGTCTGTCTCTGTATCTCCCCTCCTCTCACTTAAAAAAAAAAAATCCCTTCAGAATACAAGATGAAATGATGGATTTAATGTCACAGAAAATTAAAAGTTGAGTGATATATTTTAAAATTCTACATAACTACTATACTAATATTTAAGAAATTAATTCTTGTCAAGTTTTGGTACTATAGAAGGAAAAAGAGTTCTATGGAAAGTAACCTCACAGGGTGATCTGATTATAAATTCCTAACTTGGCAAGTCATGATGGATAGTCACATCTCAGGCACATAACTTCTTTAGTAAAAGGTTCATCTTTGCCTTAAGCATGTCTTGTCCATTGCTTCTGTGCATCTAGGTTAAAACACCTTTGAAATCACCACCCTCAGACGGATGCATAATCTTGTAAACCATCCTATAATCCAGTCCCCACCTTGCTCCTCTCTACCTCCATGCAATCTTCCATATATTCCCTCCTTAATTTCAAATGCATTTTAAAAAGGCTGCAACACTGTTGTTCTTCAGAGCATCTGGGATCTTGCTCCCCAGCATATGACATCAGTTTGGCTCAAATAAACTCTTATAAAAATTCTCTACAGGTTTGACTATTCCTTATATCAATTGTCTAAATCAGAGAACAATATTCACAATTTTCTACAAATATTACTATAATGCTCTTATCTTGACTACATTAAAAACAAAACAAAACTTTTGCACGGAAAAAATGAACCACCATAAGAAAGTAAAATGACAAATTGGAAGAAAATATTGGTAACTATAACACAGATAAAAGCTATTGTCACTGTCTTAATCTGCTTTGCTGCCATAGCAAAATACTATAGACTGGGTGGCTTAAATAATTTTTCTTACAGTTCTGGAGGCTGGAAAGTCCAAGATCAAGATTCTGGTGCAGTTCAGTCTGTAGCGAAAGCTCTCTTCCGAAGCACATAGCCGGCTGTCCTCACATGACTCTCTCTCTCTCTCCAGAGACACGCTCTGGTGTCTCTTCTTATAAGGACACTAATCTTATTGGATTAGCGCCCCATCCTTATGACCTCATTTGCGGTTAGGACTTCAATATAAATTTTTGGGGGCACAATTCAGTCCATAGCAGATATGTGTATTTTCAGAATATATATACTTTTACATATATACTGAAAATTAAATATATATTATCCTGAAAATTTATGAGGACAGATTTTAAAATCTTAATTTTTAAATGCTCAAAAGATAAGAATAATTTATAAAAGAATCAAAAACTGCTGCTTAAAATGTGAACAGATGTTCAACTTCACTCACAAGAAAAATACAAATGAAACTATGCCTAGATATCATTTCTAACTTATCAGACTGGCAGAAGTTCAGAAGCTTAACACTACACTCTGTTGGCAAAACTGTAGGAAACAGGGTCTCGCATTACTGGTAAGAGTACAAACTGATACAGCTTTATGAAGAGAAATTTACAATATTCGGTAAAATTTTCTCTGCATTTACACATAAGCAAGCAATTCTGCTTTTAGAATTTACCCTGAAAATGCACCCCAATGACACGAAAATACACACCCACAAGAGTATTCATTGCTTCATTATTTGTACAGGTATTGATCGACTTCCGACCTATGCAGCTTATGACCATTTGACTTTACGACCACAATCGCTAGCCAGGACTGCTCGGCGTCTAGCAGAGCAAGCGTTGCCCAGCTGGGCATAGGACAGTGAGGACCAGCTTCCGGCAGCACTACCATCTCCGCGTGCACCGATTCAACTGTTATCCCAGACTCAGTACAGCAATTTGTGTTTTGTGTCTTGGATATTTTTCATCAAACCCTTCCCAAGATGTCTACCAAGAGGAAATTGTCTTTGTCTACACCTCAGCCTGCCAAGAAGGAAAGAAAGGCCATGGATCTCGACACGAAAATGAAGGTAATTAAGCAGTACGAAGGAGGAAAGAAAGTGAATGTGATTGCACATGATATGAAGTTATCACACTCAACTGTGTCGACAATTTTGAAAGATAAAGAAAGAATTTGTGAAGCTGTGAAAGGTTCTGCACCCATGCAATCAACAGTTATAACAAAGCACCGAAGCGGGCCCATCCACGAAATGGAGAAATTGCTATATATTTGGATGGAAGATCAAATTCAAAACCGGACACCATTAAGTCTTTTTACTGTGCAGATGAAGGCGGGAAGTCTATTTCAGACTCTGAAGGAGTGTGCTGGAGAAGATTACAGTCAAGAATTTGTAGCAAGCACTGGCTGTAGCGATGATACAAATGGCATAAAATGAACAAATAAAATTATAATATATAACAATAATGAAAGAAAATTATGATAAAATATGACTTAAAGATTTTTATAACATCATTTCACAGTATTGTACATATAGCCTACTCAACTTACGACCAAATCGTGTTACGACCAGTCTGTTGGAACCCATCACGGTCGTAAGTCGAGCATTAGCTATAATTGCAAAATATTGGCAAATGCTTAAATATTTAAGCATAGCAAATTGGTTCAATAAACTATGATACATACATACAATAAGTAATATACTCTGTAAAAATGAATGGTGATCTCTATGAATTGATTATGGAGTGATTTCTAGAAGATACTGTTAAGCAGAAAAAGTAAAGTACAAATGAGCGGAGTATGCTCATTTTGTGTAAGAAAAAAGGAAAAATAACATATACAAGCGCAGAAGGGATAAACCAGAAACCAATGAACATAGATCCATTTTTATTGAGTTTGTTTTTTTGTAGTGGTACAGAAAAATCAATTCTAAAACAATTTTAGATTTAATATCGGTTTTAGCAAGCAAGTAAATATGTTGATGTTATTGGGAGCCAGGGTTCTCATTGTGGGAAGAAAGGACCTATAATATGGAATAAAGGAAGGCAAGAAAGAATCCTATGGGGATAAATTGAAATTGGAGTTATTGGTGTGAACTCATTTCTAAAATAGGTATATATAAAATATTTGTTCACATACATGTATACACATATGTGTGTTTGTGTGTGTATCCCCCCCACATGCATATACCATATTTCCCCATGTATAAGATGCACCGTTTTTTGAAAAATTTGGGGTCTAAAAACTGGGTGCATCTTATACAGTGGTTGTAGAATTTTTACTTGCATTTCCCGCTTTTTTGGGAATGAATTTTATGATGAATAAAACTTGTGTTCAATAACTTTATGTAATGCATTTTTCCCCAAATTTCTGGCCCCAAAATTAAGGTGCATCTTATACATGGGAGCATCTTATACACAGGGAAATATAGTATTTTCTAGCTCTATCTGCTGAAAAGGCCAAGAAGAAGATACCCTTGGAGCAATAAGCACATCTAGCACCCAGATCTTGGTTTCTAATACCATTTCCTACTCAAAGGAGCCAGGACTCCTTGGGAAAATGGCTCATTCAAAGTTTGGGGCAGGAAGTATACAAGATGAGCCTGGGTATCTTCTTATGCCAGAAAGTAGTGGAGTATACACACATATGCACACACACACACACACACACACACACACGCACGCACGCACAAACTCCCAAAACAATGGAACATGACACAAGAACAAAGGAGTCAGTGAAGAGGCTCCTCTGGGTCAAATCTCGGACAATTGAGGGATTCATGAGCTTATACTAAAAATAAAAAGACAGTGTATATATTGATATTAAATATATAACTATATAATATATAAATATATATTTATTTATAAAAATGAAGACATTCTCTTCCTTTAGTAGAATGTTGAATGGCAACTAGTAAAGAAAGGTAGAGTGCTGGAGTTGAAAAATCAGCCCATTGTAACGATCTCAGTAGAGAGTAGTTTCTGCAAAAATCATAGTTGGTACTGCGCTAGTTTCCTGTTACAGTTGTAAGAAATCGCTGTAGATATTACAAAATGTGTCTGTCCTTGACATTTTACAAAAAAATTACTTTTCCTATGCTCTCAATAATTTTAACACTTAGAATTTTTGAACTCTCTCAACTTTTATTCTCATGAAACTTCTACCTATATTTTAAACCCCACAACATTACTGGGATTATTTAGTATGATTATATGAATTTATGTTTACCTACATATTTACCCTCTCTGGTGCTTTTCATTCTCCTTGCATACAAATGTTTCTAGTGAATCATTTATATTTTTTCTGAAAAAACTACCATTAGTGCTTCTTTTAATATAGATAATTGGCAATCAATTTAGTTTTGTTTTTTTAAAAAATACATATAATGACTGCAGCTTCCGGGGTCATGTGCCATTCTTTTTTTTTTGGAGAGAAGAGAAAGACAGAAAAGAGGTGGGGAGAAGCAGGAAGCATCTACTAGTAGTAGTTGCTTCTGTTTGTACCTTGACCAGGTAAGCCCAGGGATTTGAACTGGTGACCTCAACATTCCAGGTCAATGCTTTATCCACTGTGTTACCACAGGTCAGGCCTTTCTTTCTTTCTTTCTTTCTTTCTTTCTTTCTTTCTCTCTCTCTTTTTTAAGAAGTCTCAAAATTTCTTTATTTTCACCTTTATAAACAAAAGATTCTGTTAGGGAAAATTTCAAGCATTTACAAATTAACTCCTGTGTATGCATCACCAGTTTATGGACATTTGATTTTATTCTATTTTATTATTTTAGTGAGAGAGAGAGGAATGGAGGGAGATGAGAAGCATCAACTTGTAGTTGTAGCACTTTAGATGTTCATTAATTGCTTCATATACATGCATTGACCAGAGGGCTCCAGCCGAGCAAATAACCCCTTGCTCTAGACAGAGCCTTGGGCTCAAGCCAGTGATATTTGGGCTGAAGCCAGCAACCATAGAAACATATTGATGATCCCACACTCAAGCTGGCGATCAAACCAGATGAGTCCAAACTTAAGCTGGCAACCTTAGGGTTTTCAACCTGGGAGGTCCCAGTTTGACTCTCTCTATCCACTGTGCCACTATCGGTCAGGCTGAACATATGATTTTATATCTCATGGATAAATACCTAGAATTAAAATTGCTGGGTCAAATTGTAAGTGCATATTTATTTTGATAAGAAATTGCCAAAGAGTTTTTCCAAAATAGTTGTGTCCTTTTATGTTCCTAGCAGCAATGTGATAGTTTGGGTTGCTCTTGCTCCTTGCCTAATAATGTTGAGCGCTTTTTCACCAACTCACTACTGGCCATTCAAATACCTTCCTTTGTGAAGTGTCTGTCAAGTCTTTTGCTTATTTTTATGGGGTTGTTTGTTCTTTTGATTATGAAACTGTAGGAGCTTTATGTATTCTGAAAAAAGTTCTCTCTCAGACCCTGCCCAAATAGCTCAGTTGGTTAGAGAATTGTCCAGAAGTGCAGAGGTTGCTGGTTCAATCTCTGATCAGAGCACATACAGAAGCAGATGGATGTTTCTGTCTCTTTCTCTCAATTATTTTTAATGCTATAATTAATATTTGGCTTTAAGCATTGTAACTTACTACTTATTTTCTATTTGTTTCACTTCTTTTATGTTCCATTTCTTTTCTTACTCTTTTTTAAAATGAATGTATTTATTGATTTTTGAGAGAGAGCTATAAAGGGAGAGAAAGAGAGAAAGAGAGAGGAACATCAACTTGTTGTTCCATTTATTTATACATTCATTGTTGACTTCTGTATGTGCCCTGACCAGGCAGGGATCAACCCAGAACCTTGGTGTATTGGGTAGACGCTCTCAGCAGTTGAACTACCTGGCCAGGTTTGTAACTTACTATTTATTTTCTATTTGTCCTATTTCTTTTATGCTCCATCTCCTTTCTTACTCTCTTTTGTAGTAAGTATTTTTATTATTCTATTTTTATTTTTAAATTTTATTTATTGATTTTGGACAGAGAGAGAGAAAAAGATTGATTTATTGTTCCATTCACTTATGCATTCATTGGTTTATTCCTGTATGTTGCTCGACCAGAATTGAACCTGAAACCATGGCGCTTCGGGATGATGTTCTAACCAACTGAGCTACCTGGCCAGGCCTATTCTATTTTTCTTTTCTTTTAGGTGTTAGTTACCCATTCAGTTACTGCTCTATTGGTGATAAACAGAGAGATTACAACATCTTTGATTTATTAAGATCTAATAAAAATAAATAATTTTAAAATTTCCCAGAAAATGTAAAGATTTTAGAACACTTTGACTCTGTTATCTCCTTCCTTCTGACTTTTGTGCTATTGTCATTGTATATTTCAATTATATACATAATACAGTGTACGTAATTGAAATATACCGGTCAAAAGTGCACCATGACTTTACGGACACACTGTATAATTATATTTGTGTCTATATTAGTTTGAGGGCTTTTTACTATTTTTTATTTAGAAAATTAAATTTAATGGGTGACATTGATCAATAAGGGTACATAGGTTTCAGGTGAACATCTCTATAACATTTGAACTGTTGATTGTGTTGGGTACCTGTCACCCAAAGTCAAATTAGTCTCTGTCACTGCATACTTGTCTCTCTTTACTCTCCTTCCCCACAACCCCCTCCTCCTGGTAGCCACTTCACTTTTATCTATGTCCGTGAGTCTCAGTTTTATATCCCACCTATATGTGAAATCATACAGTTCTTAGCTTTTTCTGATTTACTTATTTCATTCAGTATAATATTATCAAGTTTTATCCATGTTGTTATAAATGGCACTATATCATCATTTCTTATGGCTGAGTAGTATTCCATTGTATATGTGTACAGCTAGTGCTTGACATACGACCAAGATTGGTTCCAACAGACCGGTCATAACACGATTTGGTCAGAAGTTGAGTAGGCTATATGTACAGTACTATGAAATGATGTTATAAAAATCTTTAAGTCAGAGATAGTTGGCCTTTAATGTAGCAATCGAACGTGGGTCCAGAGGCTGGATGAGTGGAGTCGTGTTTGGCAGAAGAAAAACAAATTTTACATCTGGATGGAGATCGCCTAGATGTGGTGGGTGTCCAGGCGCATTATCGAGTAGCAATAAAATCTTGAAAGGAATATCTTTCTCCAAACAATATTCTCGAACTTGAGGAATAAAACAGTTCATAAACCAGTCTTCAAACAATCCTTGTGTCATCCATGCTTTACGCTGAGAACGAAAGTAGACGGGCAGTGTGTGCTTGTTAACATTCTTGAACGCACCCGGGTTGTCTGAGTGATAATTTAAGAACGGCTTCAGCTTAAACCCTGTGATGTTCCCGCCAAGCAGCAGAGTTAGCCTATCCTTAAATGCTTTAAATCCCGGCATGCTTTTGGCCTCTTTGTGAATATAAGTGCATGCTGGCATCCATTTCCAAAATAATCCAGTTTCATCAACATTGAAAATCTGTTCTGCTAGATATTCCTCATCTGGAATTAATTCATCCAGACTATCAACAAACGTACGTGCCCCTTCCTCATCCGCACTCGCTGCTTCTCCAGTCACTCGAACACTATGCATTCGGAATCTTTTCTTGAATCTCTGGAACCTGCCAGTGCTTGCTACAAATTCTTGACTGTAATCTTCTCCAGCAAGCTCCTTCAGAGTCTGAAATAGACTTCTCGCCTTCATCTGCACAGTAAAAAGACTTAATGGTGTCCGGTTTTGAATTTGATCTTCCATCCAAATATATAGCAATTTCTCCATTTCGTGGATGGGCCCGCTTCGGTGCTTTGTTATAACTGTTGATTGCATGGGTGCAGAACCTTTCACAGCTTCACAAATTCTTTCTTTATCTTTCAAAATTGTCGACACAGTTGAGTGTGATAACTTCGTATCGTGTGCGATCACATTCACTTTCTTTCCTCCTTCGTACTGCTTAATTACCTTCATTTTCGTGTCGAGATCAATGGCCTTTCTTTCCTTCTTGGCAGGCTGAGGTGTAGACAAAGACAATTTCCTCTTGGTAGACATCTTGGGAGGGGTTTGATGAAAAATATCCAAGACACAAAACATAAATTGCTGTACCGAGTCTGGGGTAACAGTTGAATCGGTGCACGCGGAGATGGTAGCGCTGCTGGAAGCTGATCCGCACTGTCCTATGCCCAGCTGGGCAACGCTTGTGCTGCTAGACGCGGAGCAGTCCTGGCTAGCCATTGTGGTCATAAAGTCGAATGGTCGTAAGCTGCATAGGTCGTAAGTCGATCAATACCTGTACCACATCTTCTTTATTCAATCCTCTACTGAAGGATACTTTGGTTGTTTCCATGTCTTGGCCACTGTGAATAATGCTGCAATGAATATGGGGGTGTATGTGTCTTTATGTAACAATGTTTTCAAGTTTTTTTGGTAGATACCCAGTAGATGGATTGCTGGGTCATATGGTAGTTCTCGTCTTAGTTTTTTGAGGAACCACTAAACTTTCTTCCATAATGGCTGCACCCGTTTTGTATTCCCACCAACAGTGAATGAGGGTTCCTTTTTCTCCACAACCTCTCTAACACTTGTTATTACCTGTCTTGTTGATAATAGCAAATTTAACAGGTGTGAGTTGGTATCTCATTGTAGTTTTGATTTACATTTCTCTAGTAACTAGTGAAGATGAGCATTTTTCATATATCTGTTGGTCTATATTATTAATATTTAATATGCATATTACTTTAATTTTTTTTTTACAGGGACAGAGAGAGAGTCAGAGAGAGGGATAGATAGGGACAGACAGACAGGAACGAAGAGAGGTGAGAAGCATCAGTCATTAGTTTCTCGCTGCCATTGCGACACCATAGTTGTTCATTGATTGCTTTCTCACACGTGCCTTGACTGTAGGCCTTCAGCAGACTGAGCTACCCCTTGCTGGAACCAGCGACCTTGGGTCCAAGATGGTGAGCTTTTGCTCAAGCTAGATGGGCCTGCGCTCAAGCTGGCAAGCTCGGGGTCTCGAACCTGGGTCTTCCACATCCCAGTCTGACGCTCTATCCACTGCGCCACCGCCTGGTCAGGCTAATATGTATATTACTTTAATTTTAAGTAATGCTAAATAGATATTTATAATCCCACAATGTATTATTATTGATGTTTTCTACAGTGAAAATTCATTTGATCTAACCTACTTGCATACTCATTTAAAAAAATTTTTAATTTCCTCCTGGGTCCATGACTTTTCTTTCTCTCTCTCTTTTTTATTTTTTAATATTTTTGCTCAATCTCTCCACTCTCCCACTAAACCCCCCAACTCTTCCCCCAATCCTGACAGCTGTCAGCCTGCTATCTATCTGTGAGTCTCTACCTATTTCGCTTGTTAGTTCATTTTGATCATTAGATTCCACATATAAGTGAAATCATATGGTACTTGCTTTTCTCTGATTGTCTTATTTCACTTAGCCTAGTGCTCTCCAGGTCTATCCATGTTGTAATAAATGGTAAGATTTCCTTCTTTTTTACTGCCGAGTAGTATCCTGTTGTATGAATGTACCACAAGTTTTTGATCCACTCATCTACTAACAGACACCTGGGATGTTTCCAAATCTTACTGCTGCAATGAACATTGGGGGTGAGGCATATATTCTTTCCAATTAGTATTTCGAGCCCTTGTTGGTTGGCTTAGTGGATAGAGTGTCAGCCCTGAGTGTGGATGTCCTGGGCTTGATCCCCAGTCAGGGCACACATGAGAAGCAACCATCTGCTTCTCCTCCCTTCCCTCTCCGCCTTCTCCCTCTCTTCTCCTCCTGCAGCAGGTGGCTCTATTGGTTCAAACATTAATCCCGGATGGGTGTTGCTCGGTGGATCCTGGTCAGGGTGCATGCGGGAGTCTGCCTCTTTATCTCCCCTACTCTCACGTTTAAAAAATAGAATTTTAGGTTTCTTTGGACAAATTCCCAGAAGTAAAATCATTGGGTAATAAGCAGTTTCATTTTTAATATTTTGAGGTAACTCAATACTGCTTTCCACGGTGGCTGCACCAATCTGCTTACTCTTTTCTTTCTTTTCTTTTTTTTGTGACAGAGACAGAAAAAGGGACAGATAGGAACAGACAGACAGGAAGGGAGAGAGATGAGAAGCATCAGTTCTTCATTGTAGCATCTTAGTTGTTCATTGATTGCTTTCTTATATGTGCCTTGACAGGGGGGGCTCCAGTCAAGCCAGTGACCCCTTGCTCAAGCCAGTGACCTTGGGCTCAAGCCAGCGACCATGGGGTCATGTCTATGATTCCATGCTCAAGCCAGAGACCCCACGCTTAAGCTGGCGACCTTGAGGTTTTGAACTTGGGTCCTCTGCAAACAAACAGGTCCGATGCTCTGTCTACTGTGCCACTGCCTGGTCAGGCTCTTTTCTTTCCTTTTTATTAATTTTTAACAAATGTTTTATTTTAGAATAGTTTTAGATTTGTAGAAAGGTTACAAAGATATACAGAGTTCCTTTTTTATTATTTATTTATTTATTGTTTGATTGATTTTAGAGCAAGAGAAAGGGAGACAGAGAGATAGAGGGATCAAAAAAACACATCAATTTGTTGTTCTGCTTATTTAAGCATTCATTGGTTGATTCTTGTATGTGTCCTGAATGGGAATCGAACCCACAACAGTGGTATATTGGGACAATGCTCTGACCATCTGAGTTACCCAGCCAGGGCAGAGAGTACCGTATATGGTAATAGTTTACATTACCATGGTACATCTGTAACAACTAAAGAACTAACTTGCTCCATAACTAATCTAAACTCCATATTCTTTTTGGATCTCATTTGTTTTTCCTTTATGGGTTTTTCTTTTTTCTGTTCCAGAATATCACTTCATATTTAGTGATTATGTCTCATCCTCCTCTGGTCTGTGACAGTGTCAGATTTTCCTTGTTTTTGATGACTCAAGAGAGTCTCAAGGAGTACTGTGCAGAGCTCAGTAAACCCTCCCTTAAATGTGTGTTTTCCTCTTCTGCTCTGACTCATTTCCTTGAGCTCCCATGCCCCTGGGCTTCTTAGGAAAAAGACAGCGTCCAAGCTTTTGCCTCTGGACCTGCCTTCTAGGAAATCTGGGCTGAGGCTCTCTCATTCTAGGCCATAGATATTTGAGATTCCAACTGGAAACCTGAGCTGCTCATAACCTTTCCTGATTGGCAGGCCTCAAACTCCAATTTTTGTTTCTGCAACCTGATGAAAGGTTGTCAAAAGCTCTGCTCAGCTTCTCAACTGCCACTTTCTGATGAGTCCACGAAAAAGTCTGAACCGGCAAATATCGCAAGGAGGAAAAGAATGCCAAAGATTGGGCTCAGATTCCTGGGTTCCCCTTTGCTCGCTTTCAGAAATTGTTGATTGGTCTTTAATGCCATCAAACAGTTTAAAGACATACATTTGTCTTCTTTTTTAGTTATTTTCAGCTAGATGCTGGGTCTGAAAAAAAGCTAGGTCTACGTTCCAGGAAGCAGAACTCACAACCCTGGGTTTTAATAGGAAACCACAGGGTATTACTAGAGAAACTGCTCTTTTCCTATAGATTCTTGCAGGCCACTGGCCCTACAGAGAACAAAATGGGCTCTGTCCTCTCACTTACCTCTTTATTTCTGTTTTTTTTTTTTCCACTGTCTTTATTTTCTAACAGCTCTACATGCTTGGATGCTTTGTGGAGGGTAGTTTCAGCATAGTTTTTTCTTCCTTCATGCACCTGGATCTGCCCGCTGGGGAATTTGTATACATGTAAGAAAAATTCAGGCTGGCCCTGGCTGGTTGGTTCAATGGTAGAGCATCATCCTGGCACGTTGAAGTCCCAGGTTTGATTTCCGGTCAGGGCACACAGGAGAAGTGCTCATCTGCTTCTCCACCCTTCCTCCTTTCCTTTCTCTCTGTATCTCTCTTCCCCTCCCGCAGCCAAGGCTCCATTGGAGCAAAGTTGGCCCCATGGCCTCTGCCTCAGGTGCTAGAATGGCTCCGATTGCAGCAGAGCAACGCCCCAGATAGACAGAGCATTGCCCCCTGATGGGCTTGCCAGGTGGATCCTAGTCTGGCGTATGCGGGAGTCTCTCTGCCTTCCTGCTTCTCACTTCAGAAAAATACAAAAAAATAAATAATTAAAAAATAAAAATAAATGAAGGTGCATTTTAAAAAAAAGAAAGAAAGAAAAATCCAGGCCAATTTAGCTGTTGGAACAATTGCCAGGGAGATGAAGTTTGGGGGAATGCGTCCCAAAGACGCTTTTCTCACTGTCCTCCATCCTGTCACCCAGCGACCCTTCCAAGGTCCTGGTGCCTGCCTCCTGCCCCTTTCTGTAAATGCCAACTCCACTTCTCCCTTTCACAAGAATGCAGTTATCATGTGTGCATCAGTTTTTATATAGTATTGCCCTCTGGTGGTGCAGAACAGTTAGCCCCTGTATTAAATGGGCCCAGAGTGCTGTTGTTCTGAGCTTTGTCAACAAAGGAGGAGACAGGGCATATTTTTAAAAAGGACTGCCAACTCACACATCTTATAAGAATGAGTCTTTCCCCCCTTGATCTCTTGCCCTAACTTACCTAAGAAACTCATGAAACGTATGTGTTACAACGTAAGAGTCAATAGGTAACAGGCAAGAGGTTACTTTGGCTTCTCAGATTTTTAAAAATGCTTTGGGGCTGGCTCTAGGTTGAGAAGGCAAGGGTGATTTAGAGAACAAGATTTGCCCAATTTCGAAAGTTAGCTCTCAGGGTAGTCTGACTTTTGAAACAAAAATGCTTTACACAATAAAGTTTCTTTCTTTCTTGTGCAATGACTCATCATAGGTTTGCCTGGTCAGGTCACTCTCCTACATGGCTCTCCTCCACATGATATAACAGGACCCAGGCTCCTTCTGTCTTATAACTCCTCCCTCTTCTAGGCTCTCAGAAAACTCTAATTGGCCAGTAGGTAGCAAAAGGTAATCCAAGATTGTACACAAAAGGGTTTATGGGCTAGACACAGAATTCATGTCCATCACTTCTACCCACTTTGACATGCCATTGGCCAGAATCCAGTCATATGGTTGTACCTACCTGCAAGGGAGGCTCAGAATTATAGCCTAATGGTTGCTTAGGAAGGTTATGTAAATAGTTTGTGAACAGCTAGGAGTCTCTGCCACAGGTCTCATATGTGTTTGTTTCTACCTCTGAAAAGGAAGTAAAAGGAATGTCTTGGCTTTAGCCAAAGAGCCCCCAAACCTCCTTGGTTCTTTTATTCCTTAGTTTTCTTAGATCCTGAGTTGACAGCAGCATTGTATATGATATTTTCAGCCTTTTAAGACTAGAAGGAAAACACCTTTCATTGAAAACATGGAATATTTTCCTGGTCCTGGGGGAAATCTAATTAGCCAACATCGTTGTTAATAAGCTTTTTATTGAAGTTTGACATAATGTAAAGAAATGCAATAAAGAAGAGCCCATAAGTAATCAGCTTAATGAATTTTTACAGGGTCAATATAGCTATGCGACTACTACCCAGATTAAGAAACAAAACGTTATCACTGGCCCTGGTCATGTGGTTCGGTGGATAAAGCATCAACCTGTATGCCAGAGGTTACAGGTTCGATCCCCAGTCAGGGCATATATGAGAGGCAGTCAATGAGTGCACAACTAAATGGAAAAATGAAGTGAAATCATGACTTGGCGCTTTCTCTCTCCCTTCCTCTCTCTCCCTAAAATCAATGGAAAATTAAAAAGCAAACATCATCACTATCTCAGAAGGGGGGTGTGGGAGTTCTTGGCGGTGAGAAAGAGTGTTCTAAAGGCACTGAATTGCCAGTACCTTGTTTGGGCTACAATGCCTCCTCCTTTACATGTTAAAGATCTAATAGTAGCCACCATTGTAATTGTAACTAATAGGAATATTTAGAATATGTGTAGTGCTTTCCTCCCTTTATTCTCCTAAAAGCAGTGGGTAAGAACAGGTTTCCTGAAAACTTGGGCTCAAGTCATGGCTTCAGTGCAGTAGCTGTGTGACCTTGTGCAAGTGACTTAAGCTCTCTGGACACAAATGAAAAATAGGGTTGTGGGACATTCTGATTCTCAATTTTACCCTCTTTCCTTAGGGAGCTTGGAAAGCTCTGCAGTCTTTCTTTGTAGTTAGAATTCTGGATGGGAAGAAAGTCCCTCTAGGTGATGGTTTTCAGGGGAGGTTTGGAAGGTGGAGCTGAGGGAGCCCTCTTCCTCCTGCTGAGGCAAGCTCGCTTGTGGGGAGTTCAGAGGAGCCAAGAAAGATGGTCACCAACCTCAGAGTGAAAGAGATGGCTGTAACAGTAGCCATAGTGGCAGCGATAGCAGTTTCCTGATGTCTCGGCTATGTAATGGGTCCTTATATTCAACAGCTGCTTGTCACCCCTTGTGTAAACTCCTCCAGCCCTTACTATAATCTTGTCAACATTTGATTCCCTACACGAAAATCCCCTTTAGCTCAAAATATCTAGACTAACTTCTGTTTCTTGCACTGAACCTAATTGACACAGGATGATGATACTGCTAATTTTTTAGGATCATGGGATTAGGCAAGCGATGATTCCTGCCACAGAAGAGGCGCTCAGTCAATGGTAGTCACTAATGATCACCATAAGACTAATTGTTAGTGGTTAAAATTTGGGGAAAACCAGTTCTGTAAATTACCTCTTGCTGCCCACCGGTGTTAGCAGGATTTTTCCCCCACTTTGCTTTTTTCCCAAGCAGTCAGTAGGCATCTATAACAAGAGGAAAATGATTCTTGGCTAATGTTGCTTCCCCCTCATGTTCTCGCCAACAATTCATGTTGCCTTAAGAGATTAGGCCTTTTTATTGCTTGCCTCATTGCCCTGCTGTCTGCACCAAAGTTACGTCTTGGCTGGCTGGGCATGTCCTGCTGATGGAGTCCAGGCCTGTTGCACAGAGAGCAAGGGGGTTATTTGATCTCTTGACTGTGGCTCCTACAAGTCCCCCGGAGAGTGTGCTTACCCACAGAGCTCTGCTCAGCAAATTGGCTCAGTGTAACTAGAAAAGCAAAATTGCACCTAAAGCTATGAGTGTTACTTCTGGCAGGATTGAGCATTTGGGAGACGGTAGCCTCTATGGGGGTTCACGGGTCAGCTCTGCTTCCCATCCGAACCTTTGCGGTTTCTTGATTAGGGTGATGGAGAGGCATCCCCTGCCTCCAGGGTGATTTTCACTCAGCCTGGACTGAATCCTGGAATACAGGAAAACCACTCTTATTGGATGTCTGTCAAGATGGTTGCAAAGCCTGATACCTTACCCACTGAGTGCTGTCCCACAGACACTATTGGTGGGCAGGCAGGGACGTTCCTCTCTCCACCCCGGTTTCACATTGGTTTTGTTGTTTTGTTTTGTTTTCTTATTAAAAAGCTGGCTGGAACATTTCCCACTGTGCATTCTCATTATAGTACTCCTTGAAAGGCCAAGTTTGCCTGTGATGCCAACTCATAAAATCATTAGACCTCAGAGTGCGGCTTGAACTTAATCCTTCCACTGGCTACAGCTTCATGAGAGTAGAGCCCCTGGATGTAGGCTTCCACAGCATTGCTGTCACCAATGCTGGGCCTTGGCTCCAGCTCAGTCACGCTCATCTGCCCAGTGTTCTCAGATCTCAACTGGCCCTTGCACCTCCCAACTCCTCAATTTCACTCCAGGAATGTGAGGAGATCTTGATGGACGACTGACCTTGGCACTAAGAACCAGTGTATGCTGGGGGGGAGGAGGAGAGTGGAGAGAAGGAGGAGGAGAGGGGAAGGGAAAAAGAAGAGGAAGAAGAAAATTTTCTCCTTTTTAATAAAAGATTTTATTTATTGATCTTACAGAGAGAGGAGGGGAGTTGGCGAGAAATATCAACTGAGTCGTTTTACTTTAGTTGTTCATTGCTTGCTTGTTGCTTGTTGTATGTGTTTTGACTGGGTAAGCCCAGGTGACCTCTGCATTCGAGGTCAACACTCTGTCCACTGTGTCACCACAGGTCAGGAAGAAAATTTTCCTCTTTGAAAAATGACAGAAACTCCTTCCCTTTACCCTGAGTCCCTACCTCTCTGTGTTGAATGTTCTGTCTCCTTTACATACAACAGAATTCTCCAACTTTGGTGTGCATGAGAATTACCACAATAAGACACCACTTCACACCTGTTAGAATGGTTATAATAAAAAACATAGAAAAAGCTAGCGTTGGCAAGATGGGGCTGGAGCCCTTGTACCTGGGAACGGTGGAAAACACTTTGGCATTCCTCAAAAGTTAAAACACAGAATTATCATATGACCCAGCAATTCCATTTCTAGGTATAAACAACAAAAATTTGAAAACAGGAACTTGAACAAATACACACCCATGTTCTCAACAGCATATTCACAAGAGCCAAAGGTAGAAACAACCCTGTGTCCACTGACAGAAGAATGTGGAAACAAAATATGGTTAATACATGCAATGGGATAGTACTCAGCCTTGAAAATGAATGAAGTTCTAATACATGTTACAAAATGGCTGAACTCTGAAAACATTTATGCTAAGTGAAATCAGCCAGACATGAAATAACACATATGGCAGGATCCCATTTACATGAGCTATCTAGAGTAGGCAAATCTGTGAGACAGGAAGTAGATTGATTACAGGTTTCCAGAGGCTAGGGAAAACAAGGGGCCATTGCGTAACTCTCTGGGGTGATGGAAAAGTTTTGAAAATAGAAAGCGGTGAGGATTGCACAATAGTGTTGATGTGTCTAATGCCTACCACTGAATTGTATGGTTAAAATGCCATATTTTATGTTATATATATTTTACCACAATTTAAAAAAATTACCTGAAAGCTTTGCAGAAATGAGTCAGTAAGTCCAGGGTGGGCCCTAAGAAGAGCCTTCCCACGTGTCTCTAATGTGGGTAATCCACAGGCCTACTTTAGAATTGCAGATAGGCATAGCTATGCTAACTGCCTTTCTCTTGAAAAACAAGAAAACAAAAGAAGAATGCTTGCTGCTTTCCAGAGTTTGTCCTGAAAGGAAGACACACTTTATAGGTTGGGACAAAGTAAGGTGGCTCGTGCGTTGGGTGCACTGGTCTACCCAGGCTACATCTGAAGGTGGCATTTTGGGATCAGAGGCCTAGCAGGGACACCCTGTGGCCTTGGGGTTCAGGGCTTTGCAGGGTATCAACCCACCTCTGTCTGCAGAGTTCTGCATCCTTCTCCAGCCTGCATTTCCCCCCACAGGCTCTTCTGCTGGGTCCAGCAAAGACCAAAGGCAGGAGGTGACTCTGGGTTCTGACCACTTCTTAGAGTTGGCCATGCTGTCTCTTTTCTCCCTAATATTCCCAGTGCCAGGATCAGATTTGTGCTTCTTACATCAGTGGGACCTGGTCCCAATTCTGGTATTCTTCCAATGATTGACACAATTTACTGTGCTTTTTGGATATACCTTTTCTTGCAGCTAAGAAAGCAAGTTACTAGTAAGGAGAATGACCACAAGCAATGATAAAACATCTCTCTGGGCTGATATTTGAGAATTTGCACTTGCATCCTTTTGTTGCCTAGCAACTTAGGTATTCTTTGAGCACCCTGATGCCCGAAGACTCATTCTCAGAAACTGTTCAAATAGGCCTCGTCTAAAATAAAGCACAGAAAAAAGCCCAGCCTGGGAACTCACTCTTTCATCACACTGATTTGTATTGGATCTCGACCAGGTGCTGCATCTGCACCATTCTCTTCAGAAAGTGGCAGTGAGCAAGACACAGCTTATGCCCACCAGAAGCTCAGTCCTAGGTGTATGTTGCGGGGGGGGGGGGGAGAGGTAAGAGGGAGGTGAGAGTGGAGAACAAATGAGGACAGGCAACTATAAAATAGTTGATCAGAGGGCGGGGCAGGGGTGTAGAGGGAGAGCCAGTGGCTTGGTCTGAGGGTCAGAGATGGGAGAACTCAGAGAAAAGTTCAGAAACAAGGGGGCACTTTGAAGAGACTCTTGAAAGATGAGTAAGTTTTCATAGGTAGAGAGGACAGAGTTAGGCACCCCTGCTTTTCAAACAAGTGAAGATGATGGTCTATGATGAGGGGAGGGTGACGGAGGAGGTGAAGGAGTGGGAAGGCTGGAGAGTGGACAGTGACCAGGCCCTGGAAGGCCCCTGGGACTGGTATGACACATTTATAAGTCTGGACTGGGTCCTCTAGGGCTCTAGGCAGTAGAGAATACCATACTCCCAGCAGAGGAGCAATGTGGTCAGATTTGTGGGAGGTTTTGAATATCTGAAAAATATTTGAATAATTGAACCTCCAGCCTGACCAGTGGTGGCACAGTGGAGACAGTGTTGATGGAAGATGCTGAGGGTCCCAACTTGAAACCCCAAGGTCACCGACTTGAACACAGGCTTGGCAGCTTGAGCATGGGGTTGGGGCTTGAGTGCAGGATCATTGATTGACATGATCCCAAGGTCACAGTCTGGAAGCCCAAGATCGCAGGTTTGAAACCCAAGGTTACTCACTTGAGCCAAAGGTTGCTGGCTTGAGCAAGGGGTCACTGGCTCAGCTTGAGCCCCCCAGTCAAGGCACATATGAGAAACAATTAATAAACAACTAAAGTAAAGCAACTATTAGTTGGTGCATTTCATCTCTCTCCACCCCACTCCCTTCCTGTCTCTCTCTCTCTCAATTTCTCTCTAAAAAAAAAAAAAAGTTAACCTCCATTCCTGGCCAGTGGCACAGTAGATAGAGCATTGTCCCAAAGCACTGAGGTCGCCATTTTGGTCCTGGGGGCACCAGCTTACCGCAAGGTCACCAGTTCAAGCTCTGGTCAGGGCACATATGTGAAGCAATCAATGGCACAACTAAGGGGAACAATGAGTTGTTGCTTCTCTTTCTCTCTCTCTCTCCTCCCCTTCCTCTCTCTCAATAAAGTGAACTACTATGAACCCATGATTAAATTATTAAATTAAATAACTATTCATGTTTTTAAAAATTTGTTTAATGTATTGCTTCTTACCTAAGATATTTTGAGTCATTCTAATTATTCCCCTCTAAAAACTTTGGGGTGTATCCTTTACACACAAGGATTCTTTTTTTACACTATACTACCATTAACAATCATACCTCACATAATTAACAATAATTTCTTAACCTCAAACACCAAGTTCATATTCAAATTTCCCTGGTCATCCCCCAAATGCATTTGCTTCAAGGTTGATTTGTATGAATCGAGATTGAAATAAAGTCTTTACATTGCATTTGTAATTTTTATTTTAGGAAGAGCACCCAGAGAAGGTGAAAATTGGAAGGTTCAAGTCTCCTGACTTGGGAGAGAGGTCAAGTTGTGTTATTTTAGTTGGAAATTCAGGTCTGGAGTTCAGTAAAATAGGCTGGGCTCAAATCATCTGTCCTCCTGGATGAGAGAAGGGTGGGGTCCGACCCTGGGTGACAATCTCCAATGGGTGGTGGCACAGGGATATTTGGCAACCTTCTAAGAGAAGTGGGGGGCTTGCTTGTGGCAGATGTGGCTGAGGGCAAGTCAAGCATTGAAAATCAACCTTGAAGTTTTGTTCATCGTGTCCTGTGGTAGCTCTGAGGGCAGTGTCAGTGGAGTGGGGGGAGTCTGTGGTGCCCCCAGTGATAGACATGAATCAGGGGGAGAAGTGAGGGATGTGGACGGCTCTTGTAGGAAGTTCCACCAAGAATGCACGAGCGAGAGATGAAGTCCAGGTAGAGAAGGGTATCTTCAAGACTGGAGGTCCTTGAAAAGGATACCTTGAAAAGGCTGAGGGGCCAGAGCTTATCAGTAGAGGAGGGAGAAGGACCGGGGGTGGTAAAGGTAAACCTAGATCACTTCTTGGAAGACAGTCTAGCCATACACAAAAGCTTTAAAGTGGGCCCTGGCCAGGTGGCTCAGTTGGTTGGAGCATCGTCCCAACGTGCCAGGGCCGTGGGCTTGACCCCCGGTCACAGTACATACAGGAAGCAACCAGTGCTTACACAACTAAGTGGGACAACAGACAATGTTTCTCTCTCTCTCTTTAAAATCAATAAGTAAATTTAAAATTTTTTCAAAATGTAAAAGCTTTAAAGTGGTCCTGTCATTGAACTCACCCGCAGGAACTGAGGCTAGGGAGAAAATCAGAGGTGCACAGAATGCTTCATATAGGAAGTTTGTTGTTCCCTTGTTAGTGGTAGGAAAAGCTGAAAGTAGCCTGCACGTATAATGAATGATAAGGACATGATTATACAGGATTCTCAGCCTCAGCACTGCTGACATTTGGGGTAGCGGAGGCTGTTCTGGACATTGTAGGATGTTTAGGAGCATCCCTGACCTCTACCCACTAGGTACCAGTGGTCACCACTCCCCACAAATTGTGACAGCTGGAAACACCTCCAGACATTGCAAAATACCCTGAGGGAGGGGCCGAGCCAACTCTGGTTGAGAAGCGTGATATATCTATATGGCTAAAGCATGATATATCTATATGGTGGCAGATCACAGAGTTATTCAGGATGTGTACACAACTCCTTACAATACAGTATTAAGAGAAAAAGTCGCACATACAGTTTTGCATACAAGAAAGATACTAAATGTGTCAAATACACATATAGCATACATGGAAAGGTGGAAGAGAAATATACTGAAACAGTAAAGGAATTAACTCGGGGTGGTGAAATGAGTGACATGTTTTCAATTT
This sequence comes from Rhynchonycteris naso, assembly GCA_037038555.1. NCBI lineage: Eukaryota > Metazoa > Chordata > Mammalia > Chiroptera > Emballonuridae > Rhynchonycteris > Rhynchonycteris naso. Next base: position 97,187,978 of record CM073003.1, read on the forward strand.
TCTACTTTTTCTTTTTTTTTAGATTTTACTTTTTTATATTATTATTAATTTTACAGAGAGGGGGAGTGAGAAGTATCTATCAACTCACAATTGCATTACTTGAGTTGTTCATTGGTTGCTTGTCATACGTGCCTTGACCGGGCAAGCCCAGGGTTTTGAACCAGGGACCTCAGCGTTCCAGGTTGATGCTGTATCCACTGCGCCACCACAGGTCAGGCTCTACTTTTTCTTTTAAGAAAACACATTTCTACACTAAATTTATTATTGAATATAACATACACACAGAAAAATACACAAGTTTTAAGTGTACAGCTCAGTGGATTTTCACTAAGTGGGCATACCTGTGTAACCCGCGCCAAGATCAAGAAACAGATCAAGAACATCACCAGACCTCCTAGAAGTTCTCCTTGTGTCCTCTTACAGTCACCACCACTCCCAAAGACGATCCAGTTCCTGATTTAAACACTGTAGATTTCATTTGCCTACTTTAAAATTTTATGTAAATGAAATTACAAGGTGTGAACTCTTTTGTGTCTGGCTTCTTTTGCTCTGTGTTGTTGGTGAGATTCATCCGTGTTATGGTGTGGAGTTGTGTGTAGTATATTATAATGAGTATATATTATTTTTAAAATCATAAAGCTATTTTTAAAAGGTGGCAGATGGCAGCTATTAAAAACCTGGGATGCTTTCCATTTCCCAACGAGTGTTCTACAGTCCTGCTGGGCGCTGGTCCTGGCCTCCAGCCAGGTTGCCAGGCCACTGCCAGTCGCCTTTCCAGGACTAGGGAGGGTTGTGCTTACTTCACCATCCCTGGGTTCCCCTGTGGCCACCCATAGAGCATATTTGTGTTTGAGCCCCTCCACGAGGAGACCAACAGACAGTATGAGGAGGGGGGCATATGTCTTACACAAAGCTGAACATGAAGTGGGGCTGTGGGTGTCCAGGATGGGGTCAACTCCTCCTGAAGCAAGGTCTTACCATCATGACTCTCTTGAGGGGAGGATGTTCCCGTGGTGACTGTCGCTGGCATGCCGCTGGCAGAGCAACAGTTTCCTTGCAAAGGTTGCCCCAACTTGTCCCCTGCTTATCAGATTGCTCAGTATAACACACCACACAGACCCTTGTTTATTCTTCTTAACAACCTTATAAGGAAGGGGCCTTTTCTCGTTTCCCATTTTAGGCACCAGGAAACTGACACTCAGAGATGTGAGCTTGCATAAGTGCACAAGCTGGGCTTTGAGCCCCGACCTCTGTGACCGCAGTATTGCATCTCAGGCCACCGCCCTGCCTCTTCCATCCCTGGCTGGGATGGGAGGTGGGGGTCATGACTCAGTCTACACTGATGGGCCCCGTGTGCTGACTGGTCCCAGCCAGCTGCGAAGTCAGGCAAGTCTTGTCTCAGATGATGCCTCAGTTGATTTGACTAGAAACAGGTAGCTCAGTACTCTTCTCTTATGCTCTAAGCCCCACCTCCTCTAAGCAGCAGGAATCTCTGGAAAAATGTTCTGAAAAAACGGAGGCATTTTTACGACTCTCTCCTCACCTAAGCCTGCTGGGCCAGGACAGAGCGCAGACCCTAGGGCTCTGACCGTTATCCTACACTTTGGCCCCGGGCGCCCCGCTTTGATGTTGTCTTGGTAAATGCCCCGGAGTCACCGGTGGACTCTGATCTCTCCAGCACCTAATAATTCAAACAACCTGGGGTAGTGAGCAGCTAATCAGCTGGGCAGCCCTTGCAGCTGCACAATGAGGTTGAGAGAAAAGGGGGTTCCTTTTATTCTTAGGGTCTCATTCCGCAGCCTGATGGCCGAGGCAGACAATGCCGTCCGCTAGCCCAGTGGGGAGGTTAATTCCTGCTAGGACCCGGGCAGGGATCTGCCTGGCTAAGGCAGCCACTTGCACATTTTGAATCATGGCTGTCCAGGCCAGGCCATCGGGTGGGAATTAAAATTTAATTTAGAAAGTCCTGTCTCCGCGGTCCTGGTGGCCGTCGTCTGGGTGATTGACTGGCTGGTTTCTTTCACCTTCACACGCCTTGGGTTTTTACTGGCGGAGGAAATGAAGGCTGAGCTGGGGCAGGAAATTCCATGTACACAGGTGTTTCTGGTTAGCCCCATGCACCTCGCCCAGGGGCACAACTGGGGGCCAGAGATGCTTGTGTGAGCTCGGGGCCTCTCCAGCCTGGCAGTTGCCACAGCTTTGAATCTGGAGGATGCTGGTCAGGGCACTCAGGCCACCGCAGGGCAGACAGAGATGCAACATTTGGCTTCCTGCCTGTCCCTGGGAGCCCAATGTCTGCCTGCCACAGACACAAGATCATACAGGCAAGTTGGCAAGAGCCACCCAGCCTCTGTGCCTGCAGTGGGCAGCTGGTGGCACCAGGACCTGACCTGGGAGATTAGCAGCGCCCTGCGGTAGTGTTTACACGTTGTAGCCAGCATTTCATGTGGCTGACCTGCCCCCATTTTCACATCTTCTGAAGGGCTTAGAAATCCAGAAAGCATGCCCTCCCTTGCTTAAAGGGTCCCTGGAGGGGTTGGGGAGGGCGACCGTGGGCTTGGTCTGCATAGCCATCTGTAGGGCTTGTTTCAGAGGCCACAGGGCAGCTCTCCTCACCCCATAATATCCCTGTGCTGCCATCAGGGCATTTCCACTTTTTGTCATTCACTGTCCTGGGTAAAGACACTCTGGGATCCTGCTAGACGCATAGGGTACCTGGATGGCGGGGGCATGGTGAGAACCAGCACAGGAGACATACAGGGGGCTCACCCCACCTACCTCAATTTTCTCATCTATAAAATGGGAATCATAGACACGAACACATGATCTGCGGCGGCACTGTGGACAAAGTGTTGACCTAGAATGCTGAGGTTGCCAATTTGAAACCCTGAGTTTGTCTGGTCAAGGCACATATGAGAAGCAACTACTATGAGTTGCTGCTTCCTGCTCCTCCTCCCCTTCTCTCTCTCTCTCTCTCTCTCTCTCTCTCTCTCTCTCTCTCTGTCTCTCTCTAGTCTCTCTAAAATCAATAAATAAAATCTTAAAAAAAAAAGAAATGAACACTACTGGGTTGGCACACAGATGAATGGAATACCATCCCTAAAACATTGGGCCCGCAATGTGTGACTAGCACATAGATAATGTTCACACAGCTCTCAACTGGGCATTCAGCTAAGGAAAATTATTTTATGAATAGTTTAGGGTATAACTTTAAACACAGCAAAAAAAAAAAAAAAGAAAGAAATTGTAACCAAATGAAAACGCCTATCAATTGGTTATAGACTGAGCTGTGTCACTGATACAACAGTGAATAATGAATACGATCACTATGGCAAGTCTAATGCCATGTAAAATGCCCAGGAAGTAACTGGCGAAATCAGCCCTATGCATTGTGATCCCACCCGTGGGAAAATGTGTTCCCCGATGAAGACTGGAGGGAGATGTAAGTAGCTATTTATTTAAACATATTTAAGTCATTTGATATTTAAATGCATCATTAAAAAGGAAAATTCAACAAGAAGAAAGATAGATATGAATATGTCTAAGTTTCCAAGTTCCCACTAGGATAAGATAGAGCCTGTGTCATCAGTCTAGGACACGATGTTATCCCAAAGGCTGGAGAAAAACCTGCGGCTGGGACCCTGCCCCTGAGAGAATACAGAAATAGGGTCATCAGAATGAGTGTGACCACACCAATGAGGTTCCAGGATCAAGCAGGTTGTCTTGGGTATCCTGAGGAAAGTGGGGCTGAACCCCAGGGTATAGACCATGGCCCCACATTCTCCCCCTGGCCCTGCCACCTGGTGAAGGCCCCTGAGAAGGGATGGAAGTGTCCTCAGGGCTCTGATCAGCACATGGCTGCCCCTAGCTGGAGGGTGAGAGAAATGTGTTTCCATTACTGTTAGGAGTTCCAAGACCTGAGCAGCACTGTAGAAAAGACCTCTTGTTCTGAGCGAAACACAGATGAATGGTGACTGTGTGTGGCTGTGTAGGCTGGGAGGTAGAGGGGGTCTAAATTGAGACCCCTGAGAGTAGGCTGACTTGTCCTCGGAACTCTGCCTTGAGCAACAAGGCACAGAGGGTGGGCATCTCTCTCCCCCAACAGACGTCTTACCATTCAAGGCACAGCGTCATCCTCCTCCTACCAGAAACCTCTTCTGACCAGCCCAGCCCCTGCCACTAGGAGCTCAGAGAGCCTCTGGAATCTGGACGCAGTCCTGAATCTCTAGAGGGCACAAGCCCGGCCTCAGCCTCTCTCTACTGTACTTCTCCCTCCCCACGGGCTTTCAATTCCTCTTCTAAAATCACTTGCAGATATTTCTGCTGCTTTCCTCCCCATTCCCCCCAGACAGGAATTATGAAACAGTGATTCACATCCCTCCCTCTGCATCTCTTGCCCCTCTTGTAGTTACTAGTGTGGTTACTTCCAGGGGTAGGCCTGGCTCTGACCCACCTCCCAGCCCCCATCAGATAGGGGGCTTGCCATCTGGAGGAAGGACAAAGAAAGATATTTTCCAGACATTGAGCCCTTGCTGTAGGTCAGCTGTGCTGAGCACCTCACATGCATCATTTCATTTCTTCCTCCCAAACACCCTGCAACACAGGTGATAGCCCTCTTTACAGATGGAAGAGACAGGCTGGAAGAGGTTGATCTCTTGCCCAAGGTCACTGAGCAAGTAGGTGGTAGAGCCAGGATCCAGACTTCAGCTGAATCCAAAGTCTAGGCTTCTCTTTGCTCTAAATCCCTCCACACAACCTTCTCTTTTGTCTGCAGAATTCTAGGAAGTGTAGATTCTGTTTCTCATCAGCTGGGCCTCATGCTCCCTGTGGAGCAGGGTCTCTGGGAATTTGCACATCATTCCTAGAGGCAAAGCTTGGGTGTGCAGAGCCTTGTCTCGGAGTCCAGAATGTCCAGAACCAGCTGGAATCAGAGGCATTCTGGCCCCTTTCTCTGCCACATGGAAATGTCATTTGTAGTCAGCCGGCTGTAGCTGGAGAGCTGCCTTTTAGGTGCAGTGAGTCAAAGGACCACATGGAAGCACTTTATAGCCTGAGCCAGCACTGGAGAAGTCCTGGCTCATAGCCATGAATGGCGGCAGGTCCAATAACGCTGGGCTCCAGGCATGCGTATTGCCAAAAAGCCAGAGAGGTTTGGAGGCTGGCCAGCTCCCCCAGCCCACGCAAAGGCCCAGCACAGTGATGTGTGTGTGGGTGCTTAGAAACGTGGGTTCTTGTTCCCTATGAGAGAAGGGCGTCTGTCCTGTGGGCTGAGTTCTGGGTGATGAAATGTTCTGTGCTATGCCTATCTTGTGTGTGGGGGTGGGGTGGGGGGAGAAGGTCCAAATCAGGGGGCCATGCACCTCTGCAGTTGTATGTTCCTTATGTGTTCCTGTGCCATAGCTTTCTCTGCATTTCCAGAGGCATCCAAGACCCTCAAAAGGCATCCAAGATCCAAGAGCCCTCAGCAGGAATAGGGGGTTAAGCCATTCAGCATGTCCAAGCATACAAGATCATCCCTGGGCCTGCTGATCAGGGGGATGTGCCAGGCTGGTGCAACTACGTGAGGGTGGGGAAGAGTCCCCAGGGCAGGCTGGCTCTTGAAAAGAGCTCCTTCTGCTTCTCCTCCCACTCTGACCACACAAGCTGCAGAGAGCAGCCCCAGGCTTTGGGGGAAGATGGCTTCCCCACCATCATCTGTGCACCTCATCTCCAAGCTTTGAGCTTCCTCTCCAGGTGGGGGGGTGCCCCATCTCTGAGCTCCAATTTCCCCATCGACCTAGAGTCGTATATCTTTCTCTCTTTCCTCCTGGCTGCTTTATGGCTTGCTGGAAACACCTTCTCTTAGCACTTCGAAATGTATCACTTGAAAGCATCTTAATGTTAACAATGTGAATTCTTTTTTAATTTGGAGGGGCTTATTTCTCTGAATGGCTTTCCTGATCATACAGGAGGGCATGCTCCCTAATATTAAACTTTTTCTTTAAAAAGAGCAAAAAAAAAAAAAAAGACTCACATCTGTTTGATATTTAATTCAAATTGAATGGCAGGACAGAAACAAAATTACACTGCAAAAGGCCATAAAGCGTGATGTTTAAAAGAGCCAAGCATACTGAACCTATATGCCAGAAAATTTGAAATGACACAGGATTGAGGGGACGAGGCCTGGGCAAAGGGGTGTCTCCTGCCCACAGGTGAGAGGGGTAGTTGCCACGCTGGGTGATGCTAGGAGGTGGGAGAAGGGCTTACTTCGCTCAGAAAGATTTCCTAGGGACTGGTTTCTAGCCACATGTGAGTTTGGGGTCTGGGATCCAAGCTTCAGGCAGGATCCTGCTCCTGTCTGGAGTCCAATGTCAGTTTCTCCAAGCTGGTGGGAGGTGGCCTGTTTGAGGCTCCCCAGGGGGCGTCTGGGTAATGCTCACACACAGCCTGGGTGGTCAACCAGGCACTGCTCTGCTCTCAGTGTCCAGGAGGCCTTGGGGCATGACTATCCTGTGTCCAAGATGGCAAAGAGATGGGCCGGGGCCCAGAGAGCTGTGCTTTCCTTCCTTATGAGGAAGAAGGTGGCCTCTAAGTGCCAGTTTACCTGTTATTGCCCTGGGCTCGAGAGAGAGCTCCCAGGTAAAAGGTGGGTGTGGTATCTTAATTACCCTGTTGCATGTTTTAAACCAGGGGAGTGATTCCAGGGCCCCAGCACAAGCACTCCAATTGTGAACCGTTATCTTGTAACATCTCTAGATGGGCATTGACAGTGGGGCTCTGCAGCCCAAGTGTGGCCAGAGAAAGTAGGCTGCCCCTCACCAGGTGTGCACAGAGGGAGGGGGTGATGAGAAGAGCAAGGGTTTAGCATAAATCAAATGCTGGCCCCCCACCTACCAACTGATTGACTCTGGGCACGCTTCCCCTCTGAGCCTTGCTTCCTTCATCTGTAGTGTGGAATGGCTTACTATCCTCACAAGGTTATTTTGAATACCTAATGTTACAAATATAGACACGTTCACTACTAAATACCATAATATTATATAAGTTTCTTGGAATGGTTAGTCTGACCTCTCCAGGGCTTCTGTGCAGGTACCACCTTCATTTCCACATTGGTTATTTTGCACAAGGGGCTGCAACTTTCTCCATAGAGTGGGGTGCTGGAGCTCTCTCACACTGTCTCCTAAGAACTGATTACTAAGCTAGCCATTGTTAAAAATTAAATTGTATAAACGTACAGTTAAATTATATAAAGTACAAAGTTAAATAATCAAAACTCACAACTCCTCAATTATTTTACTCTGCTTTACCATATCTGTGCTGTTGAGGTCATTTTCATATTTGCATACATGTCTGTATGATGGAAATGCTATGTAGTGGTGGTGTGCTCACTGTGCATCTCTTTTCAACTCCAAGTTTAGTGACATCATCTTGGTACCTTGAAATTGACCATGGTGGAAGAATTTACACCACGGCAACCAGAAATTGGAAACACTGCAGTCAGAGTTGTTCCAGCATTCCCAGGATCTTGTTTCCAGGGTGCATGGGGTTTCTTTATCCAGAACACTTTGGCCTCCTCCAAATGCCCCTCACCATTCCTCTAATGAGATCTCTCCTCAGCTTCTATTTCTCCCCTGAGCTGAGCCAAAAACATTCTCTCTGGTTTGTAAGGCGTGCTGAGAATCTCAAGTGGAGCTATTTTCTTACTGTAACTGAGGAGCAAAGCTCACAGCTCATAATTACCCTGTGGTTTTCTAACCAACACTTTACCTGTGGTGCTTGACAGAGCCTTGAGGCAGGAGCGCGCGCGCGCGCGTGTGTGTGTGTGTGTGTGTGTGCATGCGTGCGTGTGTGTGTGTTGGCATGGGATGAGGAAGGAGAAGTCAGACCACGTGAGGCGTCCCTGATGTTTCAACTTGAAACCTGCCCAGCAACCACAGGCCCAAGGGAAGAGGAACGTAAAACGAAAAGCTAGAGCCTCCTTGTTATTAGCTTCCCTGCTTGGCCTCTCCGGAGTGTCCACAGGGGACCATGTGTTCTTCAGTAATGAGGCCCCACACTGGTTCTGAAAACCTCCAATACCAAGTATTCAGCCCGCCTGCTTGCAGTGGTCCCTCTGTGTGTGTTTGTGAGTGATGAAGATCTGGGTGGTCACATTGCATCATGGAGACAGACTCATCTGGAAACAGGGAAACCCACTGGCAGATAGATGGCAGAGGAATCGGGAGTGAGCCTCGCATGGCCCTGCTGGGATTTGTCCTGGGCTCCTGAGCTCAGGGTCCTGTGCAAATAGTAAGTCTATTCACTGAGTAAAACACTCACTCTGCCTCTTCTCACCCTGAGCAATTAGTTGGTTAAAGTGCATTGTATCTTTTTTTTTTTTTTTTTTTTGAGGGAGAGAGAGAGGAGACAGGAACATGGATCTGCACCTGTATGTGTCCTGACCAGGGAATCAAACTGTCAACCTCTGTGTTCCGGGACAATATTTCAACCAACTGAGATATCCAGCCAGGGCTTAATTTTTATTGATTTTTAGAGAGACAGAAAGAGGAATGGAGAGAGAGAAGGGAGGGGGAAGGGAAGCATTTGTTGTTCCATTCAGTCCTGCATTATTTGGTTGCTTCCGTGCATGCCCTGAAAGGAGATTGAACCTGCTTCCAGTTTACCAGAAACTCCCACATCCTGTGTCCAAGATGGCAAAGAGATGGGGTGGGGCCCAGAACCTTGTTCTTTCTGGACCAGACTGAGCTAACTGACTAAGCTAACGGGCCAGGGCTCATTTTAACTTTTTAACCAGGGGCTTTGTTATAGTTTGAGCTTCTTCCCAAAGCATCATTCCTAAAGGTCTGCTATCACCCCACCAAAATCCTTTCTCTCAGCTGTCTCTGTGATTCAGTCAACAAACCCTTACTGAGGACCTACTACTGGGTGCCAGGTGGCTGCTGCATCCAAGTCCAAGGTGGATATGTCCAAACATTCCAGGACAGTTCCTTCCTCGCAGGGGCTCTGCTGGCAGGAGTTCCAGCAGGGCACAGAGCACACATGGCAAGTACGCAGGTTCCTAGCTGGAGAACACCTTTCGTCCCATGGGTCACTGCCTGGAATCTCGTCTCAGTGTCCCAACACTGGCTTGGAGCTCAGAAGGCGCAGCTTCTTTCTGGAAAAAGTCATGGAAGCGTCCTGAAGGTAGAAATATTTGGGGATGGGTGGCAGTTCCCGTGAATGGCTGGCATTTACCGAGCATTTCCAAGGCACTTGCACAAAGTTCCTTCATCCTAAGTGTGTTTCAGTCATCACAGAGGTGAGGTAGGTACTAGTAATATCCTCATTTAATACACAAGGAGAAGGGGCTCGGGAGAGGAAGGCCATTTCTGAGTCAGTAAGTGGAAGGCGGAGGGGTTGTAGACCCTGCTCTGCGCCCCGCCTCTGTGATAGGCAGGGACGGGGTTTCAAAGCAGGTGTCCAATGAGTGGCACTGTGTGGGCCAGGCCAGGCCACACCCAGCTCTCTCTGTACTTCACTGTATGGCCTTGCCCTTTGTGCCCTCCTCTTCCCTCTCCTGCAGACGCCAAAAATCACATAGATTGGGATGTCCTAGGTGGAGGATGGACCTGTATTGGCCTATTGCCTTCAGGAGGCCCCAGGGATGCGAAGTCCTCACTGTGCTCCCTCTCCATTTTTGGTGGCCACCTCAGGGTCCCAGGTAGGGACTGGAGGACACTGAAGTAGGCATGCTCCCTGTGTTGGCTTTGATTGTCTGCCCCCAGATCCATCACTCTGCCTTCCTTCCTCAGCTCTGAACCACGGGGGAGTCCACCTTCAGGCTGCATTGCCTAGGCTTCTCATTAGCTACCTTCTGGCTGGCTTCAGCCAATAGGAGCCACGGGGGTGTGGGAAAGAGGAGAAGCCAGGGTATTTTGCCCTTGCTCTCAGCACCTCAGAAAACCTCTGGCAGCAGCTGTGTCTCTTCTTTGGCTCCAGCTCCCCCTGGGCGACCTCTGCCTCCAATGGACACCACCTCTCTCAGTTGCCCCTGCAGCCCCAGGGGTGGGTTAGGCCAGTGGTCGGCAAACTCATTAGTCAACAGAGCCAAATATCAACAGTACACGATTGAAATTACTTTTGAGAGCCAAATTTCTTAAACTTAAACTATATAGGTAGGTACATTGTTATTAACTTAATTAGGGTACTCCTAAGCTGGCCTTTGCACCCGCATGTGGTATTTTGTGGAATAGCCACACTCAAGGGACCAAAGAGCCGCATGTGGCTCGTGAGCCGTGGTGTGTCAACCACTGGTATAGGTAGTGGTAGCAACTTCCTGGTCTGGCTAATCTTTGACTTGCATTGACTGTGTGCTTTCTCCTCAACTCCCTAAATTAAAATTTTGAGATATTTAGAGTGGCTTTTGTTTTCTTGACTGGATCCTGACTGATAATACTCCCCACCACATCCCCCAAGCAAGGGGATGTAATTGGGTCCATTTTCTTAGCCCAGCAAACTTCATTCAGGTGAATGGAAGAATGCTGTCAGGCTCAGAGAAGCAATTATGGAAACCCCAGGACTGCCAACCCAACTGAGCTCTGCCTCCAAAGGCCCCAGTCCCTGCTTTCTTCTGAAGGTTCCCCACCCTGCTTTCTTCTGAAGGTTCTTTCCTTCAGAAAGGAAAGCCAGCAGACCTCTCAGTGGGGCTCCTCCCAGCAGTTAGAGAGGGTGGCCTGGTGGCTTTGCTTTAATCTGCCCTACGTAAACTCTGTGGTAGGGAACAGAAATAACAGAGGAAGAAAGAAAGCACCTTCAGAAACACAAACCCCACAACCTTTTCCTCCTTCCTGGACTATGATTTGATTTTGATTCAGATCTGCCCTTTCTCAGACTCCTTCCTGGTCTTTCCAAATGCCAGGAGCTGGCCACAGCACTGCAGGTTCCTCCCCACAAAGAAGTGGGTGTTGTGGGGAAATGGAGACCACGTTCTCCTGGGAAAAAAAGGCAGTAAAGAGCAACAGCTCAGGAGTGCTGGCATCGTGCAGGAGTGCATTTCTGTGGCATGAGCCTCCATGCCACATGGCACAGGAAAGCCCTTTCCACTCACGTGCCTAAAGAGGAAAATAATTAAACTCTCCTGTCTGGGATCACCTGGCTTCCCACATCCCCTCACTTAGGATGTTTTGTTCCCACTGGAGCATGTGATTGGAAAACAAAGGTAGATGAGAGCAATTTATTCCCAGATCGTTTTTCCCCAGCAGGATTAAAGCTGCCTCAGCCATAAAGAGTTTACAAACTCGGAGGAAAGATAATAACTTCCCTTCTCACAGCCCGGTCATGGGGAGGTAATGCATGTTTCCAATCAGCTGAGAATGGAACTCAAATGGTAGGTTTTATTTCACTTTAATTCGCCTGCAAGTTCATGTGCAAGGTAAGAGGGATCACAGCCCTGTGTGGGAACAGAGTTCATTAACTGCACCATCTCCACTCGAAGGTGGAGGAGCTGGGTTTGTTTATGCTTCGCCCCAAAGCCTGGCATGGGTGAAGGGGACCTGGCGCGGTGGTGAGTGACTAGAGCACAGGAATACAGGTAGAGCTGCCTCAAGGAAGAGAAGCTGGAGGGTCCTAGTGGTTCTGTGTGATACTTTGGGAAGCAGCTAGCTGGATGGCAACATCAGCACCACTAGGTGTCATGGAATGGAAGTGCAGAGCCTGAGGACCAAGCACACACAGTAGATCCAGTGGAAGACTGGGCTCCCAGCCTGCAGCCTAGGGTGGGGCTGGAGGAGTCCGTGCACGTGGTGATGAATCATTCACCTTGCCTGGGGCTTACTTGCTTCTGCACATCTCTTTGCTGACTGCAGCCTGGCTGCCCAGCGGGTTGTTGTGGAAGACCTGGTTCTCAGTTTCTGTCTCAGCTATATGACTTAGTCACAGTGAGACCTGGAGTAGGCCGCTAAATTATGTCTTGCTTTATACATGTGTGAAGGGACTGTCTAATTGAGAGGAAGGGGAAATGTCTGCCTTGTATGAAATCTTTGGTGCCACTCCTCCTATGAGGAAACTTATTCCTTTAGGGCCAGCATTACCCTCCCCAATCCCTTTTATGAAAATGCAGATGCCTTCCACAAGGCAATATCTTAGCTTCCTACGACCACAGGGAATCTCTTAAAGAGCTGGTCTGGTCTGTGTGGGAGGGTTATTACATAAGGAGGATGTTCCTGGCGTGTGCTTGGGGAAGGGACATCTGCACGGGCTGGCCTCCGCTGCACTGGTGTGGAGGTGAGTTGTGGGGAGAGGGTTGGAGCAGATCCTGTGGGGACTTGGTGATCTGCAGGCCAAGGCTCAATCCAGCCATGCTGACTGCTTCTGCTTACAGCCTCTCCCATTGTCTCCAGGAGGTGCCTGCTCCCTCGTGCTTCTATTTGGGGCAGGAAGTGCTGGCTGAGAGCTGTTTCTTAGTGACATGGGGCACTGTCAAACCTGCCAACCTTCCTCAGCAGTCACAACACAGAATTCCAAACTCCCAGAGTTCTGGTTGAGTTTGGGCTGCAGAGGCTCAAGAATGAAGAAGAAGCTGGCCTTGTTCAGACCCTAACTGAGCGTCTGGCTGCCCCCACTGAGACCCAGGGCATTTGCCTCTACCTACTGTACGCTCATGGCTTTGCAGCCTTACTGCCCAGCTGTCTGGCCTGCTTCTTGCTCTACCCTACCCTCAGCTGTCCTGGGAAACCCGCTCATGCCTTAGCACAGCCAAGGTGCGCTTCCCTGGCCACCTCCGTCTGTCTCTCTGTCCATCCTCTGCCCAGCTCTGTGATGTCCATTGTGAACACAACAGTAAACAATCTGTAGTCCCGTCTGCATGGAGCTTGAGTCTCATGGGAAACAGGCACTGTGGTCACAGCATGCCAATGTTCCATTTGGGACTGCTCGTGCTCAACCCTGGCCTTTCTTGCTCTAGGTCATGGCCACGATGCCACTGTCTAATGCATCCACCATCAAGTCCTCAAGATGCTAATTTGTGCCTCTCATATCCCCTTTGACACAGGGCTCAAGAGGATGCGATGTCTCATTTACAGACAATTCTGCTCTGCTACTCCTTTCTCTGAGAAAACTTTCACACCTGTGGCCTACCTGGTCCCCTGCTGCGCCCTTATTTGAAAAGACCACCCTACCCTGAGTGAAATAAAGGCCGGGCTGAATTCTAACACAACCTCCTACCCCACTCTCTCATAGAATTAATCCTGAAAGAGCCCAGTTCTCTGGGAAGCCATCTTTTCCTGAAGACCTGTGCCCTCTGGTCAGCCAAGACTTTGATCCAGAACTGACTGGGCGTGGGGGAGTGTGAGGATGAGGAGGATGACAGTGGCAATGAGTTTTCTGGCAGGCTTAGCCCCCAGCTTCGCATGCCCAGAAAGCCCTGAGCTCCGCTTGCACCCTTACCTGAAGTGTGAACCCCCACCTTTCCAATTTCCTCTTACACCTCTTCTGTGGTTCCCATCCCTGCCTCTGTATGACAGCGTGGCACGCACGCAGCCCATGTGGGATCAGGGAACCCTATTGGCTATGCCAACTTAATGAAATACTTGCAGTTTATTAAACACAGGCTTCCCTAAGCCCCGAGTGCCTGTGGGTATTTGAAAGCCAAAGGTAACCCCCAGCTACCACAAACGTAATTGTTACATGTGTCCACGCATTCCTGCTGCAACCTCAAACTCTGCTCTTAAGCAGCACACAAAATTAGCAACATAAAGTAACTCCTAGTCAGACAAGACTGTGAAATGTGGGTGAAACGCTGAGAGGAGCTCCCAGAGCCCCTCAGGGCCTCTAAAAGTATATGAAGTTCCGTTGCCTTGCAGAGCTGGAACCGTGGAGGGAGCTCCTCCCACCCCAGGCAGTTCATGTTTGCAGAATGGGTTCATTATTAGCCAGGCAGACCTCGCTTATCAACATTGCATGATGAAGCTCGAGTATTTCAAGTCCTGTTTCAGCCAAGGCGTGCTCTAGGTGGCGGCGACAGGGTTAGCAGAGCACGCTGTCTGCAGGCTCCCTCTGGAGCTATATTTCTATTCCTTCTCCAGTGCTTGGCTGGGGTGAGCTGTCCCCAGTCTGGGAAGGGCCATGGAGAGAGCACAGGTGACCTGGAGCTAGCTGCTCTGAACCTCGGGCAGGTGGCTCCTCAGGGATGTCGTCCCATTCATCAGTCTCCTCAGCTTGGAGTCTATAAATCAGTGATGAGGGGCTGACATGGAAACAGCAGACAAAGCCCTCCAGGGAGGTGCCTTCTAGCACATGGACCAACATCTGGATGCCACAGAAGGCAATTCTGTTGATGGTGCTCAGGGGTACCCATTCCAGAAACCTCAGAGTCATCCCGTTGACCCACACATAGCTCCTGTGACTCAGGACCTCGAGGTTGAAGGCCAGCAGAGCGCTGCCCTTCTCCCTGTAGGGCTCCAGGGGCAGGTGTTGGCAGGACCGGCGGGAGAGATGCAGCTTGAGATGGGCGTCCAGGCCCCGCCCTATCAGCTGTGGGCTGTTGTCCTGCTGCAGCCTCAGCGGGACAGTGGCAAGGATGGCAGGGCCCTGGGTGGGGTGGTGCAGGCTCACCTGCATGACTTTGAAAGGTCCTTCCATGGACATAAGCCTGGCAAGGATAGAACACAGACACACCGCTGACTCCCTGAGCATAGACACACTTGCCCACCTCAGGGACCCCGGACCACCTCCAGCCAAACAGAGCCAAGCACCAACGTGGATGCCACTATTCCGGACAAGCCAGGATGCAGCCAAGGTCCACGGGTGCCAGGCTCTGTGACTGGGGCATGCCACCTGCCCTCTGAGTTGTCATTTTCTTTTCTGTAATATAGATATGCCTGACCTTGTCTATGCAAAGTATAATGCATCCCAACCTGCCGGGTAAAGTCTGGTGCCCTATTGTATGTGAGGACAGTTTGGCGTGTTTCATGGAAAGGGAAGGACAGACAGATAGGACACACCTTTCTCATATCTGGCAGTCATAAGATGAGCCCTTGCTGATACCTCCTCTGAGCAGCTGCTGGGGTTAAGCAGATGTCAGAGAAAAGCCCTCATGCTCCCAAGCACCCAGCTGGTAAGAGAGACAGGAGCTTCTGGCATAAGGCACATGGGGGGGGGCAGAGGAGGGGACCCCTGACTGCTCCTGAGAAATCAGAAAGGCTTCCTGGGGACCCAAAGGAGGGATACAAACAGCTAACACCTTCCCATCAAAAGCTAAGTACTTCTGGGTCTGAATGCCATGAGTATCCCATCCTCATTGTTTGGGGCAGAAGACAGATCCTGACGAGGAAGGTCTCTTGCTCAAGAACTGACCAGGGCTCCACAGGGCCACTGGCAATATCTGCCATAGTGTGAGACGCGCACACTGTCCCAGCAACTCCATATCCAGTAATCTGTCCTTTAGAATCTCATTGGCACATGTAGGAAGGCTACTTACAGTGATCAGCTTTGTTCCTGCATGAATTTGAGGAACACAAACTCTCTACCATAGCTATCATCTGCATGTGCCCTGGGACCTGTCCCCACCTTCAACAGAAACCAACCTTAAACAGGCTGGGTGGATTTGAATGACTACTTACATATTTTCCTGGCCCCAGGCTTTTGCTTGCACAATTCTCTCTGTCAAGAATGTATCTTTCATCCCCAACTGTGTCCAGGAATGGCTCTTCTTCAAAGACCTCATTCAAACATGACCTTCTAGGAAGCTCTTTCCCTCATTCTGCCCTCTGACCCCCCACAGCAGGAAGAACCCCCAACCTGGGGTACTTTGGTCTGTGAGTCCCTGTCCTGTCCTCCCTCAGCTCCTGTCCTCCTGTGTCTCTGAGGCCTTTTAAGGGCAGGGTGTGTGGTCTGAGTGGCCACGCTGCCTTGTGCCCTACTGCCCAGTGCCGAGAGGGCCTGGCTACAGCAAGTGTCCGGGGCAGAGTGGCCAGCTGATGACTAAATGAGAAGCTCACACACATGGAAACCACATGAGATCAAGTTTAGGTAGACCTCAACTTGGACTCTGGTTCTTAAAGGCTATGGGACAGGAAACCAGTCACATGTGGTACAGGCTCAATGTCCCTCTGAGCCCCCAACTGTGCTCCTCCTTCCTATTGAAGGAATCTGCTAATGGTGAGAATCTTCCAGTCTAGTGGTAGGGGGTGGACCCCTCAGGACCCCCCTTTTCCCTAACACACATACCCCATCCACATCCCCCTCTGGCCCCAACCTGCAGAAAACCCCTTCCCGAGGGGTGTGCTGTATAAGCTGGGTCCAGGGAAGCTGGGTTGAGCAGAAACTCAGAGTTCACTCATAGGAACCAACACCGTGGCCCAGGGATCCGAAGAGAATCCCTCAGAAACAAGGGTTCACCACTGCTTGTGTGCCCTTCTTCTCTGAGCACTCCAGAGCTTTCAGAAATCCTTACCAGAGATCTCATGTCTCCAGGACTCTAGCTGTTCTGGAGAAGCAGAAACCCAGCCCTGCCGACACTGCCCTGGAACAAGAGGGGAAGTAGCCACTGTCGGGTGTGCACCTGGCCAGAAGCCAGCCGGGCCCCTCCTAACCTCACCTGGCCCACTCCCCTCACTGTGACTTCAAATCCTTCTACCTTCCACCTACCTTACCTCCAAGGGCCCATCTGAATCTGGCTCTTTCACTACGAGCTCTCAGGAGGAAGTGGGTCCAGGCAGGGAGCACTTCTGGGAATGGCAATATGGCTGCAGTTCAGGGACATGATGTGTCAGGATGCTCATCAGGTTTGTTCCTTCCTTGCTTTTTCCTTCGAGAAAAGAAAATGAAAGTGTGATTTCTTATTGTAAAAGTGCAATCCCATAGCACTGAGAGGTTGAGAAACCCTAGCCTGGGACCCCTGCTAAGAGAGGCCCCCAGATAGATGGGCTCCCTCCTGGTTTCAGGTTGACCAGTCTCTATGGCCCATCCCCAGGGACCCTGAGAGCTGTGTCCAGGGCACCAGCCATGCTCTTTTCCTCTGCCAGGTGGGTGGGGACAGAGCACCTCCTTGGAGGGTATACAGGTGAGTGGTACAGGCCAGACCACCCCTGTCAACCAGCAGGTGCCTCCCTGCTTTGCCTTACTGCCCCAGAGTGACTGCTTAATCACCCCTCATGGGTGACCATTGTGGTCCCAGAGGTCTCAGCAGGCCATATACCAGAAGACAACTGAATTCAAGCCACTCTGGGAATTATTCAGAGCTCCTAACCTGCTTTCACTATTCTGAGCATTTAAACTCTAGTTGGTTGCTGATTAACTAAGAAGGAAAAACAGAGAACTCTGAAAACAGCTCCCGGGCCAGTGTGACACCACCGAGGGTCCCCCAGGGAACCAGCTCCCCCAAAGATGGGTATCTGCCCCTGAAGCAAACCAAGCATTACCCCAAACCTGGAAACAAAACAAATTTCCATTAACAGAAAAATGAGCGAACAAATTGTGTAACATGTACAATGAAACACTACACGGCAATACAAAGAGAATGAACTGATGATGCGTAGACAATGTAGCAGAAGCTCAAAACCATAAGCAAAGCGAAAGTAACCAGGCACAAATGATACAGATGATATGATCCCATTTCTATGAAACACAAGAGCAGGCAGGACTAGTCTGTGGTAATAGAGGTCAGAATAGCAAATACATCTGTACAGAAGTATTGGTGGATGTATCAGTTCCCTAGGGCTGTCATAACAAAGCACCACAAATTTGGAGGCTCAAACAGCAGAAATTTATTGTCCAGTAGTTGAATCCTTTGGGGAATAGGGGTTTGAAAGTCAGTCTGTCCCAGACCCCCCACCCTGCTTCTGTTAGTCTGCTGGCAATCTTTAGCCTTCCTTGGCGTATAGAAGCGTGACCTTGGTCTCTGCCTCATCCATGGCATTCTACTTCTAGGCAGTGGCTCCACTAGCAGAATTTCAGGCATGCTGATTGGCCCGGGGCTCTTGCCAGCACCATACCCACTCTCAGTACAGACAGCTGTACCTCCCGGATAGATGGATGGATGGATGGATGGATGGATGGATGGATGGATGGATGAATAAACAGAAGCCCATATGGCCACTCTGAGGGGCCTCAAGGGCTGTGAACGCATATGGGCTGAGCCTGCTGAGTGGAAGGTGGCTACCATGTTCCACAGCCTTTCCTCTCTGCCCACGTGTCTCCCTGGCCCAGACTTCCAGGCCAGGTGAGTTTTCTCTGGACCACGGGAAGGGACCTCCTCCTCCTTACTACCCGCCAGTCTCAATGATACTCAGGTGTTCCTGCCCACCAGAAGCAAAGGGCAGTGGGCCATAGGCAGAAGCCTGGAAGAGGCTTTGCTCCCCTTGCGTGTGTGGCCTCAGTTGAGGCCTGTCCCTCTCTGGGCCTTAGTTGTCCTCCCTTGGGGATGGGAACCTCCTCCCCACTGCCCCCTACAACAGTGAGAGGAGGGCTATACCTGCACCCCCAGCCCTGGAATGAGATAGTGAGCAGGCAGAAGAGATGTGCTCTCGACCCCTGTGTAACTCGGTTCAGAGCAGTTCCCAGCAAGACAGAGAACCGAAACTGACAGGCAATTCCTCTGACAGGAGGAAGTCCTGCCCAGGCTGTATCTTCCAGAGGCCAGAAGGAAGTGGGGCAAAACCAGGGGGCCTGGAGGTGCTGGATTCACTCTGCTGAGCTAGGACGGCCTCCTGCAGTTGGGGTCAGGACCCTGGGGTGCGGACATCAGCAAACAGATGACCTCTGTCGTGTGCTCATTGGAGACCCCAGGGACAGAACAACAGCTTCTGGGGTTTTCTACAGCGGTGGGCAGGCGAGGATTCTGGTGTCAAAGAGACCTGGGTCGCAGGCTTGGCTCTTTCTTTTAGCAACTGCATGACCTCAACAAGTTACTCAGGCTCTCTGAACCAAATTTCTGCTCTGTATAATGGGGGTAATTTGTTGTTGGGTGAGAGCTAAATGGGACCCGCTCTTGGCAGAACCCTTAATAGTAGAAGAGAGTGAAGAGGCACCCTGCAGAGAGGGCCTGGCAGAGTAGGCTAACAGCCTGCACAAACCCCAAGTTCTTGGAAGGCTCCAGGTTTTTCTTAAAACAAACGTAATTTTGGAGATGAATACATAGTTTGTGTGAGTTCGTAGGAATTCCCTTCTTAACAATAATGAAATCAAAAGGACACTCTAGGAAGAATCTCCAGGTTATTGTTGGAGAATGTGGCCTGAACACAGGAGGGCAGGCTACCCACTTTACAGGTGAGGAAGCTCACACAGTGATTAGTTGATTAGCCCAAGGTCACATGCCTGGAAAGTGTCAGAACCAGGACTTGGACCCAGGTTTGGGGGGACTCTTGGGTTTAACCATGAAGCTATTGCGTCTGATGGGTGGTGCTCTCTGGAATCCATCCGCCCCGCCTTCTCCAAACGTGTTACAGCTGGCTGCTGGCAGTACACTAAGCAGAGAGAGGGGCCTGACTTCTAACCTACCAAGCCAGTATGCTACCCTTTACCCTACATTCTGATGGCCCGTGGCCACCAGGTGGCAGCATCCCTAAACCCAGTGTTCATCTCTGGGAGGTGGAAGGTAAAGACGGTGAAAGTCTGCCAGCGCCATTCATGGAAGTGCTGAGGAGGAGAGCGTGAGGAAGGCTTGGTGCTCAGAGTGGAATGAGGGAAGGGTCTTTGCTTCTCTTACTCAGATGCCCTGAAATGGCCCCATGTGAATCCACAGCAAACTCACCAAAAGGACACTGACCCACTGAGCATGCAGATAAAGCAGGAAGTCAGAGCATAAGGCCCCGGGGGCAGCAGTTCCAGCACAGGTGGGCTCAAAAGGGTTAAATGACCTGCCCTAAGACAGAAACTTGGTGCACAGCATGCCAGGATGAAAAGCTAGGTTTGCTCCCTTGTCTGTAAAATGGAGTGATGAGGATCCTCTCTACAGAGGGGGTGCCAAGTGAGGAAATGCATGCAAAGCACTTTAGCTGAGGCCAGGGTCTCATGTGTAGTTAGCACTCAAAATATGGATGGAGCAGGTGTTACTATGATAATCAAGACAGAATGCTCTGTGTTCCCACGGAGCTCTCAGGTAAGAAAAAGATCACCTGCAACTCGTGGAGAGGAGTGCTATGCAGGGGGATGCACA
The DNA here is from genome assembly GCA_037038555.1 of Rhynchonycteris naso. NCBI lineage: Eukaryota > Metazoa > Chordata > Mammalia > Chiroptera > Emballonuridae > Rhynchonycteris > Rhynchonycteris naso. Next base: position 97,208,088 of record CM073003.1, read on the forward strand.
GGTCCTTGAACCCCAGGAAGGGCACCTAACCCACCAGAGGTGGAGAGGGCTCCCAGGTGGGCCTCCTGGAGGAGAGAACCACTTGTGCTGAGTCCTGCGGGATGATTTGGTGGAAACTGATGATACATGACATGGTACCTGGTGAAGGGAGGTGGGAGTCAGATCCCTATCTCCTGGAACTGGCTCTATAAGCTAATAAGAATGACAACAATAGGAATGGTGCTTGAATTTAAAACAATACATTGCCCTGACAATAGTGTAGTCTCAGACTCACTGGAGTGGGCTCCGGTGGGCCTACTGTCAGCAGACGGAGATGCTAAAGGCCAAGATCCTCTATATGGGTCCCTGCGGGAGTGGAAGAACAATTTCGGCAACTTCCTGGCAGAATCACTGAATACAACCCAATGCAAGGAGTGAGAAGCCTGGAATTTGAGAACACACGTTATCAGCAGCAACAAAGGCACAGGGTGCAAACTTGAGCTTGGGATGGTGGCGGTGACCCAAAGTTTGAGGCTTGCTGGCCAGCCCTGATGAAGGACCCTCAAGGAGTGGTGGTCATCTTCAGTGCTGACATGCCAAGCCGCTGGAAAGAAATGGAGACATGGTGTTCTTGTTGGTCAGCAGCAGTTCTCACAGGACTCAGTGTCTGCTAACTGCACCTCACCAACCAGAATTTGACCAGCTCTACTAGTGTCCTGACCCAAACCCGGGTGGGAAACACACGGTGATCAGTGGTGACCCTGATCGCTTACTCTTATGGCGCTTCTTCCAGAGTGCTGGTGGGCCTCCTTGCAGAGGTGGGGCTGGCCATCATGACCTGGGTAGCTTCTGTCTGCTGAGGTACAAGAAATGGGGAGAGGAGGACACATGAGCCGCTGCTACCATTCTGGCCCATTCTCCCTCCCCTATTGCAGGAGTCAGTGCTAAGCCCAATTTCATTATTGTTCAAAATTTTTAATACATGTCAATTTCACTAAATGCTAAATCCGATAATGACTAGAGCCCTGACTGATGCCTGGGGTGCCTGACAACTCTGTGGGCTTTCCTGGCTCTTACCTTGGGATGCATGGTGGAGCCCTAGCTTCACCATGGACACACTTCACGGTAAGTCACTTTGCCTCTCTGGGCCTCAGTGTCCTCATCTGTAGAATGGGAGAATCCTGCCTGCCCATCCCCCTTTCCCGCCCTATAGTCAATATCTTCATTTAATCCTTTGAGAGAGGAGTCAGCTTTCACTTGGTCAGAAGGACTTGCCAAGGGCTTCTTTCTTTTTCAGTCTAGAACTGGTATTGAAGAAACACAGCCTGGACTTATTTAAAGAATGCAGCTGGCTTGGGAAGACAGCCTCAAACACAGTGCAACACACATCAAATGTGGACTTGCTGTTTCCTATTAAGTGAGGTAAAAGCCTAGTATAAATACTTTTAACCAAAAATTACGAATAAAGCATATTCTGAAATTAGCATGTCTTCAAAGGCAGATTTTTAACATACCATAAAAAACTCTCCGTGGGACTGTAGGTGGGGCCTGGTGCTTCCCCGTCCTCCGTACAGACATGACAGCCACCAGGGAGGAAAAGCAACTGCCCCTCTGCAAATAAAGTCCATCACGTGTTTATAAAATAAAGTTATTTTATTACTTAACATGGCCCAACTTAGCGATATATTTAAGGAATACAGGTCAGCAGTGTTAAATATATTCACACTGTTGTGCACCCAATCTTCAGAACCCTCATCTGTTTGGCAAAACTGAAACCTTCTGCCCATTGAGCAGCACCGCCCTTTACCCCTCCCTCCCGCACCTGCAAACCACGATTCCAAATTTTCCTTTCTACAGGGTTGACTATTCTAGTTATCTCATACAAGTGGAATCATACAGTATTTGTCTTTTTGTGACTGGCTTGTTTCACTTAGCATAACTTATTATTATTTTTTTTAGTTGTTCATTGATTGCTTTCTCACATGTGCCTTGACCGCGGGCCTTCAGCAGACCCAGCAACCCCTTGCTGGAGCCAGCGACCTTGGGTCCAAGCTGGCGAGCTTTTGCCCAAGCCAGATGGGCCCACGCTCAAGCTGGCAAGCTCGGGGTCTTGAACCTGGGTCTTCCGGATCCCAGTCTGACGCTCTATCCACTGCGCCACCGCCTGGTCAGGCACTCACTTAGCATAATTTTTTTAAGATTGATCTTGCAACATCCCTATCATAGATGTGTTTGAATTTCCTCTTTCTGAGAGAGAGGGAAAGGAAGGGAGAGAAATAATTGTGTCACTTTAGTTCATTGATTGCTTCTCATATGTGCCTTGATGCGGTGGGGGGGGGGAGGTGCTCCAGCCGAGCCAGTGACCCCTTGCTCAAGCCAGCGACCTTGGCCTCAACCCAGCGACCTTTGGGCTCTAGCCAGTGACCTTGGGATCATGTCGATGATGCCATGCTCAAGCCAGCAACCCCACACTTAATTTGGTGAGCCTGTCCTCAAGCCAGATGAGCCTGCACTCAAGACAGAAACTTCGGGGTTTAGGAACTAGGACCTCAGCATTCCAGAAATATGCTCTATCCACTGCACCCCCACTGGTAAGACTGAATTTCTTTCCATTTGAAGGCTGAATAATATTTCATTGTATGGAAATGCCACTTTTCTTTATCCATTTGTCTGCTGATGGACACAAATTCTTCTACCTTTTGGTGTTGTGAATGATGCTGCTATGTATATGGTGTACAGAGATCTGTTAGATTTCTTGCTTTCATTTATTTTCCTATATGTCCAGAAGGGAGATTGCTGGTTCTATGGTAATTCTGTTCCATTTTTTGAGGAAGCACCACGCTTTTTTCATGTGGCTGCACATTTTATATTCCTACCAGCAAAGCACATCGGTTCCAGTTTCTTAACATCTGTGCCGACACTTGTACTTTTCTGGTTTTTTGATAGTAGCCATCCTAATGGATATGAAGTGATGTCTCACTATGGTTTTGACTTGCATTTCCATGAGGATTACTGATGTTGAATATTTTTTTGCATGCTCATTGGCCATTTGCATATCTTCATTGGCAAAATATTTACTTAGGTCTTTGCCCATGTTTTAATTAAGTTAGTTGTTTATCTGCAGTTAAATTGTAGGGGTTCTTTATATAGTCTGGATAGTAACCTATTATCAGATATAGGATTTACAAATATTTTTTCCATTCTGTATGTCACCTTTTTACTCTGATGATTGTGTCCTTTGATGCACAGAAGTCTTAAATTTTGATATAGTTCATTGTGCCTGTTTTTACTTTTGTTGTTTGTATTTTTGCTGAAAAGCACAAAGTATCCAAGATATCCAATGATATCCAAGAAATGATTGCCAAATCCAATGTCATAAAACTTTTCTTCTAAGAGTTTTATAGTTTTTGGTTGTATATTTAGATCTTTAATTCATTTTGAGTTGATGTTTATATATGGTTTAAGGGTCAACTTCAGGTGGATATCCAGTTTTCCTAAAAAAGTTATCTGAAGATGCCTGACCAGGTGGTGGTGCAGTGGATAGAGCATCAGACTGGGATGTGGAGGACCCAGGTTTGAAACCCCAAGGTCACCGGCTTGAGCGTGGGGTTGCTGGCTTGAGCATGGGATCATAGACATGACCTCATAGTCACTGGCTTGAGCCCAAGGTCGCTGGCTTGAGCAAGGGGTCATTTGCTCTGCTGTAGCTTCCCAGTCAAGGCATATATGAGAAAGCAATCAATGAACAAGCAATCAAAGAACAACTAAGATGCCGCAATGAAGAATTGATGCTTCTCATCTCTTTCCCTTCCTGTCTGTATGTCCCTAGCTGTCCCTCTCTCTGTCTCTGTCAAAATAAAATTATCTGAAGACAAAATTTGTGATTGATGGTCACAATTGACCAAATTAGATTGAATAAAATATTTTATATGTCTTGGTAATAATAAAAAACAAAAAGCATTCAAATTCAACTTGTAAGTTTCATTAATTTAATTTTTCCATATTTGTATTGTTTAATAGAAATATTCTTTATTTTCTTTGTACTTTTCTGAAGTGAGAAGCAGGAAGGCAGACAGACTCCTGAATGTGCTTAACTGGGATCTACCTGTCATGCCCACCAAGGGGTGATGCTCTGCCCATCTGGACGGTTGTTCTGATGCGACTGGAGTCATTCTAGTGTTTGAGGCAGAGGTCATGGAGCCATCCTCAGTGCCCAAGCCAACTTTGCTCCAATGGAGCCCTGATGGCAGGAGGGGAAGAGAGAGACAAAGAGAAAGGAGTGGGGGAAGGGTGGAGAAGCAGATGGGCGCTTCTCCTGTGTGCCCTGGCTAGGAAATATTCTTCATTTAAAATAACACTCCACTGGCCCTGGCTGGGTAGCTCAGTTAGTCAGAGAGTCATCTTGATACACCAAGGTTGCAGGTTCAATCCCCAGTAAGGGCACACACAAGAATCAACTAATGCATGCATAAATAAGTGAAACAACAAATCAATGTTTCTCTCTCTCTCTCAAAAAAAAATCAATCAATCAATAAAAAACATTTCACATGCTCAGCAGTGTGGATTGTGCTGTAATAATACAGATCTCAGAGAGGTGTGAATGGGAGGGTAGACAGGACATCCATGCTTGCCAGGCACCAAATCTGCCATTTCCTGCCTACAAGCTAGATTCTGTGCCACTCACTTCCGGTGTCCCTGATGTCACAGCTTTTCAGGAAAAGGGGTAATGTTATTATTATGCTTTCCTACCATGGGCTTCTAAATAAAGCTGGGGCCAACCAATTGCCATTAAACACCATGTTTTAGTGGGTTTAGGCCTCAGACCCAGAGTCCATGAACAGAATTCTGAACCCCCCAATTGGGTAAACACACAATACCCAGAGGTTCAAAGCATTTCCAAACTTTTGACATTATTTATAATTTAAAATTCACAAAAGCTTGCTTCTTTCAACTGTTAGAGAAAACCCACAAAGAAAATTGGCCGTGTGTGGAGTGCCGCCGGAAGTAGGATCTTGAGAGGCCTGTGCTGCCCATGCTGGCTGTTCCCTCACACCTTAAACCACCTCCTGCACCTGGGAGAGTCATCATGAGCTGGGGGAGGACCCGGATTGCCTGGAAAGAATACTAAATCACCAAGGCTGTAAGCAGCCCGGCCCAGCTTTACAGCTGGGAGCCTCCAATGCCACCTCAGGAAGCTGTTGTCACCATGGGTGGTGCCATCTGTCTTGATTTAGCCAAAACAAAGAAAAAGCCCTCCTGCAATCTTTGTAAATTTGTTTTGCAAAATCAATTTTAATTCCCCTTTACCAATTTAATACAAATTGGAATTTCAAAACCCGTGAAAGAGAGAAACCTCACTTTGGAATGGATGGCAGATCTCACATGACCTGCTTTTTGGTCTGGGACAAAGAGATGTTCTGGAGAGTTCTGGGGAGTGGAGGCTCTGGTGGTAGAATGACTCCCTGTGTACATGTGCTCTGAGCGTACGAGGACTAATAGCTGTTTCCACACACAGAGCAGAGCAGACCTGCTCTGCTTCAGGGCCTTATGCTACCTGCCTCTAGAGCCAGGTTCTGGTGGATTTGTGTTTCCAAGTGGGCTTTTGGACCTCTTCCCAAAGAGCATGCTGTATCCTGAGGGAACCGGCCTCCTCTGTACCCAGCTCCAGATGAGCTCTGCAGTGGCTGAGCTCATGAGACACCTCCACCTTCAAGGAGGCTCAGGCTGGTGCAGGAGACAAGTTCTAAGACAAGTATCAGCCATTAACACCACGAGGGAGTTTTGACAAAGTGCCGAGACCAACTTGGTGGGAAAAGGAAGGCTTCCTCAAGGACATGATGCCAAGACCAGGTCTTAAAGAACCTGTAGGGGTTGACTAAATTAATATGGAGGAGCAGGCATCCCAAGAGGGGGCTGTGCACGAGCAAAGGCTCACCCAGAAGTGTGAGGGAGCCAGATGTTGGGAGAGACACAGGGGGCAGAGGAGGCTGCTGCTTGCTCAGCTCTCTGCTCAGGTGCCTGGGGTCCCATCGTCTCCCTTTAGAGTCAAGACCTGGAAATCAAGACCTGGAAATTGCCCACATCACTTCTGCCCATATCCTATTGGCCTGGTTTTAGCCAGTGGCTAGATCTAGCTGCAAGGGAGGCTGGTGGCTCAGTGACTACTATTATACAAAAAAGGGAGACCAGATTTTTTAATATGATTGAGTCTACTTCCCTAGGCCACTGGAATACTTTGTCAAGGGTGTGGAAAACTTCACAAGCTTTTACCTCACCCAAGCTCAGAGCTAGGCCCACCAGCTACAGATAGATTCATTCCTACACAGAGAGGCTGACTATTAACCCGGCTCCTCTGACCTGCTGTATTGGGAAACACCACAAACAGCCCTCCACCTCGTTAGAGTGCAGAGCAAGGGGACAGCCTAAAGCAGCAGCATGACCACTGGGGATTAGCTGCAGGGAAGACTTCCCTGAAAGAGGATTGTTCACTACAGAAGCAGATGGCTGTGAACTGGAGGGTGAGTAATGGTCAGTCTTTGGGTGCAGAGAAAGGAATGGCTAGAGGGAGGAAGTTTCATTTTTAAGATGTTTTTTCTTCAAAGTATACATTTCTCTGAATGTTCTAGCTTTGTTCCAAGATGCAGGCCTTGTTGCTTGTTCTATTTTTATGTAATGTGTTGAAAAGATAATATAGTCACATACTGTAGTTCACAATTTTTGAAAAGATAGAAAAAAGTAGCATGAAGTCTCTCTCACCTCTCCCAGCAAGTAACCGATTTAATAAGCTTCCTGTGTGTCCTTCCTAATATTTATTATTATTATTTTTTAAGTGAGAGGAGGGGAGCTAGACAGACTCACGCATGTGCCCTGAACCGGATCCACTTGGCACTCCTGTCTGAGGCTGAGGCTTGAGTCAATCAAGCGATCTTCATTGCCTGAGGCCAACACTTGGATCAATCCAGCCACTGGCTGTAGGAGAAGAAGAGGGAGAGAGAGAGATGGAAGGGAAGAGAAGCAGATAGTTGCTTCTCATGTGTGCCCTGACTGAGAATTGAACCCAAAACATCCATATGGCAGGCCGATACTCTATTTACTGAGCCAGCCGGCCAGGACCCTTCCTGATAGTCTTTATGTAAGCACAGCAAACATGGGCATACATTCTAACCTTCCCTCCTCTTTTCTAAACACTGATGCCATGATATGTGTCGCTGTCCTTAAAGCCAGCAGCTCATGTCCTCCCCAATGGTTTCTAACTCTTAAATTTTCTCCGTGTCCTACAATATTTCACAAAACTAGCCCGAGCCATGACAACAGACACTTCATACCCTTCATGCATGACATTTTTCACACATACTTTACAAATGTGCGTCTTCATTCCAAACCAAATGCAAAGGGAAAGATGTGTTTTCCACATGGCCACTAATATAATATAAAGAGCGTTTCCCCCTTCCATTGGCCCCATGGGGGAACTAGAGCATGAAAATGGAAAAGCGATGAGAAAATGAAAAATCTTCCCTACAGAGCTCTCTCTCCAAGCACTTTTCCAGAGGCACCCTGGGACCTCGTCACTGCACAAAGCGTAAATCACCAGCTAGGCTGGTGAGGCTGTCACCTGTGGTTATTTCTGTTTGGTGGCCATTGGGCTGTTTGAGCCAAAGTGTCCCTGCTGTACATGTCGGCCTCTGCCTGCCCTTGGCTAACCAGGTACTGGACTGGGCACGCACTCTCTCTGGGCCCAGCTCCAGCAGACACACAGCTTGGAGCTTCTCCTAGACCAGTGATGGGCAACCTTTTTATAAAAACCGCACACCTAGACTCTTGCTCTCAAATATCTCAAATCCTACTCAGTGAGAAAGCTTATAGTTGGTAGACGCTAGAGGGCACTGTTGGGCAGTTTCTGTGTGCTTAAATGCCTTGCCTGTTGTTTTTTTAATGGACTTTGGTTTTTAGAGCAGTTTTGTGTTCACAGCAGAAATTGAGCCAGAAGTATGGAGATTTCCCAGATACTCCTGGCCCCTACACACAGTCACCCCCATTATCAACACCCGGCACCAGTGGTGCATGTATTATAATCTATAAACCTGCACTGGCACATCATTATCACTGAAATTCCATAGTTCACATTACAGTTCACTCTTAGTGTGTATACCGCTCACAAAAAAATTAGGGGATATTTCAAATTGAATATGAAGCGATAAAAAAAGAAGCATTTGATTTTTTTTTTATTAAACAAGAACATCAGAAAAGCAAACGACAAGTCAAAGGACACTGTTTGATTATGCAAATGAGATGCAAAACAACTTTTATTTCATTGGTAAAAATGCACTATGCAAAAGGCTGAAAGTACTGCAGTAGCTGCTCGTTTCTTGATACCCTAATTTTTGTGAGCAGTTAGTTACATTCTATGGAGTTTTGACAAATGAACAGTGACATATGCCCACAATTATAGTATCACACAGAATAGTTTCACTGCCCTAAAAACCCTCTGTGCTCCACCTGTTCGCCCCCCACACCCAGCAGCCACCGATCTTTTAATGTCCTCACAGTTTTGTCTTTTCCACAATACCATATAGATAGAATCATATAGCATGTAGTCTTTTCAGTTTGGCTTCTTTCGCTCAGTAACATGCATTTCATGTCTTTTTACAGCCTGAGAGCTCATTTCTTGTTAGCACTGAACAATATCCCACTTTCTGGATGGACCACAGTTTATTTATTCAGTCAAGTACGGGAGGATGTCTTGGATGCTTCCAAATTTTAGCAATTGTGAATAAACATCCATGTGCATGTTTTTATGCAGACATAAGTTTTCAACCTATTTGCATAAATACCTAAGAGCATGGTTGCTGGATTCTTGCCTTTACATGTAGAGGGTAGAATGCTCAGTGGGGTAGGCTGTCCCATACTCAAGTACCTTGCTGGGACTCCAGCAGAGACCCTTCTCTTCCAGGGCCAGAACTCCCACATCTTGCTCCTTCAGAGTCCCCACTCCCTCCTGGTGGCACTGACTCAGTCCATCTCAGCCTTCAGTGGACAGAAACCCCAGTACGTCTGTGAGGGAATAAGACCGTGTCTTACCTCCTCCCTCTCTTTTATCCTTTACTCCAAAGAGTGAGGGTCTGGAGGAATTTTGGCATGAACTGAATTGTTTTGCCAACGCTAGCATTCAAAAAAAAAAAAATCAAGAATACAACTTTGTATCAACTTGTCATTTTGGGAATGATTAATGTCACAACTCCATTATTTGGTCTGTTTGTTGCAAACACATAGCTGCACTGGCGTTCAAATTGCTTCAGACACTTGCTAACTCTGGGACCCTGGGGGAGTCCCATAACCTCATTATAATTTTTTTCCTCCTCTAGAAAATAGAAGCAAAATGGTTACTGCCATCCAAGGGTGTTGTGAAGGTTTAAAAAGGATCTAAAACAGATGAAGGGGCCTGACCAGGCAGTGGCACAGTGGACAGTGCATTGAACTGGGATGCAGAGGACTCAGGTTCGAAACCCCGTGGTCACCGGCTTGAGCGTGGGTTCACCAGCTTGAGCGCAGGGTCACTGGCTTGAGCATGAGATCATAGCCGTGACCGCATGGTCACTGGCTTGAGCCCAAAGGTCGCTGGCTTGAGCCCTAGGTCACTGGCTTGAGCCCTAGGTCACTGGCTTGAGCAAGGAGTCACTCGCTCTGCTGTAGCCCTCCAGTCAAGGCACGTATGAGAAAGCAGTCAATGGACAACTAAGGCACTGCAACAAAGAATTGATGCTTCTCATCTCTCTTCCTTCCTATCTCTCTGACTCTCTCTCTGTGTCAAAATAAAACAAAAACAAAAAAACCCAACCAGGTGAAGGGGCCCTGGCTGATTGCCCAGTATATGGATGTCCTGGGTTCTATTCCTGGCCAGGGCACACAAGAGAAGCCAGGGCACACACATCTGCTTCTCTCTCTCTCTCTTTCTCTCCCTTCTCTCCCTCTTTCCTTTCCATAGCCAGTGGCTCAATTGGTTTGAGCGTTGGCCCTGGGCACTGAGGCTCATCAGCCTCAGGCACTAAAAATAGCTTGGTTGATTTGAGCATTGTTCCGAGACAGAGGTTGCTGGGTGGGTCACGGTTGGGGCTGATGCAGGAGTGTGTCTCACTATCTCCCCTCCTCTCACTTAAAACAAATAAACAAAACAAAACAAATAAAGGACTGACTGACAGCAGGCTCTTACTCTAGGACATACAGAAAAAAGTTAACTATTATTTGATTTTTAGTTTCTGTAAGAAATAACTTTCAGAGCAGGCTAGTCCTTTGTTTTCTGAAAATGGAAGAAAATAACTAACAGGATATTTTATTATATATAGAAAAGGCCAAAATGTTGTCTGGGGATGGAGAGGTTTCAGGCACCAAAGTAAAAACACTTGAGAGTTTTGTTTAGTATAATCACATGAAAACTTGTCTCCCTTCAGGGCAGAATTGTGTCTCTGGCCAGTTTACTTGCAGAAAAAATTAAAAGCAGGGGGTTCCTGGAACTGAGGAGAAGCAACACGGCTGGGGCTCTTGCTTATCCAGGAGGGGGCAGCCCAGAGAGAGAGACAGTCAGCAGGAGCCTGAAGAGGGGGACTGTGAGCCTGGTCACATCCAGAAGCTAGTTTGGGATTTCCTGTTGTGCTCTGTGGTTCCCTTTTGTCGGTCTTTCAGATAATTCTGGCTCTAGTTGGGAGATTAGCCAGGGCCATGACTGGGATGAGGAGTCGGGGGGTCATCAGGGCCTGGGGACGCTTGTTCTGCGGTCAGAAGAGGTAATTGGAGAAAAGGAGAGTGAGTGGAGAACTTGAATCAGGAGGTGGACCGAGAGAATTACAGCACCAGGACTTTGGGGAAGAGTGTACTCAGCCTGAAGACTTCCGGAAACACTGGGGAGGGACCCTGACAGAAGCGGGCCACAGCAGGAGCAAGGAGGGTGAGGCTGGTGGGGCTCATGCTATTTGGGCACCAAAGGGAAGACTGACCCTTGAGAGCAGTGGATGTCTGGACATCTGGGTTATAGATAATAATTTTCCATCTTCATAGTAACCATTTAGGGGAGGTATTATCATAGGGCTTGTTTTACAGATGGAGAAACTAAGGCACAGAAAGGGTAACTTGCCCTCAGTCACACAGCATTCGCACTAGGTCTGTCTGAACTCAAAGCCTGCTGGTCCCCCAGGAAGCAGGCCCTTGCCTCAGCTCTGCAGTAACTACCGTCATTGACTTCTGCCAAAGTCCTCCTGATGAAGTGTTTTGGGGAAATTCCTGCCCAGGAGAAGCCCGTGGAAGAGAAGCCCATTCTTGGATATTCTCAGTGCAATTCAGGACTTGCTATCACTTTCGGGCCCTGTCCTTCTTTTCTCAATGAGGCGGCCAAGTCTGCTGGTTACTTCGAGGCAGTGTGTAGAGTGTTGGCAGCGTGGACACCGGAGCAGCGTCTCAAACATGTTGACATCACACATCCGAGGGGCGGTCCTCCAGATGCCCAGGTTCCCCGGCTGGGTCGGCCCTTTCCTGCCAACCTGCGAAGCTGCCAGTAGATGGCGCTCCGCCCCCTCTCCTTGCTCTGTGGTCTAGAAGATCCCAATGTTCAATCAACCCATCCCAGACTCTCTGGGAGGCGCCCGTACTTTCAGAGCAAGAGCTGTTTCTCTTCACCGTCCTTTTAACAGACACTGATGTGGCACCTACAGAGTACCCGAGCCCGTGCATGTACTCTGTATTCGTCATTGCTGGTCAGTGGGGAGGACAGACAAGGCGATTGCAATTCAGTGTGACTGTAACTAGGACAGTCAAGTCCTGAGCAGGAGCTTGGGAGCTGCAGGAGCACCTAACTCTGGGCTGGGTAACCTTGCACGGTCTGGGAAGGAAGCTGGAGTTAATCTTCTCACAGGACTGTGCCTGGAAGGATGTTTGGGATGAGGCACCACCAGGCACACAGCTGGCGCTCCAGATATGAAGGAGAGTAGATGAGGGTATCCTAGGGGCTGCGTGGAGGACAGACATCAGTGGCCCTGTCCCTGCTTCCTGTGGCAGTAGCACCAGGAGGAGCAATAGCAGAACGGTGGCTGTTTTCTGGGACTTCTTGGCTCCTAAGAGCTTCATGATGGCGGTCTGGGTCCTCTCTGTGAAGTTGCTGGCTCCCTAAGTTAGGGGGTGTCCACTACAGCCAGGCCTTGGGTTGCTCCTGTCTCAAAGAGAGATCCAGCTGCAGGGCAGGGGGAGGGAAGCGGCCTGCACGAGAAGGGAGTGAGTGGCAGGCATGGTACTAGGCACTGTTTCCTATATCATCCTCATAGCAGCCCATTCAGGTGACATTTCAGTCCCTGTTAGGCGATCATGGAGGTTCAGAGAAGGAAAGTCTCAGGCCCAGGTATACACCTGGTGAGCAGCAAATGGGGAGGAGCTGTGTTGGCACACAGAGTGGGATGCTTGGGGGAGACTAGGGTCAGCCTCCCCCTTTGCAGGTGTTTGAGAAGGGGCCCATTTGTGAGCAAGTCAGTGCAGCATCAGTGACCACCTCTTCCTGAGTTAGGCCAGCTCCTAACCACATGCTGCTATCAGGCTGCCTGAGTCAGACCCCAGACCAGCTCTGGTTTATCACCTGGGCACCTGACCACCCCAGTGTGCTGTCTCTGGGGACCACAGGGTACAGAGAGCAGAGGGTAGTGGGGAGGAAGGCCTCAGGGAGGTGTCCTTTCAGGATCTACAACCCCTCCTGTCCTCCCACATGACCTGGGTCACCCTGCCAACCATGGGAGTTCTCATCTTCCACTTGCCTGGCCCTGGTTCCTGGTAAAAGTTCTGTTTACGGCCTGATTCTGAGCACAAGTCAATCAATAATGAACACACCCCACCCCATGTCTAAACCCCAGTCCCAGCGACTTCTCAAAACCAGCCCCCTGAATACTCTCCCAGCAGTGCTTGATCCCCAGTCTCCTTATTATTCCTTCAAATAGTTCATTATTTTGCAAGGAGATTTTGCTTTTCTCTGACTTTCTTTTCTTCATATATAACCTGATAAAAGGGCTGCCTTTCGTTCAGAATATATTCTGGGCCCTATTCTGTGCTCAATTACACACCATCTATAGTTGATTTTCATGAAATTTAAATAACAAAGACGGACGCTTATGTCATTTCTTCCTTATAAAAAAATACACCCTTGAAATCCTCTCTTGCTGGAGAGCGGCAGCGTGTCCAGAGTTGAACAGCTTGTGTGTGCGCATGTGTGCTGCCTCATTAGAAGTGCACGCGGAGTGAGGTGCGCTCTGGTAGCAAGAGCTGAAGCTGCGCTCACTGTGCCCAAGTGGAAATAGGCTGCCTTCAATCCCAGGACACAGCAGCATCTGCCAGTCTCTGCCACAGTCCGGCCAGGGCCACCTGGCACAGGGAGACCCATCCTGCGGCCAGTGAGTCCTGTAGGCCTGTGTCAGCAAGGGCCCCGGTATCAGCAGGTGGACCAGGCGGGATTTCTCAGTGAAAGGATATTAAACACTCAAACTGGGCTTAACCTTCACAAGCCCCAGATGGTAGTTGGCAACTTGACGGGCTGCATGCCAAATAGCCTAGGGCCTAGGCAAAGGAAGGGTGTGAGTCCTTGAAAGCTTGACCAAAGTTCTGGAACTGAAGGTCTTGGCTAAGAAACAAGAGGGCTTGACGGGACCCCTATAATGCGGCCACTCTGAACTTATGGAATGATGATTTTTGACATCCAATTTCAAATTTCCCTTGTGGAGTGAATTCCCCTTGTGGAGTCTGGCAGAGACAAGTGAAGGAAATGCATCCCTAGGTGGTTAGTGGCCAAGGGCTAACAGCAAGGGAGGAATCTGGGCTTGTGGAAGGGAAGGTTCTGCCCCGACCTTGCGTCCCAAAGGGGCTGGCTCTGGCCCTCCAGAAGGGAATTCACAGAGAAGCAGGGTGGTTTGCTCTGGACCATACTCTCAGGCCTCTGCTAGGGGCTTGCTCCCTGCGGGCTCCATTCCCATCAAGTAGGAACTTGCTTCAGTGTCAAATTTCACACAAACTTCCTTCCTCTGGGTCTCTCCTGGAGGCGACTGAGGCTGGAGCAGGAGGGGCCGCCACCATAGGATCCATTCCAGATGACACTCAGTAGTCTGAAGGGGACCTCCTGGGGCCCAGCCTGTCATCCTAACTAGTTGGGAGGAGTGGAACTCAGGCTGGGCCCTGAATGGTTTGTTGCCTGAGAAAACAGATAGGACATGTCTGAGAGGAGGAATGCAGGGCGGAGGCCAGGAGCAGGAAGGTACAACTCAAGGTTAGTAAGGAGGGAAGAGTCTGCTGCGAAGTTTGGAAAAGATAGTGGTAGGTCTCCCAGAAATGTAAATCAGGGTGGAAATCTGTGTTGTTGAGGGATTAGAAACAACCACAGAACTATATCCAAAAGCCCCACACTACCTGGGCCCTCACCTGCACAAGTGTTGCAACAATAGTTAGTATTTAAGGGTCCAGGCTCCATTAAGTCAGCAGTGATAGAGGAAACCCTGAAATTGAATCAAAATAGAAACAAAAGAACCTAATGTGAACAACATAATCCTATTGAAGTGAGAAAAAAAAAGTAGCCCCAAAACTTCGAGACATAGTACAGTACTTTGACTACCTATCCTTAGCCTAAGGCAAAACAAACAAACAAACAAACAACAACAAAAAAAAAACCAAAGAAAAAAACAAACAAAAGAAAACCCCTGCAAATATTAAACTCTACTGAGAAGATATGTTTTTCAGAGTGGTATGGAGATAGCAGTTTTATTGTAGAATTAAGCAAATGAGTGAATATTTAGATTATGTTGAGAGTCAGATTCTCATCATTAGAAAAGGGAGTAAAAAATATGGAATAGAAGAAGGCCCCGAAGAATTCTGTGAGTTGTACTGGAGTTGTAGAATTGGAGGTATCAACATATAAACATACATAATACGTACATATATAAACAAATATATATCCATGCATGCATGGATATATTTCCTAAATCTGTACAGTGTAAAGGTCTAGAAGCAAAAACACCCCAGTTGCAATGATTACATTTACTATCTAGATCTTGGCTTCTAAATACTATTCCTTACTTAAAAAAAGAACAAGGGCTCTTTGGAGGGTGGCTGGGGAAGGAAAAGTACAATATGAGCATGTAAGATCTGGTTATGGTAGAAAGAATGATGGGGACATATCAAAATGGCTTGGAAGCCAGATTGAAGAGGCTCCCACAAATGGTATCTAGAATAGTCTGAACATTAAAACAAATAATGATCATAGATGACTATACCCATTGAATAAAACAAGAATTCATGAATCTAAGCTAGTGTAAAATGAATGATAAACAGGGTAGAAGAGAAAACTTTTCCTTACAGGAGAACCCCAACTGATGAATGTAGAAAGAGTGATGGTGTGAGACAATTGTCATTTTGAAAACATTAAGTAATCATTGATTTAGGCAAAAATCATCAACGGATGCTAAAACTGGTGGGTGAAAGTTTGATGAGGATCAGAATATTTACAGTCTCAAAGACTCTGCTCACAAATTACTTATTAATTACACAATAAAAACAGTAACTTCACAGTGGAGAGTCCTGACAGACTTCCATTCACCGAGTGATTAAAGTTAACATTGCCAATATTGGTGCAATTCCACACCAAGTACCTCCTCATATGATGCACTGAGAAAACATCACTTCTGTGGTATTTCTGCCAAAATGTAAAACCTGGTGAAGAAACATCAGAAAACTCTATATTGAGGGACATTATACAAAATAATTGTACTCCCTCAAAATGTCAAGATCTTGAAAAATAAAGGAAGGTTGAAGGACAATTCCAGATTAAAAGAGGTTAAGGAAACTTGACAACCAAAAGCAACACGTGACTCTAGATTGTATCCCAACCTGGAGGAAGATAGGTCAAGAGGACATTGGGACAATTGGAGAACTTTGAATATGGACTGAGCATTAGATATTAGCATATATGTCAATACCACATTTCCTAATTTTGATAATTGTACTAAGATTATGTTTAAAAATAGTGTTTTCACTGACCTGTGGTGGCCCAGTGGATAGAGCCTTGACCTGAAGTGCTAAGGTCGCCGGTTTGAAAGTCTGGGCTTGCCTAGTCAAGGCACATACGACAAGCAATCAATGAACAACTAAAGTGAAACAACTATGAGTTGATACTTCTTGCTTCCCATCCCTCTCTCTTCTCTCTCTGTAAAATCAATAAATAAAAATCTTTTAAAAAATAAATTAAAAGGTTCTTTTCATAGGAAACACACGCTGAAGTATTTAGGGCTAAAGGGGAACGCTGTCTGCAACTTGTTTTCTAATGATTCAGCTGAAAATAGGTGTTCCTCTCTCTCTCTCTCTCTCTCTCTCTCTCTCTCTCTCTCTCTCTCCCAATAGAATGATAAAGTAAATGTGGGAAAATGTAACAATCAATTAAGCTGGGTATGACAGTGTTCTGTGTTTGAATATACATTAAAATAAAAAGTTACACAAACAAATACAACATGCACACAAGAGTGTCAACTCTTAAACAGTTAAACGAGAGAAGATCTGACTCTGAAGTAGGTTAGGATGAAATGCCTGCCATTTTGTGATAACTTAATAAATAAAACAAGTTTTTATTAACAGTGTCTACTTTTACTGAAGTTGTTCACAAGGAGGGACCATTCTTCTGCCCCTCCATAGTGTCAGGGGATTTTTTGTATGCTATTCCTGGTCTGGAATTTGACCCCATGTAAATGTCCCAGTTCCTCACCACCACCACCGCTGGGGCTGAAGTAATCAGAACTGAGCCTTTGGTGTCTTACATCCTCCAGGGCACATGCCAGGAACCCGGAATAAGGCTGAAATTCCCCTGATGCATTCTTCCCAGATGCCTTGAGGTGAGTCCAAGGGCATTTGATTTGACTAAGACCTCAGCATCTGATAGCTTTACAAATAATGGGGTGATGGTGGGTAAAGGTGAGGATTGTCTTAAATGCATTTCTAGAATTTAATGTGAGGGACAAGTAGACAGTGAAGCCTAATGCCAGAAGCCCAAGTGGCCCTGAGTTCTACACCCTTTGTTGCTAGCTATGGAAACTCCGGCCCACCATTGGCCCCTCCGTTTCCTTGTGTACTCTTATCTTCTTGTTCCGCAGACCCTCCAAGGAGTCAGACCATGACTCATCCTCCAAACAACCAACCCAGGGGCTTCAACCTGACAGCTTATTCTCTCTCGCCCACTTCAATTTTCAGCCGACCCTTGCCTCTGGTTTGGGTAACCTCACTCCAACTACCAGTGCTCTCAGCGTGCTTTAACCCAGTGGTTCTCCAAGTGTGTTCCAAGGACCCCTTGGGGTCCTTAAGACCTTCCCATGGGGTCTACAGGGACTTTGCTTTTCCAGTTAAGTATTTGTTGAGACTGCATTTTCATATACTTCAACAATGTATCAGACCAGCTTGAATGCAGAAGCAGGCATGTGAATCTAGTTGTCTTTTATTAAGCCGGATATTTAAAAATATTGCAGAAATGTAAAGACATCTTACTGGGTATGAGGTAGTATCTCATTGCAGTTTGATTTATCTTTTCCTCATGATTAGTGATGTTGGGCACTTTTTCATGTTCCTTTTGGCTGTTTGTGTTCTTTGGAAAAATGTCTATTCAGATTCTTTGCCTATTTTTAAATTGGGTTATTTGTTATTTTGCTACTGAATGGTTTGAATTCCTTGTACATTTTGGATATTAACTCTTTATCAGATATGTGGTTTTCAAAAATTTTCTTGTATTCCATCAGTCGCCTTTACATTTTGTTGATGATTTCTTAGCTTTTTATTTTAATGTAGTCCTGCTTGTTTAGTTCATTTTTGCTTTTGTTTCTTTTACTTTTGGTGTCAAATTCAAAAAAAATCGATGCCAAGACCATTGTCAAGGAGCTCACCCCTTATACTTTCTTCTAAGAGCTTCGTGGCTTCAGGCTTTATGTTCTGGACCATTTGTTTAAGACCAAAATGTTTAATCCACTTTGAGTTGATTTTTGTGTGCGGTGTAAGGTAGTGGTCCAGTTTCGTTCTTTTGTATGTGTCTGTTCAGTTCTCTCAACACCACTTATCCTTTCCCTTATTGTATATTCTTGGCCTTTTTTGTCAATAATTAATTGACCATACATGCATGGGTTTATTTCTGGACTTTCTATTCTGTTCTATTGATCTATGTGTCTGTTTTTATGCCAATACTATACTGTTTTGATCACTATAGCTTTGTGACATAGTTTGAAATCAGGATATTAATGCCTCTAGCATTGTTCTTTTTCAAGTTTGCTTTGGCTGTTTGGGGTCTTTGTGACTATCCATGCAGCATACTTTGTTCATAGTGGCTCTCAATAGTAGAAAGTGTGCCAGGACTAAAGGGATCATCCCCTTGTTGCAGGTCACTTAGGAGCTGGACCCTGAGGCAGTAAAGTATATAGTCAAACCCCTTTCAGAGAAAGACCCCTAAATGGGTGATTTTGCCTGTCCCCTCTGGCTAAACCTCTGAGCCTGGAAGGGGGGTTTGAAGGATAGCATTGCAAGTGCCAACCACCCATCAAGTATTTCTTCTTTGTTATATTCTTGTGAGACTCATGGATACAGGCCCCGTTGCTTTCAGAACTCCAAGTTTTGGGGGCCCATCCACTGGGTGAGAATTTAAAATTGAGATGCTGGATATAGGGTCCAAACTCTCTGCTCCTGAGGAAGAAGCTGGGAGTTGGGAGTTCCCTTCTGATTGTATGGCTTTATGCTGGGGGTGGGGCATTTATGATGACAGTGTATCTCAGCCTTATTCACACCACCCATAGGACTGTGGTTACTTTCACATTCTCCTACATATGTGACTCACTCAGCTAGTTTCTGGGTTTCTCTCAGGGGAAATTGCTTTACATTTGGGGTGTCCATAGGAGAAGAGAAGTTCAGGAATCTTCTCTTTAAACACTTTAGCCTCCCTTCATTTGTTATTTTAGAATTAACTAAATAAACATTTCTCTTTTGATTTATAAAAAGATAAACATCAACAGATGTAATTTACATAAACAAAATCTCTCTGGTTCTCAATAATTTTTAAGAGACTAAAACATTAGCCTGACCAGGTGGTGGCACAGTGGATAGAGTGTTGGACTGGGATACAGAGGATCCAGGTTCAAAATCCCAAGTTACCGGTTTGAACACGGGCTCATCTGGTTTGAGTGCAGTATCGCTGACTTGAGTGTGGGATCATAGACATGATCCCATGGTCGCTAGCTTGAGCCCAAGATCACTGGCTTGAGCAAAGGGTGACTTGCTCTGCTGTAGCCCCCCCACCCCCTCCCCCCGGTCAAGACACATCTGAGAAGGCAATCAATGAACAACAAAAATGCCACAACGAAGAATTAATGCTTCTCATTACTCTCTCTTCCTGTCTGTCTGTCCCTATCTGTCTGTCTGTCTGTCTCTCTCTCTTTCTCTCTCTGTCAAAAAAATAAAAAGAAAAAGAGAAAGAGATCAAAACATTTGAGAACCTTTGTCCTAGCTCTTGACTGTGTTTTAACAGGAATGGGCTAGGCTGAATGGAGATAATAGCCCATCAGTCCCCAGGAAATAGGCTATATGCAAACCCACTCCCTGCAACATTGTGGGTCACTATGACACAGGAAGAAGATGGCTAGAGAATCTTATACTAGCAATTAAATGCCACAGCCTGGAAGTGATGTTTGCTGTTTCCACTCTCAGCTCATTGGTTAGTCCTAGTTTCATGACTCTTCCTAACTGTGGAGGACAGGGACATATGAGCCTCTCATGTGCGGCGTGCCATGAAAAAAGGAACTGATGATGGCTGCATCCCAGAAGTCTCTACCACCCCTGCTTTATTTCTCTTCATAGCATGACGGTCATATTAAGTTTTGTTTGCTTATTGACTCTCTGCCCCTTCAGCAGGTAAGCTCTTTGGTGGTGGTGGTAGTGAGAGGGTCCTTTTTCTTGTTCACTGCTGTATCCTCAGTGCCCAGAACTGAGCCTAGAATGTTGTATGGTCTCAACAAATGGAAATAATGAGCCTGACCTGTGGTGGGGCAGTGGGTAAAGTGTCGACCTAGAACACTGTGGTCGCTAGATCAAAATCCTGGGCTTACCTGGTCAAGGCACATATGGGAGTTCATGCTTCCTGCTCCTCCCTTCTTTCTCTCTCTCTCTTCTCTAAAATGAATAAATAACATCTTTTAAAAAAATTAAAAATAAATGGAATTAACGGATGAATGGGGTAAGGGTGATGTATTAGCTGGGCCTACACTCAGCGTTACTTTTATCTAAATATGCTGTGCACAATTCCAGATGCTGGGCTGGGCAACGCCTGGTGCACCTGTGCAGTTTAAGACCACAGTTTCAGGTAAGTGGGTGAAAGACTTGACTGACGAGGACTGGGGTACATCCCACTCATAGGGTGAGCATGGATGAATTTGTCAGTTCAGGTCTTCTTTTCTGTTGGCCAGTCCTCGCTGTGGGCAAGGCTTAGACTGTAGCTTCTGTGAGGGATACTTGAGAACCAGCCCTGGGAGTTCCTGCAGAAATGGCCTCATGTGCATGACCTCAGGTCTATTCGGTATGCAGTCCTGCCTTTTCACTCCAGAATGCTAGTCTCATCAGCCAGTCCTGCTGGATCCTTACAACGGCACGGCTTGGGTCAGGCTGTCATGTCTAACAGAACTTAGCCTTGTTGGGGAGTGGGGTGAAGGTCTAAGTAGTTTCGCAGGGGCATTTGGTACTTTGAAGTGAATTAATTCAGTGCAAGGCCCTGAGCATAGGCCATGGTGTTGCTTGGTTGACCTATTCCAAGAGGCTCAGTGGCAGAACTCATTTAGGAACGTTCATGGTCTTGTTGGAGGAACTGGCTCAGATGTGGAAGAAGATTCCTGAGAGGGGACCATTCACTCACATCCTTCAGGCTCTGGAGATCCCAATATTCTTAAGATACATATAACTTCCTTTCCAAACCCTAGGGCCTATGGCCTGACACAGACGTTTCTCCTGTTACCAGAATAGGAGAGAGAGTCTGGATGATAAAACACTGGGATTTCTGGACTGTGAAGAAGGTTTGCAATATACGAAACATAGTACTTGAAATCAGGGTCATCCTTAGAAATCGGGATGGCTGGTGTCAACTTTTTCAAACTGATTCTCTGTCCACTACTGAGATTGGGGAAAGAGTAAGACATAAGTGCATGGAGAAAAACTGGATATTCTCAGGAATGTGGTCACAGCACAGATCATTCATTTCTGTTATGGCTTCTTTGCTAAACCAAACAGCATCAGCTGCTAACTAGTTAGGACATCCTTGAATCTTAGAGCACTGAGTTAAGTGAAGCTTCCAAAACTGAAGTTCAAGCATCTATAACTTTGTTTGAATACACATGAGGGTAATTAGAAAACAAGAAGAAGACCCAAACATCTGGATCACTAAGGCACCTTTAGCTTGACCTGGGAAGAGTAAAGGGCTGCAGTGGGCAGGTCTGGAGACCTGAGCCGAATGGATTGTGAACCCCAAATCAGCTCCCATAACTGGCTGAGTTCCGTGGAGAGCCTGGGGGCTCGTAGCAGGTATGATTCTAAATGAAAGCAAGCTGACACCGGGTCCTGCCTTCAAAATGAGCCCACGCACCAGTTTCCTGGGGCTTTTGCAAGTCATCACCACTACGTCTTGAAAGTGCACCTTCCTAGGACTGAACTACTGGTAGTACTTCCTCTATCTGGAGCATCCAGACTTGGAGTAAAAAGGAAAAAACAAACCAAACAAAAACAAAACAGAATTAAACATAGAATTACCACAGGATCCAGCATTTCTGCTTCTGGGTACATATCCACAAGAAATGAAAGCAGGGATTCAAACAGATATTTGTCCACCCATGTTCCTAGGAGCACTATGCACAATAGAAAAGGTAGAAAAAAACAAAATGTCAACATATAAATGGATAAACAAAATGTGCTGTATACATACAATGGGCTATTACTCAGTCTTTTTTTTTTTTAATTTATTGACTTTTAGAGAGAGGAAAGAGAGGGAGAGATAGAAGGAGAGAGAGAAGCAGGAAGCATCACTCATAGTAGTTGCTTCTCGTATGTGCCTTGACCGGGCAAGCCCAGGGTTTCGAACCAGCGACCTCAGCATTCCAGGTTGATGCTTTATCCACTGCACCACCAGAGGCCAGGCCTATTACTCAGTCTTAAAAAGGAAGGAAATGCTGACACCTGCTATGACACAGATGAATCCTAAAGATATTAGGTTAAGTGGAATAAGCCAGTCACAAAGGACAAGAGCTATATGATCCCTTTGTATGAGGTACCTAGGGCAGCCAAATTTACAGAGACTGACAGTAAGATGGTGCTTGGCCAAGGGCCTGGGGGCAGGAGGGTGGGGAGTTATTATTAAACGGGCACTAAGTTTCTTTTAATTTTAATTAATTAATTTATAGATGAGAGGAGGGGAGATAGTGAAACAGATTTCCTCATGCACTCCCACCAAGATCCACCCAGCAACCCCCATCTGGGGCCAGTGCTTGAATCGCCATGTTATCCTCAGCACCCAGGGCTACGCTCAAACCAATCGACCCACTGGCTGAGTGAGAGGGAGAGGAAGAGGAGAGAGAGGGGATGAGAAGCAGATGGTTACTTCTCTTTTGTGCCCTGACCAAGAATTGAACCCAGGATGTCCATTCGCCAGGCCAATGCTCTATCCACTGAGCCATCGGCTAGGACTGGGCACTGAGTTTTAGATCGGGGTGATGAAATCGTCCAGGAGATGCATGGTGGTGATGGTTTCACAGCAGTGTGAACATGCTTAATAACCCTACCCCTTAAAAATGGTAAATTTTATGTTATGTATATTTTGCCACAGTAAAACAAAACAAACCGGGAGCATGCCCACTGGCTCTCAGCAGAGGTTCTTATTGGCAAAGGCAGGGACTGAACGAACTGCTGAGCATGTGTCCTGGAGGGGTCCCTAAGACCAGGGCTTGGGAGCTTGTGGCCTGCCCAATTGCTCTTACTGGGCACGGGTAGCAGAAACCCAAGGAGGGGTTTCTCCAAAATATGGGCTTTCTTTCACCTCCCTGGGTAGAGCTGCCAGCTCTCAGGTCAGACACAGGAGAGCTCAGAGGGATATAAAGCCAGGAGGGTAATTTAAAGGTGCCCTGACCCCCCAGGGGCAGAGCACACCATTGTACAGGGCATCCCCCCTTTCCTTCCAGGCAATCATAAATATGCATGAATAGAGGAGGCCCTCATCCGTCCCCCCTTCTCCAGTTGGGCTTTCTGATAGTGGGGGAGAGGCAGGTCCTCAGAGGAGTCAGGCAGAACTCACCATTTTCAGCTCTGCCAGACAACTCCCAGCAACTGGCAGCAACCATTATAATTATCACGTGCAGAAGGGGTCTTATCACATAACGACTTTCTCACCCCTCAGGGGGCAGGATGTGGGGCCCACTCACAACCACAGGGATTTGTGTCTTTACTCATTATTTTCCAAATGTCAGTAGGAAATCCAGGTTTCTGAGCAATTTGCAGATTAATAACCACTCAAGATGTGGGTCCACATAGCCTCACCATGCCAAAAACTAAGACGCCCCCCCTCTCCTTCTCCTCCATAAGAACCTACAGCAGATATATTGAAAAGAGAAAAGTAGAAATGTAAGTAATCTTTCCTTTCCCGCATAGCAACTCTTCCTGCAGTCCCAGCAACTCCTGAATTAATCTTTCTTTCTTTCTTTCTTTCTTTCTTTCTTTCTTTCTTTCTTTCTTTCTTTCTTTCTTTCCTTTTTTCTTTTTTCTGCTCAATGGATTGTGGTCAAGGCCATTGTAACGTGAGCAGTGCCTCGGAGGGGATTGGCCAGGGGGCTGCGAGGGGCCCCTTTCACAGAGGGCTAATTGCGTTTCAGACCACCAGTATTCGGGAGCTACAGATGTCTTCCTTCATTTGCCTAGGCAGCACAATTGGACCCATCTGTTGCATTTATTCCGACGGGCTCCCCTGCCCGCCCCCCGCCCCCTCCCCTCTCCCCTCTTTTCCCTTGTCTGCTGGGCCTAAATTGAAAACTCATCAAAATGTAATCCAAGAGCAGTTTGGCTGCGAGCTGCTGAGAAGGGGCTCAGTGGGAATAAAGGCCCCCCGCCACTTTACACACGGGCCAGAGCCTGGGGAGCCGGGTCACAGGCAGCCTTAGGGGGGAAAGTGAGAAGTTAGCCGGCAGATGGGCTGCTCCACGCCGCCCTATAACCTGATGCCTCCGAAGAGGGGCCTTAGCAACGGGCCAGCGCGGCCGAGGATGCTGCTGCCCTGGAGGTGGCGACCCCACCTCTAAGGCCTCGCCCCTGGCCCAGGATGCTTCGATTTCAAACAGGGCTGGGGCCAGGGCTCATCACTCTCTGACCCCCATCTGCCCTCTCGAGCTCAAAGGGATTTCCAAGGCAGAGAGGGCAGGGACCGGGAGGCCTCACAGGGCTGGGGAATGTTGCCCTCAGAAGGCAGGCAGCCTGCCTGCCCACCCCACCTCCTGCACAGCCAGGCCTTCCCTCCATCGTCTCTGCTCCGCTCAGCTGGCCTGCAATGTCCTCCTCAGGCTCTTCCCTGCACCTACTTCTCTATCTCCCAAACAAGCAGTGAGCTCTGGAAGGCATGGACGGGTCTCTGGGTCCCTTGGTGCTGCCCCAGGCGTGGAGGCTGGCCTGGGGGCTCCATGCTTGCCACCAGTACAAATCCCAGCTCCAGTCTCTTTGGGGGGTGGGGTGTTCTCTTTCTAATACCTGCCACAACCTGGGCCAAGCATGAGGCTGTCACTCCCAGAAGCAGCTGGTGGGTGGCTGTATCCTCCTACCTGTCTGCAGATGACTTCTTGGGGGGGAGGGGTGCCAGCGGGCACGGCGTTTCAGCTTGGTGAGCTTGGAGGAACAGTTAGAGTGAAGTTTCAGTTTGAGCCCATCTATGAACTGGGTGCCTAGAGCTTTGCCGAGGGCCGTGGCACCTCTTTGTTGCTGAAGAGTTATGGATGTGGGAGGCTTTTGAACTTTATTTGCTGAAACCTACAGTAAAACACACACACACACACTCACACACACACATTTTGTATATATTTATTTCACATATACATTCTTTCATAGCAATCTGATATATAATCCAATATATAAGCAGCACACATATATAACTAAAATCAAAGTTTCACAAAATAATGGTCCCCCACTCTATGTGCTACTCTCTGTTATTTTCTATTCTGGTATTCCATTTCATTCCATTCCAGGGTTAAAAATGCAGATCATCTTAACCCACTAATTTACTCTCGCAAACAACCAAAGTGTTCCCAAAGTGAGTGTTTTCAAACATTCACGGGCATCACTCACTGTCCCTCTGCCCCATGGAATTTGTGAAAATGCATTTGCCTGGGCCCATCTCTGAGGGTTGGGTTCAGTGATACGGGAGTAGGGCACAGGAATGGGTATTTTTGACAACAGAAAGCCCTTGCATCTTGAGAAACTGCTGCTTCCAGTGAGTTCAGTGGTCTCAAGTCCAGGGTCTGAGCTGAAAACAAAAGGTTAACAGAGATGATCATTTCAAGGTGGGCTTCCCAAGGCTACCTTCTCTCCTGCCACTTCCTCACCATGTCTTTTTCTTTATTTTTTTAATTATTTTTATTTATTTATTCATTTTAGAGAAGAGAGAGAGAGAGAGAGAGAGAGAAGGGGCAGGGGAGGAGCAGGAAGCATCAACTCCCATATGTGCCTTGACCGGGCAAGTCCAGGGATTTGAACCGGCAACCTCAGCATTCCAGGTCAATGCTTGATCCACTGCGCCACCACAGGTCAGGCCCTACCATGTCTTAATTAAATCTTCACTCAGCGAAGAGTGTGGATGTCAGGTCTGACTTGGCTGGCTTTTAATTGAAGTGTTAATTTGTAGCTGCAGAGAGTAAGGGCCCTTCAGGTCTGGAGCCTTCAGTTTGCTGCCATCCTAAGCTGATTAGCCTTGGGGGGGATGAGGGAGACACAGGCTATCAGCAGGGGAGCTGGCTGGGCCAGACTCAGGTCTTAGAGCTGCCTAGCAGAGAGGGGGCGGGCCAGGGCCAAAGCCTTCTGCACCTGCCTCATCCTGCCCACCAGCCGCCAGGCTAACACCTGCCCCAATGGGCCTCCAAGGCATTGACCTGGTTTCTGCTACCCACCCCTCAAGTCCATCCTGATGATAAAGAGGCACCTTTATCCTGTGAGTCATCTGCTCACACTATATTGTCTATAGGCTGAACAATCAACTCCTTAGCTTGATGCTCAAGCCCCGCCAGGAGCTGGCCTCAAGAGCATCTCCCAGTGCCCTCTCACCTGCCCTCCCTTCATCCTAGCTGGGCCAAGCTTTTCCCTGTCCCCAACCCGGCTGTGCAGTTCCCCTTCCAGTCCCCAGCCCTTTGATCTGATATGCCTTCACCTGGAATGTCCCAGCTAACCCTTGTCCATCCTTCAATGCTGAATGTCACCGACACCTCCTCCAGGAACCCTTCTGTTCTGTCAGGTTGTCAGGAGCAGACTTCTTAAAGAGTGAGATCAGCTGGGGAGAGAAGGAACTGAAAGGATACACTTGCCTGAGCACCCAGGGATGCTGGTTATTCAAGGCTTGGGAAGTACAGGACTGGCAGCTCCTAGGTGGGCCTGATCCTTCTGTTCCCCGACCTCTTTCCTTCTTAGCTTCTCTATCCTTTCCTGGACATCTGCCTCCCCTTGCTGGTGTGAACCTGACTCAGTAGTTGTGGGTTCTAGAAGTAAACAGTCTGGGCTCACAGTCAGTCTGCCTTGGCCTCTCACCAGCAAAGTGGTTCTGGCCTCAGTTTCCTTGTTTGCAAAATACAGACAGCCCTGCCTTACATGTCCCTGAATTGAGGCCTGTGTGAGCCCCCTCCTACATAGGAGGTCAGCTCTCCCCAGACTCTCCCCTCTTCTCCTCCTCCCTGCCTTTCCTGTGCACTGTGGCTCAGGTCCTCATCTCCTGAACTCGCTTTTTAGTGAATGCTTCTAGTTCCTTCCCTGGAGAAGCCACTGCAACAGCATCTGATTCTAGGGAGCCTTTTGTTGCACTCAGTAAAATGAGGACTCAGACATCCTATGAACAGGATCCACTCTCAGCCTTGCCAACTCCCCCATCCCAAAGCCCCAGGCCAGGCTTAGTCCCCAATGACAGCAGCTGTCATGGTCTGGGCTGTTACCGTAGACCCTGGACTGTGCTAAATCGTCACAGAGGAGCTCATATAATCCTCCCAATGACCCCCAAAGCAGGTATAGTACCATTTCTATTTAACATAGCAGAAAACTGAGGTTCGGAGGTATATGACTTGTTCAAGCTGCACTCCTATATTGTCTATAACCAGAATGGTCTTAAAAACATAAACTGATCTTGGGATCCCCTACCTTACCTCCCTCCTCCCCCAATGGCTCTCCATGGCTCTGGTTCCCGATGAACTTTCCACTCTCATCAGAGACAGAGAGAGGGATAGATAGGGACAGACAGACAGGAACGGAGAGAGATGAGAAGCATCAATCATCAGTTTTTCGTTGCAACACCTTAGTTGTTCATTGATTACTTTCTCATATGTGCCTTGACCGCGGGCCTTCAGCAGGCCGAGCAACCCCTTGCTGGAGCCAGCGACTTTGGGTCCAAGCTGGTGAGTTTTGCTCAAACCAGATGGGCCCGTGCTCAAGCTAGCGACCTTGGGGTCTCGAACCTGGGTCTTCCGCATCCCAGTCCGATGCTCTATCCACTGCGCCACTGCCTGGTCAGGCTCCACTCTCATCTTTTCTGCACTACAGAAACATTGGCCTTCTTGTCTGTGTCCCTAGTATGTAGCACGTTTCTCCTAACCACGGAGCCTTTTCACATGCTGATTCTACTGACTAGAGTATCTTTTGTTCCTCTCTTCTAAAATGAGCTCCCACACTTGCTTATTCCAAGTAGCCTACCTCCTCAACTAGGTCAGAATTCCCCAAGCACCCCACCCTCAGCAGTCTCAGCACTTGTACCTCTTTTTGTAGCCCTCTACTAGTAAGACATTCACCCAAAGATCCACACAAACAGCGTGTTAAAAATATCTCTCCCCACCAGATTCTAGGCTCTATGAGGGCTGGGCTTGTGGGTTTGTGTTTGTTTCTTTTTTCCTCATCACTTTGTCACTCCTTTATCTCCAGGGCTTATCACTATACCTGGCACAGAGTAGGCACTCAGTTAATGCTTGTTGAATGAATGCACATAGAAAGTGATGGATTTGAACCCACAGGTCTCAGATGCCAAATCTGGGCTCTCAACCTGGCCACCCTGGGCTCTCTAGGAAGACATGTCATGGGAGCAGAGAATTGGGGCTTCCAAGCTTCAAGGGTCACTGTCAAGTTGGGGCTGCAGATGGATTGGGGGGAGGTGTCACTAAAGAAATGTGATGGAAGCATGGGGAGTGGGGGTCATGCAGGCTAATCCTGCACTGACTGGGTTAGTGGAGGTTTGCTGGGCACTCCCCACCCACACCCACCCCACCCGCATACCGTCACAGGGCTGGCTGCCCACCTGGCACACAGGAGGTTTCTGGCATCGGTGATAATCCCAAGACTAGGCCCACTCACAATGCCCAGCAGGCTGCCTATGGCCAAATGCAGCATGAAGACAGTGGCTGCTCCCTGAACGGCCAGGTCTTCTTCCTCGAGTGGTGAGGTCACTGCAGCAGCACTGAAGCCTCTTATCCCCCAACAAAGGGCTTAGCCCTGGGGACAAGGGTTGGGGGTTATGCCTCTACTGGGGAGGCCCAGTGTGATGGACACCCTGCTGGACATCTGAGGCAATGTCACTCATAGCAAGGACGGTGCTGCTTCACCTCCAGCCTGGGCTGACCTTGCTCTGGGGGCTCAGATGCCCTCTGACTCCTTGGACCTGGGGAGTGGAGGCTGACCTCCTTGGGGCGGGGTGACAGTCAGTAGGCTCTGCCTGCTTGGACAAGGGGGACAGTGGGCAGTCCAATTGTCTCAGGCTCAGCATAGGCAGACCTAAGGTACAAGAGGATTCAGAGCCCTATGCTACCCCAGGTTCCTGTCTGAGCCACAGGGCTGTTCCCTCAGCCAAGCCAGCTTGTTCTGATTGCCCCAGCCACCACACCACACAGGGGTCTGCTGGAAGTCCTCTCCAAGCTCTTCTCTAGTTATTTCACATTTTGCCTTGTGCATGTGGGACTTTTAGGATTAAAGAAGCAGCATGGAAGGGAACAGTGTAAAAAAGTGAATCACCTCTCTTGACTTGTATGCCCATTGCCTAGAAGAGACCAACACCCTGAGCCAGTTAAGGGGTACTGCCTAACTATGCAACTTAGTCATGCTCAAACACTCAGTGCCTTAGTTTCCTCAGCTGTAAAATGGGCTAATATTACTACTATCCGTCTCATTGGAATGTTGTAGAATGAAATAATATGAGTGGAGAGGTCA
The DNA here is from genome assembly GCA_037038555.1 of Rhynchonycteris naso. Classification (NCBI taxonomy): domain Eukaryota; kingdom Metazoa; phylum Chordata; class Mammalia; order Chiroptera; family Emballonuridae; genus Rhynchonycteris; species Rhynchonycteris naso. The sequence goes on from CM073003.1 coordinate 97,237,545, forward strand.
GAATGGTGCCTTTTATTGAGCCCACTCCAATGCACATACATAAAAACTATGTTTAGCAATAAACTGTTGTGTGTGACTTTCAGAAAATTTCACATAAATGCAAGAAAATATGTTGTATGAATATGTGTATGTTTGCCCATCCTTTAAACATCACACACTTACTGGAAAATGTCATGTATATTATTATGCTCCTTGATTTTTTCATTAATATAGCATGGGTATCTTTCTGCGTGGACCAAAGGAGCTCTGCTGCTTCTCTGTGATGGCTGCATAGTTCCATTATGTGCATATACCTCTACTTATTTGAATAAAGTACTATGATGGGCATTTAGATAGTGCCTCATTTCGCTATTAAAACAACAATGCTGTAAACACCCTTGTCGGTTGTATTGATGAGGACATTTTCACTTGCAAATCAGAGAAACCTAAGGCAAACTGGCATCACTGGAAAGAGAATGCCTTTGTTTGCGTAGTTGAAAAGCCATGAGTCTGGCTGCAACTTCAAGGACAGTGAGATCCTGCTGCTCCTATGGTGGCTTCAGCTAACTTTCTCTCTCTCTCTCCTCTCTCCTTCCCATTTCTTGGCTTGGCTCCTCTCTGGTTTTGTTCTCAAAGAGGCTCTCCCCATTTAAAGGCAAGAAAGTTACTATCCTATTCCAAGTTTATGTCCTATGAGCTTAACAACTTCAGCAAAAAGAGGGTGTTGATCTCTCATTAATTCCAGCAAAAGTCCTGGAATGGAGTCTAATTGGCCTGGCTTAAATCACTTACATATTCAACTCTCACACATGTGTGGGTGGACCTATGGGGTATTTTCTTAGAAGTGAGATGTTGGACCAAAGGGAATGCTCATTTGTAGCATAGCCGATCTTCTCTGTCACTGTTTGTGCATCATGGACGTCCTTGGCTTTGTGGCAGGGTAGGAAGTAGGGGAAACTTTTGGCCAGCTTGTGGCAGGGACAATGCAGGCATCCCATGGTCCTCATGGTGCCCAAGTAGCTTGAAAAAGGAACACAAACTGGCCCAGCAACCCATCACTCCTGGGTGCTTCACTCAGCACCAGCTAACTTCACCAGCCTTGTATTACTCCCCTGCTTTCTGAGCATAGCAGACAGCTCACTATCCCCCAAACATGGTAACAATTGGTATCCTTAGAAAATAGAGCACTAAAGTCAAATGCGAACATTTTATTGGAAATTCAATCTCAAGAAAGCAGTAGTAAGGGGAGAAAGGAGTAAGAGGGGAAAGGCGAATGAGAGAGGAAAGGGGAGAGAGGGTTATGAGCTGGTCACTGTGGTTACCAGCACAACTGACTGCTTGGTCTTGTAAGACATCTTCAGAGAGGCAGAATGAGGCTTCTTTGTCTCCCAATAGTCCAGAGGAGGAAGGAAGAATTAATCTGTTAGCTTCTGTCTCTCACTGGTCAAAGTTCACTCCCTTATAGCATCAATGACCCTATCTTTCTGGGCTGTCCCCCGTGGCCCTCCAGTAATCACCAGGAAAGGCAGGTCTAAAGACAGCAGTGGTTGCATGTGCAGTGCCCCCTGTAGCAGAAGTACACTCTGCCTGCCACCTGTGGCCTGCAGCCTCACTGGATGAATGTGCTGGTTGTAGGAAGTAAGGGGTAAGGTCGGGTCATGCTGTAGGGACTAGAAACAGCCCTTAGAACAATGAAAGCTGGAAAGATCTAAGCTGGCACATGAATGGAGTCTAGGAACAGTTTCTCTGTGCTATTGCACCTAACAGTTCCCCAGGTAAGTCTCTCATTCCAAATATGCCTATCTAATCATCAAGCATCCATTTATTTATTTATTCATTCATTATTAGTGCCTACCATGCTCCAGGCTATGGGGATACAGTGTAGACTTAGACATAACCCATGGCCTCAGGCAGCTCAGTGTCTAGTGGAGGTAGGGAATGAGGGGCTAGACCCATTAAAAGTGACTGTCACAAACTGATGGGCACAGTGATAGAAATATCCCAGCGGTATAAGAGGGTACCATGGAGAGACACTATCTGGAGTGACACACAAAATCCAACATAAGAATTGCTTAAATAAGGTAAAAGTTTATTTTTCTCTCCAGATTTTCTGTCCATGGCTAACAAAGCAGCTCTGCTTCATGAAACCCTGAGAAACCTTCCGTTTCTCATCTATGACTTCCATTTCATTATCCGAGATGGTGGCACTGTTCCGGGAGGCAGGATGGAGAGCAAAATGAAGAGGCACAAGGCACACTTCAGCTCTGTCCTAAGAAAGATTCCTGACTTCCTAAGAGAGAAACACCCTGAAGGGTGATGGGGGTGCTGCCCACCTCTGCTCCCACTGCCTCCATCGAACCAGCAGCAAGAAAGCAGCCACACAACCAACTTCTCCAGCCCCAGCTCATGCCAATGTCGCCAGCAGCGCCCACTGGACGAGGTGGTGCATACTATCCAGACTGGGTTCCACCCCCTCCCCCGACCCCCACTGCCGTTCAAGACCCAGTAGTACCACCCCTGCTGCAGTGGGAAAGTGAACAGAGGGTTCTGGGACAAGTCCCACACAGACAGCTTAGGGAGGGGCGGGGCTGGGAGGGAAGGGTGGGCACTCTCTCAGTTCCCACCATCCTCCGCACAGGGCCTCAGCATCTGGGTCTTGCAACTTCTGTCTGCTCAAGAGCAATTCTGGCAGTTGAGTTTCCAGTTTTGCTGTTGGGACGTTATTCTTCATTGAGTGACATACTGTATGGTTTTGGAGAAGCTGAAGGTAGAAGGTAAGTTTTGTCCTTTATGATTTCTGGACCCGGGGCCCTAACTGCTGAATGCACATTTAGATGGTTCTCTGTAGGCATCAGTTGTTCCAATCCCACTGGTTTAATAATATAAACCTTTTTTGTATCATGGCCAAAACTACGGGACATGTTATGAAGTAAACCCTTCCACGAGTTATTTTATAGTCCGGTATGCACAATAATTCACACTTAAAAGAACATGAATATTTGGAATATGATATGTTTTTTCCTTCAGTAACTATGACTATTTAAGATGCCAGTATTTTGGTAAAGATTTGTGAGAGATACCTAATAAGATGGGAAATTTCAAGTGACATCCTCGTACAGTAAGACTTATTTAAATTCTCTCTAAAAAATGGGGATGGGGTGGAGGTTCCTGGAGGCTGCTACAGGCCACTTTTTTGCTTATATTCTATTGGCCAGAACTTAGTCACATGACCACATCTAGCTGCAGTGGAGGCTGGGAAATCTCTTGACCATTTACCGAGCTAAAAACATTCTATTCTGTTACTGTTGGGAGAATAAAGACAACCAACGGTCTCTGCCACAGACACATGACAGGAGGTGATCATGGTAGTGGGAATTCAGGGAGAAGGGGCACCTGAGGTATCTTAAAAGATGAATTGCAGCTGGCTTTTCAAAGAGGAGTGGGAAGGACAGTCCAGACCAGGGGTCCCCAAACTATGACCCTGGGGCCCCCCTGAGGGCATTTATCCGCTCCTGCCGCACTTCGGGAGGGGCACCTCTTTCATTGGTTGTCAGTGAGAGGAGCATAGGATGTATCTACACCCATAGTTCCCATTGGTCAGTTTGTTGATTTAAATTTACTTGTTCTTTTTTTAAATATTGTATTTGTTCCCGTTTTGTTTTTATACTTTAAAATAAGATATGTGCAGTGTGCATAGGAATTTGTTCATAGTTTTTTTTTTATAGTCCGGCCCTCCAACGGTCTGAGGGATAGTGAATTGGCCCCCTGTGTAAAAAGTTTGGGGACCCCTGTTCCAGACAGAGGGGGCTGTGTGAGCAGGGCACAGGATTGAAATATGCACAAGCACACCCATGTTGGTTGGGGAGCATTATCAAGAGCTGATACTGGAAAGATGGGCAGGTCTTAAGTCATGTGCCTTATGTACTTCAAAAAGAAATGTTGGGACTGGACTGGTTAGCTCAGTTAATTAAGAGCGTAGTCCAGAAACAATAAGGTTGCAGGTTCGCCCTCCCGGTCAGGGCACACACAGGAAGCAACCCAAAAATGCACCACTGAATGGATAAATACTTCCCTTCCCCTACCCCCTCTCTCCCTTCCTCTTTCTGTCTTTCTAAAAATCAATAAAAATTAAGCCCTGGCTGGATAGCTCGGTTGTTTGGAGCCTCGTCCCGGAGTGCCGAGGTTGCTGGTTTGATTTCCTGGTCAGGGTACATAAAGGAGCAGCAGCAGGTGGATGGTCCTGTCCTTCTCTCTCTCAAAAAAAAAATAAAAAAATAAAAAAATTAAAAAAGAAGGAAGAAAGAGAAAAGAAAATGTTGGCTTTATCTCTAAGTGTAGTGTGGAGCCTGAACTACACTGAACTGCAGTATAGTTTCTCACGTGAAACGTTCAGGAAGTAAAATCTGTATGAGAGAAAGTGAGAGGAGAGGAGGGAGCTCTCAGGTTCCTGGGCTGGGTGACCGATAGATGGAGGAGGACCAGACCAGAGTGGAGACACAGAGGATGGGTTCACTTTGTTAAATTTGAGGAAGTTGGCCAGGAGAGCAGTTGGGATGGAGGATGGTCTGAGGGAGTAAGGGTGGAAGATCTGGATAGAGAAAAGGCTAGAGACTGAGTCTGGGGTGTGTGTGTTTGTAGGGGTGTGAGATTAAGTGAGTATGTGGGCACGAGTGTGTGTAAGTGTGTGTAGGTTTCAGAGGTGGAGCAATGGCAGGTGATGAGCACATCTAGAGTGGACTCACTTAGGCAGGTCTGGAGCTGTGAGCCGCAGTTTTGGGGTGCGGGCTGGGGGTCCCACCTGCCATTGAGATCTTCAGAGGTAAAGGCCCTGGGGAGAGGAAGACAGTCCCTAGAGCATCACACTGCTCAAGAACTAGCTAGTCTATTATTATTGTGACTGTTATTATCATTGTCATCATTGTTGGTCAGCTGGGGTGAGGGATGTGTGTGGCATTTGGTGGCTCGCAGAGCTGCTTCATGTGCTTGCTTCTGGACGTGGAAGTACATCACTGGGCAGATCAAAAAAAGGAGGCAGGCCCTTGCCAGGACACAGTCAAGAACTATGGGTCAAGGTGCCAGTACTTGCAGTCCAGTGGGGTATGGGTCGCTAGGAAACAGGCAGGCCTCTGACCAGCGGAAAGCTCCCTGCGTGGAAGGCCCGGCACCGGGGCCTGTTCTCCCAGTGTCCCAGGGATAATAAGGACTTCAGAAAGGACAGCCCTGACTCAGGGCTGAAAGAGGCTTTAGTTCCTTGTTTGGCGGCTTAAAAAAGGCAAACAGAAGCTTTTCTCCTTTGGGGATCAATGTGAATCCCAGAAAATCCCATTATTTCCCTTTGAGATCAGTAGCCTGCTCTTGAGGGCTTTCTCTTCCCCAAGGCAACAGCCCTCTTGCTCTGCGTGAGCATCCTGCCCTTGCATGGCCCCAGAATGAGCCGAGGTAAGAAGGGAGGTGTGGTTGGGGGCACAGGTGAGCCTCCTCTTACAGCTGTTTCCTCCTGCTGGCTAGTTATCCCTTATTCCAATCTTATCCTTCCCTACCTCTAAGGGGAGGGTAATAAAGCCTTTAGAAAAGTGTTTTATAATATTCTCCTCTTCCGGAAAGCCATTTTGACTCCAGAAGATGCCTGAGAGATCTTACTTCTCTAGACTACTGCATCATTTGTGGTCTGCGTATCACTTCTCACCAGAATTATAGTGGGTGGGATGCATGTCATCATGGAAGGACAAGCATGATGGTAGTGACATTTATTGAGCCTTTACTATGGTGCCTGGCACTGGGCTAAGCTCCCTTAATGTGTTTAATAACTCTACAATGAAGGTGTTATTATTGTTCCCACAGATGAAGACACTGAGGTACAGAGAGGCCAACTGTATTAGTTAACTTAGGCTGTCATCATAAACTACCATAGACTGGGGGACTTCAACAACAGAAATTTATTTTCTATGAATTTTGGAGGTTGGAGGTCTGAGTCAAGGTACTGGCAAGGTTGGGTTTTGGTAAGGTTGTCTTTTTGGCTTACAGATAGCTGCCTTCTCGCTGTGTCATCACATGAGGGGGGGGGAGATAGAGAGAGATCCCTCTCTTGTAAGGCCACAATTCTGTTGCATTCCAGACCTCACCTTTATGACCTCATTTAACCTTAATTACCTCCTAAAAGCCCTGTTTGTAAGTATAGTCACATTAGGGGTTAGCGCTTTAACATATGAACTGGAAGGGATAGGGGGAAGGGACACAACTCAGTTCATAGAACCAAGTCACTGGCCATAGGCAGCATCATACCTGATGGAGCCCTGCCTGGTTCAGAGGGAAGTGAGTCTATTCTGCCCTCTTTTTTAAAAAAATTAATTAATTTACTTTAGAGAGAAGAAGGGAGAGAAAGAGACAAACATCAATTTGTTTCTGTGCCCTAACTGGGGGTCTAACTGGCAACCTTTGCATATCAGGACGGTGCTCTAACCAAGTGAGCTATCTCACCAGGGCTTACACTACACTCTTAAGATTTCTGGGAAATTACCCCCTGTTGAGTCTTCTATTCAGATGAAAACCTGTTTAACTTTTCCAAAAAGGAAATTGTGGAACGTGCCTAATCACTTATCCAAACTGGTCCTTATGAACCAGTTATACTTCCAGTAAATACCAGGGGCTTCCCTTCCAAAGTCTTCACCCAAACCTGCCCACCTTGGGTTTGTCCACCTGGCTGTGTGCCGAGTGCTGAGCCTGGGACCACGGCAAGGCCCACCACAGCAGACTCCTCGTGCAGAGACCAGCTGGCAATGGGTGTGCTTGAGAGGAAGGCGCTGCATGCAGGGCTTAGAAAAAACACACAACATAAAGAAAAGATGGGTACAGGGGACTCCCAGCCTCTAAGACTGAGAGTCCCGATCTCTGCAGCCTCATTGTATTTATTTGTTTCTTTGATCATCAAGCTAATTGGCAGAGCATAGACTCAGGAACAGAGAAGGATGATTAACTAAAACCTTGCAGGTATGCGGGAAATGGCTATAAGGTTCAGAAGCTCCCAGTAAACAATCTTATTAGTGCTTGCTGGGGTAGTGTTCTACCACCACAGGACTTGGCATTCCAAAGTCTGCACACAAGACTTGTTTCCCAGCAGCATTCTAACCTCCGGCCATTTTTTTACACCTTGAGGGCTCCCATGCTATCTATGTGCAGGTCCTGTGCCAAATGCTTTGCAGGGCACCCGGCCTCGCATCTCAGAGCAGTGTTAGAGATCCCGCTTTGTGAATGCAGAGCCAACACTGGAGCCAGGGGCCTGACTTTGGGGCATACACTGTGATCCCCTGTGGTTCTGGGTATAGCTCAGTGGTATCCCCTGCTCTGCCTGGACTTTTTCTCCCTGACTAGCTGTCTGCTTCTTTTCGGTGCTCCCAGAAGGGGCAGGCTTCTTTCAAGTGACTTTTAAATAGGTAAAATGTTGGTGACATGTCCTTTCGTGTGACTTCTAATTCAGAGGAATGCCATTGAGGTGTATTGTGAAGCCCACACTCTTTTCCGGAGCTACGTTTGGCTCTTCAACACAAAGGCATGCAGACACACAGTAGCTATGAGGAGGTCTTTTGGAGATGTGCTCTTACGAATAGAGGAGAAGGATATTTCATTAGCATAACAAGGGTTTTCCTTGAAATAGGTGCTCCAGAGAGCACTTGAAAGCTCTTTGTTCTTTCAAGTAGGCTAAAAGTCCTACAGAGGTCTTTCTAGGCATCAAACTCTCTGGAGGAGCCTGCTCTAGACAGGACCATGGGGTTTTCGAACCCAGCTGCTTTCCCTTCAGTCCTGAAAGCATTTGCACATCCCAGCTATGGGCTGTGGTCTGGGGCATGAGGAGCCTTCATGGGAGCCTGGGCCTGGGCCTGGGCCAGCTTTTCCTTCCTGCTGCAATTATCCTACGGAGTAGCCACTGAGCGCCCTCCCGGCTTCACTGGGGCAAGGCTGATCTGCTTAAAGGGCCTCTATGCCTGCTGGGCTTCTTGGCCTCTCTGTCCCTTCAGGCGGCCTGTGTGTAGACTGATGCAGGATTTGTACTCACTTAGCCCAGCAGAAGGAGTTAGGGTCGAGAGGGGACTGATGGCCAGAGATCAAAGGTTAAGAGGGGTTAAGCCTTCACCCCACAAGGTCACACCAGTCAGCCCCAAGACAAATCACTTACAGTATTTTCCTGAAACATGCAGCACAGGTAGGCCTGCCTGGAATGTCCACTTACTAAGGAAACTTCATCTTCCTAGTGTGGAGGGTCCATATTCCAGTTTCTTGTTATTAACCATCGGCTCTGGTTTGGGGCAAATCATTGCCTCTCAGGGCCTCCATTTCCCCATCTTTCCAATAAGGAACTTGGACTTGATTGACAATCAGTAGTAGATTGACAATCAGTTCATTGTCTTGGTCCATTTGAGTCCTAACTGTATTTCTGCTCTTGGGCAGCGAGAGGAATTTAGGCTAGACAAGGTGGACAGCAGGAAAGATGGTAGACCCGACCAGCGTTCCCGAGGGGACTGCAATCTGTTTTCTCCAGGGATGTTGGAGATCAGAGCACACCAGGTTGGTCTGTGTGGGAGCAGTGCAGGGGTGATCCCCAAGCTGAGCCTCAGCTCCTTTCTATCTGCCCATCTGATGGCTCTGATTCAGAGGGCCAGACTCCATCAAGTCCTCCCAGTGGGGCAAGATCAAAGCATGAGAGGGCTGGTTCATCTTGGGAGCACAGTGGAGTCCCTCCAGTGGGTGGAATATTCTTCTGCCTGCTTGCCTCTGATCAGTTAGGTGCAGTGCCAAGGCATACCTATCGGGATTATGGCATCCCTGCCAGCTGTGCAGCCCTGGGGCACTGGTCTCACACAGAAGGGGCACATCAAGCTGTAGGAAGCACTTGGAGGCTGCTCTTTCATGAACATTTTTTATTTTTTTTACAGAGACAGAAAGAGGGATAGATAGGGACAGACAGACAGGAACAGAGAGAGATGAGAAGCATCAATCATCAGTTTTTCATTGTGACACCTTAGTTGTTCATTGATTGCTTTCTCACATGTGCCTTGACCGTGGGCCTTCAGCAGAACGAGCAACCCCTTGCTCAAGCCAATGACCTTGGGTCCACGCTGGTAAGCTTTGCTCAAACCAGATGAGCCAGCGCTCAAGCTGGCGACCTGGGGGTCTCAAACCTGGGTCCTCTGCATCCCAGTTCGACGCTCTATCCACTGTGCCACACCACGTGGTCAGGCTTTTATGAACATTTTGAGAGCAAGACATGGTTGAGAAGAAAATGGAGGTTGTCCTTTCCCCTATGGGACTTTCTGTTCCTTTTCAGAGGCATGCTCAAACCTCCTCTCCAGGATGCTTGGGTCAAAGCCACAGGCTCCTACAGAACTGCCCTTTTCCATCTTGGGTGGGTCAGAGTGGCAGCTGGGCTGAGGAAAAGACACCAGATGTGGACACAGGAATGACCAGGGGTCTGTGGGGGTTTCACAGCATGGTTTTGGAGTCAGAAAGAATCCCCCGCTCCTTTACTGGCTGTGAAACTTGGGCAGGTGACTCAACATTTCTGTGCTTCTCTGTAGGTTCTCGTCTATATACTGGGGTAATAATGAAGTGTCAGTGAGGTCAGCATGTGAAAGCACTTACAGAAGTAGCAGTGTCTGCAACATGATAAGTGCCAGTAAATGACAAATGCTCTAAAAATAGCATGGAGAAGAGAGGATAAAATAGTGTGATGTTCAAAGTTAGTGGGAAGGTCCCTTCCAACCAAGAGTGGGGCAGCGAATGAGAGTCCTGATGGGGAATACTAATAATCACAGATATTTGTGGAGTGGTTTCTCCAGCACAGGTGCCAATCATTTACACTTTTTATGACAGCCCCATGGGAAGGTGCTGCTACTGTCCCTTGTTTTACAAGAGCCCACTGAGGCTGGGAGGTAGATCTGGGTTTGAGCCATATTTTAGACTTAGAACATGAATTGTTAAACAAAAGTTCCCATGACTGTAAGATTGGCCTCCATTGCAGTCTCAAGCCATTTCAGAAAGAGACTTGGGGTCAGGCATGGAAGATGGAAACTAGGATCCCAGCATCCCCCTGGTCTTGTGGGGAGTACAGAAAGGGAAGCCCACTCTGCCTTCCACCAGAGGAGGGAGCCTGAGGCTTCCCAGAGCTTGAGGGCTGAGGCAGGAGGCTGGGAAGGGATAAGGTCCCCAGCCTTGGGCCCTGAGCATGATGCTCCACTCGAGTCAGAAGACTGTACCCCCACCCTCTTATTATGTTCTTCTATAAAGAAGTGTGGGAGGGAGGGAGGAAAGCCTGTGTCCCCAAAAGAGGAAATAGGAGATATGAAAGTAGATTTTAAAGGCAGGATACACTGCTCTGACAGCATGGTTCCTGGCTGTATTCCAGCAGGACACAGAGAAGGTCCTAGGACTCAGCAAGGTCCAGTGCTTAAACCAAGGAAAGTGGATCCGATGGCTGGATTGAGCAGTCTCCCTGATGGAGGCTTTTGAGAGAGTGGGTCAGGGTGGGTGCCATGCTGTTCCATTTCCTAGAGGGGCTCATCAGTCCCCTGCTCCTCACCCCCAGCAATGATGGATGTGGCAATCAGGGACAGATGGCAGTCCCCAGAGAGACAAATGGGAAAAGAGGAGAAACCTCTCCCTTAGTGAAGGGAGGGGGTCAGGCTGGGAGCAAAGCTCACCAAGAGAAATACTTTCCTCCCTGGCATTTGTATCATTGGGGACCTCGCCCCAGTGACCGCCTAGAACAGTGGTTGGCAAACTCGTTAGTCAACAGAGCCAAATATCAATAGTACAGCGATTGAAATTTCTTTTGAGAGCCAAACTTTTAAAACTTAAACTATATAGGTAGGTACATTGTTATTAACTTAATTAGGGTACTCCTAAGCTGGCCTTTGCCAAAAACATCGCATGCTATTAGGTCGCATGTGGCTCGCAAGCCGCGGTTTGCCGACCACTGGCCTAGAACAATCTGGGCCTCAGTAAAGCTGGCTCTGCCAGGACAGAGAGGACAAATGCTTTAATGCGAGGGCTAGGGATGGCAGAACTGTCTAAATAACTTTACACAATGTCCCAGCTGTGAAATGAAGATAAGGCCACTGGCCACCCCCAGGCATCCTCAGAGCTACTTCTAGGGACATCCGACTGGCCTCACCCAAGCCACTTTTGCCCCCATTCACTACCCACAGAGTTTTTCAGGAATCTATTACTATTATTATAGGGATGCTGAGGCCCAGAAGGGCAAGAATTTTTTTTATTAATATTTTTGAACATGGGAATATCTGAGGGCTCTGAACCCTAAGTCTTGAGCTTTAAGAAAGTAAATCAAGCCTGACCAGGCAGTGGCGCAGTGGATAGAGCGTCAGACTGGGATGCGGAGGACTCACGTTCGAGACCTCAAGGTCGCCAACTTGCGTGCGGGCTCATCTGGCTTGAGCAAAAAGCTCACCAGCTTGGGCCCAAAGTCACTGGCTCGAGCAAGGGGTTACTCGGTGAGCTGAAGGCCCGCAGTCAAGGCACATATGAGAAAGCAATCAATGAACAACTAAGGTGTTGCAACGAAAAACTGATGATTGATGCTTCTCATCTCTTTGTCCCTATCTCCCTCTCACTGACTCTCTGTCTCTGTAAATAAAATAAATAAATAAAGAAAGTTGGGTGATATGGTAGATGGGCGGGGTGTTCTTTTAACCGTGGGGGATTTGATAACATACTGAGGGGATTAGGTGATAACATACTGGGCACTGGGGTGCTCCAGGATCAACAGGCTAAAAATGAAAAGAAAAAGATGGCTGCCACTGCCATGGCCTTGCAGGCTCTCACTGGATTAGAACAGACAGTAAAGGAACTGTGGAGCCAGAAGATGGTGGGCCATTCTGTTTATTAACGTCTCCTGACGGCAGAGGAGCAAACAGGCAAGGAAGACAGCTTCCTTCCCTTTCTCCCATCTCAGGACCCCACCAGTCTCAGCACTCCCCAGCCAAACAGCTGGGTGGAAATTAGGGCTCCCAAGTCCCAACTCGGGTCTCTGGTTCAACCACCCGGACTCATTCTCCGATCACCCTCCGGACTTACCCTCTGGACTCTCTCTCTGCTCTCTCCAGCAAAGCAATAGCAAACAACCCCCCCTTCCAAGCAGGAAGGCAGTCCGCAATCTGCAATCTGCCGCCCTGAGGGTAAGCACCCACAGCCTTCCATAGACTATACACACATGGTGCTTCCCCACGGCAATGCAACAATTAGGCAAAATATGTATACATGAGCAAACCTAACACAAGTTTCACACTTGGAACGCATTGGTTTGACCAACAAAAGAAAAAAAAATCTGCGATATCCTCTAGTGAGTTACTGAAAGTTGTCCCCAGAAGCAGTGCTCCAAGGCCAGCACTAATCTCCCCAACTCCTCCAAGTTCCTGGTGGCCGCCTCCCCATACTTCATAGATAGTTTCTGGGAAGTCCACCTCTTCCTGGGGCCCTGGACCCTGAGGCCACTGCAGAATAGTCTCTCAATGCCCTACCTTCCCAAATGCATTCTGTCCAAGAGCAGAAACTCAGAAATGGGTGGAAGGAAGGAAGGACCAGAGACTGTAGACCCATTCCTGCCTGGTCTTAGACTGGTTGAGTGATTAGACAAGTCCTTGTCCTGCTTCCTATCTAAAGGTCTCCAGCTACACTGAAAGATGTCCTTTCAGTCAGCCCTAGAGGATGGGGTGGGGATGAGGTGAGGTGAGGTATAAGGTGGGACCCCAGTGCAGTCACAGAATAATCAAGGACCTATCAGCCTTGGACTCCATGCCCTGGCTTGGGACGGGGGCAGGGCTTTTATAATGAAACCTTTAAGGCTTTAAAAATTCTTCCTGAGTCCCATAACATATCAAAGATACAAAAATGACTACAGGTCCTATATTGAATTTAATATTTATAGAGCTATATGCATTGATTTACATCTGTCTGATTACAATGTTATATTAGAATTTAATTGCATGTTTATTAACATCAATTTTGCTGGGGTTTCGTTTTGCATTTTAGAACTAGTAGTTTTTTCTTTTCCAAGTCTCAAACCCTTCCTTAGGGCCCGTAGAAAAACCTAGGGCTTTGTGCTTCTGTTTTGTGGGGTTTTGGTTGCTGTTCGGGATGGGGGGGGGGTTAGAAGAGAGAGGGGAGGTGAGAGGAGAGACTGCTTGTCCCTCTCCTCCAGCCCCGCCTGCCCTTCGGGAGGCGCCAGATTGTGTGGGCGGTGTCGCCTGGGGATGGTGGGATGTGGCTCCCACCCAGTTGAGGGCAGGAGCTCCTTCCCGACTCGCCAGGGAAGTGCGGCCCTAGCGGGCTCCTCCTCTTCCTCGGGTTGCATAGAGCTCTCCTCCAGTTGGAGAGCCTTTCATCTCTTTGTTTTTACTGTGATTAACCCGTCCCGGCGAGCGTGGCTCCCGGCAGCGCGGGGAAGGGGAAAGGAGGGCAGGGCCGCGAAGGGAGGGAGGGGCTCTGGGCTTTGTCGCTTTCCGGGCATCCTGCTGCCATAGCAATGAGGCTTTCTAAAGCCTCACTTTGATTCGATTCCATTTAAAGAGTCTGCCTGCTCAGTCTCCAGAGTGGAGAAGGCGTTCTGGCTTCTCCAGCCTTGCCCTGCGCCCCTCGCCCTTGGGAGGGAAGGGTGCAGCCCGGGCTGGATTGTCGGTCCTGTGCGGGGTTTAGGGTAACCGGGTTGTTGGGGAACGAAGGACGTGATTTCGGGCACACACACCCCCTCCCTGGGTCACCCAAAGTGGGAGACTAACCTTATGCGCCTGCGCCCCCCGGGAGTCCTTTCCTTTCCGGGAGCGTCGGATCTGGAGGGAGGCGAGCGATGGTCCGGCTTCTGTCCGGCCGCAGAGAGGCCGGGGCACCTGCCGATCGCTCCACCTCTGCATGCATTTCACACTTTTCTATCCTGTTAGGCTTCCGCACTCCTGTGCCTATGCGGACTTTTCCCCTTCTGGTTTTTATGTCACGTGGATTTAATCTAGTTAGACGATTTTCTGCTTAAAATTGCATTGTTAACAGCAATTGTTTAAAAGTGGGCCGAGAGCGAGGGTGCCGAACCTTTGAACCGGGTAGGTTTTGCATGCCTCTGCTCCGCGCACGAAATGAGCCAGCGCAGAGCGGAGCGGGGAGGGACAAGGGGAGGCGACACAAAACAATCCTCAGGCTTTCTGGCTACCGAGCCTTCAGGGCCTTTTCCCCAAGCGCAAACAGATGCAAATGTCTCTACAAACATCGCACAAAGCTATTCAGAGAGGCGGCCTCTCCAGGCCTCAATAGCCCTTTAAACCCAGTTCAATTGCCTCCAAGTGGAGGTAAAGGGTCCACATGCATTTTTTTACTTTGCCTGGAAGGGGGACGGAGGAGGCGAGAGCCTTGGGGAGCGGGGGCTGAGGGATTCTCTAGTTCAGCGGTTTGTGCCATCGACCCCAGCTGCCGCACACGAAAGACGAGCTGGAGGGTGCTGTGGCTCTGGTGACTCTGCGTCTGGTGCCTGGTGAGGACCGCGATGCCGCCGAAGCTGGTGCCACGGGAATGCTTGCCTCGAGAAGCCGCCAGTCCTTTCAGGCCCACAAAGGCTGCACTAAATCGCGTTGCGCACAATAGCATGAAAGGGCGCGCTTCGGTCCTTGGGGAACAAAGTGGGAGCGCACTGTTCTGAGGGAAATAAGCTCTTAACTAGTACGCAGTAGCTTCGCCGCGCCCTTTGTGCGCTCCGCACGCCGGAGAGAGCAGGCGTGCACCCTACTGGCCCCTGGGAGCATGGAGACTGTCCTTCAGCGTCCCTCTGAAATCTAGAGGCGGCCGCTGCGCATAGGGCCAGACATTTCCTTCTAACCTCACCAGCAGACGCATCCAGGGCCTGCGGTGCACTCCGTAGCTTGCCCAGAGCCCCTGCGTCCTGGAACCCTTGAGTCCTGGGAGCCCACATGTGTTACCGCGACCCTAGAGGTTCGGGCACTTCCTGACCTCCAGACCTTCGGCTGGCGGAAGAAGGGCCAGTAAAAGACGGCGTAGGTGCAGCGAAAGTGTAGTCTGAAACGGGTGGCTAAGAGACCACTGCCTTCAGTCCAAGGCCGGCTTTTCCTTCTTATCCCCCGCGCTCTGGTCCTCTGAGCAGCTAAACCCGAGCAGAAACACCTTTGAGCTGGGAGTGCCCCCCCCCCCCCCACACACACCTTCTTCCTCTGGCTGTGTGAACTATTTCTGTACCATCCACCTTTGCTGAGTCCAGTGACAGGTGGAGGGTGAGTGTCCTACCCTCACCTAACTTCCAGCACCGTGATCTCGAGAAGAAATCAAACTATACATCAGATACAGATCCATTAACCCTTCACTGTATACCTCTGAGGGTCAGTTAATTCTAGTTGCTGAGAGTAGAAAAGAATCGATTGCCTCACTGAAGGACAGGGAACAGCAGGGGCCAGCTGGGAGGTGTATAGTCTGCAGTAAGTAGTCTCTGAGCCTGCTGAGTTCCTGAACACTGCCATGAGGGTGGGGCCATATTTCACTGCTCACCCGATGGGGCCATTGAGAGATGTTCCCCGGATGCCTTTGGAATAAGTGAATGAGTTGTGTGGGGCCTCTGAGCAGGAAGTATCCTAAACAGCCAAGGGTGAGGGACTTTGGAGTCTTGGGTGCCAGGGAAGGAGAAGCCCACCTTCACCCCAGCCCTATCTGCTCAGAGCCTGCTTTCCCTCACCATAGTGTCACTTTCACTTGTCTTTTGCCAGCCCAGATATAATCCAACTGCTCCTCTCTTAGAGTTAGGATTTTGTGTCTGGCCTCAGCATGTTCCCCCCACCTCAAATTCCTTGGGTCACCTTTAGTGCCCCAAAACAATGGCTGCAGTGGCTGCTTACCCCAATTATAGGGTGGCTGATGTTGGTCACCAGTATTTATTGAGGGATACTTTGTGCGACTTCCTTTAATATCAATGGTAACAACCCGGTGAGGTGGTACCAGTTGTTCACCCCATCTTACAGTTGAGCACATCCAGGTTCAGAGCTGTCACTTGTCAAATAGCAGCAGAGCTAGCATTCTAATCTTGGCACTTGGTTCCAAAGCCCAGGCTGTTAGGAGTTTACTAATGGAGCTTCTTTCTTCTTTAACTCCACCCCCATTCGCGGTACTGGAGACCATTTCTCCTGGCGGGGGCACGCAGCCTGCCTCCCAAGAGGCACTTTCCAGAGCCTCGGAGCCTCCAGCAGGTGCAGGGCCTGTTGGGCGCATGGGGCGGGGACATTATCTCCTAATAGATAGCGGCCAGCGGCCCACACATCTGTTTATCTCTGAGGCTGCGCTGGATTGGATTTCTCAGATGTTTATCTCCCTCAGAGGAGCAATGTACTGGGACAGCCGAGAGCGCAGCTGCGGACCTGGCCTGACTGACAAGTTGGGAGCTGAGCCTCCAGCTCCTGCTGTGCTGGGTGGGGCCACTGTGATGCCCATTGCCCACCCGGATCCCCAGAGAGCACTGCAGGTGAGCAAGCAGGTCACCAGGTGCTTCTGGGTCCCTTGGTCCACCAGCACTGGCAGGCCAGGCCTCCCCTTCGCTAGGGACCACTCACTTGGGCCAGAGCAGTGTCAATGTTGATTTATTGATGCACATGGGGACAGGTTTGGGGGACAGAGGAGGTGGGCAGTGAAAAGACAGATGAAAGCCTAGTGAGTCTACTTCCTGACTTGTCATGGAGGCAACCTGGGGAACCAAGGGGGGGACCTGGGAGTGCCCTCTGCTGCCAAGAATGCCTGGGGCTAAGAGAGGCGCCCCCTTTGGAAAGAGGGAACTGTGAGGCCTCAAGTACTTACAAATGGGGCCACTTCAGGAGGATGCAAAGGTCAGAGGAAACTAAGATCTGAATGTTTACCTACCTTCCCTCGCTCTACCCCCTACCCAAAACAGGTCACCTCCCCATGTTCTTTTCTGCCACTGCAGGTTGTACCTATATGTACAGTTGAGGTGGGGTTGATTGAGGAACTTTGTACCTGAGGGTAGGAATGGGGTCAGTGCTGAGGTAACTAAACTGTGAGCAGTGTAGAATACATAGGTGACCAGGAAGCTCTTTTTGACGGGTAGGACTGTTAGCCTTTGAGGAGGCTGGCTGAACCAAAGCACTGTGACTTGTTCAAAAGGACCTAAAACCACGAGAGAAGACATCTGGATTTTGACGTTTTTCATGTCAGGCCCTCTAAGTGCCTGTGTAACCTGGTTTACATGAATGCCAGATTATGTTGGTGACTTCAGTTCACCCTGTCCAGTGGCTGCCTAATTGATGCAATTTGTCCCTCTAAAGCCTTCCTCCCAATTCCCTCATTTTACCTACCACTGAGCTCCCCATTTTATGCTCCTGATGCTGGGGACAGATTAGCACATCTGTCATAGCCAATACCCATTCCTTGCTGTGGTGGTCTGGGGTCTTGAGTGACAGGAGATAGGACACTCAGGAATAGTCTGAGTAGTACACGCTTTACCTATGCCTTGCTAAGGACTCATTCTACAGAGAGAGTATTATATAAACTGGTATTTTGCTATGTGTGGATGGTCCTGTATCTTCAGTGATGGGCAACTGACCACTTGGATTTATCATTTCACTCAACCTATATGGAGCTGGCTAGTGGTTGTAAGCCTAAAATAAACTGCAGTGTTGTTCTGATGGGCATATGGTTACTAGGTGACCCCACATGGGATAAATGTCTATCTCCTATGGCAGTATGGGCACTGACTCTGGACTAGAGAGCTAATGGGTTATTTCAGAGTGCCAAGAATGGGAGATAGGATTGTTATGAGCAGCCTCCAGTGTGCTCCTACCTCTGCACTGGAATGACAGTCGTGGGGTGAGAGTGGTCCACAGATGCTATCCTGTTGGTTTCCTCGCATTTGAGGCTGCCCTATAGCAGAGTGTGGCTCTTCTGCACCTTTATTCACTCGGAAACCACAGTTTCTGTGGAGGGCTACCAGAAACAGAAAACCAGTTCATATGGCAAGGGACAAGACAGCCCAAAATGCAGAGTGTGTTTCTACCTAGTGCTTACCTCTCTTTGCCATAAGCCTCCTGAGACTTAGACCCGGTTCTCTGTAGCCAGCAGTTCCTCTGGGAGATCTGAGGGTTAGGAAATGCCTCATCTGTACTCTATTTCTTGCCATTTATTCAGGGTTAGGCTATAAAAATGAAGCCTGTTCCGAAATAGAACAAGTTTTGGCTGATTTTGGCAGACTTCAAGATACGGATTCTGTTTGTATCTTGTGAGTTGGAATGACTCCCGCTAACAGTTGCCATTAAAGTTGGTATCCACCAAGACAGAGGCCAGGACAGGCACAGGGAGGACCTTGTCTTCCTGATTACCTTAGACGGGTGGAACTTAATTATTTCTGGAAAATGTCTGCATCCCTGAAGAGACTCTAATAGCCTTTTAACCATGAGGGGGCTTAAAAGGTTTTCCCTCCAAGAACGAGGTCCAGGTCGTGAACATCTTGAGGTGAAGAGTCAGGAATGGGAAGAATTTAACCACCCAGAGTTGCTGGCCAGCTGCCAGTGAAGGACCCTGGAGTCTTGTTTGGAAAACACTCTAGGGGCAGCTTATCTGAAGAGAAGATAGCAGCTGTGTGTCTGGAAAGAGGGGATTGGGAAGGATTGAAGAAAGGGTGCAGAGCCTCTCTGTCCTCGGGAGCCTTGGAAATACTTGCTTTTAGAGAAGGATGCAAGAAAATTGTCCTGGGATTAATTCGTAGCCCTACAGAGAACTGAAGGCAAAACTTACGGTGCCATGTGCCCAGGCTTCCCTGGGGGTGTCCTGGATATTGCGGGGGAGGCTCCTTCACTCTGGTGGTTGGTTCAGCTTTCCCACACCGCTGCGTCACCTCCATCATTTAGGCTGCCGGCTTCTTCTGGCTGATCTGCTCCCTGTTTTCCTTCCCATTGTAACAAACCGCCCATCAGACCAAATGCTTTTGGTTTGAACAAGAAGACAAAGGCTGGGAACTCTAAGAAAGGGGCTTCTCTTTCTAAATATTTACCCTCTTCCCTGATGAATCATTAAGGCTCCCTTTGTTTGTGGCTGCACAGGCACAAGTCATTGACCCCCAGCCTGCTGTGCTGGGCATGTCCAGTGGCTCAGGCCTCCCATCTCTCAAGGAGGCAGGGCTAGAGAAGCCCCTCTGTCCTGCACAGAGACCCAGAAGGCCTGCTTTAGGCTTGGGAATAGAGGCTGGGGAAGCAGCAGACCGTTTTCTTTGGCTGACCTAGATGCCAGGGAGTTATCCCTGTAGAGGGCCTGGGCTAGGCATCAGCTGGGCGAGCTCCGGACATGTCCCCAACAATGGAGGGTTGTTTTCTTTCTTTTTTTTTATTTATATGGTCAAGGGTGAGTTGAATATTGCGGTGAAGTTCTGTAAGCATTTTTGGAACCCATTCCAAGGCAGCTCACATTCCTTCAGTTGATACATGATTATGAGCTGGGCCTAGTCTTTCCTTCAGTGTCCTTAAAACTCAACCTAAGCCTGACACACAGTAGGTACTGAGAAACAAAAAGAACCATGGGGCATCTACAGGAGTGACTAATCAGATGGAGAAGAGTCCCCTTCACAGAATTTTACTGCCTGAGGCTTTGACATCATGTCCTAGGCAGGTTGTAGCTTTTTGTACCTGTAGAAGACATTTTTGGGAAAACTGTGTCCACATTAGATTGTTTTAAATTGTAATCTTGAAATTGCCCTAGATTTCTAGAAACTGGGTAAGGAATATGAGTCCTTAACAGTGGCCTTTGGGATGTGATTAGGTCCTGAGGGTGGAGCCCTCATGAAAGTATAAATGGGATTAATGCTCTTACAAAGGAGACTCTGGAGAGCTCCCCCGACTCTCCTACTGTGTGAGGGTACGGTGAGAAGTCTGAAGTGTGCAGCCCCAGAAGAGGGCCCTCATCAGAACCTGGCCGTGCTGGCTGGCACTCTGATCTTGGCCAGCCTCCAGATCTGAGAAAAATAAATGTCTGTTGTTCATAAGCTACCCTAGCTGTGGTTTTTGGAGGTCACCAAGAGGACATGACTGCCAGTTGACCTTGAGCTGGACCCAGATGAGCTTTTTATGCTCCTCTCTGTCCTTGGAATGTATATTCTACCCACTCTTCCTGTACTAGAGGCCACCTCAAGGACACGGCCTTGAGACAGTATTATATTATTGAGACCATGTGGACTACATACACAAATGAACCCTATAAAAGGCATCTATATAAAGCCAGACCTTCCCGGTCTGATCTGGAAGGAGTCTGAGGTACCTTCCCTGTGGTCTGCCCCAGTTACTGCCAATAGAAGAGGCTGGCGGGGGAGCGGGGGTGACAACGGCAACTCTCTGACTATATGATAGTAGAAATCAAGAGGCAGGGGGACTTGATCTACTTTGCTCTTTACTTCATACTTGATTTCTTCTACTGGAAATGAGGGGGCTTGTTTCAGAAGAGTGCCACCGCTCGTCTTTTCCCCTTTCTCCCATCGGAAATGAAATGAAAGCCTTTACAGGGGCCTTCCATCTGCCCCCAGCACTGAGTCTATGCCTGGTTCAGTGTACACTTCAGATAAAGACAGTGTACACTGAGCCATGATTCATTTCCCCTGGAGGCCATAGCCTCTCCATCTGTCTTTACTTCCTCAACAGCCTGTGGTACAGGGCCTAGTTCTTTTATCAGGGGCTTAGTAAATAGAGGATCCCTGCAAACAGATTAAAACACTATTTTAAAATCCTGTCTTCAGAGAGTTCTTATTTGTACACACATACACACACAAACAAACACGTGTGTTCATATGTGCATGTCCCCTCCATAAAGCTATCTTCCAAAATGGGATCAGGTCAGTCTCTGCCCCATTCCCTCTCTACCCTGGGTTCATATCCAGGGAAGCGAAAGATGAGCCGTGTGTTTTTTTTTTTTTAAAGCCAAATGATTTGGATCTCGGTTAGAGGGAGGCACATCTGTCATGCCCAGCCTGGGGACTATGGGGCAGGCCTCTGGGGGCAGCCTGCAAGTATCTTGAACCAGCTCTCATTTGAGAGTGGAAGGGAACCCTCCAACAGACCGTGCAGGGCAGGGCTCCTTGTGGTCTCCTGTGCCCCACCCCCACTCCAGCACGGCCCCTTGCCTGGTGCTGGCTCTTGCCCTTGGGATCCTCATCTCCCACCCTGTGTGTGAGGTGGTGGCGGGGAGAAGTGGTAGGTTTTTGTTCTGGAGAAAATCTGGCAGTCCTGAATTTATTCTTGAATCAACCATCTGCTGAGTGTGTGTTCTAGGATTATGATACATTTTTAGAGGGGAGGGGAGGGGTGGAAGGTGAAAAAATGGTGAGTCCTTGACTTCTTCCCTGCTATTCCTGGAGCCCTTTAGAGAGGGAATTGGCATAATAAAGCAGTGGGAAGCTCGGAGTCAGACCCAGTGTCAGGTCTGGCTCTGCTGCTTTCTGATCCACACCTTTTGTTTCTATCTGTGTAGTGCACGCTGTTCACCTGAGGACCCACCAAGCCATTGTATGCAGTAAGTTTTATAAACTGCAGAGTGGTGTGAACCTGCCATTTGTCCACGATGATGACACGAGGACCAGAAGAGCCAGTGTTAGCCAAGGGCCAGGTACCTGCTGCTTTGGCACTTTGGTTCAGGGTGTCACCACAGCTTTTCCTCCTGAGCATTGATGGCTGGAGAGTTGGGATGCAGCTTTGGAAGCTGATCTTTGCTTGTCAATTCATCAGAGCCCACTTATTGCTGAGGGGGAGGAATGAGGCCGGCACCTGCTCCCGTGGCATGAGCATGTACCCCAGCATCCTGCCTTGGCCTCATGGTCTGACAGATGTCTTTTCTCAGAAGGAAAAATGGGGAGGGGACATGGCTTTAGCTGGGCCCTAGAAGGATGTAGGTGGTTGAATCAGATGACCCAGACTTCTTTTTCTCACCCTTTTAAATACTTCAGATCTTGGGAAGAAAAGGAGATTTCCCCCGGCAGGGTGGACAATTGTCCTGGCTTGCCCAGTACTGAAGGGTTCCCGGATGTGGGACTCTCAGCACTAACACAGGCATACACCCAGGCAAATCAGGTAACACGAAACACAGTGTTTATTCTTGTGGTACTATTTATTAATTATTGTATTATTTTCCATACTTAAAACTGTAAACCTACATTTGCCCCACCCTGTATATATTTTTCTAACTTCTTTTTCTGAACATGTTTTGTAGTATTCGCTTCATGCACTAGAACATATGTAAGGTATATGTAGGTTATGACATGAAATTTCAAAATGAGCACTGAGAAACTTCCCACCTTAAGGTGTAGAGCATGACTGTGTTAGGTGTGCTTAGGCTGTCATAACCAAGTGTCACAAACTGAGTCGCTTAAAACAACAGGGATGTATTCTCTCATGGTTGTGGAGACTAGAAGTCTAAAATCAAGGTGTCAGCAGGGCCACACTCCTTTTGAAGGCTCTAGGGGAGAATCCATCCTCATTTCTTCCAGCTTCTGGAGGTTCCTAATGTGCCTTGGCATAGGGTAGCAGCACCCCACTCTCTGCCTTCATCTTCGCATGGCTTGCTTTCCTGTGTCTGTGCTCATATATCTTGCTCTTTTATTTTCTTTTATAAGGACACCAGGTATGGGATTCACTCAGTTTTTAGCCTAGGAAATGTAAAACTCTTAGTTATATATGCAAAGACTCTATTTCCAAATAAAGTCATATTAACGGGTAGTAGGGGTTAGGACTTGGACATATTTTTTGGTGGGGAGAGGATATTGTTCAACCCACTATGATCACCCTTACCAGCATGTCTACCTATGTATCCCTTTTATACCTTGTATCTTATACTTTTTTCCCTGCCCCTGATCACCATCCTGAAGTTAGTGGTTATTACACAGTTTATATAGTCTTTGTGACCTGCTTTTTTCATTCAGTATTTAAGATCCACTCTCTTCCTCTCCTGCAGTCATGGCTCAATTGGAGTAAATTGGCGCTGGGCGCTGAGGATGGCTCTATGGCCTCCTCCTCAGGCACGAAATGGCTCCAGTTGCAACAGATCAACAGTCCCAGATAGGCAGAGCATCACCCCCTAGTGGGCTTGCCAGGTGGATCCCGGTAGGGGTGCACGCAAGAGTCTGTCTCTGCCTCCCTTCCTCTCACTAAAGGAAGAAAGAAAGAAAGAAGGAAGAAAGGAAGGAAGGAAGGAAGGAAGGAAGGAAGGAAGGAAGGAAGGAAGGAAAATTAACCTTAGCAGGGTGACACTGATCAATAAGAGTACATAGGTTTGAGGTAAACATTTCTATAGCATTTGAACTGTTGATTATATTGTATACCCATCACCCAAAGTCAAGTCATTTTCTGACACCTTATATTTGTCCCTCTTTATGACCTTCCCCCCACCCTTTTTACCCACCCCTTCCCCTACATCCCTCTCCCCCTGGTAACCACTTCACTTTTATCTATGTCCATAAGTTTTAGTTTTATATCCCACCTATGTGTGAAATCATACACTTCTTAGCTTTTTCTGATTTACTTATTTCACTCAGTAAGATGTTCTCTGTTCTCAAAGTGAGTTTTTAGCCCAGGAAATGTAAAACTCTCAGGATATGCCTTCTCTATGGTGGTGAGTATTACATAATAAACTCTCATCTTCCCCCATGATTTTCCTCTATAGCACATTCTTTCTGGTGGGTGTCTGCCCTCAGAGAGAGAAAGCGCTAGACTCTGAAGTCTCACCTGCTGCTGGCTGCATAGTCTCTAGCAAATCCATCTTAATGGGTCATTAGAGGTGCCTAGAAACTGTAATTATGGTATAACATTTCATGGGCTTACAATTGAAGGCTGTGTTTTCCAGACACCCAAATCAAGTCCATTGTGGAATGATGCGTCTCAGAGAGTTTGCGTATGACATTCTGGATGAGCAAAAACAGATGCTCACCTTTAGCTCAGGGAACCACTTACTGTGAAGTGAGTGATACAGGCATCCCCAATCATTTGGTTGCAATAATTTATATTAAAACTGGCAGAGTAGAAAGCATGCTGATGACCGTTAAGGACCAATGTAACAGTGTACTCTGGGGAACTTTTTCTGCAGAGGAGGGGGAAAAATCATCATTTGTCCTGGTTAGAACACAGAGTCCATACTGGAGGTGACAGAATATGAGCACAGCAAAGGACCTTAATAAATCAGGAGACTAAGGCCCAAGAAGGAGATATAATCAGCTTCTGCTTTTTGTGTAGACCTTTGGGGTAGCGACATCTTTTTCTGAAAGCCTACTTAATTGCCTTAGGTTGCCTTCCCTGAAAAAAGAGTCTGAATCAGCGATTCTTGAGTAAGTGACTCATTGAATAAGTGTTCTCAGGTAAAAACTGTACAGTGGTGAGAACAAAGTAGGGGAAGAAGTTAGACAAAGATTGGTTTCAGCTTAAGTCCAACCTCAGTCTGATCCCTCAGGAAACTCTGCAGTGTGAATAGTGCCTCAAGATTGCCCCACCTTGTACCTTCATTGATTGGTTATTGGATGCAGGCTGCCTAAGGCGAGGGAATAGCCACCCCACCAGAACTGTCTCTTTCTCCCATCACTGAGGCCGATTCTCTGAGGGAGGCAGCTATGGGCTCTTGATAGCCAACACTCTTAGCAGTTGATGAGATTATTATTTGGGTTAGCAAATGGTGTATGGTCAGAGGATGGGAGTTATTTTGAGCAAATCGTACAAGTTTCCATTTAGCTCCAATTTGTGCAAATTGTACAAGTCTTCATTTAACTCCAAGTTATGCCCCTAATGTCAGCTCCAGTAGGGTGAGGATCTCAGGCCCCTAGTATGCCCTGTGGAAAATCAGCATGGGATCTCTTTTAGAAAAGAATACATTATGCCAAAAGAGGCCTATGTCAAAATAGATCATAGAGCTAAAGGGAAAAGCTACAATTATAACATTTGTAGACGAAATCTGGGAGAAAATATTTGCAATCTTGGGATACGAAAATATATCCTAGATAGGAAACAAAACACGAATAATAAAACAACAACAAAGATGAATGGGAATCAGAAAATGTTAAAACCTTCTGCTTCTCAGAAGGGCTGTTAAGAAAATGAAAAGACAAAACCTCAGGATGAAGAAAGTAGTCGGAATGTGTGTTTCAGACAGAACTGCATCCAGATACATAAAACACATTTGTAACTCAGTAATTAGAAGGCAAGCAACCCAATCAAAAACTGGCAAAGGAAACGCATAAGTAGCAGTAATTAACTCTGATCTAAATTTAAAAGCTAACATTGATTTTGTTTTAGAAATATCTTTCACTGCTATTTTGACTTTATTCTTTTTTGTTCTCTTACTCATGGTGGTGTTTGGGAATTAATATATCTGTATATGATATGCTAATCTGATTATACATTGAACATATGTTTGTAAAAAAAAATCAGTATAAAAATGGGCAAAGGACCTGAACAAGCGCTTTACAAAAATAGTTATATACGGAAGACCAGTAAGAACATGAAACGAGGCTTGACATCAATAGGCATCAGGGAAAGACAAATTAAAACCATAATATGATGTCACTACACATCCAGTTGAATGGCTAATATTAAAAAGAATAAGAACACCAAGTCTGGCCATCTACTCAGAGTAACTAACTCTCATACACTACTGGCAGGAGTGGCAAGTGCCCCAACCATTCTAAAAAACAGTTTGTCAGTTTCCTTCCTTCCTTCCTTCCTTCCTTCCTTCCTTCCTTCCTTCCTTCCTTCCTTCCTTCCTTCCTTCCTTCCTTCCTTCCTTCCTTCCCTCCCTCCTTCCTTCCTTCCCTCCTTCCTTCCTTCCTTCCTTCCTTCCTTCCTTCCTTCCTCCCTCCCTCCCTCCCTCTCTCCCTCCCTCCCTCCCTCCCTTCCTTTTCAGTATTTTAAGATTTTTATTTATTGATTTTAGAGAGAGGAAAGAGAAAAGGGGGAAGGAGTGGAAAGCATCAGCTTATAGTAGTTGCTTCTCCTATGTGCCCTGACTGAGAAAGCCCAGGGTTTCGAACCAGTGACCTCGGCATTCCAGGTCAACACTTTATCCGCCGCGCCACCACAGGTCAGGCAGTTTGGCAGTTTCTTATAAAGTTAAATATACCCTTTTTATATGACACAGGAACTCCACTCTTAGGTGTTTTCACAAGAGAAATGAAAATATATGTCCACTCAAAGACTTGTGCATGAATGTTTATAATAGACTTATTCATTGTGGGCCATATAAGCCAGAAACAACCCAAATGTCCATCAGCAGGTGAATGTGTAAGTAAATTGCGATACACACACGCAATGGAATACCGCTCAGCAAGTAAAAGAGTTTGAATCACTGTTATACACAACAATATGATTGTATCTTAAAAACATTATCCTGAGTGAACTAAACACAAAAGAATGCATATTCTGTGATTCCATTTATATGGAATTCTAGAACCAGTAGAACTAATCTACAGCCTCCGAAAGTGAATCAGTGATGGTCTGGGACCAGAGAAGGAAGAAATTCGAATGGAAGGGGGCAGGAAGGAATTTTAGAGGGGGAAGAATTGCTCTGTATTTCGATGGAGATGGTTAAACTAATATATCTATTTGTTAATACTCAACAAAATGTACATTTTATTGCCTGTAAATATACCTCAAAGTTGTTTTGATGAAAATACAATAGAAATGTGGTTACTTTTGGATGATGATGTTAAAGATCATTTTTATTTTATTCTTTATTATTTTCTGTGCTTCTAAATTCTCTATGGCAATCTCATCACTTTTTCTTTTTCTAATATTTCTTTTTTTTAATTAAAAAAGGGCACTTTAAATTTACTGATTTCAGAGAGAGGAGAGGGTGGGGGGAGCAGGGAGCATCAATTCACTTCTTATATGTGCCTTGACCAGGCAAGCCCAGGGTTTTGAACTGGTGACATCAGCATTCCAGGTTGATGCTTTAGCCACTGCGCCACCACAGGTCAGGCATCACTTACCGTTTCAAAAGTCCATTGTCACTGTAAAATGTTCTCTCCACCATTGCAGCCTAAGCTCAGATGCTGTCTCCCTTGGAATCCTTACCCGTTGCCTCAGTTGAATTGTTTCTTTTTCTGGGTCCCCATTGCCTTGTTGGTGCCACTGCTAACCATTTGCATTCTGTGTCAGGCTATGTTACTACTTATGTAGTTGGTTTCTTGCCCTATGGATGCCCAGTGGTAGAATGGTTGCGCAACTAACTGCTCATTGTTTGCCAAATTAAATTGAGATTTGTGAGACTGAGGTATAGATATAGTGCAATATATATACATTAACTGTCATCTGTACATGCACCCACAGTGAAGTGGGGGAAACTGAAACAGATCATAGAGTAGTTAGGAGCTTGGCTTCAAGTCCAACCTCTGGCAGTTACTAGCCAGGTAATCTAATTGGGCAAAGCCCTTTAACTCTCTGAACCTTTGTATCCTTTCTGCAAAGTGAGGCTAACGATATCTCTATGTTTGTTATAGGGCTTAAGTAGTTCAGTGCTTGTTACATAGTAAATGCTTTCTTACTATTGGCTGCTATTGTAATTATTATCATTATAACAAATAATAATAACATAAAGTAAGGGGACTTCCTAGATGGGAAAATACTGAGAAATATACAGGTAAATAGAGCAAAGGTTTTCTCCCTAGTAAAAAAAGACTGTCATTTTGATTAGTGGGCATGTAACATCAGCCTTTAAAGGCCAATTGAAAATTAATTTTCTTCCACATTAATGGTTTTTGAGAAAATCAAAACCATTTCCCACAGAAGCAGATGCCCTGAAAGGAGTTTGGGTTTTGCTGGCTCTGCTCTTCATTCAGGTATCAGGTGGCAGCCAGGGCTCAGCCTGGAGGAGGCTGCCTTTCTCTGGAGTGTTTGCTGGAGCCGGGCTGACACAGATCTGATAGAGCTTGTCAGATCTCTGAAGAACAATCGACTTTCTAAGCAGAGCCCCCTATCTGAGCCGCACGGTGCTGCCTTACATTTGTAAATGCCAGCGCGCTGCTAAGCACGTCCGGGTGAATAGAAGTGTTTTGATGTTTTGTTTTTGGTCGGAGATTGAAGTCCAGTGTCTTGGGACCCAGTGACTTCGGCTGACCTTCCTGCTACATGGACAGGGCTAAATTTCAACCCCTGGAGGCTTCTGCACACAAAACCTCATGCCTCGCAAGGGCAGGTGCAAGGAAACCCGGCGGAAATCTGAAGTCTTCGCTGCCTTAGAGACCCGAGCTCGCCTCTGTCAGAGGAATTAGGTTTCACAAGCCCTTTTTTATGTAGAAAGCATATCATTAGGAATCTGGACAAGGCGACTTATTAAAACTGCTGCCTGTAGCAGAGAGAAAGCCGTAAATGCCTAAGGACATTCAATGGCTAATGGTTTGCACTTTTATTTCCAATAACTCTAGCAGCAGCTTGGCTGGTGTAATGGGCTTCCAGATGGAGGCGTCTCTGTTATTTTAGTCTTGTTGGCTCTGATAAACATGTTTTCCTCAAAATTTGTATTTCAGTTTTGAAATCAGGAACGACCTTTCATTTATAATTTTTAATTGAGTAAGCAACTTCATAAAATCTGTAACTTCATCCTCTCACCCCTTCTGAACTACTGCTGACATCTAACTCCTCCAGCCTAGCTAGTGTTTGCATTACTTTGATCAATGTGTATGTAAAGTTTGCGATCTATTTCTGCAACATTTAGTTCAAACTTTCTGTCCTTATATGGTCTTTAATAACCATTCTTAGAAGGTAATAGGTTTTCATGACAGTATCCTGCCCTGCTTTACCGAGTTGTTCCGCTGGGCTTGAGTAGTTAGAGATTTGTTGTTGTGGAGGTGGTGGTTTTAAATGGATTATTTGCACCTTTGGCTACTGAGTTTTTCTTTTCTTTAAAAAACAATGCTTCCTTTAGCTACATTAGTAAAAGTGGTTCTGAGAGGTGCTCTGATATATTCAAGGGACCCCCCCCCCCCGGTCTTCTACTCCTGCCCCTTACCCTGCCTTTAAAAAGTCCAGGCTCCACATGCATCTGCAAGGTCTTCCTTGGCTCCCTCTGATGTCTGACAGTACCCCTCCCATGTCAGTGGCCTTGTGGAACCTGGAATCCGGGGCAGACTCCTACTTTTGTTTTTCAGGCAATCTCCAGGAATGGGTTTTCTATATGAGGTCATGTGGACTGACCTCAGCTGATGTCAGAAGATCTACTCTTTTCATTTATTTATTTATTTTTCCAAAGTTAAAAGCGGGGAGGCAGACTCCCACATTCACCAGACTGGTGGACTCTGCCCACCTGGGGCGTTGCTTGGGCTCCATTCTAGCGCCCAAGGAGGAGGCCATGGAGCCGTCCTTAGCGCTGGGGCCAATTTTGCTCTAATGGAGCTTTGGCTGCAGGAGGGGAAGAGAGAGACAGAGAGAAAGGAGAAGGGGAAGGGTAGAGAAGCAGATGGGCATTTCTCCTGTGTGCCCTGACTGGGAATTGAACCTGGGACATCCATGTGCCAGGCTGACACTGTATTGCTGAGCCAACTGGCCAGGGCCCAGAAGCTCTACTCTTAAAAAAATAAATCCCATATGTTTAATTTGTTAAATACACATTCTCTGGAGATTCAGGCTACCTATGTTTTGTTTTATTTATTTATTTCCCCCAGCAAGTGGTTGCTGAGGTAAGAGTACTTCATGGTGTGGGACTGAGCACTTTCTACAGAATGGAGACCCCTGTGACTGTGACTGATGGAGTCTGATTGAAAGTGCTCAATTGTGCACACTGTCATTTTGACAGGAAACATCTTGGAGCTACATGAAGCCATGATCTGGCTCCTGCCATTCTTTCTGTCCTCACTTCTACTAACTCCTAGTTTTGCATGGCTCCATTCATGCCGGCTTCTTCACTGTCCTTTGAATACACCAATCTCTTCCCTCTTCTTGGAAGGCTCGTTCTCTTGACCAGAGCAAGGCTGATTCTTACCACTCTGGTGTCAGCTTAGTGGTCCCCTCTTCTAAGAGGTCTCTTCTGACCACCACTTCTGAAGTGGTTTCTATTAACTCTTTAGTGCATTTTACTTCTTAAATCTTTGCAGAGCTTTTTATTGTTACCTGTTATTTTGTGTGTTGACTGTCTCTCCCACCAGCTGATAAACCATGAGTGCAGGGATCCCATCTGTCTTATTCTCCCAAATCCGAGAACAGAGCCAGGCACACAGTAGGTACTCATAAATATTCATTGAATAGCTGAATGGATCCTTTGCTCAACAAGGACTTACACAATGCTCCTAGGTAGACACTGAAATTCAGAAAATTAGAGCCAGACACGCACTTGGTTTTTAATAAAGTCTTGTGTTGATGTGGCTATTTTGCAGATCAGTGGTCAGCCCAGGGAGAACAGCCCCGCACTCCTGGCTGTTTTCCTTACATTATTTTTCTGGCAGTGGTAACTGGGGCTCCCTGAAAAATACTATTAGGATGTTTAAGATACTGTCCTGTATACAAGGAGTGCTCATTACAAGCATTCATTCATTCAGCCAGCGAACAGTGCCATCAAGAACTCGGAATCTGAGATTGTATCCTACTTGCAAGCTAACCAGTTACCCTGCTAGTTTGTGCTGTTAGAAGATATGGGACTGTTGGGTCAGAGGCAAAGGATGGTTAATTACTGATAGCGACAGCAGTGACCAGAGTATTAGCCTCATTGTGATGATTCCCCAATCCCTGATTTCTCTAGGGTGGTATGAAGAGGGCCAGATGACACCTACACACACAATGAGTTACAGGAGAGGAACTCTGAGTTTAGGGAACCTGATTCTTTTATATTGAACAGTCTGTCTGCCCCTTTTTTTCTGGAGGGAGACACTGTCTCTATCTTCCAAGGCTGTTAAATATATAAATATCTTTGAGAAGATACTGTGGGACAAAGAGCAGTCAGTGCCTCTGCTCACAAGATGTGTAGAAATTCTTGAGGCTCATGGAGAATTTTCTCACAACCGGAAGCCTAGTAAGCCCCTCAATTTGTTGGACGAATGAATGAATGAGTGAATGAGTACCTCATGTTGCACGCAGCACTATACAGTTGAATCAGATATGGTTTCTATCATTATAGGAGCTTGTATCTTCCTGCTGGAGAATTAAATGATAGGGCACTATAGTGCCAGGGACCTTCTGGATTTAAAATCTTCATAAAATAAAATAAAGTAAAATAAATCTTCTCCCATCTCTTAACTACTTTTGCAGCTCTGACCTCGAATTCTTCCTCTCTAAAATGGAGATAATAGGGTTATTATATAGTGCTTGGCTTAGGGCCTAACCCCTAGTAAGTACCCAAACAAGTATTAGGTATTAGGTTGGATTATATGAAATCACCATTCAGCAATTTTATATGGTTTAACCTAGTTGTATATTTATTATTATTAGCCTTTTACTTGGTTACAAATCATGATGTACAAATGACTATGTAGTGAAGGCGTTCTTCAGGTCAGGTGAGGCAAGCCTGGGGAGCCAGAAAAGTATCTGGGAAAAAGGAATGAGCTTGGAACCAGATGCAGCTCTGGGCTCCACCCTCTCCTCTCATTAACCCTGTGACCTTGGGTGAGCCACTTAACCTCTGAGCCCCTTGCCTCATCTGTGCTATAGATACAATAATCCCTTCTACTTCACTGGACATTGTGAAGCTAATATCAGGTGATGGATGTAATTGCTTTATCAACTGGAAGGCACTGTACTCATATACTCATGCTTAATGTGAAGAGTTCTTAAAGGCAGTGAGATTTGAGTCTGTGTTTCAACCTGACCATAACTAGGTATAATTTAATATCCCTCCTAAGTCCTCTAATCATAGTTTCACATTTGAAGTATGGTGTTGGTCCCTAAACTCAAATTGCTGTTTCAGAATCAAGTTATACTAGTCAGGTTTGTATCTAAGGCCTACAACCTTCAAGCACAACAGGGACCATCTGGTGACTAAAGAAAAATCATCTCATTACAAAGGTAATTGGCTTACAGTTAAATCAGTCAATAGATAAAATTTATCAGGCTCTTTTAATGAGTGAGACAATTTTAGCTGTTTACATGAATTCTCATTGAAACCTTGCAAAATCCTATGACAGTGGTTCTCAAAGTGTAAGCCAGGGCACACTGGTGCGCCCTAGAAGATTTCCAGGTGCGCCCTATGGTTGATATTCCAGAGAAATATGTGCCTGTTGGGGACCAAAAAACCAACATGGTTTTTGGAGTTTAGATTTTTGGGAGACAGAGATGTGGGAAATTGGCTGTAAGCTGACAGTCTGCCCAACCCCCCACCTCACTTGCCTGATTAGGTTGCAAAAGGCTGTGAAGCTGTGGTGTTGGATTGTTTACACTCCCCCCATGTTCCCCGGAAAGACTGAAGACAAGTTTCTTCTAGCCTTTGTTTGGTGTAAAGTTAAGATGATATGTATGGTGGGGGTTTTCTGTACTCAACACAATTAAGAGTAAAAAGAGAGGAGTTCTTCAATGTATTGAGGAGGAAATGAGAGTTTCCCTTTCAAATATATGCCCAAACATTGAATAAATCACTAGGACACATCAGGCTCATGTTTCTCATAAACACAAGAAGGAAAAAAGTTAACACACTTGCTCCGGGATCTGCCGAATTTACTAAATCTTACTAAGAATGTATCTATATATATAAGAAGATAACTTTTTTGTTGTTTTTTTATTTTTTTAACCCCTCTTTTTCACGAATTCTAAAAAGCATAACAAAAAATGAAACATAAAAATGTTTTTAAATGTCAGAATAAATTTAATTTTGTCATATTTATTTCATTTAATTACCATAAAAGCACACTTGGACTTTATATTTTTTCTTTAATATTGACTTAATTATTATAACATATTTCTCAGAAATTTGTATATAGTGCGCCTACAATTATCTGTAGGATTTTAAATGCGCCCCAACTTCAAAAAGTTTGAGAACCACTGCCCTATGATATACATAGCTACTATCATTATCCCCCAATTTACAGACGAGGAGACTGGAGCAAAAATAAGTTAACAGGAATTGACAGTACTGTATGGGTGAGTTAATGTTGCCTGAGCACCTTCAATCATAGAAGCACCCATTCCGAGGTGACGCAATAAAAGGGAGACCCAAGAGCCACCTTTCTGGGGCAGCCGTAGTTGTTCAGACTGCTGCTGCTGTACTTGCTGATGCACATCCTGCTCCTCCCACAGTCAGCCGGGGAATGCCAAGTCCTGCTGGCCACGTGCCGGCTGTTGGAATGGCTCCCCACTCCATCTTTGCTGTCAGCCTGCCTGTACCCGACTGGAGTGAAAACCTTCACTCTTACTCCCCCTCTCTTGTGGGGGCTCTCTATGGTGTGAAAAGTAACACCTTGATTGCTTTCCCATATATTTGAGCCTGTGCTATATGGAAAGAGCTTGCTTCTAGCTCTTTGTGGGCTAGTGTTGGCTCAGAGTCAGCAGATAGCATGCCTTTGTGGCAGTCCCACACAGGGTGAGTTTTGGATCTTATACCAGAGACACACAATAATGCCAAGACTCAAAGAACAAAATATATTACTCATTCACATAACAGTCCAAGAGGGGTTCCGCAGGTGGTCGGCGGCCCGGTTCATGCAGTCATTCGGGGATGCACACACAGTCCTCCACGGTACTCCACCTTTCCCCAGGCAGTCCTTCTCAAATGTCTGTGGTGAAGGACCCACTTTTAACATTTTCAGTACATTCCAGTCATGGTATCTCTTTGTGGCTTTAATTTGCATTTCCCTAATGACCAAACATTAAAAAATAATAATAATAGAAATGAATTACTGGAAAAATGAAGGGGAAAACCTCTAAAGACATACAAAATATAAGCCTAAAGTATTTTATTATTAGACACAACAGATGTACTATTACTTACATAAATTGTTATAAAAGTTACTAATAGAACCCCCTCAATTTTGTACTTCTCTTATGAGGGGCTGGTGCTTGAAAACCCTTTAAGAGGCACTAGCTTGAGTATCCTCGTTGACCTTATGGCTGAGGCTAGGTTGCCGCATGTTCAGGTGACAATCTTGGGAAGGGAGAACAGAATGTGGAGGAGAACCCGCCCCTCTCCAAGATAATTTTTTTATATTTGAAGCCAGGCTTATTGAAATATAATTTACATAAAATAAAATTAACCCTTTGAAGGTACACAGTTGTATGAAGCACTGAAAAATTTTGTAACCACAATCACAGTCAAGATATGGAATATTTCCATCACCCCTTGCTTCACTTTTGATTAAATCCTCTCTTCCTTTACTTCTAATTAATCTTCTTCCTCACTCTCACCTGGAAATCACTAATCTGATTTCTGTCTCTATCATTTTGCTTTTTCCAAATGCCATATAAATGGAATCATATAATAATTAACCTTTTGAGTCTGACTTTTTTTCACCTAACATTGTGCCTTTAAAATTCATTTATATTCTTGTATATACCAACTAATTGCTTTTATTTGGCTATACAGCCATTTCTTATCCATTTTTTCCCATTGATTGGTGCCTGGACTCTAGTATTTGGAGTTAATATGAACATTTATATAGAGGTTTTTGTGTAAATATACAGTTTTATTCTCTTCAGTGGTTGGCAAACTCATTAGTCAACAGAGCCAAATATCAACAGTACAACGATTGAAATTTCTTTTGAGAGCCAAATTTTTTAAACTTAAACTATATAGGTAGGTACATTCCTTATCGAGGTAGCACCCACACATGGTATTTTGTGGAAGAGCCACACTCAAGGGGCCAAAGAGCCGCATGTGGCTCGCGAGCCACAGTTTGCCAACCACTGTGACTCAGATCAATTCCTAGGAGTGAGTTTGCTGAGTCATATAGTAAATGTATTTTTACCTGTAGAAGAAACTGCCAATCTGTTCTAAAGTGGTTGTACTATTTTTCACTGCCACCAGGAAAGTATGAAAGTCTGAGTTGCTCAGTATTCTGGCCAGCACTTGGTATTGTCAGCTGTTTTATTTTAGCCATTCTAAAAATGGTGGAGTCATGGTATCTCATTTTGTCTTTAGCTTGCATTTTCCTAGTGACTAATTTCATGTTCTCTTTTGCCACACTTAATGTCCTAATTTTTCTTTCTTTCTTTTTTTTTTTAGCGAGAGAGAGACAAGACAGCCAGGAAAGGAGAGAGATGGGAGGTATCAATTTGTAGTTGTGGCACTTTAGTTGTTCATTGATTGCTTTCTCCTATGTGCCTTGATCTGGTGGCTCCAGTAAAGCCAGTGACCCCTTACTCAAGCCAGCAACCTTGGGCTCATGCCAATGACCTTAGGCTTCAAGCCAGTGACCTTTGTCCTCAAGCCAGCGACTATGGGGTCATGTCTATGATCCCACATTCAAGCTGGTGAGCCCATGCTCAAGCTAGTGACCTTGAGGTTTTAAACCTGGGTCCTCAGTGTCCCAGATATATGCTCTGTCCACTGTGCCACCACCAGGTGAGACTTAATTTCTTCTTTGGTAGAGTGTACAACTTACTTTTTTATTTGCTAGTTTTTAAATTGGTTTGTTTGTTTTCTTATTGTCGAATAGTGAAAATTCCTTATATATTCTGGATACCAGTCCTTTATCAGAATATGTCTTGCAAGTATTTTCTCCTAGTTTATGGTTTATTCTTTTTTATTTCTTTACAGTGTCTTTCGGAGAGCAGAAGTTTTTAAATGTTGATAAAATGTAATTTGTCGATTTTATCTTTTATGGTTCATTCTTTTTTTAGTTTTATTTAAGAAATCTCCACATAATCCAAAGTCACAGTGATTTCCCCCTAAGTTTACTTCTTTTCAAATATGTGTGCCTTTTATTTCTTTTTCTTGGTGCATTCCACTGGCTAGACCTTTAGCACAATGTTTAATAGGAGTGATGAAAGCTGACTTCATTGTCTCTTGTTCTTGATTGTAAGAGTAAAGCATTTAGTCTTTCTACTTCAAGTATAATATAAACAGAATTTTTTAATAAATGTCCTTTATCAGGTTTATAACTATTCCTACTTTGATAGGAAATTTTATCATTAAGTGGATATTAAATTTTTCAAATGATTTTTCTGTTTCTATTATACTGATTATATGAGGTTTTAAAATTTTTTTAAATTGATTTTAGAATAGGGGGAGATCATAGTTGCTTCACTTTAGTTGTTCATTGAATGCTACTCATATGTGCCTTGACCAGGCAAGCCCAGGGTTTCAAACCTGTGACCTCAGTGCTCCAGGTTGATGTTCTATGCACTGTGCCTCCACAGGTCAGGCTATGTGGGTTTTTTCTATTAGCTCTGGTATGGTATGAATTACATTGATTAATTTCAAATGTTGAACCAAATTTGCATTCTTGGGATAAAACCTACATAGTCATGATATATTTACCATTCTTATATTTTGCTGGACTTAATAATGTTTGTTAAGGACTTTTTAGTTGTTGAGGATTTTTTTACATATCTGTTCCTGAGGATTATAACCTAATGCTTACTTTACTTGTAATGTCTTTCCATAGTTTTTATATCAGGGTAGCGCTGGCCTCATAAAATGAACTGGGAAATATTCCCTTGTATTCTTTTATGGAAAAATTTCTATACACTTAATATTATTTCTTTAGTGTCTGACAAGATACTTTAGTGAAGCTATCTAGGCCTGAATATTTCTTTGCCACAAATTCAACGTTTAAAATAAATATAGGATTATTCAGGCTAGCTAGTTCTCTTTGATTAAGCCTCTGTAGTTTGTATCTTTTAAAGGAGTTTATCTAATTAATCAAATGTATTGGCACAAAGTTTGTAATATTCCCTTACCTTATAAGGTGTGTGAGCTATAATAATGTTCCCTTTTTCATCTTGATTGGTAATTTATGTCTCATATTTTATTGATTAGAAATGTATCAATTTTGTAGGTTATTTTTTTAAAATACAAGTTTTGGCTTTGTCAATTTTCTCTATTGCTTTCGGTTTCCAATTTTATTGAAGTTTGCTCTTTTCCTTAGTATGTATGTCCTTCTTTATGCTGACTTTGATTCAAATTTTCTCTTTTTTAAATTTTCTTAAGAAGTGACTTAGATTATTGATAATATATTTAAAACCTTTCTTGTTTTTTAAAATGAGAAATTAATACTATAAAATTTTCCCTAAGACTGTTTGAGCAGCATCCCACAAATTTGATATATTGTGTCTTCATTTTCATTCAGTTTAAAATATTTTCAAGTTTTGGTTTCCTTTTGAACAATGGAATATTTAAGAATACATTGTTTAATTTCTTCTTATTTAAGGATTTGCTGTTTCAGAGAACATACGTAATATGACTTGGATTTGTTGAAATTACTGAAATTGTTTTATGCCTTAGACCTAGAGTGTCTGTCTTGGTGAATATTCCATGCGTACTTGACAAGAATGAATATTTTGTTATTGGAATGTGGGTGGAGTGTTCTATAAATGTAAATTTGGTCAACTTGGTTAACAGTGTTCTTCAGATCTTCATGTCGACAGTTTTCTGTCAACTTTCTTTATAGATTACTGAGTGGTGGTGAGTGTTGAAGTCATTTTTATTTTTAAGTGAGAGGAGGAGAGATAGTGAGACAGACTCCCGCATGTGCCCTGACCAGAATCCACCTGGTGACCCCTGTCTAGGGCCAACCCGAGAATCAATCAAGCTATTTTTAGCACCTGAGGCTGACATGCTGTGGACCAACCCAGCCACTGGCTATAGGAGGGGAAGAAGGAGGAGAGAAGAGGAAGAGAGAGGGGGACAGAAGCAGATGGTTGCTTCTCCTGTGTGCCCTGATGAAGAATCAAACCTGGAATGTCCATACAGTGGGCCAGTGCACTATCTACTGAGCCAGCCATCCAGACCTGAAATCTTTATAATTGTGAATTTGACTTTTTTTTCTTTCAATTATATCAGTTTTTGTTTCTTATATTTTGAAGATTCATTGTTAAGTGTGTATATATTTAGGATTGTTATATCTTCTTGGTGAATTGATCCCTTTCGTTATATAATGTCTCTCTTTATCCTTGGAAATATTCCTTGTCCTAAAGTCTATTTAGTCTGATATCAATCTAACCACTGTAGCTTCATTTTATTAGTATGCCATGGCATACCTTTCCCTTTTCCATTCCTTAAAGCAGGGGTTCCCAAACTTTTTACACAGGGGCCAGTTCACTGTCCCTCAGACCGTTGGAGGGCTGCCACATACAGTACTCCATACACTGACCACCAATGAAAGAGGTGCTCCTTCCGGAAGTGTGGCGGGGGCTGGATAAATGGCCTCAGGTGGCCGCAATTTGGCCCGTGGACCGTAGTTTGGAGACCTCTGCTTTAAAGCTATCTATATCTTTCTATCTCAAGTACTTTTCTTTTAAATAACATATACTTGGGTCTTTTTATCCCAAGTTATAATATTTCCCTTTTAATGTAATACATACTTAATGTAATTATTGATACATTTGTATTTAAATCTACTGACTTCCTGGTTGATTTCTATTTGTTTTATCTGTTCTTTGTTTCTTTTTCTTACTTTTTAAAGGTCAGTTGACTTTTTATCATTCTCTCTTATTTCCACTATTAGTGTATTAGTTATACCACTTTTAAATTATTTTTGTAGTTTTTCTCCTAGGGTTTACAATATACATTATGAACATATGAATCTACCTTCAAAGAATTTTATACCAGTTCATGTAAAGTGAAAGAATCTTACTGGAGTGTATTCCCGTATTCCCATTTATCCCTCCCATTATTTAAGCTATTTTCATTGTACACTTTACTTTTACACATGTTATAAACCCCACAATACAGTATACTCATTTAAAAAAGTTATAGCGGGCTTTTGACCTTTATTTATTTGTTTACCTTATTCCTTAATTCATTTATTTGTATAGATTCTAGTTTTCATTTTATTAGTTCTTAGATGCTCTGTTCTATGATGGGTTTTCCCACTTTTTTTGTCAGTTTTTCCACTTTTTTTTGTGCATGTTTCAGTTTGGATAAGGTCTGTTGACGTTATTTTCAAGGTCATGGAGGCTCTCCTTAACTATGTCCAGAATATTGATGAGCCTATGAAAGGAATTCTTCATATCTGAACCCTGTTTTATTGTCTGCTATCTCAGTTTGACTCATTCTGGTAGTTGTTTATTTTCCTACTGAAATTTCTAATTTGTCTAAGCATTGTGATGATTGATTTTATGTGTAAACTTGAATGGGCTAAGGGCTACCCAGATAAAGCATTATTTTGGGACATGTCTATGAGGGTGTCTGAAAGACATTAGTCCTCAAATCAGTAGTTGAGTACAGTAGTCCCCCTTATTTGCAGCTTTGGTTTCTGTAGTTTCAGTTACCTGTAGTCAGTCACAGTCCATGAATATTAAATGGAAAATTCTAGAAATAAACAATTTATGAGTTTTAAATTGTGTTCTGTTCTGGGTAATATAATGAAATCTTGCAAGGCCCACTCCATTCTGCCCGGATGGAAATCATCTCTTTTGTTCAACATTTTTACACTGTAGACACTTTCCATCCATTAGTCACTTCGCTATCCTGGTTATCAGATCCAGTGCCATGGTATTTCAGTGCTTGTATTCATGTAACTCTTATTTTACTTAATAATGGTCCCAAAGTACAAGAAAGGTCATGCTGGCAATTCATATATGCCAAAGAGAAACTGTAAAGTGCTTCCTTCAAGCAAACAGCTGTGTATGTATATGAAAAAAATACATAATATATAGATGGTTCAGTACTATCTGTGGTTCCAGACATCCATGGAAGG
The DNA here is from genome assembly GCA_037038555.1 of Rhynchonycteris naso. Classification (NCBI taxonomy): domain Eukaryota; kingdom Metazoa; phylum Chordata; class Mammalia; order Chiroptera; family Emballonuridae; genus Rhynchonycteris; species Rhynchonycteris naso. The sequence goes on from CM073003.1 coordinate 97,277,302, forward strand.
TCTTGGACTATATCCCCCATAAATAAAGGTAACTACTGTAAATAAAGATCTCCCTCGCTAATATGGGTGGGCATGAACCGATTCTTTGAGATCTTGACTAAAACTAAAAGAGGAGGATGAACTGGCTCTCTTTGCTTAAGCTGAAGCATCCATTTTCTCCTTTGCTAGGACATTGTGCTTCTGGTTCTTCCACTCTTGGACCCAGATTGGGACTTATATCACTGGTCCCCTCTTCTCACGCCTTCAGACTCAGCAGATAATGGTACTTCTCAGTCTCCATAACCATGTGAACCAATTTCTTTTTTTAAAAATCCAACACAAAAGCTCTAACACAGTGGTTCTTAACCTGGGTTCTATCGAACCCTAGGGGTTCGATGAGTTGGTCTCAGGGGTTCGGAGAAGCCTCTGCCGCGGAGGCCAGAATAAAGTAATACCGCAATTTGCTGTGAATTCATGCACTTTGTTGGCTTTGTTCTTTGAGCAAGGTGATGTTCATGCATGGCTCATTTTGTGCACCAGTAAAAAAACATATACCTATGTCTTGAATTTGGGAAAAAAATCATATTTTATTTATCACTAAAGAAGGGTTCGGTGAATGCGCATATGAAAGCGGTGGGTTCGGTACCTCAAAAAAGGTTAAGCCCCACTACTCGAACAGAAGTAACAGGTAAAGTCAAACAGGCACTTATACTAAGAAAAAAAGTAGGTGAAATTTTATCTTAAAAATCTTATAGTAATCTGCCTGACCAGGTGGTGGCACAGTGGAAAGAGCGTTGGACTGGGATGCGGAAGACCCAGGTTCGAGACCCCGAGCTTGCCAGCTTGAGCGCGGACCCATCTGGCTTGAGCAAAAAGCTTGCCAGCTTGGACCCAAGGTCGCTGGCTCCAGCAAGGGGTGGCTCGGTCTGCTGAAGGCCCACAGTCAAGGCACATGTGAGAAAGCAATCAATGAACAACTATGGTGTCGCAATAGCAATGAGAAACTAGTGATTGAGGCTTCTCACCTCTCTCCGTTTCTGTCTGTCTGTCCCTATCTATCCCTCTCTCTGACTCTCTCTCTGTCCCTGTAAATAAATAAATAAATAAGTCTTATAGTAATCTACTTGCAGTTGCATTTAACTGAGCTCTGTTGCTGTGAAGAATACAGCTCATACACAGGTATGGATGAATGAATTGTACATTTTTCAAGTATTTACTGAATGCTACCCTGTATGCACATATATATTAAATTTGAAAAAGATTTAATTGGTGGTCCCCAGATAGACTTCAGTTTTGTTGATCTTTTGGAAGAGGTCACTTAAAGAGAAGACGATGTGGTTCTGGCTCATGAATCATGTAATGAACCCAGACTAGACTCTGTTGGACACTAAGTCTCCTCCACTTCTCTTCTGACATTAGATGGTTTGGGGTACTTGTTTGGAAACTTTTCTGGGTAACATGACATGCTGGTATTTGTAGTGCTTGTCAAAGTATTTGTCTGAGTAGTAAATCTGCTTGTGGGCCATCCTGTAAGCAGGTGAGCAGCATGGAGTAGGAGTGGGGCGAAAGGTAAGAAAAGTGGGCACAGTGTACCAATAGTTTGTGCCAGCCAAGGCAACAAGTCGACTCACGTGAGCCAATTTCTATAATCAGCCTCCTCATTTGTCTATCTATCTTATTGCTTTGGTTTCTCTGGATAACCCTGACTAATGCAAGCATGATGTCCACAGTTTCCACTAGATTGTTTAACAAATTAATCATAGTTTTTAAACTTTTCTATCTGAAAAGCTCAACATCTGGGTTATATTTTTTTACTGTTATATCCCTAGGGAGTGAGTTGTTTTTCTTTTTGTGTGTATGTGTGTGTATCTTGTAATTCTTTATTAATGCTGGATAGCATGTGTAGAGGAACAGTAAGAACTAAGATAAATTTTAGGGGCAGTGACTCAGCGATCCCATCCTGAGACACATTTCTGTGGGGGCTGTGTACCAACCCTGAGGAACAGTGTTTCGTGGACAAGATAAATGGTCATTCAAGAGCAAGGCTCCTGGCTTCAAGTTCAAGATGGCAAAGTAGGAAGAATCCTGAGCTCACCTCCTCTCATTGACACCAAAACTGCAACTACATGTAGAACAACTATCTCTTGGAACAGCCTGACTACTAGCAGAACAGATTTTCTACAACTACAGTAACAGAGAAAGATCCACGCTGAAACGGGTAGGAGGGGTAGGGACTAAGTCTAGTCAGGACCTACCCTACTGCACATTCCCCATGCAATGACTCACAAGTGGGAGGGATATCACAACTGTGGAGGCCGTCCCTAAAGAGTGAGGGATCCAAGCCCTACCCTGGGAGACCTACACCAGGAAGAGGAGTGCCCATAAGATCTAGCTTTGAAAATCAGTGGGGCTTACATCTGGGAGAGTCAAAGGGCTATAGGAAATTCAGGCTATATTTTTTCTGAGTCCTAGGACAGAGGCAGCGGTTTGAAAAACACCTAGGTTATATGTAAAGGTGATACATTGACTAATGTTAGGGTGTCTACTGGAGGGACAGGGATTTGTTGGAACTTTCTTCTGAGAGGTGCTAGTGTGTACTATTTTATCTCCTCTTTCTGTAATCTAGCTGGTCTGACACTGGCAGGCATCATTTCTGACGCTCTCTATTAACCTTGCTAACTCTGTTTACACCACCTTGGTATTTCCCTGAGGACCCACTCAGGCTAGCACGCCTCCAAAGTGACTCTTGTTTTGCCACACCGAGTGAGCAGCCTTAGTCGGCACCAGCACACACCAGTGTGTTTGCAACAGTGTGGTGGAGCCTCGCAGCCAGCCACATCAAAAGCTGCTTTTCACACCAGTGAGCCTGTGACAGTTGTGTCCAGCCATCACAGCCAGCAGGACAGGGACCAGCCTTACCTGCTAGTGTGTTCATATAAATTGTGGTCCAAACAAAACAGGAGGCCACACTAGTCCATCCAGGGAATACCTCTGGAGCACCTGGCTCTGGTCACAAGGGAGATTTCACCATTGGGGCCCACAGGACACTAATTAAGGCCACTTTCTCAAGACCAGGAAATTTAGCCTACCTACCTAACACCTAGAAACAAATAGGTAAAATAAGATAAAATAATATGTTCCAAACAAACAAATAAACAGGACAAAGCCCCAGAAAAACAACTAAAGGAAAGTGAAGTAAACTGTCTACTAGAAGAAAAATTCAAAGCAATAGTCATAAAGATGCTCACTGAACTCCATAAACAAATAGGTAAACTCAATGAGAACTCAAAGAGATAAAAAGAATAACAAAAGATCTATCAGAACTGAAGAATTGAACAACCAATATGAAAAATACACTGGATGACATAGAAGAATAGATCAGCAATCAGTAAGACAGGATAGAGGAAAATACCCAATTGGAAGATCAAAAAGAAAAAATTGGGGATAACATAAAGACCCTTTGGCACAACATCATTTGAATAATAGGGGTCCCAGAAGAAGAGAAAGAGAAAGGAACAGAAAACCTATATGTTAAGAAATAATGGCTGAAAACTTTCCTAACCTGGTGAAAGAAACAGACATCCAAGCCCAGGAAGCAGAGAGAGTCCCAAAATAGATTAATACAAAGAGACCCACATGAAGACACATTATAATTAAATGATTAAAAGTTAAAGATAAAGAGAGAATCTTAAAAGCAGCAAGAGAAAAACAGCTAGTTACGTACAAGGGAATACCCATAAGACTGTCAGCTGACTTTTCAACAGAAACTTAGCAGGAACAGAAGAGAGTGGCATGATATATTCAATATGATGAAAGGAAAAAAACCTACAACCAAGAATACTTTACCCAGCAAGGTTATTATTCAGAATTTAAGGAGAGATCAAGATTTTCCCAGACAACAAGCAAAAGCAAAAGGAGTTCATCACCATTAAACTAGAATTATAAGAAATGTTAAAGAGAATTCTTTAATTGGAAAAGAAAAGCCTAAAATCAGAAATAAGGAAATATATGAAAGAAAAATAAATCTCACTAGTAAAGGCAAACATAGTAAGATAGTAGACCAACCACTTATAAATCTAGTATCAAAAACAATTAAAATGGCAAAAAGCATATACCTATCAACAATTACTTAAATGAAAATTGGCTAAATGCTCCACTGAAAAAACATAGGGTGACTGAATGGATAAAACAACCAGATCTTTACATATGCTACCTACATGAGACTTCAGATTAAAAGACACATATAAACAGAAAGTAAAGGGATGGAAAAGATATTTCATGAAAATGGAAACAAAAAAAATAATAAAGCTGGGACAGCAATATTTATATCAGACAAAATAGGCGTTAGAACAAAGGCTACAACAAGAGATAAAGAAGGACCCAGCAATTACACTGCTGGGTGTTTAAAGAAAACAGAACACTAATTTGAAAAGATATATACACCCTTATATTCACTGTTGCATTATTTATAATGGCCAAGATATGGAAGCAACCTAGGTGTTCATCGATAGATGAATGGACACAGAAGTGGATACACACATTCAAACACCAGAACATTACCCAGCCATGAAAAATAATTAAATCTTGCCATTTGTGACAATATGGACAGATCTAGAGGGTACTGTGCTAAGCTCAGTAAGTCAGTGAAAGACAAACACTATCATTTCACTTATGTATGGAATCTAAAAAAATGGAACAAATGAACAAACAGACTCATAGACATAGAAAAATGAATAGTTTCTAAAGGGTTGAACAGTTGGGGTATAAGCAAAAAGGCGAGGGGGATTAAGAAGCACAAACTTATAGTTGTAACATGTCATGAGGATGTAAAGTAGCTCATTGGGAATGAAGTCAATAATGTCACAATAACTTTGCATGGTGAAAAAAAAATAAAATAAATTTTATTCCTGGATATACCTCTTCTGTTGTCATGCAATTAATATGGAGAGACAGTGGTCAATCTAGTCAGGAGCTGAGCTTGATTTGTGTTTTCTCATTACCTTCAGTGTACCATAGACTTCCAATTTCTTCAGTAATGGGCTGTTGGTACTTTATTGAGGGGTGTGCCAGAGGATTTCTGTCATTGCTCCTGTTCACCCTCAGGTTTCAGCCATTCTTGCCTGCCTGTGCCTCAGAGGGGCATCTCTGTCCGTGCCCTTGGCTCTCACCAGCACTAGACTGATGTTGTTTGTTACTCGATGCTAGGTTCATAAAGGGGGTCCAGCCTTAGTCTTTGGCAAGCATTGTGCATCTTGAATTCCTGGGTGGGGATTTCCATCTCTTCATCTTCCAAACTCTGCCTTGCATCTGTGGTTATTCTTGGGAAGGAGTTTCTTGTCCCTCACCCCCTAGAGTAGCAGACCCTGCTTGGTCTTGGTGGAGGATCCTGGCTCTTCCCCCAGAAGAGAGGGGTTTTTGCTCTGTATCTTCTCCACCAGCTATTGATTTTTGCCTTTGTCCTGAGGTTGAGATAGTTTCCTACACCTCTACCAGAAATAGGTGAGTTTGGCTTCTATTTCTCCCAAAAAGCAATAGATCTTTGTATTCAATGGAAGATAATGCCCCTTCTTTGGTGGCTTGCTGCTTTTGCTTAGATGATAGTGTACCTGGGAAAGTGAGTGGGGTTGTGCCCATTCCCAAGCAGCAGTCATCTCCAGGGTAACTTTACCATTGAGGAGACTCCCTCCGGTCTTTTGCCCTGGCCTAATTGTTCTTGTAATGCCCATGGATATGAGCTTGTGAGTGGGTGTGAAGTCTTCTATTCCAAACTGACATTTTCACATTGGGTTTTTAAGATTATATTAAGGGTTTAGCCAATTTCTTCTTACCTGCTTGTATGGCAGCCATTTCTCCCCCATGCTGTGCCCAAGGTGGAACAGTTCATTGCTCTGTCTCTCCTTGGAGGGGCTTTTCTGTCTTATAATTCATTTTATTTAATTGCCTTGTGACCTCACATCTCTGATTAGCTGAAGAAAAGTTATGATTTTGTGGATTTATGGATTTTTCTCACTTTTAGACTAGGAGTGATGTTCTTTGTAGCTATCTACCTTCCACACGAAAGTGCAAGCTCCCACCATTGTCATTAAGGTGTAGTCCCAGAAGTGGCTTGCAACATTTTCACTCATGATCCAGTGCAGAGAACCCAGTCACAGGATCATGCTTAACTGAAAGAATTCTGGGAAATGTAGCATTGTCATGTGTTTAGGAAGAAGGATGGATTTTAGTGAATAGTCAGCAATTTCTGTTATCAGGCATCTAACTAATGAAATCTAAAATGACTCTGGGCTTGGAGCAATTGGTGTCACTGTAAAACAGCAGTGAAGTTTACTGGCCCTCCCCTTGATGTTAGACTTGTTGAGATGGTAAGAAATCTGAATGGAGAGAGGCCTAGGACCTCGTGTGTGTGCCATGAGCATAGTGTGCCATGTTCATGGGCAGGGGGTTCTCTCCAGGTCTGTGCACATCTGGGCTCCAACTCCACTGGGGTCCCCTGGGGAACAGGCTGGATCTTGTGGGAGGCACAATGCCTTGCAAGCCCTTGGGTTTTTAATCCTGCTGTGTATATTAAATAGCTGTACAACTTTTTAAAGAATACAAATGTCAGGGCTTCACTCTATATATTGTGAAGAAAGATTTTTGAAGGCGAGACTCCTGCATCTAGGTTTTTGAAGAAACGTTTCCTGGATGATTCTTTTGTACAGTAGCTTTGGGCACCTCTGGGCTAGAACGTGGTAGAAACAAAAGCAAGCTGACGAATTCTGTTGGCTGTTTTCCTGAGTGGCTGCCTGAATTGTTCCCCTACAGTCCCCTGGTGTGGTTCAGGGTTATGCCTTCTTCCTTCAGGAAGAATGGCTAGGATGAGAAGAAATACTGAATGAAACCAACACATCCCCTTTGGCCTGGGCCACCTTCAAACTGTCCCAGAAAGACTGAGGGCCACTGGTGATTTTCAGTGAATTTGTGAACTGCCTGAAAGGAGCCTCACAGGTGAAGGATGCAGTGCAGGCTCTGGGGGCATGTGGAGGACTCAGGCATGTGTCTTGGGCTTTCACAGTCCAAAGTCCCTCAGAAACTGGCATGTTCGCAGTGTGGGCAGTGATCAGGAGAGTGACTTGAATGATAGGAGGCCAGAGAAGTACGAAATGACTAAGTTGGCTTAGGATGTCTGAGAAGGCTTCATAGAAGAGGTCCCATTGGATCTGCAGTATGAGAGATTGGTAGCCAGATAGGGGGCAAGTGGGTAGAAAGACACATAGCCATGAAGGGCTCTGTTGTGTTTGGGGAATGATGGGAGCCAGCCCTGGTGTTTTGGTACAGAATGTGTTTATCAGGTTTTTTTAAGTAGTAGCTATGGATGGATCTAAGATCTGGCCTATCTTGTGTTTTTGTTTTCTCAGAAGTAAACCCTTTGACAACGATTTTAACCAGTTTTTCTCATTTGGGGACCGAAGCTGAAAGGATGGCCACTTTCTCAGTCATGCTGCACTCGTGCAGAAAGCAGTACAAATTGTACACGTGCAGTGACAGCTTCTGCATGGGTGTGCTTTAGTCCATGTTTACTCACATTGGCCAGAGCCACTTACATGACCAAGCCCAAAGTCAATAGGATAGGATGCACCAATTACAGGAAAGTATGGAGAAAGTAAGGAGGAAACCAGTAATTGTGAACAGATAGTACAACCTGCCCAGCTCATATGCTGAGTGTATAATAGGTATCCAGGTTGTGTTGGGGTGAGTTTAACATCATAGCACCAAGCAGCATATTATTAAGGGCAAACTGCAGTTCTTTATATAGAGCAAAGATAAAATTTGAGTTGACAAAGCAGTGGTGTCCTCTGGCTGCTTTCTTGTACTTGCATCTCAATGACTTGAGGCCCCCTTGGCATAAGCTAGGTGCTCATTATCCCATACTTTCAAGGATGGAAGTAAATGAATTTATCAGTGGCATAGTGTGCTTCACGGGAACAAGAGTGACCTCAGCAGGCAGTCAGTACTGGCATCTAGTTGCTGCCAGAAAGAATGGCATAAGCTCAGCCATCTGAAACCCCAGTGTTCAGTTTTGGCATTCTGATACCAGGGTTGCCTGGCACTTGGCCATCAGCCCAGTGGGCAGCACATAAGCTCAGTGCTAGAGTGGCGTGTTTGTCCTGAGCCATGCCCAGGAAGTGACAGCTCCAAAAGTACCCTGCGCTTATTCTTGGTTTATGGGTGATGCAAGCAACTGGTGAAAGTTGGCAAGAGCGCCTTTCAGGCTCCAGTCTTCACCATTTGGCTCTTTGGTATGGAACTTCAGAACCTGAGTTCCCTGCTTGGGCTAGGCTGAAGCAATCCCAAATATCTTTTCTAAAGAAAGTCTAGGCTTGGGCCCTGGCTGGTTGGCGCAGTGATAGAGTATCGACCCTGTGTATGGAAGTCCCAGGTTTGATTCTCAGTCAGGGCACACAGGAGAAGTGACCATCTGCTTCTTTACCCCTCCCCCTCCCGTCTCTCTCTCTCTTCTCCAGTAGCTATGACTAGACTGATTTGAGCACATCAGCCCTGGGTGCTAAGCATGGCTCTGCAGAGCTAGGAATAGCTTGGTTGTGAGCATGGCCCCAGATGGGCAGAGCATCAGCCCCAGACGGGGGTTGCCAGGTGGATCCTGGTCAGGGCACATGTGGGGAGTCTGTCACTCTATCTCCCCTCCTCTCACTTAAAGTAAAAATAAATAAAATAAAAAGGAAGTGTAGGCTTGGTAAGATGCTAGCCTGGTAGATGGAAATAGTGATATCCCAGGTCCTTAGAGAACTCACCTCAAACTCTCTACAGGCTACCTCCACCTCAGTGGGGGAAAAGGCACGTTCAAGTGACTCAACCTGGCCTCTAGGCAGAGCTGCTAGATAAGGTTCTATAGATTGTGCCCTTTCCACAGCCCTCAAGGCGGTGTGGGGGGGAACCCCCACTCACCCTGCTGCGCAGCTTGGCATGGGGCTGGCACGTTGGGAAGAATTCAGCCAAAGTCTCCATATGGAAACTGTACCCTGCCTGTAGCTAGAGTTAAGCTTACTTCTGCATCAGGCTGGGCCACAGGAAGCTAAGCTTGTGGCTCATGATGCTTTTTTAGCTGTACTTCATTTCTCTATTAACTTAAAAAACAAAAAAATAAAAATATAAGTAATTCACATCATTCCTGATTTCAACCCTCAAATTACCTTGAGAAAAAAGCCCAAAGTCCTTATAGTAGTTTACAAAGCTCATTGTGGTTTGCACAGCCCCACCTGTCTCCATTCTTGTCCCCCTTGTGCCCTTTCTTCCAGTCATGCCAGCCCCCTCATCCTTCTCACATGGGGGCGTGGCCGGGGCTTACCCCTCTCTGGGACTGCTCCCTGGGTGCTTGCTCCCCTGGAGGTACTGCCCCGGCTTGCTCATTTTTCTCGGCCTCTGAGCCTCTGCTCAGATGTCACCTCGTGCAAAACCCTTCCCTGACCATCTTTTCTAAAAAAGGAACCTCCCTCCCACCCTGGCATTCCATCACCCTCTATATTACTTTATTTTTTTTAACCCTCAGTGGTGTTAAAAATGCTGTCTTTCCCCACTGACATGTAAGCTCCTTTTGGGTGAACTTGGTCTTGGTCACCCCCGTGCCTAGAATGGTGCTCTGGATATAGCAGGGATTGATCAAGGTCATTAAAGAAGTGAGTGATTGAGAGAATGCTTCATTTCACTCTGCGTCCCAGTCTTCACTGTCCCAGTTTCTCCAAGGCTTGCAAGCACTGTGTCAGATAGACATGTTACACCAAGACAGAAGCAAATAAAGAGATCAGGGTGGAGGATAAATAAACCTTCCTAAGTGCCTGATAATTCCTCGGTGAAGATCCTGTTGAGGAAGGGAAACGGCTGTCAGCAGGAAGTTAGTTCGGTGCTCTCTAACTGATTAGAATACTCCAGTAACCCCCTGCCTGCCTTCACAGACATCAGTGGATAAACAAAAGAGTTTGCTGCAGGAATAAAGAAACCTCTGAGCTGAGGATAAGCATTTTTAATCACCTGTCTTCTATTTGGGAGCCCCAAGGGCTGTACGTGCATACTTGCTTCCTGGGAAGAACAGTATTAACCAGCAATCCATGCTGTTAAAGATGCTTCTTTAGATGGAAGGTGCTCTGTACCTTGAGTTGTTAGCCTATTTTGGCAACAAAGTTTGGAATACGGTTTGCTCTTCTTCAGTACTAGAGGTGGTAATGTTCTTAGCTTTCAGGGCCGGCTGTGTGTGGTTATATGAGACAAAGCTCTGTCTGCAGCCATGAGCTCCAGGGGTGTTTGCAGTGTTTGTCTGTTGCTGGTTTCCCAGGGATTTTTGGACCATGATAAACGTAATGGGCCGTTCTCGTCCTCTGGCCTACACATGTACACAGATGCCATGGTTGAGCAGAGACTCCACAGGGGACCTGCCCTTCTTGCAGCCCTTTAGAAAGCTGGAGATAGTAATTTCCAAGCATTCTATGCACAGAGAGCAGAAAATCTGATGCAGACCATTTGTGTCTTTTGCTATAGAGAGACAATAAACCGGGACCCTCGGCAGGATCATTCAAGAGATACAACTTTTTCCATGGAGCTTCTAGCAGAAGCAGCTCTGTTCTGAGCCCTTACAACTTCTGAAACTTTTCTTGGACGACTCTTTGTATCTGCTCGGAGGGCTGTTAGAGAAGGTACCCAACTTTCCAGAACCTTGCAAAAAGGAGCATTTTTATCTGAAAGAGAGCTCCTTGTCCGTGACTAGGCTTAGTGATGACCGCTGGGGGCCCAGCATGTGAATCTGTGGATCCAACTCATCAGGACTTGTGTGTGAGGAGGGACACCACTTCCACAAGGGAAAATGCTACTAGTGGCCTTACTTCTCACACTCTGCTTCTATTTAATCCCTAAATGGATATGATTTCTCTAACACTATAGGATACTATTTTCCTAAATTCATTTCTACCTCCTTTGACTAAATAATTATATTCATGAAAAGGGATAAACCAGAGGGGAATAGTTTCTGTCTCAATGTGGAGTAACTTGTGAGCTGGGGAAACAGGCAGTAGCAGCATTTTTGGAACTATCTCATGCAAGTATCCACATTCTGAAATTTAAAACAAAAGCCACTACTGGCCAGCGCTGTTAGCTAATTGTCACACAACAGAGAAACACACTGCAGCCAGAAAAATTCCCACTGAGTTTGGCCGGCTGATTTCTCTGGCAGCAAATGAAAGCTTTGGCTGTTGCCCCTTGAGGACTGGCTGAGCAAGCCAGGACTGAGCCCACTGCATATTCCCCCCTCCTCCACTGTGGGCACGGCATGAGTGTGTGTTTTGAGAGGGGCGGTGCAGGCACCCTAACTCACAATTTTAGGCAGCTGCACACCTCACCCAGGGACACCACACCAGCGTAATTCACCCCACACCTCACAGTCAGGGTGATCCAACCTCAATGGACAATAATTTGGAGGCATTGTTTACAAATCAATTTCCCCCTCTAAATAGGCTGTTATAAGAGTGGACCCTTCTGCTTGCCCAGGCTGGGCCCACCTGTCACTGGGACTTCCTAGCCAGTGGTCACACTGTATTGATCTTTTTAATCCTCCTCTCTTTGAAACACAGAGCCAGCTGACGTGGAGTTTCTCAAAAGAAAGGTCTCCCACCGCCCCTACCTCTACAGGTAGCTGCATATCCGGGGCTAATTCTCCACTAAAAAGTCTTAATTGGCTTATGGGGAGCCTGAAAGATCTCCCTGTGTTTACAAGGTGAAAGGAAATGATGGATCACAAATTCCCTGGTCTTTATCCAGTTCTTGGTGGAAATCAGGTGTATTTTATTTTTTAATTGTTTTTTGAAACAGGACTGGAGGATTTGAAAGTGGTGGGAATAGTGTTTTACTTCAGTGGTTGAATGGCCAGGGAAAGGGAAGAAAGGCCCAGAGAGACATCAACATTAGGCAAGAATCTTGGTGACTTAGTTTTTATTTACATGAAACTTCTGCAGTACAAAAATGTAAACTTTGATAGCTTGTTATAATAGAATAAACTCTTTATGTACAAAAATACATTTTCATATGAATGAAGCATCTTGAATAAATTAAAGTACTTTCCAGCCCAGTGCCTGAATAGCTACGCGAGAGTCTCGGGTTCTTCCTAGAGCAAGCCTGCAGTGGTGGGGGTCGGGATCCATAATGCATGAAGCCCACTCCTTGTCTCTCCTTTTTAAGCCTTTTCATTGTATTGTCAGCCGGCTCAAACCGAATTTTCATGCTCGTTTTTCTTCATTAGAGTTCTACAAATTGTAAAATTGACTTTTCACCTCGTCTTCAGGGGCTGATCTGTCCCTTTTCTAAATCACACTGAAGTGGTGGCTGGGGTCAGCTCTGAGCCAGCCACAAAGGAGGTTTTGTGGAGTTCAGAAAGTGCAAAAGGAAAGGCTGTCTGGGGGCGGGCAGGAGGGGGCCGGGGCTAAGGGCTGGAGAAACAGACCAAGGGGCAGCCACGGCGAGGGTGCAGTGACCTAACAAGCGGCTCAGGTATCCCCCATCCCTTTAAAGCGCCCGCTTCCTCCCTCCGCTTGGACTGGGGGTCCCAAAGCCGCAGCTGTGGCTCGATCTACTACTGCCTGTTGCCTGGGGTAGAAGGGAGGTAACGGTGTCCAAAGGGCCTAGTGGTAAGGAATGAAACAGGGCTTTGTATGGAGCAAGTCTTTGGGGAGGCCGGGGAAGGAGAAAAGGGGGTCGCCGAGACCATAGGAGAAGTCTTCGGAGTCGGCGGGGCTACTGGGGTCAGAAAGTGGCGAGGAGGAGGCGGCGGCGCTGGGGGAAGCAGCGGCACCCGAGCCCCAGGACTCGGCATCGCTGGCGGGGCTTGGAGGCCCAGGCAGGCAGGGGGCGCACTGTGGTGGCAGAAGACGCTCCCGGGCACCGCCCCCGGGCAGCCCCTGGTCGGCCAGACGTAGAGTCTCGGCCAGAGCCCAGATGTAGTTGTACGCGAAGCGCAGCGTCTCGATCTTGGTGAGCTTGGTGTCGTCGGGGAAGGAGGGCAGCACGCTGCGCAGCGCGTCCAGCGCCGCGTTTAAGTTGTGCATACGGTTGCGCTCGCGGTCGTTGGCCTTGACGCGCCGGCTCCTGCGAAGCGAGTGCAGCAGAGCCTCGGAGCGCACCCGTGCGCGGCCCCTGCGCCGACGCCGCTCCTGTTCGTCGTCCTGTGCCCGGGGAGTCTCGGACGTCCCGGGAATCCCGGGTGCGCCCCTGCGGGCCGGCACAATCGACCCCGAGGCGGAAGCTGATGGTTGGAGCTTGGCACAGTCCTCCTCGTCGGTGAGGAAGCCGGACAGGTCACTGCTGCTGGCGCAGTCGAGGTCTGAAATGCAGGTCTCCAGAGGGGCTGGCATCGCTGCGTCGGGCAGGACCGACGGACAGACAAAAGAGCGCTTAGAGGGCAGGAGCCCGGGTTGAGAGCAGGGCCGCCGGGGCTCACTTACTTTACGAACGACCCGGGCTTACTCTGTGCCCACTGCGGCACGAAGGCCTGGAAGGGCGCAAGGGCACACGGGGAACTTGGCCTCTCCTCCTCGCCTCGCCTGCAGGGGCCACGCTCCAGACGGTCTCCCGAGTGATCTCGCTGGCAATCAGATCAGCTCGTGTGAGTACCGAGTGTGGCACACGACCAGCCTCAGGACCCCTTAAGTACCCGGCACAACAATGGGCGCCCCCCTCCTTGGCCACCTCCGCCCCCGAGGCAGCCCCCATGAATGGAGCGAGGCGGCAGGTCAGCCCCGTGCGGCGCCTGGATATTTGCATAATTTATGCTCGCGGGGGGCCGCCTCTGCCCCTCCCCCCTCCAGGAGCGTGCCCGTAATTACCGCGGACCAATCGGCGGCGTCGCACGGCCTGAGAGTTGTCTCCAGGCTAAGCCGGCCAGGGCATCTCCAGGCAGTGAAAATGGAGGCGGGGGCGGCGGGCGATTAGCGGCGGAGGCACGCTCCTCCCGGGGCTGGCCAGGCGCCCCTTGCTGGAGTGAGATGGGAGGCGGGGCGCAGGAAAGTGTGAAAGTGTGAGCCGCGCAGCAAGTATCGGAAACCTGGAGCCGGCTGGGATCCTGGGTTCGCTTCCTCTTTTAGGCTGCTGAGTGGCCCTGTGACTTTGAGCAAGTGATTTGACTTCACTTTCCGCATCTGTAAAATGGGGCACAAAGTCTGCTGTGTTGAGGGTGATGTGAGATTTTGTGGAGCATTTGGCACGGAGCTTTCTTTTATCACAGAGCGCCAAATGAGTGGGTGTGAAATGCAGCACCCTCGGATCCCGGGGAAAACCGTATACAAACAGACGGGAATGGCTCTGCTCACCTTCACGTGGGGGCGGGGGTGAGGGAACAGTGCAGAGAGTAAAAGAACAAATGATTTCCCACGTTAGGTGGAAACTTGGCTGCCCCCCGCCCCCTGCACACCTCCCCAACACTGTCGGAATCCAGTCCCCTTAGGGAGCCCTGTAGCCTCCTCCCTACCCCTACCTCTTTTTTGCCCTGTGTCTCTTTGCTTATATCCTCTGAGGCCCCCTCCAGTGGGAGCCAGCTTGGGTACAGGGTTTACCTGGCACAGGAAAGAGGGTAGAAAACACTCTTCCTACCCATCCCTTTCTCCCCTTAATGAAGTCAAGGCCCCTAGTCTAGCAGGTTTTTATTCTGCATGTCAGAAGTTGCTTTTCTCTGGTCACCAGTGCTTTCTCTGGAGCACTAAAGGCCCAGACACCCCCAACTTTGTACTTAGGGGAAAACAGTCATTAAGGACAGCACCAGATTATGGGAGGTGGGTGGAAAATAAAACGAACCCCTTTTATCCCCTCCCCATGATATCTGGGTAATTCTCTACCTGGCCCGCTGTCCTCAGAGGGGACTCTGGGTAGGACACTGTGCCCTTTTCTGGAGAAGTGCTCTGTGGAGGCAGAGCAGCCTTTTCTGGCTGACCAGTGCTTTTGGCTCATTGGACTCTTCCCAGTCCTCCCTTCCCCTGCTGTACTCCACATGTACTCCCTCCCACCTGTGGGCGAAGGCTGAATATGGTCATATATAAAGGCTTTAGGTGTGTTAGAAGTCACAAAGAGTGGCTTTAGTCAGCTTAAGCAAGAAGGAAATTATGGGTGCTACTGGGCTTCTCAAGCAAACCAGGGGCCGCTGGCATTTGTGTGAGCCTGCAGTAACCCAGAGGTACTCAATTTGCTTCTTGCCTCTGTTTCTCTCTCTGCTTCAGCTTCCCGTGGCCCCAGTGTACTCCCACCAGCCTTGACTTTCAATATTTACACCTCAGATAAACCTCATCGGCTATGATATTGCCACTGTGAGAAGTTACATCAGCCTTGGCTTGATGACATCTCTGAGCCTCTATTACTTTTCTGAGATTGCCATAATAGACCACCACAAACTAGGTGCCTTAAAACAACAAAAATGGCCTGACCAGGCAGGGGCGCAGTGGATAGAGCGTCGGACTGGGATGCGGAAGACCCAGGTTCGAGACCCCGAGGTCGCTAGCTTGAGCGCGGGCCCATCTGGCTTGAGCAAAAGCTCGTCAGCTTGGACCCAAGGTCGCTGGGTCCAGCAAGGGGTTACTCGGTCTGCTGAAGGCCCGCGGTCAAGGCACATGTGAGAAAGCAATCAATGAACAACTATGGTGTCGCAATGGCAACGAAAAAATGATTGATGCTTCTCACCTCTTTCCGTTCCTGTCTGTCTGTCCCTCTCTCTGACTCTCTCTCTGTCCCTGGGGGAAAAAAAAAACAATAAAAATGTATTCTCTCACAGTGCAGGAGGCCAAAATTGTGAAATCAGAGTGTCAGCAGGGTTGGTCCCTTTTGAAGGTTCTGAGTGAGACTACACTATGTCTCCTAGCTTCTGGTGGCTCCTGGCAGTGCTTGGTGTTTGTTGGCTTGTAACTGCACCTCTTCAGTCTCCGCCTCTCTCTCCTTAGTTTCTGTGTCTCTTTTGTCTCTTATGAGGACACGCGTAATTGGATTCAGGGCCCACCCTGATCCAGAATGATTTCATCTTGAAATCCTTATCTTAATTCTAAATGCAAAGAACCTTATTTCAAATAAGTTTACATTCTGAGGTTCTAGGTGGACACATCTTTTAGGGAGCCACTATCCAACATACTACAGCTCCTTTTTCAAATTTCTGGAGGAATTTTTTTGTTTGGTTAGGGGAACAGGGTCATCAGAGTGGCCATTTGTCATTTTTTAGCTGCATTGCACCTGAAGAGGATTCCTATTAAGGAATTTGAATGAATAAGCACCTCCTTCCCCATTCATGGCAATTAGCGTGTGGGCATGTGACAATCACATGCTCTGCTTGGAACTTAGGCTCCAAGCCCATGGCAGTCTAGAGTACGTGTGTCATGGTAGCAACTGAGAGATAGCCAGGAGCCAGTGGGCATCCTGACCTAGCTCTTCCCTGTGCCTGCCTTCAGCTGTAGTTCTACACGTATGTGGGTACCCACATACACACACCCGCCCACACCCCTATACCTATACCTGCCTTTTTTCCAACCCTGGTTCTCCAGCTTTTCCACTGATGGCACAAGAAACCCCATAGTAGATCTTTTTCCCGTAGGGCTTTTTTTGCTTGAGTTGGCCATGTTTGATGTCATTGGTTTGCTAAGTAAAACACCAAGTTAAATGTGCAGATTGCCAAAGCATAGAGACTAAGGCAACCAATGTACCATATTGTTGACTATTCTAGGCCAAGAACTGTTCTAGACACTGAGGGTTGAAAAGCTGGCTGATGGGGGGCCAGGAGCTAGGAGTCTCTTAAGACTAGGCTTCAGTGCCAGCAGAACCTTAAAGATTATTCATCCATCCATTGCACCTCAAACATGCGAAACTGAAGTGGAAGATGGGAGGTCTTTTTTCCATCACAATTAATCAGTATGTATACAGTAAGTGCTTACTGCATGCTGCCCTATGCCAGATGTCTGTGGAGAGTTCGACAGACCTAGTCTTGGGGCAGGGGACACGTGGCCACAGAAAGGTGACCTGCCCCTGGCTGAGAGAAGTGTGGAGGGCCCACTAGGGGAACAGACCTGAGGAGCACTGTGCACCCAGCAAAGGGAAGGGGGTGGTCAGAAAATGCTCCTGGCAGGGGGAGACTTGGGGCTTGAAGGATGATGGGATGTGAATAGATGATGTAGGTAAAAGAGAGGAGTGTGGATGACTGTGGCAGCAATCTGTTGGCCAATCTGGATGGGCCTCCATGGGGACCCAGTGAGAAGAGGGTGGGGGGCAGTTGTGATGGATCTTGAATGGTGTCATGGCCTCTTCTTCCTTTCTGTCTCCTCCTGCTGCTGCTCGCTCTGAGTAGGGCTGTCACAGTTGTTCCAGTGGTTTACTGCACAAGGGCATCTAGGGAAAGTGGTGGCTAAAGTCTAGCCTATTCACGCCACCCCGCCAGGTCATGTCCCCTGATGTGGCACTGCTCTGCCCAGAGAATGGTGCTTTTCACATGTGCATAAAGGCACCTTCAGAGCTAGCATTGACCCTGCTCTCACCTGCCTTTGTTGCCTCTCCTGCTATGCCTTAGTGACCTGACCAGGTGGCACCTTAGCCTTGCCCTACCTTCTCCTAGCTCTTGGGCATTGCATGTGGCAGCCCCTCCCTGCACATTAGTGCTTGCCCTTGGTGCTTTTCCTAAGTGCATCGGAGGCTCAGGGAGCCAGTGAGAATGGAGCTGAACCCTGGGAGGATGAGAATGAGATGTTAGCATAGGTTCGGACCTGTTCTCTAGGAGGCTCAGAGCTTTCTCCTCGAGAGAAAAATGTGGCCCCTTCTCGAAGGACATGTATCCTTGCTGGGAGAATGAAAGGTTGTCCCACCCCCCAGGCCCCTTAGGGCCTAGTCAGAGCACATCTGTGGGAGCTCTCATTCCCAGAGCACAATAGGATGCAATGTGGGCATGTAATAAATCCAACCACAGCAGGCGCCGAGGTGGTGAAGGCTACACCAGGTGTTCTGGCTGCCTGATGTGTGAACCATCCAGCTGCCAGTCTGCCATGGGGGTAGAGGCGGGTGGGTAGGACAGATGTCCCAAGGGCCTGGATTAAGCCAGAGTTTCTCACACTGTGGTCACCTGAGGTGGTTGTGATGATGAGGGGCTCCACCTCAAGTGCCCAGAATTAGAATCTCTGGAACTCTGGACTGCATGCTGTGGTCATTACTTGCTGATACCGAGAGTCCCTGTTTGCCTCTCATATTGGAATAAGTATCTAGCTTTAGCATCCACCCTCTCACCTGTGCTTGCCAAGCCCTTGAGGCAGATCAGGCATGTTTCAGTGACAGCTCAAAGGTGCTATATGCGATGCCAGAGCTGGGGCTCCTGTGGCTTTGCTTGCCTGACAGCTGGGCGAGTGAGGAGAGGGAGGATCCTGAAAGATATGCGGGGGCCAGAAGCTTCAGTCCTGTTCTGGGCAGCTCTGGAGATCCGACTTGGCTGCTGTGGAGCTAGCAGGGAGGTGGTTTCGGTTTGTTCCTGAGAGGACCTTTCTGATGTTAACCCACTGATGAAGCAACCAACTTTCTAGAGAGATGGGAGGGAAGTTCTCAGGGTAAAAAGCAAGGCATCTGATGCTTTCAGGGTCTTTTAGGATTCTTAGTGTATTTTTTCTTTTTCTTTTTTTCTTTTTAGTGAAGAAAGGCCAAAAGAGAGGAAATAGTGGCAAATTATAAATGTTTACATATAATAAAGTAATGTGATCAGCACATGAAAATACAAAGCAGTCTGTTTGGTTCACAAAACAATTTCAGGATTTTGAAATGAACATTGAATTAGTGCCAGTAGGCGTGAGGATCCAGGGGAGAATCCAGATTTAAATTTGTGTTTGCATGTTTTCTTCTTCCAGCCCTCTCAGGGTCCCAAGTGCCCAAGTGTGTGACTTCATTTAGAGTTCACACCCACAGTCTTTGCACCCTTTTATGGACATGAGGCTGGGCTCATGGACTCCTTGCCATCCTTCCTTTCATTTATTAGGAAGACTGTAAGCCTGAGGTTGAGCAAACCGTCTTTTAGAGATGCCATAATGGGAATAAGGCTGAGAGGTTAGTGTCCTGTAATTACAAGTGCTGGGATGATGATCTGAATGTGTTGGGGGGAGGAGGACACCATAACATTTTATATTCGGCCTAAATTGTTTTAGCCCAGTTTTATCACTCCCCATCCATTCCAGTTGGTTAGACAGGATATTAATTTCAAGAATGCTGTGGTACCTACATGTAGATCTGAATTTTGTGGGGTTACTTGCAAAGTTCTTTTTCTTTTTTTATAGTACACACAAACTCTCAGATGCAGTTTATGATCTGACCCGAGAGCTGAATGGTGCAGGCACCTTACTCGGCTGTTCATCCGTCCCGGTATTGGGCACAGGGTGTGCACTGCTCGGAGTTTATATGGCTGTTGAGCATTGTGGATGTCCATAGAGGCAGGATCGGTGGGAATTTGTGCACAAAGTAAAGCTGTGGAGACGGCCATCCTTTCTAAACAAGACCGCTCAACTTCCATCATCATTTTTTCTGGAGCTACCTGGAGGGGTATGAATGGCTTTGGTTTCATGGGTGGCATTTTGGAAAGAAAATGTATCTTTTTAGAAAAAGGTGCAGTTACTCAAGAGGAAGGGATGAAGGATGACATGGGACCCAGAGGCGTGTAGTCTTTTAGTTCGTTAAATACACCCGCAGTTACGTGTTTCCATCTAAGAGAAGCAGGGTGGGGTTGGGGGAATGGAAGGGAGAAACAATTCCCTATTTTCTTTACTGATGACCCATGACAGTTGTGTAAGGGGGGGTAAAGGAAGGGGGGCATGAGGCAGGAGGGGGGAAACAGAGGGGTCTTTCAGTGACAGAGCAAGGAAAATGGCAAATTATCCATGGTTTCCAGAAATCCACGGAGGCCCCCTCGGCCCCTGTCCTGCTAAATACAGTGCCGGCTGTATGCATTTCCCACCTCAGAGATGTCTGCTTGAATATTCGGCGGCATTGTGCACTGCTGTGTTTGGTGTGTCCAGCCTGCCTATGTGTGGGACAAATCCTGGGTGAAGTCCTGGTGCAAATCTACTTTATTCTAGTGACGCATAAGAAATACCTTCTAAAAACACACAGGACATTTCTGCGGCCAAATCGATTCTTTCTACAATTTTTCAAATTTGACTGGACCTCCCAAGCCTGGTGGGGGGATAGTATGTGCTTGGGCTGGCCCCAGGTTTGCAGTGCGTTTGCAGTTTGAGCCAGTCTTGGGTGAAACAATGTCCTTTTTGTGCCCAAAATAGAGTGGGGGAGGTGAAGGGGGTGTGCATGCTTGTGCAGGGAGAGCCCATGAGGGTGCAGGCCCTTAAATGAAGAGGGAGCAGGCAGAAGGTGCTCACCCGCACCCCACCCCCACCCCACCCCTCACCCCTAGAAGTGAGGCCTGGAATTATTTTCACATTAGCTGCTTGAGGCTGGAATCAGAGCAGAATCTCCTTCAGATACTGAGTTTTGCTTTTGTAGATTTCTTGAAGTTAAATCTTCTGGGCTCAGATTTAAAAAACAAAACAAAACATAGCTCCTGCTGTTGCTGTCACTAGATTTAGCTCCCCAAATCCAGGCTGCACCTGCCACAGTGTATTGCCAAAGCCAGAGTTAATTTTGCTGAGCAGTTTCATTTTTGTCTGCTTTCATGTTTCTGAATTCTTAAGAACGTCTTCAGTTGAGATTAAAAACATTTCCCCTCCCCCAAGATGCTTGTGGGTCAAGTGTGGGAAAACTGTGTGAGGGTGTTTTCTTCTGTGTGTAAAAAAAAAAAGTCGCAGTGAAATTTATCCTAATGGTAATTAACTATTGGCTTATGAAGAGAATTCAGAAATAGAGAGAGGAGAAATAGCTGAAATGTTTTCCTTTTGCTTTTCTCTACCTTAATGCTCAGCTACATAAATTCATGTTGGGTTTGACCACAAATGCATTTTGTTTGTAGTAATTAAAATGTTTTAATGAGACAACCATAAAATCCACCATTAATTATTTTATTTCAAACACTTCTGCCTTCTTTTGAACCAGGTCTATTTAGAAATAGTTTAGAGAGTAGCCTGCAGTTTTATTCTTTCCTCTGCATTATACACAGGAGTGGAGAAGTCATTTATAAATAATTACACAATGTTTTGGGTCTTTGGGCTTGTATAATATATCAAAGCGATTAGTACACTTATTGTTCCATTGTAAGTGCTTTTTTTCCCTCCTTTCAGTTTCACTTGCCTTGTCTTCTAGCTAAACCTTTTTCTGGAAATCTTTTGTCTTCTTCATTCTTTTTGCTTGTTACAGTCCAGGAGCATTCTTCTTATTCAAACACTCGCAGCAGGGGCAAAGAAAGCGACTTCGGCCGCATCTTAAGTTTTACCATAACTTTCTGGCATTTTCTTTTCTTCCAGTTTTCCCAGACTACCTACGGGCAATGAAGAATTATAACATACATGAATTATTGGTACTCCCCTCGAGTTAAAGGGAGGAAGAAAGTGACTCATTTTCTATGCCCCCAAGGGCCCGAGCAAGCGGGCGGCTGCTAAACAATGTATTTATCACTTTGCATCTCTTTGGGCCGCCGGCCGCGCCCGCGCACCCCCACCATCGCCCTGCGGCCGCCGCTGCCTCCTCTGCTGCCTTCGCTGTTGCCTCCGCCGTGGGTCGGTCGGCCCTGGCCCTGGAGAGCCTGCGCTTCTCGGCTTCCTTTATGGAACCACAACACAAATAAAGATCCCTTGGCTGGAAGAAGGGGGTCTTCCTGAGTCCCGCGCAGACAACCCTCGCGCTGAGCTCTTCCCACGGCGCGGACCTTGGAGAGCGCGTGGGGGCGGCGGGCGGGCTGGGACCGGGTCACCACCCGGGCCGCGTGACGGGATTAGGGCCGCACGAGAGGCAACTGCGCCGCGGCCTCCAGCCACGTGAGGAGGGAAAATGGCTTCAAAGGTCCCCAAGCAAACTAATCCTTGTTATCCCGCAGGACCCCGCGCCAAGTCGCAAGCTGGGCCTGTCTCCTCGGGCTGGCTCCCCGGGCCAGGAGAGGACACCTGTCCCACTCAGGTCCATTCCGGAGACCCTCGGCCGGGTGGGGTCGTCCGCGCCGACCACCCGGGCCTGCCTAAAAGCGTAGGACGTTGTTACACTTAGGGACTTCAAACGTTCTCCTAGAGAAAGGATGGAATTGGGGTTGGGGGTGGGGTGGGGGAACTGGTAAAGCTAGGTGTTGGCGTGAAAATAGGGCGTTTCATTAAGGAAAACAATGAGAGATGGGTCGAAGAAAAACTACGAGTTAAGAAAACCCATGGGAGAGCCCCAGATACTCCCCGCAGGGCGTTTTCCTGGCTGGAGAGAGTTCTGTCGCTAGGTCCCCTCCCCGCCGGGCCCCCGCCCCTAGCCCGAGGAGCACGTCGCAATCTGTCAGGACCTGGCCCGGTTTCCATATGAAGGGCCGCCGGCGCCTTGGGAGCGCTGAATGGCCGCTCGCTGTCGGGGCGGGCGCGCACGCCCCTGGCCCAGGCTGGATTTGGCCGCATTTGCATAGCAGGTGCTGATGCTTGTCCATTCTTACTTAAAGAAGTTTTAATATGGGATAAATTACCAGGAATTAGGAGCAGGCGTGGGCGGGAATAAAGGAACCGTGTCGCCTGTCTTCTTACCGCCGCCTGGCTCAGGGAAGGAGAAATAGTGAGGTTCGACTTTAAAAGTCGTCTCCTTAACAAACTACAACCCCCCCAAAAGCCAACAAAAAACGGGAGAGAAACTTTAGCAATTTGATTTTAGAATCTCTTCTGCAGCAAGGCAATAATCCCAGGGATAGTAATACGATTAGTGCAAGGAGATCTTTGAGTCAGAAAGTCTGGTCGAGTTTAAAATGTTAATCCTGACCCTAATCCGCCCCGTTGGCAGAGTGGAAGTGTTGCACTAGAGAGTTGCCTTTCTTCCTCTACTCTTAAAGAAACAGCAGGAGAGACCCCCATTGGCGGGTTCCTGGATTAGAGGAAGGCACAGGAGCCAGCAGCGCCTCCTTTGGGCAGGGATGCTTGGCTTCCCCTGGTCCCCAGCTAGACTTTTGTGGGGTGGGGTGGTCAATTTTGTCTGTTTGGAGTCTTGCAAAGGCTTGGCGCAGAGTGGTGTTTTAAAGAGATGAGATTTTTGAAGAGAGAGGGATTGAGGTGCCTCACTCAGCCCTATCCCCCAGCTTCCTTTAAGCTGGCCCCAAAGGCATCCTTTTTAAGGGACAACCAATTTTCCAGGGTATTGGGATCTAGGAACCAGCCTTGGGGACTGGAGAAGGGGAATGGCTGCTTGAGATCAGAGCATACCAGAATGTAGATGGGTTTATCATTGTGGGAGAAATGCCTGGGGTCTGAAGGGGTCTCCAGAAACAAGGGGGGTAAAGGTAGAGAAACGGCTGTCCTAGTATGAGCCCTGCTGTGCAGGAGCTCTCCACACCAAGATGCTGTCAGACCTGATGTCAGACTTGCTCTCAGATGTTACAGGGACAGCAGCCAGCCTGCTCTCTGAGGGGAGGAATCAATGATCTTATCTTCTTTGCCCTCTGGCTAAGGAGCCTTTTTCTTTCCCTCTTGGGCCCACACACTGCTTTTTAGAGTTCAGCCCCCTCGGAGGCCTGGCAGTTCTCTCTTCTGGCCCAGTTTGACCCCACTTTGGGGCAGGATGGCACCTGGGATCATATAGGCTGGGCTCTGGCTTGCCCTGAGTACTTCCCAACATGCCTGCCTTTCCTGCAAGGCAGTGTGAGATGCCCAAACGGACCATATGGTTTGGAGTGAGAGCCTTGGAGCCCACAGACAATGGGTAAGTGAGAGGCCCAGGTCAGTGGCGGAGCTTGCCCGGCTGCAAACCTCTCTTTCAGCCTAATGAAGCTGTTGTCTGGGGGTAATGATGCAAATGCCCTGGCCCTTTCTCGCAGCGATAGTCTAGAACGTGATTTGTCATACAATCTGAATCTTTGGGAGGACTTTAGACAGAACCTCCCCCAAAGATGGAGATGAGCCATATGTGCACTTTGCATCTGAAACGGGGCCTGGGGAAGGTAGGAGGGGGACCCCCGCCCACACTAACTTTCCAGAAGGACAGTGTTCTGAAAGCCAGAGGACAAGGTCCTGATGAGTCCAGCTTCACCTGACCCAACATGGTAGCATCTAATGAAAAATTAGCAGTGTGTATTGGAAACAAAATGCAGAGGATCTGGGTATTCTGAGTGGGGTGATCATTGCTTACCTAATTTCTTTTCTCCATCCTGCATGATGAGGACAGAGAAGCAGCCATTCTGGATGGAATGCTCACTTAATAACAATGCTTAGATTTCACTGTGCTGAGTGCCCCAGCTGATGCTGATTGGGGCTGGGATGAATACTTCAGTGAGTATCTATGAAGCAAAAATAGTAAAAGAGAAACAGGGACCAGGTGACAGCCATTCTGAGCCTGAGGCAGTTGGGGAAGACAAACCAGAGTGAGAAAGACAAGCAGGAAAAGTGTTAAAAGCAGATCCCAGGTGGGTGTGATAAAGGAGAAGGGAGGCAACTCCTCATCGCACCTCCTTCCTGGGCACTGTGGGTCCCCCCACCCCAAAGCTCAGACACAGAATTTTTTTAGTTATTATCAATCTGAGTAAAGCAGACGGATGAGGTATACATTAATCTAACAGCCTTTTTTTGCTGGATGCAGTAGGGAAACATCAGTGGACCAGCATGACCCTAATAATAGTAGTGACAGTGGGGCTGCAGAGAAGAGTCTGTGGGCTGGAGTCTGCCCTGGAAAGGGGACAGAGGAAGCAAAGATGGCACATTTACAATGGCCCACGGGTGAGGCCTTTTTATTTTGCCTCAACCTTTTCTGCACCTTCAGCACCTGGCTCAGGGCCTGGCTTAGGTGATGCTCAAAGGATATTCGTGGAGAGGATGTATTTGTGCATGGGCACTGGGTGTTTGTGCCTGTGTGTGGCTTGCATGTATGTACACATGTGTGCATGTACACAGCCCTTCCTCACCTTTTGAGGAGAAGGAATGGGGAGTTGGGTTGCACCACTTCTCTGGGATGATCCCACTTCTTGTAGCCCGAGAGGAGCCCCCTAGTTGACACTGCAACCCGGGCTCTGCCCAGTGCCCAGCCCCTGGCTGGCAGAAGGCTTGCCGGGTGGGTATCTGTTTACTCACTCTGTGGCGGTGTAACTTTAGGAGATGAGACGGGGTGGTGTGGGAAATGGAAGCACCAGAGTCCAAGGAGGGGTCCTTGATGACCCCTGCTAGCTGGGGCCGGGCAAGAGCAGATTGAAACCTTGTCACACCTTCCTTGCAGTCACCTCAATCAATGGCCATAGGTAAGTTGTCACCAAGCTCTACCAAAGCACTGGCCCCGTGATACTTTATCTGCTCCCTCAGATGCCCCCAGCCTCCAATCTGGGCACTGAGGGAGAGAGGGATTACCGCAGTGAAAACACCAATTCTCAAAACCCAAGCCACAGGCTGCTCACCGCAACACCTGTTACCACCGAGAGGTGTGTTCTGGAGTAGAAGCTAGGAGGGGGGCCTCCTGGAGTCCGGGGTGGGGGCGCTGCAAACCCAGTGGATTGTTTAAAAAAACGGGCATCTTTCTAAAACATCTCAGTCTTCCTTCTCGCTTTAACAGACAATGTTCCAAATGTTCGTTTGCATGAGCACTGGGAGAGCTCAGAGTCAAGGCGCTCAGTACTACCCCCTCTTTACTTTTTGACATCATCATCTCCATCATCATCTGTTTTGATGTAAATACTATTTCTGAACAATTTTGTAAGAGGGACACTGAGCTAAAAAAAAAAACACCAAACCCAATATTTATGATTTTATTAAACTCAAAAGCCTGTGAGTTGTATATTTTTATCTGCTTTTAAAATATGAGGCTCATGGAGCCATTCGGCAGTTGAGCCTGGATTGGAACCCAGGGCTATCTGGTTTCAGTGGCCGTGATGTTGACCACTTGTTATCCTCTTTCTGTCCCTTTCTCCCTTTATGTGAAAATGCACCCTGTGCCCAGCTCCAGCGAGGTGCTGGGCACATGGGTTGGAAACCAGAGCCCTGCTCTTTAGGGGAGGGCAGCGTCGCAGGTGTGAAGGAGGGAGAATAGTGCGGCTTGTGGGCTGGTTGGTGTTCTTGTGAGGGAGGGCTGTGCCTTTGGCACACAGGGGACATTGCTGGTTGAAGATGGTTTCTGTTCTTTTTTTCTTGATGAGAACTGAGAGGTCTGGGCTCCCTTTGCTATCTTGAGAAAGTTCTCCTCTCAGACCTCACCCTGTGCATCTAATAAAGGGATGATGGGTAGGAGGTTTAAGTGTGCAAGCTGTCCCCAGGACCTGGGAGACCAGCAGGAGGTCTCCAGGGTCACTGGTGAGTGCTTCCCTTGCCTGAGGGCTTGGGGAGTCACCTGGCTGTGTGACATCAAGTGATGTATTCTCCTCTCTGGTTTCCCTATATGCATGGTGAGCCAAGTTTATGAGGGCCCAGAGAGCTGAGTTGTGCCACAGAGCTGAAGCCATGGCCTCCCTGAGTGGTGAAGGGTATGGTCTCTGTGTCCTGTTTGACGTGAAGTTTATGGACCTGGAGTTTGGAGTTGTCTCGGCTCTTATCTCGTATCTCTGAAGAACTCAGCACGACCTCGGCACCAGGAGACTATTGGTTACTTATGTTCATTTTTTTTTCAATAATCATTCAATTCATTCATTCTTTCATTCACTTCCATCATGTTACCAGTAAGTACATTTTTCTGGGTAAACTATTAACTTCCCTGCCTAAAACCTTTCAAAGGTTTTCTATTGCACACAGAATGAAATACCCCCATATTTTCCTTTTAACCGTGGTGAACAAGGCTCTGTGTCCTTGGCCTCCTGTGTACCTGGGGCTATCTCAGCCTCATCATCAGTGCTTCTCTCCTCCACCCTCTGTGTTCTAAGAACACCGCTTCCCCTTCAGCACCTTGCACTTTCCAGGGTTTGCACGTGCTGTGCCCTCTGCCTGGAGCACTTTCCTGTGCTGACTTCTCCCACTCCAGGTCTTTTCTGAGGACCTGCTGATGATCTTGACCAAAGCCATCCTCCCCGCCCCACACCACTCTGTCTACACCAGCACAGAAACCTGTGCGCAGTTTACATACTTATTTGCCTGGGTTTCTTTCCATCTGCAACTAAACTAGAAGTCCTACATGGTGGCAGAGCCTTGCCTGATGACCCTCCGTCTTCCCAGTGTGTTTGCCACATAACAGGTGCTCAGTATGTTTGGGGTTGAATGGGGACATGGACTTGAGTGTACTTTATGGTGAAGTGGGTATGCCCTGCTATTGCATTTGTCTCCAGCTCCAGGACAATCTGGTGATGAGAGAATGAATTATGTGTGAGTGATTTCTTTCCCAATGTCAAGCTGTGTGCTACTGAGTAGAGGGTGTCCCAGATGGGGCTCTCTCTAGGCCTGGGGACATTTTCTGACTTGATTAGACAGAGCACATTTCTGCCTTGGATTTGACGCCCTTAAGACGATTTTGTGTCATGCTCGAACCCCATAGGACTCTCTGAATCACTACGTTTGTGCCCAGAGGAGACGTCTACACCTGTCTGGTCTGTTTAAAAGAATTGTGCAAAAATGCTTCCTAAACAGAGTAGGAAGGGACGTGGGCAGGCTTTCCAGTCCAAAATGGAGCACAGACATCCCTGAAACGCTCCTGAAGGGCAGGCTGCGAAGAGGAGGGACTCCTTAGGAGACAGTGGAGGCTGAGAAGTTGCTGAGGGCAAGGTACATCTGTGTGGGTGATCACCAGCAGGGAGAGAGGCTGGCTCTAAGGAAGGCCATTTGCAGTAGCCGGGGCCAGAAGCTCTGCCCCATTGTTCCCAAGAGTCCTCTGTGGGATGTTTAGGATGGAAATGTGAGGGCCTTGCCCTCCTAGCCAGCCCTCAGCAGCCCTCTCAGGTACTCCCCATCCTCCCCTAAGTCCTGGCTCTGACCACTAAGCCCTGTCAGTGTGTCCAGCAGGGGGCGAGGTTGGGAGAAACCCCCCATTCCTGCCCTCAAAGAGCTGGTAGCCTTCCTAGAAGTCAGAACGTCAGTGTACAGAGCAGCCAGTGGCTGGAATTCAGATGCAGCTTTGCCTGCATGGTCTCATTCACGCGGCCAGTCAGGTGCCAGTCACTTACGGAGTGCCCCCAGGTGTGGGCTCAGTGTGCATGGTGCTGGCAAAGTCGAGGACTCCCAAATGGGGCTGCTCTCCCAGACTTCACGTCCCAACTTAAAAACAGACCACAGTCACAAAAACGAATGAGTGTTTAATAAACAGGCACCGTTGCAGGGAAAACAGGAGCAAACTGCCTAGTGATGCTCCAGGGAGTGCTCTGAGGAGGTGGTGAAAGCTGAGACAGGAAGGGTGGGAAGGAGCCAGCCAAGGGGAGAGTCAGAGGGAGAGCATTTTAGGCAGAGGCCCTCACGAGTGAAGACTGGGGCAAGCACAAGCTTATGTGTGGAGGACTGATGGAAGACCGGTGTGTATTAAGAGAACCTTCAGGAACAAGGTGCAGACCTCTTTGGACAGACAATGTATATCAGCACAATACACACACAGACACACACAGACACACACACAAATACATACTGAGTGCTTACTGTGTGCCTGGTGCTGTGCTCATGTTACACCTGGTTTAATCCTCAGGCCAACTTGATGAGGTGTGCGCTGTTCTAGTCCCATCATGCAGAGGAGACAATGGAAGCTCAGACAGGTAAAGTCGGTTGTTAAAGGTCATGCAGAAAGTCAGTGGTAGAATTGGGTTTTGAGCATAAGGCTGATTTCAGGAGCCCAAGTTCATAACCGCTAGGTGATTCTGTCTCCCTGTATATGGGTGTACCTTGGAGACATTGCAGGCTCAGTTCCAGATCACTGCAGTCAAGAACACCATAGTCCTTTTGCCGGTGGAGGGTCTTCCCTTCAATTTGTAAAAAATCAACATCTGTGAAGCAATATAAAACAAAGCACAATAAAAAGAGTTATGCCTGTATAGGAAAATAATACAATCCACACACACAGTACATGGGAACAGAGGAGGAAGAACCCCGGAGAATGTGTAGTCATGACCTTAGGCTGTTGGGAGGATCATGTAGAGAGACTGAAAAGTCATTGTGAAAGCTACACTTAGTCCTCAGTTTCTCACTGTTTGATGAGCAGGGATTCCTGTAGAACAATGATTTTCAACTTTTCTTTTTTAATCTCATGGCACACAGAATCTAGTTAATAAAAATTATGCGGCACACCAAAATATATTTTTTTGTCAATCTGACAAAAATAGCTATAATTTTGATTGATTTACAAATAATAATAGCCTACCCTTTTTGCTCCAAAGCGAAATCAAATCAGGTACCTATACCTTATGCAACATGACCAATAAGATACAATTCTTTTATTTATGGATACAACCTATATATTTATGGTTCAAGACGGCATTAACTAGCCAGATGGATATTGTTGTGTTTGCTGTTGTCATTTTTAAAATTTGACAGTCTAAGGAAAAAGAGGTCAGTGCCCCAGACTAAGTAGTCAGACATTAACATGTTTTCAAAATTCCTGCACACACCAGTGTTCGCATGGGTTGAAAGATGCTGCCATAGAACATCTTAGTGTGTAAAGGTAGAAAGCAGTGCCACCTGTTGGTAGAACATGCTAATGGCTGTACAACAGCTCAAGAGAAGGCATGAATCCATCACCTGGTGTCTTTTTAGCCGCCCACTGGATGTACAGGCCTGTGCTGGGTGGGTGGGTGGGTACCGGCGTGAGGAGAGGAGTGGAATGAGGAGAACTTGGAGGCACAGCTCTGCCTCCAGAATGAGAAGGGCTGAGTTGGGAGGTTGGGCTGTCCACTTTCATCCATCCTACTTCGTGGGTGCCAGCAGATCTCAGAAAATAAACCGAAGGGGGATGTGGAAGAAGGGAGTGTATAGGTTGTCCTGAGAAACTCTAAGAGGTTTCATCAAAGAGGCAAAACATGAGTGAACAAGCACTTGGAAAGCGACGCGGTATTTTTGCATAACTGTGAAATGATAAAAGCTATTCACTGCACAACTGTGTGAAATATATCAGGTAGAAACAACCCATATGTCTATAGGTAGAGGAGTGATAAATATAGTATATTGCATCCATGTGAAGGAATGTTAAGAAAATGATGAGCGAGCTCTTTATATACCGTCATGGAGAAGTCTCTAACATGCATTAACAAAGCAGGACCAACACAACAGCACAGACCAAGGTGTAGAACAGTGTGTACTGTGGGCCATCGTTTATGGGAAAAGAAAAGGAGATATCAGATACATATTCCTCTTGCTTGTCTAAGCATGAGGAAACTCTGAAGCCTGCACAAGGAACGGTTAACACAGTGGTTTGCACAGGTAGAGTGGCTGGGGTCCAGGGGAGGGATGGAGACCATTTACTTTACAATACAGCTTTAGTTTTTTGGTAAAATTTTAAATTAGGTGTACATATTCCATATTCATGTTAATGGTTTTAAAGAAGGAAATTTTTGAGCAAACAAAAGGTAAAATGGAATTCGGATTCCAGTATTGCTGGGCACTGCTCCCTTCCCGTGGTCTTTTGCTTCCTTGTATCAAGAGCTGATAAATTTCTGTGGGCCAGGTTTGACACTGAGTTTTAGAACCCAAGAGCTTGAAGAGACCTTTGAGTGGAAGATTTCCTGCTGTATTGAAAACGCTGTAAACTTTGTGTACAATAACTTGTTTTTCAAAAATTATTGCTCATCTTTGTTCATCTGTGTGTTTTGATTCCTCTATATAAAAATTCACAACAAAGTCCTGTTCATAAGCATGATTAATGATCACTCTAGCTAGCTATTAATTTAGTTGGTCTCAGATATTTGCTGAGTACCCAGTAGGGTGCGGGTGCTGGGCTGAGTCCTGGGTGTGCCCCAGAGAAGCCTTGGCCCCAGGTCTGGCCCTGTGGGGACTCACAGTCTCAGGAGGAGGTGAGAAGTGAGCAGCGCCATGGTGAAGGAGAGCAGGAGGGAATCAGGCCTGCCAGGCAGAGCCGGGAAGGCTTTAGGTAGAAGGAAGTGGTCAGGGGGAGTCTCAAAGTATGAGTGGTAAGCAAAGGGGGTCAACGAGAAATGGCTGAGTTAGTTTTTGGCAGTTCATAATAAGTATGCTTTATTTTTAAAGTGCTCTATGTTCATTTGAAAAAGAAATGATTTTTATTACTTCCTTTTAGTTTCCATGACAGTTATCATAAGAAACCATTTTCTCCACACCCTGGTCATGAAGAGGCCTTTGTCGCTTCCAGTTTTACAAGGAAGAGGTCACAAAGCAGCTGACAAAGTCCCTGTTCTTCCTGCCTGCGCTCTGCCCTGTGTCTCAGGCCTGGCTCTGTCCACTAGAGTGTGTGGCTATGGCACACCTCACTGCATTGCTGAGTGGGGTTGTGCCAGGGCCTTGGTCCTGGGGACTCAGCTTCTGTCACTAAAATAGGGTATAGTAGGAGCCTCCCAAGCTATTGCTTCCTCCATCAAGGTCTCATAACTAGGATGTGTTGTTCCCTTTTGTGACCTCAGTTTACACATTTGTGAAATAAGAGGGTTGGGCAAGGTGACCTTCTGGAGGTCTTCCAGAATTCAGCCCCTATGACCAGGATGCTGAGTACATCAGAAAGCTCATGAAGTTTTCCAGGGGATGGGGTCAAATATATTCAGGTGGCCATGACCTCCCTTCAACTTCCTGTCACAGCAAATATGATCTTTCTCTGAGCCTCAGCCAAATACAGAGTGGCTCCATGAAAGAACTTCAAAGAGGTAGTTGGGGACAGAACTGGGTCTAGGCTAAGACCTCTCCCCTTTCTGGGTCTCAGTCCCTTCATCCAGGTCACCAAGAGATAGATAGATGAGGCCCTTTCCAGCTGTGATTTTATAAGAAGCATCCCTCGTGCCTTTGGGTGGCCTAGATTCCTCTAGGCCAGCCCTCCCCCAAGCCTCCCTCCCTCATGGGCTTTTGGAAACATCTTTTGGGAATGATCTGAAGCTGTGTGTGTGTGTGTCTGTCTGTCTGTCTACAGGTGCTCTGTGCATGCCTCTTCCTTAGTAAGTGCTCCACAAAGGGCATTTAGGGACAGCTGAAGGTCACGTGTGTAGGAGATTCGTTTGGCCCTGCCATTCAGGAGGGGCTGCCATTTAAATTTAAACATTATTTCTAATGGTTCTAATTAAAAATGACAGGCTGGAAAGAAGACAGGTGTTACACAACTGTAAATTTGCCTATCTTTCTAGATCATACCATATTACACTATGAGTTAATATTTTTAAAAGGTTGCTGTAATCTTATTGGGTTATATAACAAAATTTTATTAAGTATTTTGACGGGTTCAAAGCATTTATTTATTCACTGTAGACCCAAGATGCTACAGTATTCTCTTTTGGCATTTTGTCCTATTTAGGGCCTTAGGGGATGAATGTGGCCATTGTCTGAAGGGGCTCCGAGGGGCTTCCCACCAATGAAGACACCAGCATCGGGGACTTTTTAGGAGCTGAACTGCAGCCATGGCCCCAGGTGGAACCTGGGCCAGCTTTCTGCCCTAGGCACAGTGTTGAAAGGGCGTGAGGGAGAAGGAGGTGAAGGTGTCAGGCGAACCTATCAGTGCACTCTTTATCTGGAGCTTTTTCAAACCCAGCGGTCACTCTGGAAATCCTCGGCCACCTGCAGACAGAAGTGTGAGCAGCCACAAGGGGGAGCTATGCACCGCCACCCTAAAGCACCTGCTCACTCTGGTAAGCCTGTTTTAGATGGGAAGGCTGGGAGGTGGGTGCAAAGGAGCTGGAAAGAAAAGTTCACAGAGGGCAGCCCTTCTTCACTTCCTTCATGGAGATGCAGAGACTCTGCCTCGAAAGCAGTTCCCTCTCCTGAGCACCCAAACTGGCCCCCTCCTGCTAGACTAAGCTAGTGGTGGTTTCCTTCGTCTACAGACTGAAGTTAAGAGGTTGCCCAGTTCCCAGAGCCAGTCTGGGGCAGAGTCCATAATTCCCCCCCTGGTGGGGGGTCCTACCTTGTATCCTGGGCCTTCAGCGTTTTCCCAAGTGGGTTGCAGCATAGCCTCGCTCCAGAAGGTGGCTCCAGTTAGCAAACAGTGCTATGGCCACCAGTCACTGTCCCCTGATCAGAGAGTTCTGTACTTAGTAGGCACTTTCTTCTTTTTAAAAAGGTAACATGTCTACAAGAATAAAAGTCAGACAGTGTGGAAGGGAGTCTAATGAAAAGAAAGTTTCCCTCTGTTGACTCCCTTTGCCCAGCTACCTTCCCTGGTAACTTGTTACCAGTTACTTGGGGCCTCTTCCAGAAATATATACCGTATTTCCCCATGTAAAAGACGCTCCAATGTATAAGATGACCCTAATTTTGGGGCATGAAATTTGAAAAAATAAATGTATTACATAAGCTATTGAACTCAAGTTTTATTCATCATAAAATTCATACAACTCTTCATCATTGTCAAAACTCCCATCCATTAGCTTGTCCTCTTCTGTGTCTGATGACGAATCACTGTCTTCAACAATGAACACAAAAACAAGCATGAAAAAGCAGGAAATGCAAGTAAAAAAGTCTACAGCCACTGTATAAGGTGCACCCAGTTTTTATACCCCAATTTTTTTAAAAACGTTCATCTTATATTGTACATAGGGAAATACCGTATGTTTGAATACGCATAGAATGTGGGGTTTAACTCTGAGTTCATGGATGTCCTCACTCAGAGTTAACAAAAAACTCACTACTCAAAGGGTTAAAAAATAATGAACAATTCAAAACAAACTTTAAAACACACTATCTGAGCATATTGTTCTGGGCCCAGGGTGCCCCAGAGGGCAGCCCTCTTCCCTTTCATTCCTTGGGCAGTGCCCAGGGGCTGTCTGTATGAACACCACTGGGGGCTCCCTCACCCTCTGCTCTCTGCTGGGCTTGCTCAGTGGCAGGCTCCAGCCAGAGGAGGTGAGGTGGGAAGAAGTGAGACGTGGGTATTTCCTTTCCTGTTTCCTGTCCTGCTGGATCACCTCTTTCGGAGGCCCTGGTGGATCGACCTCCTCTCCAGTGCCGCCATCTGGGTTTGGAAAGCATTCCTTGCCCTTGTCCCTTCAAGGGCTTAATTGCTGACAGCTCCCCACTGTTGCTGATCCTAGGGGACTTCCTTGTCCTTCTTGATTCCTTAGCTTTGCCCACATTTTAATAAATTCTCCCAGGGGTGTGCTGGTAAATGTTTAATCAATGGCTCCCTGGAAAAAAAACAAACCAAACTAAAACCTGAATCGTAGCATTTCCTGATCTCTGTGGTGTAAGTTGTCCCACGATGGCTGATTTCTAGTTAGCGACAATTTAATAACTGGCTCACAAAAATTCTGAAAACAAGGTGGTGAGCTCCTCTGGGCGGTGGAGCTGTCCCCGGCGCACCACTGACTCCCTTGATTAAACTACCTTCAATTGCCCATTTGAGAGTACCGTCAATTTAAAGACTACTATACTAGTCAGATATCTTGTAGGACGCCAGAAATGGGCATTTAAAGATCATATTCTGTCAAATTGCTCTCCAGAATGGCTGAAGTATTGCCACCTTTGGATTCCAGACTCTTCGAGCAGGAGTTTAGTGCTGTTGGTTGGTGGCTGGACAAATAAAGAAGGGAGAGTCTGGGGAGAGAGATCAGAGGACATTTGTCTGGGAGCAGCCTGTGTGGGTGGGTCAGAGGAAAGCCTCTTGAAGAGGAGGGGGAACATTTCCCACCTCAGCATCACAGTTAATCTGAGGGTTTGTAGATCTCATCATCAGCTGCATGGAGGCTTTGGAGAGGGGCAGGGGTGCAGGAGGCTGGGGCAGAGTTCAGGCTGGAGTCTGACAGCCTAGGCTTGACTCTGGCTTTGCCACTTGCTAACTGTGCGGTTCTTAAATGTCTCTGAGCTGCAGGTTCCACATCTGCAGAACGGGGATGGGCATTCCTCTTCTCTACAAAGTCTGAGGATTTGATGGGATAGAGTATGTTACATGCCTCAGGCGGGACACCACACATATTAGCTGCCCTAGAAGTGATAGAGTTTTGATTAAGATGAGGATGAGGATGATGACTGGTCCAGAAAGGAATTTGGAGCCTAGAGAAGGCAAGAGGGACTTTGCTTTTAGGAGCTGTTTTTCATGGAGCTGGAAATAGCCCCTTTTCTACCAGGGGCAGGGTATTTGTAGAACCCAAGTTACTCGTTGGCTTTTCCTTCAGGATAAATGTGCTTTTTTAGAAAAAGCATGTTAAATCAAAGCTTCCATTGAGTGGCTTCTTCAGAAAGCTGCCTAGCACCTTATATTGGAGAAATGCAGTTGAGGCTTGTTTGTGAAACTACAATAAATAGATGAGTTAAAAGTTATGTATATTTTATAAATATTTATATTATATACATTCTGAATGCATTGAGCTTTTTCAAAAATGAAGATTTCAAGGTTCTGAAAACCAAGCTGATTCTACCAGATTGGGGTAGAAAATGGGGACCGTGTAACCACTTACGGAAATCTTCCACTGGGGGTTTCTGAACTCGCAGGAACAACATTGAGTTGTGGGAGGAAAAGGGATACAACATTTCTTCCGGGGATTAAAAGTAAGTCCAAATTTGCAAGGACTTGGGAGAAAAAGGCTCTTGTTGAGTTCCCCTTTGAATAATGGAGCCCCTTTCTCTCTGAGCTCCAAGTGTTGATATGCAGCGTCCTAACTGCCTGGAAACCCAACAAAGACGGGCTTGGTGGCTACTTTGAGGTTTCTGATCCATGTAGAATTTTAACCATGAAAAGACACAAAGATTGGTTTCTTCTGAGTCTTTAACTGACCATGACAAAGGGGGAAATTAGTGAGGAGCTGAGCTGGTGTCTCCCACCAGCTGTGCTGCTGCCGTTAGGAACTTCACCCCCACCCTAGAGCCACGTGGACTACCCCACCATAGCCCCTCTCTGAACCAGTGTTTGGAAATGCGCCACAAACTCAGCTGTCCGGGTGTGGAGAGTGTTGGGCTCTAGAGACGCCATGTGCTGTGGTGTAGAGAGAATGGAGTTTTATTTCGTTTTGTAGCCTTGTGTCACTCACTTGCTGAGTGTTCTAATCTGTGAAATGGGCGAGTAATGCCTGGATTGGAGGCACAGTGTTAGGATGAGGTGAGGTAATCATGGATAGTGTTGGCATGGAATAAGAACGCAATGGTGGTAGGCACATTGTGGTGGTCTTCCCGTTCCAGCTTGTGTGGCATGGCTATCCCACCCTCCATTTTCATCACAGATATCCTCTGCCTGACTCTCAAAGCCGCCAGACCATTCCCAGCTCCATCTTCTACTCTGACTGAGCAGGTCTTTGATTTCTCACATTTATCTCTCATTACACACTTGTGTAATGAGCTGTGCCCCTGATCAGGAGCAGACCTCTCCATCTCTCTGAACTCAGCTCCCACTACGGATCATTGCAAGGGTTCACGTCGACGGGATGAGAGTCCCTCGTGCAGAGGCTGATGCTGGGAGATGCTGAATACAGGCTCTTCCCTCGCCGCCTGGAACATGAGCCAGACATACTCAGCGGCTCCCACGAAGGCCATGTGCCGCCTGCTCAGCACCTCACCTGGTTCATAGTGGCCATGTGTGTGGATTTCGGACTGGGATTACAGGGTTTTCAGATCCTTCATCTGTCACTTTCACTAAAGAGTTATAAATTCCTCCAAGCCTTACATTACTCACCTAAAAACAGTTTGTACAGTACTACTTAACATTTAAATTGTTCCAGGATTAAATGGCATGAGTCAGGGAAAATATGTACGTAGTCCATAGTAAGAACTCAGTAAATTATTGTTGGTGTTCAACAAATGTTTGAATAGATATTTCTATAGTTTGCCTATAAGTAGTCTGCCTAGCTTTGTATTTAATGACGTCTATGTACATAACATACTCGATTGTACCTTTTGAGTTTGTTTTCATTTTTATTTATTTTTACCTATGGTAAATCATGCTGTAGTGAACGGTGCCACACAGCATTCATTCCTTCGACTGCGATTCTTAGGACAGACCCATAGAAGTGAGGTTATTGGTTTGAAGGGTTTATTCAGAAGTTCCTGAAGATGTTTTTGTATTGCTTCATGGCCACAGAGAGATATTTGACAATATAAAATACTCAGAAGGGGTTCTATTATACTGATGAACCACTTCTTTTTGACCTTTTGATGGAGATCTTTATTTTATGTTAGCTTTTTATTTTAATTTGTTAGGATGAAATCCATGGCTTTAAAATTTGCTGTATTAAGTAATTATTTCAGTTTTTAATTTAATAGTGATGTGTTTATTCATAGCTACTTGTTATTAAAAGTCTTACTAATTATAAAGTTAATGTAAGCATTTATTTTCTGCAACTGGACCACACCTTAAAATTTTTTTTGTTAGTGTGTTATGTCTCTTAGATTGCAAGTGGCAGAGACGACACTAATAAGCTTAGACAAACCAGAATGGGTCAGCTCCTGCACTGGGACAGTGTCAGGCAGTGCTGAGCCAGGGGCTCACCCACGTGGGCTCGTCCCCTCCCTCCATTTCTCTGCCCTGATTCTTTTTTGAGTGTTGGCTTTGTTCTTAGGCAGATTTTCTTCACAGTCCCAGAGATGACCTCTGGTACCCTAAGACCACATCCTTATGGCTTGTGATTAAACAGAAGCCTCTTCAGCTCCACCTAGTAAATCTTAGGAAATTCCTGCTTGGCTTACTTGGTCATGTGTCTGTTTTTCAGCTGTCATACGTCATATATGCTGGAGTCTGGGCAGGGCAGGGAGCATTGTGATTTACAGCCCCCTCTGGCTTCACAGACTTGCAAAGGCTAGACAAGGATGCTGGGACACCATCACTAAGGCAGAAGTCAAGCGGCATGCAAGTTGTGAAGTAGCCACACGATGGCGCTTTTCATCTTTCTCCTGTATGTAACGGAGGAGCCCAGACTGCCTTCCCTGGGTCTTTCTGTCTGTCTGTTGGCCCACAGAGATATATACTTAGTGGAACTCCTGCTTGATGGTTTTCAGAGGAGCTAAAGCCGTGCAGCCTGTAGGAAAGGGAGCAGGACTTCGCAGGGGCTGTCTGCCCTGAAGAGGCTGAGCATGCACAAGCCGGACTGTGCAGAGAGAACTGCATCAACTCCCAGATGGGGTATGGGTATTTTATAGTAAGGCTCTTCTCCTCAGCATAAAAGTTCCGTGAGTTCGCTCAAGAATATGTTTTATGAAAAACAGCAAGTTAGTCAGGAATTTGGATATCCTCACAAGAGCATTTGAGAAATCTCAAACCGGAGCTTCCTGAATGTTCTCCCTCCCCACTTGCAGCCCCCTGTGCTGAGGAGGCCAGCTGTGAGGTGGGGAGAGCACACGGGGCACACTGGGACCACCCGCCACAGGACTTGGGAGGGCAGCATGTGGGAGGGATGCAGGGCCACCCTTCCGGGCCAGCTTTCCTGTGACTTGGGTGAATGAATGTCACAGGCCTAGGGCCAGCATAGTCCTGGGGGCTGGGGACATAGGACCTCCTGCTCGGGGTGGATGAAGGCATATCCTCATATTCCCCAGTGTAGGAAACACTCTGCAGGAAGGGCCTGCACTCCAAGCTCAGCTCCAGGGAGCATCCTCTTGTACACAGTCTCTTCTTTCTCTACTCTCTCCTAGCGATAGAACACCTGCTCTGCGCCAGACATTTACAGACTGAGAATTCAGAGACAAACCGATGCACTATTGTCAGACGCCCCACGCCGCCTAGTTGGGAGACAGACCTATCTAGGAAAATGCCAGTTAGTGTGGGAATGCTGAGGGTGTGGTGAAGGAGGCAGAATGAATACACGGGGCAATAGGAAGGTTGGCACTTAGGGGAGAAATCGGTGAGACTATATCTAATTGGGACAAATGTATAGTTTGGGTTTTGGTTCACAATTGGTTGTCTTAACATGAGGTTGGAGTAGGGGTGTGTGTGGTACGAAATTGCTCTTGCCCAAGGCCTGGGGTGTCAGTGAAGTGCCTGCTTAGTAGGTGGAGGTGGCTAAGAAGAGGAGCACAGACTTGGGAGGGGTTAGTACAAGTACAGTGTCCTGGGCAAAGGAAATGAGCCCTGGCCATGCTGCAGGTTGGGATGGGGGACCTGGATGGCAGAGGGCCTGGAAGTGTCACCTGGAATGGCTGATAGGACAGGCAAGCTTAGCCTGGAGAGGATCAGATATGTCACAGCACGGCCCCTACCTTTCCAAAATGTCAAGGGACGGTACCTGAAAAAGGTATTATGCAACCTCTGTATTGCTACAGAGATGGATCTCGGGAAGCACTTTTTAGTGTCTTTATTTAAGGAAGAATTTTAAAACTTTTTAGCACTTGAACTTTTCCAACCACAGAGTGAGCTACTTTATGAGTTGTGAGGCTCCTGTTACTGGGAACATTCAAGCTGCATCTGAAAGCCCGATCTGGGGTGCTTTGAAGTCAGGAATTCTTCACACAAGGTCCAATGAACTCTAAGAATGACTTACGAGGAATGCAAGAACTCCCAACATTATTTGCAAAATAGTCTGTGCATTTTTTTTTCAGGGAAAAGTAAACAGCATCCATCGGCTTTTCAAGGGGGCCCAGGGTCCTAAAGCAGTTAAAAACTGCCCAGTTTGGAGAAATTTAGTTATTGGATACAGGTAGGACAAGATTCAAATGTGTTTTCCCCCAGATTTAAGAGTCTTTGGGTTGTTGAATAATGTTCTTGTGAGTAGCATGAGATTATTGTTATTATTAGCTGTCATTTACTGTTTGCTTATGTGTCACACAAAGTTTTACATATTCTACGTCAATGATCTCATTTAGTGTTTCAATAAATATTCTTTGAGATTAAGCACTATTAATTATTCCTATTTTACAAATGATGAAACAGGCACAGGAGTTTGCCTGTTAACAGAAGGTTCCAATTTCTTCTCTTGATGGTTTGGTCTTCTTATGCCTAATAAATATGATATCGACATAGGGAAAATATACTCTTTCCTTATAAATTTTAAAGGCAGGATGATAATAATAATAACTTCCATGTATTAGCTGTTTACTTTCTGTGTTGATGTATTTATCTCATTTAATACTCACTATAGCTCTATAAAGTTAGGATTGGGAGAAATTAGTAACCTGCTATAGTCACTGGGCTTTTAAGAAGAGGAGCCAGCACCTGAATGAGACTGCTGGCTCAGAGCCTGCATTCTCAGCTCTGTAGACACTTGGGGATAGGACACTGAGCTGAGTGAGGCTCTGGACCCCTTCGTGTATCTCTCCCATGAGGCCCTCCTTGAATAGACTTGGGGGAAAGTGTAGAAAACCCCTTAGGATCTGGGACAGGTCAGGTCAGGTCAGGCAGAGCAGCAGCTGGTCATGTCCTGAAGCCTCAGAATGGGGTGCCAGGCCAAGGGCTCCTCATGGAGAAGACAGCTGAGTCTGTGAGCTTGAAGGGTACAGGTGCCTCCGAGCTGCCCCTCTTCCAGGTGGCTCAGCGAGCCTGAGGCCAACAAGGCCTGTGTCTTCGGGCTCTGACTCTTTTTCCCACCTCAGATCCTCCCCGACGCAGGGAAGGAAGCAAGTCCTCGCTCCTCTGGGAAGTGCAGCTGCCAGGCTGACGTTTGTTCTCCTGAAATCAGAATCTGATACTTTAATTGTCTGGAGAATCTCATATAGACAGACACACAGAGAGGGGACAGGGATTTGGATTTGGGTCTTCATTTAACAGATGGGTCTCCAAAGAGCAATGTGTCCCCCGTGGACAATCCATGGACCTCATCTCCAATCTTTATGTAGCAGGGGAAACAGGTCGTGGTGGAATGGGGAAACTGGGGAACTGCTTACAAAGATTCTGTAGTATTCCCTGAAGGTTTAAAGAGTCACTGTTATTTCCAAAGAACCCATACTCAAATAGGAGTAGGATTTCCAAGGAGAGAAGTTACCCAAGCATTCCTTAGACACTGAGCAGTCCCTTCTAGGCCCGGAAGTAGGGTGATCATATAATTTATCAACCACACCAGAACTCTTGAGAGAGTGAAAAGGAGCACTCTTCATAATTACTAGGACAACTATCATAGACTAGGACAGTCCCAGACAAACCAGGACATACATCACTCTATCTCGGAGTGTCCAAACAAAGACTTAACAGTGCCTAACACCCCTCATTGTGGGACCTTGGACAAGTTACTCAGCTTCTTTAAGACTTAAGTTCTTCATCTTTAAAGTGGGACTAATATGGAATTTGTTGAGAAAGCACTCAATAAATATTGGTTATGGCTGTTGTATTGTGGGGGGGTGGGAGGGAGCGAGAGAGGGACAGACAGACAGGAAGGGAGAGATGAGAAGCATCAGCTCATAGTTGCAGCACCTTAGTTGCTCATTGATTGCTTTCTCATATGTGCCTTGACGGGGGCTACATTAGAGCCAATGACCCCTTGCTCAAGCCAGTGACCTTTGAGCTCAAACCAGCGACCCCACCCTCAAGCTGGTGAGCCTGAGCTCAAACTGATGAATGACACTCAAGCTGGCAACCTTGAGGTTTCGAGCCTGGGTCCCCAGCGTCCCAGGCCAATACTCTATCCACTGTGCCACCACCTGCTCAGGCAGTTGTTGCTATTTTTATGAAATGTTTCTGCCTCTCAAAATACGTGGCATCAGCAGAGTCAGTATCTTAGCATCTATAAAGAATTGAAGGATATTCTTCTTCTCATTTCTTTTATTTTGTGTGTGATAGTTTTTTGGATGTTAATACTTAACTCTAGTCTTCGTAGGCCGTTGTTTCAGGGGGACAAAGCCTTTGGAGTTTAGAAATGATTTTTGTGTGATGGCTACATTTAAAGAAACAGTCGGTTGAAAGAAAGTGCCTGTTGCTTTACCTTCTCAAATTGCTTTTGGGGTAACTTTGAATATAGATGGAGTCTCATCTGCATCTAATTAGACATCCTTCTACTTGTTCCAGAACATCAATTGTCCTCATTGTGAAATGGGGCTGATTATCTTAAAACCAGCTTTGAATTAATTTTTAAAACCAACATCTTGATGGCTTCAACTTGTTTCTAATTAAAACATTGAGTTGAGTTTGATGATAATAATCATTGTCATTTTGCTTATTCAACTTATTTGATGTGAAGGGGGAAAAAAGCTCTGGCTGCTTCTACTTCAGCAGAGTTTGTGTCTACTCAGTGTGGGCCAGAGCCGTGACCTCCCAGTTGTAGGGCTCACTCTGTCGTATCAGTGGGAGAAGCCCCAGAGGAGCATGTTATTACAGTCTTCTGCCTCTAAACGATAACTGAGCCACACACAAAACCAAGCTGGCTGAGACTGGCTGTCCCTGTGGCCCAAATTAACTAGGCGATTAATCTCTATTCAATAAACAGGAGGTAAGTGCCAGTTGAGGGCACAGTAGTGTGTCTCCTGTGGACCAGGCTCAATAGGAACTGTAAGACAATGTGTACTTCAGGGAGCCCTGCTCTGGAGTCAGACACATGTGGGTTCAAATTCTGTCTACCACCTCCTGGCTTCGTGCACATGGGCAGCATTTCACTGAGCATTGGTTTTCTCCTCTGAAAAGTGGAGCTAATAACAGAACCCTGCAGTAGTTACAGAATTCAGTGGGATAAGGCATGGGAGGCCCTTGGCACAGGGTCTGACTCACAGGTATATCCCACTCACTGTTGTCACTTCTCACACAGTCTTGGGAACCGGGAGGCCCTTGGCAGAGGTGAGTTTTGCTTCCCTTGGGTGGCACAGATCAGAGCAGTCTGGTGTAGAGGAAGCTGGGAGACGTTATCTTAAAAAGCAAGAAAATTGCTGAGGGTTTGATCATTTTCTTGATGACTTCCATGAATTTCTATTCAACTTTTCCAAAAGAGGAGGACAGGAAAACACCCTGAGGACTCTACAGTCAGTGTGATTCTTCCTCATGTGGGAGGGTGAGCGTAAGAGCTGTCGGTGGGCCAGCCTCCCTGCCCAGAGCCATCTGAGAGCCCCAGTCATGGGTCACTGGCAGACAGCGGGGAAGTGACGATGGAGGAAGAGACAGGATGAGGTGGGAGTGCAGGCTGGGGCAAAGCTGACGTTCCTGAGTCCCCTCTGAGTTCTCTCAGCATGCTCCCCTTTGCTGCCCTCGGCACTTGCTGTCTTTGTGTGTCTCATCACACATGAACACAGCAGGCCACAGGCCACATCAGGGTCTGGGTGACATTAGCACGTCCTATTGCTGTCTGAGAATAACTTCAGTTTGCTCTGAGCCCTCCCAGACCGGATTGGGGTCGTGGTCAGGGGTCACCTCCTTCACGACTAGGTGAGTGTCCCTTTGGGATGCCCCTCGAACCGGCTGTGTGACCCTCTGGCACAGTGCTTAGTCAGTTTCAGGTAGTGCCTTCGTCTCCCTTGTGGACGGGGATTGTCTGGAGGGGCCATCAGCATAATTGAACACAGTGTGCGGCACAGAGCAAATGTCGCATGGTGGAACAGCAGCCGGCCATGTGAATGGTGAACTCTGCTATTGAAGATTAGGGGCAGCGTCTCAGCAAGCCTCCCTGCCCCTGGGCTCAGCATGGTGCTTTGCATGTACTAGCAGCTCAGTGAACGAGTGCAGAAAGCACATTCTCAGGGAGCCCCTTAAGACTTAAGATCAGTTTTTAGTGTTTGAATACCTCATAGGTGCTATTACAGGTTTCAGAAGGGTTTTACAAAGAAGCATAAAACACAGTCTATGGCTTCTAAGAACACAACTTACTAGATGTTCAAGTTAAATGGTTAAATTGTAGTACAAGTCATGTAATGACTAGGACCAAAATGAGCCGTCCAGACGGGTGTTAAAAGTTGACAGCTGAGATAAGGT
This sequence comes from Rhynchonycteris naso, assembly GCA_037038555.1. Taxonomy (NCBI): domain Eukaryota; kingdom Metazoa; phylum Chordata; class Mammalia; order Chiroptera; family Emballonuridae; genus Rhynchonycteris; species Rhynchonycteris naso. The sequence continues at coordinate 97,321,198 of CM073003.1, forward strand.
TTACTCCGTGGGCTGTCCCATGTGAGGTACACAGAGCCCTGTGCTGGCTTTTAGTGTTCTGCTGTTGACATCTTGAAATTCCTAATAATTTTGAGCAGGGGGCCCTGTATCTTTATTGTGTGTCAGGCCTTGTGATTCTGTAGCTGGTCCCCACTGCAGTGCCAGTGGCCAGGAGATCAGGAGCAGCTCGTGGTGAGGGGCGAGGAGGGCTTGGCGGTGTCCAGGTGAACCGCAGCGCTGGGCTAGAGCTCTCCAGGATGTGGCTGTCCTGGTGTCAAGCAGGCAGCAGAGTGTACCTGCTCAGGACATGCTGGCAAGACAGGGGCGCAAGGACGTGGCTTTGGATCCGAGCTTGCCTGTCGGGGGCTGCAGAGGTGGGGCCCCCGTGGGGCCTGGTCTGCCCCGGTTCAGGGGAGCTGGCTTCCCTCCCCCGGGGGGCACACTCACAGGGCCCTCTTGGAAGCGCGGCCTGGCCCTACTCTGCTGCTCTGGAGTTACTCTCCTTTCTGGAATGTGGTGGGTGCGAACTTCGTAGGGCTGCTGGGAAGCACAGTGAAGAAAAATGATGGGAAACAGTCCGGAAAAGGGCATTTTTTCTGGAGCCAGTTCCTGGCACTGGAGGGCCATCGTTTGGTATCTGTGAAGTGTTGAGGCTCAGAGCCCATTCTTACTGGTCAGGCTAATACCTGTCTTTTAGAGGACAGGGTCCAAGTCAGCCACAGAAGCACAGTCAGCCCTGTTTCCCAGGGACACATGAGCTCCATCGAGGATGAGACAGTCACGCACACATCGCTGCTCCTCCTGCTCTCTTTTGGACTGGGGCCTGAAATCCAGCTTTTTTCTACTGACCACTGGTGCCTCCTACAAATCACCTGACTTGTCTGGGCCAGCGGTGTTGGGGAGGATGGAGACAGAGCCATCCGGGCAAGTGCCCGGCTGGAGCCTGGCACACAGTAAGGGGGCGTTTTTCCTGTGATTAAGAACCCAGTCTGTGATTGGGAGATCAGATTATGGAGGGGACACATGGGCCCCGGGTGGGAAGGTGAGATACTGGTGGTAGAAGCACAGGTGAGCTAGAGGAGCGCCCACTCAGGCGGGGACATGTGCTGTGGCATGGTCAGAGCGAGTGGAAGCAGCAGTTCAGGATGGATGGAGAGGCCTCTGTGTTGGTGAGGTGGGCGTGGGGAGGGTGGAGGCTTTGGGGGCTGGTGATGGTGGGTCTCTGTCAGCTGACTTCCTTACTATGGCACCTCCCTTAATGCCAAAGCAAAGGCTCCTGGGGAAAAGGACAGGCCTCTGTTCTTTGCTGCCCTGTTATGTGGCTTCCCACCTGGGCTCTGTCCTGTTGGTTGGTATCCGGACTTCCCTGTCCAGTCTCCTTTCTTTTTCCATAATGGGGGGGGAGGTGGCACCGGGCGTTCACAGTGACCCAGGCCCAGCGTGGCGCCTGCCCACCCCTCCTGTTTCCCTAGCAGGAAGGCAGTTGGGCTCAGCTATCTGAGCAGTGTATGAGTGACCTTGGGCAACTTGCTTAATCTCTCTGGCCCTTAGTTTCTTTAGAAATACACCTGGTGTGACAGTCCTGCCAGGAGATGAGGCTGTGACAGGAAGGGCCTGGAGTGGCACCCGGCTGAGGACATGCTAGGCCAGGGTCCTTGCTGTGTGTCCTCACAAGTATTGGCACACACCAGCTGTGCATGTCAGTGGCTCCTGGTTCCTAGTGTAGCAGACAAGATGTTCAGACAGGTGAAGGTGTGTCCCCTTGGATAGCCCTACAGAGTGTGAGGGAGCCAAGTGGGCACTGAGAGGCCTGTTTCAGGGCCTGGTTGACATGGATACAGTGGAAAGTATCCTGGCATTGTGCAAATGAAAGGAGCTCACATTTACCAGGTGCTCACTGTGCCCTGGTACCAGGTTTTACATAGCTCACCTCCTTTGGCCTCAGAAGCACCATGAGGTGTGTACTCATCGTCTCTACCCTGCAGAAACAGAAATGGAACCACAGTCTCTCCCCGGTAGTGGCGCCCAGACAGCCTGACTCCGGAGCACCACAGCCTCTTGGCAGGCACTGCCCGCCTGTTTGAGCCCCACAGGAATCTTGGGGCCCTGCATCACAGGGATCTTGACTGGGCCTCCATCTAGTTTCTTCCCTAAATAGGGACCACAGTGGGGCTCTTCAGTTCTGTACACACTGGCCTGGCTGCACTGATGAACCTGCCCACACCTGCCCCAGGTGTGGGAGTCAGGCAGGGAGGAAGCAGTAGCCTGGAGGCCTGCCTTTCTGTCTCTGGACCATGCTGACATCCGTGTGACAGATGACAGTGTTGGTAGGTATTTGGGAAACACCAGTTTTCTTTCCAATACGTGTGTCCCCGTTTATTGAAGACATGGCAAGCATTTGACTATCATCCTGGCTTAATTAAATAGAAAAAAAATCAGTAGTCTAGAATTATGGTATTTTTCAAATATATTTTATTACTTTCCTTTTGTCTTAAAAAGAATATGAAACCTGCATGCAACGCTAATGGTTTCTGACATTTACATATAGCATACGACACAGCAGTACAATGTGGCACTCACTGAAGGGGCAGTGTGTGCAGGGGCGTTCTTAAGAGCATATTCACAAAGGAAAGGGTGCATGGTCGTCTTAGCTTTCAAAAGAGGGCTGCACTGTTTAACATTGAAGAATTACGTGAGCATCACAGATGGACTGCTTTTGTACTGCATGCTCCATTGTGACGAGGGAGAGAAACATGCTTGAAGATTCTCCTTCATCAACAGAATGTGTGTCTGTAGTTGTGTGAATACTGTGCATGTATTTTAAAGATTTCTCCTAAGGTTTTCGCTAACAGTGTCAGGAACTTCACATGCCTCAGAAGCATTAACTGTTGAGGCAGTGAACTTTCACAAACCCTCAGCGTGGAAAGGAGACCCAATCCTTCCTTAAGTACCGTTTGCTTTGCCATCCTAGGATCTTGGAAGTATTTCCTAGAGCCTGCAAAATTTAACCAGGGGGACGAAAGCACATTTCTCTGGCACTCAAACTTGAGTTCATAAAAGAACAGATGCAGAGAGATCTGCTCCTACTTGTCCAGCAACTGAGGCCACTGTGTAGTCCCCGAGGTTGTGACTGACCATGAGCTCAGGAGAGCCCGTGGCAGCTGTGCCGAGGCGCCAGGCCCTCCGGGCGGAAGCTTGCTGAACTAGAATGGAGCAGCGCTGCTATGAAATGTCTCAACCAAGCTCCCGCTCCTCCCAGCTGCTTATAAAGCTCAGATGTATAGTGATGTCTGGACAAATACAAAAAAAAAGACATTTCTTTACAAAGGAAAGGCATGAGTTTTCTGCTTTTCAGTAAAAAGTAGCCTGTGATGAAGTCTGGAATGCAAGAGAGATGGGTCTCACATCTGGAAGCCTTTTGCACACAGCTATAAAATGTAAAAAGTGACCCTTGGTAAAAAGTGCTTTGTAACAATATATAATTTGTGTCTTATGCCTGTGAGAAAGAAAGGGTTTTTTTTGTTTGTTTTTTAAATCTGCAGAGTCTTTTGCTGTTTCCCAACCAGTATGAAGTTTTCTCATCAGGGGTTTTTCACCCTATTCTTCATAGACCCTGGGAAGAGAAAGACCCATATAAGTGCTCAGAACATGACTCGGGCAGTGCATGGGATGGTGGCTTCACTGCGTTGATTCTTGTCTCTGGCAGTGGCCCCTCCCAGGATGACAGGGGCCTGAAGAAGTGGGAACATCTCAAAGGAGGCCATCACCCTTAAGGACCACAAAGCTCACCCGAATCTGGCTTTGTCTTTCTAAACAGCCTCCACCTCTGTAGTTTCATTGTATCTTCAAAGCCCTATGGAGCAAACCCTCTCAGTACATGGTGGAAACTGAGGCACAAGAGATTTAGGGACATTGAAGTCTCTGGTGGGAAGGAGGTCTGTCTCCAGCATGGGACTTAGGCTTGTGTATTTTACCCAAAGAAAGCCTGTCCTCTGGAAGAACACTAGTTCTAGAGGTAGCTGCCTTGAGACTGTGTAATGGGGCGGGGGCTGTCACGGAGGCCATGGCTCGAGGTCACTTCCTCCAGCAGTGAACAGGCCTGTGTGCATTCACAAACTGAACTTTTCACTCACCTCCCAAACCATCTCCGTTTAACTACTTTACTCTCTTCTGCTCCATGGCTGCCATGGGGCTGCACTTCACATTCAGATAGCCCGTTGCTCCCTCTGCCTGCCTCCTGATTTCTGAATAAGGCCACCTCATTGTGCATTGAAATCAAATGCCTGCTGCCGCCGCCAGTGGCCACCGGTAGCTCTAGCCCCTGAGATGCTCGGGGCTCTCTAGTCTGGACCCCAGGGGCTGGGCCGGCCCACTCTTCTCCTTCCTCTATCCTAGGCTCAGCAGGCCCTCCCTCTGTCTGCAGAGGACTGCGGTTCTCTTACCTCCATTCCGCATTCACCAAGACAGTTTGCCCTTTTATATGGGGGAGAGGCGGTGGGGAGGGCAAGGGAATGTCCCCTTTCCCTTCCAAGACACCTCAGCATTTCAAGAAGAGGGATGAGCTCATGTGGTAATGAAGTGAAGTGCCACACTGCTCGCAGCATTGGAGTTTGGAGAAAAAGAAAGGTCAGGGCTGCGGGCACATGCCCACTTCTTCTCCACCAGCGCTGTGGCCCAGGTGGAGGGTGGGGGTAAGTATGCCTGAAAAAAGACCTGAGTATCTCCCGGCGGTCTGATGAAGAAGTTCTCAACCCTTCCATGAACTGGCCCTGAGGTCAGCCTCAATATACTTTTTTTTTCGTTTTAATTTCTTTTACAGGGACAGAGAGAGAGTCAGAGAGAGGGATAGATAGGGACAGACAGACAGGAACGGAGAGAGATGAGAAGCATCAATCATCAGTTTTTCGTTGCCGTTGCAACACCTTAGTTATTCATTGATTGCTTTCTCACATGTGCCTTGACCGCGGGCCTTCAGCAGACCGAGCAACCCCTTGCTGGAGCCAGTGACCTTGGGTCCAAGCTGGTGAGCTTTTGCTCAAGCCAGATGGGCCCGTGCTCAAGCTGGTGACCTCAGGGTCTTGAACCTGGGTCCTCTGCATCCCAGTCCGACGCTCTATCCACTGTGCCACTGCCTGGTGAGGCTCAATATACTTTTGATGACACAGAGCCTGGAGAGTGATAGTGGATGGGACAGGGTCCTGCTTTTGCCACGTGAGCTGCCTGTCCTGACCAGAAAGAGGGCTTCCTTCCCACCAGACTTACAAAAAGCAATCTCTCACCCTCATCATTTTCTATTTCAAGCAACTGCAGATGAGGCAGTTTTGGAGGCAGCTCAAAGGCCGCAGGAACTGGGGCTGCGCTCCAGTGTCAGCCAGGGAGGAGCTGGTCACTGCTGAACTTAGGGCAGAAGGGCCAGCTGGGGCAGCACAGGGACCTGAGGTAGGGAGGGGTAAGGTGACACTGGCAGGCCTGGCTTCCCACCTTGTGCTCCCATCCCCGCTTAGCCTTGGTGTCCTCCTCTGTAGGGCAGGGTGCTGACTCCAGCTCCTGGGAGACTCACCTGCACATGCGAGCAGGCACACGTATGTCTGTGAGTGTGTGCACTTCCCTGGCTGTGCTGTACAGATACAGGTGTAAAGAGGCTTTGAGTGTGTGAGGACAGGCCTGCTGCAGGACAAGTTCACATTTCTGTGGTATAGCAGAACCCGGAACTTGCCTCCTCTCTGAAGCCATATCTCAGACCCCAGGAGATCCGAGCTGCTATCTTCTGATTATGGGGAAACAGAGCCCAAAGACGTTGTAGGGCTTAGGTCATCAGGCCTCTGCTGCCTCTGAGGTTAAGCTCTGATTTTAAAGGGTCAAATCCAAGGTGGGAAGGAGTTTATCAGGTTTCTGGGTAGCAAGGGACATGAGGAGAGAATATATTGTTGGCAAGGAGTCATCCTTATCATCTTGTGGTTGTACCTACAGTTTTTTGTTTTGTATTTTTCCAAAGTTAGAGGTGGGGAGGCAGTCAGACAGACTCCCGCATGCACCTGACCGGCATCCACCCAGCATGCCCACCAGGAGGCAATGCTCTGCCCATCGGGGGTGTCGCTCCGTTGCAGCCGGAGCCATTCTAGCACCTGAGGCAGAGGCCATGGAGCCATCCTCAGTGCCCGGGCCAACTTTGCTCCAGTGGAGCCTTGTCTGTGGGAGGGGAAGAGAGAGATAGAGAGGAAGGAGAGGGGGAAGGGTGGAGAAGCAGATGGGTGCCTCTCCAGGAATCCAACCTGGGACTTCCACACACCGGGCCGATGCTCTACTGCTGAGCCAACCGGCCAGGGCTTGTACCTACAGTTTTATAGTTAATAAACCCAGTCACTAAAGTAGTCCTCTTTCACCCCATAAGAATAATAGAGTGGTGCCAGGAGCTCACCCACCTTTGATGGAAGGAACCCCAGGGTCATATAGCTTGAAATATTTAAATAAGAAGAGGAATGAGACTGGAATATAAAATTTAAAATAAAACAAACCATAGCTTACAAAAGGATACATTTTTGATGCTTAGAACTGTCTAATAGAGCAATAGCCTGCTTTATTAAGTGGTGAATTCCTCGTCCCTGGGTGTATGTCATCACTGTTTGGGTATCTGTCTGCTCTGGTTACCGTGGTGGGTGCTCACCCATTAGACGTGGCAGGAGAACCTACAAGGGGTCCAGGATCTGGGTCTGGGGAAGGTGGGAGGAAGGTGACGGGGCGGCGCGTACCTGCGCTTCTCGTTCCAGGCGTTGTACCACTTGATGAACCTCTTGGTGCTCTGCAGCTTGGGGTGCAGGCAGTGCTCCTGACCCCGGTACCGGGACACACTCTTGGTGGTGATGCTGAAATGGAGTGGGATAAAGCAGAGGATTGAGGAAACGGGATGTCAGCTCTTGGTGTGGCCTGTGGGTGGCCCTGGTCTGTCCCAATCAGGGTGCTGAGAGACTGTGGCCTCCTTTCTCCTTTGAAGGGAGCCTGGTCACATGCTCACTCCCTAACTGGCTCTGTGGAAGGTCCTGGTCATCCCTTTAATCTCTCACTTCATGTTAAGGTCTAAACTCTACTGAATTATATAGGCTTTCACTTTTCTTCCTGGAGCCCTCAAGAGTCTGGGATAGTGACCCCCCCCAACACCACCTGTCACCCCCACCCCCACCCCCACTCATGCTGTTGTCCATAGGCTCAAGCCTCCCTTGGGAAACAAGGGTCAGAGGACTCTTCTCACTTCTCTGAACCTGGGTTGAGAGGTAGAGAGAGCTAATTCCACACGATGCATACACCAAGGCCTCTTTTCTTGGGTGCGAGTTGTTCATAGCAGGGCTTGGACATGCTCTGCACGCACTGTGGTCTCTGACCCTTTAACCCCCAGTTGCTCCCAACCCCCTGCAGATTATCTTGGGGCTGCTGATCCTAGAGCTAAGTCTTGTTGGCCTTGAAACCCATTGTAGTTCCTCAGCTTGAAGTACCAGCTGTCTCACCCTGAGGCAGAAAAATAAGACTTCTCTTCAGGCCTCTATAAGCCAATGGCAGCCTAGTCATTCAGTAGAGAAGCAGGTGGCATTGTAGGTGTAGGGCCTGGCTATGAATCCCAGGCCTGTCTGTGGGATCTTGGGGAACTGCTCTGATTCCAGTTTGCCCATCTGTGAAATGGGTATAATAGTAGGAATACCTCTTAGGGTTATTGGGATGATTAAAGGATGTAATCTATGCAGAGTGCCTAGCACCTGGTAGATGCACAGTGAATAGTTACTGTTGTTAGTAATTATCATGGACGATGAGGTGGCCGTGGAGAAAGCAGAGCCTTAGTGTGTGAGCTCCAGCCTGGAGGGGGAGGCAGAGTGCTGGCCAGAACTGCTGTGCCCGTCTCTGTCAGAGCTGGGCTGCAGTCGCAGCAGTTAGGAGAAGCTTCTGGGTGGGGGGGAAGAATGGTGTTCAACAATGAGGGAACTCCTGGGGACACGGAACATGGAAAAGTGGAAGGTAAGAGGTGAGGATGTCACTCCCTGAGGGATCACAGCAAGAGCAATGAATGGGGAGGACTAGAATGTTGGCAGTGTGGGGGTGGGGAAGAAGGGGAGTTAGAGGTCTGAGTGGGAGGAGCAGGGAGGGAGAGACCAGCTAGTCCGCTGCAGGCTCCCAGAGATAAAGGGTTAGGGCTTATGGACCAAGTTCTAGAAGGGATCAGAATCTCCATGAACTCTGAGTCTCTTAATTGATGAGAGAGGAATCTTGCCGCAGAATGGGGGTAGACTATTCGTGGCCAACTTGCTCTTCTTTGCTCCTGTGTTCTAAGTTTCCAGGGACCCCACCACGGCCTAAGCTTTCTGGAGCAGAGATGGGTCTTCCACTGATGCTGGGTGACTGGACGCTGACCTCACTGGCCCTCGCTCTGCAAGTCTTGTCCCTCCTTTGTGGTCTCGAGCACAGGGCCAGGCTTCAGAATGGCGCCTGGCCGTTCTCCTCCCCTGTGGTACCTGGTCTCTCTGTAGGAATAGCCCTGCGTGGCTCTCTGCCTGCAATGCTGCTCTTACACTTGCAATAAAAGGACGTGGCAGAGCCTGAGAAAACTCCCTTCTCAATTAGGTCAGTGTGCGGCCTGAGGGACCTAAGGTTGGGGAGTGGGACAGACACTCACCTCTCCACCACAGACTTAAATGCTCTGCCACAATGCTAGCACTATGGAAATTGGTTTTGGGAAAAGACATGAGGATTTCTTCCCTCAGCAGTAACTCAGAAATTCTGGGTCCTGCATCCCTCCCTTCAGCGGTGCTGCAGTGCCAAAGGTTTTGGTAAGAGCTCAGTGGACATATAACACTACTCACTTTTCCTAGAATTGGGGCTGTGCTGGACCCTTCTGGGCGCAAGGACTCCCATTTGCAAAGCAGATGGTTTCTCTCCCCTGCCCCATCAGAGATTTCTGGGTGAGTCAGGGTGAGCTGGAAAACTTGCTTTTGTTCAGCCTTTGTGGCTGAAAACCTGCTTTGGCAAAAAGTGCTGGCTCTTCATCTGATCTAAGAGTTTTAGAAGCTTGAGAGGAGAGGACCGCCAACCCCTTAGGGCTGGTGGTTGGTCTGGGTGTGGGGCAGAGGGTTAGGAGAGGGTGACTGAGTGTGGGTCTCATGAGGCTCCTGCAAGTTTTCACAAGGCTACATAAAGCCTTTGCATGCACTTGCCTGTCTGTTTCCTCTCTACTCTTAAAGTTTAGCCAGGAAAAGGAGCAAGCCTCTTGACTGAGTGCTTTGTCCTTTTGAGATGTCACTGTACCCCACAGTCTGCTTCTCCTCCCCTGCAAGGTGTCAGCAACTGGACTTGATGTGTGAAGCATTTTTCAGCAGTTCAGGGACTGCAAACTTAACCTGCAACGTCCTTATCATTTTCCAGTCCCTAAGCTGAGAGTTAGGAGAGTTAAGAGGGGCTTATAGCACTTCCTTCAGCTCCTGTGGTCTCTGTTTGTCACAAAAGGAATTTTCTGGTTGTTTTTCTTGACTTGGGCACATAACGCCAGGGGCAAGGCAAAGGGACAGGGATAGAAGGTTCATATAGGTGCTGGGGAAGGAAAGCGGTAGAGTTCAGCCCAGGCCAGTCGTTTTCCTGATTTCCCTAATTTCAGCCCAATTGTGCAGCCTCCAGGTAGCAGTGAGTGGCGGGCGCTGCCTTTGCAGACACCCCTGTGGGCTTTTTGGGCCAAGGGAGCCAGCAAGCAGAAAGTACTTGCCCAGACTGAGAATAGAGTGTGTCCTGCTTCTGGGGGAGGGGAAGAGGGGCCAATGGGCCACGGCAGGTATTTGGTCCCTGCTTTGCCAAGGGCTTCCTTCCTGGCCGAAGGCATATTTATGGGGAGACTGGAGCTGGCCTCAAGTGGTTAACTGGGAAGGCAGAGGAGCAAGGAAACTCAGTGTTCTCTCTGCCCCAGTTTCAAAGATATTTCCCACATCCCCACCAAGCAGAGCTGCAGCCACGTGGCACATTAACCCCAGCAGAGCTCGTTCCACAGTACTGCTCAGGCTCAGGGACCCACAAGAGTCCAGCCTGTGAAGGAAGGAGTGAGGGTCATCCTCAAAATGAAATTGCTAGAAGCCAAAAACTGGCTGTCCATGGTCCCCTAATTGGACAAAGGCTCTGAAAGGAGAGTCTGAGGACTTACAACAATATTTACTTTAATTCTCTCTCTAGTAACAGAAAGGCTATATGCCTAACAGTTTGGGTGCGAATTCATTAGTTCTGGATGTGGTTTGAGTGCTCTCAATCTGGGTGTTCTGAGTGGGCACAGGGGAGCCATTTAATCCTTCATCTCCTTAGAAAGGTGGGCAGTGCAAACACAGGGCTACCCATTTAGAGTCCTAGCAAGGGTGAACTTGGAGAGGCTGTTTCTGGAGCACAGGATAGTGACCCTCTTTCCAAACTCTCTTCCAGACTGTCGCGCCAGTGTTCTAAGGACTCACTGGGCAGTTACAAAGGCTCTGTCAAGGCTCTGCCAAAGGCGGAGAGAAATGTTTGTTAGCCCGACCCAGCCCCACACTGCCCCACACCAGGTTAACGCAGCACACACGCTCCGGGTGGGAACTCACATAACCATCTTCTCCTCGCAGTGCGGGTACTTGGGCTTCATTTCCAGCTTCTTCACGTCGCTGTAGCGGATCTTGGGCCCCTTCCGGGAGCACTTGCACTTGGACCCTGCTGTAGAGAGCACAGGGGCTGCTCAGATGCCCGCAGGGTCCGCCGGGTGGGTCTCAGAAAGCCTAGCACTTGGCGGGTGGGTTCCCCAGGATGGGACATGGGATGGGACAGCAACAAAGGATCTCCAGGACACTCACCGTCCACTCGGGTGGCGCATAGTGCCAGGAGCAGCAGAAGCAGAGCAGCCGTCAGGAACCTCATGCTGGCCAAAGGGGCGCGGCGCGGCGCAGGACCAGGGACAAGGAGAGGACGCCTGTCCGCCCGTCCGTCCGTGCGGCTCCGGAGATGCCCGCCGGTTGGCTCCGCTTTCTCTCTGCCCCGAGCGCCTCTCGCTCCCGCTGCCCCGCTGCGTCCGTCCGTCGGTGGGTGCCTCTCTCGATTGTCACTGTGCTGTGCTCTGCTCTGGACTCCGCACTCGCTCCACTGCCTCCCTCCGCCCGCCCTTTTAAATCCGCTCCTGCCCTCCCTGAGAGCAAGCTCATTAATATGCAGAACCGCTCGGTGACTCAGTGAGATTTCCCAACACAGCGGGGGGAGGAGACCATCCCAGCCGGCCTGCCCCGGACCTCAGCAGCACACATTCGGAGCCACGCGCACAAGCAATCACATACTTGTCCGCTACCTTCTCTCCCACACACACTTCTCCTGCACATACTTGCACACCCAGACTTCAGCATATGTACATGCCAGTGCCCTGGCTCCACCGGACAGATGAGAGGCTGCTGAAGGGCACTGCTGTTCTGATTCATGTGGTTCCTTCTGGCCACAGGGACAGATCTGCTGTTCTGAGTTCTTGGAGACCCAGGCCTGTGGCCCAGATCCTCTGAGTAGAATTAAAAGGGTTTAGGTGCCAGGTGTGAGTGCCAGTAGGCCTGAGCGGTCCCTGGTAGGCCAGCAGCCCAGGTGGCCAGAGCACAAAGCTTGGTCTGGTGGAGGGAGGTTGCCATAGTTTTTACAGTGGCAAAGCCATCGCCTGTGGCCACTGGAGCTGGCTCAAAGAGTATGTATGTAGAGAGGTTTGGTCACTCTTAGAGGAAGGCTTTCTAAAGTAGGTATGTGGCCCCTGGCTGTGCCAGCTGTCTGGGGGTGGGGAGTGCAGTGGGGAGCAGCAGGTGGGGGCTCCTCACTGTCACACTATCCTCCAAAGCCGTGCAGAGAGGTCCAGTAGGGAGATATGATGATGATGACTGTCTGGGTGAAGTCCGTGACATTGTGCCAGGCTGTGTGGCATGTTGATGTGGGCCCAGGCATGGTGGCAGAACGTCCCGCTGCACTACTTATGAGTGCAGGTGACTTTACTACCATAAACCTGGGTTTCATCATCTGCAAAGTATGCGGAGTCACAGTACCTGTCATAGGGCAGCCCTGAGAGCCACATAAGATCAGACATATAACATGTTTAACAGAATGTCTGGCCAGCAGTTGGTACTCAGGAAATATTACTTATTGGTGTCATTATATGCATATATATATATTACATATGTATTATTTTAATTCTTACAAATGCCCTCCAAGTTGGTATTTTGTTTATTTGACAGGCACAGAGAAGGACTTAGAGAGAAGAAATAACTTGCCCAAGATCATATAGCCTAAAAGCAGATGGTTAGGCCAGCAGCATCCCAGTATATGTGGCTGCAGAACTGGAGCTCCCGTCCCTGAGCCGTCCTGCCTCCCTCAGGCACTTGGTGAAGTGCTTATTTGATAGACCCAGCAAAAGGATGGTGCTTCTTAGGCTCCGAGGATCCCTGGGCTTGGCTCCCAGGCGAAAGCAGGAGCCAGGGCAGAGCTGCCAGTCTCTTCTATTTCATACAGCTCTGTGCTCTCAGCCCACCAGCTTCCTGGGGGCAGGGGTTCCCAGAGGAGGGCCTGGGGGCTGGGCTGGGCTGGGATAGGCAGGCTGATGAGGGGCAGAGTGAGAAGAATCTGTGTTTCCTCTTCCCTAGTTGGGGAGACCTGGCTGCCTTCAGGGCAAGCTGAGCTGTGACAAGCCAGCAGTGCCTCTGAGCTGGCTTCAGGCCATGTTCTCAGTCCTAAGTGAGCAGTTGCCTGTCGACACTGAAAGCAAAACCAACAACTGGACATGGGTTTATGTGGAGGATGAGGGCAAAGGATTCCTTTTTGGCATTTTATATTAATTTTTTAAGTTAAAATGATCTTATTATAATGTACAACCAGCACATGCTTGTTATCAGAAAACACAAGCAGAAGACAACATAAACACACACACACAATTCCATGTGCTCAGGCGTCTACACAAAGATGCTACAGTGTTCTCTTTTCAAACCCTTCTCTCTTTGCTTGCATGCTTATGCACAAATGCAATCAGTGCATGTCCTGTTTAATAACCTGCTTGTTTTACCTGTCACTGTATCATCAACATTGTTCCATACAACTAGTCTTGCTTCTACAATATCTCTTTTAATGGCATCATTTGGGGCCATATAGTATCATGGCTAAGAACTTGGTGTCTGGAGTCAGACTGCCTGAGTGCGAATTCTAACTACTAGCTGTGTGACCTTGGCTGATGACTTAACTCTTTCAGGTATTGATTTTCTCATCTGTGAGACGGGGACGATAATGGCGCCCACAGCATAGGCAGAATTAAATGGGATGGTGCATGTAGAGCTTTTAATTTGGTCCCTACCAGAGTAAGTGCTCAATGAGTGCTGAGTACTGTTATTAGTATTATTTTGGTTGCAGCATATTCCATTGTACAGATGTCTCACAATTACTTTAATTACTGTCTGCCGAACATTTGGATGGTTTTAAGGATATTCTCTTACATGCAGTGCTGTGTAACAGATATTCTTGGAGTTCACTTTTGGGATAGCCCTTAAAAATTGGATTATGTTGTAGAAATTGAATCCCTGGGCCATGAGCATGCCTGTTTTAAGGGTTTTAATGTAAAGTGTCCTCCCCCCAAATATATATATATTTTAAATTAATTTCTTAGCTACCAAGCTTTTGTAGAGCATGTGCAATATGATTTTTTTAAATTAAAAATGTTATTTCTATCATATTGTTTTAATAATATGCTCATTAAGTGGGACTCTAACAACACCAGGAATCATGGGCATAAAGCTTTTATAGGGAAAAGTAGTTAGCTCTGAAAATATGAACCAAAGTTTCCAAATGTCATGGGCCAGACCAGAAGTCAGACATTCCAGTATTTTGTTCCCAGTGTACTCATAAGTCTATGTGTGCTCACCGTTGGTTGGCAAAACACAACCATTGTATCTCTGCAAATAGCGTTCGCCCTGTTTGTGTGAGCAGTCTGGGTCCATGGGTACAGGAGAGGGTAGAGGGAGGGCCTTTGCTGCAGTGGGTCTCGGGTGATGCTGCCCACCCAGAGAGGGGGGGACTTGACCCGTGACATGCCTGCAGGGTGTGCTCTCCACTGAGCTCTAGCGGGCTCTTGGAGTAGATAGAGGACACAGGGTGCGGTGGCTTGGGTGAGGCATTTTTTGCACAGTGGCACGGCCTGATTTAAGGGGACCCCTATAGTGCACTGAAGGGGCACTGGCCAGTTCTGCCCTCTGGAGTGCATTCTGGCGTGCTTGTAGCTATTTAAGATCATGCTGGGTTCTCTGGGAGAGGTGGATACAAGCTGAGGGGGCACAGAGGTGGGAAGAAGTAGAAGCAGGAAATTATTCCTTGAGGGAGTGGAAAATTGGCTGAGACCCTGGGAATTTGCTTATTTATACTGTTCGCATTGCTTGAGCATCACTGCATGCCAGGCTCTATGCAAGGTGCTGGAGATATAAGGGGTGTGCCTGTCCTTAAGGAACACAGAGTCTAGTGGGAAGACATACATTAGCCAAATAACCAGAGATACACATGAAATTACCCTGGAACTAGGCGTGGTGAAGGCAAACTGCTCCTATGAAGCTAGCTCAGGATCTGACCAGGCAGGAAGGTGGGGACGCTGTCCCAGAGGAAGTGCCCACTGGGTTGGAATCTGAAGGATAAGAAGGAGTTAACTAGGTGGCAATAGGAGAGAGGCCACTCCTTCCCCATTACCGTCCCTGCTCCACACACTATAACCTCCTGGGGAGGGTGTAAGCCCCTGCTCAAAGCCCTGCTGGTTCCCGATTTCACCCAGAGTCAAAGCCAAGGCCCCAGCAGTGCCCTCAGGGCTCTGCCCCTCATGACCAGCATCTACTGCTGCTCTTCCCAAGGTTGTGCTCTACCACACTGCTTTGTCCTGTCACTCAGACATGCCGAACCTGGTCCCATCTTTATGATTACTGACCCCTCTGCCCAAACCACTGTTCCCCAGATGTAGGTGGGTGGCCCTTTTCTCCTTATTGAAGCGTCAACTGGCATAGTCACTTTTCAGATGCAATCACACTGCCAGCAGTCTCTCTGTGCTGGTGACTTATTTTACTTTCTACATTGTACGTACCACAGCCTCGTATGTACTGTTCTCATGTCTATTTTATAGTGTGTTATGGATCATTCTGAGGTCTGCTGGTTCTGGGAAGGGGGCCTGGTGTCTGTCTTGTTCATCCTCAATGCTTACAGCAGTGCTTGGATCATATAGTAGGAGCTCATTTTGAGTAGATATGCTGGATATTTCAGGCAACTGCCCAGGAGTGTGAGAGAGTACTGCTAAAATGAGGCTGTGTAGACTATGAGGTTAATTGTGTGTGTGGGGGGGGAGTGTGTGTGTGTGTGTGTGTGTGTGTGTGTGTGTGTGTATAAGAGGTGGGTAAGGGAGCCCATTGAGGAAAGCCAGTTCCTCCCCAAGGCCTTTGCTTTAGAAAGAGGCCTCTGGGAGGAGGAGGAAGAGGTGAATGAGCAGGAGTGTGGCTTTCCAGGAAACCACAGGGTCTTTGGGCTCTACCTCTTAGATCCATTGAGAAGGTTCTTCTTGACTAGTCAAGGCTATTTTCCTGCCCTGGGAGCTGGGAGACATGCCAGTTCCTCTTCCCATCCCCCAGGTCTTCCCAGGACTGACTTCAGAAGGGGCATCCCTCCCTACCTGCCTGATGGGACAGGGCCTTTCTGGAATCCAGAACGAGAGGGGCTGAGGCTCCACCTAACCCTCATTGCCAAGACGAGGAAGCTGAGGCCCACCTAGAATGTCTGCCTGTCCTGCAGCCAGCTGCTTGGGCCACAGTGAGTTGCAGGGCTCCAAAGGCCTGTCTGGCCCTGTCACCTCTCATTTCATGTGGGGTACCCCAAATACCTGCTTCAGTAGCTGTGAGTCGAGGCCAGGTGGGCACCCTGCCTCTCCAGCTCCTCCCTCTGCTGCTCCTCTCCCCAGTGTTGCCCCACCTGTAGAACCTGGCAGCCAGCAGCTCCTTTGCTGTTCTCCCTTAGCACAGCCCTGCCTCTTGACCCTCTCAGGGAGGTGGAGGGGCGGCAGGTTCCCTGAGGACGACTCCTGGTTTTAGTCTCTACAGTTGGAATGCTTAGGAAGCCTGAGCAATGAAGCCTAGAGGAAATGGCACAGGAGGTAGTTGGGTGATGCTGAATTAGGCTCCAGGTAGCCAGCCTGCTGGCAGCAGAGGGGCCCTGTGAGTACCCTGAACAGGGAGAAAATGCCCACAGCAAATACGACAGACCAGTAATTTGCTTTTAGTCTGCCATTTCTTCATTCAGCACCACCTCATGGCAGACAAGCATCTTTACTATATTCAGGACTCAAGCAAAGATACTTTCAAAGGCCCTAACATATAAATGAACAGAGGACATCAAAAGGCAATTCAGGGGGGAAACAGAAAGAAAACCAGTTATTAACCAATTCATGAAAGAATGTGCATTCTCATTAGCAATCAAGAAAAAGCACATTACTACTGCAGTATCGTGGCATTTTGTTTTGGGTAGTACTCAGTAATTGAATACTTATTTTAAACATTAACATCCAAAGCTGACAATGGTAAAGTAAGGAAGGGCCACTTAAACATCAGTGGTGGGACTATAGGAAAAAGATTTTAGGAAATTTTACTTATTACACTGTGTATCTAGAGCAGTGGTTCTTAACCATTTTTGAGGTACCGAACCCACCAGTTTCATATGCGCATTCACTGAACCCTTCTTTAGTGATAAATAAAATATGATTTCTTTTTTCCAAATTCAAGACATAGGTATATGTTTTTTTACTGGTGCACAAAATGAGCTGTGCATGAACATCACCTTGCTCAAAGAACAAAACCAATAAAGTGCATGAACTCACAACAAATTACGGTATTACTTTATTCTGGCCTCCGCGGCAGAGGCTTCTCCGAACCCCTGAGACTGACTCATCGAACCCCTAGGGCTCGATAAACCCAGGTTAAGAACCACTGATCTAGAGTGTGTGAAATAAATCATTTCACTCCAATAATTTACTTCAGAAAACCTATCGAAACAGTTGATAGGGGAGAAATGCCACATGCAAAGATATTTCTTTTTAAAAATAAAGTGTTACCCTAAGTGCCCAACAATGGAGGATTGGTTAAGTAAACAGTGAAAGCTCTAAATGAAATATTATACTGGTATGAAGACTCATGACTACAGTCTGTAGAATTCCGTGGAGCAGACGCATATGCAGTAAGTAGCAACGACACAAGGTCGTGTAAACACTGTGATTGCCAGTATGTAAAGCAGCAGCTGCAGTATAGGAATGGCCCCGAAAGGTACACAAACATTGTTGTCTTTGAGTGGTGGGCTTTGGGCATCTTTTAAAAGTTCTCTCCTTGCACCAGTTTATTTGAATATTCTTATTATAAAAGGAACCCAGGAACATTCAATTTAAGTAAGGCCTGTGGCAACCTTAACTCCTCTTGGCTGACCTCATGATGGGTGATAGGCATGTCTGCCCAGTAGCTGGCACCACAGCTCACTGGTCCATCACAGCAGGCTTCACCCTGTCTATCCTTCCTGGCCTCCTCCCTCTCCTGCCAGTCCTGCTTCATGTTCACAGTGGGGTCCTGGTCTTTCCCCCCCAGCCTCTGTGAAGGCCCTGCCAGCCCTGTCTCCTGACATGGCTCTGGGTGCTGCCCCTTTCCATTGACTGTCACCCGCCTCCAGCCACTCCTTCTGTTCTTCAGCTCCTTTTCCAAAGGCACTCCCCTGGCCCCTTGATTCAGCTAGTTGCTGCTTCACCTTCTGAATCTGCAAAATTCTCATTTCACAGGGAAGCTTCCTTGACCTTGCACATCTTGTCACTCCTCCTCCCCCATCCTGGTATAGACTGGGAGAGGCCCCTTCTTTTTGCTGTCTGTGGTCCAATAGGCCTGCTTTCTCTTTAGTACCATTCCCTACACCCACAAAGACTCATTCACGGTCTTCCCCATCAGCCATGGGCACCACAGGATCTTCTTGTTACTCCAGTAGGGAAACAGCTATTAGGCTTGCTCCCTTGCACTATGCACGGTTAGTGGCAGAGTCACACGTGTGTAGCCTGTGTAAGGCTACAGGTGCTTGCCCGCAGCAGGGATTACGGATTGCCTGCCTGCCACTGGGAGGGGCCGTTTTGCTGTTCATTTGCCTGTTGCCATTGGAAGATGTTTTCCCTGCCTGTTTGCTCCCTTGCCATTGGAAGACTAATAAACGGGAATGGTTCATCACTTTCCAGCTCCGCAGTTCCTCTGCTGTCTGCCCAAATCCAGCGTAACTTACCTGGCCTCAGCCACCAGCATTACATCTGGCATAGTGGGCAGGATTTGGATCAGACTGATATGGAGCTGCCAACACCCTTGAAGGGTGCGATGGAGGGGTGGCTGTTGTTCTCCAGGGTATAGCTCCCTGTGGCTATCCTGTTGGGGGCCATGGGCTGACTGTTTTCTACAGCCCTGTGAGAAGAAACCAAAAGCTCTGTGCAAGAGGCTGCACGAGGTCAAAAGCTTCAGGATGAGCTGTGAACTGAGCACCAGCAATGGCTTGAAGTGCAACTGTTGCTAGAGAAGGAGGCCAACTGCTTTTAAGAGCTTCAGTGTGGCCTGACCATGCGGTGGCGCAGTGGATAGAGCATTAGACTGGGATGCAGAAGACCCAGGTTCCATACCCCAAGGTTGCCAGCTTGAGCGTGGGCCCATGTGGCTTGAGCAAAAGCTCACCAGCTTGGACCCAAGGTCGCTGGCTCCAGCAAGGGGTGGCTCGGTCTGCTGAAGGCCTGCAGTCAAGGCACATGTGAGAAAGCAATCAATGAACAACTGTAGTGTTGCGACGACAATGAAAAACTAATGATTGATGCTTCTCACCTCTCTCTGTTCCTGTCTGTCTGTTCCTATCTATCCCTCTCTCTGACTCTCTCTCTGTCTCTGTAAAAATATAAATAAATAAATAAATAAAATATTTTAAAAAGAGCTTCAGTGTGAAATGCAAGTTGAACACCAACAGCACCTGGAATTGAAATGGTTACTTGAGAAGGAATTACAGGTCCACGACTTGCAGTTTGCCCTAGAAGCTGAATGCTGGGCAGCGACAGTTCTTAGAGAAACAGCTGTGGGCTCAAGAGCTTGAGTTCGAGCTTCAGGCCGAGAGCCGGCAGCTGTAAGAGCCAAAGAAGTTGCTGAAGAAAGAATGGCATTTGTGCAGGTGGAGTGGCTCTGAGTCAGTGGAGCAGGCATTTCCAAATCTTCCTCTGAGGAGGGGGAGGTTCAGGCTGAAACTGCTGTCTGCCGATTCAGAGCCCAGCCAGTGGTCACCCAGAAGGTAAAAACCCAGCAGCCAAAAGTGCCTCAGGGGCAAGCATAGCCCCCTCCACAAATAGTAGAGCCCTCTGTGGTCTGGCCCTACACCCAGACAGAGTTGATGGAGTTGGGGGTGAAATTCAGGCAGAAACCCACCAAGTACGTGGCAGCTTGGTTGCTGCAGTTGTGGCATACAGGGGGTAGATGGCATCATGCTCTCTGGAACACAGATGGAGAAATTGGCTGCCATAGCCAGGCACTTCGCCTTGAGGCAGCGTCTTCAGAACTGCCATGACAACTCAGGAAACCATGCCCTATTGGAATGGGTGATGGCTGTCATTTGTAAAGTCTGGCAGAGTGCTGGAAACTTGCTGGGGTCAGTGAGTCCGTGGCAGTCATATACGGAGCTGCAGCAGGTCCTGTGGGAGCTGTGTATGAGGAATACTGCTTTCCACCTGGGGTCCCATGAGCCAGATGAGGAAATATTTATGACAGGGATGAGGGACCTTATTCTCTGTAGTGCCCTGTAAGCCATTTTTGGGTCACTAGTGGCTTTCTTGAGCCCCTATGTGGGGCAGCCCATCAATGCAGTTACACAGACAGTGGCAGATTTGGGGAGGGGTGGAGACAGCACAGGACCATAAGGCTGTGTGGGCTGCTACCCGTGCTACCCTCCCATCCCCCACTAACAAGAGAAATGGGCCTATAAAGGCTACCCGAACACAGATGTGGGTAGATTTGATTGCAGCCGGGGTAGATAAAGAGAAATTAGATAGTAAATCTAATGAAGTTCTTCTGGAGCTTTGGCGACAGCTTAAACCAGAATAGAGGTTCTAGCCCAGGCGTGGCCAACAGTTTTTGCCCCCAGGCCAGATTAGAAAGAAAACTTTTTTCATGGGCCGGACGAAATATTAAAATTAAAAAATGTTAAATACAAAAACGATTCCTTTAAGTAAACAAATTTTTATTATGTAATTTGTTTATGAATAAATGTGAGTGAAAAAAATTTTAATATACAATATTATTTTAATAAAAATATTTTTTAATAAAATATAATTACATTCCGTATAAATATCCAAACTGTATCGCAATCAATCGAAACAATATTTAATTAATAGAATGAGCTTGACGAGGTTATATCACAACTAAAACAATTATTTCGTTTTACAAACAGCCTGGACACGTTTTCAGTTATCAACTGCAGCTATTGTCTACGCTACAATGCCACTTGATTCAGCACACTTGACCACAAAAATAACGAATTGTTTGACCTTGGGCGCACACTGGCAAACTCCACCTAAAAGAATGTGGGTTTCACATCGCTGCTAAACGTCAAACAGTTCATATCGAGTATAGACGAGTACAAAAGTTGTAGATCTTTATAATGGAATTTTTAAAAAAAATAAAGAAGTATTGCGAATCCATTCGACCAATTATTGGAAGTTAACCCTAGATTAGTCACATGTGAAATTCTTTTCTGTGTATCACTATCTTCCTAAATATCTCAATTTCCAATAATCATAGACGCTTCTGCTTCTGAGTAGCTGAGATTTTAAAGTAGCGGAGAATATTAAAAATTTAATCGCGGGCCGCATAAACTCATTATGCGGGCCGAATCCGGCCCGTAGGCCGTATGTTGGCCATGCCTGTTCTAGCCGCTGAGACAAATGGCCCCAGCAGCTACCAATAAAACAGTTGGTGCGCAGGCGGCACGGTTACAAGATTATATGATGGAGACAGCTGAAGGAGAGGAGGATCCCGAGATCCACTCTTTCAGTTTGAATAGGGGGAAGGCTAAGGGACCCATCTAACAGGAGGGGCAGGGTCCCAGAGGCCCCATGTGAAATTGGTAATCCACTGGCCCCTTTCCAAAGTGTAGCAGGTGTTATCTTAGAAGATAATAGGTGCGTTTTTGCAGCAGAGCAGCAGCAGCTAAGAGAACTATCAAAGTGGCACAGGCCTTGAGTGTGTTTGGCCCCACTAGGCTCTGTAAGAGTGCTGAGAGGTTTGGGTGGGGCTTGTGGCAACAGACATAGCACTAATGGAAAGGCGCTGAGGTTCGTAATAATAGAGCTGTGTGGCTAGGTGACTGTAATGGACCTTCACCTTGGGTGATTTGCACACATGGCTGGGCTGTCTATTGTGGACTGATCACTGAGCGGTGTAATGGACTCTTGAAACAGGGACTGCAATGGGGGCGGGGGGGGGGCACTGGCTCCCTTGCTGGTTGGACACGCACGCCATTTGTGAACAGTATCAGAGATCCTGATGGGGGCCTGGCCCCTGTGGAGGCCCTCCTGCACTGGGCAGCTGCTCCCATCCAGTTGCACAGATGCATCAAGGGCACTTTCTTCAATGGACATGGCCCTGGACTATATAGACCCTCCCACCTACCATGCCGTAGAAGGCTAAAGGTGGGTCTACAGTTAACTCCCTGGGCAGAGTGCTCAGGGAGACATTGTGAAGGGCACCTTTGTCATTATTGTCATTTTGGTATGCTGTGGTTTGTACTGCTTCTGTGATGTAATGTACCTTACTCCTCGCACAGGACCTTCACAGAAGATACCTGTTGCGTAGATTGTAAGGCAAGCAACCCTAAAGGTGTGGAATATAGGGAAAGTAGCTGGGTTAGGCTTGCTCGCCTGCACTTTGTGTGATAAGCATGTACGTGGCAGAGCCACGTGTATAGCCTATGTAAGGCTACAGGTGCTTGCCCTCAGTGGGGGTTGCGGATTTCCTGCCTGCCACTGCGAGGGGTCGTTTTGCTGTCTGTTCACCTGTTGCTGTGAGAAGATGTTTTCCCCTGCCTGTTTGTTCCCTCACTGCTGGGTGACTAATAAACGGGAATGGCCCGTCACTTTCTGGCTCCGCAGTTCCTCTACCATCTGTCCGAATTCAGTGTGAACCTGCCTGGCCTTGACCACCAGCATGAGGACTACAGTGCCTGGCACCCAGCAGTGCTCAGTAATGAATGAGGGAATTAATGTGGACCACTATTTACCACAGTCTAATGAGTTATGGAGTCAGACTTCCTGGCTTAGAATCTTAGTCTACCATTTGTGCCTTTGCTTTCTCATCTGTAAAAAGGGAATAATGGCAACAATAATAGGACCATGGTGAGGATTAAATGAACTAAGACGAGACTAACATGTAGCACAGTGTCTTGTCACATAGAAGTGCTCTATAAATGTTTATTCTTGCTTTATTGTTACTGTTATTAAATCTCCTGACCTAGACTCCCTCCCTCATCTGTGGGTTTGCTCGGCTAGTACCTTTTGCTTTATATTTATGAAATGCTCACATAGCACTTACTGTGTGTCAGGGACTGTTCTACATGCTATTCAAATGTTAATTTAGTTAATCTTCATGACAACTGTATAAAGTAGGTAATCCCCATTTTACAGATGAGGCACAGAGAAGGTAAGTAACTTGCCAGATCAATGTCAGGTGGCAGAGCTGATCCAAGCCATCTGGCTCCAGAGTCCTGCTCAGAACTGCCCTGTGCTGCCTTCCAGGTAGAGGGAATGGGACAATGCTTCCTTGTCTGCCCGGGCCTCAACACTGCTTTCCTCTCCCCCTGCTGCTGGCACCTGGTCCCCAGTTCTTCTCCTTGGAGGGCATCCCAGAGTTTCTATCCAGCTAGGGTAGCATGCAGTTTGCTTTAGCAAACAAATACTGATGCCCATGTAATATCTGGGGCATACTTATACTAAAAATATTATTCCTTGTTTATCTGACATTAAAATTGAACTGAGTTTCTTGTATTTTAACTGGCCACCCTACATCTAGCACTAGAGGGCGGCAATGTGGTTTTGGGCCACCTTCTTTTAAGTGGTGGTCTCAGACACAGATCTGGAACCCCCTGGGATCTGCCATAGGCAGGCATGGTGAGAGGAAGGATAGGATAGGTACACTTGTGAACTCTCTTACAGGGCAGAACAGGTATTGAGGCTCTAGTGGACAAGGAGGAGGGAGACCTATTGGCAGACAATAAGGAGAACATTCCAGGGAGAGGCAACAGTTTAAGCAACTGCTCCGTGAAGGGGAATGTCAAGGGTATGCCAGTTAACAGAGCGCTGTGAGTGTTAGGCAGGGAAGGTGGGGAAGAGGCTGCAGGCTGAATATAATATAGGGCCACATTGTGCAGGGCCTTGGGCTTCATCACCCGGATCTCAGGACCCACCTGAGAGCTTCCAGCAGAAGGTTATGCGATTAGGTTTGGCATCTTAGGAGGAGCTCTCCGGCTGCAGCTGTCGGGTGAAAAAGGGGTGACAGAGAGGGACTCGGACAGCAAGAGAAATATTGGTCAAGGGAAGTCCTTGACCAAAGGGCAGGCGATAAACACTTTGTCTTTTTATTCCTGGGATTCTTTGTCTTCTGAAAAACATAATGCAGAGATGGAAAATAAAAGGTGGTTCTCAGTCCCATTCCCTATCAAGAGAGAGGCATTTGCAATGCTGGTGTATTTGTTTATACCAACCGTTTTGTAGGTGGGTCTCTTGCACCCAGAGGAAGGAAGTGTTGGGTTTGGGCTAAGATGTTCTCACTCATTTGCTTCAGTGTCTCAGGCAGATGTAAGAGCACAGGGTCAAAGGCACTGTTCAGAAGATTCACCTGCCAGGTAAACATTAGCTTTAATTAATCTTATGTGAAGAAAACTTTTCAAGCAACTGTCTGAGATAACGTTGCAATTTTCTGTCTTAACAACCAGTCGTTGCTTCTGAATAAGACCAGGTTCCTAACGGTGAGCAATTTAAGGCCGTAAAAGAATTGTCATAAACAGCTCCCCGGAGCCAAGAGCATAGCCCAGATTTTAAGCACATAATGGAATCATATCAAAAGCAAGGAGGAGCGGCAGGAACCATAAATCCTCGAAGTGCAAAATCTGTCTATTGTGAAACTTGTGCTGAAGGGAAACCAGATGTGGATGCTGGTGGGAGGGGGCCAGAGGGAGAGCAGCCGTGCAGGAGCTCTCAGGGCTGGTGGTGGAGGGCCCTTGCAGAGGGAGAAGCCTCCCCTGCGTGCTGCTGGCATAGGCTCAGGCCTAGGAAGAGGGCAGGTCTAGCCCTGTTTGCGGTTGCCGGGAGGTCCGGCATCAAAGGAAAAGGCAGAAGCTGAAGGGTTACAGTGCTTGTTGCTGCTTCTTCAGCTGGACCAACACAAGGATTTTGCAAGCTATTCCTAAATGTGTGTCTTTGAAGACACAACATTTGGAGCAGTGCTTTAACAATGCATTTGAAATATCACAGAAGACTGTGTTTATCCTATAGAGGAAAAGAGTAACTCGCACGTGTAGAAATCCCTTTAGATTGGGGTAAAAAGTGTATTTGCCAAAGTGGCCCTTCCTTGGCCTGAGATGGTACGTTTATTTTGTTCTGATGTGCAAAGTCCTTTGAAAACATCAAGGTGAATACTTGCCAAGCACCCGCTCTGTGCCAGGTCTGCAAGAAGGCCAGCAGCTCCCCCAGATGCCTGCTGTGGGGAGAGGGGTCAAAGGCCAGCAGGCTGGAAAGAATCTTTTAAATGGGTTTCTGGCACAGGTTCTGGGATTTCAGGGGGTGGCGTGGGGCAGTCCCATTCACATAGGAGCATAAGAGCTTTCATGGAGTGAGTAGGCTTGAAATGGACCTTGAAGACTGGGAGAGATTAACACAGGCAGAGAAGAAAGGGGTGAGAGAAGGGTAAGTCCCAGGGAGAGAATAGCAGAGGTGAAGGCCTGGCGGCCAGAAAGTGTATAATGAGTCGGAGCAGCTGGTTACGTGGCTCCGTCGGATGAGAGAGCGTAAGCACCGGGTTGTGGGCAGGAGGGGAGCTGGGGAGAGCCTTGAATGCCGATGTCCAGAACTTGTAATTAGTTCGATTAGAAAATTTAATTTGGTACCTAGGTCTGTTTGATGCCGTTTAAATTTCCACTTCTTAAAAAAAAAAAAATCCACACAAAAAACAAAAACCCTAAATGAAACTGCTGAACTATTCTGAAAATACAGTAGCACTAAAGAAAAAAAAGGTACCAGGACGCCTTTCACTCTGCTGAGAAACAGTCCAGGCTGTACCCATGCAGAGACGTCCACATAAGTACGATCATACCATACATCGGTGCTTACTCACCTTTTTGTGGTATACATTATTTCATAACTACCCCCACCCTGCCCAAGTTAATCCCCTTCTTAACTGGCCTAGGGACACTTAAAAAAACCCTGATATGAACAGTTACCAGCTTATTGGTTTTCTTTCTTTCTTTCTTTCTTTCTTTCTTTCTTTCTTTCTTTCTTTCGATTTTACTTATTGATTTTGAGAGGGCAGAGGGAAGCAGAAAGCATCAACTCATAGTTGCTTTTCACATGTGCCTTGACCAGGCAAGCTGGGGGCCTCGAAGTGGCGACCTCAGCATTCTAGGCCGATGCTCTATCCACTGCGACACAGGCATCTTAAGTGGTTTAGTTTGAGGTTCCCAAAAAGTTTCTCTAGTTTATAACTGCAGTGGTCTGGGAACCCCTTGAGGCCTTTCTCCCCATTTCACCCAAGCATATAACCTCCATAGTGCCAGGAAAAGTGAGCTTTTGTCACCTCCTGCCCAGGTGGTGGCTGGCAGTTGGGCCAATAACTGAGCAGGACAGGGATTGATGGGGGGGCTCTGGGATGAGCCCCTCCACCATGCACCAGACTCTGGGCGCAGTCCTGTAGGGCCCCAGGTCAGTTCTCCAAAAGTCAGTGTGCTAACAGGCTGAGGCACTGAAATATTAGTTTATCAACACTTGGCTTCTGTTCACTGAGTGCAATATTTATGGGCATTTGGGTCTTGCCAAGGCTGCCTGTTCTCAGGCATTTGGTGGTCGACATGTATTATGCATTTTGAATATTGGATGCCTTATGTCTTGCAGAAATGAAGATTATATAGTTGAATTTCAGTTTGGTCTGTTGGATCTCCTGACTCTAAACTCCCAGATTAGCTTTGTGAGAAGCAGAGAAAGGGACTGCATGCCTGGGAGATGCTGGAGAGCGAGGGTTTGGGTGCTATCCGCCAGGGCTCACTCAGACCCATCCCACATCCATGCCAGGACAAACCCCTTTTAGGGGAAGGGCTGTTCTCAGGAAATAAGACCTCTAATTCTGAAGAGCTACAAGAACCTGGCTCTCACCAGCTGGACCTCTCACCCCCCCTACCCCCCCACCCCCCGCTTCCTCCTCATCAGTGGGCAGCCAGCACCAGCTGAGTGTGCTGTTGGTGAGTGGTGAGGAGCAGAGGAAGGGCCTTTCCCTCCCACCCCTGCCCATGCGCTGGGCCCCAGCCAGCCTGCTGGCACCTGGAAATTGCTCTGTAGTCCCTGAATGCCTTTGCTCCATGTCTGCGTCTGTAAAACTGCTTGGAGCCCCCAAGAATGCACCTCATTCCCCTCAGAAAGTCTCCCTTTATTTGTAGATTTTTTTTTTTTTTTTAATGAAGGCACCTGGTTCCCCTAAGCTCAGGGCTTGTCAGAGGGCTGCTAGCTGAGCTAGTGGAGGCGAGCGCAGACCCTGCGGGGGACTGTAAAGCTTGAGCATTTCCAGGGCTGCTGCTGGCCACCTGGGCTGGGGGCTGTGCAGCTCCCCATCCTAGGACAGACGGTGGGAGGCTTTGTAGGAAAGACAATAGCCTGGCTTCGTGGGACCTCAGATTCAGACATTCCCTGACCCTCAGGCGGGACAACCTGTATAGGGCATTTGCTGCAGGCCTACTATGTGCCAGGCCTTGTGTAGTGGCATTTCACAGACACTGTCTCTGAATCCTCAGCCCACTGTGCAGCACACTTCCCATTGGTAGGGAGAATAAATGACCTTTCTAAAGTCACCCGTCTGGGCAGAGCGGGGTAGTTGGCTCCCATCTCCTTGACTCGAAGGCCCATATGCTGCCATAAGCATCCCACTGCCCCCCACCAGCACCACCTGACATTTGGGGGGGAGATTCCAGGGTGTGGGTGACGAGCATTGCCTTGCCTCCAGAGCTCTTTCCTGCTGACAGGGTGCCTGGGGCTCCACAGCTGGGCTGCGCTTCTCTGGGTGAACGCATGGCCTTGCAGGCAGTGGTGCCAATGCAAAGCAATGGGGACTCACACAACAACCCTGCAGCCATTTCCGTGCCACCTGCAGGGCACGCATTCTGATCCCATTTTGAAAGGTGGAGAAACTGAAGCCCAGAGCAGAGAAGGGACTTGCTTAGGTCACAGAAGTGAGGACTCTCAGCTTGTTTTGTATTTTTGCCTGATGGCTAGCATAGTACCTGGCATGTCACTTAGATGTCCTGGAATGGTCTTTCTGTAGGGTGAAGGGTGACTAAGGCTTACACTTGCCTGTCACACCTGCCTCCCTTGTCCTACCTCTGATCTCAGGGGCGGCTGTGTCAGGCAATTCTGACTCACCTCTTCCTGCCTCACCCCACCTTGAGGGGTCCAGCATCCTGCTGCTTTCTTCCCCGGAGCCTGCTCCCAGCCTCGGGGAGCTCCGTACACCCTGAAAGCATGGAGGGGTGGGTGGGTGTCCATGTATGCCCTCTGGGGTGGATCCCACCAGTGGGGAGTGGGAGTGGGTGGATAAATGCTCAGCTCTGCCTTTCAAGGGGATGGTTCTGGTGGGTACTCTCTACGCTTTATAGCTTCTGATTCCAGCCCCACCCTAAGCTTGGGCTAGGCCAGACTGTGAGCTATGTGATGGCAGGGACAGTATCTGTCTTGTCTCCCTGGCACAATGTTTAGAACACAGTAAGGACTTAATGAATGATTATCAAGTGAATGAACACTTCCCCGGAGGGATGGCCCAGTGAGCGACACAGGCTCGTCCAGAGCAAAAGAGAAGTTCTCAAACACTGTGACTTCAGTGCTCAAGGAATTGGAGGGGTTGCCATATAGCTTCATATCTGGTTTTCTGAAGACTTCAGTTTTAAAAAACCAGCTCTCTTCCCACTTTGGTGTTTGCTAGGATAGAGATCTGTTTACTTGTGAAACTGCTCTTTAGGTTTCTCTCAAATAAAAAGTGGCTTCAGCTGGGGAGACTTGGTTTGGTGCAACCTGCCCTCATCCAGGCCCCGAACCCTGTAATAGTCCAGCGTGCGTCAGGAGGTGGTACACAGCCTGGGAGAGTTGGGGGCTCTGAGCCAGGCAGCACTGGGGTCAGCCCAGCTCACTGTCTAGCTGTGCGACTTTGGGCAGCTCACTTCACCTCTTTGGTCTCAGTTTCCTAACCTGTAAATGGGGACTGTTCCGAACCCTCATAGGACAGCTGTGAGGACTGTATGAGCTAGTGTTGATAGCACTTACCTCAGTGTGTGCACAGGGGGGGGGTGGTTGGACTAATCCTTCTTGCTCCTCCCAGAGGCTGGCCCCCAAGGGGAAGAGTGAAGCAGAGCCAGTTGGCAATGACGTTGGCATCGTTGTTGGAGGGATCAGTCAAAAAGAATAAGTGGATGCAAAGCTGGCAGTGCTTCAGCTCATGTCTTGAGGCGCCACTTCATGGAGAGTGCCCAAATCCCTGAGTGGTAGCACTTTACAGTGTGAAGAAGACATTCACACATGGTCTCAGATGAGCCTCTTAGGCAGGAGGCAGAGTGATTATTATGTCCATTTCATAGATAAGGAAACTGAGTTACAGAGAGGGGAAAGGCTTTGGGACCTTAGTCAAGAGGGATTCGGAACCTTGGTCTGTCAACTACCACTAGGCCTTGGCTCTGAGGGTCTACAGTGCCCTGGGCCCCACCAGATAGTCCCTGGTGAGGCAAATAGAGCCTTCCTACCTTAGGCAGTGTCATTCTGGTGATCCCCTCACTCCCCCAACCAGCATCACCCTGCATATTCCCTATTGACCTGCTCCATTTAGAGACAAACTTTATGAGCAAGGCTGGGGGTTACATAGGTCTACTCAGCAACGGTCCCATTGTATGCACACTGGAGTTGTGTGACCTGGTGAACCCACTCAAGTTCATGGGCTCCTGGAGATCAGAGCTGCTTGGGGCCCCTCCCTAGATGGGAAGGCTCCCAGTGGACATTCACCGCTGAGCAGGGGCATCAAGCAATCTACCAGTGGACAGAGACTACATGCTGGGGACATAGAGTTACCAGATAGATGGCACTGCAGACTAGGCGCATGTACTGATGGACAGACATGGCTAACCAGGATTCTAATGGTTGAATGCTCTATGTAGCCAGGAGCGTCATTCCACCCATCTGGGGAGGGGCCACGCATCTGGGGATCTGCCTCCCAGCAAGAGAAAAGCTCTCATGTCCCTCACCTTGAACACTTTAGGTTTTGCTGGGAAGTCACAACAGACATGTTTGTGAGCCTGTCATGTGGTGGCAGCAAAGGAAGTGGTGGAGAGAGCAGGGGCTTTGGATTGAGATAGGCTGGAGCTAACTGCTGGCTGTACCTCTCTCTCCTTAGCTGTGTGACCTCTCTGATCCTCTGTTTCCTCATCCATATACAGTGGTACCTTGAGATACGAATTTAATTTGCTCTGTAACTGAGCTCATAAGTCAGTCAAATAGTATCTGCCAATACTGGACCCATGCGCCAATGCACCAACTAGCAGCAGCTTCCCGAATCAAGACTTGTATCTTGGAATTTCGCTCAGATCTCGAACAAAAATACAGACTGAGTTGCAGCTCGTATAAAAAAAAAATTGTATGGTGGTCTGTTCGTATCTCAAGGTACCACACTGTATTTGGCATAATAACAAGTACTACATCTCAGTGATATTGTGAGGATCACATGAGAAAACACTTGTAAAATGACTGGCACATAGTACACTCTCTATAAGTGCTAGCTTTCATCATTATTCATTCATTTATTCATTCATTCATTCCATTCATTCATTTAAAATGTTCTCAGCATATGGCCCTGGCATACACGATCAATAAGCACATAAACTAAATGATCACTTAACTGAATGGTCCCTTTGAGAATCAGTCTGCCCCACTCTGGTGGCCTCAGAGTGAACATCATCAGGTGCTGAACACTGTTTTCTGAGCATCCCCCACCTGTTTCTCAGGCAAACCCTTACCCTTGCCAGCCCTGTCCCATTTAGGAGACCCGATACTGGTGCAAGCAAGCTGCAACATCTTTGAGTTATTATTTATAGCCAAATGGTTACCCAATTTTGTCTATTTTTGTTTGTGGAGACATTTTATATAAACGATGTTAAAAGATTCTGTGAACATTCTGTATATTTGATTTTCATAATTGGAGCCCTAGGGGTGTTTTTAAAGTAAAATTTTATATAAAAGAGACGAGTGATAACTGTTTATACTCAGCTGGTAACCATAGAGATGAAATTCCACCAGATCAAAGTCTGAAGGCAATTAACTCCCTGCAAATTATACAAAGAAAAATCTCTTGGGGAGAGGAAAAGGATTAGCAAGGGCTCATCAGCAAAGCCATGTTCCCCTGTCCTCATCTACAGGGAGGGCCTTTGAGGAACCTTAGGTTTGGCCCACGGGGTTAGCTTCCATAGCCCTCAAAGTCAAATGTTTTGGCTCTCTTACCCACATGTCACCATCCATGTGGTCTGCTTTCTGGCCCACAGCACAGAGCTCCCAGAAATGGTGAATGAAATGACCTGATATGTTCAATTGTGGAGTTCTGAAAGAGTGAGTAGTCATCAGCCCCTTTTTGCCCCTTAATCTCTACGTACCACCCTTCCTGTTCTTTAAGGACAGGAAATTTCTCATCTGCGTCAACTGCTAAGCAAGTAATATACAGAATTACCCCACCTTCACATCACTTTTAATTAGATTGCACCACCTGATTGGCCTCTTCATATCTGCTACACCATCATTTTGAAAGAGTGCCCATCTCAGCAGGCTCATCCTTCCCACCCCTTCTGTCCCAACCCTCCCTGGCCCACGGGAGCTCTGTAAAGACCATGCCCGCAGGGCAGCCTCTGGAAGACTGCGTGGAGATCTGCTCCCCATCAGTGCCTTGCAGTATAGTGGTTGGGGTGTACTTGTTAGTGAGCTGAGATCCAGCTCTACCACTTACTAGTTGTGTGACCTTCACAAATTACTTAGCAACTCATTAACTCAGTCCTCTTTTGAAAAAAGAGCCAATAGTAGGTCTGTGGCGAGGGGAGGATACAAGGAGAGCCCCGTGTGCGGCGCCTAGCAGAGGTGCAGGGCTGTTATTACCTTCAGCTTGCAGCTGGGAAACTAGCCCACAGAGGACAAACGACTTGCCCGAGGTCATACTTAACCTTATTGTAAGGTCGGTGGGTAATAGGAAAAGGTCACCTGAGGAACCAGACAGGAACTTTGGCTAGAACTGCGCCAAAAGAAACTTCCCAGGAGTGCTTGGCAAAAGAGCGACTCTCTGCCAGCCAGTGAGATGTCACCATGCCATATTAGCTCCCTCATGCGGTTTCATCCATGTGACTTCCCTGGCCTCTGTCCCTGGGGCCAGGGAACATCATCCAGCAGCGTGGTACTAAATAAAGCCTTTACTATTCCACACTTTGTGGCTACGGCCCCTTCCTTCTTCCTAGGTGGGGAAAAATACCTTACACTTATAAGGTGTTTTGAGGACTAAATGAGGTAATGTGTTTAAGCTCGGAGTACTGCCAGGCACATTATATATCAGTCTGGATTCAATCTTTCCTTCTTTTTTCTGAAAGAGAAAGGGACAGGCAGGGACAGACAGGAAAGGAGAGAGATAAGAAGCATTGACTCATAATTGTGGCACCTTAGTTGTTGTAAGCAACCCTTTGAAGTAACCTAGTTTTGTTGGGAGGGGAGGGCACCAGGTTGGGGAGGGGGGAGTATTGAAGTAGAAGGACAGTTGTGAAGTCTTTCATTTCTTGATGAATGAGCAGGACCTGAGCATATGTTAGGGCAGGAGACAGAAGAAGGCTGGAGAGTTGAAAGAGTCACAATGGAGAGGGGCTGATGGGAGAGACCCCCTTGGGGGTGGGGAGAGAGGGAGCTAGAGTCCAGGGGTGGGAGTAACCTCGGGCTGGAGAAGGCCACAGAGTCTGGGGAACAGGAAGTCATGAGCACCAAGCAGGGAGCACCTGTGGATGAGTTTCTGTCCTTAATCCTAGCACTTCTCCTTGGCACTTGTCACATGTTTATTTCATTTATCTTTTTGATTGTTTGATTCCTCCCACTTGCCTACAGGCTCCAAGGAGAGAAGAACTTTGTTGTGTTCATCGCTGTATCCCCAGTGCTTAGGCCAGGGACTTGCACAAAGTTTAAGTATTGGATCACTAATTACTGAATGACTAATCGGATACTTTCTCAATGAAGTTGTGTGAGCCTGCAGCTGGCGAGTGTTTAGGGGGTGGGGTGCTGAGAGCAGAGGCCAGGGGAGCCACTGTGGAGAGTGGGAGCATTGACTTAGGGACCACAGGAGCACCACAGGCACCTTTCCATGACACCGTGTAGTTCACCAGCAGGGCTTTGTGGCAGGACCAAGTCAGGAGTGGCTTCAGAGTCAAGGCTTCTTAGGGAGAGAGGGACACTGAGGACCTGAGGGTTGAGGCATGTGGTCAGCAGAGGGGGTGTCTCTGAGTTGGTGATCTGAGAGACAGTGAGTCTGGGGGGTGACAGGGTACTGGGTACAGCTGTGGGTGGCTGGAGTGGGATGTGGCTAAAGGCCACCCATGAAAAGGAGGTCTAAGACCTGACGGTATCCAAGGAGGCTGAGGTCACCCTGGCTAGCCTAGGTGGGAACAGTGGGTTCACACCAAGTCACCAGTGATGAGGGGTGTGAAGGAAATGGGTAGGTGACCTCTGCAAGGAGAGGGGGGCTAGACCTCAGAAACCTCAGATGGACAGGAGCTTTGGGTGCTGACGAGAGTCTGAGCCGGAAGTAGCTCTGGAGAATGAAAACAGTTCAGAGGTACCTGCCAACACAAAAGGAGCAGACTTCAGACAAGAGGACCAGCGGACAGCGAGTCCTTCAGGAGACAGCTGGCCCCAGGTGAGCCCCAGGGCAGAGTTAGGGAGAAGATATGGTGAAGGTGCTATAATCACTATTATTCATCTAGCCCCTCCAACCATGCTTCCACGGGGGCCTCGAGCTAGCCCAGGGATAGCCAGAAGGGCTTACACCTGGACCATCATGCTCACTTCTCATTTGGAGACTATCCACTGTCTGCTGTATGGCTGTGTGCATCCCTCCCTCCTGGGCTGTCTGGTTAGATTCCTAGACCTCATGGCTCTTAGGGGTGTCCTCCTCCCAACCAGGTTCTGCTGGGGAACCTTTGAGGGTTTGCTGCAACCAGTCTACCTACAGCTCCCCTTTCTTCTTCCTCCTTACCATGAACAGAGTGCTGCTGTGTTGTCTTGGGGTCTGAGGGTACCCTTGCCCTTTGTCACTCATTAAGGTCTAGAACAGCGGAGGGGGAACTGAGGTTGGGGGAACACAGGCAGCACTGCGGTGTTAATGGTCTCCTTGACACCACTCCAGCTGCATGTTTTCCCTGCCCACCCCCGTTCCTGACCACAGACCAGCCCAGTAAGTTGCTTGTCACTCTTTTCCTTCTGGCATTCATTCCCTTGGAGTTTCATCCAGCAAACCTTTCTTGGTGCTTCCTTAGGTCTGACTGCAAGGAGCGGGAAGTCAGAGGGGCAGCCTCAGTCCTGGCCTCCTGCACCCACCAGCTTGCCCAGAATGGCTGCACTCAGGAAGCTTGTAGAACTTCAGAAACTTTGGGGAAGTCAGTACATGGCAATGACCTTGGGAAGAGGAGTCTATTCCTGTTTGTCCCTACTATAACATATCTAAGGGAAAAAATCCATTTGTATTTCTACATCTTTCTCTGTTGGCCAACCCCCTTGGGGCTCAATATATCACTCGGCACTTGTGCTGTGTTGAGTTGTCAAGGATACCTCTGCTGGCCTCGTTACAGCTTCTCATGCTGGGAACTGTGTCTTTGGGTGCGGTTTTTGGTTGATTAAAAGTAGGTTAAAATAATAAGGTAGACGAGGCACTTCCATGGCCTTTCTGCCCTGGTGCCGAGTTGGTGATGGCTGGGACATTCCAAATGGACCAGCTTGGGGAACAGATGAGTGATGTGACCCTCCTTCCCCCATGTGGGCAGTGTCCCCATCCTTACCTTCTCTGCTGCCTGCCACCTAATCCCTGAGAATGGCAGTTTGTTGATTTAAGGGTCTTCAGCTCAGGAGCAGTGGTGCTGGGGTCCTCTGAGGAGGTATCCCTGGGACCCAGCTAGACTCCCCCAGATGGAGTGGTGGGGTTAGGAGGGAACACCACTTCTCCTCCACAGATTGGGACCTACACAGAGTTACATCCCCATGCTGTCTCCCCTGCTCGCCTTCCACTCGCTTCTACCCCTTTGTAGCCCCCTGTACTTCTTGTTCTCCTGCCTGTAATGCCTCCCCCTGCAGGGACTGTGTCTGCTTTTCATATCCCATGCCCAGCTCCAAACACATAGTAGGCACTGAAGTGTTTGTTGATTGACTGGATGGATGGATGGATGGATGGACAAATTACCCCTTACCAGGCTTCACAGAGTTGGTCACATAAGTAGGAAGTCAAGCCCAACTACAAAAGACACAGGAGAGCAAAGGGCTGGTGTCTAGGGGAAGGAGTGACCCAGGGAAGCTCTGACTGCTGGATGGGGTCACTTATTCATGAGGAGGATAAGTCATTAAATAGATTTGAGCACTAAGGTCTTCATCTGTCATCATGACCTCTGGCTGGCTGCTTACTGTCCTTGCAGGGCTCTAGTGGGGCCACATAAAAACTCTGCAGTGTTCTATGCACAGCGAGAGGTTGTAGCTGCTGAGGGCTGGCTCCTCCCACAGGTCCCTCCTGTGGCCACACCAGAGGAATCTGGCTTTTCCTTAATTCTCCGCCTTCCTGGCCATGCCTGGAACCTTCCAGGAAACACTTTTCTATCCTTGAGCTGGTCATGTGTGCTTGAAGTGTTGGTCTTTACCTTCTCTACACCCCAGGGAGAAAGTGTGCTTCTTCGCTCTTTCCTCTTTGACCAAACCCACCAGTTACAGTCTTTGGAGAAACTCCTCCCTCCTCAAGTTGTTGGCTTCCTCACAGCTCCCTTGGAGGGCCAGGGCTCCCACTCCTCTGCTGCCTCGGTTGAGCCCTGGTCATCTCTTGCTGGACCATGGGGACAACAGGCTGTTCAGCTACACTTGCCCTGGCCTCTGCTATCTCCCATCTCTTCATGCCCACCCAGCTGTCAGAGTAAAGGCCCAGCTGCACCAAATGAAGCTTTGTTACTTGCGGGTCAAGTAGGTTTGTAAATATGATGTATATGTTTGCTCGCTTATAGTTCGCATTGGGGATGGGGGGACAGGCTGTAAGCAGGCAGGGTTGTTACTAAGGCTTAGTTTTAAGACTAAGCTTTTCTCCACACCCTTGACTGTTGCATGGTGGGGGGTGGTGCACTCTCATGAGGAATCCCATTTATGCCTCAGATAAGATAAGTGACTTTGTATCAGAGACTTTTTTGTTTGTATATTGAATTATAGGTTTTGATTTCTATACTATAAATGGGGCAGACTGGGAGCTTGCTCTCTATCGGTTCCTGAGATTAGCATTAGAGAGGAGAGCAGAGAAAGGCCATGTGGATAGAGGAGAAGCAGCCAAGATGGCGGAATGCTGAAGGAGAAGCCAGTTTGTGCAGAGTTTGTGCAGAGAGAAGGATATGGGGAACAGAGGTGAATAAGGCTGGTGAGGTAGAAACTTTGATTCTAGGAAACTCGGATAAGTCAGTGGCTTTGGGAGCCCTGAATGGAAAGGGAAGTGTTTTCACTCTGTGTGTATTTCTTGCCCGCCGGGTGCAAGCTAGGATTAAATCTAATGGCCCACCAGTTCTTGGCTCTGTTATTTCATTACCGGCTGTCTGAACCAAATGCGAACCTGCATGGGCCAGGTGGCTGTGATGGTGCCTGCGGCTACTGGCCTTACATTACTGAATTCCTAGGTGTTGGGCAGATAAAATGTGTTATGCTCACTTTGTTGAGGATGGCACTGCCCACGTGCAGACCCATGGCCCAGGTGATGATATTAGTTGCCCTTCTTGCTTGGGAATGGGTGTGATTATATTAATGTGTGTGGGGGACAGGCTGTAAGCAGGCAGTCGGTATAGCCCAAGGCTTAGTTTTAAGACTAAGCCTTTCCCGCCCTTTCTGATGTAGGGTGATGCACTCTCATGAGGAATCCCATATGCCTCAGATGAGTGACTTTGAATGGGAGACTTTCTTATTTGTAGATTGGATTAAAGGTTTGGATTTCTACACTATAAAGTGGGAGAGACTGGGAGCTTGCTCTCTCTTGGTTCCTGAGATTTAGCATTAGAGAGGAGAGCAGAGAAGGGCCACATGCAAGAGAGGAGAGGCAGCCAAGATGGTGGAGCGCTAAAGGAGAAGCCAGTTTGTGCAGTTTGTGCAGAGAGAAGGAGATGGGAACAGAGGTGAATAAGGCTGGTGAGCTAGAAGCCTTTGATTCTAGGAAACTTGGATAAGTCAGTAGCTTTGTGAGCACTGAACGAGTGGGTTTTGGAGCCCAGTGTGCTGTTACTTGCCCGGCGAGTGCAAGCTAGAATTAAAGATAATGGCCCACCAGTTCTTGGCTCTGTTGTTTCATTACTGACTGTCCCAATCAAATGAGAACCTGCATGGGCCAGGCAGCTCTGATGGTGGCTGCGGGCATTGGCTTTACACTGGGGACGCCATGGGGGTGGGCTTTGACTTGAGTTTGAATCCAGCAGCGTGCTCACTTGCTCAGTGACTCAGGTGGGTACATAATGTTTCTGGGCCTTGGTTTCTTCTTTTTATAGGATTAACGATGTCTCCCTCACAGGTTTATTGCTAGAAGTGACATTGGTGTCAGTTCTCTTGCCACATGCTCGCCTCTTAGTAGGAGAGCAGAGGATTAGCACTCCTCTCCAGCACATGGCAGACTTCACCCCATAAATTTCTGTCTCTTACTTCTTGTAAGGAGTGTATGTGAAGCCAGGCCCACAGCCAATAGTGAGCCTTTAATGGCCAGAATTAGCTCTGATGGACAAAATAGGATTACTTATATCTAACTCCTTTTATGCTGATCTGTGCTAAGGGGACTGGGAAGACTCCATGAGGCTAAACCTTCCCCCATATTGTGTTCACTGCTAGCCTTCCTTAAAGCATCCAGGCGTTCCCTGTCCAGAGAATTGTGAATTCCGGGTACGTGGGTGTGATTCAATGGCATTTTTAGCACAAGGCTTCTATAGACTGGGGGGTGGGAGTGGAACGGGGGTGGGGGGGACCTACCCCTCAGGTTCTTTTACCACAGTGCAGTCTCCATGGTTTGGTCTCTCACACCTCTGCTTCCTGGAACTTTTGACTTGTGGGTTTTGGGATTCTGTTTAGCTGCTAAATAGACTGTTTGTTCCTTTTTGCAAAGGATTGCTCTTTCTCAGATGGGCCTGTAGCTATCAAACTTAAGTGTGCAGTTTTCTGAGTAAAGAGCCATTCGACCCAGATGAAAAGACTTTTTCTCTGTCAGTTGGGTGGTTACACAAAATCAAACATCATCATCTGTCTGTTCAGCCCTGGCAGCCAGCAGTAAACCTGTGGGGATGTGCATGGGCAGGTTGTTTCCCCTGGTCAGATCTCCACAACTAAGTCAAATAGGATCGGAGGGAAACCAGAAAAGGCCTTGGGCCTCTAGTCCAGGCCTAGATCCTGGCTTGGGACTAATGCCCCCCCCCCATTTTTCCCATCTTAAGCATAGATTTCATTGGCTAGCTGCACCCCAAGACTCCTGAGACCATGCTGGAGTCCTGGAATTCTGTACCCTTTTGCCTCCCAGTTGCTCTGGGTTTGTTTCTTTTCTGAAGAAGCCTTTTGGGGGTTGAAGGGTTTGGAGGTTGAAGGGGAATGACTTCAGGCAGATGATTAGCCTAATTAAGCTTAATGCCGCCTGCAATTACCAGGCTGGCTTTGAGGAGTGTCCCATTCCTCCCTTTCAGCCTGAGGGCTAAATGGAAATACTGATGAGGCCAACTGCTTTCCAGCAGGCCTGCCCTGCCTCCTGGCCCCTCACTCCAGATAGCCCTTCCTGGAGCCGGTGCTGTTGGGGGCCTTGGGGGTCATACCAGCTTAGAGTCCCAGGTAGCCTTATCACTTGAAGCTGGCAGGCTTGGGCGGTAACAGCCGTTTCCTACAAATGTCACTTATGACCCGAGGAAGGAGGCTTCAAAAATTGTCAGTCCTCAGGGGCAGGACGGAGCTCCCAGAGTTGTTGCTGAAGGGAGAAGGTAGATCAGTGGTTCTTAACCTGGGTTCTATCAAACCCTAGGGGTTCGATGAGTCGGTCTCAGGGGTTCAAAGAAGCCTCTGCCATGGAGGCCAGAATAAAGTAATACCATAATTTCTTGGGAGTTCATGCACTTTGTTGGTTTTGTTCTTTGAGCAAGGTGATGTTCACGCACGGCTCATTTTGTGCACCAGTAAAAAAACATATACCTATGTCTTGAATTTGGAAAAAAAAATCATATTTTATTTATCACTAAAGAAGCGTTAGGTGAATATGCATATGAAACTGGTGGGTTCGGTACCTCAAAAAAGGTTAAGAACCACTGCTTTAGAGGGAAGAGGCTAATGTTTTCTGGGGTGCCTGTAAAGCCAGTATTTGTGGCCATTATCACAGCCGCCTAACCAGTGCAGGTTCACATTAGATTCGGACAGTCGGTAATGAAACAACAGAGCCAAGAACTGGTGAGCCATCAGTTTTAATCCTAGCTTGCACCCGGCGGGCAAGTAAAAACACACAGTGGGCTCCAAAACCTACTCATTCAGTGCTCACAAAGCTACTGACTTATCTGAGTTTCCTAGCATCAAAAGTTTCTAGCTCACCAGTCTTATTTATTCACCTCTGTTCCCCATCTCCTTCTCCCTGCACAAACTCTGCACAAACCGGCTTCTCACTCAGCACTCTACCATCTTGGCTGCTGCTCCTGGCTTTCTCCACGTGGCCTTTCTCTGCTCTCCTCTCTAATGCTAATCCCAGGAACCAAGAGCGAGAGCGCACTTTATAGTGTAGAATCAAAACCTTTAATCCAATTATACAAACAAGGAAGTCTCTGATACAAGTCACTTATCTGAAGCAAAATGGGAGGATTCCTCATGAGAGTGTACCACCCCGCATCATCCAATCAGTCAAGGGTGTGGGGAAAAGCTTACTCTTTAAAACTAAGCCTTAGGCTATAACGACCTGGCCTGCCCACAGCCTGTCCCCCAACACACATTAATATCAACAGACTTCCATGTGGGCAGCGCCATCTTTAACAAAGTGAGCGTAATATATTTTATCTGTCCAATAGTGCCCAAAGAGGTCCTCACAGCCCCAACAGCTCTGTGACAGGGCTGGCACTCCCAGTCAGGTCACCTCAGCGGGAACATGGGCAGGAATTAGAGGGTCTTATGTTGTTATAGACTGAGACTTTTGGCAGCTCCCTTGCCCCTTCCCGGGTTCCACATCAGAGAGGCAAATGAAATGACTGCAGGGGAAAACAGGAATGTGGAAAATGACCAAAGAAATGATATGAATTTCCACAACTTGAGTCTTTGCCAGATGCTAAATTCTTTGACATGCATCACCTCATTTAAACCTCACAATAACCTTGTGTGATGGGTCCCATCATTATGCCTATTACACAGATGAGGAAACAGGGAAAGAGAGGGTAGGAAACTTGCCCAAAGTCTCATAGCTAGAAAGGGGCAAGGCCAGGAGTCAGTCCCAGCCTGTGTGACTCCACAGTTTGTCTTCCCCAATTCAGTTAATACTCATCTGAATCAACACGTAAATTAAAAAAATAAATAACCTGTATTTCATGCAGCCCTAGGCCAGTTGGGTCAGGTACTTTGGGTTCATCTGTCTGCCTCCGTGAGCCTCACCTACATCCTGACAGGGTCATGGAAGTGCCGGTGTTATTGAGAAAGGAGGCTCAGGCAAATCAAGTGTCTGCCCTAGTGGGGAAGTGGAGGGACAGCCACTCCCTGGGACACAAAGGTAGAGAGGCCTGGGCTCAAACTGCTGATGCTCTCACCATGGCTGTTTTTAGGCACTGTTTCCTCCAGCTGGCTCTAAGTTGCCTGTCCCAGTGGGTCCCACCCCAGCTGATATTCAGGAGCCTTGCCTT
Source organism: Rhynchonycteris naso (assembly GCA_037038555.1). Classification (NCBI taxonomy): domain Eukaryota; kingdom Metazoa; phylum Chordata; class Mammalia; order Chiroptera; family Emballonuridae; genus Rhynchonycteris; species Rhynchonycteris naso. The sequence continues at coordinate 97,361,647 of CM073003.1, forward strand.
TTCCTACAGTCAAAAAAAAAAAAAGAGTTACTCAGATTGCTGAAGGGACCTGAGCTGAGACTTTGAGGTCTTTCATGCGACACTGTCCCAATCACAGGAGACAAAACTAGAATATTAAGGAGTCATAAAAAGTCAGGTTTGTGTTTGATCAGGTGGTGGCACAGTGGATAGAGCATTGGACTGGGATGCTGAAGACCCAGGTTCGAGACCCCGAGCACGCCAGCTTGAGCGTGGGCCCATCTGGCTTGAGCAAAAGCTCGTCAGCTTGGACCCAAGGTCGCTGGCTCCAGCAAGGGGTTGCTCGGTCTGCTGAAGGCCCGCGGTCAAGGTACATATGAGAAAGCAATCAATGAATAACTAAGGTGTCGCAATGGCAATGAAAAACTAATGATTGATGCTTCTCACCTCTCTCCGTTCCTGTTTGTCTGTCTCTATCTATCCCTCTCTCTAAATGAAAAAAAAAAAAAAAAGTTCAGGTTTGCAGAGACTGCAGAGGCAGCCCAGCATGGTGCTCAGGGGCATGGCCTTTGGAGCCAGACAGCCAGGTATGAATGCCAGCTCTGCCCCTTGTCTGCTCTGCGATCCCTCGTATCCTGACTGCAAGAGGGGATAGTGATAACTCTCACCTCATGGGCTTGCTGTGAGGGATTAATGCTCGTAAAGTACGCAGAAGAGCTTCTGGCACAAAGCGCTGTGCAGAGGTTTATGAAATAGAAACATCGAACAGCATTGGAAAATGCTTTTAAGTAATTTTAGATGAGAACTGTGGGATGCAAAATTATATACATTATGCTTCTTATTTTTAAATATATGTACATTTATATAAATTTTAATCATGATTAGCTCTATGTTATGGAAGTTTCAATGGTTTTTTTTTTTTTTATAACATCCTACATTTTCTCTATTTTGCACAGTAAGTATGAACTATATAATTTTAAAACTCTTATTAAAAAATACAAAACAGGTGGTGGCGCAGTGGATAGAGAGTCAGACTGGGATGCGGAGGACCGAGGTTTGAAACCCCAAGATCACCAGCTTGAGCACGGGCTCATCTAGTTTGAGCACAGCTCACCAGCTTGAGCCCAAGGTCGCTGGCTTGAGCAAGGAGTCACTGGCTCTGCTGAAGCCCCCCAGTCAAGGCACATATGAGAACGTAATCAATGAACAACTAAGGTTCTGCAACGAAGAACTGATGCTTCTCATTCCTCTCCCTCCCTGTCTGTCCCTATCTGTTTCTCTCTGTCTCTGTCACCAAAAAACAACTACAAAACAAAGACTGCTCCTCCATCCAAGGCTCCAGCCCCCATGGCCCCCATTTCCATTTCAAAATCAGATTTAAATGATGAGCAGTGTAAACTCCTCAAAGGCTGTGAGTTAGTTTGGGAACACCCAAAGACTTCGCATCTTCTCAGTGTGCAGGTCTGGCTGGGAAGGTTTGGGACTTGCCTAGTTGATGGCTTGTCTGTGGCCGGCATGCGCAGGGAGAAACAGTAGGCAGAGCCTGCTTCTTCCAGGGCCTCGTCTCTCTGGACAGCCCGTGCCCTGCAGAAAAGGCGCAGGCATCCATGGAAATGCTGGATACTCCTGGTTGAGCCTACCGTGGACACAATTTCCAGAAACATGAACATTTAACATCTGCTTCCCCATCATTGACTGATTTTCTTTCCTGGAGCTTGACCATCCCAAAACACATATTTGAAAGTGATAGAGAACTTGCACTTGAAAATTGTCCTTAGTTTGGGTCCAGTGGAAAGTCTTGGGCTGGGTGAGACTATCCCGCATTGTTGTGACCACTCCTTGGGAAAGTGCTGATTTTACCACAGCACCAGAAATGAGCAGAGAAATTGCGGTGTTGCCACAGGAAATGAAGTGTGGGGAGATGAGCATCTAGCTGGGGTGGATGTTGTCAGACAGGAGTTTGCTGGTGGGAGCCAGCATCTCATAAGTTACCGGACTACTTTCAGATTTAAGATGCAGTTCAAGAAATATGTGTTGAGTAACTAAAATAGGCTCAGTTCTCTCATAAGCGGTCAGTCACACTGCAGAGGGCTGTGAGAACTCTTTCAGCCCTTGGGGAAGAAGGAAATCTGGCTTTTTAGATGGGGATTGTATAAGTTGAGCCCAGGCCTGTGTCGGACAGAGACCCAGTTGTTTACACTGGTTCATACTCTACCAGCCTTACGTTTTCCTTCTACATAAAATGTCCATGTTTTCAGGACTGGGGACGGTGGTCTGAGTTGTAGGCCTATCTTGACGAAACAGAGAAATATATTAATTTTGGTTAAACTCAAACTTCATATGAGACCCCAGAAATGATAAAAGTTTGATAGGATCTGACTTTTTCAACTTTACATTTAAAATATTTGAGAAGCATTTATCTGCAGACAAGTCATATCTGATTTTTAATCTGCTTAAGTAGACAAATGATACCACCATATATCTGCACTCCCAAGTCACCAAATGGCCTGATGCGCTCTGTCACAGGTTTGCTCAGCCTCACCCCAGCCTATGAGCCAGCAGCATTGTCGGCCTTATAGGGGAGGAAACCAGGGCACAGAGAAATCACATGCTCTGCCTGAGGGTCCCTGCTGTGATGAGTGGCAGACCCTAAACCAGAACCCAGCTCTTTGGATTCCAGACTATCTAGGCTTTCCTGTCTTCTGTGGTGAACAGGTCATGCTCCCTCCTAGGGCAAGTGAGGTTTGCTGGGGTGTGTACTTGACAAAAGTTCAGTGAGGGAGTTCCTTGAAAAAATAGCATCACTGCCAGAGGGGCCTTTGTTTCTGTGGCCTCTGAACAGACCTCCTCGACCATAAAGGAGAGGTTTTCCAGGCCTGCCTTTATTTGGTTTGCTTTTATAGTTCAGGGGAATAATAAAACAGGTGAAATGACCACTGTGGCTCATGATAGAGTGAATTAGAATTTTGTGCTGGTGTAGCCCATAATTCTCTTCTGTTCCCTTGTGTTTTTCCCTACCCACCCCCTTAACCATGTGTTCTGCCTTGACCGCTCCTGGACTTGGCCTAGACTCCAGGACCTCTAGGGGTCTATCAGGTCAGCTTGTTTCCTGCTCTTTCTCATGCCCTGTGGCTGCCTTCAAATGTGCTACTTCTCAGAAGTACAGGTTTCTACATTCACCACACCCACCGGTTTGGGCCAGAATGTTCTTCAGCCCCTTTCTTCCTCTGTTTTCCTGCACTGTAGCACTTGAATTATCAAGAGGGAATACGTGGACATCCAAGGTCAAACTTAAATGTGACCTACTTATCAAGTTCTAAATAGACCTGTAAACATAGCTGATCCCCTATTAAAGGAGACCAACTCATGTCAAATGTCCTTGCATGCACCTATTCATGTATGCTCTCTTCCATCCATGTGTCCAGCTGTCCATCATCCACTTATTCATGGAATTTGACTGCCCGCTTGGGCCAGACACTTTGTTAAGAGGTGGAGTATAACAGTGATAAAGACAGCCCTGATTCTCCCCTTGAGGAGGAAAGGTCTTCAGAAACCACACTATAAAATGAGATGTGCTCTGATCAGAGAAGGACAGGGTACACATTCTATTATTGGTGATCACCTTTGGAAGAGTGTATACATCTCTGAGTGTATATGTTTTCCTGTTTTTATATAAAATAAACTCACTGGAAATTATATTAGGTAAAGAGAAAGCAATTTCTTTAAATCAGGATTTTTTACTGAATGTGAAGCGTTTCTAGTAGAAGCTCATCCTTATCACTTTCTGAAGAGGTTCTCTTTTGTTTGCGTTTGTTTTTACTTCGATAGTTAATGTGAATCACCACTGGCTGACAGTGGAGAAGGGGTAAGAATTGGCTTATTTTCTGGGCTGCAGTCAAACTTGAGTTCTAGTCTCATCTCTGCCACTAACTTCAGAGGGGCCTTGGGCAATCTCCTCACCTAACCTCGCCTCTGTGTCTTCATTTTAGAAGTGGACACTGTACTTCTCTTCACAGGTCACTAGGTTACTATATGGGTGTGAAAATGCTTGGGACCGTCTTTTATAAATGGAAGGCAGTGGAGGATGTGCAGTGGGGCGAGTTTGGGCAGATGGCCGAGCTCGGAGATGTGCTCAAGGCTATTAGAACCAGCAGACTTGATGCTTGGTCAGGATGGTGTGGACCTGGTTTGCTCTGCACAGTTCTGGTTCATGCCTAAAATCCTGGGATAAGTACTAAGAGTACCCTGCTTTATCTCAAGACTGTCTTTGTTTGGAAGCTAAATCATATGGGCCCTTTTCTATGGAGGATATGAGCCCAGAAGAACACGAACCTTGGCCTCAGTGGCAACGAGTTCCGCTGTTACATTTTAGGCTCATCAAATGGTGGTGGTCATAGTGTGGCCTGGGTCAGCCATGAAGATTAGCACTTGATTTAAGTCAGAGTGAGCAGCTGCCATCTAGGGTAGTGGCTCTTTTCTCCCTGCGAGGGAGGACTCTGCAGTTGGCCCGGAGTGTCTCCAGATCGACCTGCTCAGAATAAGGTTTCCAGAAAGCCTGGCCCACATGAGAGAAAGCAGATTTCCACTTGGGCAACATCCATCTTCTTCCCGACCCAGCCTTAGCTATGCAGCTACAGTGCACATGCTGAAGCGTACAAGGCCATAATGGCTGGAGGTGCAGTCACGTGATGGGGTTGCTCCACAGCGGCCAGGAGACTGACTGATGGAGATAGGCAGGTTGGGTGGCAAGTCGGAAGAGCCCTCTTTTCCCTAGGCTGGCAGAAGCAGTGTGAGAGGAAAATTACTGAATTCTCTCCGGTGCTCAATGGCCCTGGCATCTGTCAAATACGAAGAGAACATTTTATGTCCCTTGAGGAACTTGCTGCTGCATGGGACAAGTATTTAGATCTTAATTGAAGGAAGGAGTGTAAAGGGGTCCTGGCCTCATGTCTGGGGGTATCCATAGAGTTGTGATTGTAGGGTGGTCAGTAAGGGGGACAGTCATGTGAGGAACTCAGATCCTGGACTTTTGCCTAGGACTGCCCACATTCTTGCACGCCAAAAAGAACCTTCCCAGAGGACCTTGGGAGAAGACTGACTGTCTGTCAGCCAGTGAGATTTCACGTAATATTAGTTCGACGACTCTAAAGGACCCCTAGGACCCCTTTAAATACCTCTCACACAGTATAATTGGCACGACTCACCTAGCCTCTGACCCCGGGGCCAGGGGACCTCGTCGGGCAGGATGCGCGGTACTTAATAAAACCTCTTATTATTCCACACTTTGTGACTTTTTGGCCCCTCTTCCTTCTTTCTCGGTGGGGAAAAATACCTTACAATGATCCTACTTGAAAACAACGACTGGCATTTTGGAAGCTGGCATTTAATTAATATAACGTGGTATTTCCTGGAGGTGAAAGGGATATGGGTATTGAATAACAATGTCTGAGTTGTATTTTTGGCTCCACCACTGACCCACTAAGTGTCTTGGACAAGTTGTGCTTTCTGTCCAAACCTGTTTTTCCATCAGTGAGTTAGGGTTCACTCTTACTCCAATGATCTCATACTGCCTTATCTATCCTTCACCTGGGAAGTAAAGGAGCTTTATAAAGTCCTAATTTTACTTTATTTACTCACTGAGTATACACTGAGCCCCGGTCACACGGCAGCTCGTGGTGAGCGCTGGGAATACAAAGGCGACTGAGACAGTCATAGCCATGGCCCTCATGGACCTGCTGTTTCATGGGAACAAACGGATAGCAACCCAGTAAATAAATGGGCAGATAAAGTAGTTGGATACTCTGTTAAGTGGTATGAAGGAAACATACAGGTTTCTGAGGGAGAGAAGACTATGCCTGGTTGAGCGAAGCAGGTGTAACTTAGATAAGATGTTCCAAGAAGACTCATCTCTGCGGGAGACCTTCATCCTGAGAGCTGAGCATAGGGAGACAGCTGTGCGGAGTCACAGAAGCACACTCCAGGCAGAGGGACACACAGAGTGTCCCCTTACCATGCCTGGCATATGGTTTACAGGTAACTTTTCTTTACAAGGATTGTGAGAGGTAGTTTGGGCCCATTGGGTTAAGGATTAGCCCCATCTCCAAGATGGATTATTAGATAGAAAAAGCAACATGTGAAACAAGGTGTTATCTCCATAAAAGGGGTGTGTATGTACTCATATATGCTTGCATATTTGCAGACATCTCCAGAATGATACCCTAGGAACTCGTGGTTTTGCTTGAGAAGGGAGTCTGAGGAACTGGAGTAAACAAGAGACTAACGTTTAACTGCAGATCTATTTGTACTCTTTATTTATTTATTTTTACCATGTGCATATATTACTTTTCAATGAAAAACTCAGTTATTTAAAAGTATGGGTACTTATTTAAAGTAAATGTCTGTAGGCCATTTGGAAACAAAAGTAAGACTAGTCTAGGAGAAGGGATATGTGGAACCTTCCAGGTGCCAGGGAAACAAGCCAGTTCTGGACTGAGGATGGGGCCTGAGGCCAACTCCAGCCCGGAGAACCCCAGCAAGGGTCTCCCTTCACACAGGCCCAGGCATTTCTGACGCCGTTCTTCTCACTGCATGTGATCTGGTGCACCTTTCCTCTCTCTGACATTCCTCCCAAACTGTTTGTTTGGGACTAAAAAAATCTCAGCCTTAACCCTTGCTCGTGTGCTGGTTTTTATTACAGTTATTTGTGTGCATGTCAATTCTCTTAGGACTGTGTAGCCCCTATTTCCTAGCATAGAGCTTCATGTCGTGTTGATATTTTAATGTGTGGAATATATATATAACAAAGACAATTTACTTCACCCAGTGGATTATTTATCATTTCCCTTCCATGCCCATTCCAGGGTAATGAGGTCATTGATCCAAGTTTCACCGTATATTAGGATGAAAACTTCAGAAGAAGGCCTGACCTGTGGTGGCGCAGTGGATAAAAGTGTTGACCTGTAATACTGAGGTCGCCGGTTCAAAACCGCGGGCTTGCTCGGTCAAGGCACAAATGACAAGTAATCAATGAATAATTAAAAGGAAGCAACTATAAGTTGGTATTTCTCACTTCCCAACTCCTCTCTTTGTGAAATCAATAAATAAAAATGAATCTTTTAAAAAATAAACTTAAGAAGTTTATAGAAAGACTACTGAGTGATTGTAGAATGATGTAAGTTAATTTAAGTTTCTTTTTAACTGTCTGCTTTGCTCCTATTTTTAGTATTGAGGTTCTTAAAACATATTTGTTTACTTTCCTGCCTATGGAGATAATAATGCTTCAGCTATGTGGAATTCTCTCCTCTCCAGAGCAGAGCTGACAATCACTGAATACAGGGATGAGTTTGGCTAACAGCCCACGGTTCATTATCTAATAACACTCTAAGAAATTGCTTTCTCAGACATTATTCTCACTTTATATGTAACTTTAAGAAGATAGTTTTCTAATTTGTACTTCTACCCCCAAAATGACAAGGGTAAAGAGGAATACATAGTTAGATACTTTGACATCAGAAGGAAATGACAACCTAATAGCACAGAAAAGAAACAAAAGACAGAGACCTGATTTCAAGAAACGTGGAGTTGAGAGTTAGATTAACACGGTAGCAAGGGAGTTTCACATGTCTCAGAGTGTTACAGGAACGGACGTGCAATCAATGATTCTGAATCTTTAAGGAGAATTATTTTCTAAATCTGTTTTAAGAAGACACAAATCAACAAACAACAAGTGCCGACAACGAGGGTGTGGAGAAAAGGGAACCCTGGTGCACTGCTGGTGGGAATGCAGACTGGTGCAGCCACTGTGGAAAGAAAGCAGTATGGGATTTCCTCAAAAAATTAAAAACGGAACTGCCTTATGACCCAGTGATTCCACTTCTGGGAATATATCCTAAGAACACCAAACACTAATTTGAAAAAATATTTGCGCCCCTATGTTCATTGCAGTGTTATTTACAATAGCCAAGATATGGAAGCAGCCCAAGTACCATCAAGAGACGAGTGGATAAAGATGCAATGAAATACTACTTGGCCATAAAAAAAATGAAATCTCACTATTTACAGAAGCATGGATGGACCTAGAGGATGTTAGGTTAAGTGAAACAATCAGAGAAAGACACATGCCATATTATTATCTCACTTATATGTGGAATCTAAAGAACAAAATAAACAAAATGGAAACAGACTCATAGATACAAAGAACGGACTGATGGTTGCCAGAGGGGCGGGGTGTGAGGGACTGGTAACAAACATGAAGGGAGTAAGAAGAACAAGTGGGTAATTACAGAATATTCATGTGGATAAAATGTACAGCATAGGGAATGTAGCCGATAATATTGTAGCAACTGTATGGTCCCAGGTGGGTACAGAAAATACTTCGGGAAATAATTTGTGAAGTGTCTGATTGTCTGACCATTGTGCTGTATTAATACAAAATAATAGTGAATGTAAACTGTAATAAAAATAGAGATATTTATTCTAAATAAAAGAATCTGAATCTGCCCTATTAGAGTTTCCCTTTTTCGTAGATGAAACCCTTTTCGAAGTCTTTTCCATTCTGTAGGGAAAAGTCCTGAAACACTGGCCTCAGACATACCTAGCTTTGAGTCCTAGTCCCGTCATGGTGTGAACTTAACACATGACTTAACATTTCTGAGTCTGTGCTCAGTGGGACAACACAGATAATACTAACTACTGGAATTGCTATAGTAAGTTGCAGCACCAAATACATCCTGAGTATTTAGAAATAGTAGTTATTATGATAATGGCTCATTCATTCAATAATAGTAGAGTCTTCTAAGAACCAAGCACTGTTTAGTAAGCACACAGAAGACACAGCCAACTTCATGGAATCCTAGTTTTCGTGGAGACCATAGCCGTTTATCATGGGTTATTCAGGTTGAGTGGGCTGGCAGGAATAGACAGGAGTTTGTTTCAAGATCATGGGTTGTCTCCTTAGCTTCCTATGTTTCCTGACAAAGTCCTCTAGTAAGATCATATCATCCCAGCCTCCCTTACCTTGTAACATCGAAATTAAGCGATGGAGTAGTCATTCTCCTCTACAGAGAAATCCTCAGGGAGGGGGAGGAACATGCAGCTGTCAGTGGAACAGCAGGTTATTTCCTGGGTGTGCAGTGGTTGTTATTGTTACTGTTGCTGCTGCTGTTGTTTTTAAACCATCCTTCCTGTTTGCGATTAAGGTAATAATGCTATACAATACTGATGTTCTGCTTTGGAAAACAATGTAAATAATATTTTCAACACTTGTACTCTTTTTATAAGTAGATAATTATCTCCCTACACCTGTTGGGTTGGTAGGCAATAGGGCTAAAGCCGTGTCCTCTCACTGAACACAGAGCACAGCTCAATCTGCTCTGTTTTTATTCTCCGTAGGAGAAGGTAGGTGTGCAAAGGGCTGGAAAGTATACGTCTCTGACATGTAAGAAAAGCAGGGGTTTAAATGCATACTTTCCAAAAGGGAGCTTCACTCCTTTATAACTGGTTGAAATTGCATGAAATTTTATTTAGCAAAGATGTGTCTTAAATTACTAGATAAGTATTGGGCTATTATATGTATATAAATTTTAAGTAAATTAAACTTTTAAGTATATAAGGGAAGGTTAATGTTTAATGTCATTCTATTGTTAATTGTTATTAATAAGAAAACATATCCTTATATTTCTTTTATGTAAATTCAGGGTTACATATGTATTAGCATTTTGAGATTCAAAATTATATTTCTAAAACTATGTAATAAAAACAACTCATGTATTAAATGTGTTTACTCTGTATTTTATTTTATTTTATTTTATTTTATTTTATTTTATTTTAGACAGATAGAGAGGGACAGACAGGAAAGGAGAGAGATGAGAAGCATCAATTTTTTGCTGCAGCACCTTAGTTGTTCATTGATTGCTTCTCATATGTGCCTTGACTGGGGGGCTTCAGCAGAGCAAGTGACCCCTTGCTTAAGTCAGCAACTTTGGGCTCAAGCTGGTGAGCTGTGCTCAAACTAGATGAGCCCACGCTCAAGCCGGCAACCTCGGGGTTTCGAACCTGGGCCCTATGTGTCCCAGTCTGATGCTCTATCTACTGTGCCACCGCCTTGTCAGGCTGTTTTTTATTTTTTAAATATCTTTATGCTGTTACATATTTTCCAAGATCATATTTCAATAACAATAGGCATGCATGATCTTTATAAAAGAAAAAGATTATAAAAATAAATACAAATAAATATATATGTGACATTATTTTTTTTAAGTTAATTTCATAAGAATATTTTCAAATAAATGTGGACCCTTAAGACAGGTTCAGAGCCTGGCCTGTGGTGGCGCAGTGGATAAAGCATCGACCTGGGAACACTGAGGTCGCCAGTTCAAAACCCTGCACTGGTCTGGTCAAGGCACATATGGGAGTTGATGCTTCCAGCTCCTCCCCCCTTTCTCTCTCTCTCTCTCTCTCTCTCTCACTCTGTGTCTCCTCTCTAAAAATGAATAAAATAAATTGACATTCTTAAAAAAAAAAAAAGACAGGTTCAGAAACAGGTTTGGGAATCACCAGCCCTAGTCCCCAAACTTCACTCATTTGTACATTACCTTCATGCTTTTTTGCCAAAATTTGTGTATGACCTCATCATGTGTATTTTAAATCTTTTTTTATTTTTACTTCAAAAAGATTGAGAATGAAATTTTTATATTCCTATCCTACCTGGATAATGATAATTTGCCGGGAGAAAAGAAAAGCATAAAATAAATATATTTAACATAATATTAAATTCCAGCCAAATATAATTTCTTATTCAAAGGTTCTAATCCTGAGGTTTGTTTACTTTTTATTTAAGAAAAAATATTAGCAAGAGTTTGAGGGGGTTAAAGATAACCTAGTACCATGCTGAGTGTTTATCTTTGTTGTAATTAAAAATGCTGAAGTAAATTTGACTTTTGGTGACGGGTATGCAACACAATTGAATGTTAAGATAACCTGGAGATGTTTTCATTAAAAAAAAATAAAATTAAAAAAAAAATGCTGAAGTAGAATTGACAAGGGAATTACATTGAAAGTGTGAATCTACATTAATCTTGCTGCCCTTGCTCCTTACAAACATTTCCTATGCTATTATTTCTCCCACGTTTTGGGGACCACTGGTCTAAACTAGCTCGAGCAAGAGTACTAGTGCCTTCTAAGAGATCTCCAGAATTGCAGAGTTCACAATTTTGTTCATAATTCTTTACAATAATTACCGAGGTGACCATACATCCCAGTAAAGTCCCAGTCCAACTTCACACTGTTGTGTCAGCATAGTCATTACTCACATCCACTTTTATACTCCAACGCATCCTGATTTGGGACAATGCACTATTCTGTCACCAGGTTGATCGTTCACTTGACCATCGTTTTCTGAGCACCTACCCTGGACCTGGCTCTGTGAGGATGACTGGAAATACAAGGGTGAGTAAGGTAACCCCCAGCCCCCAGAGAACTCAGGAATGGAAGGTCAGGGCGAGGAGGGTAAGGGAACGACTAATGACACTACATAGTGATGAGAGTCACACATGGGTCTGTGCCATATGCTGTTGGGATCTCAGGGAAGGAGGAGGACAAATGAATCCAAGGAAACCACAGGTTTCTCAGTGAAAAGGGCAGGAACAGCAGCTACTCAGTGATGTGAGAACCAATGAACGAGCTCCACAAGTCTTTCCCTTTTAAATCAGTGTGTTAATTTGTTTCTGCCTGTACAGGGAACTGGTGTGGTAAGGAATCAGGTGGGAAAAAACACAGTTTCCGACTCATACTTCCTCAGTGGTTATTGTAAAGATTCTGCCCTGTCTGCTGAATCTTGTAATATGTAGAGATAGAAATGTTTGCAGAGGAAGGATATTCTCCACAATTAACTAATTTAAAACATAAATCAGATCTTATTACTTCCTTGTTTAAAACCCTTCATGAGCCGACCATTTCTCAGAATAAAGCCCACGCCCCTTTCCCCGGCACACAGCTCTGCCCTTTGCCTGCAGCCACAGCTCCTGCTGCCCCCACTCCAGCTCACTAAGCTGTGGCCACCGTGAGGAATGCCACGTTCTTCCCACTGGAGCGCTTCCTCCAGCACTTTAAGAGTCTGACTCATATAAATGGAAAGCACACTGAGCACGACACCAGCACAGAGGGAAGTGAGCAAAGCCAAGAGGCAGGAGAGATGACTCCTGCTGATGTCACAGAGCACCCGGGCTATCAGCTGCAGGAGAATGGAGATCCTGTCTGCCTCACCCACTGCTGTGCCCTGGTGTCTGGAACCGGCCCGGCACGCTGGGTGCTGGCCTTTTCCCTTCGGAACCACATCATTACTGGGGGAGTTCCCGGAATAAAGTCCACGTACTACATCACTACACACTTCTCAAACCAGAGAAAGCACAGCCCCAGTTCTAGGCAGAGGGATGAAAAACAGAGTATTTGACACATCTATCTGGAGAATCAAGTTTATTACAACATTTGACCCAACCAAATACTTTAATAAGAACCCCTACAAACGTGGGAGCACAGGAGAGCAGGGGAGGGAAGAAGGGCCCAGGAAAACAGTCCAGTCTCTGCAGTTTCACTCAGACAGGGCTAGGGGTGGACCCACACTGAAGGCAGACTCTCTTCCTGACCCCCAGGGACCTCCAGGCTGTTGTCCGAGCTCAGCAGGGATTTTGGATAAGATGCTGCTGAAGGCCACAGAGATGCCGGATCCCCTCCTGATGTGGACCCCGTGCAGAGAACTCCACAGCAGGTGCACACCCCCACTGCCCACTGGGCCGCGTCCTCGCCCCTTGCACACACGGCACGTATTTCTGGCACTGCTCTCATCCGCAGCTGTTGGCATCCAGCCTCTGGCTCACCTCCGGGACCACGTGCGGACTTCAAATGCACGGCATGCTGCTTGTTAGTGGATGGCCTACAGCCTAAGAATCTTAAGAAAATCCTGAGGACCTGCCTAGCTATGCCCTGTGGCCCTGCTGTGGCCAGAGGAAGAGGTGGGGCCTCACAGTCAGGCTGCCCAGCTTGGAAGTAGTTTTCACTGGTAGTTTTCTCTCAGGCTCCACCATCACTGCTGCTGCTCCTATTGAGGGTGGCTGTGGGGAGCCTCCAGGCCCAGGCTGGAGGGCTGGTCTGGGGTGGTCCTGGACATTCCGCTGGGTATGGAAGTGGTGGTCCTGGACTCCAGCTGGCTGAGGGAATAACCGTCCTCACTTCCAGGCCATCTGGGGGAGTGGCAGCCTCTTTGTTCTTCCTCCTCGATGCATTTCCTTCTTGGATTAGGGAAGACAGAGGTGGGGTAGGGCATTATTTTGATGGTGTGGTCCTTTATCTTGTTTTTTTGTGGTATGTACAATCAGATATCTTGCCTGATGTTGTTACGTTTTCTTCCGGTTACTGACTCTTGTATTGCATGCTGTTTAATTCCAAGGTTCTTCATTATTGCTGTTATCTGGGAGTCCAGGTACTCCATGGACAGCTCACAGTATGGCTTTAATTCCTCTTCTTGTCCAATATTGACCCATGAGTCCTTCATTATATCTTTCAGGCTTGGTCTATGGCTAGGGTCCGGTGTCATTAATTGTTTTAAAAGGGTATGGAATTCCCAGATAGGTATTGTGGGAAAAGGAAGTACCTGCTCACAATCTTTTGCTTCACTCCCCAAAGTTCTCCCTCCCCAAATGACAGGGTCCCCATCACTATTCTGTAGAGGACGACCACCAGGCTCTACACGTCCACTGTAGGCCTATAGTATGGCTGCAGCTGTACAATTTCTGGAGTCATATATGAAATGCTTCCACAGAATGTTTTGAGTTTATCATCTGTAAACTCTTTGCTGAAGCCAAAGTGCCAGTTATATGGCTCGCTGTATGGCCTCAGCTCGTGCTCCTGATTGGTGTTCACGCATTTGTCCCTCAGAACATCCGCCAATCTTGGCCTTTTGCTGGGTTCTGGTGTCATCAGCTTTTTTAACGGTGACTGGCATTCCCTAGATATACTGCTTGCACAAGGAAGTGACTATTCGCTATCTTCTTCCTCACTTCCCCAATGTTCTCCCCCCAAAATGGCACTGTCCCTGTCACTGTCCAGTAGAGGACAACCCCAGGCTCCACACACCCATCTTTGGCCCCAAACACAGTTGCACTTGTGCTTTCTGTCTCTGGCGCCACAGCACGCTGTCAGATACGCCTTTGTAAACAGTCGGCCGAAGGCAAAGTCTGCGACCCTGACGTCCTGCTTACAACCCAGGAGGACGTTCTCGGCCTTGAGGTCTCTGTGCGCGACCCCCTTGTGCGCAGTGCTGGGCGGCGGTAATAACTGCCGAGCAGGGGTCGGACTTCATGCTCAGTCCTGGGGGTGCCATTTATTAGATGGTCAAACAACGTTCTTCCCTCCACGTCCTCGAGGAACATGAAGACTTTTTCTTTCGTTTTGAGGACCATGATGTTTGGATGGTCAAGAATGATCAGGCATAAAATTTCTTTAAAAATGTCAGAGTGCCCCTGACCCATTACCTTGATGGTTACCTTCACCCCGCTGAGGTGTGGCGAGCTAATTTGACTTTTGCTGAAGCCCAGCTGCCGATCTTGTGTAGGATGGTGTCATTTCCTCTGCGGTACTCCTGCCCAGCAGAGTTCACACCTCCGTTTGAAGTCATCATCCAAAGCCAAAAACCAAGAACAATACTAATGTAAAAAACTAAGCAACCAAAACCAAACAAAGCTTCGTCAGAATCAAGTCTGAAACACTCTGACATTCTTTAGGGATTATAATCACGAACATTTATAAAAAGCTTTTTCTTTGAGTTCTGTGAAATTGAGGCCCCCTCTAATGTGGTGGTAGTAGAAGTGTTTCAGAGTGAAAACAGTCCCTTGAATTTGATTGTTCAATATTATTCTTCAGAGGACATCAGGGTAAATAATGTACACACACCTGCTAAGAATTTATAATCTAGTAGAGATTCAGTGAGATGTATAACTATATATTTCTCTCTATATAAAGTAGAATAAGTGAGATTTCCCCCAAATCTTAATGATTGTGATGTACATATTTGTTGGGTAAACCAGTGTGTTTAGGTTTGCTCCCTTGTATTTTGCATTGGCCACAGTGCAGTGCTGTGTGTGTGGTCTGTGAGAGTCTGTGAGTGCTTGCCCTCAGGGCGGCAAATTGCAAATTGCAGATTGCCTTCCTGCTTGGGAGGGGCGACTGTTTGCTATTGTTTGCTGGAGGAGGGGTTACCCTTCCCCAGCCTGTCTTGCTGGAGAGTCCAGAGAGAGGAAGGGATACAGTCTTCCCTGCCTACTTGCTTCACCGCCGGTAGGAGACTTTAATAAATGGAATGGCCCACCATTTTCTGGCTCCACAGTTCCTTTACCGTCTGCCCAAATCCAGTGAAAACCTGCATCTGCATGGCCACTGACCTTACTATATTACTTTACTAAAACCAAAATTTACATTGTTCACCTTGCATATTCTGATTCTTCAGCCAACTCAGAAAGACTATTAATTACTTAGAGGTTTTAAGGTCTCCCAAAACACCTTCTCAAGTTCTATATAGAGGACATTAATTATACCTATTAACTGAGACTCTATTTTACCTAATATACAGCGTGTCCGTAAAGTCCTGGTGCACTTTTGACTTTTGACAGGACTTTACGGACACACTGTATAACCCTATTGGAGGCTCATATAGTATTGAAGTCCTCAAGTGTCTAGTAAACATTGATTTTCCTCTAAAAACACAATGAATGATCCCCAAACTTGCCATTTTGGTCACCAGACCTTGCAGGACACCCTGTGGCCTTTGTAGCTCTGCTCAGAGGGCACTCCTCTTCTTCACCCCCAAAGACAGGCTGTCACTATTAAACAAACTGCTTGGGGACTTTTTAGAGGTCACAGCTACCAATCTTTCCTTATACTGCCCTTCCAAATGCAGCAGAGAAAATACTGAACTTGTGGATATAAATTATTTTCTGTTCCCCAGAGCTGACCTAGGGATGACTCAGTTTGCAGAACCCTGAACAGATTCACCTCCACCAGATGCGATGGTGAATCTTCTCTGAGCACCAGACTTTGCAGTCTCATCAATCATTTGTATTCCTTTCAAATGGAAAAAGAAAAGAAAATAGGCCGAAGGAAGTCAATTGTTTGGCCAAGGTCACAGTGTTTAGAGTAATTAAAGAGTTTATCTGGTTTTAGACTCCAATTAATAGGAACAGAATGTAAATGTGATGTTAGTGTCCCTGCAAGGACCCACCATTGCACCTTTCCTTGTTTTGTCCAAATAACACTGGGCCTGTGTCCGTCGGCAATTCCTGGTCAGTGAAGAACAGAGTGGAGTTTAAGAAAGGAGGCATCTAGTCTGAGATGCCCATGCTCAAACCCACATAAGAACAACACAATGGCCTTTTTATCCAGTGAAGGCTTGACAGCATCCCATACAATTTGTGGGAGCAAAACATGGATGCAGTGTTGGCCTGGGATTTATGGTGTGAGTGTCTCCCTGGGTGATTGGATGGGAACCAGAAAACTGCTTCCACTGATCTACTTCTGCCAGTATCTGGGTGACCTCAGCCAAGTCGCTTATTTCTCCAAATCTCCCTTTTATCATCTGTGAAAGAGTCCAAGATTTTCTAGGGATTACATTTGTTCAAAATCCTATGACTGGGTTAGGGTTTCCTCTTTGCTACATGTTGGAAGTTTTACGTGCCCCTCAGTTTTCTGAAACAAAATGAAGTGATTTTAGAACTGAACCCTGAGCTCTAGGTATTACATCCCCCCCCCCCCAATTTAATGGTCATTTGGCCTCTCCACTCAATATTAGAAATTTGTCAGGGCAAGAGTCAATATAGTCAAAAGAGGAAGAAAGTCTGCCAGTTTATGCAGAATCTGAAGGAAAGTGCATAAAATATTTTCCTATCTCTTTACTTTTAGTTTGTGTGTATCTTTCATTCTGAGGTCAGTCTCTTGTATACAGCATATATGTGGGTCATATTTCTTATCCATTTAGTTACCCTATGTCTTTTGATTAGAACATTTAATCCATTTATATTTAAGGTTATTGTTGGTATGTACTTATTTATTGCCATTTTATTCTTTAAAGTTATAATCCTCTTTCTCTTGATTTCTTTTTTCCTTTCCTCTTTTCATAGCAGAACTTTTAATGAATTCCTTTAGCTTTTATTTTTTTTTTGGTTTGGGCAGCTCTTTATTTCTCCTTCAATTTTAAAGGATAGCTTTACTGGATATTGTAGTCTTTGTTGTAAGTTCTTGTTTTGCATCACTTTGGATATTTCTTGCCAATCCCTTCTGGCCTAATGTATATCTGTTGAGATGTAATGTTTACATCTCAACTTATTTCTAATTAGGTGTCAGACTTATGAGGGCTCCTTTGTAGGTAATTAATTCCTTTTCTCTTGCTGCTTTTAGGATTCTCTCTTTGTCTCTTACCTTTGGCAATTATGATGTGTATTGGTGTGGGACTTTTGGGATTCATCTTTAACGGAACACTCTGTGCTTCTTGAATTTGTGTGACTTTTTTCTTCATCGGGTTAAGGAGATTTTTAGCTATGGTCTCTTCAAACAGGTTCTCTATCCCTTGTTTATTCTCTTCTTCTTCAGGAAACCCTTTATGCAGATGTTGTTTTGCTTTATATTGTCACAGAGGCCTCTTAGAGTTTCCTCAGTCTTCTTGAGCCTCCTTTTACTGTTGTGTTGCTGTATTTAGATTTATCTTGTCCTCTAAATCACTGATCCAATCCTCCGCTTCATTCAGCCTGCTATTGATTCCTGCTAGTGCAGTCTTCATTTCAGATATTGTATTTGCCATTTCTGACTGGTTCTTTTTTTATAGTTTCAGTGTCCTTTTTTATTTTATTTTATTTTTTAAATGAGATGAGGGAAGATAGTGAAACAGACTCCTGCATGCACCACTACCAGGATCCATTCGGGAACCCCTGTCTATTGCCGGTCCTTGAATCAACTGAGCTATTTTTAGCACCTGAGGTTGTCACGCTGGAACCAACCAAGCTATCCTCAGCACCCTGGAACCAACACTTGAACCAATCAGGCCACTGACTATGGGAGGGGAAGACAAAGAGAAGGGGGAGTGGGAAGGGGTGAGAAATAGATGATCGCTACTCATGTATGCCTTGACCAGGAATCGAACTTGGGATGTCCATACACTGGGCCTGTGCTCTATCCACATAGCCAACTGACCATAGCCTCAGTATCCTTTTTAATGCTTATCAAGTTCTCACTCTGATCATCCATTCTTACTCTAAGATGCTTGAGCAACCTAATAATCATTTTTTAAACTCTGTATCTGGTAGTTTGGTTGCTTTCATTTCATTTAATTATTTTTCTGGGATTTTCTCTTGTTGGTTCATATGGGTTATATTTCTTTGCCCATTTTGTCTGTGTATTATGTAGCTCTGCTCTGGCTCCTGAATTTGTTGTGATGTCTTTATGAGGAAGGTGGGCTCAGTGGCACTAACCTCTATGCCACCTGAGCTCTTTGCACAATCACAAAAGGCATTAAAGATGGTTTTAATCACTGGAGAAGTATACCATTGTTCATGAACTGGAAGACTGCCTTTTTGAAGGTATGTGATAAAGTATTGCAGGAAGATTGAGAAAAATATTGCTACTGTTACATTACTTGGATCCACATGCCAGCTTTATTACTTACTGAATGTGTAACCCTAAATAATATCTCTGGACCTCAATTTCCTCATCCATAAAATGTAGACAATAATAATAATTGCCTTATAAGATTGTTGTGTGTTGCTATATGGAAAGTGCTTAGAACAGTGCCTGCCATATAGGAATGGCTCAATAACTAGCTATTATTTTTACACTAATTTCTCTAAATGAAGTTTGCAGTTTATAGGAATATCAACATTTCAATTGTATTTTGGGGAGAAAATTTATGTTATAATAAACATAAAATCAAATTAATGTAAAATGTAAAAAGGAAACTAAGAGTGATGTAGGTGTAACCCGTTTATACCCTTTTGAGATAACTCTGTATGTTTTAACTGTGTGCCAATACCATATGTGAAGTAATGTGACTGTGACTTATGTTTGAAGTATGGTAGTGTGATGAATGGCCAAACCAGATATACCAAGTAGCTGGGGTGAAGATCAAGTCAGTCACCTGAGACTCCAATGCAGACTCCACGTCACCCACCACGATTGGCAACTGCTGTGAAGCACTCTGCCTCCCCAAGCAAGTTTGTTCAGGGCCCCACAGAAGTGAGGACCTAGACTTAGCTGGATACTTGTCTTAACCATGAGTGAATAAAGTCTGTGTTAGTTAGCTTGCTATGAGTATCTTTGCCTATTCAATTGACTGCTAATTACCTTAATTTTACATTGTGAACTACCTAATGCACCCAGCTATAACTTAATTATAAGTGATTAAATAGTTTATCAGGACAGTTTACAAAGGTTCTATGGTAATTAACAAGTTGGCAAGAATAGTCAGGAAATTTTGAAAAACAAGGGGGCTTTGTGTGTCCAGATATGTATGTGTATTCCAAGATCTTTTTTTTTTATTTTTATAATAATTTTTTTATTTATTGTGTTTACATAGATTCTAGTGTCTCCCCGAATGCATCCCTCCCCCCCAAGATCTTAATACTCATAAAATGATGGTTCTGATACGAGAACTGAAAGACAGATCAGAATTGAGGAAAGCTTAGGAATCAACCCAAGTGGATATAGGAATGTAGTTTATCTTTTAGCCTTTCACAGCCATTGGTAAGTTGAGTTAGTCAATGAATATGCTGGGGCACTTCATTCATTACAAAAATAAAAGTTAGCTTTCATCCCAGTACACCAAGGTTGTGGGTTCAATCCCTGATCAGAGCATGTATAGGAATCATCAACCAATGAATACATAAATAAGTGAAATAACAAATTGATGTTTCTCTTTCAAATCAATAAAAATAAATAAATAAAAGTTTTAAGTTAGCTTCTTAATCTATATCCATGTTTATCAAAGTATGGCCACAGGCATCAGAATTCCTTGGAGCTTTTCTTAAAATGCAGGTTTCTAAGCTCCACATTAAAGTGTGGGAACTGAAAGTCATTAAATAATGGGAATGAAAAAAAATGAAAAGTGTAGTAAATAAAAGTCATTAAAACTGAAAGACATTAATGGGAACCACTGTTGTACACCATACATCAAAATACATTCCAGATGAGTTTAAAGGATAAATGTCAAAATTGCCTTTTTAAAACCAGAAGGCTATAGGAGGGAATATTTACTTTATCTTTTGTATGTTCAATATAAGATCTTTTAGAGTTCAATCAGAAAAATATGAATGTACAGTAGTAAAAAGGGCAAGGGCATGGATATCTAAACCACCAGAGAAGAAAGAAAAGGCCAATAACCATATAGGAAAATACCAAACTTCATTAGCAATCAAAAATGCACATTAAAACAATATGAAAAATATTTCAAAAGCAAAATTACTTTTAAAGTGATAAGAACCAGTGATGCAGGACCTGGCCGTTTGGCTCAGTGGCAGAGCATCAGCCTGGCATGTGAATGTCCCAGGTTCAATTCCCAGTCAGGGCACACAGGAGAAGCACTTAACTGCTTCTCCACCCCTCCCCCTCTCACTTCGCACTCTCTCTCTCCCTCCCTGTAGCCATGGCTCTATTGGAGTGAGTTGGCCCCAGTTGCTGAGGATGGCTCAATGACCTCTGCCTCAGGCACTAAGAAAAGCTTGGTTGCTGAGCAATGGAGAAATGGCCCCAGATGGGTAGAACTTTGCCCCCTAGTGTGCTTGCTGGGTGGATCCTGGTCAGAGCGCATGCGGAAGTCTGTCGCTCTGCCTCCCCGCCTCTCACTGAATTTAAAAAAGGATGATGAGGATACAGTGAAATGAGTACTTTGATATTCTGATGAGGTTAGCTATGCTGAACCAGCTTTCTGAAATGCTTCATACCAAAAGCCAGAAAAATATTGACATCCAGGGGCCAAGCTTTCATCTTCTATGAATTCATCCTGAGGAAGAGTCAGAGATTCATATTCAGACTTATATATACTGGGGTTTAATGTAGCATTATTTTAATGGAAAAAGTGGAAACAGCTAAAAATGTCCAGCAATATGGTAACAGTTAAGTAAATCATGGGCCATCCATTTGATGAATACTCTGGTTATTAGAAATCAGGTTTTTGAAGAATCTTGTAATTAAATGACATGAGAAAGTGCTCACGATGTTTTAAATGAAAACACCAGGATGCAAGCCACACACACACACACACACACACACACACACACACACACACACACACTGATTCCTTTTATTTTTAAAGATAACGACATAGAAAATAATGGAAAGAAGGGAAGAAAACACACCAACATGTTAAAAAACAAAATTCAACCAAATAAATTTGAAGACCTAACTGGCTTTATTAAGCAATTCATGAGTCAGGCAGCATCACATCCAGGAACTAGACGGGCCCTGTGATGTTAGTTGTACAAAATGGAAGGATTTTATAGGCAGACAGAGGGTGGAACTAAAAAATTAAAGGAGGGGATTGGTTCAGGCAGGGACACCTTTTTAGGGAAAGGCAAGGGGTTTTATTGGGCAGGTCACCTCACTAAGTTGATCAGAAAATTTCTGACTGACTAGTTCAAAGTTCCATCCTGGGAGAGGCTAAAACTACAGTTAGGCTGGCTCTTAAATTTTGGTTTGGTGGCATAGCTTTGCAGAAGTGACTCCATTTTGACCTGTTGTTTTTACAATGTTCGTGGTGCTTAAATCTGGGTGGTGTCAGTGATTTTTTTTTAATGTTCTTTATACTTTTCAGGGTTCCCAATTTTGTATAGTGTACACGTATTTGATTTATAATGAGTGTAGTTGAAAGATAAAACAGATGAGACTGGTCAAGATATTTTGAAAATGAATTGTATTTTAAAATGGTAATAATATAAAGACCATGGTCCTGCATTTAATAGAAAGATCAATGAAGCAGAATAGAAATATCAGAATCTAATTGTAGAGAAGCAGTGGAGAGTGGGGATGGACAGGCAAATGGGTGGGGTGTGGGAGGATATGTGGGCCTTGCAGGGTGCCCCACCCCCTGCAGAGTAGTGGACCTCCTTCAGAGCAATCCCCACTGTATAGACTCCCCTGGGCAGGCACAAGCGAGGTCTGAGCCCAGAGGCACCCGCCCTAGCTTCTTACCTGCCTGTAAATAGACACTCAGGCAAAGCCGTGTCGTCTGTGGCTGAGCCTCCCTGGCTCTGCTGCTTTACCAGGCAGAGACATTTTGTATAAAGAGTTTTCTCCTGGGGAGCCCGAGGTTGCCGATACAGTTCTGCAGCTGAGCTTTCTCTTTCTGACTCCCATCTCAGCTAGCTAAATCCCAGGGTCCTAGCTGCTTGTCCAGAACAGACAGTGGGAAATTCTGAGGACAGGTGCTTCCCATCCACATGGTACTTATGGTCTGCAAGAGTGCGGTCTCTGTCGGCCACCCCAAAATGGACAGTGTCTGCCCAAGGACTCCTGCACTGCTAGGGAAGGTTGGTCTCAGATAGGTCTGGGGGAGCAGCGGGCTCATGGGGGATGGAGCCCTGTGGACTGGGTGTGGACTCTTCCTGCAGTAGGGCACTAAGGAGTCATATGACCTCAGGATCATCTCTCCCCTCCCACAGTCAGCCTCCTGCCTGTTCTGTAAACAAGTTCCCTATTGTAATCAGCAAATGTATGCAAAGCATTTGTCTAGCCCAGGCAGAACACTGAGGAGGCAGGCCTCTAAAAATCACAGTTATAATTATTAAGGCCTTTCTGTTCTTCCCCAGCCCTTCTGTCTGTGGAGTCAGGTGCTGATGAAATGCACCTGCACCCGTGCAGCAAAACCTCAGGGCCCACAGGATGTCATTATTACTCCTGCTGTTGCCTCTGCCTCTGCCCCAGGAACCAGGAGGAGAGGACAGTGCCTGCAGCTCTCAGGTCTTTGTGGCTGGTTCTCTTGTCTGCATGAGCCCCTTGGAGGATGGAAACAAGTGGGCAAGACCCTGGGGCGGGTATGGCTATTCCTAGAAATGAGCACAAAGCCTGGTTTAGCCCTTTGGTCTTCTGCCTTCCAGTGTCTGCAAACACTTAGCCTGGCCCTCGTTAGCCTGGCCCTCTGGAGCTGCTAGGAGGGTAGATGAGTCATTCTGAGAGCCCAGGAGCCCCTGACCAAGTGGAGCAGAAGTGTTGATGTTTCTGTCCGCAGCAAGCAGAGCAATCCCAGGCCACCCCAAGCAGGCCACTCATGACCTGAGTAAAAGACGAAAGGATTTTAGGTTGTACACAGAATTTTTGAAATGTCTATCATTTTCTAAAAATTTAAGTGGATGTTAGGAAAAAATGAAATTCATTGAAAGAGTACAGCTAAGTTTGATTAAGATAGCCATTTTAATGTTACTATAAAGAACATACAATTAATAATGGCACTGGTGGTAAATGGATGATGGCAATAATTGTGCCAATGGAGTGGGTTGGCTGTTGGGGAAATACTATTCTGGGGAACTGGAATTCTGTGCCACCTTCTGTAAAGTGAATAAACTCTTCTGATTTGATTGTTTCTGTTTCTATGGGTTTTCTTAAATGAGTAGGAACAAGTTAGGGGACCCTTTAAAGTTGTCCAAACCTAGAAGAGGCTTTATCAAAAGTTTCCAAACTGGTGTTCATTTGAAACTTGAGTCTAGACAGAGTGCATTTTTGGTGGGTGTGACTGACATGACATCTGCTTGGTCAGATCACACGCAGGAGATTTCTGCCCTAATTTTTATGTCTGTGGCCCACAGGTCAGATAATGGGGAAGAGAATTGTCCACCCGAGATAGGGGATAAAATGTTGCTGATATGATCAACTGGCGTGGCTTCCCCATGTGCACCGAGTTGGGGAATCTAAGTGTGCCTGGCCCCGGCTGGTGACACATCCCTGGTCTCTGTCCCTGTGGGGTTCTCTGTCCACTGTGGGGGATGAGCCATGTGCTCAGAGATCCCCACTGTCTTTTATGCAAGAAGATGGCTGTAGCAGCCACTGGGCATCGGAGGAAGGAGTGGCTGCCTCACTTTGTGCAAGTGGAGGTGAGAGTGAGACCAGAAGTCAATGCTGACTGGCCTTGAAGGTGAGTGTTTCCCAGGTGGGTGGATGTTACAGGAGAAGGAACGGCGTGGGAGGGCAAGGGTGCCAAGGTGGCCAGCAGAGGAAACCCAAGCTGTGTGTCTTGAAGATTGAGGGCTCTGAGAGCCAGATAAAGGCCATGTGATGGGCCACAGGGGACGAGGCTGGCAGGGCTGTTGGGCCTGGACTGAGAAGGTCACAATTCCTCACTGAGTGGTGAAACTGCATCTAGGGCAGTTTCCCAGGTTCTGGCTGGTCAGGTCCTTCTCGCCCACACTTAGATCTCTGCTCTCCCAGAACTGTGCGACGTGATGAGGCCTGCCAGGCAGAACAGGGCCCATAACACAGGCCCCCACCCTTGTAGTCACAACTGGGGGGTTTTGCTCTGGGGCTCCGGGTTCAGTTCCCCGTTGGTGTGCATTTGATCCAAGATGCCTGATAGAAGGGTCGATGGGATTTGATGATTTAGGCATTTTAAGGTCTTTTGGACTGCCTGCAGGCAGAGGTCACAGAGGGGCTGGATCTTCCCAGGCCTCAGAATGGTGTTCACTCTGTAAGCTGAGCTGCCGCAGTGGCCTGCAAGTTTCTAACTGCCTTGTCCCTGTGGGCTTGGATATGGCCTCAGGCTCTCCAAAGGTCAATAGCAAACCCAAAACACTAAGACTGAACCTTGATGCAGAGAACCTCAAAACAGTTGGGGTGGAGTGTGGGACAAGAATACAGGGTGGTGAGTCTGAGATTTCAAAAGCCAGAGACTACCCGCCCTCATCATCCATTTTCCTTTTCCCTGACGAGAGTATGGACAACCAGTTGGCAACAAGTTCACTTAACAAGTCAAATTCCTGAGGCAGATGCCCTAAACAAAACTTTTAAACACCCAGCTGTTTCTTGGCGAAGTGAGATTTCTTCCATAAACATTTGTGGGCATGTGAGCTGTGCTTACAAGTTAGAGTTGACTGTCTCAGTATCATTGGTCACTGGTTTCCAGATTCTGACATGTGTTTTTGATGAACAGTGGCTTTTTAATGTTAGAACATTGGCCCTTACATCAAAGCCTTGGCTTATGAAAGGAGAATAAAGGATCAGTTTTAAGGAGGACTTTAGGGAAATGTCCAGAGAATTCCAGCATGTGTGTGTATGAGTGTGCTCACGTATACACACATGTTTGTGTGTGTTTCTGCAGAGCAGGCTTCCTCATGTCTCCCTCTTATGGACCAGATCACTCCAGAGGCTCTCAATTGAATGAAGTAGAGTACGGTGCTCAGATCCAGGTCAGCCACATGTCCCTGAGAAAGTTGATGTTGTGGGCCCATTGGAGTGTGTGGGTGAGGCTGGGGGTGAGGAAGCTGGGCAGTTCTGAGTTCTCCTGGGCCCATCGCCAAGCTTGGGTGATTCCCTTGGCCTGCACTGCACTGCCCCTGTTCCTAGACTGGCCAGGCCAGGCCAGACCCGCCCTGCCAGGGCTGCTTGACCAGGGGCTGCTCTCCAAGGTCCAGCCAGGCACCCTCCCTGGGGTGGCTTTGTTGTCCTCTTGGAACTGACTCACAGAATTAGTCCCCACTCATGGCCTGGCCTGGACTTGTGGGGCGTGGGGTGTGTGAGGAGCGCAGGGAGAAAGGGGCACCCAGGACCATGGCAGAGCGAGGCTGTGGAAAAAACGAAAGCAGAGTGCTGGTCCTGGCACTGTTGCTCTCAGATCCATGTCACCTCCTGCTCTGGTCGGCGCCAGGGGCAGGTTGAGTGCTCAGGCTCCCTTGCCTCTGGCTTCTAGCAATGCTTGGCTAATGGGAACCGCTCGTAGGAGACTGGAGGGTGCAAGAAGCAGGATGAAGCCAGGGTATGTATGTCCTTCTCTGGTTAGAGCAGTACCCAGAGCAAGGGCTGCATCTCTCCTGTGGTTCCATTTTCTCTAAACTACCTTGTCCTCTGTGGTCTCAACTCCTGACTGGTGGCCTCAGCCCCAGGGCTCTGGTAATACCACCCCTTTCCTTTGACCGTCCTGTCTAGGGTATTAGCGGGTTACTGCCATTGCTAAACTCTGGGTTGCCTCCTATTTGGCCTTCCTGCTCTTTTAATACCACTGTGCCTTATTCTTTGTACCCAAACCCTTCTAACAGTACTTTGTGTTTTTGGACTGGTTACTGGCTAAGGCCGGGCTAATGCCCCCATTCTTCCTCATTACTCTTTTCTCATCTCCGGTTTGCTGAGGAGTCGACATCTGAAGTGAGCTGGTCACAGTATAGGCAGAGAGTGGGGTACCTTGCCCAGCTCAGTGGTGCTGTACTGCACATACACAGTATGTCTGGGTGTTTGTGTTGGGGGAGGGGAGCTTCACGAAAGCCCGTCTATTGCCACTCCTGTCAGGTGGGGCCTGAAAAGTTATGCCCTCACACGTCTTCCTCAGCTAACTTACACTGGACACCTCTTGGCAGCAAGGTGACCCTATATTGATGTGAGAGTAGGGACTGGGGCCCGAGACAGACACAGTCTGGCCCTGCCTGCCCCAAGCCCACTGCACACTGTGAATACAGGGGCATGCACCCAAGTGATGGTGACATGAGGCACCACCCAAGGAGGCAGCCACAGAGAAGTGTAAAGGCCGAGAGACCTCCATTGGCACAGGGAATCTGGGAGGGCTTCCTAGAGAAGGTGGTATTTGGCTGAGTCTAGAAGGATAGGTAGGATGTGGAGAGATGATTGTAGAGATGTTACTTATGAGAGACCTTCAGAGGTTGGAAGTGGAGTATAAGGCTTCCAGTTCCCCTGAATAACTGCAAATACCCACTTGTCCAGCGGTGCCTTAGCGAGGACGCCTGGCCCCTTTCCGTGGAGGAACTGCAATCACAGGAGGAGTCTGCCCACCCCCTGAGGAACCCGGGATAATCCCTGAGAAATTTTAGGCAAGTACAGAATTCTGAAGGTCCTGTTTGGGGCTAAATTACACTCTGACGGAGAACCCTACTTGGGACCGAGTTTGCTTTCTATACGTCTGTGTGAGGAGAATGACAAAAAGTTTGGAGGAGAGGAGATCAGAAGAGGAGCAGGAGCAAGTTTGGACCCCCAAGGCAGCCTGGGGAGAGCATCCCAGTGGGTCTGGACTAGCTTAAGGAAGCCTGAGGCTATGGGACCCTAGGGAGGCGGATCTCGGGAGATTTACACCAGTTAATGGTTGGCAGCAGCCCCTTCTCTGGGCTGGGAGCACGAGGAGGCTTGTCTTAGAGAACGGACACCATTTACGGTTCCCAGGAATATGGCAGAGAAGAGGCTGGTGGATATACACAGACAAAAAGGAAGTCTCCCTCCTTCCTTTATCCCCTCCCGCCCGCCCTCTCTCCTACTTTGGAGGGATGTCAGAGGCATCATTACCAAGACAGAGGGCGGCTTTGAAATATATCATGGATTTAATAATGGAGATTTGTGGGATCTCATCTTGCATGCCTCGGCCCCTGAGACCACCCTATGTCCAGATGAGCATATGTGTGAAGACAGGATATATGTCCACAGCTCTGGGGCCAGGAAGCTGCAGCTGGTGCTAGGTTCATTTCAAAAATTAAGCTGTGGTCTCTTTTCATAAAGTCCCCAATAATTAGAACAACCATTACGCTGTGGGTCTTTAAAGAAGGAAATGGCCATTATGTTTTCAGTTCTACCTTGGCTGCTGTGGACTATTTCACAGAAATTCAGAGCTGGCATGAACTTGAAGGGGCACCAGGGCCGGAATTGCTAGCGTTGTAGCCTCTTTTATGCAGTCCAGCATAAAGGGGGGGGAAGACCACCTCGACTTCAGCTACACAGCCAAGCACCTGGGATGGAGTCTGAGTGCAGAAACAGGCATGGAATGCCATGAATGCAGCACCTGTGGATAAGCTATTGACTCAGAGGCCTGTATGTGCCTTGAAGACAGGACTCCCACCACCTGGCTTTACTGTCTGCCAGAGGGGGCTGGTGTTGTAGAAAGAATTTAGGCTTTGAAGATACATAGATTTGGCATCTAATCCCAAGAGACACTGGGCAGTGGGGGTTGGGAGTGAGGAAGTCAGAGAGGGAAGGGAAAGAAGCCAGGAGAGGGTGTGCTATCCAGCAGGTTCACTCTGTGGGCAGCTGAGGGGCAGCAGACTTGAAAGCTATCACAGCCAAGGGGTGAGGGAACTGGGGTATTGACCCTCCAACTCCCATCCATCAAGGGTTGAGGGCTGCTGCGGGTAGTGGTGGGTGCTAGCCCCTTAGCATTCAGGCCTGCTCTGTTAATGGACTGAGCAGGCTCCATTGGCCAGAGAGGGCCCTGGGACAAAGACTTTCAAGAGCTTGTGGTTGGAAGCTAGGGGGTTGACCTGAGAATGGTGAGTGTCGATGGGGTATGGACAAAGTGTTAACAGTGACTGCCACAGGTACCAAGACCCAGAAATTCCTGATCTGATTAATTCTTTGACATGAACCTGCTGGGATCTCAGGGGTTCCCAGAGGAATACCTCTCCACCACCAGATTTGTTCTTACCTTGGATTTGGAAAAGGATCATGCTTATGCCAAGGAATGAATGACTCAGAATGTGGCAGGTTGCTGAGAGTTTGGGGCAGGCAGGTCAGACACCTTTCTGCAGGTGTGATCTTCCTGCCGATGTGCAGCCTGTCCGGACTGACGGTGCTCTTTTATTCTGCCAACTCCCTCAGACACACGGGCTTGCTAGCTCCCTCCCTCTCTGCTCTAGTTCCAGGAGGCCTCCCGAAATGGTTTCTTCTCTGGCTCTTTCTAATGAAAAACTCTTCCTCGAGCTAGAGAACCGAGTACCCAGCCCACTGCGGGAAGCTTGGAGAGCACTGCCTGAGTAGTGCTCACTGTGGGGATGATGAAACCAAGACTCCAGGGGAAACAGGGCCTTGACTTGAGCATCTGGGACCCATAGGCTCAGGATGGAGCTGACGGATGGGGTTTTTAGAAATTAAACACTTCTCTGCCTTCTGGGGCTGAGGGCTGAGGGTGGATGGGGATGGGAGGACTGGAGCACCTTTCTCAGAAGACAAAGCTGGGAGCTGGGCCTGGCCTGAAGGTGGCAGCACTGTTTCTCTACCCTTGCAGTCAAGTCAGGCCGGGACAGAAGACATGGCATGTGGGAGGGTCCGAGCCCTTCCCTGCCTGGACTGACCCTGGACTTCAGCATGAAACCTCCAATAAGAAGCACATGCCTTTTTCATTTAGAGAAATGCACAGTCTTGTGGCTAGATGATCGGGGGGGGGGGGGCTGCTGTGCTGAGTGTGGGGTTCCCCAGGTAGACTTTTTAGGCGTGGTTAGGTTAGGTGAGTGGAGAATGGAGAATGAGGGAGGGAAATAGACTGACGGTGGGGCCTCCTCATTGAAAACGCTGTTGTTTCTGCATTGAGGGGGCTGCTCTCTCATGGTGCTGTTTCCTTTAAGGGACTGATGGCTCTCCTGGGAAATGAATGGGCTACGGTTATGATGTGATTTTCATAATCAAGATGCAGAGGTGGAGCCGACGCATGTGCTTTTGCAACGCTTGCAGCCTTTTATCTCCACACGTCTCCCAACTATTTGGCAAATGTAAAGCCAGTAGTCAGGGCCACTGTAAAGCCAGTAGTCAAGGTCACCATCACAGCAGCCTGGCCCATGCAGGTTCACATTTGATTCGAACAGTCGGTAATGAAACAACGGAGCCAAGAACTAGTGAGCCATCAGCTTTAATTCTAGCTTGCACCTGGCGGGCAAGCAAAAACACACACTGGGCTCCAAAACTCACACATTCAGTGCTCACAAAGCTACTGACTTATCCGAGTTTCCTAGAATCAAAGGTTTCTAGCTCACCAGACTTATTCACCTCTGTTCCCCATCTCCTTCTCCAGCACAAACTCTGCACAAACTGGCTTTTCCCTCAGCACTCTGCCATCTTGGCTGCTTCTCCTGGCCTCCAGGTGGCCTTACTCTGCTCTCCTCTCTAATACCTCAGGAACCAAGAGAGAGAAAGCTACTGGTCTGTCCCACTTTATACTGTAGAAATCCAAACCATTAATCCAATCTACAGACAAGGAAGTCTCTGATACAAAGTCACCCATCTGAGGCATAATGGGATTCCTCAGGAGAGTGCACGACCCCACATCATCCAATCAGTCAAGGGTGTGGGGAAAAGCTTACTCTTAAAACCAAGCCTTAGGCCATAATAACCTGGCCTGCTTACATTACAGTCTTTCCCCCACACCCATCCCAAGCATAAGGGCAAATAATATCACCTGGGTGACGGGCTTCCATGTGGGCAGCACCATTTTTAACAAAGTGAGCATAATATATTTTATCTGCCCAACAGCCACCATCACAGCTGCCTTGCTCATTCGGGTTTGCATTAGATTCGGACAGATGGTAATGAAACAACGGAGCCAAGAACTGGTGAGCCATCAGCTTTAATTCTAGCTTGCACTCGGCAGGCAAGTAAAAACACACACAGGGCTCCAAAATCCACTCATTCAGTGCTCACAAAGCTACTGACTTATCCGAGTTTCTTAGAATCAAAGGTTTCTAGCTTACCAGCCTTATTCACCTCTGTTCCCCATCTCCTTCTCTCTGCACAAATTCTGCACAAACTGGCTTCTTCCTCAGCACTCCACCATCTTGGTTGCTTCTCCTGGCCTCCACATGTCCTTTATCTGCTCTCCTTTCTCTGCTCTCCTCTCTAATGTTAATCCCAGGAATCCAGAGAGAGCAAGTTTTTGGTGTGCCCCACTTTATAGTGTAGAAATCCAAACCTTTAATCCCATCTACAAACAAGGAAGTCTCTAATACAAAGTCATTTATCTGAGGCATAATGGGAGGATTCCTTATGAGAGTGCACCACCCCACATCATCCAAACAGTCAAGAGTGTGGGGAAAAGTTTACTCTTAAAACTAGCCTTAGGCTATAACGAACTGGCCTGCCCACAGTCTGTTCCCCAGCACACATTAATATCAATGAACTTGCACATGGGCAGCGCCATCTTTAACAAAGTGAGCATAATATATTTTATCTGCCCAACAGCAACCCAAGGATTGCTCTATGCAGCTGGCGCTTTCATGCTTCTCATTATAGGAAGATTTCAGGACAACTTAATGTGCCGGGAGGCCAAATGCAATGCTGAAAACTCCAGGGTGACCCAGCAAATGCCTAATTTTTCAGAACTAATCTGTCCTGCTCGACTTGTCCCCTCTCCTCTCCCTGGATCAGCATAGCTGTCAAAGTCACTCTCATGTTGTGCAGATGACAACTGTAATTACAGATGAATGCAATGGGGCCCCTCTGGGAGAAGACTAAGTTTGGAGGGTGATGTGTTTTAAACGTTGTTCTGTGAGGTTGCTTTGTACTTTATCCCCATAAGAAGAACAGTCATATATATGATTTACGTTTTCTCAATCCGATCGTTAGTGTCACTTTTAAATGGGTGTAACTCCTTATAAGGTATTTTTGTTCTTCCTTTGAAGTACTGTTTGGCAGAGGAACTCCTTTGAAGTCGGACCCAGGGAAGGGGGAGTCTCTGAGCCATGTCAGCGCTCTCCCTGCTATGATTCAGATCTTCTGCCTGGAAACGAGGGCTACACATTGTGTTTCTTAAGATCCCTCTACCTGTGTGATTCTTGACCTCTTTAGGGTTAAGGATTAAAGAGGTGGATAAGACTAAACTGAAGGTGACATTGCATGTGGCTGGAACATCTTTTCCAGGGTCCTCTGGAGGCCTGGCCCATGGAGACCTCTGTAATGAGCAGGGTGCCCAGGTCCTAGAAGGCTTTGTGTGCCATACTGCAATGTGTAGACTTTGTCCTTAGCGTAGTGGGGAGCCACTGAGAGGCTTCGTGTGGGAAAGTAGCAAGGAAGCTACTCAGAAGGAGGACTCAGGCTTTCTTGTGGAGGAGGGGTCACAGGGGGCACCACGACCTGTAGGAGGCGGATACTTTTACCCAGGTGAGAGGGCACAAAATGGTTTGGACTAGAGAAGTGACAGATGGCACGTAGAAGAGAGACACATTTGAGAAATACAATTTCACAATACACACGTGTAGTGAATCATTATTTTGTACATCTTGAACTCTTACAATGTTAT
Organism: Rhynchonycteris naso; assembly: GCA_037038555.1. Lineage (NCBI taxonomy): Eukaryota > Metazoa > Chordata > Mammalia > Chiroptera > Emballonuridae > Rhynchonycteris > Rhynchonycteris naso. Next base: position 97,393,826 of record CM073003.1, read on the forward strand.
ATGTCAATCATAGCTCAGTAGAACTGGAAACAAAAGGGGTATGTAGGAGGTAAACTCTAGAGAATTCAGGGGTTGATTATGACGTGCCGAAGGAAAAGTCTAGTTTCTAGCCTGGAAACGGAGTGAGTGGATGAAGTCAGAGTTCACTTCAGCCTCTCATTCTTGGAAACATGTTACTGAACACAAGTCTCCAAGCCACAAGAAGAAAATACTGTGAAAGACAGAAGAATCCGAGCAGAATGGTAGGAGGAGAATTCAAACCCACATTTTGAACGATTTTTGATCATCATTTCCCAGACAATGTTATTATACTAATTTGAAAGTGAGCAATCCAGTTCATTTCCTGTTTGTGGTTGCCAGCAGGGGCTCTCTCGTTGCCCTGGGGCAGGGTGTGTGTGGCAGGGTGTGGTGTGCGAGCGGCCCCTGATGAAGCATGGCTAGCCTGTGTACCTCCCTGTGTGTCTCCTGCTTCAACAGCATCTACTTTGAGCCTAGTTCTTTCTGAAGTTCTGCAGGGTAAGGAAAATGAGCATTCCTCCTGCTTCCAGGGATGGCTGTCAGAGTTCAAGAAATGATCTGTTGTGACAAATGGCAATGGCTTCAGGTTATGTGGGAGGACTGCAGCCCTGGATAGGTAATTATCTCTGCAGTCTAACAGTGATTTCAAGGGGGAGGGAGGAGGTGATCAGAGTACTGGGGAGACAAAAGGCTATGGACAAAGATTATTTTTATAGGTTTCTTGTAAGAAACTGGGCTGTGTGGATCACACACATGCCTCCCATGAGAATGATACCTGGTCTGGTGGAACTTTGTACTTGAAACATAATGAAGCTCATCACAGACATTGTGAGGGACTGAATTGCGTGTACCCCTCAAATTCTTATGTTGAAGCCCTAACCCCCACTGTAATTACAGTTAAATAGATCAGATGGGTAGGGTCCTAATCTGATAGGGTTGGTGGCCTTATAAGAAAAGGAAGAGAGACATCTCTTTCTCGCTCTCATGCACAGCACTGAGGAAAGACCACGTGAGCACACACCAAAAAAAGTGGCCATCAGCAAGCCAGGAAGGGAGCCCTCCCCAGAACCTGACCGTGCTGGCATCTTATCTTAGACTTCCAGCCTCCATAACTATGAGAAAATAAATTTCTCTTCCCTAAGCCACTGAGCCTATGGTGCTTTGTTGTGGCAGCCCAAGCTGAGACAGACATGCAGATGTAAGAGTGATCTAATCACAGTATTCATCTGAACAAAACAAATCACTCTCCTGGTACTAAGTTTGGAATTAGCAATAAAAACTAATGCTCCTGGATTTAGAATTTTATACAATGAAGTAGCAAATGCCTTGCTTATTCAGTTTTAGAATCTGCATAAACATCATGAGCTCTAAAAGGAATTTAAAACTCGATTTAAATCCAAAGTTGGCAAAGGCTTATGTATTCCTCATATGACTTCTGAATTCTCTCAGCGATGGGGAGAGCACACCCATTCCTCCCAGAGTGTGAGCTCTTTTCTGAGATTCAGAACTGGGGAAGGCCAAGGGCTTTATACTACTCTGATTGCTGTTTACTGGGGGTATACTGCCCATGACTCTTTTTCATACAGTCCAGTTGTCTCCCCAAGAACAAAGCAAAGGAGGAAGGGCCAATCCTATTCACCTTGGTGACAAGGGGTTGCTGTGAGTCTGTGGGCTCTGCTGCTTCCTCATTAGGGATTTGGCTGCCATATCTGTAACCTTCAGGGGAGACGATGCTGGCATTGGGTCCATTCTACAACTCAGTGCCCCCTGCCAAAGGCAAGGAACGGGAACCTCTTCCAAAATCACCCAGGAGAAGCAATTCAGAAGGAAGGGTGAAGTATCTTCTAGAGCTGAGCTGTGATCCAGTGAATGAAGGACTTGGCCAATGACCAGTCATCAGGGTATGATCGGTGCCTGACCTTGAGCGAAATGCCACAGAAGGACACTAGAGAAAGAGGAAGCAGGGGTTCTTCCCTCAGGGAGCTCATGGTCTCCCTGAAGAAACAAGACCCACACATTGGAGGCCAAGACTAGCCCAAGTAGATAGAGGATTACTATGGGCTGACTTCTATTGAGGGGTTTTTGATAAGGAAAAGGAGTGATTTAAGGCTTGGTGATGCCCTGGGTACAGTGTGCTTAATGCCTGGGTTTGGAAAGGCCTTCTAGAGGAAGTGAGCTAGTTTTGGTCCACAAACGTGGAGGACGGAACTCCAATGGCCGCTTAGATTGTTTGCTCACTCAGTAGAGACTTTTGGAGTTATTGCATGCCAGACCCTGGCTGTACACCATGGAAAGGAGAAAGCAAATAGCCACGGTGTTGGGCAGATAAAATATATTATGCTCACTTTGTTAAAGATGGCACTGCCCATGTCCAAGTTTTAAGAGTAAGCTTTTCCCCACACTCTTGACTGATTGGATGATGTGGGGTGGTGCACTCTCCTGAGGAATCCTCCCATTATGCCCCAGATAAGTGACTTTGTATCAGAGACTTCCTTGTTTGTAGATTGGATTAAAGGTTTGGATTTCTACACTATAAGGTGGGGCAGACTGGGAGCTTGCTCTCTCTTGGTTCCTGAGGTTAGTATTAGAGAGGAGAGCAGATAAAGGACACGTGGAGGCCAGGAGAAGCAGCCAAGATGGCAGAGTACTGAGGAAGAAGCCAGTTTGTGCAGAGTTTGTGCAGAGAGAAGGAGATGGGGAACAGAGGTGAGTAAGTCTGGTGGGCTAGAAACCTTTGATTCTAGGAAACTCGGATAAGTCAGTAGCTTTGTGAGCACTGAATGAGTGGATTTTGGAGCCCAGTGTGTGTTTTTGCTTGCCCGCCAGGTGCAAGCTAGAATTAAAGCTGATGGCCCACCAGTTCTTGGCTCTGTTGTTTCATTACCAACTGTCCGAATCTAATGCGAATCTGAATGGGCCAGGCCGCTGTCATTGTGGCCCTTGGCTCCTGGCTTTACACATGGCTGCTTGGGGGTGTTCATTTCTCTAGGCCTGTTGGGACAGAAGACAAAAGGAACTAGAGCCAAATGCAGTCCTTATTCACAGGAGGAAGCCAAGGGTCCCCCAAGCAAGGACTTCTGGCGTTGCAGGTCTGTTTTGTGACAACTGTTAATTGCCTCTGTTTCTCCTCTAACTCAGTACACATCCTTCCCTGTCCCCATGTGCCTCTGCTCCCATTGGTATGGGGTGCCGTATGGGGTACCACGGTGGACCATAGAAGGTACCTGCTGTCCGCAGGAAAACTCTTCCGGCGGGGACCCTGCCCTCCAGCCCCTGCTGACATGCGCAGTGTGGAGTTCAGTATGGGCTTGCAGCTGCAGTGCGACCACGGAAGGCGCTTGTGCCTCTGAGCAGGAAGCAGTGCAGAGAAGTCTGCGGGCAGGGACTCCAGACAGGACCGACAGGACTCTGACCGAAGGGCTGCTCTGCATGCCCTACGTGCACTGAGCAGGGTCCCGAGAGAATGGTGGTGCTGGTGTCGGGGAGCAGACCTGTAGCTAAGTTTGTAGAAGAGTTTAGACAGGTAGGGTAACCAGGCCTGGGACTCTGGTGGAAGAGCCACCAGCAACCTCAGGCGCCCTCGAGGCCCCTCTCTGCAGGTGGGACAGGGAGGCTTCTAATAACTTGGTGCTGAAGGAGGCCTGAAAGAGCATCTTATCAACCAATGTTTGCAGTGTAGGCTCTCACATGCAGATTTACTCAGTACCAGTCATTTAACATGTAGTCAGTGGTGTGCTGGTAAATGTTTGACAACTGGCTCTCTGGGGAAAATGAAAATTCTTGATTTATGGTTTGCCAGTTTCTATGGTGTAAGTACTCCCGCCATGGCTGAATTCACACTATCAACACAACATCTCTGAGCACAGAGTTGGGAAGATACTTGCAGCCAGCTCTCACAGGCAAGCATGAACCAGGCCCTGCATACCACAGCCTTTCATGGAATGCCGCTGGTGACAGGAAACTCACTAACCCTCGGTATGGCCCATTCCACTCATCCTTCTGTTGCTGACCCAATCCAAGGTCTTTCTGCCCAATGCCGTTCACACCAATAGAACAAGACTGAGTTTGATAAGTCAGAGCAGAAATTTTATTTTTTGATCAAGGAATGGAGAAGGGTGAACTCATACTCTAACAGTGACTTCTCCCCAACTGGGAGAAGCCTTCTGTATTTATAGGCTGTGGCATGAAGGGGTTAAAGTCTTTCAGGTACATGTAGTTTTTCAACTGCTGCACTCAGCCTTTTTGCACACGGTACTCCATCACCATCTTGGTTTTTGCATTCAGCACCTTGGTCTTTGCACTCAGCCCTCTTCATGTTGGAGCCTGAAACCCTTCTCAGCTCCTGAAAGCAAGCATAGCTCCTGACGTGGTTTAGGTATTGAGAAACATTAGGGTCTTTTAGATGACAGTTTGGTGACACTTCCTCTGTCTTCGGCTTCTCAGATGTCATCCTTTTTTGAGGGCCAAAGCTAGTCTATCCCTAAGCAAATGTTAGAAAATTGTATCGAACCAGAATCTGTCATTCTTTCATATTAACTAGACCTTTATCTCAACTCTAGTTTCTATTTATACATATTTAAGGAACAGGAGGAACTTTAAGATAAGAGGTGAATGATTCTAGTAAAAGAGAGGAATTATTGTTTACTGGTCTTGGATAATGACCTTAGAATGACCTCCTGAGTGTCCACTTATAGATCACATCATACTAAGCACATTATGTTTTTAATTAATTTCATTCGATAAAAAACAGTAGCAAACCTACTTGATGCCAGGCACTGTGCGGGCACGTGCGGAGATGAATGGGACACAGTGTCGGCTCCTAAGAGGCTTACTGTTCAGTTAGGGAGAGAAACAAGTCGGTCAGTACTGCCAAGTGCTCTGTTCTGTAAGGTAAGGGTGGAAACAGGGGTTTCTAATTGTAGAGAAGTCCTTTCTGCCTGGATGGTCAAAGAAGATGACATGAAATTTTGAGGCTCAATAGCTGTCATCTGGAAATAGCTGCAGTGTTTGTGGTTTGCTGTATCTGGTGTTCATGCTATGGAAAGGAGCCAAATAGTGTGGCTGACTTCTTAGAGCAGAGTGCGCTTTCACCATGATGCTCTGGGCAGCTTCTGTCACACACATGTCCACAGGAACCTGCCTGTGTTTCAGTGACCGACAGGAGATTTAACCACACCATTGTTAATCTGATCAACAGCTCAGCATGTGGAACAGAACAAGCCCATAGCTCTTGTATTAGAAACATTCTCTGTAGCAACTGCATGCACAGTAGCCAAAGTCTTTACATGTTACACTTGCCAATTCCCATTACCCCTGAGGTTGAGCAAGACCATATTCACACACCAGGAAACATGTGGGCTGCTGTTGGCCAGGCCAGACCATGTTGGACATCTCTGTTGAAGTGGGCTGCTTCCCATAGGACTGAGGAAGAATATTACAAGTTCTATACTGTCTGAGCAGAGGGAGAAAGAGGAAGAGTGAGCATCTATTAGGACTAGAGGGAAAAGTATAAAAGATGACCCTTAAAAGCCAGTTCCCTTTAACCAACATTCTTACTCATGGCATCCATGTTGACTAGTGTTTGTTTAATAGCTACTGGATTTGGGGTTGATGGAGGGTAAAACTGATCCCACCTCTGACCCTCAGAATTTATAATTTCCCACCAATGTGGTCAACACAGATAACAAGCAAATAAACTTTCTATCACAAGCTGGTTTTGAAAATGGCAACAAAACAAATACAACATGCCAAGTTTGTGCTTAATTCTGCCCATGTGAAACTATATCAAACCGGGGAAGGAAAGCTGTGGAAAGAAATGATTCCCAGGATCTCCAGGCTCATTAATTCTCTTTTTCCCCCTCCCTCTCCTGTTACTTCTTGGAAAGGAATATTCAACTGACACTTAACAAGCACACAGGGACACAAAGATGGTATCAATTTCAACGAGCTCTAGTCTCTGAAACTAGTTAGGGAAAATTGGATGAAAAATTATTGAGAAGTTTGCTTATTCATGGTCCCTACCTCATTAGTGTTTTCATGCAAAAGATCAAGGTGAAAAGTATAGCAATTTTATTTATTCCAGGAGGAGTCTTTTTTGGCAAATGTGTTCTTCCATCACATGCTTGTCAATCAGGAGAGGAATGTGGGAGTTCCTTTGCCAGCAACCAGAACTTTGACTGGTTACAGAGTTGGTTAGAGATCTTGAATCCTTGTTCTTAATTAAGGTAGCATCCTCATCCTCCTATCAATTTTAGGGAAACCAGTTGGAGACTCTCTATTGAACAGGTAGGCCACAGTGACAGGGACTGCAGGGGAATCTGGATTGTATTCAGTGTTGTCATCCAGCACTTGATTCTTGCACCAGAAAAGTCCAAATTTAGACAAAAGATTAGTATATGTCTTTCATAATTTACTCTATTTAATCAATTTTATAATGCACATTTTCCAAACTTTAACATATTTGAAATTAGTGCCATTGTCCAGTAACCGTTAGTCAAAAAGCAGTCACGACCTGTCATCATCTATACACGTAAACACTTGGTTTTAGCTGTTCGTATTTTCACGTCAGTGAGTTAGTTATGAACTGCTATGTGTTTTGGTACTGCACATGTTAGGTTTCACTGACATTAAGAATGTTTTAAAAAAGATTACAATACGTGCTGACATTGGAACAAAAAAGGAACAGACGGGTGTAAAACTGATAGTAAGCAAATATTTATCATTAAAAAAATGGCCTTTTTTTTTTTTTTTTTTTTTTTTGTGAAACAGCCAAAAAGTTCTTTATGGAAATGTTTCTCAAACTTTAACATGCAAAGAAATAGCTTAAGGATCTTGATAAAATTATTTAGTGGGTCTGGGGTGGAGCCTGAGGTTCTTCATTAGCAACCCACACCCAGGTGACATCATTGTTGCAGGCTCAGACTACATTTGGAGCAACAAGTCTTTATCAGACCGAAGGCACGAAGTTAGCCACAGCAGGCGAAGCTGTGCTTGTCACCGAGTGGCATGCAACAGACTGTGTATCACTTGCTAAGTCATGCTACTGAAGGAAGGACAAATGCCAAATGCTGGGGAACAGGATGAGAGATGTAAGGTATTTTTCCCTGCCGAGAAAGAAGGAAGGGGCCGGAACCACGAAATGTGGAGTAGTAAAGGCTTTATTTAGTATAGAGCGCTTCCCGCCCGACGAGGTTCTCTGGTCCCGGGAGGCAGGGGGCAGAGAAGTCACATGGGATGATCTGCGTGAGTGATATTTAAAGGGTCTGTAGCATGGGCAAGCTAATATGATGTGGCAAAATCTCACTGGCTGATGGACAGTCACTCTCTACCCAAGGACTCCTGGGAAGTTTCTTTTTGGTGCACTTGGTTGTGGGCGGCTCTAGCAAAAGTTCCCGAATCTGGGTTCCTCACGTGACCTTCCTCCATTGTCCACCAACCTTACATTCCAATCTTTTTGTGTTAATTAAGGGCACCGCTTATTCATCTGGCTACTTCCTGCTGATTAGGGTCGTCATGGGGAAGAGGAGATCAGCAGGTGGTGGCTTTGAGAGGTGTCAGGAGGAACATCTTTTTGGCCATGAGTTGAGAAACCTCGTGGATGCAGTTCTGTAAGAATTTTAAAAAGAGGAGCAAATATGAGTTATATGCTGGTAATTAGAAGAAGATTTAGGATAGGGGCAGCCCAGGTGAGAATGGGTGGCTGGTATCAGGAGTTAAGCGGGTTATAGGAGGAGAGATTCTTGCTAAATTTTCTCACAGACAATTGAGGAGATTGAAGCTTCTTTTATCAGGCCAGTCTTACTGAACAGCATTGCTCCCTGCTTCAGCTCACACTGGGGGCAGGTTCCTGGTGGGAGGGACAGGAGCAACAGGAGGGTCTGCAGCGCCCAACCTTTTGGTGAGCCGCAGACAAGTAGGACCCAGTGGTTCTGACTGCCAGCAGTCCTGCATGGGACAAGCTTGAGGTGAGAGATGGTTAGAAATGAGGGAAGCACTGATTATGGGGAGCCCTTGGTGTTGAATAGTAGGAGTAGTGAGCAGATGCTGTCAGCTGGATAGTGGCTCCGAGACTGTGTAGAATTTCTCAACCCAGAAGGGGTACAGGGCACGATGGCATAACTAAGAACAAGTGTGTAAAGGGGATTCCGTCCAAACTGCATGTCAGGGGTGGCGTGCGAAGGGGAAAAGAAGGGGTCCCATCCATCCCCATAACCGAGACCTGTGAGGGAACTAGGGGTCTAGAGTGTGGTGGCAAAACAGAGAAGGCAGCCCCCGTGTCCACAAGAGATGAGATGGACTTACCCATTCCTGCAGCATTACCCTGGAGTTTGGTGAGGCTGAGGGGGGTCTCCAAGCCAAGGGTGTCAGTCCTAGGAGTTCGAGCGATGGGCCCACCTGGCTGGCTTGGCCTCCATGTGGAGACGTTGAGGACGAGCCTGCTGCCCAAAGGGGCAATCTCTCCGCCAGTGACCGGGCTGCTTGCAGTCAGGGCAGAGCTCAATGGGTAGTCACAGGCAGGGACACTGTCAAGCACAGTGGTCCTGCTTGCCACACTTAAAGTAAGCTCCTGGTGGGGATTCTCTTTGTGGTCCGGACTTGGGTTGGGCACTTCCTGTGCCTTGCCCCTGTTGCTCTACTGGCCTCAGGGCTGCCACAAGAGCCTGGGTTTGGAGCATTACCTTCTGCTGCATGAGGGCCTGGCAAACAGCCTTGGCCTTTTTCTACAAGCTGCGACCATTGAAAACTTTAAATGCCATGTTCACAGGTCCCGGATATGGGTTTAGGGGTTAGAATAAGAGGAAGAAGGCTCCTAGGGAGCCCGGCACCCAGATCCAGTCAGAAACGCTGGAGCCAGAGGCAGGACAGGGCCAGAACGTCCTGTAAGCTGATTGGAGTTGGGCATCCTGCAAACTGGTGTAAGGGCCAATGGCAGGCTGAGAATGGCCTGATGGAGGAGGGGCTTAAGAACACAGCAGAGAAGGGTCTCCTGGCCAGCAGGGGAGGAGAAAGAGAGACTGGTATTTGCAGGTGAATGAGAAACAGGATCCTGCGAAGGGAGGGGAGGGGGCTCTTGGAGGGAAGAGACCTGAGCGAAAGAGGCCCACAGAGGGACCAGAGAGGGGTCCCAATAAAGGGGCACCCCCTGGGGTCAGGCAGGAGTGGGAGAGAGTTGGGAGTCCATGGAGAAGGAAAGATTAAGAGCGGAGGTGTTAGGTGAGTTTTCTCTGGCCTAAAAGAGGGTCTATGCATAGAATAGGCGGCACAGAGATTAGGATGGGAGCATGAATAACTAAAAGCCCTGAATGTAAGGAATCTCCAACCAGCTCCCAGATTTTTTGGCAATAGTTAAATTGGTGAGGATGTTAAAACCGAAAGTCTCTTCAGGAGGCTACCTGGTCTGATTATCCAGTGGGTTCTGTGGCCTGGCCACAGCGAAGAAGAACAGTTTCCTCTTCTTTAAAGAGGAAGAGATTTTGGATAAGGAAACTCCAGAGTGTTTTTGGATTCCTGTGCCCCCATGGTCACCCTCAATCCTTGGAGTGGTCAGAGTTGAGGACTGGCATCCCAAAACTCAAGCTCTGGCCATGGACGGATAGGTAAAGTGGATGTGCTCTGGGTGTCTCCACGGGCACACACGCACTCAGAACGGAAAAGACTTCCCCGATGTAGCTACAGTTTTGGACAGGGTTCTTGGAGGAAAGAACTGAGGGGATCCTGGAGGCAGGGGACTTACCACACTGTGTGCCGAAGTGGGTGGAAGGTCAGAAATCCTGGTTCTTTCTCGGAGGGGAAGGGAAGAGCAGCGGTCCTTGCGGACTTCAACTCCACCCGGGTTTCGGCACCAAATGTAAGGTATTTTTCCCCGCCAAGAAAGAAGGAAGGGGCCAGAACCACAAAGTGTGGAATAATAAAGGCTTTATTTAGTACAGAGCATTTCCCACCTGACGACGTTCTCTGGTCCCAGGGGGCAGGGGGTAGAGAAGTCACATGGGATGATTCGCATGATATTTAAAGGGTCTGTAGCATGGGCAAGCTAATATGACGTGGTGAAATCTCACTGCCTGACGGACAGTCGCTCTCTTCCCAAGGACTCCTGGGAAGTTTCTTTTTGGCGTGCTTGGTTGTGGGTGGCTCTAGCAAAAGTTCCCAAATCTGGGTTGCTCACATGACCTTCCCCCATTATCCACCGACCTTACAAGAGAAAGTTTCAAGCTCTAGTGATGTGACTCATTTCATGTCTCCAGGAAGCTATTGAGCTATCACGTCCTAGTTTAATTGAGGCACCAAAAGTAATGTCTTACAATCAAACAGTCTGAGATTTAATGAAACACGGTAATGTACACACATTGCTATCTTTATTAAATCGTGAAACACCTGTTTCAACTCTAAGAGCCAATCACATGGTGTCATGTTCACAAAACACAATCTTAAACTTAAGTAACTTCACTTTGTTTCAATTTTCCATCCTTTCTTCTCCATCTATGCTCTTCTTGTAACAAAAAGGATAGGAAGCTGTAACACTTAAACTGGGTAGGCAGAGAGTCAAGAATCTTAAGTAGCATCCAATCTCATAGCCAAGCTGATCAAACAACCAGCCAGAATAGCGAAAATATGGGATTAAAAATGATACTCGGGTACCCATTGTTGTGAAAAGCCTATTTAATGTGCTCCTTCTGGCTAATGTTACTTGGCAAGGCCAGGGCTGTTAAGTACCAACTTTATTTTTATAATGGTCCTAATGGCATCAGAAGAAAGTTACTTTGGTGTAGCCAGGGCTCCAGTACAGTCAGGGAGATGAAAGACAATGGGAATTTCCTGTTCCAGAGCTCTCATTTGTTATTTAGAAAACTTTATATTACACAAACGCCCATCGCCAGCTTTTATTTCCTGAACAAAACAAATCAAAATTGATAGAGGAGGCCAAAATCAGAGTTTGGAGATGCTTCTGGGAAGGGTATTGAAAAAGAGGAAGCTGCAGAAATTTAAATGGGAGTCCTAGTGGATCCTTGGCTGAGAGCTGGGATGTTTATGTATAGGGTTATACTCTATAGAGCCTACCAGAATGGCTTCTCTATATCTGAGAGCTGGACAAAAATACCAAAGGCCTTACGAGCTGAGAAATGTCAAAGTTATAGTAAAGTCATAATGGAGAAAACACAATGAGAACTTCAAACATTCAGTTAAAATCCTGGAAAGATTATGTTTTAGGATTAAGGACCATGTCCTAGAGTAAGGACCATAGCCTGGAGTTAGGGAAAAACAATACAAAACTAGACCAACCCTAACAAAGAATGAGATCAAAGTCAACAGAATCAATACCAATGATTTAACTATCCTCTAGAACAAATAGTAATACCCTTTAATGGAAGACAACATTGTTCAGACTCTTTTAAGGTATTATTTATAGTGTCAGGAATACAATAAAAAATTACTAGACATACTAAGAAGCAGTTAAATATGACAGCTAGTCAAGAAAAAAATGAAGACTACAGATGACTCAGATGTAATAATTAGCAGGCAGGTAAGAAGTTTAAAATTGCCACTACAAATATGTCCAAGAACTTAAAGGAAAAGGGACATAATGATTGAAACATATTGAGGCCCTGGCCAGTTGACTCAGTGGTAGAGCATTGGCCCAGCGTGTGAAAGTCTTGGGTTTGATTCCTGGTCAGAGCACACAGGAGAAGTGCCCATCTGCTTCTCCACCCTTCCACCTCTCCTTCCTCTTTATCTCTCTCTTCCCCTCCTGCAGCCAAGGCTCCATTGGAGAAAAAGTTGGCCCCGGCTGCTGAGGGTGGCTCCATGGTCTCTGCCTCAGGCGCTAGAATAGCTCAGGCAGCAAAAGAGCAACACCCCAGATGGGCAGAGCATCGCCTCCTGTGGGCATGCTGGGTGGATTCTGGTCAGGCACATGCAGCAGTGTGTCTGACTGCCTCCCCGCTTCTAACTTCGGAAAAATACAAAACACAACAACAACAAAAACATAGAAAAGATAAAAATAAAATAAATTATTTAAATGGAAAATAAACATCTAAATGAAAAATTTTAGATGATTGCAGTAGGGACTTAAGCTGAAAGGGTCAGTGAACAGGAAGATAGATCAATTGGAAATTATTAAATCTGGTGAATAGAGAGAATAAAGATTGTGAAAACTGAACAGAAACTCACTGTCCTATGGGATAATCGCAAGCTGATTAACATATGGGTAATCAGAGGCCTAGAAGGGTAAGAGAGGGAGAGTAGGCCAGAAAAATACTTTAGGAAATAAATGGCCACAGCATTCCCAAATTAGTGTGAAAACATCAACCTTAAGTCCTAGAAACTCAGCAATCCTTAAGCAGGACTCATTTTTTAAAACTCCATACCAAAGCACATCTTTGTCAAGCTGTTGAAAACAAAGGGGAAAAAAAACTTTAGCCTAAGGAAAAACTAATAACATATAACAGAGGGACAATAATATAAATAACAACTGACATTATCAGAAAGAACAGAATCCAGGAGATGATGGAACAGAATTAAGCCAGAATTCTGTACCCAGGATCCAGCAAAGGTATTCTTAAAAAATGAAGATGAATAAAGAAACTTCCAGATAAACAGAAACTGAGAGAATTTGTTGCCAAAGACCCTGCCTAACAAGCAATACTATAAGGAAAGTTCTTTAGGCTCAAAGAATGTAATGTCAGATGGAAACGCGGATTCATAAGAAGAAATAAAGAGCACCAGAAAATGTTGATTTATAGGTAAGCATAAAAGGCTTTATTTTCTTTTTTATTTGCCTCTAAAATCTTTAAATGATGCTTGACTATTTAAAGAAAAGATAGCATTTACAGTGGGGCTTTATTAAGTATGTTGGAGCAAAATATATGACAAAGATATTGCAAAGATGGAGGATAAAATGAAATTATGTATTTGTGGGGTTCTTATATGTTTTGTAAAGTAGTAAAATATTAAGTCTAAGTAGACTGTGATGAGGAAAGATGCATTTTTCTGGTTTTACTGAGAAATCATTGATATACATCACTGTATAACTTGAAGGTGTAGAGCATGATAGTTTGATTAACACATGTGGTGAAATGACTACCACAAAAGGTTTAGTTAACATCCATCATCTCATATAGATAAGACACATGCTGTAATCTCTAGAGCAATTATTAAAATATAGAACAAAAATAGCTAAAAATCTAATACAGGAAATCGACTAAAAGATGGCAGAAAGGAGGAACATAGTACAATAAAATAATGATGACAAACAGGAAAAACTGAAAACAAATAGCAAAATGGTGGTCTTAAACCCAAGCATATAAATAACTGCACTCAGTGAAAGTGGACTAAGTGGCAGAGGTTATCAGTTGAATATAAAAGCAAGACCAGACTATATGCCATGTGTAAGAGATGCATTTTAAATATAAAAACAGATAAATTGAAAGTAAAAGATGGAAAAGGATACCATGCAAACCAGAAGCAAAGGAAAACTGGAAAACTATTTTACCCTTTCAGGTAAAATAGACTTTATGGTAAAGAGTATTACTAGGGACGAAAGGGACATTTCAAAACAATAGCAATGTTAGTTCACAAGGAAGACATAACAATCCTAAATGTATACGCCTCTTTTAGTCAAATTTCAAAATATCTGAGTCAAAACTGACAAAACTAAAAGGAAAAATAGAGAAATCTACAATCAGTGAGGCGATAGAAGGCTTGAACAACATCATCAATCAACTTGACATAATCAACAAGTATAAAGAGCTATACTTAATAGTTGCAGAATACATATTTTTAAAAGTGCAAATGTAACATTTTCAAAGTTAGACCATTTTAAGAATCATATAATTATTTGAAATATTGAAAAAGGACTGAAATTTATAAAGTATGATCTATGATCACAGAAGCATTAAAGTAGAAATCAATATAATAAAATATCTAGAAAACACCAGAACAACACACTTTTAGAAGTGTATTCTACACATTTGGAACCCATGGTTTAAAAATATAATCTCATGGGAAAATAGAAATAGTTCCAACTAAATGATAATGAAAACACAGCATATTAAAAATTGTTGGGCCTGACCTGTAGTGGCGCAGTGGATAAAGTGTCGACCTGGGAACACTGAGGTCGCCAGTTCAAAACCCTGCACTGGTCTGGTCAAGGCACATATGGGAGTTGAGCTTCCAGCTCCTCCCCCCTTTCTCTGGCCTGACCTGTGGTGGTGCAGTGGATAAAAGCGTCGACCTGGGAACACTGAGGTCGCCAGTTCAAAACCCTGCACTGGTCTGGTCAAGGCACATATGGGAGTTGATGCTTCCAGCTCCTCCCCCCTTTCTCTCTTTCTCTATCTCTCTCTCTCTCACTCTGTGTCTCCTCTCTAAAATGAATAAAATAAAAAGAAATTTAAAAAAAATTGTTGGGATGCAGTTAATTCAGTAGAAAAGTTATAGCTTTAGATGTTTATTTAAGAAAAGTTTAAAATTAGTGATTTAAATTTCTATGTCAAGAAGCTGGGAAAATATGAGCAATTTAAACACAAAGTAAATAAAAGAAATAATAAAGAGTAGAAATCAGTAAAATAGAAAATTTTAATATAATAGAATTAAAGCCCAAAGCTGGCACTACAAAGAGTTTTAAATATGATAAAAATCCAAGCAAGACTAAATAAGAGGAAAAGAAGGTAGGACACATTACCATGCTCAGGAATGAGAAAGGAGATCCCTCTATGTGTCCTACAGCTATTACAAAGATAACAAGGGAACATAATGAACAACTTTTTGCCAGTGAAATTTGACAACCTAGATATAATGTACAAAGTCCTTAGAAAACACAAGTGATTAAAATGGACTCACAAAGAAGTAGGAAATCTGAATAGTTTTATTTTCATTAAAGAAATTACATTTACGATAAAATACCTTTCTACTAAGAAAACTACAGGTTTAGATAGCTTCACAGAGTTCAGTTAAAAATCAAACAAAGAAATACTACTAATCCAACACTCACTCATTTATAAAATGGAGGAAGAAACATTCCCAATTTGTTTTATGAGACCCAACATAAATTTGCTTCTAAAATCTAACAAAAATATTATGAGGAAACTTAAGACCAATATTCTTCTGAATGTAGACAAACAAAAATATCTTTAAGAAAATTGAACCCAGAAACATATAAAAAATATTCTACATTAAATCAATTGAGGTTTATTTCAGGTCTACAAGCTGGGCTTGATATTTAAAAATTAATCATTGTAACTTACTTATTAAAAGTACAAAGGAGAAAAACCATATGATCATTTCAATAAATGTCAAAAGCATTTGACAAAATGTCAGCACCCATTTTTTAATCAAAATTCTCAGAAACCTAGGAATACAGGGGAACTTTCTCAACTTTCTAAAGGACAGCTGTAAGAAACTTACATCTAACTTCATACTTGATCATTAAAGACTGAATATTTTTCCTCAAAATCAAGAAAAGACAAGAATGTTCGTTCTCATCACTTCTATTCAACATTGTACTGGAAATCCTAGCTAGTGAGATAAAGCAAGAAAAAGAAATCAAAGGCATATAAATTAGAAAGAAATATAACTATCTTTATTTTCAGATAACATGATCTTGTATGTTAAAAAAAAAACCTAAAGAATCTGCAGGAAAAAAACCCACTAGAATTAATAAATAAATTTAGCTACATCATAGGATATAAGGTCAATATACAAATATCAATTGGTCAGAAGTTTGGTTTATGACACGTTAAGTTTGAGATGAATTTAAAATCTGTGGTTTGAGGAAGAGGTCTGGTATGGAGATATAAAGATAGAAATAGATTTTATAAGTTACTTAAAAAATTTGGGTGAATGCAATCTCCTAAGAATTAAATAGAAAGAGGGAGGAAAAGAGGTCCAAGGACTGGGGGTTATCTTTGTAAGCAAACTCTTCTAAGTTTTACATAATTGCTCTTCCTCTGAATCTTCCTTGTAGTTGGGGGCTTACGGGATTTCACCTGAATGGAGCTTCAATAGAAAGCAGGATTTCCTCCAAAGGACTCTCATTTGAACAATGTGACAGGCTCCCTGGGGTGTTGGAACCCTATTTGCCTGCACAGTTAATTTTCATTAATAATAACTGACCTCTAGTCAGTATTTATAGCAACCTCATTGAGAAGCCCTAGGCTATTCGGGGGGCCTGTGCCCAGAGAGCGCTGATCCTTTCTGGCCGGGGAGAGGGATCAGTATGAAGCTTCTTTAAATTCATTGCTCAAGAAGAGGCATTTCCGTGTTAAACTCCAGGGCTATTTCTCTCTTTGGTTTTTTACACTTTGACATCTCATCTAATCTATGTGTGGTGGTTGGCTCGGGGGCTCTGTAGAGACAGGAATTGTCCAAGACATCACTTCTATCCACTCACTGCCTGCCCCAGAGCTCTCTGCTGATGTCTTGCTTCTGTTCCACCCTCAGATCTGGGAAGATAAAAACTTTGGGCATTTCACATGGCCTCAGGCTATTGATGACTATAAAATGTGGAGCCAGATAGATTTACATTTTTTTTCTGAAGACAAAACATGGCTTGTCTCTGCTAAGATGTTATCTATTTAATGAGCATAGGCAGTGTAATTAAAGCCTTTCTCCCCTGTGACGTGCCAAACCTACTGGAATGTTTGCTCAGTTCTCATAAATCAAATTGGTTTGGACTTTCACACACTTGGGGGCCAGTTCTGACATCCATTAATGGAGGTTGTCACAGTGGTGTCTGTTGTTTTGTTGTTTTCTTTTTCTCATGGGGAAGTGACCCTTGTTTAGAGGGAAGTTTCTTGGATGGCGCTGCTGCCTGTGGCCAGTTGGCAACTCTCAAGGCAAAGGTGTGGGACAAAGGAGTCTTGCTGTCAAGTGGAGGTATGATATGTAGCAGGACTCTGGGAGTGAGTCTTTCGCCATGGATCAAATTCTCCTGATTTGGGAGAACCGAGGAGTGCCCAGTATTAGGTACCCCCCGACCAGTGAGCAGAGCCCAGACCCCTCAGGTTGGTTTTCTGGGCTCCGCTGGCTATAAGAGGTCTTCAGCACAGTTCCTCAAAGAGCCTGGTAGAATTAGATATTTTTGCAACTTGCATTCTAAACAAGCTGTTTGCAATAAATATGCTGGCTACATTGTTTTCTTGGCTCTTATTCATTGGTTTAATAATGTGTTATTTTTTTTGGAAACAACTCTTTCTCTGTTGGCTTGGAGGAGGAACCCAAGAGAAATACTGTGTTGGATTCTGTGCTAATCTTTCAAAACAACACGTGTGCGCAAGTGGTTTGGCCAAACCTGGCTACGATCTCAAAGAAAGGCATAGCCAGGGGGACTGAGGATGGGATGAAACTGTTGGCAGGTCCTGCTGATTCCAATGTGGCGTCTGATGGGTACCAGCTTCAGAGTAGAGAAAAAAGAGCAGGGGGCCCAGATGACATCCACAGAACTGAGCGCATCACTTGTGACATCTCTGATGGTGTCAAGAGACCGTCTCATAGGCTCCAAGGGAGGGGACCTAGGTCAGCAGGAGCTAGAGGGGACAGCACAGCTTGTCCTGAACACATACACCCAGGCAGGGACATGGACAGAGAACAATCTGGGGTGCACTGAGTGGACTCATCTCCCATCCTGTGTACTAGCTGTCCCATCACCTTGCCTGCAGCACATATTTGCTGGACACGATGTATTATTCTGAAGCAGGTTCTTTTTACAGCCACAGCTGCTCAATTATGTTTCTGCGTTGTTTCCTGATGGGCGGGGGTGGGGGCTTGGGGAACTGAGAACATCTGCTCCCTCCATGAGAATGAAGCCCAGTTCCTTGTGCATTTGTGGCCCTGCCCAATGTGAGGCTAAATGCAGAGGCCCTTGAAGAGGTGACCAAGCTGAGTGTCTAGTCCCTTCTATGGGGATCACCTCAGAATATCACTCGGCTGCTCCTACATGAAGAACCTTCCAGTCGGGAATGGGCGTGGGACAAGAATGGATTCTTTCTGGCTTGGAAGGCACAGGGGGAGAATAGAGAGACCCTTTGCAGCTGTGGTGGAGCTGATGTGGCCCTGTCACTGCAGTGAAGGGCACGTCCCATTATAACCTGCCCCCTGCGGGCCCCGCTCTCCTGCAGTGCTGAGGAAGGGCTGGCCTGCCCCCTGTTCCCACTCAGCACTGTTCAGGGAGGTCAGGATAGACATGGTCTCAGCTGACAAAGAGTTAACTCTCCCCAGGGAGAAGTCCAGTCCTATTCAGTCAACACTATGCATTGTCTGCTCATTCTGGGAGCCATGTTCTTTCTGTGGGGGTAATCTAGGTCTTGACCTTGGAGAGCTTTCTGGCTAGTAAAGCCAGCACTCCAATTGACTCACACAGCTCTCAGAGCAGCAACCGATGTTTATTGGGCACCTTCACCTGTGTTGGGCAGATAGAATATATTATGTTCACTTTGTTAAAGATGGCGCTGCCTACGTGTGAGCCTGACACCCAGGTGATAATATTAGTTGCCATTTTGCTTGGGATGAGCGTGAATATATTAATGTGTGTTGGGGAGGGCTTTCACGCCAAAAGGTTTTAAAAGGAGAGATCACGTTGTTCTGGGGAAGAGTGATTAGGTTATAGGAGAAGGCCACATGGAGGAGAGGAGAAGCAGCCAAGATGGCAGAGTGCTGAAGGAGAAGCCAGTTTGTGCAGAGAGAAGGAGATGGGGAACAGAGATGAATAAGCCTGGTGAGTCAGAAACTTTGATTCTAGGAATACTCAGATAAGTTAGTGGCTTTGGGAGCCCTGAATGGAAAGGGAAGTGTTTTCCCTCTTGGTGTGTATTTCTTGCCCGCCGGGTGCAAGCTAGGATTAAAGCTAATGGCCCACCAGTTCTTGGCTCCATTGTTTCGTTACCATCTGTCCTAATCTAATGTGAACCTGCATGGGCCAGGCGGCTGTGATGGTGGCCGTGGCTACTGGCTTTACAACCTGCATAACCGTACTTAATGGTCCCATTGGCTCTATGTGTTTGACCTCATGATTATCAACCTGGTTTACAGATGAGGAGACTGGGGCATAGAGAGTTCGGTAACTGGATTAAGTCCATCACAGTAAATGGAAGAGCCCTCATTCTGTATTAGAGCCAGAGGACTGATCTTGGCCAAAAGAGAGATTCTAGTCTAGCTTCATGATAAGGAATTGATAGTATACATCAAACTGTGCTGTGGAGGGCCAGGATGGCTGTTCTGACAAAAAGATTAAGGAGGGCTCTTCAGAAACCACTCATGAGACAAACTTTGAAAACCCAGTGGAATTTTAACAAGTCCATATAGGGAGAAAAAAAATCCCCAAAGCTGGTATGTCAGGAACCTGGCATTGGTGAGAGAAGGTGGTAGCAGATGGCTCAGACAGCTGTGATTCTGGAGGTCTGGCTTTGTGAAGCAGACAGTGGGAATTGCGAGGATTTGGGGTTAGTGGAGACGTCTGATAAACTCTAGGTGCATAGATCCCACGTGGGGCAATGCTACCTGCCAATATTTATGAAAACGCCAACATTTCTCCTGAGTGTCTGCATAGCTTCCCCCATGCTGGAGGCTCTACACTCACTATCTCTAGTCTTTACTGTGGCCCCACAAAGCCTAAATCTCAGAGAGGCTAAGTCACCTCCTTAAGGATGCCCAGCTAATGAATGATGGAGCTATGAGCCAGACCCAGGCTTCTGTTACTCCAAAGTCTTGTTCTTAGCACAACACTGGGGGCATTAGAGGATGAGATGAAGATTGTTTTCCAGCTCATCTTCATGCCTGGGAAGCCAGCTTGGCCAGCTTGACCCTGAGGCTGTCACCCAGCGCTAATTTTACCTGCAGCGAGGTACCTTCCCCCAGGGCCTTCCATTGCCATAACTGTCAACAGAGAAGGCTGGTAACACACACTCAGGAAGGCACTCACTCAGCAGAGTGCAGTCTCTGAAAGGGAATAATGTATTTGAAGGCAGCACGGACACGCTTTCCTGTCCATTGCTCTGTCACCATTCTAAAGCAGTCAAGGTCTGTGCATGGCCTCTCTGCCCTGCTCAGGCGCACACCAGTTCGGAATGAACAGGAGCCTTGATGTAATTTCATGGGTAAGGACTTGTGGACAATGTTTCCTTAGGTTGTTTGCTTTTTTACATTGGGTTTTGAGTTTACAGATGTTAAGCCACAGCTGGTTTCTTTCTTTCCGTAAAGGCCTTTGATAGCCAGTCAACTGAGCTTTCCACTGTTATTTTTCACAGGTCTAATAGCTGTTGGCAACCACGTTGTGTTATTTTGTTCACATAATTATTCACTGAGCCTGAAATACCCCCAAGTGACTCTCAGCATCTCAGCTGTAACCTTGCTTTTTGGAGTCACCACTAAGAAGTGGTTAAACCCTTGGATAAAATGGGGAACTTTTCAACTACTAAGAGCAAAGTCTGACGCGTATGTTGAGTTCAAATTCATCCTGAGTTAATATGACATGGTTGCCCCAAGTCCCCTCAGTTCTGTCTGTGATCACAACTCTTCTTAGAGAAACATTTTTAGGAAGACAGACCAGCCTGGTCTCCCTTGCTCATGGTTGAAATTGAGGGCAGGGCAAGGACCACTGAGTCCCACAGGAAAGCCCTTCTTCCCACCATGGTTTTGTCCTCTTTGACCAGTAGCTGCTAAGAATTCGTATCTCCAGCACCAGGTAGAGCAGAGATACTAAAAAGAGAAAACCCGGAGACTGGGACCTAGTCTCTGCCCATGTTGGCTAACAGGCTGGTTGGGAAGAGCGCTTGAACTTCTCCTCCCCCTTCATCTCACGACTTGAACAGCAATTCCTGGCAGGGAAGATCAGGGTTAAGGGAGGGGAACGGAGGGCAAAGGCTTCCCGGGCATCAATGGGCACAGTCAGGCAGTGAGATGGATGGAGGACTTCAGGTTTAGCTGGGCACTGGAAATAGCTGCAGCTTTTCTGTTTGTGTGAAAGAAAGCCCTAGGAAGTGTTTTGAATCTTGAAAAAAAAAATCTTGTATAAAGAAGGAAGAAAGAATTTTCCCTTGGTAAAGCTTCTGAGGACTATGTTCCAAGGCCCCTTGAGGAGGGAATAGGAAGGAATTTAATTTCCCCATGGAAGGATTTGCCTGCTGCAAGGAGGGGTGGCGGCTCTCACCGCTGACATTACGCAGGGAGGAAGAGCCTTCTATGACGGGCTCTGGACAGAGTTCAGAAGACTCGGCAAGTGTTTCAGGGGCTTTATGGCAAATCACTCACATTTACTTGGATTCAGATTTCCATGGAACGAGTTAACCCAACAGTCCTATGCACAGGGTTATACAGGTGGCTGCCTGGTTTTTGCTCCTCCAAGATCTGGTGACCTCCGAGCCACCACCTGCTGCTCACCTAGACTCAGGATATCTGCAGCTCTGACCTCAGTTTCCTTGGCTATAAATTGGAGATTATACTTGCAGCTGCCATTAAGTTTGGGGGGAGATTAAAATGAGCTAAAGCATGGAAAGTACTCAGTCCCGTGACTGACACAGAGTGACTGCACAATCAGTGGTTACCTTTTTTATATAAGTTTCACTTTGGAATAATTTTAGATTTACAGAGGCATTGTAAAGATAGTGCAGAGAGTTCCCATTTACCCCTCACCTACTTTCCCTTCAAGTCAACATCTTACACAGGGTGAGGCAAAGTAGGTTTACAGTTCTTCTTAGGCAAAATGATGCACTAATTAAGAAGTAATAATACAAGAATAAACTCTGTGTTTTGCATGCTCACAACTGTAAACCTATTTCTGTCCCACCCTATATAATCATGGTAAGTTATCAAGACTTAGGAAACCAACTTTGACACATTACTTTTAACTAAATTCAAGATCTTATTTGGATTCTACTAGCTTTTCTTTCACTATTCTTCTTTTCTCAGTCAATGTATGCATTTGTTAGTATTTGATAATTAAGGAATTATCTAATGTATTTTTATTCCAGTTTACATTCAATATTATTTTGCATTAGCTTTAGACGTATAGCATAGTAATGAGATAACCACATATTTCCAGTATCTGCCTGGCCTTACCATCATCCTTCTTGTTTCCAATCCAGGGCACTACATCCCAGTTAGTCTTGTTTTCTGTTGGTCTGCCGCCCCTGAGCTTAGCAGCAGCGCCCTCTCATTGCAAACACAGCACCGTCATCCCAGAGCCAGGAACAAGCAGAGTTGGGGAGTGCAATCAATGACCTTGTTCTAAGAACATCCTGCCTAAAATCTCTGTGTTTTGGGGAGACCATCAGGGCCCAGGTTGTCAGTCCGCAGAGCTCCACCAAACCTCAGCCTCTCAGCTTATGGAGGACAGAGCCTAGGGCATGTGCAGAAAGGACTTTCTGGGCTTTGGGGCCCAGGGGTACGGGTAGGGACCATGAAGTCTCTACATTGAGCCCATGGCTGGCCGGGGGTCACCTTCTGGCTTCCAGAGGCTTCCAAGCCAGCCTTAGCCCTCCATCCCATCCCAAGCCAGTGCAGGGTCCAGTGCATTCTGCAGAATAGACCTTGTGGTGGGAACCCCTCATCTATAGCTTATGTTGAAACCCTATTCCTTGGAGCACGGACCTTGGCCCTGGGAGCCCTGCTTGGAAGTCCCACTGTAGAGGTTTAGAAAGCTTTGCTCAGTTCCTGTCAGGCCCCGTGGTGGTCAAGAGTGGCGGGTGGTGGCTCAGAGGGCGTAGGGTCTGCATAGCATCTTCTGGCCTCACACTAGGCCCTTCCTCTCTGGCTTCAGGGCTTGCAGAGGATTTTGAGGGCCCTGAGAGATGGCTACCAGCCCGAGATGAGGCACCCCAGCAGGCATCTTCATTCAGAAGCCACTGAGGCATTTATGAAGGGTGGATGGTCCCCAGCCCCCCATAGTGCAGAGTTTGACAGGAAGATCCTCATCCCTTGCACTGGTTGGAGAGGACCATCCTTGACGTCCTCTTTTAGCTGTTCTCGGGGGCTGCCTCTCAGGCCTGGTACTCTGTGTAGAGCTGTGCTGCAGTCTGGGAGTTTCCAGGGCCTATGCCTTTGAGTTCTGCAGCGGCCACTGTGACACGCTGAGTCCCAGGGCCCTCACATCAGGCAGCCAGTCTGCCTGGTGCTGGAGATGGATGACAACCAAGAATGTGCCCTTAACACACATTCCTTGTCCAAACCCGAAGATCATTAATATTTTGAAACCTCTAATCGGTTTGTTGTCTTAAAAATTAGAACCACATGCCTGGGAGGCAGTGTGGTGGTGGGCTCAGATTTTTCACATGTGCAACGGGAAGGCAGGGCTGCAGAGGCAGGAGCCTTAGCCCCAGACACACTGCTAAGCGCCCTGTGACCTTGGGCAGGCCTCTGCCCTCCTGGGGCCTGATTTCTCCAAGACATTGGGATCTTTAAGGGCCCACCAGTTTTGAGAGTTTATGATTCTTGGGGGGACGGGGGGGATGGAGACTGAATTTGACTGGTTTATAGAAAAGTTTACTTGAAAGCCATGAGGGCCTATGATTGCTTATAAATTTTAGAATGTGTTTTTCAGTAAGGCTAAATACAGGCAAAACTGGAAAGAATGTAAACAGTCCTTAGGAAGACCTTTCTGCTGGTTTCCTGTGGGTGAGGACTGTAGTCAGAGCATGGGGTGAGGACAGGGAAATGCAGAGGCGGGGTCTGGTCTGCCCAGGGCCCTGGCGCTGCGGCCGGCGGCGTTCCCCACAACCGCCCAGAGGTGGCACAAACCGGGTAGCCAGGACGCCTCCTTCTCTGCCATCTTCAGCTCTCTCCCAGGAACAAGGGCTTGAAGCCTGTGGCCCTGACCTCCCAGCTCCCCTTGGTGAGACTCCCTGAGGCTAGTTTTGGATTCTGCTCAGTGCCAAACAACTGGGCGTTAAGATTCCCAACTAACCAATTTTGGGGGAAATGGAGCAGAGGCAATGAGGGCCAAACTCTGGCCTGTGACGGGCCTTACCCTTGGTGCCTGGCAACCAGAGCACCCAGGAGCCGAGGTGGAGGGTCAGGATTAGACTGCCTTAGGACAGAGACAGAGCTCTGTGGCCAACAACACAGTTTGCTGTAAATGATCAACCTGGTGTCAACTGGCTGTGGAACCCCTCAAGAGAAGGCTATGAGTCCACAGGGCCCCCTTCTAGCCTTCACTGGGTGTTTTCCGAGTGTCCTGTAGGCACAATGCTAGTGCTTGACTGGATGGTGTCTGGAGCCCGGCAGGAGAAAGAACATAAACAGACAAACCACAGATGAGGACTCGAGTGGTGACAAGTGGCAGACAGGGGGTCTGATAATGACAGAGGGCTGACTTAGACACTGTTCAGGGAAGACCTCTCTGTGGAGGTGAATTTACTCTGAAACTTGAAGGGTTAGGAGGAGCCAGTGTGGACAGGGAAGCTTCTGCAGACTCAACAGCATGGGGTCAAGACTCTAAAGCCAGAAAGGGCTGGGCTGAGCGGGGCTGAGTGAGTGGGGGGATGTTGGCACCAAGGATGCACATGTCGGGGCTGCTTGTCTGTGTGTCCTTAGTAGGAGGCGTTTTGGGGGCAGGCTGGTTGTGTGGGCGGGATGAAAAGAGAACTGGTTGTGTGTACCCGTCAGCGTCCAGGGAGTGGACAAGCCTTGCCCACTCAACTGAGCACAGCATCCATGTAGCTAAATTCCAGATTTGTGACTAAGAAGCTGGAAATCCTGGCTCCCCAGAACTCATTCAAACATAGAGTGAATTCATGGAACCTTTCCTACCTCTACCCACTTCCTCTGCCAGTCGTTGTCAGAGGCCATTCTCATGTTTTGTCCTCTTCTTGTGATTGCTCATCTTTCCTGTAGTCCCGTTGTTCCAGCTGGCCCATAATTGCTTGATGAGAGAGTAGGCAGGAGTCCCTTCCGAAGAACGCTTCTCCTTCCCTCAGGGGTCAGAGAAGGAACCAGAGTGGAAGAGGAACTCGGCTGTGACACACAGCATGTACTTCATCTGGCTCTGGGAAGTAGGGTCTGCTGAGCAGGAGGAAGGCGGGGATGGGTCAGAGGCAGCGTCTAAGAGAGCATGGCTATAGCAGGAGGAGCTGCGGGGGACGCATCCTTTGCAGACTGCTGGGTGCACTCCCGCACCATCCTCCCAAGCTCCTGGTTACTAGGACCCGGCTCTAGTTAGTGCCAGCAGCTCTGTAAAGCTGAACCTTTCTAAGTCTTTGTGAGTCCGCGTGTGCACTTGGTTGTCCAGGCCACACACTGTAGATCCTCACTACTCAAAGTGTGGTTCGTGGTTTGACAACTTTGGCATCGCTTGGAATTGTTAGAAATGCCGGTTCCCTGAGCCTTCCCTAAACCTTCTGAATCAGGATCTGCATTTTAGGAAGACTCCAAGGTGATTGCTGTTAGTTGAGAAGCAGGGCCATAGACCTACATCGGCTGCTGCCCTAGTCAATCTACTCTTCAAGGGCAGGCCCCACCCTCCTGCACGGATGGTGGCTCCTAGGGGCAGAGTCCCCACATCTGCTCTGGAAGTCTAACTGAGAAGACTGCTGGCCATGTAGGCAGGGTCTCAGTACATGTGTGATTTGACTTATTTGGTGGAGGTGAGGGTTGAACCAAATAGAGAAGGAAGAGGGAGGAAAAGAAAAGCATTTATAAGCAGTTCATCCAGGGTCTTAGGAACCTTGGAGAAGGCTGTGGATTTCTTGGAATATTCTTTGTCCAAGACATTTTTTACTTAGTGAGCCCAGAACTGAGATGTTTATGAAATCAAGGCCATCACTTGGAGATATTGCAAGATTGATAGTGTAGTGACCAGTACTCTTTTTCTGAAACCAAAGTCCCAGTGACCTCAGAGGGCTGTTTGCTTTTCTGTTTCTCTTTCTAAAAGCCTGATTTATGAAAGGTAAAGGTCAGAGAAACCAAAATTGTGAACCAGCACTGAGATATGTCAAGAACTACTTCTCCCCCCTCACCTCCTCTCTTCCCTCCAGCACCAGCACTCCAAGCTCACTTAGCCATGGGGACGGAGGGACCCTGCCAGTACCCAAGAGCTGAGAGTTGCAGTGAGAGTGATTGAGGATGGTGCTTCCTTCACACGGGGTGGAAGGAGCCCCCAGAAACACAGTGAGTTCTCAGGGATAGCCGGGTCATGGGAGGCTGCTGCCTTGGAGAAGGAAGACTCCAGGGCCAAGGATGACCCTGGGACCAACGAGCAGCTGCGTACTGATGGAGTGTAGCTGGAAAGCTGTTCCATTCAAAGAGACCAATTGTTATTAAGCACCTACCAGGCGACCCTGACCAGGTTCTGGGGAAGTGACTGAAGGTGCTCAGTTCAGTGTCAGACTCACAGGAGTTGTTTTGCTAAGGTGTTTTGGTTAGAATTAAACAGAACTGAGAACACTCAGCCAGCCCCTACCCTGGCTTGAACTCATCATCTTATTGAGGTGGGGGAAGCTCACAGTCTGCCTCCCACAGGCAGCCTTTCCTGATCACACTAGCCCTGTCTCCTAGTAAAGAGCTATATCTGTTCAGTTTGTACACAGATGATGTACTGTCATGCGGTGGTCTGCTCCCTGCCTTCCTCTCTGACCTCATCTCCTTGCAGACACCCCCCCGCTCCAATGCCACTTATCCACTTATTCACATTCAGCTTCAACCCCACCCTGTTTGGCCTGCTCTGTGATCATGGAGCTGGGCTTTGCAGATATTTCTCCTCTGCCAGCTGGCATGTTGCTAAGCCCTGTCAATAGAGGATGTTGGAGGGACACTGAAGAAAGACTCAGTGGCAGCACCTTTTGTGAGACAACATCCTGAAAAGATAGGGTTCTATTTTACAGGACATAGTGTGCTTTGATTATGACACTGTTTGCCCACAGCCTGAATGCACAGGTCCAGGAATCAAGGGGCATAAAGTTGCATCTTTCCCTCTTATGCCCAGTGATCCAAGCACAGAGTGTTTGCCTCATATCTGGGTGTCCCTGAGCTCTGCTGCTGTGTAGTCCCAAGTGGGGAACCTTCAAACTGGGGTTACAACTGTGATTCCATTACACTGGAAAATGAGACCTTGCCACTTTGGGTTTCTCAGGCTACTAAATCAACAAAAAGAAGTTGCTCTACTGGATGGAGTGATTGATCCTGATTACCAAGGGCTGATTGGGTTGTGGCTAACAATGGAGGAAGGGAAGACTATTTCTGGACCTCAGAGGACTGTCTGGTGTACCCCTTAGAAGTTCTGTGCCCAGTAGTATAGACATGTCAAAAACTACAGCAACCAAAGCACCGGCAGGTGACTGAGGACTGAGACTCTACTGGAGCTGAAGTTTCAGTCCCTTTTCCAGATAAAGAACCGCGGCCAGCGGAGGTCCTGACTGAGCAGGGCAGCACAGAGCGGTGCATTCGGAAAGGAAGCCAGGGCTGGAATATGACCTCAAGACCAATCACAGAAGATAGGCCTATACTAGCTTTGCGTATTTGCATATTTTATGTATGTGTTTATTTGTGTATGCTAACTAATAATATTCCTTTTCATTTTTATTCTCTATACAGTTGTTGGAAGTTAACTTTACATTTAGTCTTTAGGTAACAGGTTATTCACTGGACCTGTGATAGATCTGAGGAGTAATTATATAGCTACAGTGATGGATAGAGTGACTTTTGGCACTGTGTGTCTCTTCATTAGGGATAGTGTGAGAAATCATTCACTTGGAAGCAGGATAGCTATATTTTATTAGGTGGAAGTGAAGCATTATTTCACTGTTACATAGAAGTTCAAATGTGTGTAAAAGTACATATGGAAACTGAGCGGCCACAGGAGTGGACTGTGCCAGTTATTAAATGTGTTCCTTCTCTGTTCCAACTTCACCCTTCTTTGCAGGCTGTCAGAATGGAGGTGGGCATGGGCTTTGCAAATGTTTTTCTCTGCCAGGTGGCATAATGTTAAGTCTGATTACTAGAGAACCCTGAGGGGACATGTAGGAGGAGGAGATGGCCTCCTGCTGGTTCCAGTGTGTCTCACCTGCCAGGCTCCTGAAGAGTGCACTTTCTCCAGCACTCGGCGCCTGCAGAGGTGGCTCTGTGGGTTCCTGGTCCCTGTGAGCATGCTGCAGCAGAAGTGCCCAGTGGCCAGCATCTGCTCCTGCCGTCTGCCCCAGCAGTGTCACAGAGGAGGTCTGCCAGCAAGGAGCCTTTTCATGACCGTCTCCCTGACATCTCCCAGACTACTGTGAAGTGAGTGCCAAAGTGTGGCACCTCCCTGAGCTCTGTGGATGGCACCTAAAACACAGAAATGGAATAAATTGTATGGGAAGACAAGGAACAAAGTTCTTCCATTAGCCGTAAAAAGGAACGAGAGATTTACTTTTGGGAGGAAGTGCAAATGTGATTGTGGAAACTGGTGAAGAAGTCAATGAAAAGCTATTTCCTCTGCATCACAGGGTGGGGTTGAAGATGCTGTAGGTCACAGAGCTGGGGTCAAGAAGAGAAGCTGGACATGCCATGGGGAGAGCCATGGGGACTGATGAACCTGTGTGTGGTGGTTAATTTTATATGTCAATTTGGTTATGCTACTGTAGACAATTATTTAATCTAACACTAATCTATATGTAGTTAATATCTATGATCAGTTCACTTTAAGTAAAGGAGATTATCTTTGATAATGTGGGTGGCCCTCATCCAATCAACTGAAGGCCATAAGGGTAAAACCTGAGATTCCCCAGAGAAGAAACTCTGCCTCCAGCCCTGTTTGAATGTCCAGTGCTTTCTCACCTCGACTGTGGGAGCTCAGCCCGCCCCACTCCTGCGTGTTTCTAGCAGGCCGAGCTCAGGGCTTGGCCCGGAGTGGATGCTCAATAAACACTTCCTGTCTGGAAACGACAACCATCTGTCAGAGTCAGTGTGAACAGAGCTCTGCCTCGGAGCAGGGGCGGAAGCCGAGGGACCCAGGAGGGCCTTTCCTGTCCTTAGATCCTATGACAGAGTGGGAAGCTCTCCAGATTGAGACTAGGTTGTTGGGAGACAAAGTGGGAAGGAAATCTCAGATCTATATATAACATAACACATGAAAATTTAGGAGGAGTGCTGGCAGAGACGGAGACTGAAACGTCAGCTTTGCTGGAGTGCTCACTGCAGGTGAGGGCTTATGTTGGCTGCTCTGATGGGTCAGGCACTTTCTGAGCATTACAGCATCACATATATGAACTCCCATCACGACTACCCCTCGAGATTCTATTATAATCCCCGTCTCCAGACGAGAAAAGGGAGGAACAAAGAGGGTAAGTAGCTGGAAAAGGATTTATTTCGCCCCGTGGGTGCTCCTTCTCCAGGCACATCCCCTCAAGCAAAGGGAAGCTTGTCTATCATGTGTCATTCCAGCCTAGATCGCCTCTTGTATTTCCAGGAACTTGCCAAGAAAATCTCACAAGGCCGAGTGAGTCCCATCCTCTCTGGGGCCCGTGGTGTGCTCCGCATCAGCCCTGGTGGTCTTCAGTGTGGGGACAGATTTCTGTGCAAATCTTTCTACTCAGAGCTGCAGAGCTGGCTTTGTGGCTACATGTGTGATTCATAAAGTTTGCATTTTCCACAGGTCTTGGTTTCCAGAGCATTTTGGCCTGAGCTCTACAAGCCTTCAAGAATTTCAGCCGAGAAACACTGTCCCACAGATTACTCGGCCTCAGACATCTTCTCATGGCTGGGAAGTTTGGCTGGGTGTTCTAGTATTGCTCCGGGGTTGGACTGGGAGTTTTCTTTTTTGCAAGGATTTGGAGGGGAGGGGATCTGGGCCAATGTTGTTTTCTCCAAGTTCATCATTATTCCCTGCCGACATCCATGTTTGGCCCCTTTCTGTAATTTTTTACCTCGATTGCCACGAAGACATGTCTTCCATATCCTGAGGGCTGGGCTGGGCCGTGCATGGAAATGAGCCTGACCGGAAATGGAGGAATAGGCTTATTTACTATATATTTGCAACCACTGTGTTAGTTGGGTTTAAGAACTATGTTTACATTAACTTTTCCTAAATCAAAATAATCTTGACTTTAAAGCTAGAGCCTGGTGTTGGGGGATTTGATCTTGGCTGTGTTAGGATTCCTGCTCCATCTGCTCCCTACCCTGGGTTGCTCTCCGGACCACAATGCCCAGTATCCTCAGTGGTGTGCTGCTCCGCCGCCTACACAGGCTACCTTGTTCAAGCCCGTGGGCTCTGGGTCGGGCAGCATTGGCACGTCTGTGCCCAGTGTGGGCATCAGATTGTTACCCAGGCTGAGAGCACTCGGTGCTGGGTCCTGACCCCACCACAGGGCTGTTTCTCTTGGAGGTATGCTACCTTCCTGCCATACTCCAAGGACTTGCACCTTGCCAGTCATGGAACCTCTGGGCCACCATCCTCTAGTTCTGAAGCTGTCCTCTCTCCTATGGATTGTAGTGTGTCCCCTCCAAAATAGATACATTGAAATCCACTACCTCAGTGTGTGATCTTACTTATAAATGGGGTCATTGCAGAAGTAGTTGGTTAAATTCAGATGAGGTTATACTGGGCCAAGTGGGCCCCCAGAAGAGAAAGACACAGTGACACATGGAAGGGAGAGCCATGTGACGACAAAGATGGAAAGTGAAGAGAGGCAGCTGCAAGCTGGGAAGGCCATGCCCAGCAAACCAGAAGAAATTACCAAGAGGCAAGAAAGGCTCTCCCTACAGATCTCTGAGGGAACGTGGTCCTGCCAACACCATATTTCAGACTTCTGGCCTCCGAAGTTGTGAGACAATAAACATCTGCTGTTGAAGCTACCTAGCCTATGGCACTTTATTCTCAGGGTCAGACCTCTCCTGTCCCTCAGGGTCTCCGACACATACCCACATTCCACCCTCCAGGAGGGTCTGGCACAACCCCTGCTTGGTGGGCATGTGCATTAATTTTGGTGGTGGATGCCCTTTTCAGAGGGTGAGTGTTACAAAGGTGAGGCCAAGACCAGCCAATTTTCTCCTATTGACCCATCCTGTGACCGACTTCTATCACTGTTCAGTTCTAAGCAAAGCTACATGGTACGAGCAGGTGACCAGAGCTAGTTCAGGTTTGACGCCAACATCCAGACACATGAATTGCCCTTCTTGTTTACCCTTCTGCTGCAGCCACCAAACTGAGACCCACATTTGATCAAAGGTCTTCTCAGAATGTGGACGTCACGGGGTTCTCTGTGGGAAATGTAAGGCTTGTGAAAGTCAAATGTTTGTGAAATGCAAATTCTTCGTATTTTTATGGCACATGACAGTCATAATCAGGGCATGCGCTACAGGATAAGGAAAATCACCAGTCAGCTTCCCTGTCCTTTGTGTATACAGGGAATAATGGGGTATTATTCCACCTGGCCTCGGGCTCTGTGGGTACTGGGTGTGTAGCTATGAGTTTTGGTCTTTCTCTCTTTGTTGCCCTTCCCAGAAAGTTTCAGCCTTGAATTTCTCACCCATGATCTGTCGGCCACCCCTGGCGTTAGTGCTACATGTCTTGCCTCCTTGCAGACTCTCAGAATGACTCTGGCTTGCATGCACTTAGTGCTGGGCTGCATGTCTGTTTCCGCCCCATGAACCAGGGTGAACATGGCAGGGGGAACATAGGCTAAGAAGAGATGAGGTCTTCGGTCTCTGGAGGAAGAGAGGAATTTCTCCAGGATGGCCAGTGGGCCATACACATTACCATCAAAGAGTAAAGCTACAAGCAAGAGAAGCAGGACCATGCCCTGCCTGGATAGCTTGGTTGGTTAGAGCATTGAATCCATATGCAAAGGTTGTGGGTTCAATCCCTAGACAGGGAACAGATCAATGTTTCTGTTTCTCTCACTATCCTTTCCTCACTCTCTGAAATCAATAAATAAAACAAGACAGAGAGAGAGAGAAGCAAGACTGAGCTTCAGCTCTGAGATCCAGTCTTATGTTGTTAGTCTTCCAGGAATAGTTGTCTGAGTAGATACTATGTATCAGGCACCATGTTCTGAGATGAGTGACAAATGACGAACAAGTTTGAAATCTCTGCCCTCTGCATTCACATTCAAGTGGATTGTGACAAGAGAGTAAGTGGCGAGATGAGCAAGAGGTCCTATACTGGAAGGGTTCAAACCCATTTGGGTGGCTGGATCCACACAGGCTATGCAGGACAGAGACTGCACCGCGCCTGGTACTGGTGGTGCACCTTCACGAGGGCTGGCACCAGCCCATCAGGGTGGGGCTTAAGTCCCCTGTTAAGATTAGATAGTGGGTCATATCAGGAGCCTATCAATCAGTCTTCTGGAAATTTCCAGTGATAGAGATGGAATTCATAAAATCTTCAGATAAACAGCATCTTCCAATGAGAGCTGAAGGAAAGGAGACACGCATAGGAAGAGAACAATGAAAAGGAGAAGGGCTGACACTGGCTTCTTGGCTGCCATTCCACAAAGACCAGCCCCCAAGCACAGCAAGGCAGGGTTCTCCTTGGGCCTGGGAATGACCATTCACACAAAGACCTACTTTTTCAGTTGCCACAAAGCACAAGAGCTATGTGGTAGCTTCCTGGGGTCTCACATGCAGGTTTCTGCATTGGGCCGTCTGCGACAATTCAGGTGCTGACTTCTGGCGGGGGTCGCTGTGGGAAACTTCCATCACAGACTGGCATGCAAAGACTGAGAGTGGGGAGTCCCCAGGTGGGCTCTCAATCCTCGGTTGAGAGTTCCCTATAGCCCAACAGGCCCTACTGTGTTCTGAATGAAGAGCTGCTGACTCTGTATTTGGTCTGGATGCCCCAGGGTGGAGTGTCAGCAACACCACCTGCTTGTTTATGCCATAAGCGGGCTTCCAAGAGCAACAGCCTGGTGAACCAGCCTCCAGGGAAGCCCTCTTCACTGCAGAACTCTCAGCCTTTTACCACAACACCTGATGTTGGTTCAGGTGACTCGAACCAACCACTGGCTTCAACCAGAAATATAGGATATGCAACAAATATCACACACACACACAAAAACACACGTGCGTGCACACACACACACACATGCTTTGTGGTTCACCATTGGCCATGTGTTTTTGTAGGCTGTTAACCAATATTACTCTTTCTGCATTGTAACAACCAGATAATCCCCATCCTAAGACATCTGTGAAGAACAGGAGTCTGGTTTGACTCTTTGCTCTTAAACATCAACTCCAGCCAAGAGGATGCTCTTCGGGTCCTGCTGTGAGCCAGGGATGGTTTCCGCACTCTGGTGCCCTCATGTATTGTTCTTTTCTACCAATACTGCTTTATTAGCTTATTCCCTTCTGAGTGACTCACAGACAGACTGGGTTTATGGGAGGGGAGTATGTGTGTGTGTGCCTTGTAAACTGGGATTCTTGAACTAAGGATAATTGCTGCCACACAAATGTTTTGGTATATGGCCATGCTGGCATTGGTACATGGCCGTGCTGGCATTGGCACATGGCTGTACTGGTGTTGGTTGCCTCCCCTCACTCCCTTGGCCTTTAGTTGTGCATATTTATTTTAATCAGAACACATTTCTGGTCCATATGCATAAAATTTAACTTTGGCTCATTCAAGAGGGTCCTAAGCTCAGAAATTTTTAGCTATAGATTTCTTTCTTTCTTTCTTTCTTCCCCCTTCCCTCCCCTCCCCTCCCCTCCCCTCCCCTCCCCTCTCTTCCCCACTTCTCCCCCTCCCCTCCCTTCCTCTCCCCTCCCCTCCCCTCCCCTTCCGTTCCCTTCCCTTCCTATGAAAAGCTTTTTGAGATCCACACGCAGTTGTAAAATATACTACAGAGAGGTTCTCTGAGAGCCTAACCCAGTTCCCCCAATGATAATGTCTTAGAAATCCATCGTAAAATCCCACAGCCGGGATATTGATGATAGCGCTGATGAGATACAGAACGGCTCCATCACCGCAGTGACCCCCACCCTTCACTCCCCCAACTCCTCCCCAATGCCCAGCAATCACTACTCTGTTCTTCAGTTCTGTATTTTTGAAAGACATGGGTTTTTCTTTCTTTTTTTTTTTTTTTTTAAATTCAGGCCAGTCTTGGTGAAGTTGACTCACTATGTCCTCAGCCCTGTGCCCTTTGGCTAGATATTATGTGCAAAGTTAGTATCCACACTCTTTACACAGTCAGCATTGCACTGTGGTGGCGAGTTGTGCAGACTCTACAGGCAGGGTCTACTGACAAGAATTTCTAGCCAAGGGGCCTAAATAAGACAAGTTACCTAAATTCATAGGCACAATGGAGATGATGAGAACGAGGCTCAAAGCGTTGTTGAAGGATTAACTGAGCTAATAGATCCAAGTAGAAAGGACAGTGCTTCTCAAGCTGTAGTGTCACATAAGTCACCTGGGTCCTGTGACGGGGCCTGAGAGTCTGCATTTCTAACAAGCTCCCTGGTGACACTGACTCTGCTGGTCCTCAGACTGCACTTTGCAGCAAGGACTCAGGAGAGTGCCTGTACAGAATAAGCGCTCAAGGGTTGTTGGTTGTTTCTCCAGGAAGAGTCTGAAGCCATGTTGGCTAGAACCTGAGCTTCAAGGTTCAGAACCTGGAATGCTCCTCATTTTGCCAGTCCCATGACCAGACTGGACCCCGAGAACAAGGCTGATGGTCAGCCTGAACAGATATGGGTCCTGGGAAGTATGGGTTTGCCCTGGCCCAAAACTCAACCCCGTGCTGTTCTCTACAGGAAGGAGCACACCCCGGGAGTCACTTCCCTCTCACTGGACCATCCTGTCTCCCAGGCCACTCCCCTCTTCACGTAGGCATGCAGATGGGGCCAGAAAAACAAGACCACCTGTGCCTCGGTGGCTGTGAGCAGCTCTAAACCATTCAAGATTGACTTGCCCATAATACATGAGGGACAGTGACAGGAATGACAGCTGAGTCCTGGGGGCCGCCCTACAATAGGTCCTCGTGGAGTCTCTGTGCCATGGTCACCTGTTCTGAGCTGGCAGCCTCGGGCAAGGTGAGCAGGCTGGGATGATTCTGTGCAAGGCAAATGGAAATGCTGTTTTAGGCATTAAATTCCACAAGGGACACAGCCTGGTTGTAAAAATGGAAACAGCACATAATACATGAAGGTAAAAGTGTCACCCTCCTTTCCTTCCCTTCTCTTTCCTTCCCTTCCCCTGTGGTCATCTCAAGGAGTCCCCACAATCAACCAGTTTGCACGTACGATCCCAGTACTATTTCCAGGTGCACACAAATGTACATTACAATGGATACGCTAATGAGTCGTACGCTACACGCTATCTCACAATTGGCTCTTTTCATTTCAAAATAAATCCTGATTCTTTTTTCCATTTTAATGTGTGCCTCATTCTTTTAAACAGCTGCGTACGACATACAGCTATATCACAGTGCTGTTAAACTGTGCTCTCCTGATGAACACTTACTTTATCTAAAATTTTAACTTTACAGGTTGCAGTGAACATTTTCTAAGACAAGTGGCTAAAAGTGTGCTTTCTGGGATGAAGGGTGAGTGCATTTATATTTTTGATAGATGGTGACTTCTCAAAAGATCATACCTTCTATTTACCTTTTACTTGGAATATAGATGTGTCCACTCGACATGTCCCTGCTATTGCAGGGTATTATCAAGCTTTTCATTGTTGTCAGTCCTCTGGGGGAGACATAACACCCGTGCTTGATTGAACTTGCATTTCTCTAATCACTGAGGAAAGGTGAGCATCCTTTCTGATGTTCATTTGCCATCTGCAGCTCATGAGGTCAGATTCCCAGCAGTCCCCTGGCCGCCAGCTCAGCCCTCCACTGCAAGGCACCACTGAGAACTTCACTGGAGGAGGTATGTGGTATTTATTGTTTACAGAGGCAGAGTAAGGTTGATTGAAACCCTGGGTGCAGAAGAAAATATTGGGCCCCTTTAAAAAAGAGAGAGACAGGGAAAATAAAAATACATGTTAACCATATTCTTAAATAAATAAAAAGTACTATGTACTATTAATGTTAAAATGCACATATAGAAACAAGTGTAAAGTTGGGTTTTTGCGGGGCCCTTCAGAAGCCGGGGCCCAGGGCGCATACCTGATGCGCCACCATTAAATCTGCCTCTGATTGTTTACATGAAGACTCGCTGCAGAGGCAGTTGCCGCGGCCCCCAGAGGGCCTGCAGCTCTTGTTGGAAGGCAGAAGGAAACTTCCCAGTGACACCAGATTCTGTTCTGGTGACTGTTAATCATCATGCTGTGTCTGTGACATGCAGCTCCAGCCAGCCCACTGGTGTCTGACAAGAGGGCCATCTGTGGATCAACATGGTCCTGAGGCCAACGGGAAGAGACCTGGGGCTGGGGCCTGTAGACCCAAGTTCAAATCCCAGCTCTCTCTGTAGGGGCATGAGTGGCAGTCCCCTAGCTCTCCTCCTCTTTGCCATCTTACAGCCCTTGACCTGCCTCACTCTGTCCTGAGCACTCACTGCACCCTTGGCCTCTGTAGAACCATTTTGCCAGGCCCCGTGACCGCTCTTCTCCTCTGTCTTCATCTGGGTGTCCTCTATGTCCTTCTCGATGAATTCCATTCCCCCCAATAGCACCATGGGGGCCCCTTCGGCGTGCCTCCATCACTGGTCGCCATGCAGGCATCTCTCCTGGGCAGCAGCGCACAGCGGCCGGCCGGGATTAACTGAGTGCACAGCCAGCCGGGATTAACCGGTGCAGCAATGCCTCCTGGTGCTCTGCTCCCAGGAAGCTCACCATGCCTGCACCTGGACATGTTTCTCCCTGAAGCTCCTCCTCCCGTGTGCTGCATCTTAGTAAACAGTATTGACTGGAGCCAGAGCCTCAACATCAGCTGTGGGGTCCTCCATTTCGGTCGCTAGAAACTTTTCCATACTCCCCATTGCCCACTGAATGAAATTGGGGCTCTCTTTGGGTGTTTTTTCTAACTTCTTACCCCCCCCCCCAGTTTCCCTGCACATATCCCACATTCAAGTCAAGTTGAGCTACTTACACTCACTCAAATAATTATGCACTTTCTGGTCGCTGCACCTAGAGAGCAGGAGTTTTCAGCCTGGCACTATCGCCATTTTGAGACAGCCAACTCTCTGAGCGGGGGCTCTCCTGTGGATCGCAGGGTAGTTAGCCGCACCCCTGGCCACTCGCTACCCAGTAGCATCGCCTCCCCAGTTATGACGATTAAAAATGTCTGCAGACATTGTCTCAAGTTCCCCTGGGAGACAAAATTGCCTCCTGTGAGAACCACTGATCTAGATTCACGTCTCATCTGTATGGAAAACCACCTCTAATTTGTAATATACTGACAAATGCAAAACTGCAAATTATAGAGAAGTATACACTACAATTGTTATGTGCGCCAGTAACTGAGGACTGGAAAGTAATATGCACACATGAGCACAGCTACATAAGTTGCGTTTTCTTGGGCTACTCTTGTGGGAAGTTAAAAATGTGGTCACTTTTTAGAGACACAGCCTCCCTTTGGCTGGCTCTCAGCTCCACCAGCTATTGTAAGAGTCTAACCCCAGAAATTCCTGGGAGCACTTCATCTCTGTGGCTTCATTAAAGAATCACGTGGCAGTAAAGTGGCCTCTCCCATGGAATCCTCCCCCCAGACTCAGACACCTGCCAGGCTGGGTGATGGTCAGCTGCTGAAAATGGGGGGCACCTGCCAAGCACTAAGGATCGCCACTGATCCCTGAGGTCTCACCACGGCCCTGCACCTGTGCAGGCCCTCCGGTGCCTGCCACTGTGTCTTTGTGTTCTCTGAAGAAGTGTGAACATGATTTTAAAAGGTTTTGTTGGGTTTTTTAAATTTATTGATTTGAGAAAGAGAGATTGATTTGTTGTTCCACTTCTTTATGCATTTATTGGTTGGTTCTTATGTGTGCCCTGACTGCGGACTGACCCCACAGCATATTAGAACAGTGCTCTAACCAGTTAAGCTACCCATCCAGGGTTGAACAAGTGATTTTAATGAAACTACTCTGTGCTGTTTAGACAGGTAGTCATGGAAGGCTTGGGCTAGAACTCAAGCCAATGGACAGATACCATGGCAGACACTTCATTCTGACACCTTGGCTTTGTTACTGATGAAGGGTGCCATGCCTGACTCACTCTCAAAGGCTCCTGGTGCCTGCTCCTCAGCTCTCCTGAATTCCAGTGTGAGCATGGACCAATCTGTAATGGATACTCTGCTGCAGTGGGAAGTGGGATTATGACTGTTTTTTGTATCAAATTTTCTTAAACACCCTTTTTATTATATATGTATATATATATATATATATATATATATATATATATATATATATATATATATATATATATATATATATATGTATATATGATCCATCCTCAATTCCTGAATCTAAAACTTCTGAGCTTCCTTCCATTAGACCCCGTACTCCCAATATGATGGTATGTAGGCTGTGTCACTCTCCTTTAAGGTCCTACACTTTGACCCTCTCATGGGACCTTAAATGGGTGCTTCTCTGTAGCATGTTTATTTGGGTACTTTTCTCTCCCCCTCTGATATGTATACACCTTGCAGACAGAGGGTGCCTTAAACCCACTGTGGGTGCCGTTACTGGTGAAACTCCAGCCGTGTGGACTCCATGGGTGCACAATGTTCATCATGTGCCACGAACTGGGGACAGACGTGAACTGTAGGTGACACAAGGCCCTTCCTTGGGACATCCAGGACACAGACATTTTTGACTTGCTCTGCCATCATCTCATTGGGGCCCTGACCAGCTCTCATAGCTTCTGCACTTCAGTGTACCATCCATAACACAGGGAAATAGCCCCTACCCAGGGATCTGGCGAGACTCTGTGTTTAAGTGCACTGAGCCTCTGAGAAGATGTCTCCATTCATTCAAGGGCTATTTTCAGTAACCTGTGCATTTAAACCAGGAAATAGTGGTGTGGGTTTTCAGAAAAATACCCCAGCGATCGCCTGTCTTCAGATATCTTTTACATACAGCGCTATGTTCAGGAAGGACTCAGCAGTTTGGAAGTGAGGATTGAAATCCAACTCCAGTCACTTCTGGCCTGGGTCTCTGCTCCTCAGATGTTTTTCTGCAGTACTAGGGGACTTCTGAAAGCAGAGACCAACCTACAGCCGTGGTCAAAAACCGGGTCCCTTACTCTGAGACACGGGGCCTCTGGGAAGCTTTAGGAAGGGATTTGATTTCTAATAGAAGCCTGTGGTTCAGGAAATCAGAGAAGGATAACTTCGGGGCAGGACACCATCACTCAGGAGCCCTGCTGGGAGCCGGGAAGGGTCTGGGGATTGTGGGTGCTGCTCATTCCGTAAAGGAAAGCTGCTTCCCTCGCCTCCACTTGCAGATTTTGGAAGACCGAGGTGCAGGGATGGTGACCACAGTGAAGGGCGGAGGGCATTTGGATGGAAAGTGTAGCTATCATTATGCCTTGCTCATCCAGAAGTACGGAAATAAGGCCTGTCGTGAGTGGGTTTCCCAGAAAATGTAGTATCAGCCCTACGAGCAGATTTTAAAAAGTATGATGATTCAGGAAGGAAACAGCATTTTGCTTCTTCTGTACTTCAGCTTAGGGGCTCATCGCTTGCACCCTGAGCTCCAGCCAGTCTTGTGCGGTCGAAACCCCTCGCTTTTCCATCCGTGGGCCTCACGCCCACATTTCCCCACGTCTGCAGCTCTATATTCTCCTAAAAAGCACTCAGCTTACATCCAGCACACTCAATGGTGCCAAATAAACATCTCTGAATGGCTGACTTGGGGCCATAAAACCCCTGCCATCATAGAGTTCTGTCCAGCTGGCAAAGCATTTTCATTGTCTTTTCTGAAACAGTATGTCCTCAGGAGCATCCATGAGTGGAAATCCTGGTCTTTCGTCACTCTGTCTGCACACGCTTCACTGCCTCCCCCCTTGCCAGCCCCGTGCCAGCATCAGAGGAATAAAGGTGAATCAGACCTGGCTCCTTTCCTCCAGGAACTCATGACCTAACGTGGATATAAAGTGAGTGAGCACAGAGAAGAGGGTCTCCCATGCTTAATGGTCTAAGGCAGAGGCGTACTTCAAACTCTCCCTGATTTCCATCATTCTCTCTTTCCTCACTGTCACTTCTTACTGTACCTGATACATCTACTTCTTTACAGCTGTGGGTTTTTAACTCAGCCTGACTACTCATTCTGGGCACCTAGGGATCCATCCGTCCCCATCCTGCATCCACGCACAAAGATGCCGACCTAATTAGAGAAGCCCCACTCCTGACTGACGCAGCCATGCCACCAGGGTCTGGAATGAGCAATCCTAAATCAACAGATTCTGACAAGGTCTCCAGAGAGCCCTCATCTCACCTGTGGAATTAAGTGCGTGGGCATTATTACAGCTTTTTCCTGAGCATAGAGTCTGTTTTTAAATCTCTGAGGTGTGAAGACATAGTCCCCTCTACAAGTTACAACAGCCATTGGAAGGATCCAACGGTGGAGCAGCCCAGCACCAAGAAGTGGAGCCATTCATTCTAAGATGTCTTAACAAGTCACAGGCAGTCATGATGATGGTTGAGGTTATTGCTGATCAGGTGTTTAAAATCTCAGCGATTCAATGTTGATGATCAGAAGGGGTCAGGAATTCTATTATACTACCCAAATCATCAAAACTCAGAAGTTTATAAATTGAAAAGGTCCAAGGTCTATGGTTTGAAAACTGAATATGAGCTACTTACACACCCAGAAAAGTTCAATATAAACTGACATCATAAAATATGTCTAGGAGAGCAGAGTTAACAAAGTAGTGAAAGTCTGTCACTTTCTGATTTCTGTCACTTTCTGATTTCTGTAAGGTCTTCTCTCAGACCCCCAGTGCTGTTTGGCATACACCAGATTATTTCAGTCAGCTGGCAAACGTTTATTGAGCACCTACTATGAGCATGGCACAGAGGGACACGGATGTAGATGAACACAGATGTTGTCCTTTTTCTTCAGCATTTTTATTTTTAAAGATTACTTTTTTTTTCTTTTATTAATTTTAATGGGGTGACATTAATAAATCAGGGTACATATGTTCAAAGAAAACATCTCCAGGTTATCTTATCATTCAATTATGCTGCATACCCATTGCCCAAAGTCAAATTGTCCTCTGTCACCTTCTATCTGGTTTTCTTTGTGCCCCTCCCCTCCCCGTCTCCCACCCTCTCCCTCACAGATGTTGTCCTTGTAGCACTCTAACATGTGGAGAGTGGGATCACACCCCAGGAGGTAACCCAGTGCTGCCTCCTCCAGCCCACAACCCACTCTGAGCAGCAAACAAGGCTGGAGACATCAGTGAGGCAGGACATGCTCTAGGGCTCTGTTTCCTGAGCCTGAAGTGCAGGGTGATTAGCCTTCCTTGCCTTCATCCGGGAATAAGTAATGCAAAGATTAAACAAAGCAATTTCGTGCAACAGGTCTGTCATGAGCAACAACTGTGTGAGGAGAGAAAGATATGAAACACTCAAGGCAGCCACAGCTCGGCATTGGAGGGAAGACAATATTATAAAATAAAATATCAATAATAATAATAGCAGTTACTGTTGGGTGAGTACTCAGTGTATGCTTGGCACAGAGCTAACCTTGTCACGCACGTACATCCCACCCACCTACGGTGTCAGTGCCCTGTCCTCATTTTACCTCTGAGGAAACCGAGGCCACGAGAGGCCGTGAGAGGCCATCTAATGTTCTATGATCACATGACCTGTAAGGAACCGTTCTGAGATCCAAAGCTGGGCCTATCTTGCCCATAGCCTGAGCACTCAGCCTCTGTATGCATCCTGAGAAGTGCACATGCTGGGAGTAGAGGAGAGTCTCTGGGCTGGAGGGGGACCCTGCCAGACAGGCGCTGGGCTGTGCTCTCCCAGAAGCAGACCCCAGGACAAGGGTTTGAGCACAAGTAGCTTACTGGGAGGTGATCTCAGGAAGCATTGGTAGGGAGTAGTGAAGGGAGACAGGGGAGGGAAGGATACGGAGTAAGGGTATGTAATCAGGAGGTTCCCACAGCAACTGGAAGTCAATCCCACTGGACACTGGGTGCAAACCACGCCTCAGTTATCCCACCTGAGGGTTGAAGAAGCTGGAGATATTTATCACCATGTCACCATCTGTCATTAGGTGAGGGCTGCTTCTAGGGGCATTAACTCTCAGGCACTCTGGACTTCTCATGAACAGTTGTGCAGAAGCTATGTTAGTACACTGTGCAGGCCCAGCTCTGGCCGTGGCTCCTGGGGCCCAGGCATGAAAAATGGTGATGTGGTCCTCACCAGCCAGCACTGGGGAGACAGCCATGCTTGAGCGCGGAGACCCAAACCATGGCCTCCTCTTCAGGATGAGGTGTCTCTGGGATCCACAGGGGTATGTTCAAGCCCAGCAGAGGAGCTTCTTACTCATGCATGACCATGGCGGCTTTGCGAATCTTCCATCCATGACCACTGATGTTGCAGCCACTCAGATCAGCAGTCCAGGAGTTTGTGAGTAAACCAGTGTAGAAACCCTTGTAGACAAGATTTACAGCTTGTCTGGATTTGAGTGTTAGCTTTGATAATATCAGCCAGGCCAGCTTTTCTGAGTTCTTATTGACCAGCTAACCTGCAGCACCGTCTCCCTCGGGCACTGTCTGGGAACAAAGTGGCCAACAAGCCATGTGTGAGCTCCATGAGAATTCGGGAACAGAGATGCTGCCCGAGGCCTCCCTGAGCCGGTCCAGGGTGCCTCGCTGCAGTCTTTCCCCAGAATGGACACAGAGTGCAGGAACAGAGCACGGGCTCGGGAGCCAGGGCCCAGGG
This sequence comes from Rhynchonycteris naso, assembly GCA_037038555.1. NCBI lineage: Eukaryota > Metazoa > Chordata > Mammalia > Chiroptera > Emballonuridae > Rhynchonycteris > Rhynchonycteris naso. Next base: position 97,436,566 of record CM073003.1, read on the forward strand.
GAGTCCTGTAGCCCTCTAGGCAAACCACTGTCATTTTGAGCCTCAGTTCCCTCATTGGTAAGATGAGGATGAAAGTAGTCAATTCTTGTTAGTGTTGTGAGACTTAAGGCAGATGGTGCGTGCACAGTGCTTCGCCGGTGCGCAGGCCACAGCAAGGACTCATCAGAGTGCGTGTCTTATTGTCATCACTTTGCCCCAGCAGGGGTCCCACACAGTGGGGGCTGAAGGGAGCACTCCAGGGCTTTGTGAACCTCCTGGTAGAAGTCCTGACGTCATGGGAGCAGATGCTCTTTGCCTTTTCTGCCTGTAATTGTCAGGCTTTGTCCTCTTCCACAATTAGACATATCAGGTTCGAAAGAGACATTGTCTGACACTAATGAATAGATTAATAGGCTCTCTCCCCAGATGGAGGAGGCTTGATCAAGCCTCTTGAAATGTTGATGCTGTCTGAGAGAGGGAGCGTTAGGGAGCCACTTCAACATTAATCATTCATCCCTGCTATACCTGAGCCCCGCCCTTGGCAGCTATGGCACAGTGCATTGGCTTGGGGGGTCAGTCAGGGGGCACATGCCATGGGTACCCACGGGCTGACCCCTAAGCAGATGCGTAGGGGGAAAATGAAAACCTGACTCCAGTGCCAGAGGGCAGGATAGAGGCCGAAGGAGCCAAAGTAAGGAAAGCAATACCTTTCAAACTTGGCTCAAGCGTACAACTCAAAGGTATATTCAGGCTGGCCACAGGTTGTGGTGAGGATGTCAGGCAAACCCAGCTCTGAAGCTGGGAGGCCGGTGGGCACTGAGGAGCTGGTGGGCACTGTGTCCTCACCTTCTCTCTCTAGAAGGCCTGCTTGCCAACCACAGTGGCCTCGACCGAGTATCTCCAGAGTGGTGTCAACCTCCAGGCTTGTGAATCATCAGTTCTATTTCCCGCTCTGGTTTGGGGTACAAACCTCTTACGTCAGAGTGCTACATGTGAAGAGACAGACCTTCTAGAATCAGAATTCCCAAGGAAACCCACCAATGGTCTGTTTCCTTAGTCCCTGGACACATATTCTAGCTGTCTGATGGGGGGAGACAGACTGTGAGCTGCAGGGAATTCCCGCTCCCATCCAGTGGGGGTGGGGACCCTTCTTGGTCAGCCTTTGATGAGATCTGATGATTTCCCTGCGGAAGGCCAGAGACTATGGAGGACGCAGAACTTACTTAGAAGAAAGGCATTTCAAAAAAACCTGAGAATAATGTCGGAGTCTTTTAAGAAACACAACCAGATTTCACATTTATTCTTCTGCTTTCATAATTGAATTTGACCTATCCTGAAATGAACTATTCTTTTAAATTATCTACCAGATCACACAACAGAAGGCATTAGGGTCTCTCTCTCTCTCTAGAACTAACGTTTTAATTTTAGAGACAGAGTTAGGAGAAAAACACTGAGGTAAGGGATCAGACATTTCAAGAGAAAATGGTGAGAATTTAGAATGAGGATGATCACCAGCCGTCCCCCACATCCAATTCCTGGCTTGGTTAATTTGTAGAAACTGACCTTCTCAGAAGGATTGGAAGTCTGAGCAAAGCCAACCACTAGGTTCCAAATTGATTTTCAAACCAAAATTGGAACAGTTCTCAAATGCTCCTGGGATTTGGGGCTATTAATGCTGAAGAACAATGAGAAGGGAAAAGTAAGTGTGTAAGGG